>CM057342.1:615451347-616701347 GCA_030015575.1 Agapanthus africanus
GTCTTTAGAGTCCCATACAGAGAGCTATTCGCCTTTAGGCAAAAGAGTAGAGGTCGCATGGTTTTGCGACAGGTCGCATGGTTTTGCGATAGGGTTCGGTCACATCCGCGCACTTGTGCACGTTTAGTGAACGGGCGGTTATTACTAGCGGGCTTTGATTTAAGCCAGATCCTAGTATATGTTTTGGGATTGGTTTTATCTCGTTTGTATTCGTGTTCCCCGGAACGCGGATACGGGTGTGTATGCACAGTTGACAGAGACAGAGGCAGAGGATTCTCATTAGGGTTGTTGACTGTTGACTTTTGCTTAACCCTAATGAGAATTAGAATTATGATTAACAATAATATTAATTATGTATTATAGTGACATGGTTAGGATTGAAGGGTTGACCTTGTTGACTTTTGTTGACCGGTTGACTAAGTTGGATTTGTTGACCACCATCATGACAATGGCTATCATTTATTTGCATTGACTTAACTTGCTTGATGGTTCACAAATTGCATTTAATGCAAGAAATGATATTGTCATTTGTCATGATAACAACCATCACATTATACTCAATTATTATTACTTCTTATCATAATTTTGGATTATGAGAGCTTGGATGAAAAAAGACTTGCTCATTCTTTCATTTGCTTTCTCTCTCTTGCTCAAGCTGTTTCCCTCTTCCTCTTGCTCTCTCTAGCTCAAGGCAACTCCCTCTCATGAGTTGAGAAATATTGCCTTAGAGATAAAAGAAAACCCATATCACTTCTCTACTCATCCTAATTCACAAGGTTTAGCAAACCAAGTGTTCTAGTTTCTTCAAGTTCGAAGTAGAAGACAAAAGGTAGAAGCTTTCGGGTGGATCCATCTTCGGCGCGAGGAGACGACGAGGTGAGGCCGATCCGTACACCGCAAAGAGTTGAAAACGAAGGAGTTCAAGAAAGGTATAACCCCCTAACCGAGTAGGTAAAACTCATAGTTAGGTTGTTAGGTAGTTGTTTAACAAAGATCTGTATTTTGAGTCCATGTTACCACCTCTAGAAAAATCGTTTTTTATCATTTCTGCAAGCCCGTAAGTACCGGGAGAGGTAACGTGGACTTACACTACCATTTGCAGAATCAATAGTTATATTATTCTTGACTCGCCACCCGTTTTAGTAAGATGGATTTTTTTCGAAAACATTAGTGGGAGTATGGAAAAACCGGAAGTTATTCTAGAACCACAAACGGTTACTGAAAATTTAGTAGAACCTAAGAATTCAATTGGATTCGACAATCTATTAGCTACTCCGCAGATTTGGCGGGTAACCTCAACCACGCGGGAGGTATTTTGGTTTGCTCAAAGACGGTGACAGGGAGGTTTTGATGACCTAAGTTTGCCGCTACTGTTGTCCTAAACTATGAGATCTGGCAAGTGGATGACTATAACGTCGTTTTGAATTAGTTTTAGAAGTGCACGTATATATGACTCTACTAGAGAGTAGTTGTAATCAGTGGGAGTAGCGGAAGCGTGGTGGGCCAGTAGCTTATGTCTATTTATAGATTAAAGCAAGTATAACAGAGATAGATCATCCATTTTTGATGTGACAGACATAGAGTTTGACTTCATCAGAACAACAGATGGACCAGGTAAGAAAATAGTAGGGAGTGATGTCTTGGTTTTTGGATGGCGTACTCCTTATAGGAAGTAATGTTCCTATACTTCGAGCGGTTATACTGTGGTTGTCACAAGGTATTTCTCCACATAGGATCTGGACAAAATATCAGAGGTTCTGGTGACTAGATCTATAATTTTAGATATAGATTTGGGAAGTGTCCTAATTCGGGTACTTTGATACTTTTCTAAAGTATTTTAAAATGGACGACTCCTGCCATGGTGGTGCACCCGTAGGTGATAGAGTCACCTTCTCTAAAGAGATATTTTTTAGACTGATGAGGGGAGGGATTTGCATGAATGACATATCACTTACTTACGCAATTGAGGCAATCATGCTTTGTCAAGTACCACACCAGATATTGCTGTTGCACTAGCTGCAATAAGCAGATACTAATCCATTCCTGGAGAAACATTGGAAAGCAGTTATGTACATAAAGAGGATGTTCTTGGTATATAGTAACAACAGCCTCCTTCATGGAGACGGTTATTATTTCAGGGTTCTAAAGTGATCTGGATGACAGAGTGACTGTCAGAGTTAAAGTTTACCCTCTTCTGAGGGGCAGTATGTTGGATTGGAGGTCCAAGCATATACTGAGAAAGGTATGGCACATGATACTAATTAAATTCAGTGGAGGATACAGTTTAAGAAGTTTGTTGGATTTGAAGTTCATTTATGAGCTTGGTCCCATCAGATATCCAGACAAATTCTAAGACAGGTATCGTTCATTTTGGAAGATAGTCGTTCTCCGCGAAGTTGAGATATAAAGAGATTAAGATAGAAATATTGGAGCGGATCCACTCACTGAGGCTATTTCTTGAACACGAATGTCTCGCAAACATGATTTGCTAAACTGATTTGTGGAGAACTTGGGTGTTCGGTAGCACACCGGCTGTGAGTATGCGACACCGCAATAATCAGCCTTAAGTGCAAGTGGGAGATTGTTGGATATAATTCCCTCAAGGCAATTATTGTAATCGCAGATAGGCGATTATGATGATTGAGGGACGATCTATACTGGTAGAACAGTCTTGTTCGAGATGATAGTATACTATCTGGTTTGACTTTATCATCATGTATATGCATTATGTGGATTGCATATCACTATTACATGTTGATAGAGCCCATATGATTCTTGCTTGACTACCACCATTATGATGGCGATCATATATGTGGAAGCTGGGTGGTCCATAAGCACATCCTTAAATGTCCATAGTCGAGGGAGTATCGATACTGGGCATCGATACTCCGAAGTAGACTAGTGTATACTTTTCGCGATCCCGACGAGAGGTAGTGGTCGGTCTCACAAGCCATTGGTGTCAGTTGGTCACCTAAGATAGTATACAGGTGCTCATTGGGTTGTGAGTTACACTGGACGGACAATATGCTAGATGGTATTATAGCTATTGTCAGATTGCAGTTCTCAGATGACATAAGTACAGGTTAGTCTACTGACATAAGATCGTCATTTGTCTCATGTGAGTTCCCACTGTACTTTGATTACTACCCTACCACGGCTTAAATGAGTCGTGCAAACAGATTTTAGTTGGGTACAGTTTCGAGCCACTTGGAGGCGGTGAGGGGATCGTCGGGGATTCGTCTCTCCCGGTATTATGGGTAGATGTCGCGCTGTGCACAGGTGACCATCATTAGAAATTCTTGGCCAAGGTGGACGAGAATTACTAATTTAGATCAGCAGTTTCTCAATAGGTGATGAGCTTCACACCGACACGAAATTTCGCGTTACTAGGGGTCTGACTTTATCTACCCCTAAACCCGATATGCGATACTCTTAGACGAACATACTGGACTGTATGGAGATTGTCACAGACAGGCCCAGTAGGGGTACAGATGAGTTTGTTCGTCGGCCTTCCTTTCACTCAATACCTGGATAGTCGTTACATACAGCTAGTGCCGCTGACGTGCTTGCAGTTAAACCCACTACCAGTGTATTAACGAGTCTTTAGAGTCCCACACAGAGGGGTTCCCCAGTTCAGGCGATATGATATAGATGATGTATGATGGTACATACAGGTGTCCGAATAAATATATGTACAGCCTACACGGATTTTAATTGGACGATTGATAATACTAGTGGCTTAAGATTAAGCCGGATTATTAAATCAAGTTTTGATTTAATAATTTATATATATATTTTTAATATATGTATTCTAGTATTATTGTTCACTATTCATTTCTCTCTTGGCTATTCGTATTTTTATAAGGATACGCGTATATATATTTTGATACGTATACCGGGTTATATTTTGTATTTATACTGAATTTGTTCTAGAAGATGGACACTTCATTTGTGAAAATTCATTTATGAATATTTATGAAATGAGGTGGAGGGTGAGGTGGCATTGGACATGGTTGAAGACATGTAGAGAGAAGTGGGCTTAATTATTTTATTACAAATTTTTATAAGATTTTTATTTTTGTGTGGTTGCTAAAATTATGAAGCCATTCTTTTTTCATTCTTCATTCATTCATGCTCTCATTTCTTTTCAACACTTGCTCACGATTATTTTTCCTCACCTCCTTCTTCTACACTTGCTCTCTTGAGGTTAGATTTTAGAGAAGAAGATAGTGGAAAGTTCCTACATCCCCACTCTCCAATCCGAGAGAGTTTGGAGCGTCGGTTGTTTCACTAGGTGAAACCGGAGCTTGGATCGGTTCTCTCGGATGGATCATCTTCGGCGAAGGAGGACCGGCTTGCCAACGCGATCCAGAGCTCTTGAGCACATGCTAGAGTCCAACTTAATTGGTGCAAATAAAGACGCTAAAAAGGTTGTGATTTCTATATTTGTGTGCTTGCTTATTTATGTGTTTGGTTAAATTCTTGGGTGTTAGTTTCTAGTGCCATAAAATTTTTGTTTTTGGATTCCGCATTGACTGTGGGTTAGTGACGAAGACACTAGGAACTTTCATAAACGACAGGGGCCATTTGATTTTGAAGTTGATTGATAACGTGGCTTCCTATTTTTTCAAAGAAATCAAACAAAAAAACATCGTTCTTTCACGTGTAATGCACATAACTAAAGTGCCACGTCATTATTTTTTTACAAGTGCGATGCACATAGTTAAATCAACAAAGATATTTTTCATAAAATTTTAATAATCACGTGCAACGCACGTGCCAAAAACATTAGTGGTATTTAGTTTCTATGATATTTATCTAAAAAATACCAAGATCCATATTTAGTGAAATTTAGTCTGATTTTCTAAATTTCACAAGCACTATGTATGTAGTAGGATGGTTTACCCTTCCTATAAGCAAATGCAATTTGAAGATGCTCATGTGTGAAGATTGAAACTTGGTATTATCATTATGCAAAAACTTAGAAAACTAATGGCCATGATTGAATGTTTAGATTTTTCCTCAGAAATAATACTATTTGAATAAATAATTCTTAAAATAATATTGTCTCGAAAATAATTCCGAGAATAGACCTCTGTACGCCACGTAGGATTAGGCTTGGAGCGGATAGTTGCGGGGAAGAAGAAAACGGTATTGACAATAGCGTTTTCATATTGCTATATTCCCACATAAATTTTGATTTTGATAAGGTTGTTTTAGATTTTGGTTTTGGTTTTGCTGAAATTGTAATAAAAGTGACAGAGAATAGCTGAAAAATCTCATAGTTTGTTGAGAATAGAATAAATTTAATTAGTATACAGAAATCTATTATATTTTTCTATAAAAATCTATATTGATTTGGAAAATATAGAAAAAGATAATAGAAATCTATATACTAACTAATTTTATTCTTTCCTTAAAAGAACTATGAGATTTTTTTTTTCACTCGGTAAATTGTGTTACAATTTCAACAAAATCAAAATCTAAAACAACCTTGGGAATATAGCAATATGAAAACAAAGTCAATTGAGTTTCATCAAATTAAGAGGCCAAATGAGGGGGGTTTAACTTGGAAATTATGGAAAATATTGGATAAGCCACAAAATTCTACAGGTTTCCTTTTCAGCCATGCATGATCGAGTCGTACGTGCTGTCCACATCCATCTAGCTGGTGCACATTTCGAATTAATATGGGTGTGCATTTTGTGTTTTTAGTTTCTTCTTTTCCCATTTCAGAGTCATACAACCTGTTGTTTTCAACGAAATTGTAGTCAGGAAAAGGTCGAACGCGAAGAGTAGCAGAAATTGACTTGGAAAACTGAAGAGGGATGACCGACTTCTCAAATGGCTATTTACCTGTATATTTTTACTATTATCAGGAGAGGAAAAAAAAACCAAAATTTTGGGGGAGAACATCTTGGTCAAGTATATATTTGTGTTTTGCAAGTACTGAAACTCTCTAACTTGCTGTAGTTTCTCACAGCTTCTTGACAAAATAAACCCTAATCCAAGATTGGTTGAAGAAATTAATGTAGAAATTATTTGGATGCCTTGCAGATAGCTGATGTTGTCGATGCTACTAATGGAAGAGAGATGCTTCAAATAGTGAGGCCATTACAATGCCCAGGATGCCCCAAAATATCATACGCAACCTTTCTCTTTTATTCCTGAGGGAACTATTATCTTGAGCTGAACTGCAATATTTATTCGCCCCTAACATCATGTTTGATTTTCGTTATCTATATTTAGAATAAAAAAAGGAACATATGTTTTGTCTCTGGCGTTTCTTATGCCTTTCAGATGCTCTGAAATGATTGTTACTAATAGTTGTTATTGATATATGACGAGTTATTACTGTAATAGAAGGAGACATGGATAGTAAAATCAGGAGTTGGATGGTGCTATATTTTCTGTTTCTCATGGTCCGATACATATGATTGTTAAGATTTGCCATACATTCAAATATTTTAGAAGAAAAAGTTACGGATTTAGATTTAAATGAAAATTTTGTAATCCGTATTGAAGTTGAAGAAAGAAGAGAAGTTGGAAGATAATTATTTCGCAGTGTTTGATTATGTTTTATATTTTCTTTTCTTCTCAAAAATCGTTCTGATTTGTTTGGGACCTAAAAATCATAACAAATTAATATCAAAGCTTGGTTAAGAGAAAAACAACGAAGATGAAGACAACTCAAATCGCAACAAAGATGGTGTGTTTGAATGGCACAAATTGGTTGATATGGAAGTCGAGGATGGAAGATATATTGTGCCTCAAACATTTAGATGCGCCTCTTTATGAGATTAGCGTCAAGCCAAAGAAGATATCTGATGGAGATTGAGCGAGGATGGATCAAAGGTGAGGAGTCTTATTCGTGAATGGATAGAAAATTCAATATTCCACCATATATCATCAGAAAGTACTGCAGAAATTTTATGGAAGAAATTGACAGATCTCTACGAGAGAAAGACGACTATGAACAAGGATTTTCTAATGAGAGAATTAATGAATTTGCATTTCCAAGAAGATTCCTCAACAGCGGAGCACTTGAATGAAATTCGGAATATTACGAATCAATTTGCAGTTATGAAGTTGCCGATTGAAAACGAGATGCAAGCATTTATCTTATTGTGTTCTCTTCCGAGCAGTTGGAAAATTCTCGTAGTTTTTTGAACAATTTATCTTCTGACGGAGTTATTTCTATAAGCGCAGTAACAAATTGTCTTCTAAATGAAGAATTAAGAAGGAAACCACTAAGTAGATCATCTGATTCATCTGCACTTATTATAAGAGAGGGTCCCAAATGGAGGAAGGAACACAGAAATTATAGAAGAAATCAGAGATCATGGTCTGCAAAACATGTTTCTAAAAAAACGTGTCATTATTTCAATAAAATGGATCACTATAAGTATGATTACCTCAAGATGAAGGAGGACTTAGATGGACTGAAGAGACGTGCATAGGAAGTGAAGCGAACGTGGCTCACGGTGTCGAGATAGAACACGATTTGCTTATGACTAGTGATGATAAAGTCAAGAAAGAAGATATGTGGTACATGAATTCGGGAGCAACTTTTCTCGTATGTTCAAATATGGAGAGATTCGATGAAATCAATGAGAAAAAAGAGGCAGTGACGTTAGCGGATAATTCTGAAGTAGAAGCAGAAGGCGTAGGCACCATGAAGATGAAGATGTTCGATGGGAAGCAGAGAGTTCTTGGAAATGTCAGGTATGTCCCAAAACTAAAGAGGAATCAAATTTCTCTTTGGAGATTAGATACGAAAGGTTATACAATTATTGCTCAAGATAGAGTAATGAAGGTGTTCCAGAAGAACTATATCATGATGAAAGGAGTCAGAACCTATAGCGATATATATCAAGCTGTAGAGAAGTATGTGTATGAAAGAACAACCTTAGAGTAAGATGAAGATTTGAACAGAACTCAGAAGATGTCGAGGGCGGAAGTTGTGAAGAGAAAATAGAACGAATTGTTGAATGCATGCCAAGGTGGAGATTGTTAAGATTTGTCATACTTTCAAATCTTTTGGGAGAGGAAATTACGGATTTAGATTTAGATTAGATCTAAATTTAAATTGTTAGTTGAATGAGATTAATTATGAAGATATTTGAAGATTTGTTTAGAGATAAGATTTAGATATTTATTTAGAGACAAATCCTAATTAAATCAATGTTATCTTTAAGCATCATTGTCTAGGCCTATAAATATAGATTGATTAGGGTATTTTATGTAGAGAAGAAGAAGAAGAGTTGAATAGAAGTTTTGAAAGGTGAGATTTTATAATTCGTATTGAAATTGAATAAAAAAGAGAAGCTGGAAGATAATTATTTCTTAGTGTTTGATTGTGTTTTATATTTTCTTTTCTTCTCAGAGACCTTTCAGAATTGTTTGGGATCGAAAAATCCTAACAATAATTAAGACTTGTTACGGCACCAAACTTTTGAATTGTTATAAAATTTACATAAAGTTAAGTATATTTATAGCATCACTCTCTCACAAGCTCTATGCTTTCTAATTATTTTTCTTGATAGCTAGCGAAAGAAAATTGGTAGCTTTTTTCTTTTTCATTGGAGAAAGTTAACCCCTCATTTCTCCTTTCACAGGTGGTTGTAATATGCTGCATAACCATTTTCTGTGCTTCATATATTTCCTCATAGTGTTTTCCTCTTCGTATTCACAACCCATATATCCATCTTACTTCGACAGTACGCCTTTCACCTACACACGGTGATCGAAGAAATTCTCCATCTACTTCCCTTCCGGAATGGATGGCCGACTCTAATAACGAATCAAATCCATCATGCCGACAAACGTCTAACCCTTCAGGTCAGATGTCTGACCATGACGACTGATGTCTGTCCCTTTCAGGTCAGACGTCTGGAATTGGCTAGTGCGCAAACAGAGCGCATCCAGACGACTGCCCTTGTGTGGGTCAAACGTCTGACTCTGCACGACTCTAAATTGTTTGGAAAGATTTGAAAATATTTGTTTGAAGATTTAGCTGTGATATTTTTATTGGGTTGCTAAGCACCTCTATTAGGATTTAAAGCGTGGCGAAAGCGGTAATTTTAAAAATCTAGAGATTATTAGCAAACCAAACCCAAGAATCAAACCAAAATACTAAACTTGCTATTAAACTAGTAAATTGAAAAACTAGAGTTGGCAGACTACAACTTTTGTAGTGTGTTAGCCACCTCTTCTTGGACTCCGACTAGTCTCCACGAAACCCGGAACAAACTTTCTCGATAATCTCTTCGCCGAAAATGATCCACTTAATTTCTCTCTTTTCTTTTTTCATTTCTCACTTGAAGAAAATCAAAAGAAGTATGCATGGAGGAGATGAGATGAAGAAGAATATAAGAATGGCTAAAGATGAGAATGAATTAAAATATCCAAAAAATGAGTCATCACTTCTACCACCATCTAAAAACCATGACTCATTCTCATTTTAAACAAATTAAAGAATAAAAGTGTTCTCATCTCTACCATACAATTCTTATACACCAATCTCCAATGTATTATCATACATGACACAATATTTATATCAAATATAAATATAATTAAAGAGAAGAAAATAATTAAATGAGCATCATATTAGTTAATATATAATTATATCAATATATAAATATACATTTAATTATTAAATCAACACTTGATTTAATAATCCGGCTATATCATATATATACCGGCTAATATCAATAAACACTTGATTAAAATACGTGTATCAAATATACGTGTTTAATCGAACTCCTGCACGTATCCCTATACGTGCCCTACATCGTTTCATATGTGCTGGGAAACCTCTGTGTGGGACTCTAAAAACTCGATAATACGCTGGCAATAGGTTAGGATCATATCTATAGCCCACAAGTGCGTTAGCGGTACTAGCTGCATGTAACAGCTATCCAGTATTGATCGAAAGAAGGTTAATGAGAAAGCTCATCAGAACCGTGCAAAGTCTATCAGTGACATTACCGTACAGTCCTGTCTCTTCGTCTAAAAGTATCGCATATTGGGTTTAGAGTTTGGAATCTGTCAGACCCTAATAACTCGATAAGTCGTGCAACAGAGAAATCATAACCAACCGGAGATACAACTGATAACAGTTATTAGTTTATGTCCACTGCGATGGCTATTGTCATGACCCGGAATTGGCACATGACTGGCACTTAGATCACGTGAAATATATAGGACCCCACTTAATCCAAGTAAGCCAAAAGCCCAGAAATCTAAACGTTTTAGGGAAAATAGTGGAGGTAAAGTTTTGAAATAACGGTTTAATGAAATCTGGTTCTTTCTTTAAAATAATAAGTAATATTATATAAAACACAAGTACATTATATATCGTAGTTAAAACATTTTCGTCATTTGAAATTTGGGCAGCACCTCCTTTGTAAATTTTAACCCAAAAGCAATACAAGCAATAATAAAAGGAATCCCCAAACGAGAGCTAGCTCTTCGCCATTAGGCGGAAACACAACCATTCAATAAAGATATACAACGCCAAAGGAGAAGATCAAACACAGAAAGAAAATAAAGAAACCAAAACATCATCAAGAAAACCAGAAATAAAGAATAAATACATAACCGCGGCTCTAGGTCCGAAAGAATATACAACTATGGTTTCTACGTCTACTAAATATACATAGTCTGGTTGATAGAGTTTTTAACTAGATACAACTGAATAAATAAACGAATACAACTGGTGGTCACGATGCAAGTGTACCCCACGTACCAAAGCAATCACCCAAAAGAAAGCTGTTTACCGCCGAAAACCGGGAAGACAGACGTCTTGCCTGAATTTGGGGGCAGATGCTATTTGGTTTTATCTGTTCACCTCTCCAAAGATGCCAAGTTGATTTATGGCACCGTGTATCGAAGGTTTAGACAGATGCAGCCGATGTAGCAGATTTCGTTAGATTCCCTCTCATTGTGAGGGTTTTTTGATTGTGGGAACGCTCTTCCCTGCAGGAGTAAGCCCCTGCAGTTAATTACACTACCGCATCGCGGTAACCACTTTCTACTTCTCCAGATGGTCACTTCGTGTCGTGTATGTTTGTTTTTTTAGGTTGCCTGTGGATTGTATATGTAGACTAATTTATGTTGTCGCCCATGGGCGTGGATTAGTCCAAATCCGTATTTTCTTAGATTTGGGTTTGAGTTAGCTTAAGGATCGTTAGTCTCATTTGAGATTAAACGTTTGTTAAGGATACGTTAGTCTAATTTTAGAATAAGATCTACTTAACAAGGTTTTGGGATCATTTAGATCCAACAAAAGAGCATGTGGGCTCTATTGCTTTAGTTTAGGGACATTGCGGTCCATTGGGTTTAAGGACATCATAGTCCATGAGTTTAAGGACCTCATAGTCCAGTTTAAAGACATCATAGTCTAGTTAAAAGACCTTATATTCTGCAAAGTCTAAGGACATCATAGTCGATGAGTTTAAGGACCTCATAGTCCATAAGGTTTAAAGACATCGTAGCCTGTGAGATTTTGGTTTAACCGTTTGGGGATGCGCCAAAAGTTATTGGTTCTTGGGACCCTCCATCTCTCTGAAGACATTGAAGAATTACGATGACATATATCATAGGTATGAAGAGATGTACCCTTGAACCAATGTTGGTTGGGAGATCTGTAGTCAGGATTGGGACTAAGACCAAAGGATTATGAGCACATGGGCTCAATTAATCTGAATTAGGGAATTGTGGCCAACTTGGACTCAGCCCACTTAGTTTTGAATAAAATGTTGAACATTTATTTAGGCTCAGTCCTCGACCGGGTTCGTACCAACGACACTCTGCGTGGCCTAAAGGTTGCCTTTTTAACAATGCTGAGCATTGATTTGGGTTCCGACACCCTTTTTCTTTTTTTCTTTTATTGAGTGCTGAACACTTTTATGGCACTGAGGCTTTATATAAAGAACACTTTGTGTTCCCTCAGCGCCCACGTCAGGAGCACGTGGAGCTCTTGGCGCTGAGCGCCGGACCTGGAGCGCTGAAGCGCTTCTTATGAAATAGCGCACACGTGAGGAGCACGTGATGCGCTTGGCGCTGAGCGCCAGACTTGGAGCGCTAAGATACTTCTTATGAAATAGCGCACATGTGAGGAGCACGTGCCGCGCTTAGCGCTAAGCGCCAGACTTGGAGCGCTGAAGCGCTTCTTATGAAATAGCATACACGTAAGGAGAACGCGGCGTGCTTGTCGCTGAGCGCCAGACTTGGAGCGTAGAAGCGCTTCTTATGAAATAGCGCACACGTGAGGAGCACGTGATGCGCTTGGCGCTGAGCACCAGACTTGGAGCGCTGAAGCGCTTCTTATGAAATAGCGCACACGTGAGGAGCACATGGCACGCTTGGTGCTGAGCGCCAGACTTGGAGCGCTGAAGCGCTTCTTATGAAATAGCGCACACGTGATGCGCTTGGCGCTGAGCTCCGGACTTGGAGCGCTGAAGTGATTCTTTGGCAGTTCTGGTCAGTTTTGTGTTCTGAGAATTAAATTCTCGTTTATAAGAGACTTTGTCTCACAGATCTAAGTTCTTCTTTATGAGGAGATACTATGATCTTTTTTGTTTTTCTTTATGAGAGAATTTATCTCATGGATTTAAGAACCAAGTTCTTCTTTTTATGGAGGGAGACTTTGTCTCCTAGATCTAAGAACTAAGTTCTTATTTTTATCAAGTGATGCTATGATCTCTCTCTTTTTATTTACCTTGAAGAAGCTTCTTCTTCTTAGAGCTTGCTCTTCACCTTTTCTTTTCTGAAAGCTTGAAACTTATATAGAGGTTTCTCTCTATTTTTCTAAAGTTTATAGGGGGTCCTCTATATAAGACTTGAAGTCTTGGGTCCTTTATATAAGGGAGGCTAATTTGTTGAATCAGTTAAGAAAATCTCTCATTGAGAGATTTCTAATTGATTTGGGGGTGTTTCCCACCATTGGATCTTTGATCAAAGGGCTTCTGTTTTACAGAAGACATCTTTCTTGTTATTAACAAGATTAGGAAAATATTTTCCCATACAGAGATTGTTCTGTATCTTGGTGATTTTTAATCACTATTGGATCTTTGATCCAACGGTGCTCTGATTTACAGAGCACAATCTTTCTTGTTTGGAAAGATTTGGGGAGTATTTCCTTAACAGAATTTGATTCTGTAACTTGATGATTCATTCATCTCAGTTGGATCTTTGATCCAATGGTAGAGAACATTTAGTTCTAGCGCTTGGCGCTCTCGTGCTTTGCACGTGAGGCGCTGCCTCAGAATCTTTGACTCTTAGCGCTGGCGCACTTGGTGCCAGTGCTCTCGTACTTTGCATCTGAGGTGCTGCCTCAGAGTCTTTGACTCTTAGCGCGGGCGCTCTTGGCGCCAGCGCTCTCGTGCTTTGCACGTGAGGCACTGCCTCAGTTCAAGATTCAAATTTTGAACAGAGCTTTGCTCTGATTGGGGGAAACAAATTCCCCCCACCATTGCGCTCACGTGGTTTACACATGAGTGCAGCGGTGGCAGCCTTTCCACCGTTAGATCAATTTGGAAGTTGGATCGACTTCCCCTGCCTATAAATAGGGCCTTTGGCTCTTTGAGATGACCGCTGTTCATCTTCTTGCTTTCCTGTTTTCTGAGAATCTTATTCTCTCTTCAGAGCTAAGCTCTCTGTCTTAAGAACTCTCTTAGAGTCAGAACCCTATCAAAAATTTTAGGTAAAGATCAAATCTTTGAAGGAATTATTTCATAATCTAGGATTTCACCCATTAACAGAGCCTTGCTCTTCTCAAATCATAGATCTAAAGAGATTTTTAGGGTTTCTCAACAGAGCTTTACTCTTCTTAGATCATAGATCTAAAGAGATCTTTCTTAGGGTTTCTCAACCCATTAATGAAGAACTCTTAGAGTTCATTTTAAAGATCTCGGAGTTTTTAACTCAGTAAAAGCTTTGCTTTTTTAGGATTTTGATGGACGATTCCATCGTTCTCACAGAGCATAGATCTTCAGATTTTTTTGGGGAATTTTTATTCCCTTCATTATTAATTTTGACAGATGTCATTTCTATTGCAGAGCGCTGCTCTCAATGGAGTTTAACTCCTTGGCCCGAGGAGCCTCTCATTAAATGAGAATCCTTTTAGGATTTTTTCTTTAATGAGTGATTGTCTCATCAATGATGAGCCGTCACCTCGATTTTGTGGGTCCCCATTGGACCCTTTCCACTGCATTACAGTGTGGTACAAATTTAAAGTACCAAGTGTCAGAATTTTGATTATAGCATTGATAGCTAATCCTTGTTCTTTTTCGCGCAAGCACTATGTCTTTTGACACTTCCTTCCCATTCGTTCGTCCGGAGAGCGCATTTGCTGACGCGCCCGTGGATAGGGAAGTTTTCTCTCTCATCAAAGATCATGACCCGGAGCGGAAATCTCTTCATCAATGGGGGTCGTGGTACAATCAAATCATCCGGGGTCGACGCAGCTTCTCTTGTGCGGCGCCTTCGGAGCCCATTTCGGCGATCCATTATGCCGACTCACCCCCTGTGAACTATGCCGTAGAGGAGGTCAACTGGACTTCGGAGGGTTGCCTTCAGCCCTCTATGGCCGCGATACCCGTACAGCCATCGATGGCTTTGGATACTCTAGGGCGGCGTATATGTCAAGGCGAGTCGCGCCCTTGGGGACAGCCGTACATGATAGGCTTGACTCCTCGCCACCCAGCCGGATATTTGCAGTGGGCCCGGTACATTTTGTCGGCCAAGAAATCGCAGCTGCTGAAGCTCGGGTTGTACCCCGCGATTTATGCGTCTCTCTTCCAGTATTCTACGCCCCTGTATGGTGGGTCAAAACTTTCTTGGAATAATGGAATGTTCCAACTCATAGCTTTCTTCTATCAGATCGGGAAGTTTCAATCTCTTTGGAGGAATTCACGGAGATCTCCGGCTTGCTTGTCAGGGGAGAACATTACGAGGAGCTGCTTCCTCCCGATGAGTACGTCTTTCCACCAAGTCAGTGGTGATGGGACTTACCCCGGAGAATGCCATTCAACATTAATCCCCAAGTCTGATTAAGGTGTTGAATATTTATGAGAGTCTATTTCTCGAATCCGGAAGCCACGGGGTTAACTTCACAGATTTCATCGTCCGTTTTCTCCGCCCAGAAGTCCTGTCGAAAGAAGCCGCGGAATTCACCAAACTCGACGATCCTTTTGGCTTTGGTTTGGACAACCAGTCGGCAGCGGAAGCGGATCAGAGGAATTTCTTTCTCCCTAACACCCTGGTCGTCTCTTTCGCAGAGCTCGCAACTTCTGACGTCGACGAAGAGGCGTTCTTTTTGAGGTTCCTCGGGCTATGGCTAAGATGGTTTGTGCTCCCAATGCACCCTCGCCATATGAGGCCATCCGTCTTCTACCAAGCTTACCGAATGGTTATTGGGATGCAAGTGGCCGTCGGGGTCGCCGGGCTGGCTTACCTATATCATGGCTTTAGCTTGGCGGCAGAAACCACTCAACCGGGAGTGCATCCTGTAAACTTCCCGATGCATTATTTCACTTCGTGGCTCGTGCTGCATGTGCTCGGCGCTTTTGGAGTCCACAAGCGACCCCGTTTCTATGAAAGTTATAACTTTCCTCGGGTTATGCGGCTAGTTGACGCTTCCACTTTGGAGCCGACTCAGTGAGAGGCTCGGGGCTTGGTTCTTCCCCCGCGCACGGTTGGGGATGGCATGACCTTCGTCAATAAGGTCTTAACCATCGGCAAAGAATCCACAAAAATGGTGCAGCCGTTGCGGGACACCTTCAAAGACGGGGCTTCTACTTTGAAAGCTCGGGAGATTCTCACTTATATTCAATCAGGCCGGGCTTTGTAGTGTTTAGGAAGAACGATTCGGTGTTGTTCATGAGATATAACCCGCACCGTTTTGCTCAACAATCAAGCTATAATCAGGGTGTCCCGCTTGAGGCTTTCCTGGCTGAGCCGGTTGCCACGGGAGAGGGTATCCGTAATGCGCTACACCATTTCATGTGGCTTAACACCGGGTCCAACTTCATCAGTGAGCCGAGCTGCGTCCTGAAGATCTTGAACGTATACGTGGCGTGGTACCAGCACGCGATGGGTGCCGTTATCAGGGAAGAAAATCGATTATTGCTTGATCGCAAGGGTGTAGCCCCTGCTGGTAATCCAGCCGTTTGCCTAAAGCGACGGACCATCGTTCGTCCCCCCTTGAGAGAAGCTGCTGCGGTTGTGGTCCCGTGCGCCTTTCCTGATAAGCCTCTACCTCGTGTGCCCGTAGAAGCGGTAGCTGCAGCGTCTCCCGAGTCTGGCGTGGGTACGGAGATCGGGACTCGTTGCCCAAAGTTTCCCGCCAAGCGCAAGCTCCTGCTGCTGGCTGCAGGCGTCCGCTCACAGAAGAAGAAGTCGCTATTTTCCGCGGACGTTGTATTCGGCAAAGAGCCTCATGCTCCTTACAGGGAAGGCTTAAGTGAGTACGGGACCAATGAGTGTCAATTTATCGCGCCTGCAGATGATACCGATCTTCAAGCTGCCCTTGTGGCTTCCGAGCGACTGGCTCGTGATGAAGCAGCAATAATCACTATCGCACAGTCAGGTAGACTTCAGTCATATTTTTCCGCGGTTATTATTATTTTTATTATGATTTGATTGACGCTTTCTTCTTCCACAGGTATCTCTACCGAAGAGGCTCTTGCGGCTTCCCTCAAAACATTTGAAGAGGAAGAGAGGCTCCGTGCTTCTTTGGACCTTGGTATACTTCGGCTCATCGTGCCTTCATTCCATTTTTCTTCATTCGTGGCTTGACCCCTCTCTTTTGTCTTATTTCAGGGACTACCTAGACCCCAGTTATCCCGAGCGCGGTACCGATCCCGAGTGGCGATGCGGCGACGCTTCCAGAGCCGACTATTGTGGCCCCAGCTCCCCTGCCAGTACTGCAAGAGGCTTCTCTTAAATAGCCAATGACGGACGCCGTAGCTGCTCCAGAGGCAGAGCTTGGTTCGGACGATGACGTCCCTTTGACGGAGGTCTTGAGGAGATCGCTTCTCACGGCTTAGACCGAAAAGAAGAGTAGGAAGCGTGCGGCGAGGGAATGTGACGATGCTTTGACCGTGGGTGCAGGTTCAAGCACTACCCCATCTGTCGCTGTTCCTCCAGAGGATGCTCCAGCTGCCCTGCTTACCGCCCATAGACAGGTTGTGCGCGCGGCTCGGGAAGAGACCAAAAAAGCTGCCCGAAGGTAACGTAACGCTGAGTCTTTTATCAGAACTTGATCTTCAAATTCTTATATACCATATCTTGCAGGGCCAAGTCCTGGTGATGAGGTGGCATGTGAGATGACGGCGACTACCGAGCCTGAAGCGGCTACTCTCTTTCGGGAGTCTGAGACTGCCCAAACCGCCGCCCTTTCCCTTTGCGGCTCCCCGAGATCGGTGGGCATCACAAGCGTCACAACAGCTCTTGTAGAATCTGGGGACGAAGCTACGGGCGCCGAAACTATTCCATTGAAGGAGAGCGAAGAAAGCGTTGCGCCTGGTGATGCTTTCGTCGTGGTTTTGGCTGATGACCCATCAGGTAGGTGTTGGGTCGCTGCTTCCTTTTAATTTCGCAATCTCTTTCAGTTCTTTCTATCGGTATTTTGTTTGTAGGTGTAGCGAACGCTGAGATTGTGTTATCTGACACACCTCCGGTCACCGCTATGACGGTTGTTGTCCCCTCGCCTTCTCCTATATCCTCTGGAATGCTGGAAGGTAAGGATTTGCAACTTATCGGTTTCATCGTGGGTATCATCCTCCTTGTACTGACAGTATATTGGCACAACTTTGCAGGAGTCCCTTTTGACCATCTGTATCAGGTGTTAAACCCACATTTCTCCTTCCAGTCAGAAATCGTTCTGCTTGCTGGCGTCGGTGAGTATAGTTTTTAACCGACAACTTTTCCTTTCTTTTACGGGAAGCCAAGTCGTTGCTAATTCTTCTTTGCATTGATTGCAGTATTACAGATTGAAGGAGGGGACGAGAGAATACTCGCACCACCGGTACTCCCAACTTTGCCACCTGTCACAGCCGGTATAGTAGACTCCATCGCTCGTGTGATTTCTTTATTTCGCGAGTCGGCTTTTAACCATAATTTATTTTGCAGCAATCGCACCGGCTCTAGCTCCCTTTGAGTCTCATATCCTAATGCCGGCAGGGCTCTTTTCTAGACGCCCATCTTCCAAGGGCTTTGTGACCAGCCTGCGTATGTTGAGCGAATCCATCGAGGAGCTTGACGTGAACCTTGCATTCGCTACAGATTTTGCTGCTGAGATTAATCCGATGTTGGCGACGCTTGTGCACTTCCATAGCGAGGGCGTCGTCGAATCTTGGGTTAATTATTACAGATAGATCGAGGCTTTCTTGCACGAAGTTGAGCTCAAACGTCTTGCTCCTGAAATATTAGCGTTGAACTCCCAGCGGGCGGCATGGGTCGAGCAGAGTGTTCCTTTCCTTCGCCATTTTGAACAAGAGATGACCCTGCGGCGAAAGGAACACGAAGTAGCTTCAAGCGAATCTGCTCGGGTGCGCGCCGAGGTCGAAGCGAATGCTGCGCAGTTGAAAGCTTTCTTCATCAATCTACAGCGATGTATTCCGGACGGGCTGGCATTAAGGCAGAAGCTCGACTTCATTGAGCGGGTTACGCAGAGTCGCGAAGCTACCCAGCGGGAAATCGATGAGAAGGTTTCATCATGTTTGCAGCAATGGGCTCGAGTCGAAGCGGAGCTGGCCGCAGCTGTCGACCATGAAAAGGAGTTGAGAGGAGTGCGTGAGCGGCTTGCCAACTTGTTGAAAACGCCTCCTTCCCAATAGTCGTCTTTGTAACTTATGAATAACATGTATTTATTTCATTTCATTTTTCATTTTTTTAAATTTTTATATGATGCATCTTGTATTTAATTGAATTAATGAATTAAGGACACATTTTTTTTATCTTGTACTATCACCTTCTTTTCTTTGCTGTGTTGTTGTCATGTTACTCTAGTAAGTGTAGCCTGTAGATAACAACTCATCTTGAACTCTTCGTAGGGTAGCGATGGTTTAGGAAACAGGTTCGGGTCTGCTGCCTAAGACTTTTCAACTTTATGAGCCGTGAGTGTAATATTTCAGAAAATATAAAATATTATTTTTGGAATTTAATATTACAATAATATATTTTGCGAAAATTTCCCGATTTGCGAAATTGGGGTTCTCGTAAAATTGTATAAATATATACCAATATTTATGAAATAATTGGAGATTTAAAATGATTTATTCATTTAAAAATATATTTGTTGGATTTGGCATTTTCATAATTAATTATATGCAGTTTAAATAAAAACCCGATCAATGCACTGCTAATCGCGATTAGGCCAAATCCGTATTTCTACAGTTTTCCATGGCTAGTGCACTATGTCATGTTGCATTTTGGTTACATGTTATGTTCTTGTGTTGTTTTTGGGGTGATATGTGGTTTGGGTTTTAAAAAGAAAAGAAAAAGAGGAAAGGGTATTATTGAGAGGGTGAGAATAAGAGAGAGTGAGGGTAAGGATAAGAATTAGAATAAGAGAGAGAGAGAGAGAGAGAGAGAGAGAGAGAGAAAGGGCAGCCACCATTCATTTCCTCCCATTTGTTTTCTCATCATCTTTCTCCTCATCTCCTTCCGCCTAAGATTCATCTCCAAATCTTCATCAAAACCCTACCACCTCTTCATTAAAGTTGACCCCCTCCTCACCCTCAACACAATCGACCCATCAAAGTTGGATTTTGGAGACTTTGGACAAGCTAGGGTTTTTCTTGAGTTGCCCAAATGAGGTATAATTCCTTTCATTTAGTTTAGTTTTTAGTTTCTTAGCATCCTATAGTAGTTTAGAGTTAAATCAATTTAGATTGTGATGTTTGGAAATTCCAAGAGAAGAATTAGGGTTTGAGTTGTGTTGTGTTGTGGTGATGTGTAGTGGTTGTTATAAGACCTTAGTGTTAGAATTTTGGACAAAACCAGAGACTAGATAGAAAGATACGAACTTTAGTTTTGCCGATATCGGGTTTTTTTTGGATTTAATGATGGTATTTAGAGATCTGGGATGACCCGAGACCATTATAAATAAAGTTCCCTTGACAGTAATACGAGCAGGCAACCTAGAAGCCACACCTGAAACCCTAGTCCCTAATGCATTAATCCGGCCGCAGATTTATTCATTGTGGCCGCAAATTGCGGCCACATTTTGGTGGAATTCGATGATTTTTGGTTGGTGACTCCCTTAGGTGATGTCTAGACCAACCCAGTATGCAAAATTCCCTAGTTTGGCCTAGGGTGAAATCTGGGAGTGATTACCTTCGTTGTTGCATTTGGTATTTGCGATTTATGAACTTGGGTTTTGATATTGATATTGTATTTGGTCGTTGGATGTTTGTACGTCAACGACGAGGGTTGTTTGGTGGTTTTTGCATACGCAGGCTATAGGTTCTAACTTATGAGCGCACCGTGTGCCGTATTGGTTTTCAGGACTTGATTTTAATAGCATTGCGACTGTGTATTTATTGTAGGTACTTTCGCGTGGTTTCCGAGACGATGAAACACATCGACTATGGCTGAAAAAGGTGTTCCGCAGGTGAGTAGATCTATATCTATAGGGGAAGTCGGGTGGATGGCATATAGAACCCTCGCAAGTTTTTGATGGAAACCGATATATAGAATATGGTTAAGGAAACCTAGGTTAGGAAACTATGGATATGGATAATAAGATAATTAGAGATGATAGGAATGATTGAAAATATATATCGAGATATGAGATGAAAGCTATAGGGATATGACTCTTTGACATGATATGATAGAAATAATGTCTCGAATTGATATATAAGGATATGAAAAGTGAATGTAAATCACGATATATATAGATGTGTAGTTGCACTAGATTAAGTATAAGATTTTAGTGGCATGTAATGAGATAAGATAATACGAGCGGATATGATTGATATAGGATATGAAACAAGATGTATAAGAATGTGACATGAGATCGATGAATATGACGAGATTGAGACAGATATGTTATGAGATTGGTCAAATAAGATAAATATATATAAGATGACTTGATGTAAGATGACTTAATGTGATGAAAAGAATGTACGATGTGATATGATGACTTGATTGATACGTCGGTGTACGGATGCGAGTCGATATGAGGGGATTGATACCTTTGCCGGTCCCTGATATGAGATTGTTATGGATGCGACCTGGGATATAGGTATATAGATATATATAATGTTGTGAATCATGAGTGTTATGCCGTACGGGACGTTAGGTCCGTACCCTCAGTGTCATATAGGTTGATAGGATCCCTAATGGTTTAATGCCATCATACGATGATTTTGTTAGTTGTATGTATGCCCTAGAGGCCAGTATTGTACAGATGATGTATATTATATTGGATGCTTGGACATATATAGAAAGGACTTTCTTGCTCGACATGATAATATGCTATCTGGTTGCTCTTTATCTTAACATGTGCACTTGTCTCTTTATACTGTCTTATAGTTACATGTTGGTAAAGCCCTTAGGATGTGTACTTGACTACCTGGACTATGATGCGGATCATACTAGTGGGGACATGGTAGTCCATAAGTACATCCTTCAAGGTCCCTAGTCGTGGGTGTATCGAGACGGGGCATCGATATACCAGTGTAGACTAGCGTATACGCTTCTCGACCCATGAGATGGGCGATGGATGATCTCATATCCATTGGTCTTTGACATCAGAGATGGTATACGGGTGCTCAGTGGAGACTGGGTACACTGGACGGACTCGCCGAGAACTCCCAGATGGTATTATACCTCACGTCGGATGGCAGTTCTCTGGTGACACTTGTACAGGTGAGTCTGTAGACCCGAGATCGTCATAGAGTCTTGTGTGATTCCCACTGTACTTTGATTTCCACCTTACCACGTCCATGAGGGCGTGCAAAACGGTGGTTTTTGGGTACAGTCCCGAGTCACATGGAGGCGATGAGCGATAGGAGGGGTTTCGTCTCTCCCGGTATTGGGGGTTGATGTTGCGCTGTGCTCGATTGACCGTAACAGGGAAGTCCCTGGCCAGGGCTGATTCTGAGATTTGCTGGTAAGTATTACCAGTAGTTTCTCGACCCGTTATGAGCCTCAAATCGGCACGACTTATCGGTTATTGGGGTCTGACGTTTACCACCCCTAGACTTGATATGCGATATATCAGACGAGGAGACCGGACTGTACGGGAAGTGTTACCGGCAGGCTTTTACAGGAGTTGGAGCGGGCTTGCTTGCTGATCTTCTGATCGCTCAATACCCGGGTGGCCGTTACGTTTAGCTGACCGCTTGCGGCTTGGGGGTGCTTGATATGATCATCACCCACTGCCGGCGTATTGATGAGTCTTAGAGTCCCACAAAGGAGTTACCTAGTCCGGGCGAAATGTTGTGGTGCGCGTATTCGATATGCGCATGGACCCGGTTAAAATGCCCGTATAAGATACCGTATATTAATCGGGCGGCTTACTTTTGGTAGGGTCGTATGCGATATGGCCGGATTGATAAATCAAGTGTTGATTTATCATTTAACCATTAGTTTCTCACTAGAAATCCTTTCTTGTATTTATGGATGTATGCATGCATGTATGTATTCTTTCTTGATTCATGCATATATGGATGTGCATGCACACATACATACATACATCATCCTTCATGGTTGTATATACATAGAAAATGGTGGCAATATAAGACTCACACCTTGGTTATTTATATGGATTATTATTTCTATTTGTGTTAAAACAAAAAGAAAAGGAAAAGGATAATTCATGGTCTTGATTCTGCACTCTTCTTCAAATAACCATGCTCACCTACTTATTAACCATGAGTTAATCTTCCTCTTTTGTTTTAACTCAAGTGAAATAAATATCCATATAATATAACCATGGTTTGAGATGGGAAGTGAAAAATATATATACATATATTTTCCATTTTTCATGTGAGATTATCTTTTTCTCTTCTTCTAAAAAGGGCCATCATCTTCTTCCTCCTTCTTCTTTTGCTCTCTAGATTTCTCTAGTGAGCAAATTACTCACAAAGTTAGGATTTTGATGTGAGAAAAGCCACCACAACATCATTCTACACAAGTCTTACCTACTTGTTTAGAGTGTTAGCTTCATTTCTTTCTCTTTATCAAGTGAAGTTGCAAGCTTGGACAAAGCGGACTCCGGGTGGATCATCGGGGACCTAGAGGAGTTCAAGCGGACCTTTTCCAAACTCCAAGTAGCCGAGGAGTCTAGCGTAGGGAGCTACAAAGGTTGTACTCTCAAAACCCTAGCTTTTCTTACTTGAGATGGTATGTTGTTTTTGAAACCCTAATTTTCTAGGAATGATTCTTTGTGTGTTCACTTAGCACCCTAAAAATTTAATCTTTGGTTCATGTGATGCTTCCAAACCCTTCTTAAGGTGCTAGGTAAACCTAACATAAGTATCAGAGCCGACCTAGAACATTAGGCGACACTTTAACGAAGTTGAAACTCCGATCGAACGAAAATACGGATTTTCGGGGCACTCTCTGGACATTTTTTCAAATCTGTTGTTTTTCAGAATTAAAAATCCTTAAAAAATTTAGCAGGGAAATCTAAGCACAAATGTGAAAAACGATGCCATGAACAGTACTTTCCACCGCGGAACCGCGGCAAGAGCCTGCTTGGGCCGCGGTTCCGCGGCCGTACTGATGAATCATTGTGTCGTTTTTGTACAGTAATTATTTTGTCTGCTTGTATATTTTTTTTGGGGTATTTTTAATCTGAATTTAGTGCTATGTTCTGAAGATTGTTTTGGAGTCGGTGATTCGATCGGAATTTTAATCTCGTGTCTTTTCCGGGTAAATTAGAAAGTATTGAATTGTTCAAACGAGTATCATTTGCTCACTTTTCACGGGGTTTAAATCTTTCGGAAATGCGTGCAAGTTTTGTGGTGGACCCTCTAGAAGACAACAAACCTTAACTCGATTATGTGACTGTCTTGAATTGCCTTTTGAACCTTAGGGTTTGGGGCAGTACGGCGTGCCATATGTGAGGCGTTGGCTTGACCCTTCTACGGCTGGACCGCTGCTACTGTGACACGTTCCGAGTTTTTGAACTCCGCTCAAGTGTTGGGCTTTAGGAATTTTTGGGGTATTTGATCACTCGTTCGAAAACTTTAATACTGTCTAATTATCTGGAATGTGATGCAATATGTGGAATTCATATAGTTGGACATGAAATACGAAGTATGTGATATTTCGCATTTACGATGTCTAAAGAGAATGTGGATTCCAAATATTGCAGTTTTACACTTTCTTTTCTATGACCGTAAGTGTAGTATGTAGTGGTATTGCCGATTGTCGTTGCTATACATCGACGACAATCGGTGTATGCATACTTACTTACGTTGATGATATGAGATATTATGTGTTGCTGAGATATGATGTGCAGGATTGTCGCAATTGAATAGTCGGGTTTTTTTTTGTGAGATGAGAGTTTTATATTTTCATTTATGTAAATTCAAATGTAATGTAATATTCTTTTATTTGGGGCACTTCCGGGTTGAGGTTGATGCCACCAGTGTTGTATATTATTTACTTTTCCGCATTAGGATAGACCTAAGGAGGGGAGCACAGGTGACCGGGTTCTGGGGTTCAGTGGGAGGCCATCTCGAGGAGTCGAGACCGGGTCTCCTAAACTCCAGAATTGGTAGGGTCGCTTGCCGCTCTCGTAGGGGTCCAGGGTGTGGGCTTGGCTATTCATCGCGACTGTGGAATCCGTATTTTCTATTATTGGCTAAATACTAAATACGGACGTCTTAGTATATCCCACATTATATCTATGTTTCTGCTGCAATATCTGTGATGTGATCATTTGATATGTTGTGATGGATACAGTATATAGTATATATGATATATTATATAGACGTTACTTATGTTTTACACCCGTACTAGCCGTGCCCTGCTCTGTCGTTAGTTACCTAACCTAACGGTGCACGAGGGGACATCGAGGCGAATTCGGATGGCATAAGTGTACGTCGTATTTATCTGTGATGTTTAGGTGACTTAAATGATGGGACTTCATTAATGTGATTAATGAAAGAAAAGAAACCTAAAAGATGTTATAGAATCAAATTTTCAAATAAAAGGGTAGCTACAGTTTTGCTTTGCATAGCGGTATATATGATATACCCTGCACCTTATTCGATGGGGAAAGAGCCGAGATCCCTTCACCGGGAGTGACCTCTTTAGCAAAACTGGCAGATGCTACAACACTCAGTTTGACTTTTGACTGCTTTTGGAGATTTTCTTTGCATAGTGATATATATGATATGTCCTGCACCTTATTCAATGAGGAAAGCGCCGAGATCTCTTCACCGGGAGTGACCTCTTTAGCAAAACTAATAAAAGTCTCAAAATCACTCCATTTCAAAATTCATTCGATTCTACAACGATATCAAGTTCATTACGCAATAGGTTTTGAAAAAAAACCTATCGTAGCCCTCCGTCATTTCAGATAAGTCCTACTTAGTATTTGTGCTACGTTTGTTGATCTCCGTCAAGACGTAGTGTGCGGTAGCTAACTAGTATTTATCTGCTTATGCATATGATGCAGATTGGATTAGGGTAGTCGTACGACCTTGTTGACCTCCGTCAAGGTTCGTGCGGGTGGGTTTGATTCAATCAAGAAATGAAGGGTTGAACTTGACTTGCACCCTGTGGTTTGTTGACCTCCGTCAAGGTCATAGGATGCTAGGGGCAAAATATTATCGGGAATTTCAAGTGTTGAAGTTTGCAATGAGATTGCATACTTTCTATGAGATAGTTGGATCCCAATACCCACTGCGAGTAATTGTTACTCCTGGGAGAGTTTTACACAGGACAATTAGCCAATCAAGTAGGTGTCTAGAAAGATGTCAACGGGGTTACGCCTCTGGGAAAACGATGTTTACTTTAATTAGGTCCGTGCGAAAGCACGGGGAACCTCCCTCAAAGTACCGACACTGGCCTGGCTGAAAGATTGGCGAAGTTGTAGGGTGTAATTAATCTCGGCTAGTCTTTCCTTTTATGGTTTGAAGGAAGATTTGATAAAAACAGTGGAAGCCATCCTGATTAGATAAAATAATAACCAATCTGATCTTGCAAGAGCATACGCTAAAGTGTTTTCTTCTCTCTCTCCAGGTAGCGACCATGTTATGCCTTAATCAAGATAATAATATGGATGTATTGACCGAACCCGCATGTTATACTATGCTGGAGAACGTTGGTTCCGTTCTTTCTTATAAGAGTTATAGGACTGAACAGGACATAGGGGAATACCATGATTCCCATGCCACCCGAATGAAGAAAGTACATGATGATGCATTTTCTTCGGGTGTGTTCGTTACAGAGAACTGTTTCTCCATTTCCTCTACGTCCTGGGTATTGGATACCGGGTCAGGATCCCATATATGTAATCAGTTACATGGGCTTAAGAAAGGTAGAGAACTTGGAGAAGGTGATAAAGAAATAAGAGTTGGAAATGGTGCAATTGTTGCAGCTAAAACCGTCGGGGAATATCACCTAGTATTACCAACTGGTAATACATTGATTCTGAACGAGTGCTATTACATGCCGAACCTGATATGCAACATTATATCGGTTTCTTTGTTGAGTAAAGAGGGATATAATTTTGTATTACAGGATAATGTTATGAACATTTTCCGTAACCAAAAGTTGGTTGGATCAGGCACGTTGTGCAATGGCATTTATGTTCTAAATCAATCAACAGTTCTGAGTATAACAAACACACACAAGAGGAAGAGTTCAGAACTGAATGAATCCTTCTTGTGGCATTGTAGACTGGGTCATATCAATGCGACACGACTAGCTAAGTTGCATAAGGATGGATATTTGAAACCGTTCGAATTTTCATCTTATGACACTTGCCAGTAATGTCTCAAAGGCAAGATGACCAAAACTCCATTTACGGGACACGGAGAAAGAGTTATTGAACTCTTGGGACTGATACATAGTGATGTATGCGGTCCCATGTCTACACATGCCAGGGATGGTTCTTCGTACTTCATTACATTCACTGACGATCTCTCTAGATTCGGATATGTGTTCCTGATGAAACACAAATCAGAAACTTTTGAGAAATTTAGAGAATATAAACAAGAAGTCGAGAACCAAACCGGAAAAAGTATTAAAATCCTTCGATCTGATCGAGGAGGTGAATACTTGAGCAATGAATTCCTGGACTTCCTAAAAGAGAATGGGATTCTTTCTTAGTTGACTCCTCCATATAAACCACAGCACAACGGTGTATCGGAACGGAAGAACCGCACCCTATTAGATATGGTGCGCTCTATGATGAGCACAGCTGAGTTACCTATTTCCTTCTGGGGATATGCGCTGGAGACAGCAGCATACCTATTGAATCAAGTTCCATCTAAATCTGTACCTACCACACCATATGAGATATGGAGTGGGAAGAGGCCATATCTTAAACGAGTTAAGATATGGGGTTGTCCGGCCTATGTCAAAAGACAAAATCCGGACAAACTCGAGGCACGGTCAGTTCTTTGCAAGTTTGTGGGATATCCAAAGAACTCATATGGGTATTTTTTCTACCACAGTGAGGAACAAAAAGTGTTTGTTGCTCAACATGCCACCTTTTTAGAAAAGGAATTTCTTGTAAAAGAGATTAGTGGCAAAGTGGTGGAGCTAGAAGAGGTTCCAGATACACAAACCGCAACTGAAGATTTAGTGGAACCAGAGGATTCAGTAGCTCCCAACGAACCTCAGCCTCTCCGCCGATCTAGTAGGGTTCCTTGCCAACCTGAGAGATACTACGGTTTTCTCATAGATGGTGGAAGCGAGGATTGCATCATGGAGGATGATGACTCAGCTAGCTTCGAGCAGGCCATCACGAGTGGGGACTCAGTGAAATGGCTGGATGCTATGCGGTCCGAGATGGAATCCATGTACACCAACAAAGTATGGACTTTGGAAGTTGCTCCTGAAGGGGTAAAACCCATTGGGAGCAAGTGTATCTTCAAGAAAAAACTTGGTGTAGATGGGAAAGTGGAGACTTTCAAAGCTAGACTTGTTGCAAAGGGTTTTCGTCAAAGACCAGGTGTGGACTATGACGAAACCTTTTCTCCAGTGGCTATGCTTAAATCCATCCGGATCATGCTTGCCATCGCTGCATATCATGACTACGGAATCTGGCAAATGGATGTTAAGACCGCCTTTCTAAATGGTGATTTAGAAGAGTGCGTGTACATGACTCAGCCAGAGGGCTTCGTAGATAGTGGGAACAGCGGGAAGGTGTGCAAGCTGCTTAAATCCATTTATGGATTAAATCAAGCATCGCGGAGTTGGAACATCTGCTTTGACGTCGTTATCAAAGAGTTTGATTTCGTCAAAAACGTAGATGAACCTTGTATCTACAAGAGGGTAGCAGGCTGTCTTCCTCGTATTGTACGTAGACGACATGCTCCTTATAGGAAATGACATTCCTATGCTGCAATCGGTTAAGCTCTTCTTATCACAAAGATTCTCAATGAAAGATCTAGGTGATGCCTCCTTCATATTGGGAATTATGATCTATAGAGATAGATCTAAAAGGATATTGGGATTGTCCCAATCCAGGTACATTGACACCATACTAAAGAGGTTTAGTATGGAAGAATCCAAGCGTGGGAACTTACCCACGATCTCTGGAGTCACTCTCTCCAAAGAGATGTCTCCCAAGACTGATTTGGAGAGAGCTCGCATGCAAGGGATACCCTATGCTTCGGCTGTAGGCTCTATCATGTACGTGATACTGTGTACCAGACCCGATGTAGCATACTCACTAAGTATAGTGAGTAGGTATCAAGCTGATCCTGGAGAGAGTCACTGGACAGCTGTGAAGAGCATTCTCAAGTACTTACGAAGGACTAAAGAGATGCTCTTGGTGTATGGTAACAGAGAACACCAAGTAGAGTCCTTTACCGATTCGAGCTTCCAGAGTGATAAGGACGACTCTAAGTCGCAGTCGGGATTTGTCTTTACCCTTTACGGAGGGGCGGTAAGCTGGAAGAGTTCCAAGCAGGAAACCGTGGCAGACTCGATGATGGAGGCTGAATACATCGCTGCCAACGATACTGCCAAAGAGGCTGTCTGGATCAAGAATTTCATTAATGAACTTGGAGTGGTTCCATCCATTGAGCATCCAATACCTTTGTATTGTGATAACAATGGAGCGGTGGCTTTGGCCAAGGAACCCAGGTCCCATCAGCGATTGTTCATATCATAATATTGCAATTCATATTCCCCAATTCTTATTCGTTTTATAACTAAACATGTGCTTCTGACGCATGACTGCTGCATATTACAGGATACAGGTTCTTGGAGCAAATACAGTGAAAAAGACGAAAGTTGATACAAAAGAGTGACTTTTGACAAGCAAGTAGAAGGGTCCTACTCAAGCCTAGACGAAGAACAATTCACAAGGCAATGCATGGTCCGAAATGTCAAAGGAAACAGTTAAAAGACCACTAAAAATTTCACTGTTCTAGAGAAGATCCAGAATCCAAATAGAGAAAAGTATTGAAGAAATAGAGAGGACAAGACATTATAATGAAGCCCAGGAAATTTGGTGAGATGATCACACCAAAGGGCCGCGGAACCGCGGCCCAAGCCCACTAATGCCGCGGTTCCGCGGCCATTTAAAGCCCGTGTCAATGCAATTTTCTCGTGACGGTGCGTCGGTGCGTGGGTTGGGATTTTTCGTGGGCATATCTGTAAAATCACATACGCGAGAATCTGTAACCCTAGTTTCCCTGTTTACTTATAAATTGTAATCAAAAGATTGTAAAACGGATGCCTCTTTTCAATGAAATAAAATTCAGAATCAATTCAGTGGGAAGAGCATCATTTTCTTGTAAGTTCTTATTTTAATTTCTGCCTTAGTTGATAGTTTAATTATTGCCCTAGCTACAATTCATTCTCTGCCCTAGCTTTAGAATTAAAAGCTTGTCGTAGATTAATTAATCTCTTGCCCTAATTTAATCTTGTGTAGAACCTTTTAATCTGCAATAAATAATTAATTCTTTAGATCTAAATAAATACACATAATAAAAATGTTATTTTTAAAAGATTCCCTAATCAGCGAGTAATTTCCTCGCTTGTTAGGGTTAGGAACAAGGGAGGGATTGAGAGATGAATATCTCTCATCTCCTTCAATGCCAATAAATTTTCATAAGTAGAACTTCATGCATGCATGCATGATCCTCTCCCTGCGGCACCCTACCCATGAGATAATGGTGAAACCGTAGTAGAAAGGACCGGACATGCATGACTTCCATGAAGGTTATAGCATTTAGTAGTAAAGGACGGACAATGATCTAGAGGAAGAAACTTCGTTTCTTCCCAATCATCCTAATCCCCTTTACTAATAAATGTTATAACTTCTAAAAAGATTTAATCGAGGGCATTGAAAGAGGTGTTAATATTAATTTTATCAAACCTTACTTTAGACCTAACCCTAGCAAGTTCTTTAATATCGTACAACTTAGTTTTTAGAATCAACCATCAAAATCAAACCACCATTCGAATCAACTCGTAAAAACACGTATGAAAATTACACATCCCTGTGGATCGACCCGTATTCACCGGCTAGCTGAAAAGCGACGCCGTTTCTGATTGCGGTTAACATATATTTTTGAACTAATCAAATGGCGCCGTTGCCGGGGATGGCGTAAAATTTCTTTTGTGTAATTTCGGGTTGATATAAATCTTAAAAATCATAAAAATCTGAAAATAGAAAAAAAATACCAAAAATTTTTATCAATTTTTATCTGTTTGAAGGGTTTATTGTTTGAATCTTGTAGGAACAGTGAAGAATCGCGGATCTGGAATTTTACAGAAGGAAAATCAGAAAAGTGCACATCGGAACAGAGGTGGATTGACACAACAGAGCCATACAAATTTTCTGGAGACCTGAACCCCCCACGAGACCGCGGTTCCGCCGCAAATACCCCATAAAAACCGCGATTCCGCGGCTTTTTGTTGGCTTCGCCGCGTAGAAATTTGCTCGGTTTGTTTCTCCTTCTCCCCTCTGTCAACCTCCATATATCTTTTGTGAAAATTTTCTGCAAGATTTTTTTGCGCTAAAATAAAAAAAAATTTCTTCCTCCCCCTTCTAAATAACAGATTTTCTGTAGGTTTCTTTGCGCCGCGCTAAAAATTGATTGCAAGTGAATTTAATGTTTTGCATAATTTAATCGGACTTTAAGGGGCTAATTGACCAAACTCAGATTGGGTGGGGATTTCATCACCCTTCCCAGGACCCCAGAAAACACTTAAAGCATTTGCATTGACCACAATTAATTAAAAAATACTAGACTCAGCCCTAAGGACATCGAGCTCAATAGGAAAAGGACTAGTATAGGCATCGACCGTTTATCCTAACCTGACTTTGCGGTGTCTAGGCAAGTGTGTATAGGCTAGTGGTTATTAATTAGGCCCACTACTGTGGTTCCTTTCCACTTACCTGGCACTTACCTGGCCGCAATTGGCGGTGAAGAGGCGGTTTGAGGTCCTATTTCTAGCCCTAATTAGGAGCTGTCTAGCAGACCTAGGTGACCCTAGATCCAGGCCTGATTGTGCATGTGTGGTTGATACATTTGTGTCAAAAGTCCCTTTTCAAAACTCTCACATATATAAAAAAAAAATCTTTTCAAAACTTGCAACTTGTCGCTAAAGAAAACTTGCAACTCACTTACACCACTTCCCTTCATTGACGTTATCTTACCTCCACATTCTGTTTTTCAATTTTTTTCTGACTACACTACCCCTTTAGTATATGTCACTTTGGACTAGGGATACTAACGCCCGATTAGTCCGTGTTTCGTTGGTACCGACCGACGAACCCTTCGACACCGAAGTCAACATTCCGTCCACTTTCTTACCTACACCTTCAAATTCTTCTTCCGAAGGCATGTCGGGATTCAACCCCAACGATACCTTACCGACGGGAATGATTCCACCTCCGTTAGGTGCGAATAACCCGAATCAACCGCCTGTTGAAGCGCCCGCACGAGTTGCGCTCCAGGATCTCTTTTACCCTGTCCGCACTTCTTTACCTACCTGTCTTTCACCCCCACCGGCAAATAGGGACAATTTTGAAATAAAACCTCATTTCATTAATATGCTGCTAAAATTTCATGGTTTGGAATCTGAAGATGCTTATATCTTTATCAATAAATTCCAAAATGTGTGCGCTATGATGAAAACGACCCAATTAAGTGATGACGCTATAAGGCTAAGGGTCATTCCTTTTACCTTATGTGACCTAGCCGAGAAGTGGCTATACAGCACCGCATCACATTCCTTTAGAAATTGGGATGAGTTTGTGAAAACTTTTCTGAAAAAGTTCTATCCTCATCACAAAACTGCTAGAATCCGTAACGAGATTATACAATTTTCACAGCTTCCTTCCGAACCATTTTGGAAGTGCTTCGAGAGATTTAAAGACCTACTCGTTCAATGCCTTCATCATGGGATCGAAAGTTGGCAACTTTGCCAAACATTATACGAGGGATTGAACTCGGCAACGAAGCAGTTGCTAGAAACCATATGTCAAGGTCATTTTCTCTCCAAGTCTAGTGACGAAGCGTGGCAGTTTCTTGAGGATCGTAGTGAACAAACAATTCTGTGGGAGAGCTCCAAGACCACATCATCTTCTTCTAGTGGTCAATCGAGGGCAGGCATACATCAAGTAGAGATGTCAATTGCTATGAAGGCCGAGATAGCCGCTCTTGCTAAAAAGTTAGAAGCGATTGAGACCAAAATCTCGTCGTCTTCTCCTGCCCCTGTTATGCCTCCACGAACTGTGTGTGCTTGTTGTTCGGCTCCATCACACTTAACCGAAGAGTGTCCTTACAATGCATCTACTCAAGGACAGGATCAAGTCAATGCTGCCTTTCAGCAACGACAGAGAAACGATCCATACTCTTCGACATACAATCCGGGGTGGAGGAGTCACCCAAATTTCGTTTGGAACCAAAATCAACAATTCCAAGGAAATAACCATTATCAAGGGCCTTCTCCACAACAACAACAAGCACCCCCACAAACTCAATTTCAACAACCTTTCCAACAGCAATCTTACCCTAATCAAGTGAACAATTTTGTGCATAATAATTCTTACGCGCCAAACAATTTTGTTCAACCTAACAATGACAAGGTTAGCTTGCTCGAAAGAAGTCTAGATGCGTTCCTAAAGAAATCTACACAGTCTACAGCAAGACTAGAGACTTCTATTCAATCTTTGGTGCAAAACAGTGCCTCACACGATCAAAGCATCAAATCTATTGAGGCAAAAATTGCACAACTCAATGCAGCATTGAGCGAGCGAGAGAAAGGAAAGCTCCCATCTCAACCACTGCCCAATCCCGGTCACGCACATGCTGCACATCAACAGCAAACTCATAACGTAAACACTGTGACCACGTTGAGATCGGGGAAAATGTTACAAAACAATGTGGGCATTCACAATGACACCCCTGCCGGTGGTTCTTCTTCACCTTCTTCTTATTCGTTAGAGCCTGTTCTCCATCATTCACAAGGTTCTACTCCTTCTAGCTTGAATGGACCCACTTCTCACAACACGAACACATCTACACGGGGTTCCGTTCCAACTCAACAATCTGATCCTCAAAAATTGGACTCAACAACATTTCAAAATACTCCTTTTACAAACCGGTTGAGATCCAATAAACCAACTCCACAAATGGAGAAGATTGTCGAGTTGTTCAAACAGGTGAGCATAAATATCCCTCTTTTGGATGCAATCCAACAAGTTCCTTCGTATGCAAAAATTTTAAAGGACTTATGCACCAAAAAGAGGAAGTCACAAGTACCAAAGAAAGTTTTCGTCGCTAGTGCTGTTAGTGATGCTCTTGTCAATTCTTTACCCCCAAAGTAAAAGGACCCCGGTTGTCCTACTATTTTGATAACAATTGGGGACAAGAACATCAATAGAGTACTATTAGATCTTGGTGCTAGTGTCAATTTGCTACCTTATTCCGTGTACGAACAATTAGGGGTTGGAGAGTTGAAACCCACTCGTTGTACTCTCTAAATGGCTGATCGATCAATCACCCATCTAAGGGGTGAGCTAGAGGATGTGTTGATCAAAGTTGGGGAGTTCATATTCCCCGTTGATTTTATTGTTATGGATACACAACCTGTTGCTAACTCACGGAACCAAATTCCGGTGATTCTCGGTCGACCATTTTTGGCCACTTCCAATGCAGTAATAAACTGTCGCAATGGCTCTATGACTCTATCCTTCGGGAAGACGTCTAATGAGTTCAATATTTACAAGTCAGGAAGTCTGCCCCCCGTGCCTAATACTAGTACACGAGAAGTTTGCTCTATTCACGAAATCACGCAGGAGGACTGCGAGTTTGAAAGTTTCTTGTTTGATGAGAACAGTTTTGACGCCACTAGTGCATCCTTCCTTAAGCCTACCACAGTCGACACAACCGATATTGATTATGAAAGTTTCACTTTTTCGGATAATGACGACTCACAGCCCGAATGTGAGTCTTTTGAATTTTTGGATGAGTTAGTTGAACCATCCGAATCGGTTGTTTGCAGTGATTTCGAACCTGTGTTGGAGTCCTTTGAGTTTGAGGTAGATTCCGCAATGATTCTTTCGCCTCTGAAACTCGAACTCATGTTCTTGCCGCCTCACCTTAAATATGCTTACATAGGTGAGAATAAGACTTTTCCCATTATAATATCAGCCTCTGTAGCTTTCGAGCAAGAGAACACTATTTTAAAGGTCTTACAAGATTGGCGGCAAGTTTTCGATTGGACTATGGCGGACATCGAGGAGATTAGTTCCCTCATAATTGAATATCATATGCAATTGATGGATGATACCAAGTTAATAAAGGACACACAGAAACATTTTGGGGATATTGTGATGAGTCAACCTCCTCCTTTAGAAGTTGAACCACCCCTATTTCTTTTAATAAACTATGAGAATGCCAATATTCCACTGACTGCTGATCATTCTCATTCTTGTTTTGATTCATCACCATATCATATCTATTCACTTCCACACTTTCACGATCATCACTCCTATCTTCCCCAATTCTTTTTGGATCGGCACAACATGTTCTTCCGCCAACCGACACTCTTTACAGATAAATTTTTCGACTGGTTGGTGTTGATGTTTGGTCTGTGCAAAGTCTGGCAGTAATGTCTAACATTGTTTCACTGAAGTTTGGGGGGGCCTTTCTGTATATATTTTTGTTTTTCCTTTAACAATAATAAAAAAAAAAAAATAAACAGGGGAGTGCCGACATTTTCACCCTATTGGTGCAACATGACAGTGAGGACACTGTCAAGTTCAAGTTTGGGGGTATGCTCGGTACGTCTTCTTCCTTCGCATTCATTTGTACATATTTTTGCATTAACATACTTATTTGAAAACCCATAAAACTTGAAAATTTTCAAAAAATTTATAAAAAAAAAGTTATTGTATTCAATTTTGGCCATATTTAACTTGAGTTTGACAAATAGGTTAACTAGCTGCGAACAACTAGATCTTAGACTTGGTAAATTAAAAACCCTAAAAATAACCTTCTTTAAAGATTAATGGTAGAAAGTATATGTCTTTGTAGTTTATTTAGAAATAGGCAAATTTTGAGTTCACTTTTTGGGCTAAGTTGAAATAAAGGAAAAATATTGATATTCTTATTAGAGTATAAGTTTGAAAAATAATTCCTGGCTTAAGTATGGATTCTAAAAATGTATACCCTACAAAATTGCACAATCACACACCTTAAACCTTGGAATAGTAGAGGAGACCTTGAAATGCTCTTATCTAAAAGTCCTTAGTACGAAGAAAATAAAAAATACAAAAGTTTAAAAAAAAATGAACACTGTTTTTGTGATTACTTAAGGCTAAAAATAGAAAAATATATAGCGAGGGTGCTTCATCACCTAGTGCCTTAGACCAACTGGTTTGGGAGTCACTGCTAAAGCCTTGGGTGTTGCAAAACTAGGACGTACGCTTTAAAAGTGCTAACGCATCTTGTAATCGGTTGTTGGTACCTCAAGAAGTATTAACGGTCGCATGAAGGATGTGTAAGCGAAATTCAATTAAAAATTCACCAATTAATAAGTGCTTTGGACAACGGACAAGGGTATGATTGCTTAATTTGAATTTCCAAGTGTAGGGGTGGTCTATACACACACGTGGGGATATGTGATTAGAGTTTAGATAAGAGAAAGAAATGAAGAATAAAACTTGTATCTTTAGTAGAGTTGATAGAAAAATTCCTAAGTGGAGATGGACCCCTAAAAGGAAAACTTAAGAAATGCCGAAAGCTGAGTGATTCTATAAAACATATATAATCTTAAGTTAATTGATGAGGAAGTGTGAAGAATATGGGCGGATAATTTATGAGTCGGTGATAATAGAATTCTGTGTTAGAAAACCTAATTGGAGAATTATTGTCGAAAAAGCCAAATTGATAGGATTTTGTGGGTGTAATCCGCTGAAAACCCTCAGGAGACAACACTCCTCCTACTAGGGACACCTAGAGGTTTAACGGCTTGTTGCACGTGCTCAGTGCAATCGCGTTTCCCTGCGAAAGTGCGGTTAGGTTTTATCGAGAATAAAATAATAAGTTTGCTCGAGGACGAGCAAAAGATAAGTTTGGGGGTATTTGTTCATATCATAATATTGCAATTCATATTCCCCAATTCTTATTCGTTTTATAACTAAACAGGTGCTTTTGACGCATGACTGCTGCATATTACAGGATACAGGTTCTTGGAGCAAATACAGTGAAAAAGACGAAAGTTGATACAAAAGATTGACTTTTGACAAGCAAGTAGAAGGGTCCTACTCAAGCCTAGACGAAGAACAATTCACAAGGCAATGCATGGTCCGAAATGTCAAAGGAAACAGTTAAAAGACCACTACAAATTTCACTGAAAATTCTAGAGAAGATCCAGAATCCAAATAGAGAAAAGTACTGAAGAAATAGAGAGGAAAAGACATTATAATGAAGCCTAGGAAATTTAGTGAGATGATCTCACCAAAGGGCCGCGGAACCGCGGCCCAAGCCCACTAATGACGCGGTTCCGCGGCCATTTAAAGCCCGTGTCGGTGCAATTTTCTCGTGACGGTGCGTCGGTGCGTGGGTTGGGATTTTTCGTGGGCATATCTGTAAAATCACATACGCGAGAATCTGTAACCCTAGTTTTCCCTGTTTACTTATAAATTGTAATCAAAAGATTGTAAAACGGATGCCTCTTTTCAATGAAATAAAATTCAGAATCAATTCAGTGGGAAGAGCATCATTTTCTTGTAAGTTCTTATTTTAATTTCTGCCTTAGTTGATAGTTAATTATTGCCCTAGCTACAATTCATTCTCTGCCCTAGCTTTAGAATTAAATGCTTGTCGTAGATTAATTAATCTCTTGCCCTAATTTAATCTTGTGTAGAACCTTTTAATCTGCAATAGATAATTAATTCTTTAGATCTAAATAAATACACATAATAAAAATGCTATTTTTAAAAGATTCCCTAATGAGCGAGTAATTTCCTCGCTTGTTAGGGTTAGGAACAAGGGAGGGATTGAGAGATGAATATCTCTCATCTCCTTCAATGCCAATAAATTTTTATAAGTAGAACTCCATGCACGCATGCATGATCCGCTCCCTACGGCACCTTACCCATGAGGTAACGGTGCAACCGTAGTAGAAAGGACCGGACATGCATGACTTCCATGAAGGTTATAACATTTCGTAGTAAAGGACGGACAAGGATCTAGAGGAAGAAACTTCGTTTCTTCCCAATCATCCTAATCCCCTTTACTAATAAATGTTATAACTTCTAAAAAGATTTAATCGAGGGCATTGAAAGAGGTGTTAATATTAATTTTATCAAACCCTACTTTAGACCTAACCCTAGCAAGTTCTTTAATATCGTACAACTTAGTTTTTAGAATCAACCATCAAAATCAAACCACCATTCGAATCAACTCGTAAAAACACGTAAGAAAATTACACATCCCTGTGGATCGACCCGTATTCACCGATTAGCTGCAAAGCGACGCCGTTTCTGATTGCGGTTAAGATATATTTTTGAACTAATCAGCGATCCAGGCATATTCTGAGGCGGTATCACCTGATCCGGGAGATAGCTGATCGCCGGGAGATCGAGGTCAGGAGGGTTGACACGAAGAACAACACAGCGGATCCACTCATGAAGGCCATTCCCCAGATACAGTTTGAGAGACTCTTCGGGATGCTCGGTATGCGAAACTATAGCAGCTGGCCCTAGTGCAAGTGGGAGATTGTTAGTTGTATGTATGCCCTAGAGGCCAGTATTGTACAGATGATGTATATTATATTGGATGCTTGGACATATATAGAGAAGACTTTCTTGCTCGACATGATAGTATGCTATCTGGTTGCTCTTTATCTTAACATGTGCACTTGTCTCTTTATACTGTCTTATAGTTACATGTTGGTAAAGCCCTTAGGATATGTACTTGACTACTTAGACTATGATGCGTATCATACTAGTGGGGACATGGTAGTCCATAAGTATATCCTTCAAGGTCCCTAGTCGTGGGTGTATTGAGACGGGGCATCGATATACCAATGTAGACTAGCGTATACGCTTCTCGACCCATGAGATGGGCGATGGATGATCCCATATCCATTGGTGTTTGACATCAGAGATGGTATACGGGTGCTCAGTGGAGACTGGGTACACTGGACGGACTCGCCGAGAACTCCCAGATGGTATTATACCTCACGTCAGATGGCAGTTCTCTGGTGACACTTGTACAGGTGAGTCTGTAGACCCGAGATCGTCATAGAGTCTTGTGTGATTCCCACTGTACTTTGATTTCCACCTTACCACGTCCATGAGGGCGTGCAAAATGGTGGTTTTTGGGTACAGTCCCGAGTCACATGGAGGCGATGAGCGATAGGAGGGGTTTCTTCTCTATCGATATTGGGGGTTGATGTTGCGCTGTGCTCGATTGGCCGTAACAGGGAAGTCCCTGGCCAGGGCTGATTTTGAGATTTGCTGGTAAGTGTTACCAGTATTTTCTCGACCCGTTATGAGCCTCACATCGGCACGACATATCTGTTATTAGGGTCTGACGTTTACCACCCCTAGACTTGATATGCGACATATCAGACGAGGAGACCGGACTGTACGGGAAGTGTTACCGGCAGGCTTTTACAGGAGTTGGAGCGGGCTTGCTTGCTGATCTTCTGATCGCTCAATACCCGGGTGGCCGTTACTTTTAGCTGACCGCTTGCGGCTTGGGGGTGCTTGATATGATCATCACCCACTGCCGGCGTATTGACGAGTCTTAGAGTCCCACAAAGGAGTTACCTAGTCCAGGCGAAACGTTGTGGTGCGCGTATTCGATATGCGCATGGACCCGGTTAAAATGCGCGTATAAGATACCATATATTAATCGGGCGGCTTGCTTTTGGTAGGGTCGTATGTGATATGGCCGGATTGATAAATCAAGTGTTGATTTATCATTTAACCATTAGTTTCTCACTAGAAATCCTTTCTTGTATTTATGGATGTATACATGCATGTATGCATTCTTTCTTGATTCATGCACATATGGATGTGCATGCACACATACATACATACATCATCCTTCATGGTTGTATATACATAGAAAATGGTGGCAATATAAGACTCACACCTTGGTTATTTATCTGGATTATTATTTCTATTTGTGTTAAAACAAAAAGAAAAGGAAAAGGATAATTCATTGTCTTGATTCTACACTCTTCTTCAACTAACCATACTCACCTACTTATTAACCATGAGTTAATCTTCCTCTTTTGTTTTAACTCAAGTGAAATAAATATCCATATAATATAACCATGGTTTGAGATGAGAAGTGAAAAATATATATACATATATTTTCCATTTTTCATGTGAGATTATCATTTTCTTTTCTTCTAAAAAGGGCCATCATCTTCTTCCTCCTTCTTCTTTTGCTCTCTAGATTTCTCTAGTGAGCAAATTACTCACCAAGTTAGGATTTTGAAGTGAGAAAAGCCACCACAACATCATTCTACACAAGTCTTGCCCACTTTTTTAGAGTGTTAGCTTCATTTCTTTCTCTTGATCAAGAGAAGTTGCAAGCTTGGACAAAGCGGACTCCGGGTGGATCATCGTGGACCTAGAGGAGTTCAAGCGGATCTTTTCCAAACCCCAAGTAGCCGAGGAGTCTAGCGTAGGGAGCTACAACGGTTGTACTCTCAAAACCCTAGCTTTTCTTACTTGAGATGGTGTGTTGTTTTTGAAACCCTAATTTTCTAGGAATGATTCTTTGTGTGTTCACTTAGCACCCTAAAAATTTAATCTTTGGTTCATGTGATGCTTCCAAACCCTTCTTAAGGTGCTAGGTAAACCTAAAAGATTTACCGTACGTGATGAGTTTCATGATGATTGATTCATACCTTTGACTAGAGGATGCCGAACGATGTCTTATACCGTACGTGATGTTGTGAGGCTGGATGCCGATTGATAGATTCTCCGACTCGGATATGTTATAGATTTTGATAAACCTTTTCTACACTGGTTAGCTAAGCTTTTATGCAGATGATAGATTAGATATGTATACCTGATAGCATTACGCTTACGATACACCTTATGCTATGTCCATGATATTATCATTTCATTACATATGCCTTTGCTAGTACACCTACACCATTATCGATGATGCGTATGTTACACTTACACAGATTGTCCGGCTCACACACTTTCATCATCGATAATTGCTATGCCACTATACAGTAGAATTGCTTCATCATGATATGACTCCTTGTATGATTTACTTGCTATGTTCACATCATTACGATATGTCACATGATATACTGATATTGTCACATCACTGTTCCATGTTGCATGATATACGGATATGCTTACATTCTGCTATATGTCGCATACATCATGTTTTACGATTATATGCATTGAGATATGCTGTTTTTATGAGATTTCTGGATTTGAGAACCGTGGTTATTTCAAAAGAAAGTATGTATTGTTTTAAAAACCCGGTTTCTCTTGATATGATATTTCAGTGCGTCTACCATATGTTTTCTCGGTTCTGAGATTGGCATGTGAAACCCGATTGGAGGAGCGGTAGGCACCGTCTGCGGGTACATGGTGGACCTGGTGAGGTACCCCGGGGTAAGAAGACTCGTATTATTAGACGGTGATCCTGGCAGGGGAGCACTACCTACCGGTGATAGTATTTGGGCTCGGCGGTTATTCGGAGGATACCGACCGGAGTCGAGAGATGGATATTGGGCCGACCCGTTCTGCCGGAGCCCGAGGGCCAATCCCGCCGATGGAGCCCATGGGCCGATCCGGACTGACGGAGCCCCAGATATATGAGGATTTACGTGTCGATGTTGGACACGGTTTTCATGATGTTTCGAGTGTCAATACTGGACACTCAGGTTCCATGATTTTTGATGTGTCGTGAGGGACACACGTTGATTTATATCCTCATACTTTCATGCATATGCTTTTATGATATTTACATGCATGACGTTGTTGTGTCACCGATTGACACGTGGATGAGATCCACATGCATACAGGCATTGTTTTCATTATTGGATGATATCCACCTGCTGATAGGCATTTATTTATGTTGTTGGCATATATGCAGATACAGTCACCCTAGATATCATAGTATTACCTTTATGATATAATTGACCTAGGAAATCGTTGTTTATTCGATTTCTACCTGATTATGTTTTCTACTCACGAGTTGGCAACTCACCCCCGTTGTGCCACAGTTCTTGCAGGTTGACCGCATAGATCAGTAGCGGCATCGCTGGAACATAGCTGCATTCGGGTGTTTTGCTTTGGTAGGTGGTACATGTTGGATCATACCCCTTTTGTATTTATTATTCTTATTATATCTAATTAACTCCATCAAATCAGAAACTAGTATTTGTATAAGTAGTAAGACTTAGCAAGACTTGTAGTTGTGAGACTTGAGCGATGGGTTACATGTTCTCTTGGTGGGTTTGATGTCTTGCTTTACTTTATCTTTTGTGGTGATCTTCGCCATTGGGCGTCGTATACTTATTTTATGACTTGCGTGGTTATGAATCCGCCGTTTGGCGAAGAGCTAGCTCCCGCTTGGGGATGCCTTTATTATCATTATGTATTTATGGTTTTGGATCAAAATATACAAAGGAGGTGCTGCCCAAATTTTTAAAAAGCCGAAACATGTTTTTCAACTAGTAAAATAAACTTGCATTTTTCATGTTCCCTTTCCTATGCATTTAAGAAAATATTTGATTTCATCATACCTTTATTTCAAAACTTCACCTCTTTTATTTTCTTTAAAAGGTTTAGATTTCTGGGTTTCGGCTTTCTTGAATTACATTACGCCTTCAGACGTTGTGTGATTTAAGTGCCGGTCACGAGCTAAATTTCGGGTCGTGACAAAGTTGTTATCAGAGCGCTAGGTTTAATCTTGGTTCGAGTTTAGGTTTGACTATGTGGAGTCTGGGGCGTAATTTATTTTGGAACCTAGGCTTGACCTTACGGAACTTAGACTTGAACAGGGGGGTATTAGACCTGAACTTTCGTTTCATAGGTTGACCCTGATTGACGGAGTAGGTAGCTTGAGTAGAGTGACGTACCGTACGTATGTTCCGTGGCATATTTACGATACAATACTCCACTTAAGAAATCTTAGGATGTACATATTTTGAGATCTGCGATTCGCTTCGTTCTCTTGGTCATACCTCTATTTGAGATCCTTGATTCTATTCGTCTCCATGATCATACTCTCACTGATTCCGTTCCTCCTTATGATCATGTATCCATTCTGGATCTGTTGATTCCTTTCATTCCGTTAATCTGTTTTCGTCGATACTCGATTGAGGTTCCTGTCACCATGTTTGAGCGCAGATTGAGCTGTTGTTAGTGATGCGGTCAGGGCGAGCTCGTCGTGGACGAGGACTGACCATCGGGGTTTCTGGTGACACGGGGACGTCTCGATTTTGTATTTGTGTTGTGACTTCTTATTTGAGGTGAGTGTTCGGTTTGCACCGGATGATCGGGCCATTGCTAGAGGCTGCCTGTTGTGATAGTACTGTTGGTGTAAAGCCTACTTCAGAGTTTGTGATGTCATCTACCTTGCAGACAGATGACCCAGCTGTTGCTGAGATTGATGTGATGTCGCTTCCAGAGCTTATGAGCTGAGATCGCTGGAGCTTTCAGGTAGATATGCGCCAGGGGATGGCTAGTCTATCTTGAGTTGAGAGATGAAGGTAATTCGTCAGATTTGATGCGCCGACGTAGGCCCAGTTAAGTTGAAGATTTCCAGTGTGGAGAGTCTTACTCAAATCTAGAGTAGATCGATCCAGAGATGACGTTGTTCGTTGGATGATCATGTAACAACCCCAAACTTTCTGTACAATTTTTTTCAAAATTACAGAAAGAAATATTTTTGCCTGAGCACAGGTTATAAGTTTGTTTTGCTTTTTAATAGCAAGAAGGAGATTGTAGCTCATTGGTAAGACCTTGCACTGCTGAACCAAAACACCAGAGTTCAAATCCCATCCCCCACATTATTTTTAATATTGTTTTATTTTAAACTTTTAGAAGTTCAAGGCTCTACACGTGCATAACTCGTAAAAACCCCACTACACATGTAAAACAAACTGTCCCAGGGAGTAGACCAAATGACGACGGACCCACGACCACCGACCCTGGCCTGACTCGCCGTGACTCGGTCGGCGACTCGGCCGACTCGGTGTTAGTTATATGTATGCCCTAGAGGCCATTACTGTACATTGGATGTATATTGTAGTGGATGCTGGGACATATATAGGGAGGACTTTCTTGCTCGACATGATAGTATGCTATCTGGTTGCTCTTTACCTTAACGTGTACACTGATTGTCTCTCTGTTACATGTTGGTAAAGCCCTTAGGATGTGTACTTGACTACCTGGACTATGATGCGGATCATACTAGTGGGGACATGGTAGTCCATAAGTACATCCTTCAAAGTCCCTAGTCGTGGGTGTATCGAGACGGGGCATCGATATACCAGAGTAGACTAGCGTGTACCTTCTCGACCCATACAGATGGGCGATGGATGATCCCATATCCATTGGTGTTTGACATCAGAGATGATATACGGGTGCTCAGTAGAGACTGGGTACACTGGACGGACTCGCCGAGAACTCCCAGATGGTATTATACCTCACGTCAGATGGCAGTTCTCTGGTGACACTGGTACAGAGTAGTCTGTTGACCCGAGATCGTCATAGAGTCTTGTGTGGTTCCCACTGTGCTTTGATTTCCATCTTACCACGTCCAAGAGGGCGTGCAAAACGGTGGTTTTTGGGTACAGTCCCGAGTCACATGGAGACAATGAGAGATAGGAGGGGATTCGTCTCTCCCGGTATAGGGAGTTGATGTTTCGCTGTGTTCGATTGGCTATAACAGGAAATCCCTGGCCAGGGTTGCTGAAATTTACTGGTAAGTGTTACCAGTAGTTTCTCGAATTGTTATAGACCTCATATCGACACGACTTATCGAGCTATTGGGGTCTGACGTTTACCACCCCTAGGCGAGATATGCGACATATCAGACGACGAGACCGGACTATACGGTAGTGTTACTGGTTGGATTCACTGGAGTGTGAGCGGGCTTGCTCGTTGATCTTCAGATCGCTCAATACCCGGGTGGCCGTTACGTTTAGCAGACCGCTTGCGGCTTGTGGGTGTTTGATATGATCATCACCTGCTGCCGGCGTATTGACGAGTCTTTAGAGTCCTACACAGAGGTTTCCTGGCTCAAGCGAAACGAAATAGGAGCGCATATGAGATATGTGCGGGACCGAGAATAATGCGTGTATGTGATACCGTATTCTATTCTCGCGATGTATGTATCGATTGGTTGTATGCAATATAACCTAGTTATCGAATCGAGAGTTGATTCGATAAGTCGATACATTGGATACTAGTCGGTTATATGCGATATGACCGGATCGTTAAATCAAGTGTTGATTTAATGATTTAATGCATAATTATATATTTGATATATTACTTTGCATTAACTAGTATTGGTTCACTTTAAATGGATTTTCTCACTTGAAGTTCACAAGTTGTATATGTGATATACTTTTGTGCACTTGATTGTATCATGTTTGATGATACATGCTTTTTTGGTTAAGTGTAAGGAATTAAACCAAGATTAAGTTGTTGATTAGGGTTTTACTTATTCACTTATCTTATTTATTTATTCATTATGAATAAATTGAAAGATAAATGAATGGTGGCTTCATTTGTTTTTAGTTGAAGCTTCATGAAGCTTTGACTTGATGACTTTTTTGTTCTCATCCTTAACCCTAACCATTCAACCCAACCTTAGTCAATTCTCTACACTTAACTAAGGTTAAGATTATGATAAGTATTCTTTTATTTTATATTTTCTAATAACTTATCATAACTTTATCTTCTTCTTCTTCATCTTCTTCCATGAAGAAAACCTTTCTTCATCAATGGTGATTGATGAAAACAAGTGAGAAATCCAATTCTAAAGTCTACCCACTTCCTATTTCTTCATCCTCTACCTCTTGCCAAGTAGTAGAGTGTGTTTCCTTCACAAGTTTTCATGGCTTAGTGAAGGTGGAGCTTGATCTAGCGATGCCTCGACGTAGATCATCTTCGGCATGGACATCGACGACCTAGCTCGCCATTTCTCCGACGAAGCCGACGCTAGAGCCCGGGATTTGTTTTGGACAGCGAGAGGACTTCATTGCGGAGCTATGGAGGTGGAGCACCGGATCTACAAAGGTTGTATTTCCGTTATCTTATAGTTTAGATGTAAACTAGCTCGCTTTTTCGCCTAAACTTCTAGCCAACGATCTTGTTAGGGTTTCTCGGCACCGTATTTTTTTTTGAAATTGGCATGGTTGATGTCTTGTGAGACCTCATTAGGGTGCCTAGGAACCCTACACTCGGCCCGCCGCCACCGGCCGAGTTGAGTCGGATCCGAGTTTGCTCAACATGAAACTTGTGTCGTTTTGTCTTCTTCACTCCCCTGTATAGTTTAAATTACCTGCAAAGTAACAGAGCCTCTTTAAAACCCCCATTAACCTATTTTAAATACATTTTTTTATTACATTTTCAATACAACCTTTCACCTACCCTAACCCTAGTTTTACCCTATAAATATCACCCCTAAAACACACCCCTTACTCACAAATTCTGTCCAAAACTCAAATGAAAACTCTATAGAAATTTTGTGTACAAGTGGAGTAGCGAAGGGCAAAACTCCGGCGATCTTCCGATGACGACTCTAGGAGCTCCCGGCGATGAAACGACGCACCGGAAGATCCTACATCTTCCTCTCTCTCTTATCTAACCTCTAATCCAGTAAGTACCACCTCCCTCTTTTCTATTCTTTTCTAAAAACTCATATTACTAAAACCCGACGGAATCGGAGTTAATCCGATTTCCGATTCGGTTCTTCCTAAAAATCTCATTTTTTCTTAATTACAATCATACTAAACCGTTACATGTTGACTATTAAATATTAACAAGTCATATTGGATAAGTTCCATATCAAAAAGGATTTTTATTTAAATTTTTATTGTACTTTTTCAGTAAAATACCATGTAGTTTAGTTTCAACTTTAAAATACCTTAAATATTGCTATACCTTTAAGTAGATCACGAGGTAATGAACTACCTCCTCACAACACTCATATGCAACATAGCACAATACCTTTCGGGAACATAGAATACGGGAAAACAAAACTTTACATATAAATACCACTAACTATTAAAACCGTTTTCTATAAGATTACGTACTTTTATAAATCTTTGCAAAGCGCTGCTACAACCCATTTTGGGGAACCCGACTGGGATGGTGCGGATTATCGCACATCCCTGGACTTAGTAGTGCGAGATGCAGACCTCCGCAAGGAGCATTCGGTCTCGAGAGATTTAAAATACAAATATCTTAAGAAAATTAGATTTCTAGAAATATAATATATTAAAATTATTTATATATATATATATCATTAAAATATCTATTTTTGATATAAAATAAATATTCCAACTTTTTTCTAAAACAAAAGAACCACTTTACATGAAAATACCATGAAATTCCATACAAGTTCAATATTACAATTAAATACCCTATATTATGAAATTAGGCTTTAATCACTAGAAATGTCATAAATATAAAATCTATATCTATGATAACTGTAAAGACGATAATTAAATACTTGGGATGCATTTTGAAAATTATACAAAAAGTATTTTTACATAAAACCCCCTCAAGTTTTACAAATTACAATAAGGACCCTAGTAAACATAAGTTTAAGCGGGACCAGTCTCTTGAGCCTCAGGGAGCCGGAGATGTGGGTACTTGCCTATCTAAGGTCGACAACTTAACAAACGGTGTTATCAACACGGTAATCGTCTTTGAAAAAGACACAAATCCTGCCGCCCATGTGCAGCGGTTACCGATAACATCAAAACAATCAAGACTTCAATTTCTTTTCTAATTGTTCTGACTCAGACTGAGTCTCATTAAATAATCTGACTTGAATATGATTCAAGTACAATCTACAATATAACAATTCAATATGAATCCATAAATCCATATATTCAATCTATATTGACCGAACCGAACCATGGATATACATCCATTTACATGATTCTCCAGTTACATCCATGATTCTCCAGTTATATCCATTTACTGATATCATGGTTTCGGCAAGTCATACATTATACAATTTATATTACAAGGCAATACAATACAAACAATACTTCGTGGTGTTTAAGGGGTAGATTGGTACGGATGGTGTTAGAAGTGGCACGAGACTGCAATATTAAGACACCTAACCTAAATACCACGCCGTTGTTCCGGGCTTTCTAACGGAGCCTTGTACTTCCATTGCCTCTAGTCTCTGGCATATAGAGACTCCTCTCGTATACACTGGCATCCTTCTGTACCAAGCTACAAACAACAGCGTTAACCATTTAATACAACTTTAAAAGATACACTCTTTCTCTTACTCTCTGTCTATTCTACTTCTCCCTTATCTTTGGGACTTACCGAGCAATTTTTTCGCTGACAACATTCTCTTTCTTTCTTCTTTGAATGTCGTCAGGTGATTTGGACTTTCAAGAGATCGAGCCTAGCACTGAAGACTTGGACCAGTATATTGAAGATCCCGAGCTGTAGTTTCATTTGTACACATTTTATTTCAGTACTTTTCATTTTCTGTTATGCCACTGTTTAGGCATCGCTTTATTCCATGTATTTACTTTTCCATGTATTGTAAAAAGAATATGAATAAATAAAGTTGCTGTTCAATTATATCTTTTGTCTCTTGTGCATTTTCTTTTATATTACTTAGATACGCTTAGCGTATTTACTTTAGAGTAAATACATAGGGGCCTCGTCGCGTCCTCTGCCCGTACACTGGGAAGCGGGGCATGACAGATCCGATAGGAGATCAGTAAGTGGACCAGCTTCGGATAGAGGACCTCACCCAGATGTGTTGTGAGTTGATCGAGAACGGACGAGTATTGAGTATTCCTCCGATGGTTGGGACGAGTTCCCGAGAACGTGTTCGGCCAGATATCTTCTACAGAGCGATGAAGATACCGAGTTCGCGATTTCGAGTCCGTGTGAGAGATTCTGGATTGACTGTAGCCGAGAACAATTGCATTACGCAGACAGCATGACGTGACGTCAAAGCGGACGATAATAAAGACGAGTGGAACAAGAGGTTCATACGAGATGTTAACGAGCTGTTGTTACTCCCCGGTGATGCCAGGGGATCTGATATGTATACATAGGCGTGAGATACGACCAGTTCCCGAGGAAATGCTGTGCTGAGAATGCAGATGTCCAGAAAGCGAGAAAAGATTATATAATAGTACCAGCCTCCGTATAGTTCGGCATAGGCGAGATCGGAAGAGACCTTGAGCAGGTTCCTTCCAGGACATTACTGCGATGAGATTTGCATCCAGGATCAGTTGTGTCGCGTGTATTCAGAGGGCCAGAGGCCGACGCCAGTGACGTGCTGCTTTACGAGTGGTCATGCTAATTGGCCGAGAGAGGACCAGAGGAGTGCCAAAGTAGAATCGTTCCAGTTAGCACACCTGACCGGGCCGACGAGCCGATGGATTGGAAGATTGGTAATCCACAGAGTAATGAAGACCCAGAGATAGAAGAATCCAGACAGTGAGCAGGAGGCAAGCGGATGTTCTTGCTCTGCCAGTTTTGGGCGCACCGATATTTTTTTCGACATTATAGGAGGTGTACCTCAATGTCATTTGTTGCGATTTGCGTTTGTGATCCGAGTATCAAGCTTATATCGCTTGGATTTGAGTTTTGATGATTGAGTTTCATGATATGGTTTTCGTGCACCTTGGCTGCACCGACTGGGTATTTACATTTTGTGCATAGTTATTGCACTTGATATACATTTTACACACTGTTGTGTTGGTTTACGATTTGTGCATATCTGTTGCACTTGATATTCATTTTGTGCCTTGGCTGCACGTATTTATGATTTTATGGATTTCAAACGGTTGATTTGATTTGTGCACATGGTACGCACTCGATTTGATTTATGCACTTGGTATAGCTCACATGTGCTTGCAGTGCATTTATGCGTATTTTGTGCACGTAGTTGCACACGTTTTTGATTTATACACCTTGGTACACTCGGTGTTGTTTTTATACGCATTTGAGTTATTAATATAATTTCCGGGCATTTGTTGCACTGTATTTGTATTTTGTGCATTGGTTGCACCAGATCGGTATTTCGTGCATTTGTTGCACTGTATTTGTATTTCGTGCACTAAATGCACCGGATTTGTATTCCGTGCATTGGATGCACCAGATTTGTGTTTCATGCATTTGTTGCACTAGATTTTCATTTCGTGTATTTGTTACACTAGATTTTCATTTCGTGCGTTTGTTGCACCAGATTTTCATTTCGTGCATTTGTCGCACCAGATTTATATTTCGTGCATTTGTTGCACTGGATTTATATTTTTGTGCATTGGTTGGACCAGATCGGTATTTCGTGCATTGGTTGCACCGTATTTGTATTTCGTGCATTTGATGCACCAGATTTGTATTTTTGTGCACTTGATGCACCAGATTTGTATTTTTGTACACTTGATGCACCAGATTAGTATTTTTGTGCATTGTTGCACTAGGCTTGCATTTCATTCGTTTGTTGCACCAGGTGGGTATTCCGTGCATTGGTTGCACTAGATTTATACTCTGTATATTGGTTGCACCCGATTTATGTCCTTGAGCATTCATTTTACCAGATTTGTGTTTTCGTGCGCTTTTATACTTGATGTTCGTTTTCATGCGTGCTACTGCAATAGATGCTTTTTACGGACCTGACGCGTTTGGGTTGGATTTTTGCACATATTAGGCGCTTAGTATTGGATTTCGTGCGCATCGAATGCACTTGAGTGAGATCTTATTCATGCATGTCGAATGCCTTTGACTTAGATTTTATTCGTGTATGTCAGATGCACTTGATTTAGATTTCATTTGTGTATGACGGATGCATTTGATTTAGATTTCGCGCATGTTGGGCGCAAGATATGAGATGTGATTTTGTGAACACCAGATGCACTCGATTGGGATTTTCGTTCGTGCACATTAGTTGCACTGGATTGAGATTTTCATGCACTATAGACGCACTATATGTTGCTGTCGTGCACGCCCGTTGCACTGGACGGATGCTTTCGTGCACACCCGTTGCACTTAGTTTTGCTTTTGTGCGCATTCGTAGCACTTGTATTGGATTTGTTTCCGTGCGCAACAGACGCACGTGATTGTTGGATACGCCTTTTGAGGCTGATTTTTTCCCTTAAGCACTTTGTTATCATGATGGAAACTATACTATATTGTTGGGCTTCCCTTACATCTAGTCTAGGATTTGGTAGCATCACTCATGCCACTATAAAATTTAGAGAGGTGCAAAACAAGCTGTAACAACCCTAAATTTCCTGTACAATTTTCTGTACAATTTTTTCAAAAATCCAGAAAGGGGTATTTTAGCCTGAGCACAAGATATAAGTAATTAATTTGCTTTTTAATTAAAAGTTAAAATAATGTAACAACTTCATTTTTAGTGTACAAAATTTGCTTAAAAATTAATGTATACTTGGAGTATTTACATTTGCTGTTATTACTTTAGGTAATTAATTAGCTCCATAATTACAAGAAGGAGCTTGTAGCTCATTGGTAATACCTTGCACTGCTGAACCAAGCCACCAGAGTTCAAATCCCATACCTTACATTATTTTTAATATTGATTTTTTTAAAACCTTTAGAATACCAAGGGTTTACATGTGCATATCTCACAAAAACCCCACTACACCCAAAAATGTAACATTGCCAGATGTTAGATGAACCGTCGGAGGGAAACCCGGCTTCCTGACTCGGACGGAAATCGGCCAAATCGGAATCGACTCGGCCGACTCAGTCCTCCGACCGAGTCACGGCCGAGTCACGTCCGAGTCGGCCGATTCCAGCGACGACCCCAACACAAAAAATGTGTCTTTTGGTCTCCCCTGTACACCTGCAAAATTTTATCCTCAGACCATTTCCAGAGCTCTTTTAAAACCCCATTTACTCAACTTTTATTACATTTTAATATATTTTAAAACATTTTTTAAATTAAAACCCTTCATCTACTCTAACCCTAACCTAATCCTATAAATACTAACCCTACACACTACCCCCCTCACCCCAAACTCTGAGCCAACTCTCAAGAATTTTCAAGAAACCTTATGTACTTTGAAAATTAGCAAGAAGCGAAGCTACGATGAATTTTCCGGCGAACTTCCGACGACCATCCTAGAAGCTCACGGCGACAAAACGATGCACCGGCGACTCCTCCTGATCTATCTCCCTCTTCTTGTTGTCCTAAATACGTAAGTCCCCAAATTCTACCTCCTTTTTCTTTTCTAAAATACGGATTTATAAAACCCAACGGAATCGGAACCAATCCGATTTTCGATTCGGTTTCTTTATAATACCTCACTTTTCTTTAATACAATCATGCTTAAACCAATTCGTGTTGACTATTAAACACTAATTAACCATATTGATTATGTTTCAAATCAAAAGTAATTGTTATTTCATTTTACCGTATTTTCATTTAAATACCACATAGTTACAATTCTACATATAATATCACAAAAACTTGTTATACCTTTAAGTAGATCACGAGGTAATGACCCACCTCCACACACACTCATATGCAACATAGCACCATACCCTTGGGAACATAGAATACGGGAAAGCGACACATTTTCATTTAAATACCATTTACTTAATAAAACCGTCTTCTAAAGGATTTAGTATTTATACAAATCTTTGCAAAGCGCCGCTACAACCCATTTTGGGAAACCCGTTCGGGATGGTGTGAATTATCGCACATCCTTGGGCTTAGTAGTGTGAGATTCAGACCTCCACAAGGAGCATTCGGTCTCGAAAGATTTAAAATACGACATCTTAAGAAAATGAGATTTTTAGAATATAAAATATATATTAAAATTATTTTTGTATAAATATATGTATATTTATCATACCTATTTTATTATGATATAAATATTCCACTTTTTTCTAAAAATCACAAGAATCAATTTTACACTAAAATACCATGTATTCCATACAAAACCAATATTACAAATAAATACCACTTATTATGAAAATAGGATATTTTCATTAGAAATATCACAATATAAAATCTACATTCATTACAATTCTAAAGACGATTAATAAATACTTAGGGTGTATTTTGAAAACTATACAAGAGTATTTTTACATAAAACCCCCTCAAGTTCCATAATTTACCTTAAAGACCCTAGTAAATATAGGTTTAAGCGGGACCAATCTCTTGAGCCTCAGGAAGCCGGAGAAGTGGGTGCTTGCCTATTTAAAGTAGAAAACTTAATAATAGTGTTACCAATACGGTAATCGTCTTTGAAAAAGACACAAATCCTGCAGTCCATGTGCAGCGGTTACCGATAACATCAAAACAATCAGGACTTCAATTTACTTTTCTAATTGTCTGACTCAGATTAAGTCTCATTATAATCTGACTTGAATATGATTCAAGTACAGTCTACAATCTACAATTTACAATATTACAATTCAACATGAATCCATGAATCCATTATTCCATATATTCAATCTACATTGACCGAACCGAACCATGGATATACATCCATTTACATGATTCTACAGTTATTCCATTTACATGATTATACAGTTACATCCGTTTACTGATATCATGGTTTTGGTCAGTCATCTAACAATACAATCTATACAATACAATACAATACAACAATACAATCAAAACACTACGTAGTTTAAGGGGTAGATTGGTACGGAAGGTGTTAAAAGCGGCACGAGACAGTAAGATTAAGACACCTAACCTATATTCCGTTGCTGTTGTACCGTGGCTTAACGGTTCCTTGTACATTCCGTTTGCCCTTATCTCTAGCATATAGAGACCCTTCTCGTATACACTGGCATCCTTCTGTACCAAGCTACAAACAACAACGTTAACACAACATTACAACAATATAATACAACTTTAAAAGATACCTTCTTATTCTGTCTATTCTATTTCTCCCTTATCTTTGGGACTTACCGAGCGACATGTTCGCTGACGACATTCTCTTTCTTTCTTCTTTGAATGTCGTCAGGTAATCTGGAAACTTTAGAGATCGAGCCCACTGTTGAAGACTTGGACCCGTTCAGTGAAGACCCCGAGCTCTAGTCATTTTACACTTTCCATTCAGTACCTTTCATTTCTGTTATGCCATTATTTAGGCATTGCTTTTTATCAGTTGTATTTACTTTCCATGCATTATACAGAAAGAATGTGAATAAATAAAGTTGTTGTTTTTAATATATCTTGTCTCTTGTGATTTACTTTTATATTGCTTAAATACGCTTAGCGTATTTACTTACACAGTAAATACGTAGTGGCCTCGTCGCGTCCTCTTCCCGTATACTGGGAAGCAGGGCGTGACACAAGCAAACCATGAATCATGCTAGAATTTCTAGAGTAACAAAGTTTGTATCACATACAAAGAAGTAAAGAGATAAGGATTACAACATTTGTAGTCCGTTCCTTCGCTTCATAAGCTCCGTGTTGAGGTCCCTTCGCTGCGATCATCATGAACTCCGACTCTCGTAAGGCTCCAAGAGGTGAATGATGCATCTTGCTTGAAGTCTTTTTGATCCAAGATGATCTACCTTGAAGAATCTCTAACCCAAGCTTACACTTCACTAATGAAGTAATTAGAGAAGTGAACACCCTAATCTATGTGGTTATAATAGATGAGGATGATGAAGTAGGAATATTTCCCTCTTTTGTTTTCAATTTCTCACAATTAAACATCATAAATGAAAAGCTAGTGAAGCTTTTCTTCAAGAAGCAAGAAGAAGAAGAAGAAGCAAAAACTTTTGTGATGAATAATGAAATTATTGTTATGGTTACAATTGCAACCATGAGTTAAGAATGAGAGTCTTAACTCATGTAGAGAATAAACTAGAGTTAAGGGTTTGGGTTGGGTTAACAAATATCTACACAAAATATCAAAGGATGAAGACAAAAGGAAAGCTTCATGAAGCTTCATGAAAAGCTAACCCAAAAGCTAATCCAAATCCAAACCCTAACTAGGTTTAATCTCTAAATCATTGTTGCATTTATAACCCTAACTTGTTACAATATTATATATCACATATACAATATATTTTGTAACAAAAAGAAAATAATACAATTAACATATATCGCATATATATCAATGTATTATCCGGTGAGAAAATGAATCAATAAAGAGAGCTTATATTAGTTAACGTAATGTAATATATTACATATATAATAATACATTAAATTATCGAATCAACACTTGATTCGACAATCCGGCTATATTGCATATAACCGACTAATATAACATATACCAATTCATCGAATCAACACTTGATCCGATGACCCAGCTATATCACATATACCCGGTCGATATCTCAGATCGCGAGAATAGAATACAGTATTTCATATCTTATTATTCTCGGTCCCGCACATATCACATATGTGCTCATACTCCGTTTTGCCTGAGCCAGGAAACCTCTATGTAGGACTCTAATGAATCGTCAATACGCCGGCAGTAGGTGATGATCATATCAAACACCCACAAGTTGCAAGCGGTCAGCTAAACGTAATAGCCACCCAGGTATTGAGCGATTAGAAGATCAACAAGCAAGCCTGTACATTCTCTTGTGAATCCAAGCAGTAACACTACCGTACAGTCCGGTCTCTTCGTCTGATATGTCGCATATCAAGTCTAGGGGTGGTAAACGTTAGACCCCAATAACCGATAAGTCGTGTCGATGTGAGGCTCATAACGGGTCGAGAAACTACTGATAACTCTTACCAGTAGCACTCCGTATCAGCCGTGGCCAGGGACTTTGTCACGACCCGAAATATTAGCTCGTGACCAGCACTTGAATCACGCCACGTCTAAAGGCGTAACGGAATTCAAGTAAGCTGAAACCCAGAAATCTAAACCTTTTATGAAAAAATAAAGGAAGTGAGGTTTTGAAATAATGGTATAATGAAAACAAGTTTTCTTAATGCATAGAAAAGAAACATGAATGATGCAAATAAAATTTCTAGTTTGAAAACATGTTTCGTCTTTTTGAAAAAATTTGGCAGCACCTTCTTTGTATATTTTGATCCAAAACCACAAATACATAATAATGATAATGGTATCCCCAAGCGGGAGCTAGCTCTTCGCCAAACGGCGGATCACAACCATGAAATACAGCATAAACAAGTATACGACGCCCAACGGCGAAGTTCACCATAAAAAGATAAAGAAATGAGCAAGATATAACCCCAAAAGTGAATAATAAACCCATCGCTCAAATCTCGCAATTACAAGTCTCACTAAGTCTCATCACTTATACAATTTACAACTTTTGATTGATGGAGTTAACTAGATACAATATGAAATGTAGATACAAGAGTGGGAATGATACAAGTGTCCCACCTACCAATGCAAAACACCCGAATAGAACTGTGTGCCAGCGAAGCCGCTACTGATCCAAGCGGTCAACCTGCAAGAACTGTGGCACAACAGGGGTGAGTTGCCAACTCGTGAATAGAAATATATCTACAAGTAGAAATCGAATAAACAACTACTCCTAGGTCAACTATATCATAAGGTAATACTATGATATCTAGGGTGACCGGGTCGTATATGTGCCAACAAGGTAGTCAATATCTATATGCATGTGGATAACATCCAACAGTAATAATCAATGCATATATATGGATCTCGTCCAACCATAAATCAATATCTATAAGCATGTGCATAATCTCCGATAGTAGAATCGGTGTATGTATGTATGTATGTGGATCTAGTCCACGCGTCAACCACTGACACAACAATATCATGCATGTAAATATCATAAAAGAGTGTGCATGAAAGTATGAGGATATATATATCAACGGTGTCCCTCCCGAAACATCAAATCATGGAACCTGAGTGCCTAGCGTCGACACTCGATAAACATCATGAAAACCGTGCCCAGTATCGGCACGTAAATCCTCATATATCGGGCTCCGTCAGTCCGGATCAGCCCACGGGCTCCGGCAGTCCGGTCAGCCCCTATCATCTCTCGACTCCGGTCAGTATCCTCCGGATATCCGCTGAGTCCAAATACTATCACCGGTAGGTAGTAGTCCCTCTGCCAGGCTCACCGTCTACTCCACAGCGATCCGTTCTCACCCCGGGGGACCATACCGGGTCCACCATGTACCCGCAATCGGTCTCATCCGCCTCCTCGAATCGGGTTTCACATGTCGCTCTCAGAACCGAGAAAACCCATGGTGGACGTACTGAAATATCATATCAAGATAAACCGGGTTTTTAAAACAACACATAATCTCTTTTGAAATATCCACGGTTCTCAAATCCAGAAATCTCATGAAAACAGCATATCTCAATGCGTAAAATAATAGAGCATGATGTATGCGACATATAAAAAGAAATGTGAGCATATCCGTGTATCATGCAACATGGAACAGTGATATGACATATTAAGGGGAAAGCCACTCTTTTAAAATGATTCCAGTTTTTAAAGTATAGCATGCGGTTTCCAAATTTCCAATAAAACCAGCTATCTATGTAGGTACAATATGTATATGCGTAAGTATAGATGTACCATGTATGTGTGCACAAATATGAATATACAATGTGTATATGCACATGTATGGGTGTATCAATGTATATATCATGATGCAGCAACCCTACTGTGTAGTGACATGGCAATTATCGATGATGAAGTGTGTGAGCCAACACATATGTGTACGTGTAACATACGCATCATCGATAATGGTGCAGGTGTACTATTACAGGTATATGCGATGCAATAATAATATCATGAATGCAGCACAAGGTAAATCATCAGCTAACAGCTATAAGGTATACGTAACTATCATATGTCCAAGTCGATGAATCTATCAATCGGCATCTAGCCCAATAACATCGCGTACGGTATAATCTATCGTACGGCAACCTCTAGTCAAGGGTAAGGATCAATCATCAAGTCAAACTCATTACGCACGGAATATCATCGTGCGACGGCATTATATTAAAAGGGATCCTATCATCCTATACGACAAATGAGGGCACGGCCTAATATCACATACGGCCGATCATCCATGATTCACAACATTATATATATATATATATATATATATATATAAAACCTTATATACCTATGTCCCAGGTCGCATCTGCAATAATCTCATATCAGGGGACCGGCAGGGTATAAATCATTTTGATCGACTCGCATCCGTATACCATCATATCATATCATCATCTCATCATATCATCAAATTCCTCTTGTATTCTTTCATCGCATTTATGTCTCCTATCATGTCGAGTTTACATAAACATGCTATCTCTACTAAGTATAAGTATCTAATCTAACAAACACATCTGAACCATACAATCAGATTTTTAAAGAAGTGAATCGTAATTTTGAAAACAGGGGTTACGGTGTTTTTAAGGAAAAGATACCATTTGAAAATCCGTAACATCCCTCAAGATATACATTTAAAAGATACATACGATTCTTTGGTTTAGAAAAATGTATGGTTTGGATGATGCATCTACATCGACTATCTAGTCCTACAGTACCCTAAGCGGTAATATCGCTAAACGTCATTCTAGGGTAGTAGTAACATATCACACTTAACTATCCTCTAGTTTCTAATATGACTACATAGCTATCTATATCCTAACCCTAGTTTCCTAATCTAGGTTTCCTAACCATACTCTATAAATCGGTTTTCCATCAGAAGTTTGCGGGGGTGCTATACGCCATCCACCCGACTTCCCCGGTAGATATAGATCTACTCACCTGGTCTTCGCTCTCTAAAATCGATGACGCCGTGCTTCTTCGCCTTGGAATCCATGCGAGGGTACCTACAATAATAAACAATCGCAATACGTATTAAAATCGAGGTAGAAAACCGATACGGCGCACAGTATGCTCATAGGTTAGAACCTATGGCCTAAACGTGCAAAGCAATCAAATAACCCCTGTTGTCGATGTACAAACACCCGACAACCAAATACCAATCCAAATATCAAGAAAGTGAATTTTAAAATACGGAAAACATAGCCTAAAACACACCAAAATGCTTCCAGATTTTCCCCAGGTGACAATTAGCCAAAACTGCATATAGGAGGGGTCTAATTTAGTGCAAAAGGAGCCATGGACCAAATCTGAACCAAATCCATCCTACTCTGGCCGCAAATTGCGGCCAGAATGATTAAATATACCACCTGGGGTTTGAATTAGGGGCTCGAGTCTCAGTGGTAGCTTCCTAGGTGCCTGCATGACTCCCAGTAATCCCAAAATCATTTCTAGTGTCCCCGGGTTGCTCCAGATTCCAAAATACCCTCTAAAATCACACATTTATCCGATGTCGGGGTTTCTAAATCCGTGTTTTGGGGTTTCTAAGATCTGGTCTAGGTCACTAAACAGCACCCAAGTCTAGTTAACAGCCTCTAACATCACCGATTTCAAACAACACTCAAACCTTCACTAGGGTTTCCCAATATTCACTAATCTTCACAATATCACATCTAAACACATAGGAATACTAAAGTAAATGGAAAACTACCCTAATTAGTGAAGGGATTACCTCATATAGCACCCATGAATCCCTAAGATCATCAAAACTAAATTTTTCTTGGTCCCATGTGTAGAGGTTAAAGAGGGGATTAATTTTTGTAAAGGGTGTGTAGGGTTTTGGGGATTGGTTGGAGGTAGATCTAGGGTTCTTTGAGGAGGGTTATGGGGTTGAGAAGATGAGGAGGGAGTTGAAAAATGGTGGGGATATGAGATGAGGCAGCAGCCTCCCCTCTCACACTAATACTCACTCTCTCTTCTCTCTCCAAAGTACACCTAACCATTCATTATGTCTCCTCTTTGACCCTTTTCATTTTCTCATTTCTTTTTCTCACCAAAATGAACATATACACCCATATAAAACCATAAATGAAATAACATGTAACAAAATGAAACATGTCATGATGCACTAACCATGGAAACTGTAAAAACGCGGATTTGGCCTAATCGCGATTAGCAGTGCACTCGGGTTTTTATCGAAACTGGATATAATAAATTCTAAAATTGCCAAATCCTTTAATTATATATTTAAATGAATAAATAATTTTAATTTCATTCTATTTCACAATTATTGGTATATATTTATACCCTTTTTCGAAAACCCCAATTTCGCAAATCGGCAGTTTTCGGGAAATATAATATTTTAATATTAAATTCCCAAAAATAATATTTTATATTTTCTGAAATGTTACAGACTTCCAGTTATAGCCAATCGAACACAGCACAACATCAACTTTCTATACCGGGAGAGACGAAACCCCTCCTATTGCTCATTGCCTCCATGTGATCGAGACTGTACCCAAAAGCCACCCTTTTGCACGCCCTCTTGGACGTGGTAAGGTGGAAATCAAAGCACATTGGGAATCACACAAGTCTCTATGATGATCTCGGGTCTACAGACTAACCTATACCAGTGTCACCAGAGAACTGCTATCTGACGATTGGTATAATACCATCTAGGAGTTCTCAGCGAGTCCGTTCAGTGTACCCAGTCTCCACTGAGCACCCGTACACCATCTTTGATGTCAAACACCAATGGATATGGGATCATCCATCGCCCATCATATGGGTCAAGATGCGTATATGCTATTCTACTCTGGAGTATCGATGCCCTGTCTCGATACTCCCTCGACTAGGAACAGTTATAAGATGTACTCTTTGACTACCCTGGCCCCACTAGTATGATCTGCATCATAGTCCTAGTAGTCGAGTACATATCCTAAGGGCTTTATCAACATGTGAGAGCAAGACAGTAAACCAATACAAGTCAACATATTAAGATAAAGTGAAACCAAATACCATACTATCATGTCGAGCAAGAAAGTCCTCTCTATATATCCAACCATCCACTATAATATACATCATATGTACAACAATGGCCTCTAGGGCATATATATAACTAACAATCTCCCACTTGCACTAAGACCAGTGTTGTAGTATCTCATACCCAACATCTAGAAGAGTCTCTCAAATTGTATCTGGGGAATGGCCTTCGTGAGTGGATCCGCAGTGTTGTCATTCGTGTCAACTCTCCTGACCTTGATCTCACGGCGATCAACTATCTCTCGGATCAGGTGATACCGCCTCATAATATGTCTGGACTTCTGATGGGACCTGGGTTCCTTGGCCAAAACCACAGCTCCATTGTTATCATAATACAAAGGTATTGGATGCTCAATAGAAGGAACAACACCAAGTTCAGTGATGAACTTCTTCATCCAGACAGCCTCTTTGGCAGCATCGTTGGCAGTGATGTATTCAGCCTCCATCGTCGAGTCTGCCACGGTTTCTTGCTTGGAACTCTTCCAACAAGCCGCCCCTCCATTTAGGGTAAAGACAAATCCCGAGTGCGACTTAGAGTCGTCCTTATCACTTTTGAAGCTCGAATCGGTAAAGGACTCCACCTGGAGTTCTCCGTTACTATACACCAAGAACATCTCCTTAGTTCTTCTTAAGTGCTTGAGAATGTTCTTCACAGCTGTCCAGTGATTCTCTCCTGGATCTTCTTGATACCTACTCACTACACTTAGTGAGTATGCTACATCCGGTCTGGTATATAGCATCGCGTACATGATAGAGCCTACTGCCGAAGTATAGGGTATCCCTTGCATGCGAGCTCTCTCCAAATCAGTCTTGGGAGACATCTCTTTGGAGAGAGTGAGTTCAGAGATCGTGGGTTGGTTACCACACTTGGATTCTTCCATACTAAACCTCTTTAGTATGGTGTCAATGTACCTGGATTGGGACAATCCTAGTATCCGTTTAGATCTATCTCTATAGATCTTGATTCCCAAAATGCAGGAGGCATCACCTAGATCTTTCATCGAGAATCTAGGTGATTAGAAGAGCTTGACCGAGTGTAGCATAGGAACATCATTTCCTATCAAGAGTATGTCATCCACGTACAATACGAGGAAGACGACCTTACTCTCTGCAACCTTCTTATATATACAAGGTTCATCTATGTTTTTGATGAAGTCAAACTCTTTGACTACAACATCAAAAAAGATGTTCCAACTCCGCGATGCCTGCTTTAACCCGTAGATGGATTTAAGCAGCTTGCACACCTTTCCGTTGCTCCCACTATCTACGAAGCCCTCTAGCTGAGTCATGTACACGCACTCCTCTAAATCACCATTTAGGAAGGCGGTCTTAATATCTATCTGCCAGATTTCGTAGTCGTGGTATGCAGCAATGGCAAGTAAGATCCGGATGGACTTAAGCATAGCCACTGGAGAAAAGGTTTCGTCATAATCCACACCTGGTCGTTGACGAAAACCTTTTGCAACAAGTCTAGCTTTGAAAGTCTCCACTTTTCTATCTACACCAAGTTTCTTCTTAAAGATCCACTTGCTCTCAATGGGTTTTAACCCTTCAGGATCAATTTCCAAAGTCCATACTTTGTTGGTGTACATGGATTCCATCCCAGATCACATTGCATCCAGCCACTTCACAGAGTCCCCACTCGTGATGGCCTGCTCGAAGCTAGTTGGGTCATCATCTTCCATGATGCAATCCTTGCTTCCATCGTCAATGAGAAAACCGTAGTATCTCTCAGGTGGATGAGGAACCCTACTAGATCGGTGGAGAGGATGGGGTTCGTTGGGAACTACTGAATCATCTGGTTCCACTAAATCTTCAGTTGTAGCTTGTGGTGCTGGAACTTCTTCCAGCTCTACTGCTTCGCCACTAATTTCTTTTACAAGAAATTCCTTTTCTAAAAAGGTGTCATGTCGAGAAACAAACACCTTTTGTTCCTCGCTATGGTAGAAAAGATATCCATGTGAATGTTTAGGATATCCAACAAATTTACAAAGAACTGACCGTGCCTCGAGTTTGTCCGGATTTTGTGTTTTGACATAGGCCGGACAACCCCATATTTTAACACGTTTAAGACATGGTCTCTTCCCTCTCCATATCTTATATGGCATGGTAGGTACAGATTTAGACGGAACTTGATTCAATAGGTATACTGCTGTCTCAAGCGCATGCCCCCAGAAGGAAATAGGTAACTCAGCATTGCACATCATAGAGCGTACCATATCTAATATGGTACGATTCCTCCGCTCTGATACACCGTTGTGCTGTGGTGTATAAGGAGGAGTAAGCTGAGAGAGAATCCCATTCTCTTTTAGATAATCTAGGAACTCATTACTCAAGTATTCTCCTCCTCGATGTGATCGAAGGATCTTAATATTTTTGCCCGTTTGGTTCTCTATTTCGTGCTTATATTCTCTGAATTTCTCAAAAGCATCAGACTTGTGTTTCAACAGGATTACATGTCCGTATCTTGAGAGATCGTCAGTGAATGTAATGAAGTATGAGAAACCGTTCCTGGCATGTGTAGACATAGGATCGCATACATCACTATGTATTAGTCCCAAGGGTTCCGGAACTCTTTCTTCGTGTCCACTAAACGGAGTTTTGGTCATTTTGCCTTTGAGACATGACTTGCTAGTATCATAAGATGAAAATTCGAACGGATTCAAATATCCATCCTTATATAACTTAGCTAGCCATGTCGTATTGATATGACCTAGTCTACAATACCACAAGAAGGATTCGTTCATTTCTGAACTCTTCTTCTTGTGTGTGTTTTGTACATTAAGTACTGTAGTTTGGTTGAGAACGTATATGCCATTATTTAACGATCCTGATCCAATCAACTTTTGATTCAGGAATATGTTCATAACATTATCCTGTACCACAAAATTATATCCTTCTTTGCTCAATAAAGAAACTGATATAAGACTGCATATCAGGGTCGAAATGTAATAGCATTCGTTCAGAACCAATGTATTACCATTTGGTAACACAAGGTGATATTCGCCAACTGCTTTGGTTGCAACATTTGCACCATTCCCCACTCTTACGAAATGATCACCCTTTCCCAGTTCCCTACCTTTCCGTAGCCCATGTAACATATTACATATGTGGGATCCCGATCCGGTATCTAATACCCAGGACGTAGAGTGAACTGAGAAACAGTTCTCAATAACTAACACACGTGAAGAAGATGCATCATCATCCTTATTCTTCATTTGGGTGGCATGAGAATCTAGATATTCTCCTATTCTCTGCTCGGACTTATAACAATTATAAGTGGGAGCGGGACCAACGTTCCCCTGCTCAGTATAATAAGCGGGTTCAGTCAATACATCCATATTATTATCTTGATTAGGGCCTGACATGGTCGCTACCTGGAGAGTGTGAGAAAAAAACACTTTAGCGTATGCTCTTACAAGATTAGATTGGTTATTATCCTATCTAATCAGGATGGCTTCCATTGCTTTTTATCAAATCTTCCTTCAAAACCTAAAAGGTAAGATTAGCCGGGATTAATTACACCTTACAAGTTCGCCAATCTTTCAGCCAGGCCAGTGTTGGTACTTTGAGGGAGGTTCCCCGTGCTTTCGCACGGACCTAATTAAAATAAACCTCGTTTTCCCAGAGGCATAACCCCGTAAATACCTTTCTAGACACCTACTTGATCGGCTAATTGTCCTGTGTAAAATTCTCCCAGGAGTAACTTTTACTCGCAGTGGGTATTAGGATCCATCTATCTCATAGAAGCTATACAATCTCATTGCAAATTTCAACACTTGAAATTCCCGATAATGCTTTTACCCCTAACCCCCTTTGACCTTGACAAAGGCCAACAAACTATAAGAAGTTAGTCAAGTTCAACCCGTCATTTCTTGATTGAAATAAACCCACCCGTACAACCCTTGACAAAAGGCAACAAGGTCGTATGACTACCCTAATTCAATCGCATCACATGCTTAAACAGATAAGTACTAGTCAGCTACCGCACACTACGCCTTGACAAAGGCCAACAAATGCAGCACGAATACTAAATAGTCTTTATCTGAAATGACGGAGGGCTACGCAGGTTTTTCAGAAAACCATGAGCGTAATGAACTCGATATCGTTGTAGAAACATGTGATTTTTGAAAAGGAGTGTTTTTGAGGTTTTTCTAGTTTCGCTAAAGAGGTCACTCCCGGTGAAGAGATCTCGGCTCTTTTCTCATCGAATAAGGTGCAGGTTATATCATATATACCGCGGAGCAAAGCAAGAACTATAGAAGCAGTCAAAAACTAAACCGTGAGTTTGTTGCATCTTCCAGTTTTGCTAAAGAGGCCACTCCCGGTGAAGGGATCTCGGCTCTTTCCTCATCGAATAAGGTGCAGGGTATATCATATATACCTCTATGCAAAGCAAAACTGTAGCTACCATTTTTTATAAAGTTTTGATTCTACAACATCTTTTAGATTTCTTTTCTTTTATTAATCTCATTAATAAATCCCATCATTTAAGCTTCCTAAGCATCACAGAAGAAACGAAAATACAACGTATGCTTATGCCATCCGCATTCGCCACAATGTTCCGTTATGCACCGTTAGGTTACTTAACTAACGGCATACCGGGACGGGACTAGCACGGGTGTAAAACATAAGCAACGTTTATTATATATCATATATACAATAATAAAGCATTCGTCTCACGCATATAATATGATCACATCACAGTATATCAGCAGCAGAAGAAACATATGAAATATTAGATATACTAGGAGGAGCGTGTTTTATATCGAGCCTGTATAAAACACGGATTCCACAGTCACGATGAATAGCCAAACCCACATCCCTAGACCCCTACGAGAGCGGCAAGTAACCCTGCCAATTCTATGGTTAGGAGACCTGGTCTCGACTCCTCGAGATGGCCTCCCACTGGACCCTAAAACCCGGTTATTTGTGCTCCCCTCCTTGGGTCTATCCTAATACGGAAAAGTAAATAATATACAATGGTGACATCAACCTCAACCCGGAAGTGCCCCAATAAAAGAATATTACATACAATTGAATTTTACATGAATGAAAATAAAAACCCTCATCTCACATAAAACCCCCGGCTATTCAAAATACGACGATCCAATATAACATATCACATCAACACATAATATCTCATATCGTCAACGTAAGCAAGTATGCGTATCCCAATTGTCGTTGATGTATAGCAACGAAGCCGGCGATACACCACATACTACGCTTACGGTCGCAGAAAAGAAAAGTGAAAAACTACAACATTTGGAATTCACAGTCGCTTTAGACATCGTAAACCCGAAATATCACATATTACGGATTTCATGCCTAACTATATGAATTCCACATATTGTATCACATTACAGAATATCATGATGATGTTTAATGTTTCGATCGAATCAACATACACGTACAAATTACCCCCGTGAGCTCAACACTTGAGCAAAATCGAAACTCAAATATCAAGCCACAGTATCCATGGTCCAGCCGTAGAAGGAGTTAACCAATGCCTCATCTATGATACCGTGGTACCACGGCAAACCCTAAGGTTCGTTCGAGGTTCTGTAGGCATAGAATCGAGTTAAGATTAGTATAGTCTTCTAGAGGGACCATAGGGGTACTTGCACGATTCTAAGAATGTAATCGACTTTGGAAAATTACAACACTTGGAAATTTCAGTGGGGTACAAAATGCGGTGTGTGAAGTTCGATCGAACTGTTAAAAATAGTCAAGGTTACTAATACAGTGTTAAATAATACGACTACGAATTAGCCCCAGGTCAAAGTAAACATCACATGAAAATTGGGCTAAATAAACAATACTAGGAAACCCAAATTGGAGACATAAGACCACAGGGGAAATACGGAGTCCAGAGAAAGTGGTGGGTCCGGCCTGGCCAGAATTTCCCCTCCTGTGGCCGGTTCAAAACCGGTTCCCTCCCTCCGTATTTCTCCCATGTTCATATTTTGGCCCAGAGACCATTCTGCACCTGTTTGAAAAATTTTTAAAGGACTTTTTGTAAAATTTCCAGAGAGCAAGAATGGGGTTTCCTAATACCGTATTTCGAAGTGATTTTCGTTTTCGTAATTGTTATAACACCGTATCTAGAATTCTAGTTTGGCTCTGATACCACTGTTGGGCTTCCCTTGCACCTAGTCTAGGGTTTGGTAGCATCACTCATGCCACATTAAAATTTAGAGAGGTGCAAAGCAAGCAAATCATGAATCATGCAAGAATTTCAAGGGTAACAAAGTTTGTATCACATACAAAGAAGTAAAGAGATAAATATTACAACCTTTGTAGTCCGTTCCTTCACTTCATAAGCTCCGTGTTGAGGTCCCTTCGCTGTGATCATCATGAACTCCGACTCTCGTGAGGCTCCAAGAGGTGAATGATGCATCTTGCTTGAAGTCTTCTTGATCCAAGATGATCTATCTTGAAGAATCTCTAACCCAAGCTTACACTTTACTAATGAAGTAATTAGAGAAGTGAACACCCTAATCTATGTGGCTAGAATAGATGAGGATGATGAAGTAGGAATATTGCTCTCTTTTATTTTCAATTTCTCACAATTAAACATCACAAATGAAAAGCTAGTGAAGCTTTTCTTCAAGAAGCAAGAAGAAGAAGAAGAAGCAAAAGCTTTTGTGATGAATAATGAAATTATTGTTATGGTTACAATTGCAACCATGAGTTAAGAATGAGAGTCTTAACTCATGTAGAGAATAAACTAGAGTTAAGGGTTTGGGTTGGGTTAACAAATATCTACACAAAATATCAAAGGATGAAGACAAAAGGAAAGCTTATGAAGCTTCATGAAAAGCTAACCCAAATCCAAACCCTAACTAGGTTTAATCTCTAAATCATTGTTGCATTTGTAACCCTAACTTGTTACAATATTATATATCACATATACAATATATTTTTTAACAAAAAGAAAATAATACAATTACCATATATCGCATATATATCAATGTATTATCCGGTGAGAAAATGAATCAATAAAGCGAGCTTATATTAGTTAACATAATGTAATATATCACATATATAATTATACATTAAATAATCGAATCAACACTTGATTCGACAATCCGGCTATATTGCATATAACCGACTAATATAACATGTACCAATTCATCGAATCAACACTTGATCCGATGACCCGGCTATATCACATATACCCGGCCGATATCTCATATCGCGAGAATAGAATATGGTATCTCATATCGTATTATTCTCGGTCCCGCACATATCACATATGTGCTCCTACTCCGTTTTGCCTGAGCCAGAAAACCTCTGTGTAGGACTCTAAAGAATCGTCAATACGCCGGCAGTAGGTGATGATCATATCAAACACCCACAAGCTGCAAGCGGTCAGCTAAACGTAACAACCACCCAGGTATTGAGCGATCAGAAGATCAACAAGCAAGCCTGTACATTCTCCTGTGAATCCAAGCAGTAACACTATCGTACAGTCCGGTCTCTTCGTCTGATATGTCGTATATCAAGTCTAGGGGTGGTAAACGTCAGACCCCAATAACCGATAAGTCGTGTCGACGTGAGGCTCATAACGGGTCGAGAAACTACTGATAACTCTTACCAGTAGCACTCCATATCAGCCCTGGCCAGGGACTTCCAGTTATAGCCAATCGAACACAGCACAACATCAACTCCCTATACCGGGAGAGACGAAACCCCTCCTATTGCTCATTGCCTCCATGTGATTCGGGACTGTACCTAAAAGCCACCCTTTTGCACGCCCTCTTGGACATGGTAAGGTGGAAATCAAAGCACAGTGGGAATCATACAAGACTCTATGACGATCTCGGGTCTACATACTAACCTGTACTAGTGTCACCGGAGAACTGCTATCTGACGATTGGTATAATACCATCTAGGAGTTCTCGGCTAGTCCGTTCAGTGTACCCAGTCTCCACTGAGCACCCGTACACCATCTTTGATGTCAAACACTATTGGATATGGGATCATCCATCGCCCATCATATGGGTCAAGATGCGTATACGCTAGTCTACTCTAGAGTATCGATGCCCTGTCTCGATACTCCCTCGACAAGGAACAGTTATAAGATGTACTCTTTGACTACCCTGGCCCCACTAGTATGATCTTCATCATAGTCCTAGTAGTCGAGTACATATCCTAAGGGCTTTATCAACATGTGAGAGCAAGACAGTAAACCAATACAAGTCAACATGTTAAGATAAAGTGAAACCAAATATCATACTATCATGTCGAGCAAGAAAGTCCTCTCTTTATATATCCAAGTATCCACTATAATATACATCATATGTACAACAATTGCCTCTAGGGCATATATATAACTAACATATATAGTAGCCGAACATGACTGATCCGAGGACAGTACCTGAGTATTTTGCATGCATAAAATGTTTACCAAGAGGTTTTCAAAAAGTAGCTATAGTCTCGCTATTTCTTACGTGTCTGTGAGCGACACGAACATTAAAAAGGAAAACCTTTTGGGATATTTTAAAAAGGACGAAACGTATATTTTAGAAAAACATATATAAGCGTATACTTTTTAGTTACAAATGAGCGTCCGTCACTTATGCCGTGAGTTACGCATCACACGACGATTTAGAAAAGATTTTGCATATGTGTCATTCTGTTTTTGAAGGTTTTTCCAAGGATGCGTACTGTACACTTATTATAGTATTTGACTAGTGCATATTGGATTTCAGTAGTGGATTTCGAGATCTGTATCTCCATTATAACTCCGATGATATGCGTGCAAATCCAATGATTTGCGTGATTTTTGACGGAGTTCGATTTTGAGTTTTGGACTCGTTTTCAGGCGCACGCGATGCGCTGTAGTATTTCTATATCTACCATGATTTCGGAGCCCCGTTGATTTGAGCTGATTATTGAAATGTTTTAGTATTTGCGGGTTTAAATTTAAATTCGGGGACCAAATTTATTTATGGGAGGAAGATTGCAACATTTCAGAAAATATAAAATATTATTTTTGGAATTTAATATTAAAATAATATATAACTCGCGAAAATTACCCGATTTGCGAAATTGGGGTTTTCGTAAAATGGTATAAATATATACCAATATTTATGAAATAATTGGAGATTTAAAATGATTTATTCATTTAAAACTATATTTGTTGGATTTGGCATTTTCATAATTAATTATATGCAGTTTTAAAAAAAAACCCGATTAGTGCACTGCTAATCGCGATTAGGCCAAATCCGTGTTTCTACAGTTTTCCATGGCTAGTGCACTATGTCATGTTGCATTTTGGTTACATGCTGTGTTCTTGTATTGTTTTTGGGGTGTTATGTGGTTTGGGTTTTAAAATGAAAAGAAAAATAGGAAAGGGTATTATTGAGAGTGTGAGAATAAGAAAGAGTGAGGGTAAGAAAAAGAGTTAGAATAAGAGAGAGAGGGGGGGGGGCAGCCACCATTCATTTCGTCCCATTTGTTTTCTCATCATCTTCCTCATCATCTCCCTTCACCTTCACTCCCAAGATTCATCTCCAAATCTTCATCAAAACCCTACCACCTCTTCATTAAAGTTGATCCCCTCCTCACCCTCAACACAATGGACCAATCAAAGTTGGATTTTGGAAACTTTGGACAAATTAGGGTTTTTCTTGAGTTACCCAAATGAGGTATAATTCCTTTCATTTAGTTTAGTTTTTAGTTTCTTAGCATCCTATAGTAGTTTAGTGTTAAATCGATTTATATTGTAATGTTTGGAAATTTCAAGAGAAGGATTAGGGTTTGAGTTGTGTTGTGGTGATGTATAGTGGCTGTTATAAGACCTTAGTGTTAGAATTCTGGACAAAACCAGAGACTAAACAGCAAGATACGAACTTTAGATTTGCCGGTATCGAGTTTTTGTGGATTTATTGATGGTATTAGAGATCTGGGATGACCAGAGATCATTATAAATAAAGTTCTCTTAACAGTAATACAAGCAGGCAACCTAGAAGCCACACTTAAAACCTTAGCCCCTAATGCATTAATTCGGCCGCAGATTTATTCATTGTGGCCGCAAATTGCGGCCACATTATGGTGGAATTCGATGATTTTTGGTTGGTGAGTCCCTTAGGTGATATCTAGACGAACCCAGTATGCAAAATTCCCTAGTTTGGCCTATGGTGAAATTTGTGAGTGATTTCCTTCGTTGCTGCATTTGGTATTTGCGATTTATGAAATTGGGTTTTGATATTGATATTGTATTTGGTCGTTGGATATTTGTACGTCAACGACGTGGGTTGTTTGGTAGTTTTTGCATGCGTAGGCTATAGGTTCTAACCAATGAGCGCACCGTGTGCCGTATTGCTTTTCAGGACTTGATTTTAATACCATTGCAACTGTGTATTTATTGTAGGTACTTTCGCATGGATTCCGAGACGACGAAGCACATCGACTACGGCTGAAAAAGGAGTTCCGCAGGTGAGTAGATCTATATCTACGGGGGAAGTCGGGTGGATGGCGTATAGCACCCCCACAAGTTTTTGATGGAAACCGATATATAGAATATGGTTAAGGAAAACTAGGTTAGAAAACTATGGATATGGTTAATAAGATAGTTAGAGATGATAGGAATGATTGAAAATATATATCGAGATATGAGATGAAAGCTATAGGGATATGACTCTTTGACATGATACGATAGAAATAATGTCTCAAATTGATATATAAGGATATGAAAAGTGAATATAAATCACGATATATATAGATGTGTAGTTCCACTAGATTAAGTATAAGATTTTAGTGGCATGTAGTGAGATAAGATAATACGAGCGGATATGATTGATATAGGATATGAAACGAGATGTATAAGGATGTGACATGAGATCGATGAATATGACAAGATTGAGATAGATGTGTTATGAGATCGGTCAAATAAGATAAATATATATAAGATGACTTGATGTAAGATGACTTAATATGATGAAAAGAATGTACGATGTGATATGATGACTTGATTGATACGTCGGTATACGGATGCGAGTCGATATGAGAGGATTAATACCTTTGCCGGTCCTCTGATATGAGATTGTTATGGATGCAACCTGGGATATAGGTATATAGATATATATAATGTTGTGAATCATGAGTGTTATACCGTACGGGACGTTAGGTCCGTACCCTCAGTGTCATATAGGTTGATAGGATCCCTAATGGTTTAATGCCGCCGTATGATGATTTACCGTACGTGATGAGTTTTATGATGATTGATCCATACCCTTGATTAGATGATGCCGTACGATGTCTTATACCGTACGTGATGCTGTGAGGCTGGATGCTGATTGATAGATTCTCCAACTCGGATATGTTATAGATTTTGATAAACCCTGTCTACACTGCTTAGCTCAGCCTTTATGCAGATGATAGATTGGATATGTATACCAGATAGCATTACGCTTACGATACACCTTATGCTATGTCCATGATATTATCATTTCATTACATATGCCTGTGCTAGTACACCTACACCATTATCGATGATGCGTATGTTACCCTTACACAGATTGTCCGGCTTATAAACTTTCATCATCGATAATTGCTATGCCACTATACAGTAGAATTGCTGCATCATGATATGACTCCTTGCATGATTTACTTGCTATGTTCACATTATTACGATATGTCACATGATATAATGATATTATCACATCACTGTTCCATGTTGCATGATATACGGATATGCTTACATTCTGCTATATATCACATACATCATGCTTTACGATTATACGCATTGAGATATGCTATTTTCATGAGATTTCTGGATTTGAGAACCGTGGTTATTTCAAAGGAAAGTATGTATTGTTTTAAAAACCCGGTTTCTCTTGATATGATATTTCAGTGCGTCCACCATGTGTTTTCTCGGTTCTGAGATTGGCATGTGAAACCCGATTGGAGGAGCGGTAAGCACTATCTGCGGGTACATGGTGGACCCGGTGAGGTACTCCGGGGCAAGGAGACTCGTATTGTTAGACGGTGAGCCTGGCAGGGGAGCACTACCTACCGGTGATAGTATTTGGGCTCGGCGGTTATCCGGAGGATACCGACCGGAGTCGAGGGAGGGATATTGGGCCGACCCGTTCTGCCGGAGCCCGAGCGCCGATCCCGCAAACGGAGACCGGACGGAGCCCGAGATATATGAGGATTTATGTGTCGATGTTGGACATGGGTTTCATGATGTTTTGAGTGTCGATGCTGGACACTCAAGTTCCATGATTTTTGATGTGTCGCGAGGGACACATGTTGATTTATATCCTCATACTTTCATGCATATGCTTTTATGATATTTACTTGCATGACGTTGTTGTATCACCGATTGACACGTGGATGAGATCCACATGCATACATGCATTGTTTTCATTGTGGATGATATCCACATGCTGATAGGTATTTATTTATATTTTTGGCATATATGCAGATACGGTCACCCTAGATATCATAGTATTACCTTTATGACATAGTTGACCTAGGAAATCATTGTTTATTCGATTTCTACCTGATGATGTTTTCTGCTCACGAGTTGGCAACTCACCCCCGTTGTGCCACAGTTCTTGTAGATTGACCGTATGGATCAGTAGCAGCATCGCTGGAACATAGCTGCATTCGGGTGTTTTGCTTTGGTAGGTGGTATATGTTGGATCATACCCCTTTTGTATTTATTATTCCTATTGTATCTAGTTAACTCCATCAAATCAGAAACTGGTATTTTTATAAGTAGTAAGAGTTAGCAAGATTTGTAGTTGCGAGACTTGAGCGATGGGTTACATGTTCGCTTGGTGGGTTTGATGTCTTGCTTTACTTTATCTTCTGTGGTGATCTTCGCCGTTGGGCGTCGTATACTTATTTTATGACTTGCATGGTTGTGAATCCGCCGTTTGGCGAAGAGCTAGCTCCCGCTTGGGGATGCCTTTATTATCATTATGTATTTGTGGTTTTGGATCAAAATATACAAAGGAGTTGCTGCCCAAATTTTTAAAAGGACGAAACATGTTTTTCAACTAGTAAAATAAACTTGCATTTTTCATGTTCCCTTTCCTACGCATTTAAGAAAATATTTGATTTCATCATAATTTTATTTCAAAACTTCACCTCTTTTATTTTCTTTAAAAGGTTTAGAATTCTGGGTTTCAGCTTACTTGAATTATGTTACGCCTTCAGACGTGATTTAAGTGCCGGTCATGAGCTAAATTTCGGGTCGTGACAGTGAGGGTCTCATAAAGATTTTTTTCCTTATGAATCAAGAGGATCTCGTAGGTGTATTTTCTTCTTAGGAATCGTGAGGATTCCTAAGTGTGCTTTCTCTTTAGAGTCGTAAGGATCTCACAAGAGAATTTTCTCCCTTACAAGTCGAGAGGACTCGTAAGTGGTTGATGAGTTAACTTGTTTCCGAGTCGAAGCATTGCTCCAACGAGGAGGTCATTGGCTGACGTATTTCTGAGGCGGGGTCATTCATTGGCTGGCATGTTTCCGCGACGGGGTCATTGGCTAATATGTTTCCGTGACGGGGTCATTGGCTGACGTGTTTCCATGATGAGGTCATTGGATGACGTGTTTCCGAGACGGGGTCATTGGATGACGTGTTTCCATGATGTGGTCATTTGCTGACGTGTTTCCGAGTCGGGGTCATTGGATGACGTGTTTCCGCGATGGGGTCATTTGCTGACATATTTCCGAGACAGGGTCATTGGCTGACGTATTTCCGCGACGGGGTCATTTGCTGACGTATTTTCGAGACGGGGTCATTTGTTGACGTATTTCCTAGACGGGGTCATTGGCTGACGTATTTTCGTGGGGTCATTTGCTGACGTATTTCCGCGACGGGGTCATTGGCTGACGTGTTTCCGCGACGGGGTCATTGGCTGACGTGTTTCCGTGACGGGGTCATTGGCTGACGTGTTTCCGCGATGGGGTCATTGGATGACGTATTTCCGAGACGGGGTCATTGGATGACTTATTTTTGCGACGGGGTCATTTGCTGACGTATTTCAGCGACGGGGTCATTTGATGACGTATTTCCGAGACGGGGTCATTTGCTGACGTATTTTCGAGATGGGGTCATTGGATGACGAATTTCAGTGATGGGGTCATTTGCTGACTTGCTCCGCATTCCACGGTGTCCGGGTTGACGTGCTCCGCTTTCTGTGGTGTCGGGGCTGACTCTAGGTTGTTTGTGAACCGTAGAGTCTTGGAACTAGGGACTTTTCCGTGCCTCCGATTGGTGGTGTCGCGTCCGTATCCTGTTGGAATGAGGAGGAACGCCGTTTTTGGTCTTCTAGGATGCAGATGTTGCCGTTGATATATGACTTTCCCTTTGACAGAGTTCGTTGGGACATGTGGTTCCCTTTTCATTTATACCCATGGATTGTATACAGGGGTCACTATGGACTTACCTGCAGGGCGAAAGTTTCATTCTGTTTTTTATTTCTTTCCGCGATGCTATATCATTTCAGCTTTTTATATCGCAAAAGTCGCGATTGCCCAATCATTTCGGCCGTTTTTCGCGGTGCCCAACCATTTCGGATATTTTTCTTTCCACTCGCTGCTTTTTATTGCGAGTTGCCCAATCATTTCGGCTATTTTTGTACGCATATTTTTTACTTGCTGATTTTGTTGCAAGTTGCCCTATTATTTCGGCTATTTTTTGTATGCATATTTTTGTACTTGCTGATTTTGTTGCAAGTTGCTTTATTATTTCGGCTATTTTTTGTATGCATATTTTTTACTTGCTGATTTTGTTGCAAGTTGCCCTATTATTTCGGCTATTTCATATGCATTTATGGCTCGCTGACTTTTGCTGCGAGTATGGAATTTGGGATCTGATACCAATCTTAGCATCAGCATCGCTGCGACTGGAATATTGCCAGGAGCGAATCATCATTTGCCGTGAAAGGACTTGGAATTTGACACCGATTTAGGCATCAACATCGCTACTATTGGAACGTTGCCAGGAGAGAATCACCATTTTCCTCTGTCGATTCGAACAAAGGTGGCTTAGTAGACATGGTTAGGCTCCTGTCGACTAAGGCTTTTGACTTCATGAGCCGTAAAGGTCTCATCAAGATGTTTCTCCCTACGAGTCGTGGGGATCTCATAGGTGTATGTTCTCATTATAAGTTGTGAGGACTTCTAAGTGGTGTTCTCTCTTATAAATCGTAAAGATCTCATAAGAGCATTTTCTCCTTGCAAGTCGAGAGGACCTACAAGTGTTTTTCACCAAATAAGGGGATTTCACGCCATTAGCGGAACTTGGTGGAGGGAGACGTTTATTTGTGCCCGTGGATTGTATACAAGGGTCAATACTAAACCGTTTGTAGGGAAGTCTGGGAAATGTGATGGCTTAAGAACATATTCAGATCCCTATAGCTTAAGGCTTTTGAATCTTACGAGCCGTGAGGGTCTCATAAGAGGGTTCTCCTTACGAGTCGTGAGGATCTCTAAGTGTAATTTCTCCTTAGGAATCGTGGGGATCCCTAAGTGTGTCGCTCCTTTGTGAGTCGTAAGGATCTCACGCGGGTAGTTTTCTCCTTATAAGGTCGAGAGGACCTTACAAGTATCTTTTAACGAGATTGCGCCCTTTCGGGTTTTTCACAAACTCGCCGGTAGCCCTGCTGTTTTTACTCACGGAGCCTTTTCGGGTTTTCATCTGTGCCCATCTTTCTTATGGACGTACCTTTTATATTTTATTTTTATTTATTTTTATTATATTATTTTGCGTCAGCCCTAGGATGCAGCGGTTTGTAGTAGTTTAAAGACGTCCGTCGTTAGTTTTAGGACATTGCGGTCCGTTGTTAGTTTTAGGATATTGCGGTCCGTTAGTTTCGATGCGAGGCATCACCGGATACTACTTATGAGACATTTTGAAAATTTAGAAGTAAATAAAATTAATTAATTAAATAATAAAATGTTAAATTAAAAAGCTATTAAAACCAAATAAGACAATTTAATAAGATGTATATAAAACAAATTAAAGAAAAATTTTAGTATGCAACATAAATAAGTTATAAGGGTTTTAATGTGAATTTTAGTTTCATTTTAATAAAAAGGGTGTTTTATAATAACATAAGTTGTGAAGGGTTTCTATGTAAAGTTTAGAAAATTATGCAAATGGGAAATTGTTTAGGGTGTAAGTGAAAAAGAGATAAATTAGGTTTTTTTTCAGAAATTTTATCTCAAGATAAATCAAAATGGAAAGATAATGCATTGTCACCACCTTCTTACATGCACAACCCACATCCCACACCCCCTCCTTGCATGAGGATGGCACATCTATGTTTTTGACACCTCCTCCTACCACCTCACTCTTCCTATCACCACATATATCATGTGTTTAGATCATTTAGCTAGTTTAAAATCTGAAATTTTAAAGAAAGAAAAATAAAACAAGAACAAACATAGAAGAACAAGAGAAAGGAGAAGAGCTAAGTCTATGATTTCCTCATCATCAAGATAGGACTAGGAGCTAGTGCATCTTGGAGGGTGTTCTTCCAGCAAATTACTTGAAGGTAAAATCATTAACCACAATAGGAATTTAAATTCTGTAACTAGTTAAATTGAAATGAAAATTTTCTATAATTTCATATTTTAGTCAAAACTAGGCTCTGTTTGAATCTGCTGTAGTTTAGAGAAAAATTTACTTAACTAAACAGGGTCTTAATGATGTATGTTAAACATAGAGCAAACCATAGGAACACGAACCAGAGGGCTCGGTTTTGGGCCGGCGACTAATAGGGAAATTCCGGCGTCGCCGGATTTGTAGGGAGCTAGGGTGTTTTGGCTTGTTGTGTAGGTTTCTGTATAGAATTTTGGTCATTTTGGTATTGTTTAATCAAGTTACTTTAACTGTATATAAAATCTGAAAGCTAATATCGGAAAAGGTATCTAAGAAACCAAAATACGACACGGTTAAAACGTATCGCGATCTGTTTTCTGTCGCGATGCAGAGTTGGGTTAAATTTTAGTGAGGATGAGCGTTAGATTGTTTGCTATAGTCGTACGTAGTGTAGTTAGCACGTACAACTTGTGTTTTTTGATTTTTACCGTATCGGAATGTAGCCGTTTTCTTATACAAGTTAAATTTAATATTAGATTTGAGTTCGGGAGTTTCGGAGGCGGCAAGGAAAGGAAAAGGATTGGCGATTCCTGAGTAGATACGACGTAATTCCGGTGAGTAGACTAAACATCTACTGGGGAATTTTGTAGAGATGGCGTGTTATGCCCTTAGTTTTATTAAAATAAATGCTTTACTTTTGTATTCTAAAATGATAATTTGCATTCATATCTACATGTACCTCACTTTAGTTGTTAGAACACTGCACAATTATCGACGAGTTATGCCGCATGTGCACATCTTTACATGTTACACTACACCTCGTCGATATTAACATGTCACTTTTACACTAAATATTCATCTTGTTAAATATGATTCCTATCATACCTAAATTATTAACAATAGTGGTAACTTGCATAAATGACATCATGTTTATCATCCGAGTATTCTATGTTAATATAGGAAGCTTTTTATTATTGAGAATTTAGGGTTTGAGTTTTCCTGTACCATTACATATATCTAGTGATTTCATGATTTATGTGACACGTCCACCAGGAGATGTTTTTTTTATTTGAGTTTATTCCGAACCGAGTCGATGGGTATACGGTTATGGATTTATAGTTTTATTCCGGACCGAGTCGGTGGGTATATGGTTACGGATGTACAGTTTTATCCAGACTGAGTCGGTGGAGATACAGTTGGATACATGGTGGACTTTGTTGATTACAGGATCGTTCGAGAAATGATACCTGAGTGAAATGGAAGTTTTGTGTCACTGATGGACACAGAAAGATGAAATTTGTTGATAATAAATGATGAGATTTCAGTTTTGGTTATCTGATTTATAGTACAAATTCATGCTTTCCATATACTATCGTACATCTTACTTGCTCTCATTTCAGTTAGTTGTGATCGTCATATTGCATTATTAACCGTTATATGTTAGTTATATTCACTGAGTTGGCAACTCACCCTTGTTGTGCCACAGTTCCTTGGAGCGGTAGAGTGGACGGTTAGCAGCGGTGTAGATCCACTGTTGCAGCTTTTATCGCATCTTTTGGATAGGTGGTTACATATGTAATAACCTTCTCTTTTGATATTATATCATTGTACCCAGAAAATCTCCATCAAACCTTGTACTATGACTTAGAATGAAAGATGGGTATATGATATTATTTGACAGGTGAGATAGTTGTTACGATTAGCCGATATTTCTTTTATTCATATCGGTGATTCTATTGGTCTCATATAAGTAGTAAATTTTATTCCGCTGTTGTATTTTGTTGATTCCAACTAGGGATGCAACAAAACTTAACACCTTATACTTGTTTTATATTAATTACACAAAACAATGATTTTTACTTAAAAACAAAATTTTTATAAAAATTTCTGCAAATTATCTTGGTTTCGGCTTGCTCGGGTTGTGTATATATCTTTAGATATTATACAATCTAAGTGGCGGTCACATCCAAACTTTGAGTCATGACAAAGTTGGTGTCAGAGCCTAGGAGTAACCTTACGGAATCGAGTAGTGAGTTAAGATAAGTTGACGTGAGTCCGTGATTTAGGATGACCTTTGGTTTGATGGAGTAAGTGATTTAGGATGAGTGCAGTACCGTACGTATGTTCCGCGGCATATTTACGTTACCATACTCAGCCTAACTAACCTTAGAATGTATATCTTGATTTGTCCTTCCTTTGACACTCTGTTATTGATTGTTCCTATTTCGTAAGCCTTACCAACTCTCGTCTCTTATTCCAGTTGCTATGGCTACGCGATCTAGGCAAGCTGCAGCTAGAGATGCAGCTAGGGAGAGTCCGCCTATGACGGCGACTGGTACACCGGACGTTCCGGCAGTGCACGAGCATGTTGATCCTCCTCCTCTAGATCGCATGAGTAGAATAGAGGAGGGCATGTTAGGATTACAGCGAGTGGTAGGATAGTTAGCTGAGGCCACTCGAGTACTGAGACAGGATCCGGCACCGACCATGGTAGAGTCCGAGGTACAGCCCACGTAGACAGTAGCACTGGTAGACACGAGGGTGATGCAGGTATCGCTTTCAGATTTTATGAGATTGAGACCTCCGGTATTTACAGGGACCGATGTAGCGGAGGATCATCAGTCCTTTCTCGATAGGATGGTGAGGATTGGCAGATCATTGCGATGTTCTGATGCAAGGTCAGTTGAGCTGACTAGCTTTCGTTTGGAGGGACTTGCACAGGAGTGGTGCGAGTCGATGGAGAGAGGGCGAGCTACGGGTCTTCCTCCGATGTCGTGGATCGAGTTTTCCGAGGTCTTTCTTGCCATATTTCTTCCACAGAGTGTGAGGGACCCTAGAGCTAGCAGTTTTGACGCGTTGCGGAAATCTGCAAGTATGTCGGTAGCAGATTTTGATTTATGATTCACACAGTTGTCGAGCTATGCTCCCTATTATTTCCTACAGAGGAGCTTCGGGTGAAGAGGTTCCTAAGAAGTCTGGACACGCAGTTGTATCTAGATATAGGCTCCCAGCATTTTGATACGTATGCGCAGGCCATGGATGCAGCGATACGAGTAGAGGAGCGTTTGAGCGAGGCAGTGGATATTCCGGAGCCAAAGAGGAGTAGACCGATTGGGCAAATGACTAGGTAGTTTAGCAGAGGTAGAGGCAGATATACTCCAGGCCGTAGTTTCGGACAAGGTTGGACACAGGGACAGATGTTCAGTTCATACCCCGATGATCAGGGGACCCCACTTACATGTTATAACTGCGGGCTTCCTGGACATACGGCTAGAGGGTATACACGCTATAGCGGGACTGTTACTCCACAAGTTGCTTTACCCCCTCCACCTTCTACGCCAATGGCTTTACTTCCTCCCCCAGTTGGCCCTACATGCCAGGCAATTGCACCACGAGGTTGAGATTTTGCAGGACGATCTCAGAGAGGTCGAGGAGATAGAGGTAGAGGACGACAAGATGCGGGCAGGGGCCAGGCACGAGTTTTTGCGCTGACTCCACAGGATGCCCAGGCATCAAATGCAGTTGTGATAGGTACTCTTGCAGTATGCTCGTTAGATGCACATATTTTATTTGATCCCGGTTCTACACATTCTTATGTATCTTCACACTTTGCACTTTCTTTGGGGAAAGAGTCGTCGTTGTTAGAGTTACCGTTAGTGGTGATTACTCCGGTGGGAGATTCTTTTATAGCCCGAAACGTATTCAGATCATGTTCTGTGCGTATTGGTGATAGAGATTCGCTAGTTGACCTGATTCTCTTGGATATGTTAGTTTTTGATATACTTCTCGGTATGGATTGGTTGGCCGCTTGTCATGCCTATGTAGATTGTCGGGGGAAAGTGGTTAGATTTTGTTTTCCAGGTGAACCGATCTTTGTTGTGCAAGGAGACTGTAATATAATTCCTGCCAACATGATTTCTTCTCTTTGTGCGGGACGACAATTGAAGAAGGGTTGTCGTGGGTTCTTAGCATTTGTTCAGGACGTAGGAGCCGCTGAGATTCCATTGGACCAGGTTCCGATCGCATGAGAATTTCCGGATGTGTTTCCTGCTGAATTACCAGGATTACCAACCGATCGCGAAGTTGAATTTTGCATTGACTTGATTCCGGGTGCGTGGCCTATTTCTATAGCACCCTATCGGATGGCCTCGACGGAGTTGAAGGAACTCAAAAGTCAGTTGCAAGAGTTGTTAGATAGAGGACTTGTTCGTCCCAGTGTATCGCCGTGGGGAGCTCCTGTCTTATTTGTAAAGAAGAAGGACGGTAGTATGAGACTTTGTATTGACTACCGACAGCTGAATCGCGTCACTGTGCGAAACAGGTATCCACTACCACGTATAGATGACTTGTTCGATCAGTTGTAGGGAGCTGGTTACTTCTTGAAGATTGATTTGCGGTCAGGGTATTACCAGTTGAGGGTTTGGAAAGACAATATTCCGAAGACTGCGTTTCGCACAAGATATGGACACTATGAATTTCTGGTGATGTCGTTCGGACTCACCAACGCCTCAGCAGCTTTTATGGATATGATGAACCGTATCTTCAGGCCCTTCATTGATCAGTTTATTATAGTATTCATTGATGACATTCTCGTTTATTCTCAGAGTCGAGAGGAGCACGAGAAGCATTTTCGTATTACGTTGCAGACCTTGAGGGGGTATCAAATGTTTGCAAAATTCTCCAAGTGTGCTTTCTGGCTAGATGGTGTGGATTTCTTGGATCACATGGTTACGAGAGAGGGTATACGTGTGGACCCAAAGAAGATCGAAGCAGTGCGGCACTGGCCCAGACCTGTGTCAATTACAGAGATTCGCCGTTTCTTAGGTCTGGCAGGTTATTAACGACGCTTTGTATAGAATTTCTCTCGGATCGCTGCACCGCTGACCGGGCTGACTAGGAAGGAGGTTCCATTTCTTTGGACAGATGCATGTAAACAGAGTTTTCAGCAGTTGAAGACGCGCTTGACGACTGCACCTGTCTTATTTTTACCTTCTGGGTCAAGTGGTTTTGTTGTATATTGTGATGCATCTCGAGTGGGTTTAGGCTGTGTATTGATGCAGCACGGCAGGATTGTAGCTTATGCTTCTCGACAGTTGAAGAGGCACGAGCAGAACTACCCCACTCATGATTTGGAGATGGCTGCTGTGGTATTCGCACTAAAGATTTGGAGGCATTACTTGTATGGAGTCGTGCCAAATCTTCACAGATCATAAGAGTTTGAAGTATATTTTTCAGCAGAGGGATCTGAACCTAAGGCAGTTTAGATGGATGGAACTGGTGAAAGATTACGATTGTGAGATCTTGTATCATCCAGGCAAAGCGAATGTTGTAGCAGATGCTCGTATATTGGAGATTATGGATCAGGTTAGGCAGGGCGGGGAGTTGGAGTTTGTGATTGATGATCATGGAGTATTACGTTTTGGGACTCGTCTTTGTGTACCACATTCTGACAGACTGAGACGTGAGATCTTAGAGGAGGCCACTAGATCAGCATACAGTATTCATCCTGGTTCCACCAAGATGTATCGTGATCTGAAGGATGTTTATTGGTGGGAAAGAATGAAGAGGGATGTTGCAGAGTTTGTTTCGAGATGCTTGACTTGTCAGCAAGTCAAGGAAGAACACCAGAGGCCAGCCGGAGAGTTGCGGCCCTTGCCCATTCCAGAGTGGAAATGGGAATAAATTTCCATGGATTTCGTTGTGGGTCTACCCAGGACTAGCAGAGGGTATGATTCCATTTGGTTGATTGTGGATAGATTGATAAAGACAGCTCACTTTCTTCCGGTGAAGACGACCTATGGGTTTGCACAGTACGCTCAGATTTATATCAACGAGATTGTACGATTGCATGGAGTTCCGACATGCATAGTATCAGATAGGGGTACCCAGTTTACTAGCAGACTATGGCAGAAACTTCAAGAAGCTCTCGGTACATGATTTGGTTTTAGTACAGCTTTCCACCTACAGACAGATGGTCAGTCAGAGCGGACCATTCAGACTTTAGAGGATATGCTTCGAGCTTGTAGCATTGATTTCATTGGTAGTTAGGATCGTCACTTACCTTTGATAGAATTCTCGTACAACAACATTTTCAGGAGACGATCCAAATGGCACCCTTTGAAGCTTTATATGGGAGGAAATGTCGATCACCCGTTTGCTGGATGGAACTGAGCGAGAGTAGCAACTTGGAACCGCAGTTAGTACATGAGACTACAGAGAAGGTTCAATTGATACGGGACAGCATGAGGGCGGCGCAGTGCAGACAGAAATTATATGCAGATCGACGACGTCGTAGACTCGAGTTTCAGGTAGGAGATCATGTGTTCCTTCGTGTATCTCCGATGAAAGGTGTGATGTATTTCGGGAAAAAGGGGATGCTCAGCCCCAGATACGTTGGACCTTACGAGATTCTGGAGAGAGTGGGTGCTGTAGCTTATTGTTTAGCACTTCCACCGAGTTTTCCCGATGTGCATCCGGTGTTTCACGTTTCGATGGTTCGCAAGTATCTTTACGATCCTTCTCACACGATCTAGCATCAGACCTTACAGATTGAGCCGGATTTATCCTACACAGTGCGGCCAGTCGCTATTCTAAAAAGGCAGGCAAAAAAACTAAGATCGAAGGTATTTCCATCTGTAAAGGTTCTTTGGCAACGAAAGAATCGCGAGGAGATTACTTGGGAGACCGAGGATGCGATGTGGAAGAAATTTCCACATCTTTTCAAAGGTATGTCTTGTTAATTTTTAAATTCAGGGACCGAATTTTCTTAAGGGGGAATATTGTAACATTTTGAAAATTTAGAAATAAATAAAATTAATTAATTAAATAATAAAATGATAAATTAAAAAGATATTAAAACCAAATAAGACAATTTCATAAGATTTATGTAAAACAAATTAAATAAAAATTTTAGTACGCAGCATAAATAAGTTATAAGGGTTTTAATGTGAATTTTAGCTTCATTTTAATAAAAAGGGTGTTTTATAATAACATAAGTTGTGAAGGGTTTCTATGTAAAGTTTAGAAAATTGTGCAAATGGGAAATTGTTTAGGGTGTAAGTGAAAAAAAAGGTAAATTAGGTTTTTGTTCAGAAAACTTATCTCAAGATAAATCAAAATGGAAAGATAATGCATTGCCACCACCTTCTTACATGCATATCCCACATCCCACACCCCCTCCTTGCATGAGAATGGCACATCTAGGTCTTTGACACCTCCTCCTACCACCTCACTCTTCCTATCACCACATATATCATGTGTTCAGATCATTTAGCTAGTTTAAAATCTGAAATTTTAAAGAAAGGAAAAGAAAACAAGAACAAACATAGAAGAACAAGAGAAAGGAGAAGAGCTAAGTCTATGATTTCCTCATCATCAAGCCTGGACTAGGAGTTCGTGCATCTTGGAGGGTGTTCTTCCAGCAAATTATTTGAGGGTAAAATCCTTAACCACAGTAGGAATTTAGATTCTGTAACTAGTTAAATTGAAATGAAAATTTTCTATAATTTCGTATTTTAGTCAAAACTAGGCTCTGTTTGAATCTGCTGTAGTTTAGAGAAAAATTTACTTAACTAAACAGGGTCTTAATGATGTATGTTAAACATAGAGCAAACCATAGGAACACGAACCAGAGGGCTCGGTTTTGGGCTGGCGACCAATAAGGAAATTTCGGCGTCGCCGGATTTGTAGGGAGCTAGGGTATTTTGGCTTGTTGTGTAGGTTTCTGTGTAGAATTTTGGTCATTTTGGTATTGTTTAATCAAGTTAGTTTAACTGTATATAAAATCTGAAAGCTAATATCGGAAATAGTATCTAAGAAACCAAATTACGACACGGTTAAAACGTATCGCGATCTGTTTTCTGTCGCGATGCAGAGTTGGGTTAAATTTCAGTGAAGATGAGTGTTAGCTTGTTTGCTATAGTCGTACGTAGTGTAGTTAGCACGTACAACTTGTGTTTCTTGATTTTTACCGTATCGGAATGTAGCCGTTTTTTTATACAAGTTAAATTTAATATTAGATTTGAGTTCGGGAGTTTCGGAGGCGGCAAGGAAAGGAAAAGGATTGGCGATTCCTGAGTAGATACGACGTAATTCCGGTGAGTAGACTAAACATCTACCGTGGAATTTTGTAGAGATGGCGTGTTATGCCCGTAGTTTTATTAAAATAAATGCTTTGCTTTTGTATGCTAAAATGATAATATGCATTCATATCTACATGTATCTCACTTTAGTTGTTAGAACACTGCACAATTATCGACGAGTTATGCCGCACGTGCACATCTTTACATGTTACACTACACCTCGTCGATATTAATATGCCACTTTTACACTAAATATTCATCTTGTTAAATATGATTCCTATCATACTTAATTTATTAACAATAGTGGTAACTTGCATAAATGACATCATGTTTATCATCTGAGTATTCTAAGTTAATATAGGAAGCTTTATAATATTGAGAATTTAGGGTTTGAGTTTTCCTGTACTATTACATAGATCCAGTGATTTCATGATTTATGTGACACGTCCACCAGGAGATGTTTTTTTATTTGAGTTTATTCCGAACCAAGTCGATGGGTATACAGTTATGGATTTATAGTTTTTTTCCGGACCGAGTCGGTGGGTATACGGTTACGGATGTACAGTTTTATCCAGACTGAGTCGGTGGGGATACAGTTGGATACATGGTGGACTTTGTTGATTACAGGATCGTTCGAGGAATGGTGCCTGAGAGAAATGGAAGTTTTGTGTCGATGATGGATACGGAAAGATGAAATTTGTTGATAATAAAAGATGAGATTTCAGTTTTGGTTCTGATTTGTAGTACAGATTCATGCTTTCCATATACTATCGTACATCCTACTTGCTCTAATTTCAGTTAGTTGTGATCGTCATATTGTATTATTAACCGTTATATGTTAGTTATATTCACTGTGTTGGCAACTCACCCCCATTGTGCCACAGTTCCTTGCAGGGGTAGAGTGGACGGTTAGCAGCGGTGTAGATCCACTGTTGCGGCTTTTATCTCATCTTTTGGATAGGTTGGTTACATGTAGTAACCTTCTCTTTTGATATTGTATCATTGTATCTAGAAAATCTCCATCAGACCCTGTACTATAACTTAGAATGAAAGATGGGTATATGTATATTATTTGACAGGTGAGATAGTTGTTACGATTAGCCGATATTTCTTTTATTCATATTGGTGATTCTATTGGTCTCATATAAGTTGTAAATTTTATTCCGCTGTTGTATTTTGTTGATTCCAACTAGGGATTCAACCAAACTTAACACGTTGTGCTTGTTTTATATTAATTACACAAAAACTATGATTTTTTACTTTAAAACATTTTTTTTCTAAAAATTTCCGCAAAAAGGATTTTGATCTTGGTTTCGGCTTACTCGGGTTGTGTATATATCTTTAGATATTATACAATCTAAGTGCCGGTCACATCCAAATTTTGGGTCGTGACAACTTATAGAGTGTGGACTTAGGAAGATAGCGAGCGGACATAGGTGTCGTCATTTATCGTTGACCTGGGCCGTGACTCGTCAGGCGTAGTATTTTTTCAGGAACCGGCCGTCTATTGTCCTGAAGGGTCTTTCACCATGCATATCCATGAGCAAGTAAGCCCCACCTTGGTAGACTTTGTCTATGATGTACGGGCCTTCATAGTTCGGCTCGAATTTCCCCCGTTTGGCACGATTGGGGATCATAGGTCTCTTGACCACTAACACGAGTTCGCCTTGGCGAATTGTTCTCGGCCTAGTCATTTTCTCGTATGAGCGTGCCATCTTTACTTTGTAAGCTTCTAGGTTTTGCTGCGCCGTGAAACGAGTTTCATCGAGGGCGTCGAGCTCCTCAAGCCGAAGATGAGCATTCTCTTTGTCTGTTAGCTCGTAATGAACCGCCACTCATAGAGAAGCTAGCTCTATCTCCAAGGGGAGTACTTCTTCCGTGCCGAATACTAACGCAAATGGCATTGTATTTATGGCTGTTTTGAAGGTGGCCCGGTAAGCCCAGAGAGCTTCATGCAGTCTCTCGTGCCAGTCCTTTTTATTTTTGGACACCGTCTTTTTTATGATCTTCGTCATGGTTTTGTTGAAGATCTCAGCTAGACCGTTAGCTCGGGGATTATAGACCGAAGAGTATCTCCGGTCTATAATATGCTCCTGTGCGAAGCGATTGATTTTGTGACTTCTGTAGGCTGGCCCGTTATCGGAGATAATCCGTCGCGGAGTGCCAAACCGATAGATGACGTGTGTCTTGAAGAAATGGAGAATATTCTCGTTCACTTCTCTTAGCGGTACTACTTCTGCCCACTTGGAGAAATAATCGGTTGTCGCCAATATGAACTGATGTCCTCTGGATGACGCTGGTTCGATGGGCCCAATTATGTCGGTTCCCTACATTTTGAACGGTCAGCTAGCCACCGTTGGGTGTAGTGGGTTTGGATGCTGGTGGATGAAGTCTTCATGAATATGGCATTGCTTCACGTATTCGAGGCAGTCCTGAATCATCGTGGGCCAGTAGTAGCCATTCTTTTAATCTTCATCTTCATCTTCGGCCCGGCTTGATGAGAACCGCAGAGTCCGTCGTGAGTTTCTTGGACGACTTTCCTTGCTTCATCCGGTCCCAGGCATCTTAGCCATAGAGAGTCGAACGATCTTTTATATAAAGTATCAGTGACGAAGGCGAAAGACAGAGCTCATTTCATGAGCTGATGTCTTGAGGACGCATCTTCAGGTGTTCGATGGGATTTGAAGTAGTCTATAAAGACTTCTCTCTAATCCTTAGACATTTCTTGTTCCTCTATTTGTAGGGCTGTTTACTTGGTTGCTTCCTTTTCTTCAGACGACTCCGGAGATATTTCCGCTGGTGCAAGAACCCGACGGCTTTTTAAAACGATCCTTACGTCATCGAGGTTTTCGTCGGCCAGTTGTTTAGCGAGCTTGTCTAATGCGTCCGCCTTGCTATTCTCCACTTGCGGTATGCTTTCCAGGGCGTAGGAAGGGATTTGAATCAGCAATTGTTGCACTCTCTCACCGTACTTTACCAACTCTAGTTTGCATGTTTGATAGTCGTCGTTTACTTGGCTAACGACCAGCTGGGAGTCTCTATATATGAGGAGGTTTTCGATTCCCATATCGACAGCAATCTCAAGACCTGCTATCAAAGCTTCATATTCTGCTTCATTGTTCGTCCTCGGCTCTGTCAAGGAAAAGGAAAAGCGCATTATCCCTTCTTGTAGAGTTACAAAGATGAGGCCTACCCCAGATTTGATCATGGGGGAGCTGTGCTTTCTCTTCTTCATGGAAGATGCCCCATCAAAGTAGAGTTCCCATCGGGTATCACTCCCTCCTCTCTCCCTGTCGATCGTGTTAAACGCGTGCTCGTCTGGCAATTCGCAATTTAGGGGTGAATCGGCAGGCATCGGATGCTCAGCGAAGAAGTCGGCGATGGCCTGGACTTTCACTGCCTTGAGCGGTCGATATGTTATCGAGAATTCCATTAAGAGGAGGGATCATTTAGCGAGCCGTCTTGTTAGTATGGATCTTGACATCAAATATTTGAGAGGATCCACTTTTGATATGAGATGGACCTCATGCGCCAAAGCATAATGCCGGAGCTTCGTTATCACGAAGATTAACACCAGGCAATGTTTTTCGATGGGGGTAGTTGTTTTCTGCCCCCAGGAGAACTCGACTCAAATAGTAGAGGGACCTCTCTTTCCTTTGGTCATTCTCTTGTGCCCATAGCGCACCTAAGGAACCTTCAAGGGTGGTTGTGTACAGGATGAGAGGCTTTCCCTTGACTGGAGCGGTCAGCACCGGCGGATTCCGCAGGTATTGCTTGATTTCGTCCAGTGTGCTTTGGCATTTGCGGTCCCAGACGAACGGGGTTCCCTTCTTCATCACATGACTGTAGGGGCGACATTTGCCGGAGAGGTTAGCTATGAACCGTCAGATATATGCAAGCTTTCTTTGGAGAGACCGCAGTTGCTTGAGAGTTCTTAGCGGAGGCATTTCCATGATCGCCTTGATCTTCGACGGGTCTATCTCGATACCCCGGTGTAGTACGATGAATCCTAGGAATTTTCCTGAGGAAACTCCGAATGCGCATTTCAGAGGGTTCATCTTAAGGTTGTATTTCTGAAGACGCTGAAACAATATCTACAGATGCTCCTAGTGCTCCTCGTACGATTTGCTTTTCACTACGAGGTCGTCGATAGAGCATTTGACGATTTCATGTATGAGGTCATCAAAAATATTCGTCATGGCCCTCTGATAAGTAGCACCGGCGTTCTTCGGACCGAAAGGCATCACTTTGTAGTAGAATATGCCCAGAGGGGTCCGGAAAGCGGTATGCTTTTGGTCTTCGGGATCCATCTTTATTTGATTGTACCGTGATGATCCGTCCATGAAGGAGAAGACTTCGTGAGTGGATGTGTTGTCTATCATCAGCTCGGTAACTGGTACGGGAAAATCATCTTTTGGGCAAGCTCTGTTGAGGTCCCGAAAGTCTACACAGATGTGCACCATCCCATTTTTCTTCATCACTGGGATGATGTTGGCGATCCAGTCAGGGTACTGAACTTCTTGAATGAAACTGGAGTCGATTAGCTTCTTAACTTCGGCATTGATACTCATTTCAAGTTCGAGCCGCATTCCTCTTTGCGCTTGTTTGACTGGCTTGACGTCCGGAGATATTGCCAATTTATGCACAGCTATTTCTGGATCTAGTCCCGGCATCTCAGAATAGTTCTATGCGAAGCAGTCTTTATACTGCATGTGCACGTATTTTAGCATAGCCACCTGTTCTTTAGACAGCAGCTCACTGGCGAACGTTGGCCGCGGGTCATTTGTTGTCCCCAAGTCGATTTTCCTTAGGTTGTCCGCAGTAGTATGTATCCCATCTTCCAATTCTTTTGGCGTCGGTGGGAATTCTGAGATCAACTCATATTCATCCTCATTTTTGAAGCACCAGGAGAGGTTGTCCATATTCTTGGACATTCGTTCTTCTGACAACGTTATCACGTGGCAGGTACGAAATCGTTTCCAAGACCGATGTTGATTTGGTTCTACTCCTGCTATATACGTTGCTTTTGGCACATGCCTTTGTGGTAGGGATACTCTCCAACTGTTGGATAAAGAGAACTTACCGAGATGATATTGGTCTTCGACCCAGTTTTTGAAGGTGCAGTCTTCGAGAGGATGTCCGATCACTCAATGATAAGAGCAATAATCTGGATGACAGACCTCGTTTACTTGTTCGGGGTGCTTGGACTCCGGGAGTGTCATCATTTGATGCTTCAGGACGAGGTCGAAGATCCTCCTTGTCTTGTCTCAAGGGAAAGAATATGCTCGACCCATCTTTTTCAAAAGAGACGGATTCTGGCTGACCCTTTCTTGATCGCGTGGCTTCTTGGACTCGCTTCGCCGTCGCCGAACGTTTTCTCCGTTCTTTAACTTGCTTTTGCCTTCGTATCAGACCATTTTCTTGTCTTGGGAACGCATGATGGGCTGACGGTGAAGGGCATCGTCATCCTCTATAGCCTGCTGAAGAAGGCGTTGCGTCTTGGCTTTCTCGTAAATGACCATTTCACGGTTGTGGTCATCCCATACCTTTTGACCCGCTTCCCTTATTAGCATGTCCATCTGTCCTTCAAACGATGGACTTGGCATTTTTACGGTAGGATCTCATTTTGGTTCAATTGCAGTGTCTTCTAACAGAGCATCTCCTTCTTCATCGAAGTCATGTATAATGTGGCAGCCATGGAATCGCTCTCGTTTCTTGGTTTGAACATATCCAAGATCGATCGTTTCCATTCTCCCGTTAGGCAATTTTCGCTAAGTTTCGTGGACGTTCCAGATCCTGTTGTAAAACTGAGCTTGTCGAGCAGTCTGTTTGAAGGGTATGCCTTGGTGCGTCAACAGCTTTTTTAATCCTTCTGTGTAGTGTCTGGGCAGACGGATGGGCTGGAGCCTGTCAAGCATAGAATCGGTACTATGCCAGATTTCTTTCCCCACTTTGGTTTCCGCGGATCGATAAAAGAGGATCGCCTTTTCATCTTTTCTCCTGGGAGGGACGTAGAACGTCTGCAGTTCTTACACACTATAGGTATCAAGTGTGTCGAGCTCTTTGTAATACTTTTGCGGAACCATGGCGATTTGCAAACTCCGTTCATCACCAGTGAAGGATTGTATTGATGGCCGAACAGAAAATACTGCATTGACCTCATCTTCAGAGTCGCCGCTGAAGATCAGCATAGGGGTAGACGGTCCGGGTTTGTTGTGTTAGAGCGGCCCCGAATAGACTATCTCTTCTTCTTCCTCGGTATCACTTATGAAGACCGGAATAGTGGTGATAGATTTTTTCTTGTTCTCCGGTTTATGGCATCTTTCCATGTCTTCGAAGTCTGGTATGAAATACTTTGCATCTTCGTACTTTCGGACTTCATTCACGGAGAATGGGTTCAGCTCCCCTGTCACGGTATACTCGAGACCATCTTTGAAGTACTTCATACACTGATGCTGTGTAGATGGGATGATATTGTACTCGTGTAACCAAGGCTTGCCGAGCAAAGCGTTGTAGCAAGTCTTGGCATCAATGACGTGGAATTTGATGTTAGTGACGAGCGACCCGAAGCGTAATGTCAGTATTACGGACCCGAGCGTCCGTGATGACTGAGAGTCGAAACTGGAGATGGTGATTTTATCCCGAGTTAGGTGCTGCACGCTCATGCAAATTTCCTTTAGCACCCTTACGTTGAGAAGGTTGACATAGGACCCGTTGTCACGACCCGACTTTTTGGCACGTGACGTCCCTTAAACCATGTAACGTCTACAGGCGTAACACAATCTAAGCAAGCCGAAAACCCAGCAATCTAAACCATCAAAAGTAATAAGTGATAAGAACATTGTTAAAAACTTTTGGGAATCTCAAGTAAAAATTCTTTAAAGTCCAAATTTACTTTCCTTAAAATTGGCAGCACCTCCTTTGTAAAAACTAGCCCCAAAAAGGGTACATCATAAATATAAGTAAACCATCCCCCAAACGAGAGAAAACCACGCCCAAAGGTGGGAACAACCACCACAAGCAGATATACGACACCGTAGCGAAGGAAAGGACAATATAGAGTGAAAACAGCATAAAGGATAAAACTGTATAACAAAAGCCGGCTTATACAAGCACGACACCCAGAGTCACAAAAAAATACAATATCGTCCTCACAACTCGTCTCTAAGTCAATGCATGAATGTAGTAGCTGGAGAGAACTAGATACAATAGGATATACAATGAGCATCATCGGATAACCGCAAAACCCACCTATAGCAAAACTGCTCACAGTCAGCCGTAGCGGTATTCGCTGCAAAAGATGATACGATAAGAAGAAGCCCTGCCGCGGCTGCTCTAAGGGGCTACCTGCAAAACACTGTGGCACAACGGGGTGAGTTGCCAACTCGTGAATAGTAAATAACATCATGCAGGTAATCGCAGGTATGCACGTACTGCGATAATCTATCAAATGCAAGCTGATAGCAATAAATGGCAATACGTATGCAACAGTCATGAAAGATACTCTATCAGGTACTACTAATATATGAAGCAATGCATATCAAATGATAACTGGGTATGGGATAAAACATATCATAATCACGGAATTCTCATCGTGGAAAAACCAGTGTCCTTCAATGACACTCCAAATCCCAATACCTCAGGCACTGCATCCTCAGGTCGGCCCTCATATCCTGTAAGTCTCATGGAACCTGAGTGTCAAACATCGACACCCGAAAACATCATGAAAACTAGTGTCCAGCATCGACACGTAAATACTCATATCATGGGCTCCGTCTGCCCGGATCGGCCCTCGGGCTCCGGCAGAACGGTCGATCCATATCCATCCCATAACTCTGGTCGGTATCCTCCAGATATCCGCCGAGTCCAAATACTATCACCGGTAGGTAGTACTCCCTCCGCCGGGCTCACCGCCTAACAATACGAGTGTTCTTGCCCCGGGGTACCTAACCGGGTCCGCCATGTACCCGCAGACGGTGCCTACCTCTCCTCGAATCGGGTATCTAACATAAGTCTCAGAACCGAGAGATCTCATGGTAGACGCATCGAAATACCATATCAAGAGAAATCGGGTTTTTCAAAGAATGCATAATTTCTTGAAATACCACGGTCCTCAAATGCAGAAAACATCATATGAAATCCATATCTTAATGCGTAAATCCATGAAATATAATATATGCGACATAAAACAGTAATATAAGCATAACAAGGGAAAAACCGCTATTTAAATACATCAAGTTATTAAATATATTATGCGGTTCCAAATTTCTCCAAAGTCCACGCAACATCATATAAAGATGAACATGTAATTATAGCAAGATATGTGGGTGTACATGTAAGTATGTATGCATGATGTACATGTAGCTATAGCAAGATGTGTATATACCTGTCAATAATGATACAATACCATATAGGTATATGTGTAAGCATGTAGGCATAGCAAGGCATATATGTAAGCATGTAGGTATACAGGTATGCTATATATCATATTGACAATGGAATAAGAATCAATGTTTCAATGTCACTAACTATACAATATCACATATGTATATGGGTTGTGAGTGTCTGGCAATTATAGACGGAGTGTGTGCAGCATACAATTAGTGCTCGTGTAACATGAACCGTCAATAATAGTGTTGTGTCTCATTAATATTATGTCCATATGAAATAGGAAAATGAGGTATGCAACAATGGTACACATGCATAATCAATGTCCATATACTTATAATTAAAAATCATGTCATTGAATCTAGCCCAGACACATAACGCCATGCGGGCGATTCCCCTGTAGATGTTAAATCTACTCACAGATGATCTTGGGCCAAGTAAATCCAACTACTCGCTTTCTCTTCTTCGCAGCGTCCGAAGTCCCCGCTTGCGACCCTAAAATCATATAACATAACAAGTTCACATTAGAATCGACCAATAACACGTACAAACTACGTTTGACCGATGCACCAACTCCAAAAAAACTTTCAAGTGTTCGTCTAGTGGCTAACGTGCGTAGCAACACTACGAAACCAACCCAAGAGCAATAGCTACACATGGTACACGAACCGTGTCGGATAACGTAACGCGCGTAGTCGAAACACTAAAAACAAGTAAAGTGATCCCAGATTCTGTATACCGTCAAAACATAAAAATCAAGCAGTACCAAACACTTCTAAATAACTGCATACAACTACCCTTCCAAAACCAAGTCCCAACTCCACCGAAAGGCCGAGCTCGCCGGAATTTCCCTAAATGTTGCCGGACAAATCCGAGCCTATGGGGTTCGTGCTTCAGGTAAATGCTTAGGGTATCTGGTACAACACAACTACACTGCTAGATTTTCCAGTGCACACTCGGGGTCACGGCAGATCACAGACATCCTATAATGACACTAAAAATACGATATGTGCACAAAACTTTACTTTTAGTTTTCTAAACAACATCTAACAATCTACACAACAAAAAAACGCCTATTTAACAGTTTAGAGGTTATACCTATCCACACTTTCTCAAAAGATCCTAGCTTCCAAGCTCCGAGGGATCCTAGTGGCTAAAACAAAACTTGGGAAGTGATTTAGTGAGGTCTATTGAAGTTTTGCAAGGTTTTGTGAAGAATTGGTGAGGGTTTCAGTTTGAGAGAAGGGAAGAGGGAAATAATTGAGAAAGAGAGAGAGTGAGATGAGAATGAGATAGAATGAGAGTAGAGATGAGATAGAGATGAGAGGGTGAGTGTAGGGTAAGTGCACCCTTACACTTACTCTCTCCCTCTCCATCATTAATGCAAGCTTGCTTATCCATGAGTCACCTTGCCACCTCTTCTCATTCCAAAACATAAGGAAATATCCAGTGCAAGGTTAATTCAAGGCATGGATTTGTTTAAAGTGTCATGTCCATTAAACAAGATTAACACTAAACAACCCCCATGTTAACATGCACAAGTGTGTGTAACCCAAAACAAATAATAGTAAAATATTAATTAATCTAAATAAAATGCGAGAAAACTATTTTGGTAAAATTTTTACCAAAAACCCGTATTATCGCTTAATTAACACTAATCGCATTCTAAGGTGTTACAATCTCCCCCCTAAAGAAATTCGTCCCCGAATTTAAAATTCTTACTATGCGTACCTTCAAAGAGATGAGGGAATTTCTTCCGTATCTCGCTCGCAGCTTCCCAAGCGATCTCCTCACTGGACGGGCTACGCAAAAGAACCTTCATAGATGGCAAGACCTTTGACCGAAGTTTCTCCACCTGCCGATCTACTATAACTATCGGCTGCTTGGTGAATGAAAGATCATGTCCAAATTGAATGGTCTGGTGCTATATCATGTGAGAAGGGTCATGAAGGTAATTGCAAAATATCGACAAAAGGAATACAGGGTGAACATCCGAAATCTGGCGGATGTGCCAAAGATAGGCAACGGTACTAACTCGCTCAAGGATCTCAAAAGGACCTAAAATCTGGGACTAAGTTTCCCTGCTTCCCAAAACTCAACACGCCAATCATCGGAAAAATCCGTAGGAATACATGATCTCCCACTGCGAACTCAAGTCTGCAACGACGACGGTCGGCATAAGACTTCTGTCTGCACTGGGCTACCCCCATCCTGTCCTGAATCAACTGGATCTTCTCCGAAGTCTCTTGACTAGCTGGGGTCCAAAAATCCTGCTCTCGCGGTGTCAGTCTAACAGACTGGCGATCGACACAATTTACCATACAAAGCCTAAAAAAAGGTGCCATCTGAATCGTCTCCTAATAACTGTTATTGTAGGAGAACTCTATCAATGGGAAGTGACGATCCCAACTGCCAACAAAAATAAGCACGCACGTTTGAAGCATATCCTCCAGAGTCTGTATAGTCTGCTCTGACTGACCATCGGTCTATGGATAGAAAGCGGTGCTAAAGCTCAAACAGTACCCAAGGCTTCCTGAAGCTTCTGCCAAAGATGGCTAGTGAACTGGGTGCCTCTATTGGATACAACGCATAAAGGAACTCCGTGCAAATGCATAAATTCATCTATGTACAACTAAGCATACTGAGCAAAACCGAAAGTGGTCTTCACTGGAAGGAAGTAGGCCGCTTTCGTTAACCGGACAACAAACACCCAAATGGAGTCACACCCTGTCTAGTCCTGGGTAGACACCACGACAAAATTCATGGAGATCTGCTCCCATTCCCACTCTGGAACGGTTAAAGATTGCAACTCTCCTGCCGGTCTCAAATGCTCAACTTTAGCTCGCTGACAAGTCAGGCACCTTAAAACGAAATCTGAAACATCACTCTTCATCCCTGCCCACCCGTAACTATCTCATCAAGTCACGTTACATCTTGGTAGAACTTGGGTGAACACTGAAAGCTGACTTATGTGCCTGCTCTAGGATCTCGTGTCTCTACCCATCAGTATCAGGTACACACCAACGAGTCCCTAAACGTAGTACACCTTGGTCATAAATCAAGAACTCCGAATCTCTACCCTGCCGAACATGCTCAAGAATTTCAGACAAATGGGCATCGGCGGGCCGTGCCTCACAAAAACGATTAATTAGAAGTGGGCAGTTGCGGACATGAGCAAGCTGTCCCCCAATAGAGGTGAACTTAAGCTGTACTCAGCTGTCGCACAAGAACTGTAAATCTGAAGAAGACTGTCTCTGAACTGCGCTCATCTGGAATAAGCTATCCCCGGGCCTACGAATCAAAGCATCAGCTACCATAATCGCCTTGCCCCGGGCAATAAAGGATCTCACAATCATAATCCTTCACAAGCTCCATCCATCGGCACTGTCTCAAAATCAGATCCCGCTACAGGAAGATGTACTTGAAGCTCTGGTGGTCTGTGAAAATCTGACACGATTCTCCGTACAAGTAGTGTCTCCAAATCTTCAGCGCAAGACCACCGCGGCCATCTTCAGATCAAGAGTGGGATAATTCTGCTCGTGCTCCTTCAATTGTCGGAAAGCATAAGCGATAACTCTATCGTGCTGCATCAAAACACAATCGAGCCCCATTCGCGAAACATCACAGTAAATGACAAATTCGCCCAATCCAGAAGGCAAAGATAGAACTGGTGCAGTCGTCAAACAAGTCTTCAACTGCTGAAAACTCAGCTCGCATGCCTCAGTTTAAAGAATAGGAACCCCTTTCCTAATCAGTACGGTCAGCGGTGCAGTGATACACAAGAAGTCCTGCACGAAACGGCGGTAAAAACCGGCTAAGCCCAAAAAGCTGCGGACCTCTGTCACTGATACAGGTCTGGGCCAAAGCTGTACGGCCTCGATCTCCCTCAGGTCCATACGAATACCGTCTCCCGTAACCACATGACCTAGGAAGTCAACACTATCAAGCCAGAAGGAACACTTCGAGAATTTAGCAAACAACTGGAGCTCTCTCAATGTCTGCAAAGAAATCCTCAAGTGTTGTTCATGTTCCTCTCGACTCTTGGAATAGACCAGCATGTCATCAACAACGCAATAATAAACTGGTCGAGGAATGGTCTGAAAAATCTGGTTCATCACATCCATGAATGCTGCTGGGGCATTGGTGAGTCCAAACGACACCACCAAAAATTCATAATGCCCATAGCGCGTACTAAAAGCAGTCTTCGGAATGTCATCATTCCGAACCCACAACTGATGATGACCTGGTCACAAACAAACATAGAAAAATGTCCTGCACCCTGGAGCTGATCAACGAAATCGTTAATGCGAGGTAAAGGATACCTATTCCGCACCGTAATTTGATTTAATTGACGATCAATCAATACACAACCTCAAACTGCCGTCCTTCTTCTTGACGAACAGAACAGGAGCTCCCCAAAGTGAAACACTTGGACGTACAAGCCCCTCTACAAGCAACTCTTACAGCTGATCCTTAAGCTCCCTATGCTCTGCCGGCTCATCTGGAACAACTTCGGAAACTCTCGCATAATAGGAACCCGGTCCAACGAATCTACTGTGGCTTCGGTATCATGAATGAAAGCTAATAATTCTCGACATCCTGTCCTCAAAATCCGACGAGTGAAAAAGGCTGAAATCAAGCTGTGAGGGGCGGCACTACGGTCCCCCTGCACAACAAGAACTGACTCGTCGGGAAAACAAAACCTAACTGTCTTCTCTTAGCAGTCCACAGACGCATAGCACGTACCTAATCAGTCCGTGCCTAAGAGAACGTCAAAGTCCAACATATCCAGAAGGATCAAATCGACGGTCGAATCTCTATCTCTTATCCGATTGGCACATGACCGAAACATGTGTCGCGCAACAAAAGAATCGCTAATAGGAGTGATCACAACAAACGGCTGATCTAGCAAACATGACTCTCGGCCCAACCACGGCACGAAGTGTGTAGAACAAACGAGTGCATAGATCTCGAATTAAACAAACATGCGCATCAGAAGATCATAAGAATAAGAATACCTGAAAACTCTGCATTGGACGCCTGCGCTTCCCGATGAGTCGAAGCAACAGCTCGTGCCTGCCCTCTACCAGCAACAGGCTGTACTCCTCCTCTGCCATCCTGTTCTCCCTAAACAAACCCTCCGCGACCACGACCTCTCTGAACATAAGTCTGACACGTATCAACAATAGGCGCAAAAGGCAACGTTCCCTGAGGTGAAGGTGGTAAGGTAAAATATGGTACTGCTGCCGTTCTCTGGCATACCACGGTATAATTCCTGACGAGGTGATGGAAACTCCCGCAGTGGAAACATACATACGATGACTGCTGACCTTCCTGGGGATAAGAGCTAAACAACAATCCTCGTCTCAAGCATCTGCTACTCTCGCGAACTGAACGAAATCTGTCATCGTACACTTCGAAAGGTAAAACCTAGTGTTCTGATACCAACTTTGTCACGAACCGACTTTTTGGCACGTGATGGCCCTTAAACCACGTAACGCCTACAGGCGTAACGCAATCTAAGTAAGCCGAAAACCCAGCAATCTAAACCATCAAAAGTAGTAAGTGATAAGAACATTGTTAAAAACTTATGGGAATCTCAAGTAAAAATTCTTTAAAGTCCAAATTTACTTTCCTTAAAATTTGGCAGCACCTCCTTTGTAAAAACTAGCCCCAAAAAGGGTACATCATAAAATATAAGTAAACCATCCCCCAAACAGAAGCAAACCATGCCCAAAGGCGGGAACAACCACCACAAGCAGATATATGACGCCGTAGCGAAGGAAAGGACAATATAGAGTGAAAACAGCATAAAGGATAAAACTGTATAACAAAAGCCGGCTTACACAAGCACGACACCCAGAGTCACAAAAAATACAATATCGTCCTCACAACTCGTCTCTATGTCAATACATGAAAGTAGTAGATGGAGAGAACTAGATACAATGAGCATCATCGGATAACCGAAAAACCCACCTATAGCAAAACTGCTCACAATCAGCCGTAGCGGTATCCGCTGCAAAAGATGATACGATAAGAAGAAGCCCTGCCGCGAATGCTCTGAGGGGCTACCTGCAAAACACTGTAGCACAATGGGGGTTAGTTTCCAACTCGTGAATAGTAAATAACATCATGCAGGTAATCGCAGGTATGCACGTATTACGATAATCTATAACATGCAACCTGATAGCAATAAATGGAAATATGTATGCAACAGTCATGAAAGGTACGTACTCTATCAGGTACTACTAATACATGAAGCAATGCATATAAAATGAAAGCTGAGTATGGGATAAAACATATCATCATCACGGAATCCTCATCGTGGAAAAACCAGTGTCCCTCAATGACACTCCAAATCCAAATACTTCAGGCACCACATCCTCAGATCGGCCCTCATATCCTGTAAGTCTCATGGAACCTGAATGTCCAACATCGACACCCGAAAACATCCTGAAAACTAGTGTCCAGTATCGACACGTAAATACTCATATCATGGGCTCCGTCTGCCCGGATCGGCCCTCGGGCTCCGACAGAACGGTCAGTCCATGTCCATCTCATAACTCTGGTCGGTATCTTCCAGATCTCCGCCGAGTCCAAATACTATCACCGGTAAGTAGTATTCCCTCCGCCGGGCTCACCGCCTAACAATACGAGTCTTCTTGCCCCAGGGTACCTAACCGGGTCCACCATGTACCCGCAGACGGTGCCTACCTCTCCTCGAATCGGATATCTAACACAAGTCTCAGAACCAAGAAATATCATGGTGGATGCATCAAAATATCATATCAAGAGAAACCGGGTTTTTCAAATAATGTATAATTTCTTGAAATACCACGGTCCTCAAATACAGAAAGCATCATATGAAATCCATATCTCAATACGTAAACCCATGAAATATAATACATGCAACATAAAACAGTAATATGAGCATAACAAGGGAAAAACCACTATTTAATTGCATCAAGTTATTAAATATATCATGCGGTTCCAAATTTCTCCAAAGTCCATGCAACATCATATAAAGGTGAACATGTAGTTATAGCAAGATATGTGGTTGTACACGTAAGTATGTATGCATGATGTACATGTAGCTATAGCAAGATATGTGTATATACTCGTCAATAATGATACAATACCATATAGGTATTGTTGGTGTATATGCCCTAGAGGCCATTACTGTATCATACTAGTATGTATATTACTTGATGGATGCTTGGGATATTCACAGTTGTACAGACAATCTTGCTCGATATAGTAGTATGCTACTTGGTTTGTCTCTGCTTTAATGTGTACATGTGTATTTATTTATTATATCACCTATACGCATTAGTAAAGCCCCTAGGATTTTTGCTTGATTACCGGCGTTGTGATGGCGATCACACTCATGGGGGCTGGGTAATCCACAAGCACATCCTTACACATGTCCCTAGTCGTGGGAGTATCGAGATAGGGCATCGTTACTCCGGAGTAGACTAGCGTATGCGCTTCTCATCCCAGCACGGGAGACGGTCTGTCCCACAGCCGTCAGTACGTCGTACTTGAGATAGTATGCGGGTGCTCGTTAGGTTACGAGTACACTGGACAGGACTCGTCGGGAACTGATGGTGGGTATTATACCTATCGTCAGTTATCAGTTCCTAGGTGACATGAGTACAGCTTAGTCCGCTGACTTGACACTGTCACTTCGCCTCGAGTGTGTTCCCACTGTTCTTTAATTACTACCCTACCACGGCTCTACTGAGTCATGCAAACAGGTAATAGTTGGGAGCAGTCCCGAAGCACTTGGAGGCAGTGACGGTTAGACAGGATTCGTCTCTCCCGGTATTGGGGGTTGACATCGCGCTGTGTCTAGGAGAGCCATTACACGAGTAGTCCCTGGCCAGGGTAAGCGAGATATACTGGTAGGTTTCCAGTGTTATCTTAGGGTGTTCTAGGCTTCACTCCGACACGACTTGTACCGCTATTAGGGGACTGACGTTTACCGCCCCCCATAGGCCCGCCATACGATGTATCAGACGAACAGACCGGACTGTACGGAGATTGTCACATACAGACTCAGTAGGAGTTCGGATGGGTTTACCTCATCGGCCTTCTTATCGACATCTACCTGGGGACCGTTATGTACAGCTAGTGCCGCTTGCGGTCTGTGGTTAAACCCACTGACAGCGTAGTGTCGAGTCTTTAGAGTCCCACACAGAGAGTTTCCCTGCACTGAGTGAAACGTGTAGAGGCCGTATGGTTTTACGGCAGGGCTGCGATCACTTACGTACACTTGTGTACGTGTGGTGTTCGGGCAGGCAATACTAGTGGGCTTTGGTTTAAGCCAGATCCTAGTATTGCACGGATGGATTTGTTTTGTCTTCTGTGCATCCGCATTCTACGGAATACGGATGCAGGTGTGTATGCACAGTTTTCCGGAGCGATGAAGGAGGAGGTGCCTCATTAGGGTTTTGGCAGTTGGTTCGGCCAAAACCGTTATGTGGCAGGCTCATTAGGGTTTTGACAGTTGATTCGGTCAAAACCATTTTGAGGTGGGCTCATTAGGGTTTTGACAGTTCGTTTGGTCAAAACCATTATGAGCCGTGGACATCATTTACTAATCCTATTACTGATAAGTTTATGATGGCTAATTGCATTGACCATTTGACCCCGTTGACCTCTCTTGACTTTGTTGACCGGTTGACCGTGTTGACCATTGACTTTCAAGAGAGATCTACACTCTTCTTTTCTTTTTCTTTTTCCTTTTTGGATTATGATAATGGTCATTTCAATGTAGCCATCAAACTTTATCTTGATGGGATTAGTAATGATGTTGTTTTTACATTATTGCAACCATGGTTACTTTTCTTTGGATCATAATTTCTTTCTCATTCTCTCTCTTGCCTTTTGGAAGTGAGAAGAAAGGAAAAAGCTCTATGGTTGCTAACCTTCCTCCTTCTTCTTCTTCCTCCTCTTGTTTTGATCTTTTGATCTCATGTGTTGAGAGATAAAGATTTCACAAAGACAAATCCATCCCTTCATCACTTCTACACAACCTAGGGCTTTTAGACTAGCAATCTCTTTGCCCTAGTTATCTCGGCTCGAGGTGGAGCTCGGTGCACATCTCTCGGGTGGATTGTGTATGACTCAAGGAGGCTACGGAGGTGACCAAAGTCCGGATCAAGCCTCGGAGCTAGCAAGGAGAAGAACAACCAAAGAGAAAGGTTTCATGTTGAGGAGACTGCGGAGGTGACCAAAGTCCGGATCAAGCCTCGGAGCAAGCAAGGAGAAGAACAACAAGAAGAGAAGGAGTTCAAGTTGAGGTATAACCCCTAACCGAGTAGATAGATCTCTAGTTAGGATGCTAGTGTATTGTTTAGCAAAGATCCGGCTTTTACGGTCCATGTTACAAAGTTTAGAAAATTTTTTGTTTTACCGTTTCCGCAACCCCGAAAGTACCGGGAGAGGTAACGTAGACCTAACAGTGGTATCAGAGCCTAACTAAACACACCCTAGCATGTTAGCAAAGTATTAAGAATATCGACCGGGCGAAAACCCGCAAAATTACCCCGGAAAATTCAGTTTCTGCCGAATTTTAGAACTGTTCCAAAATTAAAAATTTATACACTAAAAATCGGCTCAGGCTTTTATTTGAAAACTGGAAAAATTTCATCCCCCAACTCATCCAAAGCGCCGCGTTTCCGCGGCTCCCTTGGCTCTGTTGGGGAATCTTTTTCTTGCAGTTTTCATATTTGGGTATTTTGGGATTTTTGGTATTTGACTTTTCTGCCCAGATTTTCCAGAAAGCAAAATTTGTTTTTTGGGCTTAAAAGTCCGTATTTTTGGTCGATGTTCTGTAGACTTTGGCTAATGGTTATATCTATAATGTTATATGTGTATTGAACGTCTACTAATCGCTATACGCCGATTAGTGGGGGTTATACACATCTTTGATCTGTGTTGTTGATGGTATGTGTATATGAACTCGTTGGATTGTCGCGGATGAATAGCCGGGGTGGATGTGAGATGAGAGTTTCTTTTTCTTTCATTCATGTAATAAATTTGTAAATTGATGTAATATTATTTGTATGACCGCACAACCGGGTCGGGGTTGTAGCCGTCATTGTATAATTCTTTTTACTGTTTTTGCTCCTAGGTTAGACCCATGGAAGGGGTGCACAAACTACCGGGTATCTCGAAGTGCCGAGTGGCCTACTCACGGCGTTGAGGGAGGTTGCTTCACTTCGGGTACTTGGCGGGTAGTTTGCCGCACCCGTAGGGGTCTTGGGTGGGGTATTGGCTATTCATCGCAACCGTGTAATCCGTTTTTCGTTGCAGGCTCGAACGAATCGTGGGTTCCTAGTATATCCAAAGTGTTCATCTGTGATCTGGATTGGCTATCATTGCTATATATCTATATATAATAACTATTTAGACGTTGCTTATGTTTTACAGCCACGCTAGCCCAGCCCCCGCTCTGTCGTTAGTTAAGTAACCTAACGGGTGATGACGGGGCCCCGTGGCGAATGCGAATGGCATAAGCGTACGTCATATTTTGGTTGTTTTCTGCAATGGTAGGATTTAAATGATGGGACGCATTAAAAGAACTAATGCAAGAAAATAAACCTAAAAGACGTTGTTGGAACAAGTTTTTCAAAAAGCTGTTATTACAAGGACGTTCATCTTTTTGTTTTGCATCGAGGTATTCGGTTATGAATGCCCAGCACCTCAATCGACGAGGCAAAGGCCGAGATCCCCTCATCGGGAGTGACCCCTTAGACAAAAAGTTTGCGTCAGGGTAATAACTTCATCATAGTCGATTATTCTTGCTTTGCATCGAGGTATTCATCTTACGAATGCCCAGCACCTCACTCGACGAGGAAAGAGCCGAGATCCCTTCACAGGGAGTGACCTCTTTGGCAAAAGTTTTTGCCACTATGTTTTCAAAAAGATTACCAGTTTCCTTCAACGACATCAAGTTCATTACGTTAACGGGTTTTTCACCAAAAACCCATCCGTAGCCCTCCGTCATTTCTTACAAGTAACACTTAGTATTCGTGCTGCGTTTGTTGACTCCGTCATGGCGTAGTGTACGGTAGCTAAATGCTGCTTGTTTGTATCGGTATATGGGATTGATTAGGACAGTCGTATAACCTTGTTGACTCCGTCAAGGGTTATGCGTGTGGGCTTAATGCAATCCAGATAATGACGGGTTGAACTTGACTATGGCTCTTTGATTTGTTGACTCCGTCAAGATCACTTGGGTCCTAGGGGCAAAAACCACATCGGGAGTTTCAAAAGTACTGAAACTTGCAGATTTCGCATACCTTCTGGAGTGTGGTAGCTAGAGTGGATTCCATCTAGGTTATCACACAATGACAGTTGGATCCCGATCCCACTGATGAGTTGGACTACTCTCGGGAGATTACTTTCACTTAACGATCAATGCTATAAACCTAGTAGGTGTCTAGAAAGGTGTTAGCGGGGCTACGCCCCAAGGGAAAAGAGGTTCTTAAATTAAGGAACTTCGCGAAAGCGTTGGAAAACCTCCCTTGAAGTACCGACACTAGCCTGGCTGAAAGGTTAAGCAAGTATTGTGACGTGAATGAAATCCCGACTAGTTCTTCTTTTAAAAAGGTTTTAAGAAGAATTTGAGGAAACAGTGGGAGACATCCTGGTTAGATAAACTAATAAACCAATCTAATCTTGCAAGAGCGCACGCTGAGTGTTTCTTTTCTCTCTCTCCAGGTAGCAGCCATTTCATGCCCTAATCAAGATAATAAAATGTATCGCTTGACCGATCCGAATTCTTATTCGGGGCTGGGGAACGTTGGTTCAGCTCTAACTTGTGACAACAGTCATGAGTATGAGAATGGGAAAGGGGATTGTATGGATTTCCAGGATACCCAGTTGAAGAAGAAGCATGGTTTTGCATCTACTTCAGGTGTTCTTGTAATTGAGAACTGTTTTACGGTCAGCCTTACCTCCTGGGTACTTGATACCGGATCAGGATCTCATATCTGTAATTTATTGCAGGGACTGAGAAAAAGTAGGAAAGTTGCACCGGGTGATATGTCGCTCAGAGTAGCGAACGGAGCACAAGTTAATGCGGCAGCCGTCGGTGAATATCACCTAGTATTGCCAAATGGCAAGACTATGATTTTGAACGATTGCTACTATGTACCCTCCATGGTTTGCAACATCATATCAGTTTCTTTACTCGATAAAGATGGATATAACTTTGTTCTTGAAAAGAATATCATGAACATTTACCTTCATAAGGTACTGGTTGCAGAGGGTACACTGTGTAATGGTATCTACGTTCTAAATCAGAATACAGTTCTCAATATACAAAACACACGCAAGAGGAAGAATTCAGATACGAATGAATCCTACTTGTGGCATTGTAGACTTGGTCATGTCGGAGAGAAAAGACTGAGTAAGTTGCATAAAGATGGACTCTTGGATGCGTTCGAGTTTTCATCTTATGAAACTTGTCAATCTTGTCTCAAAGGGAAGATGACCAAATCTCCGTTCACCGGACATGGAGAAAGAGCAGCAGAGCTCTTGAGACTCGTACATAGTGATGTATGTGGTCCGATGTCTATACATGCAAGGGGTGGGTTCTCGTACTTCATCACATTCACTGACGATCTCTCTAGGTTCGGATATGTGTATCTGATGAAACACAAATCTGAAGCTTTTGAGAAATTCAAGGAATTCAGAAACGAAGTAGAGAACCAGACAGGCAAAAGTATCAAGATCCTCCGGTCTGACAGAGGAGGGGAGTACTTAAGCACGGAATTCCTAGATTACTTAAAAGAGAATGGTATTCTCTCTCATCTTACTCCTCCTTATAAACCACAGCACAACGGTGTATCGGAGCAGAGAAATCGTACCCTACTGGATATGGTTCGCTCCATGATGAGTAATGCCGAGTTACCTCTTTCATTTTGGGGACATACGCTCTTGACAGCAGCATATCTGTTGAATGATGTTCCGTCTAAATCTGTGCCTAAGACTCCGTATGAAATATGGAGTGGGAGAAATCCGTATCTTAAGCGATTTAAGATATGGGGTTGTCCGGCCTATGTGAAAACACAGAAACCGGACAAGCTAGAGGCACGATCAGTTCTGTGTAAATTTGTGGGATATCCTAAAGACTGACTAGGATATCTGTTCTACCACACTGAGGAACAGAAGGTGTTTGTATCTCGCCACGCTACCTTCTTAGAAAGGGAGTTTCTTGCAAAAGAAACTAGTGGGAGTTCGGTAGAACTGGAAGAAATTCAGCGACCACAAAATGTAACTGAAAATTTGGAAGAACCGCTAGATTCAATAACCCCAAACGAACCTCAGCCACTCCGCAGATCTGGTAGGATTTCTCATCCGCCCGAGAGATACTACGGTTTTCTCATAGACGGGGATCGAGAGGATTGCATCTTGGAAGAAGATGACCCTACCAGTTTCAGGCAGGCCATTATCAGTAGGGACTCTGATAAGTGGCAGGAAGCAATGCAATCCAAAATGGAGTCCATGTACGCCAATAAAGTGTGGACCTTGGATATTGCTCCACCTAGGGTAAAACCCGTTGGATGCAAATGGATCTACAAAAGGAAACTTGGTGTAGATGGGCAGGTGGAAACCTATAAAGCTAGACTCGTTGCAAAAGGTTTTCGTCAAAGACCTGCTTTGGACTATGACGAAACTTTTTCTCCGGTGGCTATGCTCAAATCCATTCGGATCCTACTTGCCATTGCTGCCTTCCATGACTATGAAATCTGGCAGATGGATGTAAAAACGGCTTTCCTAAACGGTTGTTTGGAAGAGTGCGTTTATATAGATCAGCCAGAATGTTTCGTAGACAGTGGGAGCAGCGGGAAGGTGTGCAAGTTGCTTAAATCCATTTATGGATTAAATCAGGCATCGCGGAGCTGGAACATCTGTTTTGATGAGGCAATCAAGGAATTTGATTTCATCAAGAACGAGGATGAACCTTGTGTCTATAAGAAGATTGTAGGACGAACTGTCGTATTCCTAGTCTTGTACGTGGACGACATTCTTTTGATAGGAAATGACATTCCTATGCTACAATCGGTCAAGCTATTTTTGTCACAACGGTTCTCCATGAAGGACCTGGGTGATGCCTCGTACATTCTGGGGATCAAGATCTATAGAGATAGATCCAAGAGACTGCTGGGACTTTCGCAGTCCAGGTACATAGAGACCGTACTAAAGAGATTTAGTATGGAGGATTCCAAGCGCGGTAACATACCCGCATTGCACGGAATTACCCTCTCCAAGAAGATGTCTCCTAAGACTGAAGAGGAGAGGGTTCGCATGAGCACTATACCCTACGCTTCGGCGGTAGGATCTATAATGTATGCGACTCTATGTACAAGACCAGATGTAGCTTACGCGCTGGGCGCGGTAAGCTGGTATGAGTCAGACCCAGGTGAGGACCACTGGACAGCAGTAAAGAACATTCTCAGGTACCTGAGAAGGACTAAGGAGATGCTCCTGGTTTACGGTAATGGAGACCTCCGGGTCGAGTCCTTTACCGATTCAAGCTTCCAGAGTGACAAAGATGACAGCAAGTCTGTCTCGGGTTTTGTGTTTACCCTCAACGGAGGGGCGGTATGTTGGAGGAGTTCCAAACAGGATACCGTCGCAGACTCGACGATGGAGGCTGAATACATTGCTGCTAGCGATGCCGCAAAAGAGGCGGTCTGGATAAAGAAGTTCATTAGTGAACTTCAGGTGGTTCCGTCCATTGTTGACCCAATACCTTTGTATTGCGATAACAATGGGGCTATAGCTTTAGCGAAGGAACCAAGGTCCCATCAGAAATCCAGGCACATCTTAAGGCGGTATCACCTGATCAGGAAGATCATTGATCGCCAGGAGATCGAGGTGCTGAGAGTGGACACAAAGGACAACACAGCGGACCCATTCACGGAGGCCTTACCCCAGACTCAGTTCAAGCGGCTGATCGAGATGATAGGTCTTCGATACGCCAGTACATGGCCTTAATGCAAGTGGGAGATTGTTGGTGTATATGCCCTAGAGGCCATTACTGTATCATACTAGTAGTATGCTACTTGGTTTGTCTCTGCTTTAATGTGTACATGTGTGTTTATTTATTATATCACCTATACGCATTAGTAGAGCCCCTAGGATCTTTGCTTGATTACCGGCGTTGTGATGGCGATCACACTTGTGGGGGCTGGGTAATCCACAAGCACATCCTTATACATGTCCCTAGTCGTGGGAGTATCGAGATAGGGCATCGATACTCCGGAGTAGACTAGCGTATGCGCTTCTCATCCCAGCACGGGAGACGGTCTGTCCCACAGCCGTCAGTACGTCGTACTTGAGATAGTATGCGGGTGCTCATTAGGTTACGAGTATACTGGACAGGACTCGTCGGGAACTGATGGTTGGTATTATACCTATCGTCAGTTATCAGTTCCCAGGTGACATGAGTACAACTTAGTCCGCTGACTTGATACTGTCACTTCGCTTCGAGTGTGTTCCCACTGTTCTTTGATTACTACCTTACCACGGCTCTACTGAGTCATGCAAACAGGTAATAGTTGGGAGCAGTCCCGAAGCACTTGGAGGTAGTGACGGTTAGACAGGATTCGTCTCTCCCGGTATTGGGGGTTGACATCGCGCTGTGTCTAGGAGAGCCATTACACGGGTAGTCCCTGGCTAGGGCAAGAGAGATATACTGGTAGGTTTCCAGTGTTATCTCAGGGTGTTCTGGGCTTCACTCCGACACGACTTGTACCGCTTTTAGGGGACTGACGTTTACCGCCCCCCATAGGCCCGCCATGCGATGTATCAGATGAACAGACCGGACTGTACGGAGATTGTCACATACAGACTCAGTAGGAGTTCGGATGGGTTTACCTCATCGGCCTTCTTATCGACATCTACCTGGGGACCGTTACGTACAGCTAGTGCCGCTTGCGGTCTGTGGTTAAACCTACTGCCAGCGTAGTGTCGAGCCTTTAGAGTCCCACACAGAGAGTTTCCCTGCACTGAGTGAAACGTGTAGAGGCCGTATGGTTTTACGGCAGGGCTGCGATCACTTACGTACACTTGTGTGCGTGTGGTGTTCGGGCAGGCAATACTAGTGGGCTTTGGTTTAAGCCAGATCCTAGTATTGCACGGATGGATTTGTTTTGTCTTCTGTGCATCCGCATTCTACGGAATACGGATGCAGGTGTGTATGCACAGTTTTCCGGAGCGATGAAGGAGGAGGTGCCTCATTAGGGTTTTGGCAGTTGGTTCGGCCAAAACCGTTATGTGGCAGGCTCATTAGGGTTTTGACAGTTGATTCGGTCAAAACCATTTTGAGGCGGGCTCATTAGGGTTTTGACAGTTCGTTTGGTCAAAACCATTATGAGCCGCGGACATCATTTACTAATCCTATTAGTGATAAGTTTATGATGGCTAATTGCATTGACCATTTGACCCCGTGACCTCTCTTGACTTTGTTGACCGGTTGACCGTGTTGACCATTGACTTTCAAGAGGGATCTACACTCTTCTTTTCTTTTTCTTTTTCCTTTTTGGATTATGATAATGGTCATTTCAATGTAGCCATCAAACTTTATCTTGATGGGATTAGTAATGATGTTGTTTTTATATTATTGCAACCATGGTTACTTTTCTTTGGATCATAATTTCTTTCTCATTCTCTCTCTTGCCTTTTGGAAGTGAGAAAAAAGGAAAAAGCTCCATGGTTGCTAACCTTCCTCCTTCTTCTTCTTCCTCCTCTTGTTTTGATCTTTTGATCTCATGTGTTGAGAGATAAAGATTTCACAAAGACAAATCCATCCCTTCATCACTTATACACAACCTAGGGCTTTTAGACTAGCAATCTCTTTGCCCTAGTTATCTCGGCTCGAGGTGGAGCTCGGTGCACATCTCTCGGGTGGATCGTCTACGACTCAAGGAGGCCGCGGAGGTGACCAAAGTCCGGATCAAGCCTCGGAGCTAGCAAGGAGAAGAACAACCAAAGAGAAAGGTTTCAAGTTGAGGAGACCGCGGAGGTGACCAAAGTCCGGATCAAGCCTTGGAGCAAGCAAGGAGAAGAACAACAAGAAGAGAAGGAGTTCAAGTTGAGGTATAACCCCTAACCGAGTAGATAGATCTCTAGTTAGGATGCTAGTGTATTGTTTAGCAAAGATCCGGCTTTTACGGTCCATGTTACAAAGTTTAGAAAAAATTTTGTTTTACCGTTTCCGCAACCCCGAAAGTACCGGGATAGGTAACGTGGACCTAACAGTTATATGTGTAAGCATGTAGGCATAACAAGGCATATGTGTAAGCATGTAGGTATATAGGTATGCTATATTTCATATGCACAATGGAATAAGAATCAATGTCTCAATGTCACTAACCATACAATATCACATATGTATATGGGTTGTACGTGCCATGGCAATTATCGACGGAGTGTGTGTAGTATACAATTAGTGCTCGTGTAACATGAACCGTCAATAATGGTGTTATGTCTCATTAATACTATATCCATATGAAATAGGAAAATAAGGTATTCAACAATGGTACACATGCACAATCAATGTCCATATACTTATAATTAAAAATTATGTCATTGAATCTAGCCCAGACGCATAACGCCATGCGGGCAATTCCCCTATAGATGTTAAATCTACTCACAGATGATCTTAGACTAAGTAAAGCCAACCACTCGCTTTCCCTTCTTCACAGCGTCCGAAGTCCCCGCCTGCGACCCTAAAATCATATAACAACATAATAAGTTCACATTAGAATTGACTAATAACACGAACAAACTACGTTTGACCGACGCACCAACTCCAAACAAACTCTCAAGTGATCGTCTAGTGGCTAACGTGCGTAGCAACACTATGAAACCAACCTAAGAGCAAAGGCTACACAAGGTACACGAACCGTGTCGGATAACGTAACGCGTGTAGTCGAAACACTAGAAACAAGCAAAGTGATCCCAGATTCTGTATACTGTCAAAACATAAAAATCAAGCAGTACCAAACACTTCTAAACAACTGCATACAGCTACCCTACAAAAACCAAGTCCCAACTCCACCAAAAGGCCGAGCTCGCCGGAATTTCCCTAAATGTCGCCGGCCAAATCCGAGCCTATAGGGTTCGTGCTTCAGGTAAATGCTTATGGTATCTGGTACAACACAACTACACTGCTAGATTTTCCAGTGCACACTCGGGGTCACAGCAGATCACAAACAACTTATAATGACACTAAAAATACGATATGCGCAAAAACTTTACTTTTAGTGTTCTAAACAATAACTAACAAGCAACACAACAAAAAACACCTATTTAACAGTTTAGAGGTTATACCTATCCACACTTTCTCAAAAGATCCTAGCTTCCAAGCTCCAAGGGATCCTAGTGGCTAAAACAAATCTTGGGAAGTGATTTAGTGAGGTCTAATGAAGTTTTGCAAGGTTTTGTGAATAATTGGTGAGGGTTTCAGTTTGAGAGAAGAGAAGAGAGCAATAATTGAGAAAGAGAGAGAGTGAGATGAGAATGAGATAGAATGAGAGTAGAGATGAGATAGAGATGAGAAGGTGAGTGTAGGGTAAGTGCACCCTTACACTTACTCTCTCCCTCTCCATCATTAATGCAAGCGTGCTTATCCATGAGTCACCTTGCCACCTCTTCTCATTCCAAAACACAAGAAAATATCTAGTGCAAGGTTAATTCAAGGCATGGATTTGTTTAAAGTGTCATGTCCACTAAACAAGGTTAACACTAAACAACCCCCATGTTAACATGCACAAGTGTGTGTAACCCAAAACAAATAATAATAAAATATTAATTAATCTAAATAAAATGCGAGAAAACTATTTTGGTAAACTTTTTACCAAAAATCCGCATTATCGCTTAATTAACACTAATCGCATTCTAAGGTGTTACACCCGTTGTCAATCAGGATAGTCCCTATCTTGATGTCATGGCAATACCCGGAGACATAGAGGGGACGGTTATGCTTGCACGTTCCGAGGAGAAGATCTTCATCGCCGAAAGTGATGTCAGCTGTGTGCACTTCTTCTAGCTCGTCCTTCATCTTTTCTTCGGCAAGAAAGGCTTGAAACTGCCTGGGGTCTTGTAACGCCTTGATCAGGGAATCTCGCGCCTCTTTATACAGGTGAAGGGCGTCCAAGATGCTTAATTGTGAGGGTATCATCCTCAGATGTGCCAGGATATTATAGTCTACCTTGCTTTTCTTGGGTGGGTCCTTGGCTGCCAGTTCTTTGACAGCTCGATCATCGAGGGCGATATCCTCAGGGACTTTTTCCTTCCCCTTATCTTTTTTGTTCGATCCCTTATTCGTAAGTCCAAGATTCTTTTCAGGCAATGTGCGACTACGCAGCTGAATATTTTCACAGCTCTTCGTCTCTTCTTCTTTTCCGAGGTGAATTCTTTGAAGAGAGGGCCAAGAGCCATTTCTTCTTCAGAATCGCTCCCGAAGGTGAGAACTTACGATCCCTTGCTATCAACCATGTGACAGTTGCCGGCAGCTCATCCACGTTCGTCTGTCATAATTTTTCGCTGTCGACGAGCTTCACGCTTCATACTCTTGAAGTGTTGGCTGTGAGCGACATACCTTTGCCACCATTTTTTAAAGCCCATGCATTCTTCGGTAGGATGTGCAATCCTCTGATGGTATAAGCAATAGGTGGGATGTACATCCGCTTCGTCAGGGTGCATACCACCGGGAGTATTCCCTTTGAAAAGTGGCAGCTTCATTCCTATGGACAAGGTTTTGGCGAACCGTTTCCTCATCTTAAGTTTGCTTTTGTCTGTTGCGGATGTGCTTTGATCTGGTTGGAGTGTTTCACGACCCATGACTTTTTCAAATTGACGCCGACTCCTGGCCTTTTCGAATATGGCCATTTCACGTTCTTGATCATCCTTGCTCTTCTGACGGGCTTCGCTCAGCAGCAGGTCGATCATCTTGTCAGACGGTTCTAAGGGTTTTAGCTTCGATTCTGCCCCCACCTCCTTTATGCTATCTTCTAACGCCGAATGAGAGATCATGTGGCAACTTGCCACATAATTCTCAGATTCTTCTGACGAGTCATCTCCGTCATTATTGTCTTTATCTCCGCTCTCAAGGATATTGTTGAGAAATTCTTGGAGTGTGACCGGAGTTAACTCATTTTGGTTGTACTCCTCCAGTGCGTCAATATTTTTTTGCAGGTCCGTGTGCTTGTCATCAGGCTTCATGGGCTTTTTGGTCTTCTTCTTTTTCTTTGAGACTTTAATGGCTGGGCATGGGCGTTTTGACTATCGCTACCAATTCTTGATGTCGGGCGCGGTTTTAGCATTCCCTCAATGTGTTAGTTGTATGTATGCCCTAGAGGCCATTATTGTACATATGATGTATATTATAGTGGATGCTTGGACATATATAGATAGGTCTTTCTTGCTCGACATGATAGTATACTGTCTGTTGCTCTTTATCTTAACATGTATACTTGTCTCTTGATACTGTCTTATGGTTACATGTTGGTAAAGCCCTTAGGATGTGTACTTGACTGCCAGGATTGTGATGCAGATCATACTAGTTGGGCCATGGTAGTCCATAAGTTCATCCTTTAATGTTCCTAGTCATGGGTGTATCGAGATAGGGCATCGATATACCAGAGTAGATTAGCTTATACGCTTCTTGACCCATAAGATGGGCGATGGATGATCCCATATCAATTGGTGTTTGACATCAGAGATGGTATATGGGTGCTTAGTGGAGACTGAGTACACTGGACGGACTCGCCGAGAACTCCTAGTTGGTATTATACCTATTGTCAGATAGCAGTTCTCTAGTGACACTGGTACAGATAAGTCTGTAGACCCGAGATCGTCATAGAAGCTTGTGTGATTCCCACTGTGCTTTGATTTCCACCTTACCACGTGTTAGTTATATGTATGCCCTAGAGGCCATTACTATACATAGGATGTATATTGTAGTGGATGCTTGGACATATATAGGGAAGACTTTCTTGCTCGACATGATAGTATGCTATCTTGTTGCTCTTTACCTTAACGTGTACACTGATTGTCTCTCTGTTACATGTTGGTAAAGCCCTTAGGATGTGTACTTGACTACCTGGACTATGATGCGGATCATACTAGTGGGGACATGGTAGTCCATAAGTACATCCTTCAAGGTCCCTAGTCGTAGATGTATCGAGACAGGGCATCGAGATACCAGTATAGACTAGCGTATACCTTCTCGACCCATACAGATGGGCGATGGATGATCCCATACCCATTGGTGTTTGACATCAGAGATGATATACGGGTGCTCAGTGGAGACTGGGTACACAGGACGGACTCGCCGAGAACTCCCAGATAGTATTATACCTTACGTCAGATGGCAGTTCTCTGGTGACACTGGTACAGAGTAGTCTGTTGACCCGAGATCGTCATAGAGTCTTGTGTGATTCCCACTGTGCTTTGATTTCCACCTTACCACATCCAAGAGGGCATGCAAAACGGTGGTTTTTGGGTACAGTCCCGAATCACATGGAGTCAATGAGCGATAGGAGGGGATTCGTCTCTCCCGGTATAGGGAGTTGATGTTGCGCTGTGTTCGATTGGCTATAACCGAAAAGCCCTGGCCAGGGTTGCTGAGATTTACTGGTAAGTGTTACCATTATTTTCTCGAACTGTTATAGACCTCATATCGACACGACTTATCGAGCTATTGGGGTCTGACGTTTACCACCCCTAGGCGAGATATGCGACATATCAGACGACGAGACCGGACTGTACGGTAAGTTTTGCTGTTTGGATTCACAGGAGTGTGAGCGGGCTTGCTCGTTGATCTTCTGATCGCTCAATACCCGGGTGGCCGTTACGTTTAGCAGACCTCTTGCGGCTTGTGGGTGCTTGATATGATCATCACCTGCTACCGGCGTATTGACGAGTCTTTAGAGTCTTACACAGAGGTTTCCTGGCTCAAGCGAAACGAAATAAGACCGCATATGAGATATGTGCGGGACCAAGAATAATACCAGTATGTGATACTGTATTCTATTCTCGCGATTTGTATCATCGGCAGGTTATATATGATATAGCCGGGTTACCGAATCAAGTGTTGATTCGATACATTGATACACTTGATATTAGTCGGTTATATGCAGTATGACCGGATCATTAAATCAAGTGTTGATTTAATGATTTAATGTATAATTATATATTTGATATATTACTTTGTATTAACTAATATTGGTTCACTTAAGATGGATTTTCTCACTTGATGTGCACATTGTATATGTGATATATTTTTTTTGCACTTGATTGTATCATGTTTGATGATACATGCAAGCTTGGGTGTATATTTACTTTAAACCATGTTTAAGTGAATGATTAGGGTTTTGTTATCTTTTCTTAATTAATTATTTTATTTATTTATTTTAAGGCAAGAAACAAATTGGTGGCTTCTTTTGTTTTTACCTTGAAGCTTCATGAAGCTTTGACCACTTTGTTTTTCCTTAACCCGAACCATTCAACTAAACCCTAGTTTATTCTCTACACTTGTTAAACTCACCCATGGTTGCATTATGATAAGAATGACTTGGATTTTCTTTTTAAGATAATTCTTATTATTCTTTCTTCATCTTCATCTTTATCAAGCTTCATAAAAGCTTGCTAGCTTCAATGGTGCCTTGAGAAAATGAGTGAGAAATCCGATTCTAAAGTGAACCCACTTCCTATTTCTTCATCCTATACCACTTGCCATGTAGTATAGGGTGTTTTCTTCACAAGTTTCATGACTTGGTGAAGTTAGAGCTTGATCTTAAGTTGCCTCGACGTAGATCATCTTCGGCATCGAAGTCGACGACCTAGCCCGCTCATTTCTCCGACGAAACCATCGCCAGAGTTCGGGATCCGATGATCGCAGCGAAGGGACATCGTCACGGAGCTATGGAGGTGGAGGACCGGATCTACAAAGGTTGTATTTTCCGTTCACTCTTAGTTAAGTTGTTAACTTATATCGTTTTCGCCTATCCTCTAGTTAACGATCGCATTAGGGTTTCTCGGCGCATAGAAATTTTTTGAAATTGCCATGGTTGATCAGTTGTAGAACCTCATGGGTGTGCCTAGGAACCCTACAGTGGTATTAGAGCCTAGCTAGAGCCTTAGGCGATGCGTAGAAGAAGTTAGAAACCCGATCGAACCCGAAACCCTAATCCATAACCCTTCTCTGTACATTTTTGAAAATTGTGGATTTTTCTGAATTAAAAATACCTGAAAAATTCAGCAGGGAAATATAAGAATTGTGGTGAAAAACGACTGCCTAATCCGTACATTCCACCGCGGAACAGCGGCAGTAGCCTGTTTGGGCGGCGGTTCCGCGGCCGTACAGAGGATATAGGCCATCATTTTTCCACCATAATTCTTATTTCTGTGATTTATAATTTATGGGTATTTTTATTTTGACTCAAGAGTTGAGTGTTCTGGGGTTGTATTGGGGACTCGATGATTCGATCGGATTATTTAACTTAGTTTACTTTGTTTTCCGGGTATTTTTTAGAACATGTTAAAAAGTTCGACCGGATATAAATACCCACTTTTTCCCCTGCCGGGAAATATCCAATTGTTGGATTTTTCCGTAGTTTAATGACGTTCTAAGTAGTGCAAGTAACGCGATGGTCCCTCTCGAAGACAACAAACCTTAACTCGATTATGTGACCGTCTTGAACTGCCCTTTGAACCTTAGGGTTTGGGGCAGTACGGCATGCCATATGTGAGGCGTTGGCTTGACCCTTCTACGGCTGGACCGTTGCTACTGTGGCATGAAGTGGATGTTTTTAAACTTATTTCATGTGTTGAGCTGTTTCGGGAAAACTTGGGTGTTTGATTGTTCGATCGGAAAGTTTAACATTTTCTATTTATCCGGAATGTGATACAATATTTGGAATTCACAAGTAGTTATGAGATAACTAATATGGATGTTATAAACATAGCACTTTAGTCTCACTTAATCGGTTGCCACGGAATTTTGATGTGATCAAAAGTCCGTCGCAATCACGTAGCGTACGCGGATACTCGCTGGGTAAACTTAATAGACAGCTACACCCCTTAGCCCCGACCAAGTGACTGTAGGAGAACCCCATAGCTGAAAGCATCCGTTCGGGTGCTCGCGGCAGCGGTATTCCGCCTTGGTGCACTTCGTCGACGGCATCGGGGGTGCGGCCGCCTACTAAAATTTGCGACGAGCATTCGATCAAAATGGCGGGAATTTTGTTGAATTGCCCGACTTGATATTGAAAAGAGTTTTCGATAATGAGACTAAAATGCGGGGTTTATAATTGTTAGGCATGCGATGTCTAAGGAATTCATTTGGTTAGGCATGCGATGTCTAAAGAGGTTGCGGATTCCAACCGTTGTAGTTTTACACTTTCTTTTCTGTGACCGTAAGTGTAATACGTGATATCGCTGGTTTCGTTGCTATATGTCAACGACAATTGGGATACGCATGTTTACTTACGTTGATGATATGTGATGTTATGTGTTGCTGGATATATTACATTGGATCGTCGTGTTTGAATAGCCGGGTTTTTTTTTATGTGAGATGAGTGTTTTTTCATTTTCATTCATGTAAAAACTTGTATGTAATATTCTTTTATTGGGGCACTTCCAGGTTGCGGAAGATGTTACCTTTTGTATATTATTTACTTTTCCGCACTAGGATAGACCCAAGGAGGAGGGCATAAGTAACCGGGTTCTGGAGTCCAGTGGGAGACCAACTCGAGGAGTCGAGTCCGGGTCTCCTAATTCTAGAATTGGTAGGGTTGCTTGCCACTCTCATAGGGGTCTAGGGGTGTGGGTTTGGCTATTCATCGCAACCGTGGAATCCGTGTTTTATACTGGCTCGTATTGAAAACACGGACGACCTAGTATATCCAATGTTTTATATGATTCTTCTGTTGCGATATCTGTGATGTGATTATCTGATGTTCTGTGATAAATACTGTATATAGTATATATGATATATTATATAGGCGTTACTTATGTTTTACACCCGCGCTAGCCCTGCCCCACTCTGCCCTTAGTTACCTAACCTAACGGTGCACGAGGAGACATCGAGGCGAATGCGGATGGCATAAGTGTACGTCGTATTTATCTGTGATGTTTAGGTAACTTAAATGATGGGACTTCATTAATATGATTAATGAAAGAAAAAGAAACCTAAAGATGTTGTGGAATCGAATTTTCAAAAACAGGTAGCTACAGTTCTTGCTTTGCATCGCGGTGTTCCTTGTAGAACATCCTGCACCTTATTCGATGAGGAAAGGGCCGAGATCCCTTCACCGGGAGTGAACCCCTTTAGCAATAACTGGCAGATGCTACACACTCGGTTTGTCTTTTGAAAGCTTCTATAGTTTCTGCTTTGCATAGTGATATATATGATATATCCCGCACCTCATTCGACGAGGAAAGGGCCGACGATCCCTTTATCGGGAGTGACCCCTTTAGCGAAACTAGAAAAGCCTCAAAAACACTCCATTTTAAAATCATTTGATTATACAACGATATCAAGTTCATTACGAAATAGGTTTTCAGAAAAACCTGTCGTAGCCCTCCGTCATTTCAGATAAGTACTATTTAGTATTCGTGCTGCGGTAGTTTGGCATGCGTCAAGGCGTAGTGTACGGTAGCTAACTAGTGCTTATCTGCTAGCATACGATGCGATTGGATTAGGGTATTCGTACGGCGTTGTTTGGCATGCGTCAAGGGTCGTGCGGGTGGGTTTAATTCAATGAAGAAATGTACGGGTTGAACTTGACTAGCGGACTATGGGTTGTTTGGCATGCGTCAAGGTCATAGCACGCTAGGGGCAAAACATTATCGGGAATTTCAAGTGTTGAAATTTGCAATGAGATTGCATACCTTCTATGAGATAGTTGGATCCCGATACCCGCTGCGAGTAAGAGTTACTCCTGGGAGAGTTTTACACATTACAATTAGCCGATCAAGTAGGTGTCTAGAAAGGTGTTATCGAGGTTACGCCTCTGGAAAAACGAGGTTTACATTAATTAGGTTCGTGCGAAAGCACGGGGGACCTCCCTCAAAGTACCGACACTGGCCTGGCTGAAAGATTGGCGAACTTGTAGCGTGTAATTAATCCCGGCTAGTCTTTCCTTTTAGGGTTTGAAGGAAGATTTGATTAAAACAGTGGGAGCCATCCTGATTAGATAAAATAATAACCAATCTGATCTTGCAAGAGCATACGCTGAGTGTTTTCTTCTCTCTCTCTCCAGGTAGCGACCATATCATGCCTTAATCAAGATTATAATACGGATATATTGACCGAACCCGCTTATTATACTGAGCTGGGAAACGTTGGTCCCGCTCCAACTTATAATTGTTATAAGACAGAGCAGGAAATTGGGGAATACCAGATTTCCCGTGCCGCCCAAACGAAGAAAGTGCATACTGATGCATCATCTTCGGGTGTGTTCATTACAGAGAACTGTTTCTCAGTATCCTTTACGTCCTGGGTATGTGATACCGGATCAGGATCCCGCATATGTAATCTGTTACATGGGCTACAGATAGGTAAAGAACTGAGAACGGATGATAAGTTTTATGAGACAGAAAACGGTGCAAGTGTTGCAGCCAAGTCTGTTGGTCACTGTCACCTTGTATCCCAAAAATATTGATTCTGAACGAATGTTATTAGATACCGAACCTGATATACAAAATCATATCAGTCTCTTTATTAAGTAAAGAAATGATAAAATTTTGTATTGTTGGATAATGTTTTGAACATTTCCTATATCAAAAGTTGATCGGTTCAGGCACGTTATCTAAAAGCATTGATGTTCTAAATCAAACTACAGTTCTTAGTATACGGAACACACAAAAGAGGAAGAGTTCAGAAATGAACGGATCCTTCTTAAGGTATTGTAGACTAGGTCATATCAATGCGACCCGACTAGCTAAAGTTACATTTAGATGCATATTTAAATCTGTTTGAATCTACATCTTGTGAAACTTGCTAGTCATGTCACAAAGATAAGATGACCATAGCTCCGTTTATTAGAAACAGAGAAAGAGTTAGGGAACTCTTGGGATGATACATGTTGATGTATGTAGATCCCCTGTCTATACATGCCAGGACCGGTTCTTTGTACTTCATTACATTCTCTGATGATCTCTCAAGATTCAACCATATGTTCCTGTTGAAACACAAGTCCGAACCTTTTGAGATGTTCACAGAATATAATTTAAAAGTAGAGAACCAAAACGGGTATAAGTATTATGTCCTTTTATGTGATCAAGGAGGAGAATACTTGAGCACGGAATTCTTGGACTTTTCTAAAGGAGAATGAGATTCTCTCTCAGAATTACTCCTCCGTATACACCACACACGTTGGTGTATCGGGACAGAGCAATTGCACCCTATTCGATATGGTGCGCTCTATGATGAGTACTACTGAGTTACCTATTTCCTTTTGGGGGTTATGCACTTGAGAAGCTGCATACCTATTGAATAGGGTTGAAATCAAATCAGTTGCCTACCACTTCATATTTGATATGATAAGGGAAGAGACCATCTCTTAAGTCAGTTAAGATTTGGGGTTGTCCAGGCTATGTCTAAAAGCAAAATCCGGACAGGCTCGAGGCAAGGTCTGTAATGTAGAACTGGAAAGGTTCCAGCTATACAAACTAAAGCAGATGATTTGATAGAACCAAAGGATTCAATAGTTACCAACGAACCTCAGCCTCTCCGCCGATCTAGTAGGGTTCATCACCCAGCTGAGAGATACTTCGGTTTCTCTATGACAGTGGGAGCGAGGATTGCATCATGAGATGATGACCCAACTAGTTTCGAGCTGGCCATCGGGAGTAAGACTCTATAAGAATGGCTGGATGCTTAGTGATCTGAGATGGAATCCTTATACACCAACAAAGTATGGACTTTGGTTGCTTTATCTGAAGGGTTAAATCCCCATCAGGAGCAAGTATATCTTGAGAAGATTACTTGGTGTAGATGAAAAAGTTGAGACTTTCTAAGCTAGACTTGTTAAAGGTTTTCATCATTGACCAGGTATGGATCATGATGAAACCTTTTCTAAGGAGCTATGCTTAAGTCCATCCAGGTCCTACTTGCCACGGCTATATACCATGACTACAATATCTGGCGGTTGGGTGTCATGACTGCTTTTCTAAATGATGTTTTAGAAGAGAAAGTCTAGAAGTACACAGTCAGAAGGCTTCGTAGACAGTGGGAGCAACGGAAACGTTTGCAAGATGTTTTATGTGATGAAGCAGGCATCGCGGAGTTGGAACATCTGTTTTGATGTGGTAGTCAAAGAGTTTGACTTCATCAAAATGGTAGATGAACCTTGTATATACAAAAAGGTAGTAGGGAGTATGGTGGTGATCCTCGTAGAGTACGTGGATGACATACTCTTGATAGGGAAGAAGTTTCCTATGCTACGCTCGGTCAATCTCCGCTTATCACAGTGATTCTCCAAATAGGATCAAAGTGATACCTACTAAATCCTGGGTTTTGGATCTATGAGATAGATCTAATTAGGTGTTAGGATACTCACTAGATGCAGTGAGATGGTATCAATCGATCCTGGGGTGAATCACTGAAAGTGTTCCAGGGTGATAAGGACGACTGAATGTCAGTCACAGGCATTGTCTTTACCCTTGGTAAAGGGACGGTATGTTGGAAGAGTTCCAAGCTAGATACCGTAGCAAACTAGACGATAAAGGCTGGATACATCGCTACTTAAGATGCTACCAAAGAGGCAGTCTGGATGTATATTTGTTCATGAGATGAACTTTGTTCCTCCCATTGTGTGACAATGGAGTTATGGCTTATGCCAAGGAACGTCCGTTCCATCAGTGATCTAGACATATTCTAAGGCAGTATCACCTGATCATGGAGATGGTTGATCACCAAAAAGATCATGGTTAGGAGAGTAGACTCAGAGGAAAACACGGCGGATCCACTCACAAAGGCCTTTTCCCAGAGAGAGACTGATAGGGGATGGTTGAGTATTAGATACTGCAACCACTGCTACAGATAGCCCTAGTGCAAGTGGGAGATTGTTAGTTATATGTATGCCCTAGAGGCCATTACTATACATAGGATGTATATTGTACTGGATACTTGGACATATATAGGGAAGACTTTCTTCCTCGATATGATAGTATGCTATCTGGTTGCTCTTTACCTTAACGTGTACACTGATTGTCTCTCTGTTACATGTTGGTAAAGCCTTTAGGATGTGTACTTGACTACCTGGACTATGATGCGGATCATACTAGTGGGGACATGGTAGTCCAGAAGTACATCCTTCAAGGTCCCTAGTCGTGGGTGTATCGAGACAGGGCATCGATATACCAGTGTAGACTAGCGTATACTTTCTCGACCCATACAGATGGGCGATGGATGATCCCATATCCATTGGTGTTTGACATCAGAGATGATATAAGGGTGCTCAGTGGAGACTGGGTACACTGGACAGACTCGTCGAGAACTCCCAGATGGTATTATACCTTACGTCAGATGGCAGTTCTCTGGTGACACTGGTACAGAGTAGTCTGTTGACCCGAGATCGTCATAGAGTCTTGTGTGATTCCCACTGTGCTTTGATTTCCACCTTACCACGTCCAAGAGGGCGTGCAAAATGGTGGTTTTTGGGTACAGTCCCGAATCACATGGAGGAAATGAGCGATAGGAGGGGATTCGTCTCTCCCGGAATAGGGAGTTGATGTTGCGCTGTGTTCGATTGGCTATAACCGGAAAGCCCTGGCCAGGGTTGCTGAGATTTACTGGTAAGTGTTACCAGTAGTTTCTCGAACTGTTATAGACCTCATATCGACACGACTTATCGAGCTATTGGGGTCTGACGTTTACCACCCCTAGGCGAGATATGTGACATATCAGACGACGAGACCGGACTGTACGGTAAGTGTTGCTGGTTGGATTCACAGGAGTGTGAGCGGGCTTGCTCGTTGATCTTCTGATCGCTCAATACCCGGGTGGCCATTACGTTTAGCAGATTGCTTGCGGCTTGTGGGTGTTTGATATGATCATTATCTGCTGCCGGCGTATTGACGAGTCTTTAGAGTCCTACACAGAGGTTTCCTGGCTCAAGCGAAACGAAATAGGAGCGCATATGAGATATGTGCGAGACCGAGAATAATACCAGTATGTGATACTGTATTCTATTCTCGCGATTTGTATCATCGGCAGGTTATATATGATATAGCCGGGTTACCGAATCAAGTGTTGATTCGATACATTGATACACTTGATATTAGTCGGTTATATGCAGTATGACCGGATCATTAAATCAAGTGTTGATTTAATGATTTAATGTATAATTATATATTTGATATATTATTTTGCATTAACTAATATTGGTTCACTTAAGATGGATTTTCTCACTTGATGTGCACATTGTATATGTGATATATTTTTTGTGCACTTGATTGTATCATGTTTGATGATACATGCAAGCTTGGGTGTATGTTTACTTTAAACCATGTTTAAGTGAATGATTAGGGTTTTGTTATCTTTTCTTAATTAATTATTTTATTTATTTATTTTAAGGCAAGAAACAAATTGGTGGCTTCTTTTCTTTTTACCTTGAAGCTTCATGAAGCTTTGACCACTTTGTTTTTCCTTAACCCTAACCATTCAACTAAACCCTAGTTTATTCTCTACACTTGTTAAATTCACCCATGGTTGCATTATGATAAGAATGACTTGGATTTTCTTTTTAAGATAATTCTTATTATTCTTTCTTCATCTTCATCTTCATCAAGCTTCATAAAAGCTTGCTAGCTTTAATGGTGCCTTGAGAAAAAGAGTGAGAAATCCAATTCTAAAGTGAACCCACTTCCTATTTCTTCATCCTCTACCACTTGCCATGTAGTATAGGGTGTTTTCTTCACAAGTTTCATGACTTGGTGAAGTTGGAGCTTGATCTTAAGTTGCCTCGACGTAGATCATCTTCGGCATCGAAGTCGACGACCTAGCCCGATCATTTCTTCGACGAAACCATCGCCAGAGTTCTAGATCCGATGATCGCAGCGAAGGGACATCATCACGGAGCTATGGAGGTGGAGGACCGGATCTACAAAGGTTGTATTTTCCGTTCACTCTTAGTTAAGTTGTTAACTTATATCGTTTTCTCCTATCCTCTAGTTAACGATCGCATTAGGGTTTCTCGGCACATAGAAATTTTTTGAAATTGCCATGGTTGATCAGTTGTAGAACCTCATGGGTGTGCCTAGGAACCCTACACCACGTTCAAGAGGACATGCAAAAAGGTGGTTTTTGGGTACAGTCCCGAGTCACATGGAGGCAATGAGCGATAGGAGGGGTTTCGTCTCTCCCAGTATTGGGAGTTGATGTTGCGCTGTGCTCGATTGGCCATAACAGGGAAGTCCCTGGCCAGGGCTGATTTAGAGATTTACTGGTAAGTGTTATCAGTAGTTTCTCGACCCGTTATGAGCCTTATATCGGCATAACTTATCGAGTTATTTGGGTCTGACGTTTACCACCCCTAGACTTGATATGCGACATATCAGACGAGGAGACCGGACTGTACGGTAGTGTTACTGACAGGCTTTACAGAAGCTAGAGCGGGCTTTCTTGTTGATCTTTTGATCGCTCAATACCCGGATAGCCGTTACGTCCAGCTAGTACCGCTGACGGCTTATGGGTGCTTGATGTGATCATCACCTACTGCCGGTGTATTGACGAGTCTTTAGAGTCCTACATAGAGGTTTTACTGGCTCAGGAAAAACGAAGTCGGAGCACATATGTGATATGTGCGGGACCGAGAAAAATACGAGTATGTGATACCGTATTCTATTTTCGCGATATTTGTATCGGTCGGTTATATGTGATATAGCCGGGTTATCGAATTAAGTGTTGATTCGATAAGTTGGTACATATAATATTAGTCGGTTATATGAGATGTAGCCGGATTATTAAATCAAGTGTTGATTTGATAATTTAGTGTATAATTGTATATTTGATATACTAGTTCACATTAACTAATATTTGCTCGCTTAAGCATTTATTTTCTCATATGTGCACACTTAATATATATGTGATATATATTAATTATGTTTTTCTTTTGTGTTATGGTTGTTGATACACACTATATGGGTGTATGAGGCTTAAATCATACTAATTATAATGTAGGGTTTTAATATTTAAAGTAATTCCAAATTAGTGGATAATTAGCCACATGCATGAAGCTTGTGGATGCATTGACTTAGTCCACTAGTTTTGTTCTACTTAAGATATTTATTAACCTAACCATTATAATTTAGCCATGGTTATGTCTCTACATGAGTTAGCTATATGATACAAATTCACCCATGGTTGATTCTCTCACCTCATTAGTTCATTCTCATCTCTTGACTTCATCTTCTTCAACCTTGAGAAAAAGTTTGCTACCTTTTTCTAAAGTGAGAAAATATTGTGAGAAAAATAAAACTAAAGTGTTACCACTTCCTACTTCATCATCCTCTACTGGATTAGAACTTTAGTATAGGGTGTTAGTTTCATTAATCTCTCATTTAGTGAAGTAGTAGCTTGAGTTAGTGTCTTATCGACGTAGATCATCTTCGGCCTCGAAGACTTCAAGCAAGATTGTTCTTTTCGCCTTGAGAAGCCATGCAAGAGTCCGGGAGTTCTATGATCGCAGCAAAGGGACCACTATAAGGGGATATTGAAGTGAAGGACTCGTCTACAAAGGTTGTATTCCGTTATCACTTAGATGTAAAGTAGTTTACTTTATAATTTAGCTCCTAAAACTCTAGATAGATCCTAGGTTAGGGTTGTTTGGCACACTAAATTTTAAATATAGCATGTTTGATGCCTTGTGAAACCTTGTGGTTGTGCCAAAGAACCTACAGTGGTATCAGAGCCTTGCTAGAGCATTAGGAGTTGTATAGGTGAAGTTAGAAGTTCGAACGAACTCCGAAAACCTGATATTGCCTACTTTCTGGAAATTTTTCAAAATGTTAGAATTTTTCACATTAAAAATTCTCAGAAAATCATGCAAGTAATTTTATGGACCCTCTAGAAAAATGATACCCAATCTCGACAACATGACCGCGGAATCGCGGCCAAATAGGCTATTTTGCGGCGGTTCCGCGACGCCATGTGTGAGACATGGGTCGGCCCTTCTACGGTTGGTCCGTATGTACTGGTTCATGTTTCTGGGTATTTTTAATACTGCTCAAGCGTTGAGCTTTCTGGGAAATTTTGGGAATTGGTTGATTCGATCGAAAGATTTAATATCGTCTAGCTATTTGTGGAATGTGATGCAGTATGTGGAATTCATATAGTTAGCCATGAAATCCAAAGTATGCGATATTTTGGGTTTATGATGTCTAAGCTTATTATGGATTCCAAATGTTGTAGTTTGACATTTTCTTTTCTGCGACCGTAAGTGTAATATGTGGTGTATCGCCGGTTTCGTTTCTATATGTCAACGACAATTGGGATACGCATATTAAATTATGTTGGTGACATGTGATATTATGTGTTGCTGTGATATGTTATATTGGATCGTCGCGTTTTGAATAGCCGGGTTTTTTTTATGTGAGATGAGAGTTTTTATTTTCATTCATGTAATATTCTTTGTATGTAATATTCTTTTATTGGGGCACTTCCGGGTTGAGGATATGTCACCATCGTTGTATATTATTTACTTTTCCGCATTAGGATAGATCCAAGGAGGGGAGCACAAGTAACCGGGTTCTACAGTCCAGTGGGAGACCAACTCGAGGAACCGAGTCCAGGTCTCTAAACTCTAGAATTGGTAAGGTTGCTTGCTGCTTTCGTAGGGGTCTAGGGATGTTCGTTTGGCTATTCATCACGACTGTAGAATCCGTGTTTTATACAGGTTCAAAATAAAACACAGACCTCCTAGTATATCCAATATTTCATATGTTTTTTCTGCTGCTTTGTGATGTGATCATTGTGGATTCTGAGACGAATGGATATACATTATATATGAGATATATAGTAGACGTTGCTTATGTTTTACACCCACGCTAGTCCCGTCCCGCTATGCCGTTAGTTAAGTAACCTAACGGTGCATAACGGGACACTGTGGCAAATGCGGATGGCATAAACGTACGTTATATTTTCGTTTCTTCTGTGATGCTTAGGAAGCTTAAATGATGGGACTTCATTAATGAGATTAATGAAAGATAAGAAACCTAAAAGATGTTGTATAATCAAATTTTCAAAAAGGGTGGCTCTAGTTTTTGCTTTGGATAACGGTATTCCTTATAGAATATCCAGCACCTTATTCGATAAGGAAAGAGCCAAGATCCCTTCACCGGGAGTGACCTCTTTAGAAGAAGCTAGCAGATGCTACAACACTCGACTTGTTTTTTGATTGCTTTTATAGTTTTTGCTTTGCATAGTGATATTTATGAAATATCCTGCACCTTATTCGATAAGGAAAGAGCCGAGATCCCTTCACCGGGAGTGACCTCTTTAGCAAAACTAGTGAAAGCCTAAAAACACTCGTTTTTTTCAAAAATCCCTCGATTCTACAACGATATCAAGTTCATTACGCAAAAGGTTTTCACAAAAACCTGTTGTAGCCCTCCGTCATTTCAAATAAGGACTGTTTAGTTTTCGTGCTGCGTTTGTTGGCCTTTGTCAAGGCGTGGCGTGCGGTAGCTGAATGGTGCTTATCTGCTTATGCATATGATGCAGATTGGATTAGGGTAGTCGTACGACTTTGTTGTCCTTTGTCAAGGGTCGTGCGGGTAGGTTTAATTCAATCAGGAAATGATGGGTTGAACTTGACTAGCATCCTATGATTTGTTGGCATTTGTCAAGGTCATAGGGGTTAGGGGAAAAATATTATTGGGAATTTCAAGTGTTGAAATTTGCAATGAGATTGCATACCTTCTATGAGATAGTTGAATCTCGATACCCACTGCGAGTAAGAGTTACTCCTGGGAGAGTTTTACACATCACAATTAGCCGATAAAGTAGGTGTCTAGAAAGGTGTTTACGGGTTATGCCTCTGGGAAAACGAGATTTATTTTAATTAGGTCCGTGCGAAAGCATGGGGAACCTCCCTCAATGTACCAACACTGGCCTGGCTGAAAGATTGACGAAATTGTAGGGTATAATTAATCCCGGCTAGTCTTTCCTTTTAGGGTTTGAAGGAAGATTTGATAAAAACAGTGGGAGCCATCCTGATTAGATAAAATAATAACCAATCTGATTTTGCAAGAGCATACGCTAAAGTGTTTTCTTCTCTCTCTCTCCAGGTAGTGACCATGTCACGTTTTAATCAAGATAATAATATGGATGTATTGATCGAACCAACATGTTATACTGTGCAGGGAAACGTTGGTTCCGTTCTTTCTTATAATTGTTATAAGATTGAACAGGGAATATAGACATATTCGGATTCCCACGCCGTCCAAACGAAGAATAAGCATGATGATGCATCTTCTTCGGGTTTGTTAGTTATTGAGAACTGTTTCTCTGTTCACTCTACGTCTTGGGTATTAGATTCCGGATCAGGATCCCACATATGTAATGTAAGTGCACGGCGGCGCCCCGGCCGTCGATTCGACGCCGGTAACGCGGAAACGAAAAACTTTGCGAAACTTGCAAACCGGCACCACCGCGCACAGAAATCCCGGATCGATCCATTAACCTAACTCTAGCAAACAAGAAAAGGGGTAAAGAATCTATACCATGCGATCCGTGTCCTTCGGTCTTCGTCTCCACTCCGATCTCCCGCGGAATCTCCGTCCGTCACCTCCTCGTCGGAAAGGGCACCACGTAGCCGATTTCTTTTACGGGCTCCCACCTCTGGACCGAGGCAACTCGGGCGCGAAGTTGGCTAGCCGACGCGTCCAAGGGTACTATAGGTGTAGTTTAGAAGCTTGTCTCTTTGGGGTTTATGAATTTGCCATGGATGTGGAGGTGGAGAATACAACTAAGGAACTTTGCTAAAGAATTTTGGTGGCAAGAAAAAGGAGATGAAGAAATTTCCCTCATACCAAAATGAAAACCCTCTCCTCCCCAATAGTGGCCGGCCCCTTCTCTAAATGGTGGGTGGTGGAAAATGCAATAATGCAAGAAAAGAATATGTAGGTCAAAAAAAAGAGAAGAAGAAAAGGTCACACCATTTCTCCGCAAATCCTTTCACACACCATCACATTAAATGCAATGGAAGAGACTAAAAAAGAATCTCATCATGAAGCCACACATTTACAAAGGACCCCCTCCACAAATGCTAATTTGCGAACTTGCAAATTAGGCCCTCCAACGGAAAAGTCCGGCCGGGAAGGAACAAAGGAAAACCGGCCGAAACTGAATGCAAACTGGGAACTTCAGAAAACTGATCCCGTAATAAATTACAGGAAAACCCCGCTACTGTATATACATACCCGCATTTGTATTCCCACTGAATACAAATACAAAGAGACAAAATCTACACTGTCTAATACTAGGATCCGGCTTAAACCAAAGCCCGCTAGTAAAATCCGTCCGATCACGATCCGTGCAATATCGCACGTATCTGATCGAACCCTGCCATATCTCCATACGGCCTCTACAGCGTTTCGTCCGAAACTTGAGTAACTGTGTGTGGGGGACTCTAAAGACTCGTCAATACTATGGCTGTGGATTTAACCACTAGCATGTCAGAGGTATTAGCCATACGTGATGGGCCACCAGCTATTCAAAAGGGACGTCTGTGAGCGAACTCATCCTGACACCCTACTGAGCCTGTCAGTGACAATATCCGTACAGTCCGGTCCGTTCGTCTATGAGCATCGCATGGCGGGCCTAGGGGGTTGGTAAAAGTCAGACCCCCATAAGCGGTACAAGTCGTGTCGGACTGAAGCCCAGAACACCCTGAGATACTACTGGAATACCTACCAGTAAATCTCTTGCCTCGGCCGAGGGCTTTGTGTAATGGCTCTCCTAGACACAGCGCGATCTCACCCCCAATACCGGGAGAGACGAACCCCTGCAGATCCGCTCACTGCCTCCATGTGGCTCGGGACTGTACCCAACTAAAACCTGTTTGCACGTCTCCTTTGAGCGTGGTAGGGTAGTAATCAAAGAATAGTGGGAACTCACATGAGACAAATGACGATCTCAGATCGATGAACTAACCTGTACACATGTCACCTGGGAACTGCTATCTGACGTCTGGTATAATCCCAATTAGCAGGTTCCCGGCGAGTCCCGTCCGGTGTACTCATAACCCAATGAGCACCTGTATACATCTTAGGTGAACCAACTGACACTAGTGGCTTGTGAGACCGGCCACCGCCCCCCTCGTTGGGGTCTCGACTGTATACACATGTCACTCTGGAGAATCGATGCCCTGTCTCGAAACTCCGGAGAATCGATGCCCTATCTCGAAACTCCCACGACTAGGGACCTTTTAAGGATGTGCTTATAGACCCCAGCTCCCACGTATATGATCGCCCTCATACTGCTGGTAGTCAAGCAAGAATCCTAGGGGCCCTATCAATGTGCAATAGTGACCTGTAAGGTCACCTAAAGCAGTATACGATGATAAAGATAAACCAGATAGCATACTATCATCTTGAGTAAGACTGTCCTACTGGGATAGGTCCTCCCTCAATCATTGCAATCACGTGCCTGTGATCCAATAATTGACTCTGAGGGCACTATCTCCAACATGTAATATGTTACATGGGCTAAGGAAAGGTAGAGAACTGTAATATGTTACATGGGTTAAGGAAAGGTAGAGAACTGGGAATGGGTGATCATTCCGTAAGAGTCGGGAATGGGGCAAATGATAAAGCCAAAGCAGTTGGAGAATATCATCTTGTATTACCAAATGGTAAAACATTGATTCTGAACGAATGCTATTACATTCCGACCTTGATATGCAATTTTATATCAGTTTCTTTAGTAAGTAAAGAAAGATATAATTTTGTAGTACAGGATAATGTTATGAACATCTTCCTGAATCAAAAGTTGATTAGATCAGTCTCGTTAAATAATGCCATATACGTTCTAGATCAAACTACAGTTCTTAATGTACAAAACACACACAAGAGGAAGAGTTCAGAAATGAACGAATCCTTCTTTTGGCATTGTAGACTAGGTCATATCAATGCGACATGACTAGATAAGTTACATAAGGATGGATTTTTGAATACGTTCGAATTTTCATCTTATGACACTTGCCAGTCATGTCTCAAAAGCAAGATGACCAAAACTCCGTTTACAGGACACGGAGAAAGAGTTACGGAACTCTTGGGACTGATACATAGTGATGTATGTAGTCCCATGTCTACGCATGCCAGGAATGGTTCCTCATACTTCATTACATTCACTGACGATCTCTCAAGATTCGGACATGTGTTCCTGTGGAAACACAAGTCTGAGGTTTTTGAGAAATTCAAGGAATATAAATCCGAAGTCGAGAACTAAACGGGTAAAAGTATTAAAATTCTTCGATCTGATCAATTAGGAGAATACTTGAGCAATGAGTTCTTGGATTATCTAAAAGAGAATGGAATTCTCTCTTAGCTTACTCCTCCGTATACACCACAGCACAACGGTGTATCGGAGCGTAGGAATCACACCCTATTAGATATGGTGCGCTCTATGATGAGCACCGCTGAGTTACTTATTTCCTTTTGGGGTTATGCGATTGAGACAGCAGCATACCTGTTAAATCAAGTTCCATCTAAATCTGTACCTACCACACCATATGAGATATGGAGTGGGAAGAGACCATGTCTTAAACGAGTTAAGATATGTGGTTGTCCGGCCTATGTCAAAAGGCAAAATCCGGACAAACTCGAGGCACGGTCAGTTCTATACAAGTTTGTGAGATATCCCAAATATTCATATGGATATCTTTTCTACCATGGTGAGGAACAAAAGGTGTTTGTTTCTCGACATGCCACCTTTTTAGAAAAGGAATTTCTTGCAAAGGAAATTAGTGGCAACGAGATAGAACTGGAAGAAATTTCGGCTACACAAACTGAAACTGAAGATTTAGTGGAACCTGAGGATTCGATAGTTCCCAACGAACCCCAGCCTCTTCACCGATCTAGTAGGGTTCCTCATCCACCTGAAAGATACTACGGTTTTCTCATTGATGGTGGAAGCGAGGATTGCATCATGGAGGATGATGACCCAACTAGCTTCGAGCAGACCATCACGAGTGGGGACTCTGTGAAATGGCCGGATGCAATGCGATCTGAGATGGAATCCATGTACACCAACAAAGTATGGACTTTGAAAGTTGCTCCTGAAGGGGTAAAACCCATTGGGAGCAAATGGATCTTTAAGAAGAAACTTGGTCTATATGGAAAGGTTGAGACTTTCAAAGCTAGACTTGTTGGAAAGGGTTTTCGTTAACGACCAGGTGTGAATTATGAAGAAACCTTTTCTCCAATAGCTATGCTTAAGTCCATCCGGATCCTACTTGCCATTGCTGCATACCATGACTACGAAATCTGGCAAATGGATGTTAAGACCTCCTTTCTAAATGGTGATTTAGAAGAGTGCGTGTACATGACTCAGCCAGAGGGCTTCGTAGACAATGGGAGCAGCGGAAAGGTGTGCAAGCTTCTTATATCCATCTACAGGTTAAAGCAAGCATCGCGGAGTTGGAACATCCGTTTTGATGTCGTTATCAAAGAGTTTGATTTCCTCAAAAACGTAGATGAACCTTTTATATACAAGAAGGTGGCATAGAGTAAGGTTGTCTTCCTCGTATTGTACGTGGATGACATACTCTTGATAGTAAGTGACATTCCTATGCTGCAATCGGTCAAGCTCTTCTTATCACAAAGATTCTCAATGAAAGATCTAGGTGATGCCTCCTACATCTTGGGAATTAAGATCCATAGAGATAGATCTAAACGGATACTGGGATTGTCCCAATCCAGGTACATTGACACCATACTAAAAAGGTTTAGTATGGAAGAATCCAAGCGTGGGTTTTTACCCACGCTCTCAGGACTCACTCTCTCCAAAGAGATGTCTCCTAAGACTGATTTGGAGAGAGCTCGAATGCAAGGGATACCCCATGCTTCGGCAGTAGGCTCTATCATGTACACGACGCTATGTACCAGACACGATGTAGCATACTCACTAAGTGTAGTGAGTAGGTATCAAGCAGATCCTGGAGAGAGTCACTGGACATATATGAAGAGCATTCCTAAGTACTTGAGAAGGACTAAAGAGATGCTCTTGGTGTATGGTAACGGAGAACTCCAAGTGGAGTCCTTTACCGATTTGAGCTTCCAGAGTGATAAGGACGACTCTAAATAGCACTCGGGATTTGTCACAACCCAAAATTGGGCACATGACTTAAACTACGTAATGTCAACAAGCGTAACGCAATTAAGTAAGCCAGAAAACCCAGCAATCTAAACCATTACAAGAAAGAAAGATAGAACACTTTTAAAAGTCTCGATGCAAAACTTTAAACTTAACTTTATTTTTTATAAAAATTTCGGCATCACCTCCTTTGTAAAAGCTAGCCCCGAAACGGGTACAAAAGTAACATAAAAGTAAAACATCCCCAAACGGGAGCAAATCTCGCCCAACGGTGGCAACAACCACCACAATAGATATACGACGCCGTAGCAAAGAAATGAGATAATACACATATATAAAGGCCGGCTCACACAAGCAAGACAACCAGAGTCATAAGAATAAACAACATCGATCCTCACAACTCGTCTCTAAGTCAATACATGAAGGTGGTAGATGGAGAGTACTAGATACAAGAAATATACAATGTACATCATCGGATAACCGCAACCCACCTATAGCAAACGGCTTTACAGCTAACCGTAGCGGTATCCGCAAAAGTAGAGATAAAAAGGCGCCCTGCCGTGACCACTCTGATGATCAGACCTGAAAAACTCTGCGGCACAACGGGGGTGAGTTGCCAACTCGTGAATAGTAAATAATATCATACAGTAATCGCAAGTATGTACTAACATCGATAATTTATCACATGTAATCTGATAGCATAAGTATGACAATATGTATATGCAACAGTCATGAAAGGTACTCTATCAGGTACTACTAATACATGAAGTAAATGCATATCAAATAAATGCGGAGTATGGGATAAAATATGTCATCCTCACAGAATCCTTATTGTGGCCAACCAGTGTCCATCAAGACAATCTAAATCCCCAAATTCCCTCAAATCGGCCCCCATATCGGCCCTCATATCGGGCACATCAGCCCCTCACATCGGGCACATCGGCCCCACATATCGGGCATATCAGCCCCTCATATCGGGCACATCGGACACTCATATCGGGCATATCAGCCCCTCATATCGCAATGAATAAGAATACATGCACAGATCATTATGATGATATATATTATATTGGTGTACATATATATAACAGCATACCATACCACTGATATATATATACATGTATATATATCAGCATCCCATACAACTGATATATATACCCAGGAGCAAAACATCCAGGAAACATTATATGAAATCCATATATCAATGCGAAATCCATGAAATATAATATATGCAACATGAAACAGTAATATGAGCATATAAAGGAAAAACCGCTATTTAACTGCAACAAGTTATTAAATATATCATGCGGTTCCTAATTTCTCCGAAACCAAACGCAACATCATATAAAGGCGAACATGTAGTTATAGCCAGGCATGCATACCTATATCGGTATAGCAAGATGTCTGTATCTACCTATCAATAATGATGTAATACCCTCCAGGTATGTTTGTAGCTATATCAAGCTAGGTATATGTATATACATGTCAATAATGATACAATACCCTCCAGGTATATGTGTAGCTAACAAGTAGGCATGGCAAGGCATGCGTGTAAGCATGTAGATATACATGTATGCTATATGTCATATGCATAATGGAATATGAATCAATGTCTCAATGTCCCTAACCATACAATATCACGTATGTATAGGTGTCAACTATATCTTGTATGTATATGAGTTGTGCGTGTCATTGCAATTATCGACGGTGTGTGTAGCATACAATCAGTGCTCGTGCAACATGAGCCATCAATAATAGTGCAGTGCCCAATGGGTAGAAGTCCAAGCACAACAAGTAATAATATGCAATGAAGTTTATGCGCAAACTCTAAATGTGCAATATAAACATGCGGCTAATATCATATCATATCTAGCCCTGACGCATAACGCCATGCGAGCGAATTCCCCGTAGATATTAAATCTACTCATCGACAGTCGCGGGCTAGGTAAATCCAATCACCTGCTTTCCCTTCATCGCAGTGTTCGAAGACCAAAACCAGTGCAAATCTAAGAAATCGATCAATATCACGTACACAAGATGTTTGACCAACGCACCAACTCCAATCCGACCCACAAGTGTCCGTCTAACGGTTAACGTGTGTGGTGACAGACCAAAACCAGCCCAAGCGCAACAGGTACACAAGATCACGAACCGGGTCGGATAACGTAACACGCGTACCCAAAACACTAGAATATAGAAAAGTGGTCCCAAATTTTTATACACAAACAATTGGTAAAAGTTGCAAGTGCCACGAGACTACATACAATCCCAGAGACCCCACGACCAAGAATCAACACTCCGGCCCCCACTCTGGTAGCAATTTGCGGCCAGAACCATTAAATTTGCGGCCCAAAAATGAAGGGGTGATATCAGGTTTTTATGGTGGGTTCTATAGCTCAACACTATGCTACTGTGATGGAAACTTTTCCAGAAAACACCTGGTTCTACAGCAGATCACAGAGACCTCAAGTTGACACTAAAAATACGATATTTTCAAAAAACACTGCCTTTAGTGTTCTAATCCATAACAATAAGGCAACACAACAATATAACTCATAATTATCAGTTTGAGGTCATTACCTAGCCACTCTTGCAAAAAAATCCTAGCTTTCTAAGCTCCAAGGCAACCAAGTGGCTAAAACAAGACTTTTGAAGTGTTTAAATGAGATTTTGTGAAGTTTAGCAAGGTTTTTGTGAAGAGGGAGTGAGGTTTCAGTTGTGGGAGTGAAGAGAATGAAGAACAATGAAATGAGAGAAGAATGAGAGAGTGGGAGATCAATATGGTGACATGTGAGTGTAGGGTGAGTCAAAGGCTTACACTCACTCTCTTCCTCACCTCATTAAATGCACACATTAATGCTTCATGACTCATTAGCCACCTCTCTCTCTCAATCCAAACAAGATATTTCTTTCACACAAAATATCTTGGGCAAGGCTAATGCAAGGTTAATTAGGACATGGATTAATTAAGGTGTCTTGGTCACCTAACACGATTAACACTAACTAACCCTCACATCAACATGCACATGTGTGTGCAAGCCATATCAAATAATAATAAAATACTAATTAATTGATATAAAATGTGAGGAACCCGATTTGGTAAACTTTTCCTTAAAAACCTGCATTAACGCTTAATTAACACTAATCGCATTTCAAGGTGTTACAATCTCCGCCCCTTAAAGAAAATTCCTCCCCGAATTAAAATTCATACAAACGTACCTTCAAAGAGATGAGGGAATTTCTTCCGCATCTCGCTCTCGGCCTCCCAAGTGATCTCCTCACTAATCGGGCTACACCAAAGAACCTTCACAGATGGCAAGACCTTTGACTGAAGTTTCTTCACCTGTTTAATCCAATATAACTACCGGCTGCTCGGTGAACGAAAGATCGCGCTCAAGCTGAACGGTCTCGTGCTGAATAATGTGAGAAGGGTCATGAAGGTATCTACGAAGCATCGACACATAGCACATGGGGTGAACATCTGGGAAACTGGGTGGGAGCGCCAAACGGTAAGAAACGGTACCAACTCGCTCAAGGATCTCGAAGGGACCTACAAATCTGGGACTGAGCTTCCTCTTCCTCCCAAATCTCATAACGCCCTTCATCGGAGAAATCCACAGGAATACATGATCTCCCACTGCGAACTCAAGTCTGCGATGACGACGGTCGGCATAAGACTTCTGTCTGCACTGGCTACTCTCATCATGTCCTGAATCAGCTGGATCATCTCCGTAGTCTCCTGAACTAGCCGAGGTCCCAAAACCCTACTCTCACAGAGTTCGGTCCAACAGACTGGTGATCGACACTTCCTACCATACAAAGCCTCGAAATGTGCCATCTGAATAGTCTCCTGAAAGCTGTTGTTGTAGGAGAACTCAATCAACGGCAAGTGACGATCCCAACTGCCACTAAAATCAAGCACGCACGCCCGAAGTATATCCTCTAGAGTTTGTATCGTCCGCTCTGACTGACCATCGGTCTGTGGATGGAAAGCGGTGCTAAAACTCAACTGGGTACCCAAAGCTTCCTAAAGCTTCTGCCAAAGACGGCTAGTAAACTGGGTGCCTCTGTCGGATACAATGCATGTGGGAACACCGTGCAAACGCACAATCTCATCTATATACAACTGAGTATACTGAGCATAACCGAAAGTGGTCTTCACTGGAAGGAAGTGTGCGGCATTCATTAACCGGTCAACAATTACCCAAATGGAGTCATACCACCGACTGGTCCTGGGTAGACCCACAACAAAGTCAATAGAAATCTGCTCCCATTTCCACTCAGGAATGGGTAAAGGCTGCAACTCTCCAGCCGGTCTCTGATGCTCAGCCTTGACTTGCTGACAAGTCAGGAACCTCGAACGAAGTCCGAAACATCACGCTTAATCCCTTCCCACCAGTAAAAGTCTCTCAAGTCACGGTACATCTTGGTGGAGCCTTGATGAAAGCTAAAGGCTGACTGATGTGCCTACTCTAGGATCTCGTGTCTCAACCCATCAATATCTGGTACACACAAGCGAGTCCCGCAACGTAGCACACCCTGGTCATCAATTATGAACTCCGAAACTGTACCCTGTCGAACAAGCTCAAGAATCTCAGACAAACGGGCATCACTGGGCTGCGCTTCATGGATACGATCCAGAAGAAGCGGACGGGCGCGGACATGGGCAAGCTGTCCCCCAGTGGAAGTGAACTCAAACTGTACTCTACCATCGCACAAGGTCTGTCAATCCGCAGTAAACTGTCTCTGAACCGCGCTCAACATGGACAAGCTACCCCGGGGCCTACGACTCAAAGCGTCAGCTGCCACATTCGCCTTGCCCGGGTGATAAAGGATCTCACAATCATAATCCTTCACCAGTTCCATCCACTGGCGCTGTCTCAGATTCAGATCCCGTTGCTAGAAGATGTACTTCAAGCTCTTGTGGTCCGTGAAAATCTGACACGACTCCCCATACAAGTAGTGACTCCAAATCTTCAATGCAAAGACCACCGCAGCCATCTCAAGATCGTGAGTGGGGTAATTCTGCTCGTGCTTTTTCAGCTTCCTAGAAGAATATGCAATCACTCTATCATGCTGCATCAGCACACAACCGAGCCCCACTCGAGACGCATCATAATAAACTACAAAGCCACCTAATCCAAAAGGCAAAGATAGAACGGGTGCAGTCGTCAGCCGAGTCTTCAACTGCTGAAAACTCTGATCGCACGCATCAGTCCAAAGAAAAGGAACCCCCTTCCGGGTCAGTCCAGTCAGCGGTGCAGTGATACTCGAAAAATCCTGCACGAAACGGCGATAATAACTAGCTAAGCCCAAAAAGCCGTGGACCTCTGTCACGGATACATGTCTGGGACAAAGCTGCACAGCCTCGATCTTCCTCGGGTCCATAAGAATACCGTCTCCCGTCACCACATGACGAAGTCAACTCTATCAAGCTAAAATGCGCACTTTGAGAATTGGCCTACAGCTGGTGCTCTCTCAATGTCTGCAAAGCAATCCTCAAGTGCTGCTCGTGCTGCTCTCGACTCCTAGAGTAGACCAGAATGTCATCAATAAACACAATAATGAACTGGTCAAGGAACGGCCTGAAAAACCGGTTCATCAGATCCATGAACGCTGCTGGGGCATTGGTGAGTTCGAACGATATCACTAGAAACTCATAATGCCCGTAGCGTGTACGAAAAGCAGTCTTCGGAATGTCATCATTCCGAACCGACAACTGATGATAACCCGAACGCAAATCAATCTTAGAAAAATGTTTCGCACCTTGGAGATGATCAAACAAATCGTCAATGCGAGGTAAAGGATACCTGTTCCTTACCGTAACTCGGTTCAATTGACGATAATCAATACACAACCTTAAACTGCCGTCCTTATTCTTGACGAACAGAACAGGAGCTCCCCACGGCGAAACACTCGGACACAAAAGTCCCTTATCAAGCAACTCTTGCAATTGATCTTTAAGCTCTCTAAGCTCCGCCGGAGCCATCTGGTATGGCGGTATAGAAATAGGCTCCGTGCCAGGAATCAGATCAATGCAAAACTCAATATCGTGCTCTGGCGGCAAACAAGGTAACTCATCGGGAAAAACGTCGGGAAACTCTCGCACGATAGGAACCCGGTCCAACGACCCTACTGTGGCCCCAATATCACAAATGAAAGATAAGAATCCCTGATATCCCCTCCTCAAAAGCCGACTAGCGTAAAGGACAGAAACCGAACTGTGAGGGGCGTCACCATGGTCCCCCTGCACAACCCGAACAGACTCGCTCGGAAAATTGAAACTGACCGTTTTCTCACAGCAGTCCACTGACATATAACAAGCTGCCAATCAGTCCATGCCAAGGAGAACTTCGAATTCCAACATATCTAGAAGGATCAAATTGACGGACGACTCTTTATCTCCAATCTGAATGGCACACGACCGAAATATGTTACGCGCGACAAAAGAATCGCCAACAGGTGTAATCACAACAAGCGGCTGATCTAGCAAACACGTCTCTCGGCCCAAACTCGGCACGAAGCACGTAGAAACATACGAATGCGTAGATCCCAGATCAAACAAAATAAAAGCCTCAAAATAACGTACAGAAAGAGTACCCGAAACCAATGCATTGGACGCCTGCGCGTCCTGATGAGTCAAGGCAAACACCCGAGCCTGTCCTCTTCCGGCGACTGGCTGACCTCTTCTTCTACCACCCCGCCCTTTCGGCACAAAAACACCGCGTCCTCGACCTCTCTGCATAAGAGTCTGACGCGGAGCAACAAAAGGCATAAGGGGCAACGCCGTCTGCGGTGGAGAAGGTGGTATGGTAACCTGCGGTACAGCTGCCTCACGCTCACGTGGCTCAGTACAATCTCGAACCCGATGACCCAAACTCCCGCACCAGTAACATTCAGATGAAAACTGCCGACTCCTCTGAGAATAAGAGCTAAAAAGCCATCCTCGTCCCGGACCTCCACTACCCCAGTATTCGAACGGGAACTGTTACGACATCTAAATGCTTGCCTCTGTGCTGAAACACCAGTACGAACCCTCTTCGGTTCCGGAGCAACCGACGTCTCAGAAAGACGCTCCTCAACCAACTGGGCTGCGTCCACCACCACTGCATAGGTGTCGCAATGATGAACGCTGATAGCGAGGAACAAATGGGTAAGCAGGTCTCGAACAAACCTCTTGACCCGCATCTCCTCCGTAGCTACCAAATACGGAGCATACATAGACAGCTCGGTAAAAAACACATCATACTCAGCCACCGTCATACCCTGAGTCTGGCATAATGACTCGAATTCGTGCGCTCGAGCATCCCTGATGCTCAGCGGAAGAAAACGCGCAAGAAACACCATCACGAACTCAACTCAGGTCATAGGAGAAAAACCTGCGGCTCTGCCCTTCTCTAAGGACTCGCACCACTTCTGGGCCAGACCCTCCAGAAGAAAGCTCACGAACTCCACCCAACTCGCGTCGGAGCATCTAAGTGAACGACAAATTCTGGCCATCCGGTCGATAAACGACTGTGGATCCTCAGCTAAATCGGTGCCAGCGAAAACCGGAGGCCTCAGCCTCATGAACTCCGATAACGATACGGTGATTACCTCCGTAGCTGCAGGTACAACCGCCTAAACAGTAAGCACCAACACGGTCCCCGTAATGGGTAGAACAACCGCCTGCCCCTGCGCTCGAATGGCCTCAACTAACGACTCTATCATCTGGCGCAAATCCTGCATACCAGCCCCTAGCATAGCCATATGGTCTGTCGAAGGTGGAACAATCTGCTCCTGCACAATGGGCGTACCACCCTGGTTAGTCCTCATCTCAGACGAGTCAATTCTGACCTCGGCCTTCGCGGCCGCTCTCTGCGCCTTTGTAGTCTTCGGCGGCATAAAGTGTAATGCCTTAGATTTCGATTAGTGTTAGTTTAGACGGTAATGTGAGTTTTTAGTAAAAAGTTTACCAATTTGGGTTCCTCACATTTTATAACATTTAATTAATAATTTATTTTTATTTGTTATGGCATGCACACACTTGTGCACGTTAATGTGAGGGTTTGTTTGTGTTAATCTTGTTCTTAGCAACCGTGACAATTTAACCCTAATCATAATCCTTTGCTTTAATCTTATCCTTAAAACTTTAGATATTTGTTGAGAGAGAGGATATTTTCTTTTGGCTTTTGAGAGGTGACATGGTGAGCTTAAGGCTTGCATTAATGAGGAGTTAATGCAAGGGTGCACTCACCCCTTTCTCTCTCTTTATGCTCACCTCTCCCCCTGTATCTTTGTCATTCACTCTCTTATTCTCTCTCACTTCATTTCTTTCTTATTTCTTCATTCTCTCATTTCCTCAACTGAACACTTAACAAACCTTCACTAATCCATCTCAAATCTTCACAAAATCTCACCAAAATCACTTCTTTTGCCTTGATTTTCCTCTTGGATGCCTTGGAGGTTGGAAAGCTAGGATCTTTGAGCTTGTGGGAGTAGTTAATGATATCTATCTGTTCTTTATATTGTTTTAGTGTTATGTAATCTTGTAGTTTTAGTTTAGAACGTTTAAAGTTATGTTTCGTGCAAATATCATATTTTTAGTGGCGTTTATGATATCTGTGATCTGCTGTGACCCCGAGAGTATACTAGAAAACCAAACAATGTAATTGTATTTTACCTGAGACCCTGAGCCTACACCTTAAGCACGAACCCCTAAGCTCGGACTCCGGCCGGTGACATGGAGAGGATTTCCGGCGACCTCGGCTTGATGTGGGAGTTAGGGTTTGGGTTTTTGTGGGTAGCTGTATGCTTTGGTTTAGGTGTGTATAGTCCTGTTTGATTTTTGGGTTTTCTCTGTATGCAAAATCTGGGATCACATAGGTAGTTTCTTGTGTTACGATTACGCGTAATACGTTATACGACATGGTTCGTGCACTTTGTGTGCTTTTGCTCTTGGGTTGGTTTCGTAGTGTCGCTACGCACGTTAGCCACAATACGAACACTTGAGAGTATGTTTTGAGTTGTTGCATCGGTCAAATGTAGTGTGTATGTGTTTTTGGTCGTTTGCTAATATACACTTGTTTTATCGTTTTATTGTTTTAGGTTCTCAGGCGGGGACTTCGGACGCTGCGAAGAAGGAGAAACAGGTGGTTGGCTTTACTTAGCCAGGAACGTTGGTGAGTAGATTTAACATCTACAGGGGAATCGCCCGCATGGCGTTATGCGTCTGGGCTAGAGATGATATGATATTAGTTGCATTTTCTATTGTATATATAGAGTTTGAGCATCCACCTTATTGCATATTATTACCTGTTGCGCTTGGACTTGTACCCTTAGGACACTGCATTATTATTGACGGCTCATGTTGCATGAGCACTGATTGTATGCTACACACACCGTCAATAATTGCCATGACACGCACAACACATATACATATATGATATTGTTTGGTTAGGGACATTGAGACATTGATTCATATTCTTTTATGAATATGACATATAGCATACCTGTATACCTACATGCTTACACATATGCCTTGACATGCTTACATGCTAGTTACCATTATATCTATATGGTATTGTACCATTAGTGATAGGTATATACTCATATGAGACATAACAACATGTACATCTTGTATACATACTTACACTTATACCTGGAGGGTATATTATATCATTACTGATAGGTAGATACATATACCTTGCTATACCTACATATTTACATATATATCTGGTTATAGATACATGTTCACCTTTAATTGATGTTATATAAACTTGGAGAAATTAGGAACCGCATGATATATTTATTAACTTGTTGCAGTAAAATAGCGACTTTTCCTTTATATGTTCGCATTACACTTTTGTGTTGCATATATTATATTCATGGATTTTCGCATTGAGATATGGATTTTTCATGATGTTTTCTGGATTTGAGGACCGTGGTAGTTTCATGAAATTATGCATTATTTGAAAAACCCGATTTCTCTTGATATGATATTTCAGCAGGCACCATGAGTTTTATCGGTTCAGATATATATACCCCATGCGAGGAGGAGTCGGGGGCCGTGTGAGGGTACATGGTGGGGCCCGGAGGTACCCCGGGACAAGAAAGGGATTTCGAAGTACCATGCCGATGAGCCGGATAGGGGAACCATACCTACCGGTGACTGTACCTATGACTCGGCGGTTATCGTGGGGATACCGATCGGTGTCCTATATGTATGGATACGTCGAAAGGCGAGAGTCGAAGCTGGGCACTCGGGTTTTCAGGATAGCGTATGATACGTACCTATCTGGGGGCCAGTCGTGGTGACAACACCTGATAGATCAGTATTTATGTGTCGATACTTGACATATGTTTTCATGATATTTTTACTCCTAAGTATATATAACAGTGGAATGGGACGCTGAATAGGACACTAATATATATGTATACATATCTAATTTATATACATCATCATAATAATCTTGCAAATATACTTGTTCAGGATATAAGAGATTCACTTGATATTGGATACATGATTTATGAGATTCACTTGATATTGGATACAAGATATATGAGATTTACTTGATATTGGACACTCAGGATATATGAGATTTACTTGATATTGTAAATTCAGGATATATGAGATTTACTTGATATTGTACATTCAGGATATATGAGAGTTATAAGATATGAGAGCCAATTTGGGGGCTGATTTGAGCAATTTAGGATTTGGATTGTCTTGATGGACTTTGGTCCTATCACGAGGTCAGGATTCCGTGAGGATGACATGTTTTATCCCATACTCCACATTTTTTGTTTATGCACTGCTTCATGTATTAGTAGTACCTGATAGAGCACCTTCCATGACTGTTGCATTTGTATACCGTTATTTTATATGCATTGCTTCATGTATTAGTTGTACCTGATAGAGTACCTTTCATGACTGTTGCTTATACATATTTTCATATTATTGCTTCATGTATTAGTAGTACCTGATAGAGTACCTTACATGACTGTTGCATACCTATGACCATTTATTGCTATTGCCTTGCGTATGTTAGATTCGCGTTGTACGTGCATACTTGCGATTACCTGCATATGTTATTTACTATTCATGAGTTGGCAACTCACCCCCGTTGTGCCAGAGTGTTTTGCAGGTTGTCCCTCAGAGTAGTTAGAGGTATGGCTATTTTCATCTATCGTATCATCTTTTGCTGCGGATACCGCTTCGGCTCACAGTGTGCATTTTTGCTTTTGTTGGTTTTGTGGTAATCCATTTATGTTCATTGTATATTCGTTGTATCCTGTACTCTCCATCTACCACTTTCATGTATTGACTTAGAGACTTGATATGAGGACGATATTGTATATTATTTTGTGACTTGGAGGTCTTTTATGAAGTTTTATTTATATCGTCTTTTATTTCTTCGCTAGGGCGTCGTATATCTGTTATGGTAGTTGTTTTCCGCCTTTGGGCGTGTTTTGCTCCCGTTTGGGGATGCTTTACTTATATCTTTGTTGTACCCGTTTTTGGGGTTGGTTTTTACAAAGGAGGTGCTGCCAAAATTTTAAAAGAAGAAAAGTTGGACTTTAAAGAATTTGGTTTAAGATTTCAAAGGTTTTAAAAATGTTATTATCACTTACTACTTTTGACGGTTTAGATTGTTGGGTTTTCGGCTTACTTAAATTGCGTTACGCCTGTGGACGTTGCGTAGTTTAAGGGCCGTCACGTGCCGATTTCAGGCCGTGACAAATTTGGTATCAGAGCGCTAGGTTTTACCTTGCGAAGTGTAGGATGATCTTAGTATGATGGAGTAGGTAGCTTAAGTAGAGTAACGTAGTGTGTGTATGTCCGCGGCATACTCACGACGCGGTACTCCGCTTAAAGTGACCTAAGTACTAATTGCTTGAAATTCCTTCCTTGATGATATTTATCCTTGTAATTCGATTTCCGTGTTCTTATCAAATCCTTTTCCATTTATAGCCTTTGCCGCCGATGACTATGAGGACTTAGAGAGGTGCAGCGAGGGCCGAGGTCAGAGTTGACTCGTGTGGGATAAAGTTTGACCAGGATGGTATGCTCGCTGTACAGGAGCAGATGGATCCGTCTTCGATAGATCGTATCGATAGGCTTGTGGCAGAGATGCAGGACTTGCGCCAGACGATGAGGTCTTTGGTTGAGTCCAGTACAGCGCGGAAACAGGAGGTTGCCACCCCTGTTACCCAGTTGATCCTTACGGTCAGTACACAGCATTTTGTCACTTACACAGTACCAGTGGATGCAGCCCTAGTTGACGAAGCACGTATTCCAGAGACTTTGGGAGTTCGAGGACCGAGGAGGGCTAGTACAGGTGTGTCATCCCCGAGACAGAGGTTCAGTCGATGAGACAGATTTCGTGACCGTCGCGGGAGTAGCAGAGGCTTAGGACGAGGACGGTCATTCAGCTCTCATCCCCAGGAGGGTCAGCAGTCATCGCGTGGATGTTTCTGGTGCGGGAGCCTTCATCACCTCATCAGGAATTGTTCCTTAGCACTGTGTCAGACTCGTGTTCGGAGAGGTCGTGGTCGCAGAGGATTCACTCAGAGGGGACAGGTTGGTAGAGGAGGAGGACAACCAGTCGCGGGTAGGGGGCAGACACCAGAGTTTGCTTCTATTCATCAGGATGCGCGGGCGTGCAATGCAGAGTTTTCAGGTATTCTTAATTCGTATGTTCTTTTTGTTAGTTATATGTATGCCGTAGAGGCCATTACTGTACATTGCATGTATATTGTAGTGGATGCTGGGTCATATATAGGTAGGACTTTCTTGCTCGACATGATAGTACGCTATCTGGTTGCTCTTTATCTTAACAGGTATACTTTCTGTCTCTCTGTTACTTGTTGATAAAGCCCTTAGGATGTGTACTCGACTTCCAGGACTATGATGCAGATCATACTAGTGGGGCCTGGGTAGTCCATGAGTACATCCTTCAATGTTCCTAGTCGTGGGAATATCGACACGGGGCATCGATATTCCAGAGTAGACAAGCGTATATCTTCTCGACCCATGTGATGGGCGATGGATGATCCCATATCCATTAGTGTTTGACATCAGAGATGGTATGCGGGTGCTCAGTGGAGACTGGGTACACTGAACGGACTCGCCGAGAACTCCCAGATGGTATTATACCTCACGTCAGATGTCAGCTCTCTGGTGACACTGGTACAGCTTAGTCTGTTGACCCGAGATCGTCATAGAGTCTTGTGTGTCTCCCACTGTGCTTTGATTTCCACCCTACCACGGCTCTACTGAGTCGTGCAAACAGGTGGTTTTTGGGTACAGTCCCGATTCACATGGAGGCAATGAGCGATAGGAGGGGAGTCGTCTCTCCCGGTATTGGGGGTTGATGTTGCGCTATGCACGACTGGCCATAACAGGAAATCCCTGGCCAGGGTTGCAGTGATATACTGGTAAGAGTTATCAGTAGTTTCACGAATGTTATGGACCTTACGTCGGCATGACTTATCGAGCTACTGGGGTCTGACGTTTACCACCCCTAGGCGAGATATGCGACATATCAGACAAACAGACCGGACTGTATGGTAAGTGTTACTGGTTGGATTCACAGGAGTGTGAGTGGGCTTGCTCGTCGATCTTCTGATCGCTCAATACCCGGATGGCCGTTACGTTTAGCAGACCGCTTGCGGCTTGCGGGTGTTTGATATGATCATCACCTGTTGCCGGCGTATTGACGAGTCTTTAGAGTCCTACACAGAGGTTTCCTGGCTCAAGCGAAACGAAATAGGAGCGCATATGAGATATGTGCAGGATCGAGAATAATGCGTGTATGTGATACCGTATTTCATTCTCGCGATGAATGTGTCGAATGGTTGTATGCGATATAACCTAGTTATCGAATCAAGGATTGATTCGATAAGCCGATACATTGGATACTAGTCGGTTATATGCGATATGACCGGATCGTTAAATCAAGTATTGATTTAATGATTTAATGCATAATTATATATTTGATATATTACTGTGCATTAACTAGTATTGGTTCACTTTAAATGGATTTTCTCACTTGAAGTTCACAAGTTGTATATGCGATATACTTTTGTGCACTTGTTTGTATCATGTTTGATGATACATGCTCACTTGGGTTTGTGTAAAGAATTAAACCATGGTTAGTTAATGGTTAGGGTTTCATTTGATTTACTTATTCATTTATTTTGGCAAAAGAAAAATGATATGGGGGCTTTCTTTGTTTGCTTGTTGAAGCTTCATGAAGCTTTGAACAAGTCCACCATATTTGTCTCATGCTTAACCCTAACCATTCCACCTTACCATAGTCTATTCTCTACACCTAACCATGGTTGGTATATGATAAGTATTCATATTATTTTCCTTTTTTGAAAAACACTTATCAAATATTCTTTCTTCATCTTCTTCTTCTTCAACAAAGGAAGAAAGCTTGCCTCCATCAATGGCAACTTGACAAAAACAGTGAGAAATCCAATTCTAAAGTGAACCCACTTCCTATTTCTTAATCCTCTACCACTTGCCAAGTAGTATAGGGTGTTTTCTTCGCAAGTTTCATGACTTGGTGAAGTTGGAGCTTGATCTTGAGTTGCCTCGACGTAGATCATCTTCGGCATCGAAGCCGACGACCAAGCCCGCCCATTTCTCCGATGAAGCCGACGCTAGTGCCCGGGATCCGATGATCACAGCGAGGAGACTTCATCATGGAGCTATGGAGGTGGAGGACCGGATCTACAAAGGTTGTAGCCCCTTTCCTTTAGCGTTAAATTCGTTTACTCGCATTGCATCGCCTATTTATCTAGTTAACGATCCGTATTAGGGTTTGTAGGCACATGGAAAATTTTGAATTAGCCATGTTTGATCACTTATGAGACCTCATTAGTGTGCCTAGGAACCCTACAGTGGTATTAGAGCCTAGCTAGAGCCTTAGGCGATGCACAGACGGAGTTAGAAGTCCGATCGAACCGAAACCCTAACACAAAAACGGCTCTCTGTACATTTTTTAAAAACTGGGCTTTTTCCAAATTAAAAATATGCAGAAAACTCAGCAGGAGATTCTAAGAATTACTGTACAAAACGGGACCCTTGATTCGATCATTGAGCGGCGGAACCGCTGCATTAGTATGGCTAATGCGGCGGTTCCGCGGCCAGTTAATCTCTTCATTCAAAACATTTTGCACAGTAACTTCTTTCTTGCATTGCTGAGTTTCCTGGGAATTTTTAAATCTCACTCAAGAGTTGAGTTTTCTGGGTTGTATTGGGGACTCGGTGTTTCGATCGGATTGTCTAATTTTATCTATGTGTTTTTCCGGATAGTTTTAGAATATGTTAAAAAGTTGGACCGGATATAAATACCCAATTTTTCCACTGTTGGGAAATTTCCAATTGTTGGATTTTTCCGTAGTTTAATGACGTTCTAAGTAGTGCAAGTAACGCGATGGTCCCTCTAGAAGACAACAAACCTTAACTCGATTATATGACCGTCTTGAACTGCCCTTTGAACCCTAGGGTTTGGGGCAGTACGGCATGCCACATGTGAGGCGTTGGCTTGTCCTTTCTACGGCTGGACCGTTGGTACTGAGGCACGAAGTGAATGTTTTTAAACTTATTTCATGTGTTGAGCTGTTTAGGGAAAACTTGGGTGTTCGATTGTTCGATCGGAAAGTTTAACATTTTCTATTTACCCGGAATGTGATACAACATTTGGAATTCACAAGTTGTTATGAGATAACTGAATGAATGTTATAAACATAGCAGTTTAGTCTCACTTGACCGGTTGCCATAGAATTTTGATGCGATCAAAAGTCCGTCGCAATCACATAGTGTATGCGGATACTCGCCGAGTAAACTTAATAGACAGCCTCACTCCATAGCCCCGACCAAGTGACTGTAGGAGAACCCCGTCGCCGAAAGCATCCGTTTGGGTGCTCGCGGCAGCGGTGTTCCGCCTTGGTGCACTTCGTCGACGGTATCAGGGGTGCGGCCGCCTACTAAAGTTTGCGACGAGCATTCGATCATGATGTCGGGAATCTTGTTGAATTGCCCGACTTGATGTTGAAAAGAGTTTTCGATAATGAGACTAAAATGCGGGGTTTATAATTGTTAGGCATGTGATGTCTAAGGAATTCATTGGTTTAGGCATGCGATGTATAAGGAGGTTGCGGATTCCAACTGTTGTAGTTTTACACTTTCTTTTCTGTAACCGTAAGTGTAATATGTGATATCGCCGGTTTCGTAGCTATATGTCAACGACAATTGGGATGCGCATATTTACTTACGTTGATGACATGTGATGTTATGTGTTGCTGGATATGTTATATTGGATCGTCGTGTTTGAATAGCCGGGGGTTTTTTATGTGAGATGAGTGTTTTTCATTTTCATTCATGTAAAAACTTGTATGTAATATTCTTTTATTGGGGCACTTCCAGGTTGCGGATGATGTCACCATTTGTATATTATTTACTTTTCTGCATTAGGATAGACCCAAGGAGGGGAGCACAAGTAATCGGGTTCTGGGGTCCAGTGGGAGACCATCTCGAGGAGTCGAGTCCGGGTCTCCTAACCCTAGAATTGGTAGGGTTGCTTGCCGCTCTCGTAGGGGTCTAGGGGTATGGGATTGGCTATTCATCATGACCGTGGAATCCGTGTTTTATACTGGCTCGTATTGAAAACACGGACGTCCTAATATATCCAATATTTCATATGATACTTTCTGCTGCGTTATCTGTGATGTGATCATGTGATTTGTTCAGATAGATATAGTATATAGTATATATGATATATTATATAGACGTTGCTTATATCTTACACCTGCACTAGCCCTGCCTCGCTCTGGCGTTAGTTACCTAACCTAACGGTGCAGACGGGACATCGAGGCGAATGCGGATGGCATAAGCGTACGTTATATTTATCTGTGATGTTTAGGTGGACTTAAATGATGGGATATTCATTAATGAGATTAATGAAAGAAAATAAACCTAATTGATGTTGTGGAATCGAATTTCAAAAATAAAACCGGTAGCTACAGTTCTTGCTTTGCATCGTGGTGTTCATTATAGAACATCCTGCACCTTATTCGATGAGGAAATGACCGAGATCCCTTCACCGAGAGTGACTCCTTTAGCAATAACTGGCAGATGCTACAACCCTCGGTTTGTCTTTTGATCGCTTCTATAGTTTCTGCTTTGCACAGTGATATATATGATATATCCCGCACCTCATTCGACGAGGAAAGGGCCGACGATCCCTTCACCGGGAGTGACCCCTTTAGCAAAACTAGAAAAGCCTAAAAAACATTCCATTTAAAAACCATTTGATTCCGCAACGAGATCAAGTTCAAAGCTTTAAAAGTTTTGTTAAAAACCATTCGCAACCCTCCGTCATTTTAGGAAGTAGAGTACTTAGTATTCGTGCTACGTTTGTCGACCATAGCCGAGGCGTAGTGTGCGGTAGCTAAGTGATGTCTTCCTACACAGCATATGATGCGATTAGTTAGGACAGTCATGTGGCTTTGTTGACCTTAGCCAAGGGTCATGTGGGTGGGTCTAATTAATCACGAAATGACGGGTAGAACTTGACTAGTACCTATGATTTGTTGACCTTAGCTAAGGTCATAGGTGCTAGGGGTAAAAACCATTATCGGGAGTTTCAAGTGTTGAAATTTGCAATGAGATTGCATACCTTCTATATGATAGTTGGATCCCGATACCCACTGCGAGTAATTGTTACTCCTGGGAGAGTTTTGCACTTTACAATTAGTCGATCAAGTAGGTGTCTAGAAAGGTGTCAACGGGGTTACGCCTCTGGGAAAACGAGGTTTACTGTAATTAGGTCCGTGCAAAAGCACGGGGAACCTCCCTCAAAGTACCGACACTGGCCTGGCTGAAAGATTGGTGAACTTGTAAAGTGTAATTAATCCCGGCTAGTCTTTCCTTTTAAGGTTTGAAGGAAGATTTGATAAAAACAGTGGGAGCCATCCTGATTAGATAAAATATATAACCAATCTGATCTTGCAAGAGCGCACGCAGAGTGTTCTCTTCTCTCTCTCTCTCCAGGTAGCGACCATATCACGCCTTAATCAAGATAATAATATGGATGTATTGACCGAACCCGCTTGTTATAATGAGCTGGGGAACGTTGGTCCCGCTCCAACTTATAATTGTTATAAGACATAGCAGGAAATAGGCGAAAACCAGAATTCCTATGCCGCCTAAACGAAGAAAGTGCATATGATGCATCTCCTTCGGGTGTGTTCATTATACAGAACTGTTTCTCAGTATCCTCTGCATCCTGGGTATTTGATACCGGATCAGGATCCCAGATATGTAATCTGTTACATAGGGCTACAAAAGGGTAGAAAAACTGAGAACGGGTGATAAGTTTCATGAGACAGAAAACGGGGCAAGTGTTGCAGCCAAGTCTGTTGGTCACTGTCACCCTGTATTACCAATACATTGATTCTGAACAAATGCTATTAGATACCGAACCTGATATACAAAATCATATCAGTCTCTTTATTAGTAAAGAAATGATAAAATTTTGTATTGATGGATAATGTTTTGAACATTTCCTATATCAAAAGTTGATCGGTTCAGGCACGTTATCTAAAAGCATTGACGTTCTAAATCAAACTACAGTTCCTAGTATACAGAACACACACAAGAGGAAGAGTTCAGAAATGAACGAATCCTTCTTGAGTCATTGTAGACTAGGTCATATCAATGGGACCCGACTGGCTGAAGTTACATTTTAGATGCATATTTAAATCAGTTTGAATTTACATCTTGTGAAACTTGCCAGTCATGTCACAAAGATTAGATGACCATAGCCCTGTTTATTGGAAACAGAAAAAAGAGTTAATGAACTCTTGGGACTGATACATGATGATGTATGTAATGTCTCCTGTCTACACATGCCAGGACTGGTTCTTTATACTTCATTACGTTCTCTGATAATCTCTCAAGATTCAGACATATGCTCCTGTTGAAACACAAGTCCGAACCTTTTGAGATATTCACAGAATATAAGCTAGAAGTAGAGAACCAATACGGGTATAAGTATTATGTCCTATGATGAGATCAGGGAGGAGAATACTTGTGCATGGCATTCCTGGAGTATTATAAAAGAAATGAGATTCTCTCTCAGTATTACTCCTCTGAATACACCACAGCACAACGGTGTATCGGGGCGGAGCAATCGCACAATATTAGATATGGTGTGCTCTATGATGAGTATTACTGAGTTGCCTATTTCCTTTTGGGGTTGTGCACTTATGAAGTTGCATACCTATTGAATATGGTTCGAATCAAATCAGTGCCTACCACTCCATATAAGATATGGTATGGGAAGAGCCTATCTCTTAGAAAAGTTAAGATTTGGGATTGTCCGGCCTATGTCAAAAGCAAAATTCGGACAAAATCGAGGCAAGGTCAGTTCTGTGGAACTGGAAAGGTTCCAGCTATACAAAACTGCAGCTGATGATTTGACAGAACCAAAGGATTCAATAATCCCCGACGAACCTTAGCCTCTCCGCCGATCTGGTAGGGTTCCTCACCTGCCTGAGAGATACTTTGGTTTCTCGATGACAGTGGGAGCGAGGACTGCATCATGAGATGATGACCCAACTAGATTCGAGCAGGCCATCGAGAGTAGGGACTCTGTAAGAATGGCTAGATGCTTAACGATCTGAGATGGAATCCATGTACACCAACAAAGTATGGACTTTGGGTGCTATATCTGAAGGGTTAAATCCCTATCAGGAGCAAGTATATCTTGAGAAGATTACTTGGTGTAGATGGAAAAGTTAAGACTTTCAAAGCTAGACTTGTTGAAGTTTTTCGTCATCGACCAGGCGTGGATAGTGATGAAACCTTTTCCAAGTGACTATACTTAAGTCTATCCGGATCCTACTTAATATTGCTACATACCATGACTGCGATATCTGGTGGTTGGGTGCCATGACTGCTTTTCTATATACTGATTTAGAAGAGAACGTCTATAAGAACATAGCCAGAGGGCTTCGTAAACAGTGGGAGCAGCGGAAACGTGTGCAAGTTGCTTTACAGAATAAAGCAGGCATCGCGGAGTTGGAACGTCTGTTTTGGTATGATAGTCAAAGTGTTTGACTTCATCAAAATGGTAGACGAACCTTGTATATACAAAAAGGTAGTAGAGAGTAAGGTAGTCATCCTCGTATTGTACGTGGACAACATACTCTTGATAGGAAAAGAGTTTCCTATACTACGATCGGTCGATCTCCTCTTGTCATAAGGATTCTCCAAATAGGATCAAAGTGATACCTCCTAAACCCTGTGTTTTCATCTATGAGATAGATGTAATTGGATGCTAGGGTTCTCACTAGATGTAGTGAGATGGTATCAATCGATCCTGGGGAGAATCACTGGAAGGGTTCCAGGGTGATAAAGACGACTGAATGACAGTCACAGGCATTGTCTTTACCCTCAGTAAAGAGACGGTATGTTGGAAGAGTTCCAAGCTAGATACCGTGGCAAACTAGACGATAAAGGCTGGTAATATCGCTATTAAAGATACTACCAAAGAGGCAGTTTGGGTGTATATTGGTTCATAAGATGAACTAGGTTCCTACCATTATGTGACAATGGAAGTGAGGCTTTGGCCCGTGAACCTCGATCCCATCAGTGACCCAGACATATTCTGAGGCAGTATCACCTGATCATGGAGATAGTTGATCTCCAGGGTGATCGAGGTTAGGAGAGTAGACTCAGAGGACAACACGGCGGATCCACTGACGAAGGCCTTTTCCCAAAGAGAGACTTTTATGGGATGGTTGAGTATGTGATACTGCAACCACTGCTACAGATGGCCCTAGTGCAAGTGGGAGATTGTTAGTTATATGTATGCCCTAGAGGCCATTACTGTACATTGGATGTATATTGTAGTGGATGCTGGGTCATATATAGGTAGGACTTTCTTGCTCGACATGATAGTACGCTATCTGGTTGCTCTTTATCTTACCAGGTATACTTTCTGTCTCTCTGTTAGTTGTTGATAAAGCCCTTAGGATGTGTACTCGACTTCCAGGACTATGATGCAGATCATACTAGTGGGGCCTGGGTAGTCCATGAGTACATCCTTCAATGTACCTAGTCTTGGGAATATCGAGACGGGGCATCGATATTCCAGAGTAGACTAACGTATATCTTCTCGACCCATGTGATGGGCGATGGATGATCCCATATCCATTGGTGTTTGACATCAGAGATGGTATGCGGGTGCTCAATGGAGACTGGGTACCCTGAACGGACTCGCCGAGAACTCCCAGATGGTATTATACCTCACGTCAGATGGCAGCTCTCTGGTGACACTGGTACAGCTTAGTCTGTTGACCCGAGATCGTCATAGAGTCTTGTGTGTCTAACACTGTGCTTTGATTTCCACCCTACCACGGCTCTACTGAGTCATGCAAACAGGTGGTTTTTGGGTACAGTCCCGATTCACATGGAGGCAATGAACGATAGGAGGGGATTCGTCTCTCCTGGTATTGGGGGTTGATGTTGCGCTATGCACGACTGGCCATAACAGGAAATCCCTGGCCAGGGTTTCAGTGATATACTGGTAAGAGTTATCAGTAGTTTCACGAATGTTATGGACCTTACGTCGGCATGACTTATCGAGCTACTGGGGTCTGACGTTTACCACCCCTAGGCGAGATATGCGACATATCAGACGAACAGACCGGACTGTACGGTAAGTGTTACTGGTTGGATTCACAGGAGTGTGAGCGGGCTTGCTCGTCGATCTTCTGATCGCTCATTACCGGGATGGCCGTTACATTTAGCAGACCACTTGCGGCTTGCGGGTGTTTGATATGATCATCACCTGCTGCCGGCGTATTGACGAGTCTTTAGAGTCCTACACAGAGGTTTCCTGGCTCAAGCGAAACGAAATAGGAGCGCATATGAGATATGTGCGGGATCGAGAATAATGCGTGTATGTGATACCGTATTTTATTCTCGCGATGAATGTGTCGAATGGTTGTATTCGATATAACCTAGTTATCGAATCAAGGATTGATTCGATAAGCCGATACATTGGATACTAGTCGGTTATATGCGATATGACCGGATCGTTAAATCAAGTATTGATTTAATGATTTAATGCATAATTATATATTTGATATATTACTTTGCATTAACTAGTATTGGTTCACTTTAAATGGATTTTCTCACTTGAAGTTCACAAGTTGTATATGTGATATACTTTTGTGCACTTGTTTGTATCATGTTTGATGATACATGCTCACTTGGGCTTGTGTAAAGAATTAAACCATGGTTAGTTAATGGTTAGGGTTTCATTTGATTTACTTATTCATTTATTTATTTATTTTGGCAAAAGAAAAATGATATGGTGGCTTTCTTTGTTTGCTTGTTGAAGCTTCATGAAGCTTTGAACAAGTCCACCATATTTGTCTCATGCTTAACCCTAACCATTCCACCTTACCATAGTCTATTCTCTACACCTAACCATGGTTGGTATATGATAAGTATTCATATTATTTTCCTTTTTTTTAAAAACACTTATCATATATTCTTTCTTCATCTTCTTCTTCTTCAACAAAGGAAGAAAGCTTGCCTCCATCAATGTCAACTTGACAAAAAGAGTGAGAAATCCAATTCTAAAGTGAACCCACTTTCTATTTCTTCATCCTCTACCACTTGCCAAGTAGTATAGGGTGTTTTCTTTGCAAGTTTCATGACTTGCTGAAGTTGGAGCTTGATCTTGAGTTGCCTCGACGTAGATCATCTTCGGCGTCGAAGCCGACGACCAAGCCCGCCCATTTCTCCGATGAAGCCGACGCTAGAGCCCGAGATCCGATGATCACAGCGAGGAGACTTCATCACGGAGCTATGGAGGTGGAGGACCGGATCTACAAAGGTTGTAGCCCCTTTCCTTTAGCGTTAAATTCGTTTACTCGCATTGCATCGCCTCTTTATCTAGTTAACGATCCGTATTAGGGTTTGTAGGCACATAGAAAATTTTGAATTAGCCATGTTTGATCACTTGTGAGACCTCATTAGTGTGCCTAGGAACCCTACACTTTTGATGCACTTGTTTGTTTTACACACTTTGTGCCGTGGTTGGGCCGAGAGTCGTGTTAGCTAGATCAGCCGTTTGTTGTATAAACTTTTGTCAGAGATTCTTTGTTGCGCGACACGTGTTTCGGTCGTGTGCCAATCAAATAGGAGATAGAGATAAGTCCGTCGTTTTGATCCTTCTTAAGATGTTGGATTTGACGTTCTCCTGGGCACGGACTGGTTAGCTATGTGCTAGGCGTCTGTGGACTGCTGCGAGAAAATAATCAGGTTTTGTTTTCCCGGCAAGTCAGTTCTTGTTGTGCAGGGGGACAGTGGTGCCGCCCGTCACAGCTTGAATTCAACCTTTTTCTCTAGTCGGCTTTAGAGGAGAGGATGTTGAGGATTATTGTCTTTCATTCATGATACCGGAGCCACAGTGGGTTTGTTGGACCGGGTTCTTATTGTGCGAAAGTTTTCCGACGTTGTTCCAGATGAGCCAATGGAGCTTAGGGAGCTTAAGGATCAGCTGCAGAGTTGCTAGATAGAAGGGCTTGTGCGTCTAAGTGTTTCGCTTTGGGGAGCTCCTATTCTGTTCATCAAGGAGAAGGACGGCAGTTGAGGTTGTGTATTGATGGATCGTCAATTGAACCAGGTTACTGTGCGGATAGGTATCCTTTAACTCGCATTGACGATTTCTTGATTAGCTCCAGAGTGCGAGAACTTTTTCTAAGTTTGTTTGGGATCGGGTCATCATTTTTGCGGGTTCGGAGTGATGTCATTCCGAAGACTGCTTTTGTGCGCGCTACGGGAAGTATGAGTTTTGGTAGTGTCGTTGGACTCACCAATGCCCTAGCAGCATTCGTGGATGTGATGAACCTTGTTTCTTCAGGCCGTTCCTCGACCAGTTTATTGTTGTGTCATTGATGACATTCTGGTCTTTTCCAAGAGTCATGAGGAACGTGGGCAGCACTTGAGGATTTTCTTTGCAGACATTGGGAGAGCACCAGCTGTTTGCTGAATTCTCGGAGTGTTCCTTCAAGCTTGATTGTGTTGAGTCCTAGGTCTTGTAGTTACGGAAGATGGTTTCGTATGGTCCCGAAGAAGATCAAAGCCGTACAGGTTTGGCCCAGACTTATATCCAGGACGAAGGTCCGCAGATTTTTGGGCTTAGCAGGTTTTTTAATGCCGTTTCGTGCAGGATTACTAGTGTATCACTGCACCGTTGACTGGACTGACCGGGAAAGAGGTTCCTTTTCTTGGACTGAGGCATGCGTGCGGAGTTTTCAGCAATTGAAGACTCGGTTGACGACTGCACCAGTTCTTTCTTTGCTTTCTGGGTCGGGCGACCTTGTTGTTACTGTATACTGGTTGAGCTTTAGCTCCGCTTTTCCATCCGCAGGACGAGGGTTTGTGAGAGCGGACTGTACAGACTCTGGAGGATATACTTGTGCGTGCGTACTAATTGTTGTCGGCAGTTGGGATCGTCACTTGCCATTGTTATGGTTCTCCTTCGATAGCAGTTATCAGGAGACATTCCAATTGGCAACCTTTAGGTTTTTTTTGGTAGGCTGTGTCGATCACCAGTCTGTTTTGCTGACTCTGCGAGAGTAGGATTTTTGGACCCCAGCTAGCTTAGAGACTTCGGAGATGATCCGGTTGGTTTAGGTCAGGATGAGAACAGCCCAGTGCAGACAGAGGTCTTATGCCGACCGTGGTGGTCGCAGACTTGAGTTCGCAGTGGAAGATCTTGTATTCCTACGGATTTTCCGATGAATGGCGTGTTGAGTTTTGGGAAGCTTATTCCAGGATTGTGGGTCCGTTTGAAATCCTTAAAGTGAGTTAGTTCTGTTGCCTATAATTTGGCACTTCCGCCCAAATTATTGAGTATTCACCCTGTATTCCTTGTGTCGATACTTTGCAAATACCTTCATAACCTTTCTCACATAATTTAGCACCAGACCATTTAGCTTGGACGTAATCTTTTCGTTCTCCGGCAGCCATTTGTGTTAGTGGTTCGGCAGGTGGAGAAACTTCGGTCAAGGGTTTTGCCATCTGTGGAGGGTTTTCTTGGGCATAGCCGTATAGTGAGGTGATCACTTAGAAGGCTGCGAGCGAGAATTATGAGTTTTGCACTCATATCTTTGAAGGTATGCTTAGTCAGAATTTTAAATTCGGGAACGAATTTTTATAAGGGGGAGATTGTAATGCCTTAGATTTCGATTAGTTTTAGTTTAGACGGTAATGCAAGTTCTTGGTAAAAAGTTTACCAATTTGGGTTCCTCACATTTTATAACAATTAATTAATAATTTATTTTTATTTTTTATGGCATGCACACACTTGTGCACATTAATATGAGGGTTTGTTTGTGTTAATCTTGTTCTTAGCAATCATGACAATTTAACCCTAATCCTAATCATTTGCTTTAATCTTATCCTTAAACCTTTAGATATTTGTTGAGAGAGAGGATATTTTATTTTGGCTTTTGAGAGGTGGTATGGTGAGCTTAAGGCTTGGATTAATGAGGAGTTAATGCAAAGGGTGCACTCACCTCTCTCTCTCTCTTTGCTCACCTCTCTCTCTCTCTCTTTATCATTCACTCTCTCATTCTCTCTCACTTCATTTCTTTCTTATTTCTTCATTCTCTCATTTCCCCAACTGAACACTTAACAAACCTTCACTAATCCATCTCAAATATTCACAAAATCTCACCAAAATCACTTCTTTTGCCTTGATTTGCCTTTTGGATGCCTTGGAGCTTGGAAAGCTAGGATCTTTGAGCTTGTGGGAGTAGGTAATGATCTCTATCTGTTCTTTATGTTGTTTTAGTGTTGTGCAGTCTTGTAGTTTTAGTTTAGAACGTTTAAAGTTAAGTTTTGTGCAAATATTGTATTTTTAGTGTCGTTTATGATATCTGTATCTGCTGTGACCCCGAGAGCATACTAGAAAATCAAACAATGTAGCATTGTTGTACCTGAGACCCTGAGCCTACACCTTAAGCATGAACCCCTAGGCTCAGACTCCGAATGGCGACATGGAGAGGATTTCCGGCGACCTCGGCTTGATGTGGGAGTTAGGGTTTGGGTTTTTGTGGGTAACTGTATGCTTTGGTTTAGGTGTGTTTGGTCCTGTTTGATTTTTGGGTTTTCTCTGTATGCAAAATCTGGGATCACATAGGTAGTTTCTTATGTTACGATTACGCACGATACGTTATACGACACAGTTCGTGCACTTTGTGTGCTTTTGCTCTTGGGTTGGTTTCGTAGTGTCGCTACGCACGTTAGCCACAATACGAACGCTTGAGAGTATGTTTTGAGTTGTTGCGTCGGTCAAACGTAGTGTGTACGTGTTTTTGGTCATTAGCTAATATACACTTGTTTTATCATTTTATTGTTTTAGGTTTGCAAGCGGGGACTTCGGACGCTGCGAAGAAGGAGAAACAAGCGGTTGGCTTTACTTAGCCAGGAGCGTTGGTGAGTAGATTTAACATCTACAGGGGAATCGCCCTCATGGCGTTATGCGTCTGGGCTAGAGATGATATGATATTAGTCGCATTTTCTATTGCATATATAGAGTTTGTGCATACACCTCATTGCATATTATTACCTGTTGTGCTTGGACTTGTACCCTTAGGACACTGCACTATTATTGACGGCTCATGTTGCACGAGCACTGATTGTATGCGACACACACCGTCAATAATTGCCATAACACGCACAACACACATACATATATGATATTGTTTGGTTAGGGATATTGAGACATTGATTTATATTCCTTTATGCATATGACATATAGCATACCTGTATACCTACATGCTTACATATATGCCTTGACATGCTTACATGCTAGTTACCATTATACCTATATGGTATTGTACCATTAGTGATAGGTATATACTCATATGAGACATAGCTACATGTACATCATGCATACATACTTACACTTATACCTTGAGGGTATATTACATCATTACTGATAGGTAGATACATATACCTTGCTATACCTACATGTTTACACATATATCTGGCTATAGCTACATGTTTACCTTTAATTTATGTTATATAGACTTGGAGAAATTAGGAACCGCATGATATATATATTTACTTGTTGCAGTTAAATAGCGGCTTTTCCTTTATATACTCGCATTACAGTTTTATGTTGCATTTATTATATTCATGGATTTCGCATTGAGATATGGATTTTTCATGATGTTTCTCAATTTGAGGACCGTGGTAGTTTCATGAAATTACGCATTATTTGAAAACCCTGATTTCTCTTGATATGATATTTCAGCAGCCACCATGAGTTTTATCGGTTCTGATTTATACCCCATGCGAGGAGGAGTCAGGGACCGTGTGAGGGTACTTGGTGGGGCCTGGAGGTACCTGGGGCAAGAAAGGGCTTTCAATGTACCACGCCGATGAGCCTGACAGGGGAACCATACCTACCGGTGACTGTACCTATGACTCGACGGTTATCGTGGGGATACCAGTGTCATATACGTATGGATACGTCGAAAGGCGAGGGTTGAAGCTGGGCACTTGGGTTTTCGGGATAGCGTATGATACGTATCTATCAGGGGACCAGTCGTGGTGACAACATAGATCAGTATTTATGTGTCGATACTTGACACATGTTTTCATGATATTTTTACTCCTAAGTATATATAACAGTGGATTGGGACGCTGTTATATATATAAGTGGAATGGGACGCTAATATATATGTATACATATCTAATTTATATACATCATCATAATAATCTTGCAAATATACTTGTTTAGGATATAACGGATTCACTTGATATTTGATACATGATTTATGAGATTCACTTGATATTGGATACAGGATATATGCGATTTACTTGATATTGGACACTCAGGATATATGAGATTTACTTGATATTGTACATTCAGGATATATGAGATTTGCTTGATATTGTACATTCAGGATATATGAGACTTACATGATATGTGTGCCAATTTGGGGGTTGATTTGAGGAAATTGGGATTTGGATTGTCTTGATGGACTTTGGTCCTATCACGAGGTCAGGATTCCGTGAGGATGACATGTTTTATCTCATACTTCGCATTTATTGTTTATGCACTGCTTTATGTATTAGTAGTACCTGATAGAGTATCTTCCATGACTGTTGCATTTACATACTGTTATTTTATATGCATTGCTTCATGTATTAGTTGTACCTGATAGAGTACCTTTCATGACTGTTGCATATACATATTGTCATATTATTGCTTTATGTATTAGTAGTACCTAATAGAGTACCTTACATGACTGTTGCATACATATGACCATTTATTGCTATTAGCTTGCATATGTTAGATTCGCGCTGTACGTGCATACTTGCGATTACCTGCATATGTTATTTACTATTCACGAGTTGGCAACTCACCCCCATTGTGCCACAGTGTTTTGCAGGATATTCCTCAGAGTAGTCAGAGGCAGGGCTATTTTCATCTATCGTATTATCTTTTGCTGCGGATACCGCTTCGGCTCACCGTGTGCAGTTTTGCTCTAGGTGGGTTTTTTGGTTATCCATTTATGTTCATTGTATATTCGTTGTATCCTGTACTCTCCATCTACCACTTTCATGTATTGACTTAGAGACTTGATGTAAGGACGATATTGTATATTATTTTATGACTTGGAGGTATTTTATGTTGTTTTATTTATATCGTCTTTTATTTCTTCGCTATGGCATCGTATATCTGTTGTGGTAGTTGTTTTCCTCCTTTGGGCGTGTTTTGCTCCCGTTTGGGGATACTTTACTTATATCTTTGTTGTACCCAATTTTGGGGTTGGTTTTTACAAAGGATGTGCTGCCAAAATTTTAAAGGAAGAAAATTTGGACTTTAAAGAATTTACAAAGGAGGTGCTGCCAAAATTTTAAAAGAAGAAAATTTGGACTTTAAAGAATTTGGTTTGAGATTTCAAAGGTTTTAAAAATGTTATTATCACTTACTACTTTTGATGGCTTAGATTGCTGGGTTTTCGGCTTACTTAAATTGCGTTACGCCTGTGGACGTTGCGTAATTTAAGGGCCATCACGTGCCAGTTTTGGGTCGTGACATAAAGGCTAGAAATGGAAACAGGATTCAATAAGGACACCGAAATCGTATGACAAGGATATGTATATCACGGAAGGAATTTCAAGAAATAAGTCCTAAAGTCACTTAGGCGGAGCACTGTGTCGTAAGTATGCCGTGGAACATACACACGCTACGTCGCTCTGCTAAAACTACATACTCCATCATACTAAGGTCATGCTACACTCCGAAAGGTAAAACCTATCACTCTGATACCAACTTTGTCACGACCCAAAATTAAGCACATGACCGGCACTTAAACTACGTAACGTTAACAGGTGTAACGCAATTATGTAAGACGAGAAACCCAGCAATCTAAACCATTACAAGAAAGAAAGTTAGAACACTTTTAAAATTCTCGATGCAAAACTTTAAACTTAAGTTTGATTTTATAAAAATTTCAGCAGCACCTCCTTTGTAAAAGCTAGCCCCGAAACGGGTACAAATATAAGATAAAAGTAAAATATCCCCAAACGGGAGCAAATCTCGCCCAACGGTGGCAACAACCACCACAACAGATATACGACGCCGTAGCGAAGAAATGAGATAATCCACATATATAAAGGCCGGCTCACACAAACACGACAACCGGAGTCATAAGAATAAACAACATCGATCCTCACAACTCGTCTCTAAGTCAATACATAAAGGTGGTAGATGGAGAGTACCAGATACAGGAAATATACAATGTACATCATCGGATAACCGCAACCCACCTATAGCAAACGGCTTCACAGCCAACCGTAGCGGTATCCGCAAAAGTAAAGATAAAAAGGCGCCATGCCGCGACCACTTTGATGATCAGACCTGAAAAACCCTGCGTCACAACGGGGGTGAGTTGCCAACTCATGAATAGTAAATAACATCATACAGTAATCGCAAGTATGTACTAACAGTGATAATCTATCACATGTAATCTGATAGAATAAGTATGACAATATGTATATGCAACAATCATGAAAGATACTCTATCAGGTACTACTAATACATGGAGCAAATGCATATCAAATAAATACGGAGTATGGGATAAAACATGTCATTCTCACGGAATCCTCATCGTGGCGAACCAGTGTCCATCAAGATAATCTAAATCCCTAAATTCCCTCAAATCGGCCCCCATATCGGCCCTCATATCGGGCACATCGGCCCCTCACATCGGGCACATCGGCCCCTCATATCGCAATGAATAAGAATACATGCACAGATCATTATGATGATATATATTATATAGGTGTACATATATATAACAGCGTCCCATACCACTGATATATATATACATGTATATATATCAGCGTCCCATACCACTGAAATATATACCCAGAAGCAAAACATCCAGGAAACATCATATGAAATCCATATATTAATGCGAAATCCATGAATATAATATATGCAACATGAAACAGTAATATGAGTATATAAAGGAAAAACCGCTATTTAACTGCAACAAGTTTTTAAATATATTATGCGGTTCCTAATTTCTCTGAAACCAAATGCAATATCATATAAAGGTGAACATGTAGCTATAACCAGGTATGCGTACCCATGTCGGTGTAGCAAGAATCTACCAATAAATAATGATGTAATACCTTCCAGATATGTGTGTAGCTATATCAAGCTAGGTATATGTATATACATGTCAATAATGATACAATACCCTCCAGGTATATGTGTAGCTAACAAGTAGGCATGGCAAGGCATATGTGTAAGCATGTAGATATACAGGTATGCCATATGTCATATGCACAATAGAATATGAATCAATGTATCAATATCCCTAACCATACAATATTATGTATGTACAGGTGTTAACTATATCTCGTATGTAGATGAGTTGTGCGTGTCATGGCAATTATCGACGGTGTGTGTAGCATACAATCAGTGCTTGTGCAACATAAGCCGTCAATAATAGTGTAGTACCCAATGGGTACAAGTCCAAGCACAACAAGTAATAATATGCATGAAGTTTATGCGCAAACTCTATATGTGCAATATAAACTTGTGATTAATATCATATCATATCTAGCCCTGACGCATAACGCCATGAGGGCGAATTCCCCGTAGATGTTAAATCTATTCACCGACTGTCGCGGGCTAGGTAAATCCAATCACCTGCTTTCCCTTCGTCGCAGTGTCCGAAGTCCTCGCCTGTGATCCTATTAACACAAACATAACCAGTGCGAATCTCAGAAATCGATCAATATCACGTACACAAGATGTTTGACCAACGCACCAACTCCAATCCGACCCACAAGTGTTCGTCTGACGGCTAACGTGTATGGTGACACACCAAAACCAGCCCAAGAGAAACAGCTACACAAGATCACGAACCGGGTCGGATAACGTAACACGCGTACCCAAAACACTAGAATATAGCAAAGTGGTCCCAGATTTTATACACAAACAATTGGTGAAAGTTGCAAGTGCCACGAGACTTTATACAATCCCAGAGACCCCACGACCAAGAATCAACACCCCAGCCCCCACTCTGGCCGCAATTTGCGGCCAGAACCATTAAATTTGCGGCCCAAAAATGAAGGGGTGATCTCAGGTTTTTATGGCGGGTTCTATAGCTCAACACTATGCCACTGTGATGGGAACTTTTCCAGAAAACACCTGATTCTACAGCAGATCACAGAGACCTCAAGTTGACACTAAAAATACGGTATTTTCACAAAACACTACCTTTAATGTTCTAATCCATAACAACAAGGAAACACACTAATATAACTCCTAATTATCAGTTTGAGGTCATTACCTAGCCACTCTTGCTCAAAAATCCTAGCTTTCCAACCTCCAAGACAACCAAGTGGCTAAAACAAGACTTTTGAAGTGTTCAAATGGGATTTTGTGAAGTTTAGCAAGTTTTTTGTGAAGAGAGAGTGAGGTTTCAGTTGTGGGAGTGGAGAGAATGAGGAACAATGAAATGAGAGAAGAATGAGAGAGTGAGAGATCAATATGGTGAGAGGTGTGTGTAGGGTGAGTCAAAGGCTTACACTCACTCTCTCCCTCACCTCATTAAATGACACATTAGCCACCTCTATCTCTCAATCCAAACAAGATATTTATTTCACACAAAATATCTTGGGCAAGGCTAATGCAAGGTTAATTAGTACATGGATTAATTAAGGTGTCTTGGTCACTTAACAAGATTAACACTAACCCTCATATTAACATGCACGTGTGTGCAAGCCATATCAAATAATAATAAAATATTAATTAATTGATATAAAATGTGAGGAACCGATTTGGTAAACGTTTCCTTAAAACCCCGCATTAACGCTTAATTAACACTAATCACATTCTAAGGTGTTACATGATTTGTCTTACCCTCAATGGAGGGGCGGTATGCTGGAAGAGTTCCAAGCAGGAAACCATTACAGACTCGATGCTGGAGGCCGAATACATCGCTGCCAACGATACTGCCAAAGAGGCTGTCTGGATGAAGAAGTTCATAACTGAACTTGGAGTGGTTCCATCCATTGAGTATCCAATACCTTTGTATTATGATAACAATGGAGTGGTGGCTTTGGCCAAGGAACCCAGGTCCTATCAGCGATCCAGGCATATTCTGAGGCGGTATCACCTGATCCGGGAGATAGTTGATAGCAGGGAGATCGAGGTTAGGGGGGTTGACACGAAGAACAACACAGCGGATCCACTCACGAAGGCTATTCCACAGATACAATTCGAGAGACTCTTCGGGATGTTGGGCATGCGATACTACAGCAGCTGGCCCTGGTGCAAGTGGGAGATTGTTAGTTGTATGTATGCCCTAGAGGCCATTATTGTACATATGATGTATATTATAGTGGATGCTTGGACATATATAGAGAGGACTTTCTTGTTCGACAAGATAGTATGCTATTCAGTTGCTCTTTATCTTAACATGTATACTTGTCTCTTGATACTGTCTTATGGTTACATGTTGGTAAAGACCTTAAGATGTGTACTTGACTACCAGGATGATGATGCAGATGATACTAGTGGGGCCATGGTAGTCCATAAGTTCATCCTTTAATGTTCCTAGTTGTGGGTGTATCCAGATAGGGCATCGATATACCAGAGTAGACTAGTGTGTACGCTTATCGACACATGAGATGGGCGATGGATGATCCCATATCCATTAGTGTTTGATATCAGATATGGTATACGGGTGCTCAGTGGAGACTGAGTACACTGGACGGACTCATCGAGAACTCCTAGTTGGTATTATACCTATCGTCAGATAGCAGTTCTCTGGTGACACTGGTACATGTTAGTCTGTAGATCCGAGATCATTATAGAGTCTTGTGCGATTCCCACTGTGCTTTGATTTCCACCTTACCACGTTCAGGAGGACGTGCAAAACGATGGTTTTTGGGTACAGTCCCGAGTCACATGGAGGCAATGAGCGATAAGTGGTGTTTCGTCTCTCCCGGTATTGGGGGTTGATGTTGCGCTGTGCTCGATTGGCCATAATAGGGATGTCCCTGGTCAGGGCTGATTTAGCGATTTACTGTTAAGTGTTATCAGTAGTTTCTCGACCCGTTATGAGCCTCATATCGGCAAGACTTATCGAGTTATTGGGGTCTGACGTTTACTACTCCTAGACTTGATATGCGATATATCAGACGAGGAGACTGGGCTGTACGGTAGTGTTACTGACAGGCTTTACAGGAGCTAGAGAGGGATTGCTTGTTGATCTTTTGATCGCTCAATACCCAGGTAGCCGTTACGTCGAGCTAGTACCGCTGACGGCTTGTGGGTGCTTGATGTGATCATCACATACTGCCAGCAGTATTGACGAGTCTTTAGAGTCCTACATAGAGGTTTTACTGGCTCAGGCAAAACGAAGTAGGATTACATATGTGATATGTGCGGGACCGAGAATAATACGAGTATGTGATACTGTATTCTATTCTTTTGATATTTATATCGGTTGATTATATGTGATATAGCCGGGTTATCGAATCAAGTGTTGATTCGATAAGTTGGTACATATAATATTAGTCGGTTATATGAGATATAGCCGGATTATTAAATTAAGTGTTGATTTAATAATTTAGTGTATAATTGTATATTTGATATACTAGTTTACATTAACTAATATTAGCTCACTTAAGCATTTATTTTCTCACATGTGCACACTTAATATATATGTGATATATATTAATTATGTTTTTCTTTTGTGTCATGGTTGTTGATACACACTACATGGGTGTATGAGAGTTACACCATACTAATTATAATATAAGGTTTTAATATTTAAAGTAATTCCAAATTAGTGGATAATTAGCCACATGCATGAAGCTTGTAGAAGCTTGTGGATGCATTGACTTAGTCCACTAGTTTTGTTTTACTTAAAATATTTATTAATCTAACCATTATAATTTAGCCATGGTTATATCTCTATATGAGTTAGCTATATGATACAAACTCACCCATGGTTGATTCTCTCACCTCATTAGTTCATTCTTATCTCTTGACTTCATCTTCTTCAATCTTGAGAAAAAGCTTGCAACCTTTTTCTAAAGTGAGAAAATATTGTGAGAAAAATAAAACTAAAGTGTGTCCACTTCCTACTTCATCATCCTCTACTAGATTAGCACTTTAGTATAGGGTGTTAGCTTCACTAATCTCTCATTTAGTGAAGTAGTAGCTTGAGTTAGTGTCTCCTCGACGTAGATCATCTTCGGCCTCGAAGACTTCAAGCAAGATCGTTCCTTTCATCTTGAGAAGCTATGCAAGAGTCCGGGAGTTCCATGATCGCAGCGAAGGGACCACTACAAGGAGCTATTGAAGTGAAGGACCGGTCTACAAAGGTTGTATTCCATTATAACTTAGATGTAAAGTAGTTTACTTTCTAGTTTAGCTCCTAAAACTCTAGTTAGATCCTAGGTTAGGGTTGTTTGGCGCACTAAATTTTTAAATATAGCATGTTTGATGCCTTGTGAAACCTTGTGGTTGTGCCAAAGAAACCTACACAATGACCTCGAGTTCCAGCGGACTTTTCCACCTGATCGCCGGGCATATTTAGAGATCCTTCAGCATTCTTTTCGTTTTGGCTGAAAGAGCGACCTCCCATGGAGCTTCTTCTATAAAAGAGCACGATGCCCCTGGTGTGTCCACCTTTTGAAGAGCGTGCGGCTGGGGCGGGCTTACTTTCCAATTCTTGGAAAGTGCGAATTTGCCCTGTTGGTATTGGTCCTCAATCCAGCCATTGAAGACGAAGCAATTTTCGATTGGATGGCCTACTACTCGGTGGTAGGGGCAATAATTGGGATTGTTGACATCACCGGGATGCAATGGATGTCTTCGATCCGGCAGATTGATGAGCCTGTTGCGTATCGCCGGTTCGAATAGTCTCTTTGTTTTCTCCCGCGGAAATGAGTAAGGACGTCTTAACTTTTCGTTGAGGAATTGCGACCTATCGTTTTGGCGATCAGCTGGTTTTGGACTAGTCGGCTATTGCTGAGTATTGGCGACGAAGGTCGCTTTCCCTTTCCCTTTTTCATTCCGTGGCTCCGACTTTGAAGAGGAAGGCCTATGGCCCATCTGGTCCATTTGGGCCAGCCTGTCAATCAAGGCCTGGAAGGTGGTCGGCTTGAAGAACATCATGAATTGAGATATGATCGCCTGCGGATCGAAGGTTCCCATAAACATGCCTACTGCAGGAGCCTCTTTTATGCGCCGTATCACATATTGAACCCATGTTTCGCCTGGCTTCACCCTGGCATTGATCAACGCCGTGATTGGGGTGCATTCGCTGGCGCTTGTGAACCTTTGTGTAAACAGTATCTCCATTTCTGCAAATGTCTTGACAGAGTTATTCGGGACCTCGGAGTACCATTCGAATGCTGTCTCCGACAAGCTGCCATGAAACTGGCGAAGCATCAGTTTGTCGTCACCCCCGGTATTGCCACACAGAGCTCTGAACTGAGCGATGTGCTGATGTGGATTGCCCGTCCCCTTATACACATGGAATTTAGGGATCGTATATTCTGGTGGGTACTTTATTTGATCGTACCAACCTGGATAGGGTTGTCTAGCCTTGACGATTTGGCCAGCCGCTTCACTCGCCTGATGAGTTCGTATCTGTTGAGCTATATAGTCTTCAAGGGTGGCTTTCGAGATCGTCTCCTCTTTGGCTTTTGAACAAGAAGGAAGAGGGTTTGATGTCTCCCCTCTGTCGTCTTCAAGGATAATCGGAGGGTCTTCAGCTGGAGGATCCGGCTGGATCATCATTCCCACCATATCTTGGAACATGAGCGCCAATTTTTTATGTTGGCCGCTTGTTCCACGGCCTCTTTGTCTTTCTTCTTGATCATTCTTCGGAGGAATTCAGCATCGGTTTCTTGCTCCTGGCACTGCTCCAACGATATTTCCGAGCTTTCTTTTGGCCCAGTGAGTGTTGCCATCTTCGTTAGCATCTCTTGGAGCTTTTGCTATTGTTGCTCCTGAGCCTTTGTCACAGACCGTGTAAGTGATCGATGACCCGTGGAGATACGAATATCCTATTTTTCGGACGCCATGTAAATGGTGTGCACTATCATTCCCCCAGACTTGGGGCGTTTGGATTCAGTTCCCTTGAGATTGGTCGCAGACACGGGTATTTTCTCCGGCCTTCTCCTTTTATGGGCGGTCAAAGTTGAGGGGGCCGTTGTAGCAGGCACCCAAGCAGACGACACCTTCTGTGGTATGACAGGATGTTCCTTCTCTTGCCGAACCTTCATCTTTTTCTATCGGTGGGGGTAGTTTTGGTCGACTGCAGAGTCTTGGACTCTTCGCCAGACACTGTGAATTTTGGATGACAACCGCTGAGGGGATGCTCTGGCTTCGCCTTTATAACACTTTCAGCGGGTGGTGGGGACCTTTTCAACATGTCAGTTGGAGAGTTCTTGCGCACCCTCCTAAGCAGCTCAAAGCTGTTCCCAGTTGGAACAGCAGCATCGACTTCTACCGTTGGAGCTGACGGAGTCAGTACAGAAAGGGAACTGCCCCCAGCTTTCCTCACTCGGCGCCAGTGGCGACATCGAGCATGTCGTGCGGCCGGGATCACCTCCGTTGTCGGGGTAGCTTCATCGTGCTTCATGCTTTGATGAGAAACTGCTGTTGGTGCCAGCCTGTCGAAGACTAACGTCCGTTGCGAAGGAACGTCCATCCTGTCGAAGACTGACTTTTAGGCAGGGAAAGCAGCCTTGGTGACTTTGCCTGAAGCGGGAGTTAGAGCGGCCAGTCTTTCAAAGACTGATCCTTTAGCAAGAGAAGCCGTTTTGGCGATTTCCTCTACTTGATCCTGAATGGATATCCGCTTTGAGATAACCCCTTCAGGTATTGTAGGCTTCTTCATGGGCCCACTTAAGCTCAGGCTCAGCATGTCGAAGACTGATGCAGTAGACTTGGAATTGGACGACCCGTTGAGAGGGACCGTGGTAGTGGTGAGCCGATCAAAGACCGACTTCTTCGGAGCTTCCCGTGACGGCATTGGGACGCTGAAGCTTGCCGGTGGGATCGTGGTCCTAAAGAACATTCCAGTGGTGGCTTGAGTCACCTGTTCCACTGGCATGGTGAAGATGGAGGCCGCTTGGTGTAACCCTTCGAAAATCGTTTAGGCAGTTTTTCGGTAATCGGCTAATTTTTCGGCTTTTTCCGTAAAAATTCAAAATAGGTATTTTTCATTGTAGAACTAATTATACAAAATTTAGATAAGATATTACTATAATTTTGTCACTAAAATGTCACTTATAATTTTCTAGTTAAATAAAAAAAATTCGTAATTAATTATATTTTTTATTATTTTAAGCCTTTTTAAATACATTAAATTAGTGATAAGTACAAATTTAATTGGGTAAATTTCATAATTAGGAGTCTTTATAAGCTAAAATATGGTGTTAATAAAATTATATCATGACTTGCAAACTTTTGGTTTTAGGGTGGGAAATTTAATGGAAAAATGGTGTAAAATGAGGTTTTTTTTGTAAATTGTTGATATGAAAGCATTAAATGACAACATGGGGTGTTTATTGACCTAGAAACTTCTCCAAATTTCCCACACTCCCTCCTCAACCTGCTGGCCGACCCCAAACCTGCAGAATTCCCCATTTCCCCACATCATTTTTGCTTCTTTTTCTTGCTAAAAAATTCAATAAATCCACAATTTCACTCTCCCATTCAAAGCCAAACCCTAATCCACTCTCTCTTCAACCCAAATTAGTTCAAAAACTTGATGAAAGGAGGCTTCTTGGTGACTTGATCAAGCTAGGGTTCAAGCTTGTGAGGTGAAGATTCTAGTCTTTTTGTTAACTTGTAGTTTAAATATGCTAGAATTGAAAATTGAAGTATTAATTTAGTAGTAAATGTTTGTTTAGGAAAATCAAGAGAAGGATTTGATTTTAAATTAGGGTTTGTAGCATGGTGGTTGGATTTAAGTTAGGGTTTGGTTATCTAATTGATTGGAGTGGTTAATAGTGTAGTGTTATGCTCGCTAAATCGACAAAATGGCGATGTTTGTATCGAATCGGTAAGCAAATTGCTTACTAGATTTTTATAAAAATTAGAATGCGATCAAATTGTGTTACGTTTATCGATGTAATTATCTTCGTATAGGACTATTAGTGTGCGCGAACGTGGGTTTTTGTCTAGTCGGGTTTTAGTTTTGCCGATTTCCCCGAAATGACGATTCTAGTTAAAAATTTGCGATTTTCGTGCGTTTTCCCGCGCACCGAGTGCGTGTTATGTTTAATTCGAGAGCGTCGATAAATGTATATTGTGACTTGCATCGTTTTAGGTTTTGTAATCTTATGCTTGGTATTGTGCAAATATAGGATCGGTCGGGGAAATATCGGACACGGCACGTAAAGGCAAGGCGGTGGTCGGATCGGATTAGCGGGGATTTCAGGTGAGTAGATGTATTCATCTATGGGGGAATCGTCTGGATGGCGCGATGCGCCCCCTAGTTAGGATTTCCTTATCTCTTGTAAGATTCATGTTGTTAGTTAGCTTTCCCCTTCATTGACATTGCATACCCTTACAGTTAATAGTATGCTAGATTGCATGGATATTCATATGCACATATGCGATAACACTTCGTAGGACACGAACACCATTACCATTGGCATCTGTTGCACGCGCACTATTCATGTGACACACACGCCTTTGGTAATTGCCATGCCACGTGCACTAGAAAACCTGTTTAACTTAATAACGCCATTTGCATTCATACATGATATATGGAATTGCATATCATGCATATACCTCGCATTACCATCATATCGACATAGATTCTATCCAAAATTCACATCATATACATTGATATCATAGACATTTATCATATTTAACATGTGGACACTATGATTTTCTTGAGGATTTCAGTTTTTCTGTGATTTCTGGATTTTTGGGGAAAACCGCAAGAATTTAACAAAAGCTTATATTCATCATTTTTAAAACAAAGTTGCGGTTTTCTCGTGATGTATGTGTCGTCCACCATGAGTTTTCATATTTTCTGTTGGATTTCGGGACCCGATTCGAGGAGTGGATGAACCGTCTCGGATACATGGTGGGCCCGGTATGGTACCCCGGGGCAAGAAGATCGAGTTGTAGACGATGAGCCTGGCAGGGGAAGACTACCTACCGGTGATGTCTGGCGCGGCGGATATCCGGAGGATACCGACCATTGTCGTGAGATTGGATGATATGGGCCAATCCAGACTGACGGAGCCCGATATTGAGACAGATATGATTCCTATTTGGTGTCGATGCTTGACACGGGTTTTCAGATGCTTTCTTGATGGTATTTAGCTATTATACAGATGTTCATTTTCTAAAGTTAAGAATGCAGTACCCTTAGCATTTAAAACACTTAAAGAGTTAGTAATGACATTGCATACATGTGCATGCATACTAGAGCTATTATATCACATATGGACATGCATGTTGTGGTGTATTGCATGCATTCTTACGATTGCCTTATTAGATGTTATATTTACTCACGAGCTGGCAACTCACCCCCGTTGTGCCACAGTGTCTTGCAGGTCGGACTCATCAGTCTTGTAGCAGCGGCTATCTTATCATCAGCTCCTTTTGCGCAGACTCGCGACATCGCCCGTAGGTGGGTTGCGAGCATATTTTATTTCTTTTGCTTTATCATTGTATCTAGTATTCTCCATCTACCACATATTATTGTATATGTGACCTAGTGGTGAGACTGAGAGGTTGTATATTTGTGGTTTCTTTTGGGTCGAGCTCACTTGAGCCGGCGATGCGTTTTCTGATATTTTTCGTTTCTTTTATGCTCTTTTCTTGATATTGCTTTTATATTGCATGTGGTTGTGATCCGCCTTGGGCGAAGAGCTAGCTCCCGCTTAGGGATGCCATTTTTATGATTACAGGCTTATTATCTTGTTGTACCCATTTTGGGGGATAGAAAATACAGGGGAGACTCTGCCGAAATTTTCAGAAATTTATGATGTTTTTAAAAAGGGTTTCTTTGCAACTTAATTGATTTGAAAAATCGTTTTCATTAAAGGTTTTCCTTCACTCTCTTTTGATTTTGGTTTAGATTTTTTTTGGGCTTTGGCTGACTTAGGTTACGGTACGCCTTTAGACGTCTCGTAATCTAAGTGCCAGTCATGTTCCGTACTTTCTGGTCGTGACAAAGTTGGTATCAGAGTGTAGGTTTTACCTTTCTGAGTGTAGGACGACCTTGGTAGATGGAGTAGGTGACTTAAGCAGAGTGGCGTACCGTGGGTATGATCCGCGGCATACTTACGATACGGTACTCCGCCTAAGTAACCTTAGGACATAATTGCTTGTATTTCCTTTCTTGATTCCTTGCATTCCTTGATTTAATTGCAATGTCCTTATCAGTCCTGTTTCTTATTCCAGCTTCGATGCCGCCAAAGACTACGAGAGCTCAGCGGGCTGCCGCTAGGGATGAGATTCGAGCGGGCTCGTCTGAGGCGAGGATCGAGTGGGAGGATACGCCTACCCCTCAGGGTCATACTGATCCGCCTTATCCTGACCATATTGCCAGATTAGAGGCCAGCATGCAAGAGTTGCGGCAGATGATAGGATCTTTAGTTGAGTCCAGCCGGGCACAGAGATCCGAGGACGTTCCTTCCACCGCACAGACCACGATCGTACCTGCTGCACAGATGGTCACTCCTGCTGCTACTACGGAGACTATCCCTGTTTCACTACAGGAGTTTATGAGATTGAGACCTCCAGCTTTTACCGGTACAGATGCGACAGAGGACCCACAGGCATTTCTTGATAGGATGGCTCGGATTTGCCGTTCGTTGAGGTGTTCTGATGATAGATTGGTGGAGTTTGCGAGTTTTCGTCTGGAGGGTCTTGCCCAGACATGGTACGACTCAGTAGAGAGAGGCCGAGCCGCAGGTCTGCCTTCTATGACCTGGGATGAGTTTACATCTGCATTTCTTGCCCGTTTTCTTCCGGAGAGTGTCCGAGATGCTCGAGCCCGTAGTTTTGAGTCTTTGCGCAAGACTCCTGGGATGACGGTGTCGGAGTATGATATACAGTTTACCCAGTTGTCTCGATATGCTCCGTACCTAGTCGACACAGAAGAGAAGAGAATAAAGAGGTTTGTACGAGGGCTTGATACACAGCTATTCCTTGCCATCGGCACCCAGCACTTTGATACATACGCAGCCGCGATGGATGCAGCCTTACTTTTGGAGGAGCGTATTTCTGAGACTCCGGTCGTTTCTGGGCCGAAGAGGATCCGTACTGATACGCCAGCTCAGCGGCAGATGGGTAGACACCGCGATAGATTATTTCCGGGAGATGGTGGAGGTAGAGGATTGAGACGAGGTCAGTTATTTGGTTCATATCCACAGACCCAGCAGTCGTCTCCAGGATGTTTTCGGTGTGGGAATCAGTACCACCATGTCAGAGACTGTACCATAGGACGTCCGGGCGCGGCGACAGTCCCGCATGTGACTTTACCACCCTCACCACCTTCTCAGAGAGCTTTACTTCCTACTCCTGATGATGCTTCACGCCAGCCAGATGCTTCTAGAGGCCGTGGGCGTGGTGGTCCGGTTCAGAGAGGACGAGGCGACAGAGGCAGAGGCAGAGGCCGAGGTAGAGGAAGAGGACAGCCAGCTATTAGTGGTGGACAGGCCTGAGTGTTCGCGTTGACTCCTCAGGATGCACAGGCATCCAATGCTGTCGTGACAGGTACTCTGCCAGTATGTTCTTTTAATGCACGGGTATTATTTGATCCAGGCTCCACACATTCCTATGTATCCACGTATTTTGCACCGAGGTTGGGCCGAGAGTCTTCTCCGTTAGATCAGCCGCTTGTCGTTATTACCCCGGTAGGGGAGTCTTTTGTTGCCCGTTTTGTGTACCGATCGTGTTCCGTTCGTATCGGGGAGAGAGATTCTTTAGTTGATTTGATTCTCCTCGATATGCTAGACTTTGACGTTCTTCTTGGTATGGACTGGCTAGCCACCTGTTATGCATCCGTGGACTGCCGTGAAAAAGCAGTCAGATTCAGTTTTCCTGGTGAGCCGGTTCTTATTATTCGGGGAGATCGTAGCGCTACCCTTCCCAGCTTGATTTCTTCTCTTCGCGCTGGTCAGCTCTTAAGGAAAGGGTGTCAGGGATTCTTAGCATATGTTTGTGATACTAGCTCCACAGAGGTTCCGTTGGACCAGGTCCCTGTTGTGAGAGAGTTTCCTGATGTATTCCCTGACGAGCTGCCTGGTCTGACACCAGAGCGCGAGATTGAGTTCTGTATTGACTTGATCCCCGGCACGGGGCCTATCTCTATACCGCCTTACCGGATGGCTCCGGCGGAGCTGAGAGAGGTAAAGGATCAGTTACAGGACTTGCTGGACAAAGGGCTTATCCGACCGAGTGTGTCACCTTGGGGTGCTCCCGTCTTGTTTATTAAGAAGAAGGACGGAAGTATGCGTTTATGCATTGATTATCGTCAGCTGAACCGGGTTACTGTGCGGAACAGATATCCCCTACCCTGCATTGATGACTTATTCGATCAGCTCCAGGGTGCAGGGTTTTTCTCGAAGGTTGATTTACGGTCAGGTTATCACCAGTTGCGGGTTCGGAAAGAGGATATTCCGAAGACCGCTTTCCGTACTCGATATGGTCATTATGAGTTCCTGGTGATGTCGTTCGGGCTCACCAATGCCCCGGCAGCATTTATGGATTTGATGAACCGCGTATTCAGGCCGTATCTCGATCAGTTCATCATTGTGTTCATTGACGACATCTTGGTTTATTCTCGGAGCCGGGAGGAGCATGAGCAGCACTTACGTATCACATTGCAGACTTTGAGGGAGCATCAGCTGTTCGCCAAATTCTCCAAGTGCGCATTCTGGCTAGACAGTGTCGATTTCTTGGGTCATGTGGTGACGAGAGATGGTATTTGTGTGGACCAGAAGAAGATCGAGGCAGTTCAGCATTGGCCTAGACCGGTATCAGTTACAGAGGTTCGCAGTTTTCTATGTCTGGCCGGCTATTATCGACGTTTTGTCCAGGATTTCTCCCGCATTGCTGCACCTTTGACCGGGTTGACCCGGAAGGGGGTTCCTTTTGATTGGACCCAGGCATGTGAGGATAGCTTCCAGCAGTTGAAGACTCGTCTGACTACTGCACCAGTGTTAGCATTGCCTTCAGGATCAGGAGGGTTCGTGGTATATTGTGATGCTTCTCGAGTGGGGCTGGGCTGTGTATTGATGCAGCACGACAGAGTTATCGCGTATGCTTCTCGGCAGCTGAGGAAACACGAACAGAGCTACCCCACCCATAATTTAGAGATGGCTGCAGTGGTATTTGCACTTAAGATCTGGAGACATTACCTATACGGTGAGTCGTGCCAGATATTCACTGACCACAAGAGTTTGAAGTATATCTTCCAGCAGCGAGATCTGAACCAGAGACAGCGCCGATGGATGGAGCTGGTGAAGGATTATGACTGCGAGATTCTATACCATCCGGGCAAGGCGAATGTGGTGGCAGATGCTTTGAGTAGAAGGCCCGGAGGTAGCTTATCTTGTTTGAGCGCAGTACATATGCAGTCGACGGCGGATTGGCAGGTTTTATGTGATAGCAGAGTGCAGTTGGAATTTACTCCTACAGGGGGACAGCTGGCCCATTTCAGAGCACGCCCACAGTTACTTGACCGTATCCACGAGGCACAGTCCGACGATGCCCGTACATTAGAGATTATTGAGCAGATTCGGCAGGGCAGAATTTCCGAGTTCGTGATTGATGATCAGGGGATACTTTGATTTGGGACTCGACTGTGCGTGCCAGATTCAGAGGGACTGAGGCGTGATATTCTCGAGGAGGCACATAGATCAGTATACAGTGTGCATCCGGGTTCCACCAAAATGTACCGTGATTTGAGAGAGGTTTACTGGTGGGACGGGATGAAGAAGGATATTACAGACTTTGTATCGAGATGCCTGACTTGTCAGCAAGTCAAGGCCGAGCACCAGAGGCCAGCCGGCGAGTTACAGCCTTTGCCCATCCCTGAGTGGAAGTGGGAGCAGGTCTCCATGGACTTCGTTGTGGGTCTACCCAGGACCAGTCGAGGGCATGACTCTATTTGGGTGATTGTGGATCGACTGACGAAAGCGGCTCACTTTCTGCCAGTGAAGACTACTTTTGGATTTTCTCAGTACGCCCGGGTTTATATTGATGAGATAGTGCGACTGCATGGTGTTCCGACTTGCATCGTGTCCGACAGGGGCACCCAGTTTACCAGCCGATTGTGGCAGAAACTTCAGGAAGCATTGGGCACCCGATTGAGTTTTAGCACAGCCTTTCATCCGCAGACTGATGGTCAGTCAGAGCGTACTATTCAGACTCTTGAGGACATGCTCAAAGCTTGTGTTTTAGATTTCGGTGGTAGCTGGGATCGTCATTTGCCTTTGATCGAGTTTTCCTACAATAATAGCTTCCAGGAGACGATTCAGATGGCACCTTTTGAGGCTTTATATGGGAGGAGATGTCGATCGCCTGTATGTTGGACAGAGCTCAGGGAGAGCAGTATTTTAGGGCCTCAGATCGTACAGGAGACGACCGAGAAGATACAGCTGGTTCGGGACAGGATGAGAGCGGCATAGAGCAGGCAGAAATCTTATTCTGACAAGCGCCGTCGCCGACTCGAGTTCGCTGTTGGCGATCATGTTTTCCTGAAGGTCTCTCCGATGAAAGGTGTGATGAGATTTGGGCGGAAAGGGTAACTGAGTCCTAGATATGTTGGTCCTTTCGAGATCCTAGAGCGTGTTGGTCCAGTCGCTTATCGGTTAGCTCTTCCGCCTAGCTTCCTCGATGTTCACCCCGTATTCCATGTCTCGATGCTCCGCAAGTACCTTCATGATCCTTCCCAGGCTATTCAGCACCAGACGATCCAGCTAGAGCGTGATCTTTCTTTCACCGAGCAGCCGGTTTTCATTTTGGATCGGCAGGTGAAGAAATTGAGGTCGAAGGTTATACCGTCCGTCAAATTCCTTTGGCGTGGCTCGAACAGCGAGGAGGTCACCTGGGAGACCGAGGTCGAGATGTGGAAGAGATACCCCCCATCTTTTTGAAGGTACGCATAGTTAAATTCTAAATTCGGGGACCGAATTTCTTTAAGGGGGGGAGATTTTAACCCTTCGAAAATCGTTTAGGCAGTTTTTCGGTAATCGGGTAATTTTTCGGCTTTTTCCGTAAAAAGTCAAAATAGATATTTTTCATTGTAGAACTAATTATACAAAATTTAGATAAGATATTACTATAATTTTGTCACTAAAATGTCACTTATAATTTTCTAGTTAAATAAAAAAAAAATCGTAATTAATTATATTGTTTATTATTCTAAGCCTTTTTAAATACATTAAATTAGTGATAAATACAAATTTAATTGGGTAAATTTCATAATTAGGAGTCTTTATAAGCTAAAATATGGTGTTAATAAAATTATATCATGACTTGCAAACTTTTGGTTTTAGGGTGGGAAATTTAATGGAAAAATGGTGTAAAATGAGGTTTTTTTTGTAAATTGTTGATATGAAAGCATTAAATGACAACATGGGGTGTTTATTGACCTAGAAACTTCTCCAAATTTCCCACACTCCCTCCTCAACCTGCTGGCCGACCCCAAACCTGCAGAATTCCCCATTTCCCCACTTCATTTTTGCTTCTTTTTCTTGCTAAAAAATTCAATAAATCCACAATTTCACTCTCCCATTCAAAGCCAAACCCTAATCCACTCTCTCTTCAACCCAAATTAGTTCAAAAACTTGATGAAAGGAGGCTTCTTTGTGACTTGATCAAGCTAGGGTTCAAGCTTGTGAGGTGAAGATTCTAATCTTTTTGTTAACTTGTAGTTTAAATATGCTAGAATTGAAAATTGAAGTATTAATTTAGTAGTAAATGTTTGTTTAGGAAAATCAAGAGAAGGATTTGATTTTAAATTAGGGTTTGTAGCATGGTGGTTGGATTTAAGTTAGGGTTTGGTTATCTAATTGATTGGAGTGGTTAATAGTGTAGTGTTATGCTCGCTAAATCGACAAAATGGCGATGTTTGTATCGAATCGGTAAGCAAATTGCTTACTAGATTTTTATAAAAATTAGAATGCGATCAAATTGTGTTATGTTAGCGATGTAATTAGCTTCGTATATGACTATTAGAGTGCGCGAACGCGGGGTTTTGTCTAGTCGGGTTTTAGTTTTGCCGATTTCCCCGAAATGACGATTCTAGTTAAAAATTTGCGATTTTCATGCGTTTTCCCGCGCACCGAGTGCGTGTTATGTTTAATTCGAGAGCGTCGATAAATGTATATTGTGACTTGCATCGTTTTAGGTTTTGTAATCTTATGCTTGGTATTGTGCAAATATAGGATCGGTCGGGGAAACATCGGACACGGCACGTAAAGGCAAGGCGGTGGTCGGATCGGATTAGCGGGGATTTCAGGTGAGTAGATGTATTCATCTATGGGGGAATCGTCTGGATGGCGCGATGCGCCCCCTAGTTAGGATTTCCTTATCTCTTGTAAGATTCATGTTGTTAGTTAGCTTTCCCCTTCATTGACATTGCATACCCTTATAGTTAATAGTATGCTAGATTGCATTGATATTCATATGCACATATGCGATAACACTTCGTAGGACACGAACACCATTACCATTGGCATCTGTTGCACGCGCACTATTCATGTGACACACACGCCTTTGGTAATTGCCATGCCACGTGCACTAGAAAACCTGTTTAACTTAATAACGCCATTTGCATTCATACATGATATATGGAATTGCATAGCATGCATATACCTCGCATTACCATCATATCAACATAGATTCTATCCAAAATTCACATCATATACATTGATATCATAGACATTTATCATATTTAACATGTGGACACTATGATTTTCTTGAGGATTTCAGTTTTTCTGTGATTTCTGGATTTTTGGGGAAAACCGCAAGAATTTAACAAAAGCTTATATTCATCATTTTTAAAACAAAGTTGCAGTTTTCTCGTGATGTATGTGTCGTCCACCATGAGTTTTCATATTTTCTGTTGGATTTCGAGACCCGATTCGAGGAGTGGATGAACCGTCTCGGGTATATGGTGGGCCCGGTATGGTACCCCGGGGCAAGAAGATCGAGTTGTAGACGATGAGCCTGGCAGGGGAAGACTACCTACCGGTGATGTCTGGCGCGGCGGATATCCGGAGGATACCGACCGTTGTCGTGAGATTGGATGATATGGGCCGATCCAGACTGACGGATCTCGATATTGAGACAGATATGATTCCTATTTGGTGTCGATGCTTGACACGGGTTTTCAGATGCTTTCTTGATGGTATTTAGCTATTATACAGATGTTCATTTTCTAAAGTTTAGAATGCAGTACCCTTAGCATTTAAAACACTTAAAGAGTTAGTAATGACATTGCATACATGTGCATGCATACTAGAGCTATTTAATCACATATGGACATGCATGTTGTGGTGTAGTGCGTGCATTCTTACGATTTCCTTATTAGATGTTATATTTACTCACGAGCTGGAAACTCACCCCCGTTGTGCCACAGTGTCTTGCAGGTCGGACTCATCAGTCTTGTAGCAGCGGCTATCTTATCATCAGCTCCTTTTGCGCAGACTCGCGACATCGCCCGTAGGTGGGTTGCGAGCATATTTTATTTCTTTTGCTTTATCATTGTATCTAGTATTCTCCATCTACCACTTATTATTGTATATGTGACCTAGTGGTGAGACTGAGAGGTTGTATATTTATGGTTTCTTTTGGGTCGAGCTCACTTGAGCCGGCGATGTGTTTTCTGATATTTTGCATTTCTTTTATGCTCTTTTCTTGATATTGCTTTTATATTGCATGTGGTTGTGATCCGCCTTGGGCGAAGAGCTAGCTCCCGCTTGGGGATGCCATTTTTATGATTACAGGTTTATTATCTTGTTGTACCCATTTTGGGGGATAGAAAATACAGGGAAGACTCTGCCGAAATTTTCAGAAATTTATGATGTTTTTAAAAAGGGTTTCTTTGCAACTTAATTGATTTGAAAAATCGTTTTCATTAAAGGTTTTCCTTCACTCTCTTTTGATTTTGGTTTAGATTTTTTTTGGGCTTTGGCTGACTTAGGTTACGGTACGCCTTTAGACGTCTCGTAATCTAAGTGCCAGTCACGTTCCGTACTTTCGGATCGTGACACTTGGGGCCCATAGGTCACTCCTCCAGTGAGGACGGAGTGGGAGTTATTGCAGTTGGTGTAGTTGGAAGCCATTGACGCCATCTTCTCTTCTGCACGGAGAAAGACACCAAATCTTAGTACCTCAAATCTATGGGCAAACGTATTAAACCGTGATTTGTTCACGAACACGGCACACGAAGTGTGGAGTGGAAAAAGGAAAAGGTCCCAACGGGCGTGCCAGAATCTGTTTACCGTCGAAAACTGGGAAGACAGACGTCTTGCCTGAATTTGGGGTCAGATACTATTTGGTTTTATTCGTCCACCTCTCCGAAGATGCCAAGTTGATTTATGGCACCATGTATCGATGGTTTAGACAGATATGGCCGATGTAGCAGACTTCGTCAGATTCCCCCTCATTGTCAGGGGTTTTTGATTGTGGGGACGCTCTTCCCTGCAGGCGCAAGCCCCTGCAGTTAATTACGCTACCGCATCGCGGTAACCACTTTCTCCTTCTCCAGGTGGTCACTTTGTGTCGTGTATGTTTGTTTTATTTTAGGTTGCCCGTGGATTGTATACGGAGACTAATTTATGTTATCGCCCGTAGGGCGTGGATTAGTCCAAATCCGTATTTTCTTAGATTTGGGTTTGAGTTGGCTTAATGATCGTTAGTCTCATTTGAGATTAAGATCAACTTAAACGTGTTTTAAGGATACGTTAGTGTAATTTTAGACTAAGATCTACTTAACAGGGTTTTGGAATCATTTAGATCCAACAAAAGAGCATGTGGGCTCTATTGCTTTAGTTTAGGGACATTGCGGTCCATTGGGCTTAAGGAAATCATAGTCCATGAGATTAAGGACCTCATAGTCCAGTTTAAAGACATCATAGTGCAGTTTAAAGACCTCATTATCTGTAAAGGACATCATAGTCTATGAGTTTAAGGACCTCATAGTCCATAAGGTTTAAAGACATCGTAGTCTGTGAGATTTTGGTTTAACCGTTTGGGGATGCGCCAAAAGTTATTGGTTATTAGGACCCTCTATCTCTTTGAAGACGTTGAAGAGTTAGAATGACATATATCAAAGTTATGATGAGATGTACCCTTGAACCAATGTTGGTTGGGAGATCTGTAGTCAGGTTTGGGACTAAGACCAAAAGATTATGAGCACATGGGCTCAATTAATCTGAATTAGGGAGTTATGGCCAACTTGTGCTCATCCCACTTAGTTTTGAATAAAATATTGAACATTTATTTGGGCCCAATCCCTTTTTATTTAACAATACTGAGCATTGATTTGGGTTCTGACACCATTTTTCTTTTTGTCTTTTATTGAGTATTGAACACTTTTATGGCAATGAGGCTTTATTTAAAGAACACTTTGTGTTCCCTCAGCGCCCACGTAAGGTGCACATGGAGTGCAGGACCTAGAGCGCTGAAGCGCTTCTTATGAAATAGCGCACATGTGAGGAGCACGTGTTAGTCATATGTATGCCCTAGAGGCCATTACTGTACATATGATGTATATTGTAGTGGATGCTTGGACATATATAGGGAGGACTTTCTTGCTCGACATGATAGTATGCTATCTGGTTGCACTTTATCTTAACATGTACGCTGATTGTCTCTATGTTACATGTTGATAAAGCCCTTAGGATATGTACTCGACTACTGGGACTATGATGAGATCATACTAGTGGGGCCACGGTAGTCGACGAGTACATCCTATAACTGTTCCTAGTCGAGGGTGTATCGAGACATGGCATCGATACACCACAGTAGACTAGCGTATACGCATTTTGACCCATATGATGGGCAATGGATGATCCCATATCCATCGGTTTTTGACATCAAGGATGGTGTACGGGTGCTCAGTGGAGACGGGGTACACTGGACGGACTCGCCGAGAACTCCCAGATGGTATTATACCTCACGTCAGATGGCAGTTCTCCGGTGACACTGGTATAGATTAGTCTATAGACCCGAGATCGTCATAGAGTCTTCTGTGATTCCCACTGTGCTTTGATTTCCATCATACCACATCCAAGAGGGCGTGCAAAAAGGTGGCTTTTGGGTACAGTCCCGAATCACATGGAGGCAATGAGCGATAGGAGGGGATTCGTCTCTCCCGGTATAAGGAGTTGATGTTGTGCTGTGTTCGATTGGTTATAACTGGAAATCCCTGGCCAGGGTTGCTGATATTTACTGGTAAGTGTTATCAGTAGTTTCTCGAACTGTTATAGACCTCATATCGACACGACTTATCAAGCTACTGGGGTCTGACATTTACCACCCCTAGGAGAGATATGCGACATATCAGACGAAGAGACCGGACTGTACAGGAGTGTTACTGACTGGATTCATAGGAGAATGTACAGGCTTGCTTGTTGATCTTCTGAGCGCTCAATATCTGGGTGGCTGTTACGTTTAGCTGACCGCTTGCAGCTTGTGGGTGTTTGATATGATCATCACCTACTGTCGGCGTATTGACGATTCTTTAGAGTCCTACACAGAGGTTTCTTGACTCAGGCAAAACGGAGTAGGGGCACATATGTGATATGTGCAGGACCGAGGATAATGCGATATGAGATACCGTATTATAGTCTCGCGATATTTGATATCAGCCGGGTCATCGGATCAAGTGTTGATTCGATGAATCGGTAAATGATATATTAGTCGGTTATATGCGATATAGCCGGATTGTCGGATCAAGTGTTGATTCGATGATTTAATATATAATTATATATATGATATATTAAATTACATTAACTAATATTAGCTCATTAAAAGATTCTTTTTCTCACTCGGGTAATACATTGATATATATGCGATATATGTTAATTGTATTATTTTATTTTGTTTCAATAAATATTATATATGTGATATATAATATTGTAACATGTTATGATTACTAATGAAACATGTTTTGTGGAGATTAAACAAGATTAGGGTTTGAATTGGGTTAGTTCTTTCATGAACCTTCTAGAAGGTTTTCTTTTGGATTGAGCTAAGATATTATGCTTGATATTTTAAGTGACTCATTCTTAACCCAACCCAAACCCTAGCCCTAGTTAAATCTCTACAAAGGTTACATTGACCATGGTTGCAGAAGTAATTATGATTACATTTCATTATTCATCACAAAAGAAAATGATCTTCTTCTTCCTTCTTTTTCTTTCATGGAAATGCTTTCGAGCTTTTTCAAAGGTGATGAAAATGAGTGAGAAATAGAAAACAAATGAGAGCAAAAATCCTAATTCATCATCCTCATCTATCCTTACCATTTAGATGAGGGTGTTCACTTCATTTTGTAGGGTTCCTAGGCACACTAATGAGGTCTCACAAGGCATCAACCATGCCAATTTCTAATTTCACAAGTGCCGAGAAACCCTAATACGGATCGTTAACTAGATTTTAGGCGAAACAAGCAACTAGTTAACAATTTAACTAAGTGAACGGAAATAAAACCTTTGTAGATCCGGTCCTCCACCTCCATAGCTCCATGATGAAGTCTCCTTGCTATCCAAATCGAATCCCGGGCTCTTGCGTCGGCTTCATCGGAGAACGGGCGGGCTAGGTCGTCGACTTCGATGCTGAAGATGATCTACGTCGAGGCATCACAAGATCAAGCTCGCACTTCACCAAGTCATGAAACTTGTGAAGAAAACGCCCTATACTACTTGGCAAGTGGTAGAGGATGAAGAAATAGGAGGGGGTTCACTTTAGAATTGGATTTCTCACTCATTTGCTCAAGTTGCCATTGATGGAGCAAGGTTTCTTCATGTTGATGATGAAAAAGAAGAAGAAAAAGAATTATCATCTCATTTTTTTTTTAAAAAAAGAAAATCATATGAGTACTTATCATATAGCAACCTTAGTTAGGTGTAGAGAATAAACTAAGGTTAGTTGAATGGTTAGGGTTAAGCATGAGACAAGAATGGTGGACTTATTCAAAGCTTCAAGAAGTTTCAACAAACAAACAAAATAAGCCACCATTCTTTTCTTTATCATTTCAAAAAGAATAATAAATAAATAAATGAATAAGTAAATAAAAAAAACCCTAACCACTCATATAACCATGGTTTAATTCTTTACACTAACCCAAGTGAGCATGTATCGTCAAACATGATACAATCTAGTGCACTAAAATATATCACATATACAATGTGCATTTCAAGTGAGAAAATCCTTTTAAAGTGAACCAATACTAGTTAATGCAAAATAATATATCAAATATACAATTATACATTAAATCATTAAATCAACACTTGATTCAATGATCCGGTCATATCGCATATAACCGACTAGTATTCAATGTATCGACTTATCGAATCAATCCTTGATTCGATAACTAGGTTATATCGCATTCAACCAATCGATACATTCATCGCGAGAATGAAATACGGTATCATATACACGCATTATTCTCGGTCCCGCACATATCTCATATGCGCTCCTATTTCGTTTCGCTTGAACCAGGAAACCTCTGTGTAGGACTCTGAAGACTCGTCAATACGCCGGCAGCAGATGATGATCATATCAAACACCCACAAGCCGCAAGCGGTCTGCTAAACGTAACGGCCACCCGGGTATTGAGCGATCAGAAGATCGACGAGCAAGCCCGCTCACAGTCCTGCGAATCCAACCAGTAACACTTACCGTACAGTCCGGTCTCGTCGTCTGATATGTCGCATATCTCGCCTAGGGGTGGTAAACGTCAGACCCCAATAGCTTGATAAGTCATGTCGATATGAGGTCTATAACATTTCGAGAAACTACTGGTAACACTTACCAGTAAATCTCAGCAACCCTGGCCAGGGATTTCCGGTTATAGCCAATCGAACACAGCGCAACATCAACTCCCTATACCGGGAGAGACGAATCCCCTCCTATCGCTCATTGCCTCCATGTGATTCGGGACTGTACCCAAAACCCACCGTTTTGCACTCCCTCTTGGACGTGGTAAGGTGGAAATCAAAGCACAGTGGGAACCACACAAGACTCTATGACGATCTCGGGTCAATAGACTACTCTTTACCAGTGTCACCAGAGAACTGCCATCTGACGTAAGGTATAATACCATCCGGGAGTTCTCGGCGAGTCCGTCCAGTGTACCCAGTCTCCACTGAGCACCCGTATATGATCTCCGATGTCAAACACCAATGGATATGGGATCATCCATCGCCCATCTGGATGGGTCGAGAAGGTACACGCTAGTCTACTCTGGTATATCGATGCCCCGTCTCGATACACCCACGACTAGGGACTTTGAAGGATGTACTTATGGACTACCATGTCCACACTAGTATGATCCGCATCATAGTCCAGGTAGTCAAGTACACATCCTAAGGGCTTTACCAACATGTAACAGAGAGACAATCCGTGTACACGTTAAGGTAAAGAGCAACCAGATAGCATACTATCATGTCGAGCAAGAAAGTCCTCCCTATATATGTCCAAGCATCCACTACAATATACATCCTATGTATAGTAATGGCCTCTAGGGCATACATATAACTAATAAATCTCCCACTTGCACTAGGGCCATCTGTAGCAGTGGTTGTAGTATCTCATACTCAACCATCCCATAAAAGTCTCTCTCTGGGAAAAGGCCTTCGTGAGTCGATCCGCCGTGTTGTCCTCTGAGTCAACTCTCCTTACCTTGATCACCCTGGAGATCAACCATCTCCATGATCAGGTGATACTGCCTTAGATTATGTCTGGGTCACTGATGGGACGGAAGTTCCTTGGCATAAGCCACAACTCCATTGTCTCACAATGGTAGGAACGTAGTTCATCTCATGAACCAATATACACCCAAACAGCCTCTTTGGTAGCATCTTAACTAGCGATGTATCCTGCCTTTATCGTCTAGTATGCCACGGTATTTAGCTTGGAACTCTTCCAACATACCGTCCCTTTACTGAGGGTAAAGACAATGCCTGTGACTGACATTCAGTCGTTCTCATCACTCTGGAACACTTCCAGTGATTCTCCCCAGGATCATTTGATACCATCTCACTTCAACTAGTGAGAATCCGATCATCCATTTAGATCTATCTCATAGATCCAAAATCCAGGATTTAGTAGGTATCACTTTGATCCTATGTGGAGAATCATTGTGATAAGCGGAGATTGATCGAGCGTAGCAAAGGAAACTTCTTCCCTATCAAGAGTATGTCATCCACATACTCTACGAGGATCGCCACCATACTCCCTACTACCTTTTTGTTTATACAAGGTTCATCTACCATTTTGATGATGTCAAACTCTTTGACTAACACATCAAAACAGACGTTCCAACTCCGCGATGCCTGCTTTATGTTATAAAGCATCCTGTACAAGTTTCCGCTGCTCCCACTGTCTACGAAGCCCTCTGGTTGTGTACTTATAGACGCCCTCTTCTAAAACATCATTTAGAAGAGCTGTCATGACACCCAACCACCAGATATCGTAGTCATGGTATGTAGCCGTGGCAAGTAGGATCTGGATGGACTTAAGCATAGGCCCCAGGAAAAAGGTTTCATTATTATCCATGCCTGGTCGATGACGAAAACCTTTAACAAGTCTAGCTTTGAAAGTCTCAACTTTTCCATCTACACCAAGTAATCTTCTCAAGATATACTTGCTCCTGATGGGAATTTAACCCTTCAGATAAAGCAACTAAAGTCCATACTTTGTTGGTGTATAAGGATTCCATCTCAGATCGATAAACATCCAGCCATTCTTACAGAGTCTCACTCCTGATGGCCAGCTCGAAACTAGTTGGGTCATCATCTCATGATGCAATCCTCGCTCCCACTGTCATAGAGAAACAGAAGTATCTCTCAGGTGGGTGAGGAACCCTACTAGATCGGTGGAGAGGCTGAGGTTCGTTGGTAACTATTCAATCCTTTGGTTGTACCAAATCATCTGCTGTAGTTTGCATAGCTGGAACATTTCCAGTTCTACATAACAGACCTTGCCTCGAGCTTGTCCGGATTTTTCTTTTATACATAGCCCGGACAACCCAAATCTTAACTAGCTTAAGACATGGGCTCTTCCCATACCATATCTCATATGGAGTGGTAGGCAACTGATTTGATTCGAACCCTATTCAATAGGTATGCAGCTTCTCAAGTGCATAACTCCCAAAAGGAAAATAGGAAACTCAGTAGTACTCATCATAGAGCGCACCATATCAAATAGGGTGCAATTGCTCCGCCCCGATATACCATCGTGCTATGGTGTATACGGAGGAGTAATGCTGAGAGAGAATCTCATTCTCCTTTAGAATAGTCCAAGAATTCCGTGCTTAAGTATTCTCCTCCTTGATCTCATCAAAGGACGTAATACTTATACCCGTATTTTGGTTCTCTACTTCTAACTTATATTCTGTGAATATCTCAAAAGGGTCGGACTTGTGTTTCAACAGGAACATGGGTCTAAATCTCGAAAGATCATCAGAGAATGTAATGAAGTATAAAGAACCGGTCCTGGCATGTGTAGACTGGGGACTTACATACATCAACATGTATCATCCCAAGAGTTCACTAACTCTTTCTCTGTTTCCAGTAAACGGAGCTATGGTCATCTTATCTTTGTGACATGACTGGCAAGTTTCATAAGATGTAAATTCAAACAGATTTAAATATGCATCTAAATGTAACTTCAGCTAGTCGAGTCGCATTGATATGACCTAGTCTACAATGCCTCAAGAAGAATTCGTTCATTTCTGAACTCTTCCTCTTATGTGTGTTCCATATACTAAGAACTGTAGTTTGATTTAGAGCATCAATACTTTTAGATAACGTGCCTGAACCGATCAACTTTTGATATAGGAAATGTTCAAAACATTATCCAACAATACAAAATTTTACCATTTCTTTACTAATAAAGAGATTGATATGATTTTGTATATCAGGTTCGGTATCTAATAACATTCGTTCAGAATCATTGTATTGGTAATACAGGGTGACAGTGACCGACAGACTTGGCAGCAACTCTTGCCCCGTTTTCTGTCTCATGAAACTTATCACCCGTTCTCAGATCTTTGCCTTTCTGTAGCCCTATGTAACAGATTACATATCTGGGATCCTGTTCCGGTATCAGATACCCAGGACGCAGAGGATACTGAGAAACAGTTCTGTGTAATGAACACACCCGAAGATGATGCATCAGTATGCACTTTCTTCGTTTGGGCGGCACGGGAATTCTGGTAATCCCCAATTTCCTGCTATGTCTTATAACAATTATAAGTTAGAGCGGGACCAACGTTCCCCAGCTCAGTATAACAAGCGAGTTCGGTCAATAATCCGTATTATTATCTTGATTAAGGCGTGATATGGTCGCTACCTGGAGAGAGAGAGAAGAAAACACTCAGCGTGCGCTCTTACAAGAATAGATTGGTTATTATTTTATCTAATCAGGATGGCTCCCACTGTTTTTATCAAATCTTCCTTCAAACCCTAAAAGGAAAGACTAGCCGGGATTAATTACACACTACAAGTTCGTCAATCTTTCAGCCAGGCCAGTATCGGTACTTTGAGGGAGGTCCCCCGTGCTTTCGCACGAACCTAATTAATGTAAATCTCGTTTTCCCAGAGGCGTAACCCCGTTGACACCTTTCTAGACACCTACTTGATCGGCTAATTGTAATGTGTAAAACTCTCCCAGGAGTAACTCTTACTCACAGTGGGTATCGGGATCCAACTATCTCATAGAAGGTATGCAATCTCATTGCAAATTTCAACACTTGAAATTCCCGATAATATTTTGCCCCTAGCGTCCCATGACCTTGACGCAGGCCAACAAACCATAGTCCGCTAGTCAAGTTCAACCCGTCATTTCCTGATTGAATTAAACCCACCCGCACGACCCTTGACGCAGGCCAACAAAGTCGCACGACTACCCTAATCCAATCTGCATCATATGCATAAGCAGATAAATACTAGTTAGCTACCGCACACTACGCCTTGACGCAGGCCAACAAACGTAGCACGAATACTAACTACCACTTATCTGAAATGACGGAGGGCTACGACAGGATTTTCTGAAAACCTATTGCGTAATGAACTTGATATCGTTGTAGAATCAAATGATTTTAAAATGGAGTGTTTTTTTGGGCTTTTCTAGTTTTGCTAAAGGAGTCACTCCCGGTGAAGGGATCGTCGGTCCTTTTCTCGTCGAATGAGGCGTGGGATATATCATATATATCACTGTGCAAAGCAAAAACTCTTAAAAGAAATCAAAAGACAAACCGAGTGTGTAGCATCTGCCAGTTATTGCTAAAGGAGTCACTCCCGGTGAAGGGATCTCGGTCCTTTCCTTATCGAATAAGGTGCAGGATATATCATATATACCGCTGTGCAAAGCAAGAACTGTAGCTACTTGTTTTATTTTTGAAATTCGATTCTACAACATCTTAGGTTTCTTTTATTTCATTAATCATATTAATGAAGTCCCATCATTTAAGTACCTAAACATCACAGATAAATACGACGTACACTTATGCCATCCGCATTCGCCCCGATGTCCCCTCGTGCACCGTTAGGTTAGGTAACTAACGGCAGAGTGAGGCAGGGCTAGCACGGGTGTAAAACATAAGTAACGCCTATATAATATATCATATATACTATATACTGTATCTATCACAGAACATCACATGATCACATCACAGATATCGCAGCAGAAGAAACATTGGAAATATTGGATATACTAGGACGTCCGTGTTTTCAATACGAGCCAGTATAAAACACGGATTCCACGGTCGCGATGAATAGCCAAACCCACACCCCAAGACCCCTACGAGAGCGGCAAGCAACCCTACCAATTCTAGAGTTAGGAGACCCGGACTCGACTCCTCGAGTTGGTCTCTCACTGGACTCCAGAACCCGATTACTTATGCTCTCCTCCTTGGGTCTATCCTAGTGCGGAAAAGTAAATAATATACAAAAGGTGACATCTTCCGCAACCTGGAAGTGCCCCAATAAAAGAATATTACATACAAGTTTTTACATGAATGAAAATGAAATACTCTCATCTCACATAAAAAAAACCCGGCTATTCAAACACGACGATCCAATATAACATATCCAGCAACACATAACATCACATGTCATCAACGTAAGTAAATATGCGCATCCCAATTGCTGTTGACATATAGCAACGAAACCGGCGATATCACATATTACACTGACGGTCACAGAAAAGAAAGTGTAAAACTACAACAGTTGGAATCCGCAATCTCTTTAGACATCACATGCCTAATCAAATGAATTCCTTAGGCATCACATGCCTAACGATTATAAACCCCGCATTTCAGTCTCATTATCGAAAACACTTTTCAATATCAAGTCGGGCAATTCAACAGGATTCCCGACATCCTGAATGAATGCTCGTCGCAAACTTCAGTAGGCGGCCGCACCCCCGACGCCATCAACGAAGTGCACCAAGGCAGAACACCGCTACCGCGAGCACCCGAACGGATGCTTTCGGCCACGGGGTTCTCCTACAGTCACTTGGTCGGGGTTAAGGGATGTAGCAGTCTAATAAGTTTACCGGCGAGTATCTGCGTACGCTACGTGATTGCGACGGACTTTTGATCACATCAAAATTCTGTGGCAACCGATCAAGTGAGACTAAACTGCTATGTTTATAACATTCATTCAGTTATCTCATAACTATTTGTGAATTCCAATTATTGTATCACATTCCAGATAATTAGAAAATGTTAAACTTTCCGATCGAACATTCAAACACCCAAGTTTTCCCGATACAGATCAACACATGAAACAAGTTTAAAAACATCCAGTTCATGCCTCAGTACCAACGGTCCAGCCGTAGAAGGGTCAAGCCAACGCCTCACATGTGGCACGCCGTACTGCCCCAAACCCTAAGGTTCAAAGGGCAGTTCAAGACGGTCACATAATCGAGTTAAGGTTTGTTGTCTTCTAGAGGGTCCATCGCGTTACTTGCACTACTTAGAACGTTATTAAACTACGGAAAGATCCAACACTTGGAAATTTCCCGACAGGGGAAAAGGTGGGTATTTATATCCGGTCGAATTTTTTTAACATATTCAATAATTATCCGGAAAAGCACACAGACAAAATTAGACAATCCGATCAAAACACCGAGTCCCCAATACAACCCAGAAAATTCAACTCTTGAATTCAGATTAAAAATTCCCAGGAAAACCAGCACTAAAAACTAGGAATTACTGTGTAAACATAATTGTCTGAAGAGACAAATTGGTCGCGGAATCGCCGCAATAGGCATGCTATTGCCGCGGTTCCGCCGCACTTTTAGCGATTCAGGTTCTCGAACTTCACAGTAATTCTTAGAAATACCTGCTTATTTTTCTGCATACTTTTAATTCTCAAAAATCCACAAATACAGAAAATGTCCAGAGAGCATTTTGGAGATGGGGTTTCGGTTCGATCGGACTTCAAACTCCGTCTACGCTTCGCCTAAGGCTCTACTAGGCTCTGATACCACTGTAGGGTTCCTAGGCACACTAATGAGGTCTCACAAGGCATCAACCATGCCAATTTCTAATTTTACAAGTGCCGATAAACCCTAATACGGATCGTTAACTAGATTTTAGGCGAAACAAGCAACTAGTTAACAATTTAACTAAGTGAACGGAAATACAACCTTTGTAGATCCGGTCCTCCACCTCCATAGCTCCATGATGAAGTCTCCTTGCTGTCCAAATCGAATCCCGGGCTCTTGCGTCGGCTTCATCGGAGAACGGGCGGGCTAGGTCGTCGACTTCGATGCCGAAGATGATCTACGTCGAGGCATCACAAGATCAAGCTCCCACTTCACCAAGTCATGAAACTTGTGAAGAAAACACCCTATACTACTTGGAAAGTGGTAGAGGATGAAGAAATAGGAGGTGGGTTCACTTTAGAATTGGATTTCTCACTCATTTGCTCAAATTGCCATTGATGGAGCAAGGTTTCTTCATGTTGATGATGAAGAAGAAGAAGAAAAAGAATATCATCTCATTTTTTTTTAAAAAGAAAATCATATGAATACTTATCATATAATACCATAGTTAGGTGTAGAGAATAAACTAAGGTTAGTTGAATGGTTAGGGTTAAGCATGAGACAAGAATGGTGGACTTGTTCAAAACTTCAAGAAGTTTCAACAAACAAACAAAATAAGCCACCATTCTTTTCTTTATCATTTCAAAAAGAATAATAAATAAATAAATGAATAAGTAAATAAACAAAACTCTAACCACTCATATAACCATGGTTTAATTCTTTACACTAACCCAAGTGAGCATGTATCATCAAACATGATACAATCTAGTGCACTAAAATATATCACATATACAATGTGCATTTCAAGTGAGAAAATCCTTTTAAAGTGAACCAATACTAGTTAATGCAAAGTAATATATCAAATATATAATTATACATTAAATCATTAAATCAACACTTTATTCAATGATCCGGTCATATCGCATATAACCGACTAGTATTCAATGTATCGACTTATCGAATCAATCCTTGATTCGATAACTAGGTTATATCGCATACAACCAATCGATACATTCATCGCGAGAATGAAATACGGTATTATATACACGCATTATTCTCGGTCCCGCACATATCTCATATGCGCTCCTATTTCGTTTCGCTTGAACCAGGAAACCTCTGTGTAGGACTCTAAAGACTCGTCAATACGCCGGCAGCAGATGATGATCATTTCAAACACCCACAAGCCGCAAGCGGTCTGCTAAACGTAACAGCCACCCGGGTATTGAGCGATCAGAAGATCGACGAGCAAGCCCGCTCACAGTCCTGCGAATCCAACCAGTAACACTTACCGTACAGTCCGGTCTCGTCGTCTGATATGTCGCATATCTCGCCTAGGGGTGGTAAACGTCAGACCCCAATAGCTCGATAAGTCGTGTCGATATGAGGTCTATAACATTTCTAGAAACTACTGGTAACACTTACCAGTAAATCTCAGCAACCCTGGCCAGGGATTTCCGGTTATAGCCAATCGAACACAGCGCAACATCAACTCCCTATACCGGGAGAGACGAATCCCCTCCTATCGCTCATTGCCTCCATGTGATTCGGGACTGTACCCAAAAACCACCGTTTTGCATGCCCTCTTGGACGTGGTAAGGTGGAAATCAAAGCACAGTGGGAACCATACAAGACTCTATGACGATCTCGGGTCAACAGATTACTCTGTACCAGTGTCACCAGAGAACTGCCATCTGACGTAAGGTATAATACCATCTGGGAGTTCTCGGCGAGTCCGTCCAGTGTACCCAGTCTCCACTGAGCACTCGTATATGATCTCCGATGTCAAGCACCAATGGATATGGGATCATCCATCGCCCATCTGTATGGGTCAAGAAGGTACACGCTAGTCTACTCTGGTATATCGATGCCCCGTCTCAATACACCCACGACTAGGGACTTTGAAGGATGTACTTATGGACTACCATGTCCCCACTAGTATGATCCGCATCATAGTCCAGGTAGTCAAGTACACATCCTAAGGGCTTTACCAACATGTAACAGAGAGATAATCAGTGTACACGTTAAGGTAAAGAGCAACCAGATAGCATACTATCATGTCGAGCAAGAAATTCCTCCCTATATATGTCCAAGCATCCACTACAATATACATCCTATGTATAGTAATCGCCTCTAGGGCATACATATAACTAACACATTTAGTGAGTGAGAGCTTGTGTTAATGAAACTTCAAGGTAGATCATCTTTGTTATCGAAGATCGGAAGCAAGTTTGCATCTTTCTCTTCGTGGAGCCTCTCGATAGTCCGGAACTTGATGATCGCAGCGAAGGGACCACAACACGGAGCTTATGAAGTGAAGGAACGGACTACAAAGGTTGTAATCCCAAAATCTTAGATGTTGAAGTGTTTAACATGCTTTGTTTCGCCTAATCTCTAGTCTAAGATCTTGGTTTAGGGTTTTCGGCTTGGCTAATTTTTAAATCGGGCATGGTTGATGCCTTATAGACCCTTGTGAGCGTGCCTAATAACCCTACAGTGGTATCAGAGACAAGCTAGAGCTTTAGGCGAAGTCTGGGCGAAGTTTAAAATCCGATCGAACTCCGAATACACGGTTTATACCCTTTTCTGGAAATTTTTTAAAAATGTTGATTTTTTCATATTAGAAATACTCAAAAGAATCAGTAGGAAATTCTAAGGATTACCCTAAAATACGACACCCTAACTCCCTGAAGACGCCGCGGAACCGCGGCAGGAGCATGCTTCCTGCGGCGGTTCTGCGGCCGTAGTTGGGAGTTATGGCGTCGTATTGGCAAGGTTGATCCGTAGGTACTTCCTGATGCTTCTGGGAAATTTTTAATTTACTCAAGTGTTGAGTTTTCTGGGTTGTATTGGGAGCTCGTTGATTCGATTGGAAAGTTTAACTTCGTTTAATTTTTTCCGGGTAATTTTAGAAACTGTCAAAAAGTTCGAACGGATATCAATAACTCACTTTTTCCCCTGTCGAATTTTTTTTCAAAAGTTGGATTTTTTTCTCGAGTTTGTAACTTTCGGAAAATCATGCAAGTAACGCGGTGGACCCTCTAGAAGAACACAAACCTTAACTCGATTATGTGACCGTCTGAACCGCCTCTGAACCTTAGGGTTTGGGGCAGTACGGCGTTGCCACATGTGAGGCGTTGGCTTGACCCTTCTACGGCTGGACCATTGGTACTGTGGCATGTGATGGATATTTTTTGAACTCCGCTCAAGTGTTGAGTTATTTGGGAAATCTTGGGTGTTTGTTTATTCGATCGGAATGTTTAACACTGTCTATTTATCTGGAATGTGATACAATATTTGGAATCCACAAGTAGTTATGAGATAACTAATTTGAATGTTATAAATCTAGCAGTTTAGTCTCAGATGATCGGTTGCCACGGGATTTTGATGTGATCAAAATTCCGTCGCAATCACGTAGCGTATGCGAATACTCGCCGGGTAAACTTAATAGATAGCCACGCCCCATAGCCCCGACAAAGTGACTGTAGGAGAACCCCGTCGCCGAAAGCATCCGTTCGGGTGCTCGCGGCAGTGGTGTTCCGCCTTAGTGCATTTCGTCGACGGCATCCGGGGGTGCGGCCGTCTACTAAAGTTTGCGACGAGCATTCGATCAGGATGTCAGGAATCTTGTTGAATTGCCCGACTTGATATTGAAAAGAGTTTTCGATAATGAGACTAAAATGCGGGGTTTATAATTGTTAGGCATGCGATGTCTAAAGAATTCATTTGGTTAGGCATGCGATGTCTAAGAAGGTTGCGGATTCCAACTGTTGTAGTTTTACACTTTCTTTTCTGTGACCGTAAGCGTAGTATGTGGTGTATCGCCGGCTTCGTTGCTATACATCAACGACAATCGGGATACGCATACTTGCTTACGTTGATGATATGAGATATTATGTGTTGCTGTGATATGTTATATTGGATCGTCGCGTTTTGAATAGCCGGGGGTTTTATGTGAGATGAGAGTTTTTCTTTTCCATTCATGTAAAATTTATTTGTATGTAATATTCTTTTATTGGGGCACTTCCGGGCTGAGGTTGATGTCACCATTGTATATTATTTACTTTTCCGCATTAGGTAGACCCAAGGCGGGGAGCACAAGTAACCGTGTTCTAGGGTCCAGTGGGAGTCCATCTCGAGGAGACGAGACCGGGTCTCCTAACCCTAGAATTGCCAGTGTTGCTTGCCGCTCTCGTAGGGGTCTAGGGATGTGGGTTTGGCTATTCATCGCGACCGTGGAATCCGTGTTTTATACAGGCTCGTATTAAAACACAGACGTCCTAGTATATCCAATATTTCATATATGTTCTTCTACTGCAATGTTCTGTGATGAGATCATATTACTGCCTGAGACGAATGTTTATATTATATATATGAGATATATGTTATATTGCAGATTTCGTTTCAAATGTGATGCTTGTGAAGCATATTAAAATGGGACTTAATTAATGAGATTAATGAAACTAAAAGAAACCTAAAGATGTTGTAGAAACTTGTTTAAAAACTGGTAGCTCTAGTTATTGCTTTGCATAGCAGTGTTCCTTGTAGAACATCCAGCACCTTATTCGATAAGGAAAGAGCTGAGATCCCTTCACCGGGAGTGACCTCTTTAGCAATAACTGGCAGATGCTGCATACTCGGTTTGTCTTTTGATTGCTTCTATAGTTCTTGCTTTGCACAGCGGTATTTGTGAAATATCCTGCACCTTATTCGATGAGGAAAGAGCCGACGATCCCTTCACCGGGAGTGACCTCTTTAGCAAAACTAGAAAAGGCCTCAAAACCATTCCATTAAAAATCACTCGATTCTACAACGATATCAAGTTCATTACGCTCATGGTTTTCATAAAAACCTGCGTAGCCCTCCGTCATTTCAGATAAGTACTACTTAGTATTCGTGATGCGGTAGTTTGGCATGTGTCAAGGCGTAGTGTAAGGTAGCTAACTAGTGCTTATCTGCTAAGCATACGATGCGATTGGATTAGGGTATTCGTACGGCATTGTTTGGCATGTGTCAAGGGTCGTGCAGGTGGGTTTAATTCAATCAAGAAATGTACGGGTTGAACTTGACTAGCGGACTATGGGTTGTTTGGCATGCGTCAAGGTCATAGCACGCTAGGGGTGAAATATTATTGGGAATTTCAAGCGTTGAAATTTGCAATGAGATTGCATACCTTCTATGAGATGGTTGGATCCCGATACCCACTGCGAGTAAGAGTTACTCCTGGGAGAGTTTTACACATTACAATTAGCCGATCAAGTAGGTGTCTAGAAAGGTGTTAACGGGGTTACGCCCATGGGAAAACGAGGTTTACTTTAATTAGGTCCGTGCGAAAGCACGGGGAACCTCCCTCAAAGTACCGGCACCGGCCTGGCTGAAAGATTGGCGAACTTGTAGGGTGTAATTAATCCCAGCTAGTCTTTCCTTTTAGGGTTTGTAGGAAGATTTGAATAAAACAGTGGGAGCCATCCTGATTAGATAAATTGATAACCAATCTAATCTTGTAAAAGCGCACGCTGAGTGTTTTCTTCTCTCTCTCTCTCTCTCCTGGTTATGACTATGTCACGTCTTAATCAAGATAATAATACAAATGTATTTGACCGAACCCGCTTGTTATACTGAGCTGGGGAACGTTGGTCCCGCTTCAACTTATAATTGTTATAAGACAGAGCAGGAAATAGGGGATTACCAGAATTCCCATGCCGCCTAAACGAAGAAAGTGCATGCTGATGCATCATCTTCGGGTGTGTTCATTACACAGAACTGTTTCTCAATATCCTTTACGTCCTGGATATTTGATACCGGATCAGGATCCCATATATGTAATTTGTAACATGGGCTACAGATAAGTAGAGAACTGAGAACGGGTGATAAGTTTCATGAGATAGAAATGGTGCAAGTGTTGCAGCCAAGTCTGTTGGTAGTTATCACCCTGTATTACCAGAATACATTGATTCTGAACGAATGCTATTAGATACCGAACCTGATGTACAACATCATATCAGTCTCTTTATTAGTAAAGAAGGATATAATTTTGTATTGATGGATAATGTTTTGAACATTTCCTATATCAAGAGTTGATCGGTTCAGGTGCGTTATCTAAAAGCATATACGTTCTAAATCAAAACTACAGTTCTTAGTATATAGAACACACACAAGAGGAAGAGTTCAGAAATGAACGAATCATTCTTGAGGCTTTATAGACTAGGTCATATCAATGCGACCCGACTAGCTAAGTTACATTTAGATGCATATTTAAATTAGTTTGAATTTACATCTTATGAAACTTGTCGGTTATGTCACAAAGATAAGATGACCACAGCTCTGTTTATTTGAAACAGAGAAAGAGTAAGTGAACTCTTGGGATTGATACATGCTGATATATGAAGGTCCCCTGTCTACACATACCAAGACTGGTTCTCTCTACTTCATTACATTCTCTGATGACCTCTCAAGATTCAGACATATGTTCCTGTTGAAACACAAGTCCGAACCTTTTGAGATATTCACAGAATATAAGTTAGAAGTAGAGAACCAAAAACGGGTATATGTATTATGTCCTTTGATGAGATCAAGGAGGAGAATACTTGAGCACGGAAATCCTGGACTATTCTAAAGGAGAATGAGATTCTCTCTCAGCATTACTCCTCCGTATACACCACAGCACGTCGGTGTATCGGGGCGGAGCAATCACACCCTATTAGATATGGAGCGCTCTATGATGAGTACTATTGAGTTTCCTATTTCCTTTTTGGAGTTATGCACTTGAGAAGCTGCATACCTATTAAATAGGGTTCCAATTAAATCAGTTGCCTACCACTTCATATGTGATATGGAATGGGAAGAGTCCATATCTTAAGTATGTTAAGATATAGGGTTGTCCAGCCTATGTCTAAAAGCATAATCCGTACAAGCTCGAGGCAAAGTCAGATCTGTGGAAGTTTGTTGGATATCCCAAGCATTCGCAAGGGAATATCTTCTACCTAACCGAGGAACAAAAGATGATTTGTTTCTCAGCATGCCATCTTTGTGAAAGGGAATTTCTTGTGAAGAAATTATTGGACATGAGGTAGAACTGGAAAGAGTTCCAGCTATACAAACTGCTGCTGATGATTTGGTAGAACCAAAGGATTCAACAGTTTCTAACGAACCTCAGCCTCTCCGCCGAACTAGTAGGGCTCCTCATCCACCTGAGAGATACTTCGGTTTCTCTATGACAGTGGGAGCGAGGATTGCATCATGAGATGATGACCCAACTAGCTTCGAGCTGGCCATCATGCTGGATATAGTGCCCTCTAAGTCAATTATTGGATCGCAGGTACGTGATTGCAATGATTGAGGGAGGACCTATACCGGTATGAAAGTCTTACTCGAGATGATAGTGTGCTATCTGGTTTGTCTTTATCATTGTTTACATGCTTTAGTTCTCTATTGCATGTTGATAGAGCCCATAGGATTCTTGCTTGACTGCCAGCAGTATGATGGCGATCATATACGTGGGAGCTGGGGTCTGTAAGCACATCCTTAAAGTGTCCCTAGTCGTATGAGTTTTGAGACAGGGCATCGATACTCCAGAGTAGACTAGTGTATACAGTCGAGACCCCGACGAGGGGCGATGGCCGGTCTCACAAGCCATTGGTGTCAGTTGGTTCACCTAAGATGTATACAGGTACTCATTGCATTATGAGTACACCGGACAAGACTCGCCGGGAACATGTTAGTTGGTATTATATATATCGTCAGATAGCAGTTCCCTGGTGACATGTGTACAGGTTAGTTTGTCGACCTGAGATCGTCATTTGTCTCGTGTGAGTTCCCACTGTGCTTTGATTACTACCCTACCACGCTCAAAGGAGACGGGCAAACAGGTTTTAGTTGGGTACAGTCCCGAGCCACATGGAGGCAGTGAGCGGATCGTCGGGGATTCGTCTCTCCCGGTATTGGGGGTTGATTCCGCACAGTGCACGGGTGGCCATCACTAGAAATCCTCGGCCGAGGTAGTGGAGAATTACTGATTTGGATCAGTAGTTTCTCAGGAGGTGATGGGCTTCATACCGACACGAATTATCGCATTATTAGGGGTCTGACTTTATCCACCCCCCTAGACTCGATATGCGATACTATTAGACGAACGGACCGGACTGTACGGATATTCTCACTGTCAGGCTCAGTAGGGTTTTCTGGATGAGTTCGCTCGTCAGCTTCCCTTCCAATCAATACATAGGCAAACGTTACGTACAGCTTGTACCTCTGACGTGCTAGAGGTTATACCCAGTGCCAGTGTGTTGATGAGTCATTAGAGTTCCCCACAGACCGTTTCCCAAGTTTGGGCGAAACATTGTAGAGGCCGTATGGTTTTATGGCAAGGTTCGGAAAATGCACGTGCGTTTACGCACGTGTCATATTTCGGGCAGATAATACTGGCGGGCTTTGGTTTAAGACGGATCCGAGTATTATACTGTGTAGATATAATATCTTTGTCTCAGTTGCAATTGTATTCGGTCGTAATACAAATGCGGGTATATTTATACTGTTACGGGGTTGTCCTGAAATTTGTTTCAGGATCGCTTTTGGAAGTTGCCAGTTTCCAGTTTTCTATCACCCGTGTTTAACATTCGGTTAAATGCGGATTTATCTTTTCGTCACTTGGGTGAGTCATGAGATAAGTCGTGTTTCTAGAAGGTTCTAGAATGGTGACTAGGTTCATGAATCATTCACTTACATTAATTGATTGGATGACTAGATTAATGACTCATTCTTACATTTAATGTTATGCAAGGTGTCATTAGTAATTCATCTTTCCTTTAATGAAGTGATAAGGATTCATGCTTGTGGTCACCCTCTCTCTTCTCTCCTACACTCACCTCCCTCATACTTTAAATTAGCTGGCCCCTCTCTTGAGTTTGGCCAAGTTTGTTTTGGGAAAAGATTATGATAGATTTGTGTATGGAAATTTCATATAGCTCAAATTCTTATCACCCGATTCCAAAAAGGGCAACTTCATTAACCGTTCGTCCACGGCTTTGGACGAAGTGAGACAAAGTGTTCTACTCATTCTCTACATCAATCTTGGTCATTTCTTTTACCAAACTTGCTGATCGAGTTGCCTCGGTTCAGAGGCGGGAGCCCGTTTAAAGATCCGTCGATGTAGTGCCACCTGGACGAGAAGACTGGAGATTCAGGAGATCGGAGTAGCCGCAACAAAGCTTGGGATGATGGTTGAAGACCGAAGGACTCGGATCGTTCGGTATAACATTTCTACCTACTTTGTAGTTTGTTAGTTTAGCTTTAATGGCCGATCCGGCTTATAGTACGCGATAGCGCCAGTCTAAAAGTTTTTGTTCCGCATTTGGCGTCTGTTAGACGGCCGGGGCGCTACCGTGGACTTACAGTGGTATCAGAGCCTCACCATTAAGCTTTACTAACTTGTGCTAACGCGTTTAAAAGATCGATCGAACGGAATTTCCGAAATCGCAATTTTCAGCACACAAGTTTCTGTCGATTTTAAATCAGGGCCAAAAATAATTTTGCATATCACAGAAAATTGAGCAGGGTTTTTGAAGAATTCTGGTGAAATTCGAGCACGTATTCCTACAGAACCACCGCGGATCCACGGTCAAACCTTGGGTTTGACCGCGGAACCGCGGCTAGTTTGTGGGAACAGTGCTTCAATTTTATCCAGAGTTCTTCATATTGGAAATTGTGGTTTTTTTGGTATATTCTTTTGGGCCCAGTTTTTATTACTATACACCAGATGTTCGTGGGGCCCACTTCGGGAAGTTTTGTCAATCGAAATTTTAAACTTATTAGTATGCAGTATTTACATTATATCTCCGACCGGGAATGTCATTTGAGCGGTAAACCGCGTCTAATTGCTATAGTTCTTTTAGACGGGTTTGCGAACGTGACATTCGCGTTGATGTTCTGTGTTATGCTGTGATGTTGCGGATTTGTCGTGGTGGATAGCAGTGTGCAATGGTAGTGCAGTTTGGATTTATTTGTACATTTGATATTGCGGGGCGAGCGTCCAACATGTGGATTGCTATCACTGCCTGTTTGTATAATATTCTTTTAGGGCACGACCGGGATGAGGTCTATGTACCCGTTGTATATATTTTTATTTTCTATACTAGGTTTACCCCGCGACGGAGTGCACGGATAGCCGGGTTCTGGAGGGCAACGGGTCCGTATCTCATGGCTTTGAGAGGCAGAGGGGCCTCACTCTAGAATTGTCAGACTATTCGCCGAACTCGTAGGGGGTACAGGTTGACCCAAGGAGCGGTGCTCAAGTTACCGGATTCCGTGAAGTGCCGGGTGGTCCATTCACATTGCTGTAGGCGGCTGCCTCGCTTCAGGTTTTGGCGGGTAACTTTCCGCACCCGTAGGGGTCTAGGTTTTCATTGCACAGGCTATCCACACGACCAGGGGAATTTCGGGTTTCAGTAGCGGATCTGTGAAACCCGGGGATCCCAGATTATCTGTATTGTTCTGTGATGCTTATTACTTTTCTGTAATGTTGCATATTATCATGCCTGGAGCGATTATTGTATATTGGTATATATACTATTAGATGTTGTATATGTTTTACACCCGCGCTAGTCCAGTCCCCGCTCTGTCGTTAGTTAAGTAACCTAACGGGTAATGACGGGACCCAGTGGCGAATGCGGGAGGCATATACGTACATTTTATTTTTCGTTCTTTTCCGGTGTGATTAAATGGTGGGACTGTATTGATTCTGATCAATACAAAGGAAAACAAACCTATATTTGGTGTTGTTGTTGGAATAATTTTAAAAAGTGTTATTACAAAGACGTTTCCTTTTGTTTTGCATAGTGATATTCGGTTGGAATATCCTGCACCTCATTCGAGGAGGCAAGGGCAGATATCCCTTCACCGGGAATTACCCCTTGCGCAGAAGTTTACGTCAGGGTAATAACTTTACTATAGTCGATTACAAGTTGCTTTGCATGGCGGTATTCAGTTAGAATATCCTGCACCTCATTCCACGAGGAAAGAGCCGAGATCCCTTCACCGGGAGTGACCTCTTTAGCAAAAGGTTTTCGTCATTATATCTTTATAAAAAGCTATCAGGTTCCTTCAATAAGATCAAGTTCATTACGTTAAAGGTTTTTCGCCAAAAACCAGCCGTAGCCCTTCGTCATTTCTTATGGATAGTCAGTAGTATTCAAGCTATGTTTGTTGGCCCTTAGTCATGGCATAGTGTTTGGTAGCTGCTGCGTATTCATTTGTTGCATAGATAGATGCGTTGGATTGGGACAGTCGTATTACTTTGTTGGCCCTTAGTCAAGAGTATGTATGGGTGGGTTCAAATCAACCTGGATAATGATGGGAAGAACTTGACATGTGACTTATGATTTGTTGGCCCTTAGTCAAGGCCATAAGAGCATGAGGCAAAAATCACATCGGGAGTTTCAAACATACAGGAAACTTTCCAGGTATGCGCATACCTTCTGGAGTATGATAACTTGAGTGGCTTCCATCAAATTATCATGCGATGATAGTTGGATCTCGATTCTCACTGATGAGTTGGTTTACTCTTCGGGTGATCCCGACTAATTCTTCTTTCAGGTTTGGAGGAGAATTCGAGATTACAGTGGGAGGTTTCCTGATTAGATAAAGTGATAACCATTCTAATCTTGGTTAGAGTGCACGCAGAGTGTTTCTTTTCTCTGTCTCTCTCTTTGGCAGCGACAATTGACCGACCCTAGACTATGACTCAGTGACCAAGTTGACCGAATCTTCTTAAAATACTGGCTTTTGGATTGTCTAAAGTTGCATAAGTCATTGCCGCTCCTTCTTTTATACTTTGTATTTCTCAGAACACCCCGTATTACTACGGACATCCACTTCCATTGGATAGATCCATCGTATGGTTATATACGAACTCGAAGGGACTTCTTCGAGGATGGATCCAGGTTCAGGAGAAATAGAATTGGTTTATTCAGTTGTCTTTTGTTATCACCTTCTCTCAAGTTGCGAGTACTCCTAGGATTAGGACAGTACACCTATTACGCTTATTGGATAGTCTTATTCCAAACCATAGGCTGGTGCCGAAAGGTAGGGAATGAAGAAAACCAATTAGCCTAAGTAGGGTGTGCAGAAGGTAATATGTAAAGACAAAATAAAGGGATTAGAAAGAGGGCAAAGTAAATTGCGACTGTTATCATTCACGATCAAACTGCGTACTTCATCGCCACTCCTATTCTCACCTTTGCTTTTCCCCAGTTCGGGAGAAATAGAATAAGCTATTATTCAGTTGTCTTTTATCATCACCTTCTCTCAAGTCCTTCTCTCAAGTTGCAAGTACTCCTAGGATTAGGAGAGTACACCTATTATGCTTACTGGATAGTCTTCTTCCAAACCATAGGCTGGTGCCGAACGGTAGGGAAGGAAGAAAACCATTTAGCCTAACGATGGTGTACAGAAGGTAACGACTAAAGACAAATAAAGGGATTTGGAGAGATGACAAAGAAATATACGGTTATAGTCATGAATTGGATTATGGAAGAGGCATTACCAGGAATACTAGGATACCCCTACGAAACATTTTCATGTTCCAGTGCATTGTTAAAAGGAAATTGATTTCCCGATTAGATACTTACTCCAGGGCATGTATTTACCAAGTATGATTCTCACATCTGTATGGTTTTACAGATGATGAGTTGGAGTTGGTTATTAGGAATAAAGGTGATCATCCTCATTATATCGGAATTCGTTGTAATTGGTGATATTTGAGGAAGTCGCCTGAGATTTTGCCGGATGGCATGTATTTGGTTTTGAATATCCGTTGTTGTGCACCAATTTCAAAATGATATATCTGTACATTTATTTTTATAAAGTGAGATATAACTTTTTGAAATTATGTCCGTGACATTTACCTATATCAGTTGACAATTGGGTAAGGAGCATTAAACAACGGAAAAGTTCTTAAACCATAAGTACAGTTTTCAACCAACGATGCGTAGGTTTTGAGTTATTCAACTCAGCGGACTTATACAGAGTATTGTATGTTGTCCAGTGTCCGTCAGGACAAAGGGGTTGGTCCTCGTACTATGTTCTGTTTACTTATGACTTCTCTAGATTTTAGACAAGTGTTTCGTAGAAATACAAGGTCTAAGTTTTGAGAAGTTGTGGGTATAAGAATAAAGTAGAGAACCAGGTGTCACAAGTATCGGGATTCTTCAAATAAATCGAAGATGTAGATTCTTGTGATTGGTATTCAGATAATAGTAATGGCTTTGAGAAACTTGTTTCTCTTTCATGTTACTCATAATTGGATGTATTCCTAAGTTGAGTAATGTTGATTAGCCTCTCTCCATTAAGTTGATGTGCACTGGAGACAGTTGCATGATTTGAATCTGGTTCCAATTAAATAAGTGCCAAAGTTTCTATATTGGATATAGAATGGTTCATTTCTTAACGATGTTAAGGTACGATGAGTTGTCCAGCATATGCTTGAAACCAGACACTGGATAACTCAAATCACGTTTCTGTAATGGCAGTTTGGGGGTTAACCGTGGCTTTGACGAGGGTTGACTTTCTACCATCTGGTAGATCAATAGTGATATTGTTCTTGACTCGCCACAGTTTTAGTAAAATGGATTTTTTCAGAAAACAGTAGTGGGAGTATGGTAGAACTGGAAGTGATTCCAGAACCACAAACAATTACGGAAAATTTAATAGGACTTATATATTCAATCAGGTTTGACATTCCATTAGCCACACCGCAGATATGGTGGGAAACCTCAGACACCCGAGAGGTACTCCGGTAGCCTCAAGGAAGGTGACAGGAAGGTTCATGTTTACCCAGACTTGACACTACTGTTGTTCCAGGCTATGAGACCCGACAGGAGGATAAGTATAGCGTCGTTCTAAACTAGATTTAGAAGTGTATGTATATATATATTATTCTGCCAGAGGGTTGTTGTGGTCAGTGGGAGCAGCGAAAGTATAGTGGGCAAGTAGCTTATGTCTATTTATAGACATGAGCAGATATAGCGAAGATAAGATCATCTATTTTTGATGTGAAATTCATGGGTTTGACTTCATCAGAATAGGGATGGATCTGTTAAGAAGGTAGTAGGGTGTGATGTCCTGGTATTTGGATGACATACACAGGGTAGGAAGTAATATTCCTATACTACAATCGGTTGTACCGTGGTCGTCAAACAGTTGTTTCTCCAGACTGGATATGAATATAATATCTGACATTCTGGTTACTAGATTTATGGTTTTAGATCTAGATTTGGGTAGTTTCCCAATTTGGGTACTTTGACAGTATTCTAATGGTATTTTAAATAGATGACTCCTGGCATGGTGGTGTACTTGCAGGAGATGGAGTCACTCTCTCTAAAGGTATCTTACAGACTAAAGAGGAGAGGGACGTACATGATTGGTAGATCACTTGCTTATACAATTGAGTCAATCGTGAGATGTCAAGTACCACACCAGATGTTGTTTTTGCACTAGATGCGATAAGTTTATATTAATACAATCCTGGAGAAACATTAGGAAGAAGTTTTAGAACATGAATGGATGTTCTATGGATTTGATAATGGCAGCCTCCTTGAGGAGACAGCTATCATTCCAGGCTTCCAAGGTGACCTGGATGACAGAGTGATTGTCAGAGTTATAGTTTTCCCTCTGACGAGGGATAGTATTATGGACAGGTGGTCCAAGAGGATACTGTGGGAGGCATGGTGCGCGATACTGATTAGGTTCAGTTATCAATACAGTCTAAGAAGTTTGGATTTGGAGTTCATTTATGAACTAGGTCCCATCAGATATCCAGACATATTCTAAGACAGGTATTACTCAATTCGGGAGATGGCATTCTCCGCGAACTTGAGATTTAGAGAGATATAGAAAGAAACATCAGGGCGGATCCACTCACTGAAGCTATGAGTATGCGATATCGCAATAATAGCCTTAAGTGAAAGTGGGAGATTGTTGGATATAGTGCCCTCTAAGTCAATTATTGGATCGCAGGTACGTGATTGTAATGATTGAGGGAGGACCTATACCGATATGAAAGTCTTACTCGAGATGATAGTGTGCTATCTGGTTTGTCTTTATCATCGTTCCCATGCTTTAGTTCTCTATTGCATGTTGATAGAGCCCATAGGATTCTTGCTTCACTGCCAGCAGTATGATGGCGATCATATACGTGGGAGCTGGGGTCTGTAAGCACATCCTTAAAGTGTCCCTAGTCGTAGGAGTTTCGAGACAGGGCATCGATACTCCAGAGTAGACTAGTGTATACAGTCAAGACCCCGACGAGGGGCGATGGCCGGTCTCACAAACCATTGGTGTCAGTTGGTTCACCTAAGATGTATACAGGTGCTCATTGCATTATGAGTACACCGGACAGGACTCACCGGGAACATGCTAGTTGGTATTATATATATCGTCAGATAGCAGTTCCCTGGTGACATGTGTACAGGTTAGTTTGTCGACCTGAGATCGTCATTTGTCTCGTGTGAGTTCCCACTGTGCTTTGATTACTACCCTACCACGTTCAAAGGAGACGTGCAAACAGGTTTTAGTTGGGTACAGTCCCGAGCCACATGGAGGCAGTGAGCGGATCGTCGGGGATTCGTCTCTCCCGATATTGGGGGTTGATGTCGCACAGTGCACGGGTGGCCATCACTAGAAATCCTCGGCCGAGGTAGTGGAGAATTACTGATTTGGATCGGTAGTTTCTCAAGAGGTGATGGGCTTCATACCGACACGAATTATCGCGTTATTAGGGGTCTGACTTTATCCACCCCCCTAGACTCGATATGCGATACTCTTAGACGAACGGACCGGACTGTACGGATATTGTCACTGTCGGGCTCAGTAGGGTTTTCTGGATGCGTTGGCTCGTCAGCTTCCCTTCCAATCAATATATAGGCAAACGTTACGTACAGCTTGTACCACTGACGTGCTAGAGGTTATACCTAGTGCCAGTGTGTTGATGAGTCATTAGAGTCCCCCACAGACCGTTTCCCAAGTTCCGGCGAAACGTTGTAGAGGCCGTATGGTTTTATGGCAAGGTTCGGAAAATACACGTGCGTTTACGCACGTGTCATATTTCGGGCAGATAATACTGGTGGGCTTTGGTTTAAGCCGGATCCGAGTATTATACTGTGTAGGTATAATATCTTTGTCTCAGTTGTATTTGTATTCGGTCGTAATACAAATGCGGGTATATTTATACTGTTACGGGGTTGTCCTGAAATTCGTTTCAGGATCGCTTTTGGAAGTTGCCAGTTTCCAGTTTTCTATCACCCGTGTTTAACATTCGGTTAAATGCGGATTTATCTTTTCGTCACTTAGGTGAGTCATGAGGTGAGTCGTATTTCTAGAAGGTTCTAGAATAGTGACTAGGTTCATGAATCATTCACTTGCATTAATTGAATGGATGACTAGATTAATGACTCATTCTTGCATTTAATGTTATGCAAGGTGTCATTAGTGATTCATCTTTCCTTTAATGAAGTGATAAGGATTCATGCTTGTGGTCACCCTCTCTCTTCTCTCCTACACTCACCTCCCTCATCCTTTAAATTAGCCGGCCCCTCTCTTGAGTTTGGCCAAGTTTGTTTTGGGAAAAGATTATGATAGATTTATGTATGGAAATTTCATATAGCTCAAATTCTTATCACCCGATTCCAAAAAGGGCAACTTCATTAACCGTTCTTCTACGGGTTTGGACGAAGTGAGACAAAGTGTTCTACTCATTCTCTACATCAATCTTGGTCATCTCTTTTAGCAAACTTGATGATCGAGTTGTCTCGGTTCAGAGGCGGGAGCCCGTTTAAAGATCCGTCGACGTGGTGCCACTTGGACGAGAAGACTGGAGATTCAGGAGATCGGAGCAGCCGCAACAAAGCTTGGGATGATGGTTGAAGACCGAAGGACTCGGATCATTCGGTATAACATTTCTACCTACTTTGTAGTTTGTTAGTTTAGCTTTAATGGCCGATCCGGGTTATAGTACGCGATAGCGCCTGTCTAAAAGTTTTTGTTCCGCATTTGGCGTCTGTTAGACGGCCGGGGTGCTACCGTGGACTTACAGTGGTATCAGAGCCTCACCATTAAGCTTTACTAACTTATGCTAACGCGTTTAAAAGATCGATCGAACGGAATTTCCGAAATCGCAATTTTCAGCACACAAGTTTTTGTCGATTTTAAATCAGGTCCAAAAATAATTTTGCATATCACAGAAAATTATGCAGGGTTTTTGAAGAATTCTGGTGAAATTCGAGCACGTGTTCCTACAGGACCACCGTGGATCCGCGGTCAAACCTTGGGTTTGACCACGGAACCGCGGCCGGTTTGTGGGAACAGTGCTTCAATTTTTTCCAGAGTTCTTCATATTGGAAATTGTGGTTTTTTTGGTATATTCTTTTGGGCCCAGTTTTTATTACTATACACCAGATTTTCGTGGGGCCCACTTCGGGAAGTTTTGTCGATCGAAATTTTAAACTTGTTAGTATGCAGTATTTACATTATATCTCCGACCGGGAATGTCATTTGAGCGGTAAACCGCGTCTAATTGTTATAGTTCTTCTAGACGGGTTTGCGAACGTGACATTCGCGTTGATATTCTGTGTTGTGCTGTGATGTTGCGGATTTGTCATGGTGGATAGCAGTGTGCAATGGTAGTGCAGTTTGGATTTATTTGTACATTTGATATTGCAGGGCGAGCGTCCAACATGTGGACTGCCATCACTGCCTGTTTGTATAATATTCTTTTGGGGCACGACCGGGCTGAGGTCGATGTACCCGCTGTATATATTTTTATTTTCTGTACTAGGTTTATCCCGTGACGGAGTGCACGGATAGCCGGGTTCTGGAGGGCAACGGGTCCGTATCTCATGACTTTGAGAGGCAGAGGGGCCTCACTCTAGAATTGTTAGACTATTTTCCGCACTCGTAGGGGGTACACCCAAGGAGCGGTGCTCAAGTTACCGGATTCCGTGAAGTGCCGGGTGGTCCATTCACTTTGCTGTAGGGTGCTGCCTCGCTTCAGGATTTGGCGGGTAACTTGCCGCACCCGTAGGGGTCTAGGTTTTCATTGCACAGGCTATCCATAAGACCAGGGGAACGTCGGGTTTCAGTAGCAGCTCTGTGAAACCCGGGTATCCCAGATTATCTGTATTGTTCTGTAATGCTTATTACTTTTCTGTAATGTAGCATATTATCATGCCTGGAGCGATTATTGTATATTAGTATATATACTATTAGATGTTGTATATGTTTTACACCCGCGCTAGTCCAGTCCCCGCTCTGTCGTTAGTTAAGTAACCTAACGGATAATGACGGGACCCAGTGGCGAATGCGGATGGCATATACGTACATTTTATTTTTCGTTCTTTTCTGGTGTGATTAAATGGTGGGACTGCATTGATTCTGATGAATGCAAAGGAAAACAAACCTATATTTGATGTTGTTGTTGGAACAATTTTAAAAAGTGTTATTACAAAGACGTTTCCTTTTGTTTTGCATAGTGATATTCGGTTGGAATATCCTGCACCTCATTCGAGAAGGCAAGGGCAGATATCCCTTCACCGGGAATGACCCCTTGGGCAGAAGTTTACGTCGGGGTAATAACATTACTATAGTCGATTACAAGTTACTTTGCATGGCGGTATTCAGTTAGAATATCCTGCACCTCATTCCATGAGGAAAGAGCCGAGATCCCTTCAGCGGGAGTGACCTCTTTAGCAAAAAGTTTTCGTCACTATATCTTTATAAAAAGCTATCAGGTTCCTTCAACAAGATCAAGTTCATTACGTTAAAGGTTTTTCGCCAAAAACCAGCCGTAGCCCTTCGTCATTTCTTATGGATAGTCAGTAGTATTCAAGCTATGTTTGTTGGCCCTTAGTCAAGGCATAGTGTTTGGTAGTTGCTGGGTATTCATTTGTTGCATAGATAGATGCGTTGGTTTGGGACTGTCGTATTACTTTATTGGCTCTTAGTCAAGAGTATGTACGGGTGGGTTCAAATCAACCTGGATAATGACGGGAAGAACTTGAGATGTGACTTATGATTTGTTGGCCCTTAGTCAAGGTCATAAGAGCATGAGGCAAAAATCACATCGGGAGTTTCAAACATACTGGAAACTTGCCAGGTATGCGCATACCTTCTGGAGTATGATAACTTGAGTGGCTTCCATCAAGTTATCATGCGATGATAGTTGGATCCCGATTCTTACTGATGAGATGGTTTACTCTTCGAGTGATCCCGACTAATTCTTCTTTCAGGTTTGGAGGAGAATTCGAGATTACAGTGGGAGGTTTCCTGATTAGATAAAGTGATAACCATTCTGATCTAGATTAGAGTGCACGCAGAGTGTTTCATTTCTCTCTCTCTCTTTGGCAGCGACCATTGACCGACCCTAGACTATGACTCAGTGACCAAGTTGACCGAACCTTCTTAAAATACTGGCTTTTGGATTGTCTAAAGTTGCATAAGTCATTGCCGCTCCTTCTTTTACCCTTTGTATTTCTCAGAACACCCCGTATTACTACGGACATCCACTTCCATTGGATAGATCCATCGTATGGTTATATACGAACTCGAAGGGACTTCTTCGAGGATGGATCCAGGTTCGGGAGAAATAAAATTGGTTTATTCAGTTGTCTTTTGTTATCACCTTCTCTCAAATTGCGAGTACTCCTAGGATTAGAAGAGTACACCGATTACGCTTATTGGATAGTCTTATTCCAAACCATAGGCTGGTGCCGAAAGGTAGGGAATGAAGAAAACCAATTAGCCTAAGTAGGGTTTGCAGAAGGTAATATGTAAAGACAAGATAAAGGGATTAGAAAGAGGGCAAAGTAAATTGTGACTGTTATCATTCACGATCAAACCGCGTACTTCATCGCCACTCCTATTCTCACCTTTGCTTTTCCTCAGTTCGGGAGAAATAGAATAAGGTATTATTCAGTTGTCTTTTATCATCATCTTCTCTCAAGTTGCAAGTACTCCTAGGATTAGGAGAGTACACCTATTATGCTTACTGGATAGTCTTCTTCCAAACCATAGGCTGGTGCCGAACGGTAGGGAAGGAAGAAAACCATTTAGCTTAACGATGGTGTACAGAAGGTAACGACTAAATACAAATAAAGGGATTTGGAGAGATGGTAAAGAAATATACGGTTATAGTCATGAATTGGATTATGGAAGAGGCATTACCAGGAATACTAGGATACCCCTACGAAACATTTTCATGTTTCAGTGCATTGTTACAAGGAAACTGATTTCCCGATTAGATACTTACTCCAGGGTATGTATTTACCGGGTATGATTCTCACATTTGTATGGTTTTACAGATGATGAGTGGGAGTAGGTTATTAGGAATAAAGGTGATCATCCTCATTATATCGGAATTCGTTGTAATTGGTGATATTTGAGGAAGTCTCCTGAGTTTTTGCCGGATGTCATGTATTTGGTTTTGAATATCCGTTGTTGTGCACCAATTTCAAAATGATATATCTGTATGTTTATTTTTATAAAGTGAGATATAACTTTTTGAAATTATGTCCGTGACATTACCTATATCAGTTGACAATTGGGTAAGGAGCATTAAACAACAGAAAAGTTCTTAAACCATAAGTACAGTTTTCAACCAACGATGCGCAGGTTTTGAGTTATTCAACTCAGCGGACTTATACAGAGTATTGTATGTTGTCCAGTGTCCGTCAGGACAAAGGGGTTGGTCCTCGTACTATGTTTTATTTACTTATGACTTCTCTAGATTTTAGACAAGTGTTTCGTAGAAATACAAGGTCTAAGTTTTGAGAAGTTGTGGGTATAAGAATAAAGTAGAGAATCAGGTGTCACAAGTATCGGGATTCTTCAAATAGATCGAAGATGTAGATTCTTGTGATTGGTATTCAGATGATAGTAATGGTTTTGAGAAACTTGTTTCTCTTACAGGTTACTCATAATTGGATGTATTCCTAAGTTGAGTAATGTTGATTAGCCTCTCTCCATTAAGTTGATGTGCACTAGAGACAGTTGCATGATTTGAATCTGGTTCCAATTAAATAAGTGCCAAAGTTTCTATATTGGATATAGAATGGTTCATATCTTAATGATGTTAAGGCACGATGAGTTGTCCAGCTTATGCTTAAAACTAGACACTGGATAACTCAAAGCACGTTTCTATAATGGCAGTTTGTGGGTTAACCCTAGCTTTGACGAGGGTTGACTTTCTACCATCTGGAAGATCAATAGTGATATTGTTCTTGACTCGCCACAGTTTTAGTAAAATGGATTTTTTCAGAAAACAGTAGTGGGAGTATGGTAGAACTGGAAGTGATTCTAGAACCGCAAACGATTACGGAAAATTTAATAGGACCTATATATTCAATCAGGTTTGACATTCCATTAGCCACTCCGCAGATATGGTGGGAAACCTCAGACACCCGAGAGGTACTCCGGTAGCCTCAAGGAGGGTGACAGGGAGGTTCATGTTTACCCAGACTTGACACTATTGTTTTTCCAGGCTATGAGACCCGGCAGGAGGATAAGTATAGCGTCGTTCTAAACTAGATTTAGAAGTGTACATATATATATATTATTCTGCCAGAGGGTTGTTGTGGTCAGTGGGAGCAGCGGAAGCATAGTGGGCAAGTAGCTTATGTCTATTTATAGACTTGAGCAGATATAGCGGAGATAAGATCATCTATTTTTGATATGAAAGTTATGGGTTTGACTTCATCAGAATAGGGATGGATCTGTTAAGAAGGTAGTAGGGTGTGATGTCCTGGTATTTGGATGACATACACAGAGTAGGAAGTAATATTCCTATACTACAATCGGTTGTACCGTGGTCGTCACACAGTTGTTTCTCCAGACAGGATATGAATATAATATCTGACATTCTGGTTACTAGATTTATGGTTTTAGATCTAGATTTGGGTAGTTTCCCAATTTGGGTACTTTGACAGTATTCTAATGGTATTTTAAATAGATGACTCCTGGCATGGTGGTGTACCTGCAGGTGATGGAGCCAACCTCTCGAAAGGTGTCTTACAGACTAAAGAGGAGAGGGACGTACATGATTGGTAGATCACTTGCTTAGGCAATTGAGTCAATCGTGAGATGTCAAGTACCACACCAGATGTTGTTTTTGCTCTAGATGCGATAAGTTTATATTAATACAATCCTGGAGAAACATTAGGAAGCAGTTTTAGAACATGAATGGATGTTCTATGGATTTGATAATGGCAGCCTCCTTGAGGAGACGGCTATAATTCCAGGCTTCCAAGGTGACCAGGATGACAGAATGATTGTCAGAGTTATAGTTTTCCCTCTGACGAGGGACAGTATTATGGACAGGTGGTCCAAGAGGATACAGTGGGAGGCATGATGCGCGATACTGATTAGGTTCAGTTATCAATACAGTCTAAGAAGTTTGGATTTGGAGTTCATTTATGAACTAGGTCCCATCAGATATCCAGACATATTCTAAGATGGTATTACTCAATTCGGGAGATGGCCTTCTCCGCGAACTTGAGATTTAGAGAGATTTAAAAAGAAACATCAGGGCGGATCCACTCACTGAAGCTATGAGTATACGACATCGCAATAATAGCCTTAAGTGAAAGTGGGAGATTGTTGGATATAGTGCCCTCTAAGTCAATTATTGGATCGCAGGTACGTGATTGCAATGATTGAGGGAGGACCTATACCGATATGAAAGTCTTACTCGAGATGATAGTGTGCTATCTGGTTTGTCTTTATCATCGTTTACATGCTTTAGTTCTCTATTGCATATTGATAGAGCCCATAGGATTCTTGCTTGACTGCCAGCAGTATGATGGCGATCATATACGTGGGAGCTGGGGTCTGTAAGCACATCCTTAAAGTGTCCCTAGTCGTAGGAGTTTCGAGACAGGGCATCGATACTCCAGAGTAGACTAGTGTATACAGTCGAGACCCCGACGAGGGGTGATGGCCGGTCTCACAAGCCATTGGTGTCAGTTGGTTCACCTAAGATGTATACAGGTGCTCATTGCATTATGAGTACACCGGACAGGACTCACCGGGAACATGCTAGTTGGTATTATATATATCGTCAGATAGCAGTTCCCTGGTGACATGTGTACAGGTTAGTTTGTCGACCTGAGATCGTCATTTGTCTCGTGTGAGTTCCCACTGTGCTTTGATTACTACCCTACCACGCTCAAAGGAGACGTGCAAACAGGTTTTAGTTGGGTACAGTCCCGAGCCACATGGAGGCAGTGAGTAGATCGTCGAGGATTCGTCTCTCCCGGTATTAGGGGTTGATGTCGCACAGTGCACGGGTGACCATCATTAGAAATCCTCGGCCGAGGTAGTGGAGAATTACTGATTTGGATCAGTAGTTTCTCAGGAGGTGATGGGCTTCATACCGACACGAATTATCGCGTTATTAGGGGTCTGACTTTATCCACCCCCCTAGACTCGATATGCGATACTCTTAGACGAACGGACCGGACTGTACGGATATTGTCACTGTCGGGCTCAGTAGGGTTTTCTGGATGCGTTCGCTCGTCAGCTTCCCTTCCAATCAATACATAGGCAAACGTTACGTACAGCTTGTACCTCTGACATGCTAGAGGTTATACCCAGTGCCAGTGTGTTGATGAGTCATTAAAGTCCCCCACAGACCGTTTCCCAAGTTCGGGCGAAACGTTGTAGAGTCCGTATGGTTTTATGGCAAGGTTCGGAAAATGCACGTGCGTTTACGCACGTGTCATATTTCGGGCAGATAATACTGGTGGGCTTTGGTTTAAGCCGGATCCGAGTATTATACTGTGTAGATATAATATCTTTGTCTCAGTTGCATTTGTATTCGGCCGTAATACAAATGCGGGTATATTTATACTGTTACAGGGTTGTCCTGAAATTCGTTTCAGGATCGCTTTTGGAAGTTTCCAGTTTCCAGTTTTCTATCACCCGTGTTTAACATTCGGTTAAATGCGTATTTATCTTTTCGTCACTTGGGTGAGTCATGAGGTGAGTCGTGTTTCTAGAAGGTTCTAGAATGGTGACTAGGTTCATGAATCATTCACTTGCATTAATTGAATGGATGACTAGATTAATGACTCATTCTTGCATTTAATGTTATGCAAGGTATGACTAGTGATTCATCTTTCCTTTAATGAAGTGATAAGGATTCATGCTTGTGGTCACCCTCTCTCTTCTCTCCTACACTCACCTCCCTCATCCTTTAAATTGGCCGGCCCCTCTCTTGAGTTTGGCCAAGTTTGTTTTGGGAAAAGATTATGATAGATTTGTGTATGGAAATTTCATATAGCTCAAATTCTTATCACCCGATTCCAAAAAGGGCAACTTCATTAACCGTTCGTCCACGGCTTTGGACGAAGTGAGACAAAGTGTTCTACTCATTCTCTACATCAATCTTGGTCATCTCTTTTAGCAAACTTGATGATCGAGTTGCCTCGGTTCAGAGGCGGGAGCCCGTTTAAAGATCCGTCGACGTGGTGCCACCTGGACGAGAAGACTGGATATTCAGGAGATCGGAGCAGCCGCAACAAAGCGTATGATGATGGTTGAAGACCGAAGGACTTGGATCGTTCGGTATAACATTTCTACCCACTTTGTAGTTTGTTAGTTTAGCTTTAATGGCCGATCCGGGTTATAGTACGCGATATCGCCGGTCTAAAAGTTTTTGTTCCGCATTTGGCGTTTGTTAGACGGCCGGGGCGCTACCGTGGACTTACACATCAGGAGTGGGACTCTGGAAGAATGGCTGGATGCTTAGCGATCTGAGATGAAATCCTTATACACCAACAAAGTATGGACTTTGGTTGCTTTATCTGAAGGGTTAAATCCCCATCAGGAGCAAGTATATCTTGAGAAGATTACTTGGTGTACATGGAAAAGTTGAGACTTTCAAAGCTATGCTTAAGTCCATCCAGATCCTACTTGCCACGACTACATACCATGACTACGATATCTGGCGGTTGGGTGTCATGACTGCTTTTCTAAATGATGATTTGGAAGAGAGCGTCTATAAGTACACAGACAGAGGGCTTCATAGACAGTGGGAGCAGCGGAAACGTGAGCAAGATGTTTTATGTGATAAATCAGGCATCGCGGAGTTGGAACGTCTGTTTTGATGTGGTAGTCAAAGAGTTTGACTTCATCAAAATGGTAGATGAACCTTGTATATACAAAAAGGTAGTAGGGAGTATGGTGGTGATCCTCGTAGAGTACGTAGATGACATACTCTTGATAGGGAAGGAGTTTCCTATGCTACGCTCGGTCAATCTCCGCTTATCACAAGGATTCTCCATATAGGATCAAAGTGATACCTCCTAAATCCTGGATTATGGATCTATGAGATAGATCTATTTGGATGTTAGGATTCTCACTAGTTGTAGTGAGATGGTATCAATCGATCCTGGGGAGAATCACTGGAAAGGTTCAAGGGTGATAAGGACGACTGAATGTCAGTCGCAGGCATTGTCTTTACCCTCAGTAGAGGGACGGTATGTTGGAAGAGTTCCAAGCTAGATACCGTGACTTACTAGACGATTAAAGGCAAGATACATCGTTGCCAAGGATGCTACCAAAGAGGCAGTCTGGATATATCTAAGTTCATGAGATGAACTTCGTTCCAACCATTGTGTGATAATGGAGTTATGGCTTTGGCCAAGGAACCCTCGTCCCATCAGAAATCCAGATATAATTCTTAGGCAGTATCACCTGATCATGGAGATGGTTGATCTCCAGGGAGATCGAGGATAGGAGAGTAGACACAGAGGACAACAGCGCGGATCCACTCACAAAGGCTTTTTCCCAGAAGAGACTATTATGGGATGGTTGAGTATGAGATACTTCAACCACAGCTAATTGTTGGGTATGCGATACCACAACAGATGGCTCTAGTGCAAGTGGGAGATTGTTAGTTATATGTATGCCCTAAAGGCCATTACTGTACATAGGATGTATATTGTAGTGGATGCTTGGACATATATAAGGAGGACTTTCTTGCTCGACATGATAGTATGCTATCTGGTTGCACTTTATCTTAACATGTACGCTGATTGTCTCTATGTTACATGTTGATAAAGCCTTTAGGATATGTACTCGACTACTGGGACTATGATGAGATCATACTAGTGTGGCCACGGTACTCAACGAGTACATCCTATAACTTTCCTAGTCGAGGGTGTATCGAGACAGGGCATCGATATACCAGAGTAGACTAGCGTATACGCATCTTGACCCATATGATGGGCGATGGATGATCCCATATCCATCGGTGTTTGACATCAAGGATGGTGTACGGGTGCTCGGTGGAGACTGGGTACACTGGACGGACTCTCCGAGAACTCCCAGATGGTATTATATCTCACGTCAGATGGCAATTCTCCGGTGACACTGGTACAGGTTAGCCTGTAGACCCGAGATCGTCATATAGTCTTGTGTGATTCCCACTGTGCTTTGATTTCCATCATACCATGTCCAAGAGGGCGTGCAAAAAGGTGGCTTTTGGGTACAGTCTCGAATCACATAGAGGCAATGAGCGATAGGAGGGGATTCGTCTCTCCCGGTATAAGGAGTTGATGTTGTGCCGTGTTCGATTGGCTATAACTGGAAATCCCTGGCCAGGGTTGCTAAGATTTACTGGTAAGTGTTATCAGTAGTTTCTCGAACTGTTATAGACCTTATATCGACACGACTTATCAAGCTACCGGGGTATGACGTTTACCACCCCTAGGCGAGATATGCAACATATCAGACGAAGAGACTGGACTGTACGGGAGTGTTACTGACTGGATTCACAGGAGAATGTACAGGCTTGCTTGTTGATCTTCTAAGCGCTCAATACCTGGGTGGCTGTTACGTTTAGCTGACCGCTTGCAGCTTGTGGGTGTTTGATATGATCATCACCTACTGCCGGCGTATTGACGATTCTTTAGAGTCTTACACAGAGGTTTCTTGACTCAGGAAAAACGGAGTAGGGGCACATATGTGATATGTGCAGGACTGAGGATAATGCGATATGAGATACCGTATTATATTCTCGCAATATTTGATATCTGCCGGGTCATCGGATCAAGTGTTGATTCGATGAATCGATAAATGATATATTAGTCGGTTATATGCGATATAGCCGGATTGTCGGATCAAGTGTTGATTCGATAATTTAATGTATAATTATATATATAATATATTAAATTACATTAACTAATATTAGCTCACTAAAAGATTATTTTTCTCACTCGGGTAATACATTGATATATATGCGATATATGTTAATTGTATTATTTTATTTTGTTACAATAAATATTATATATATGATATATAATATTGTAACATGTTATGATTACTAATGCAACATGCTTAGTGGAGATTAAACAAGATTAGGGTTTGAATTGGGTTAGTTCTTTCATGAACCTTCTAGAAGGTTTTCTTTTGGATTGAGCTAAGATATTATGCTTGATATTTTAAGTGACTCATTCTTAACCCAACCTAAACCCTATCCCTAGTTAAATCTCTACAAATGTTACATTGACCATGGTTGCAGAAGTAATTATGATTACATTTCATTATTCATCACAAAAGAAAATGATCTTCTTCTTCCTTCTTCTTTTTTCATGAAAAAGCTTTCTAGCTTTTTCAAAGGTGATGAAAATGAGTGAGAAATAGAAAACAAATGAGAGCAAAAATCCTACTTCATCATCCTCATCTATCCTTGCCATTTAGATAAGGGTGTTCACTTCATTTAGTGAGTGAGAGCTTGTGTTAATGAAACTTCAAGGTAGATCATCTTTGTTATCGAAGATCGGAAGCAAGCTTGCATCTTTCTCTTCGTGGACCCTCTCGAGAGTTCAGAACTTGATGATCGCAGCGAAGGGACCACAACACGGAGCTTATGAAGTGAAGGAACGGACTACAAAGGTTGTAATCCCAAACTCTTAGATGTTAAAGTGTTTAATATGCTTTGTTTCGCCTAATCTCTAGTCCAAGATCTTGGTTTAGGGTTGTTCGGTACGGCTAATTTATAAATCGGGCATGGTTGATGCCTTATAGACCCTTGTGAGAGTGCCTAGTAACCCTACACTGAGCGCCAGACTTGGAGCGATAAGGCGCTTCTTATGAAATAGAGCACACGTGAGGAGCACGTGGCACGCTTGGCACTGAGCGCCAGACTTGGAGCGCTGAAGCGCTTCTTATGAAATAACGCACACGTGAGGAGCACGTGGCGTGCTTGGCACTGAGCGCCAGACTTAGGGCACTGAAGTGCTTCTTATGAAATAGCACACATGTGAGGAGGACGTGATGCGCTTGGCGCTGAGCGCCAGACTTGGAGCGCTGAAGCGCTTCTTATGAAATAGCACACACATGAGGAGCACGTGGCGTGCTTGGCACTGAGCACCAGACTTGGAGTGCTGAAGCGCTTCTTATGAAATAGCGCACATGTGAGGAGCACATGATGCTCTTGGTGCTGAGCGCCAGACTTGGAGCGCTAAAGCGCTTCTTTAGCAGTTCTGGTCAGTTTTGTGTACTGAGAATTAAATTCTCGTTTATAAGAGACTTTGTCTCACAGATCTAAGTTCTTCTTTATGAGGAGATACTATGATCTCTTTTGTTTTTCTTTATGAGTGACTTTGTCTCATGGATCTAAGAACTAAGTTCTTCTTTTTATGGAGCGAGACTTTGTATCCTAGATCTTTGAACTAAGTTCTTATTTTTATGGAGGGAGACTTTGTCTCCTAGATCTATGAACTAAGTTCTTATTTTTTTCAAGAGATGCTATGATCTCTCTCTTTTTATTTACCTTGAAGAAGGTTCTTCTTCTTAGGGATTGCACTTCTCCTTTTCTTTTCTGAAAGCTTGAAACATATATAGAGGTTTCTTTCTGTTTTTCTGAAGTTTATAGGGGGTTCCTCTATATAAGACTTGAAGTCTTGGGTCTTTTATATAGGGGAGGTTGATTTGTTGAATCAGTTAAGAAAATCTCTTATTGAGAGATTTCTAATTGATTTGGGAGTGTTTCCCACCATTGGATCTTTGATCCAAGGGATTCTGTTTTACAGAAGACATCTTTCTTGTTATTAACAAGATTGGGAAAATATTTTCCCATACAGAGATTGTTCTGTATCTTGGTGATTTTTAATCACTATTAGATTTTTGATCCAACGGTGCTCTGATTTACAGAGCACAATTTTTCTTGTTTGGAAAGATTTGGGGAGTATTTCCTCAACATAATTTGATTATGTAACTTGATGATTCATTCATCTCAGTTGGATCTTCAATCCAATGGTGGAGAACATTTAGTTCTAGCGCTTGGCATTCTCATGCTTTGCATGTGAGGCTCTACTTCAGAGTCTTTGACTCTTAGCGCTGGCGCGCTTGGCGCGAGCGCTCTCGTGCTTTGCATGTGAGGCGCTACCTCAGAGTCTTTGACTCTTAACGCTGGCGCTCTCGTGCTTTGCATGTGAGGTGCTGCCTCAGTTCAAGATTCAAATTTTGAACAGAGCTTTTCTCTGATTGGGGGAAACAAAAGCGGTATGCCAACAAAGCCGCTACGGAACCTGTACGGTCAAACCTGCAATAAAACTGTAGCACAAGGGGGGTGAGTTTCCAACTCGTGAGTAGAAAACATCACCGGGTAGAAATCGAACGTATGACGATCTCTTAGGTCATACAGTAATATAATAATATAATGACGTCGAGTGGTACAAGGGTAATAGTATAAGCATAAGTATAATACCAATGTACTCGTGTCCGTGTTATAAAGTGGTAACATGTTATGTGTATCGTGTATAAATGCATCATACAATGTGTTTCCAACAAAGACAAACTAAATCATGATAAAACCTAAGTGCCCAGCATCGACACTCGAAAACATCATGAAAACCAGGTCCATCAGCGACACATAATCCTTATATCTTGGGCTCCGTCTAATCGGATCAGCCCCATATCTATCGGATCTCATGACTCTGGTCAGTATCCTCCGGATATCAACCGACCCAAACTATCACCGGTCGGTAGTGCTCCCCTACCGGGCTCAATGTCTCTCTATACAATCTTCTTATCCCGGCATACCACACCGGGTCCACCATGTACCCGCAGATGGTGCCTCCTCTCTCCTCGAATCGGGTATATATATAGCTCAAGAACCGAGAAAACTCATGGTGGACGCCACACATCATATTAAGGAAAACCATATTTTTCTTTTAAAAATATCATAAGTTTTCAAAATTCACATGAAGTTTCCCAAATCCAGAAATCTCATGAAAACCGAAATCTCATAATCATGAGCCAATAATGAAACAATGAATACCGGCACAAAGCCAATCTACAGTGCATAACTAGAATGTATATCTAAATGAATGTGGCATCTAAATAAGTAATGCAATATCTAAACTGGCATGTGAGATCATGAATGCTAAGCAATACTATTAAGCTATAAGTTATCAGGTTATATGACGAGGTAACGATTTCTAATGTGTACATGGCATGGCAATTACCGATGATGATGTGTGTGAGCCGGCAAGTAAGTGTACGTGCAACATGCGCATCATCGGTAATGGTGCATGTGTCCTAGCAGACGATGTCATATAAGATGATGAAAAGAACATGTATATAAAATGCAAATAGAAGAATATGAGCATAGCAGAAAAGTAAACAGCAAACGCAACAGTATAAAATATATATCTATATACGAGCCATACAGTTATAGTATTTAAAATAGCACGAATCGTTGTTTTTAGAAAAGTAGGGGCTACAGTGTTTTTGAGAAAAAAAGATGGCTTTTAAAAATCCGTAGCGTTCCTCAGGTTTGTCTTTTGAAAATGCATACGATTCTTTAGTTTTGAAAATAGGTATGGCTCTAGTTATATTCTAATCTCTACTTTAGTGATTAAAAGGCTGAACTAATCCCGAGTCAAAAATGATTAAAAAACTATAACATTTCTGAGTCGATACGTCTATCAGTCGGCGATCCAGCCTCAGAATATCACGTACGGTATAGTTCCTCGTACAACATCATCAAGTCAAGAGTGCAGATCAATCATCATATATGTCATATCTCGTACGGTATAATCCATCGTACGATGTCCTCAAATCAAGAATACGGGTGAATCATCATATATATTATATCTCGTACGGTATAATCGGTCGTACAATATCCTCAAATCAAGAATACAGGTCAATCATCATATATATCATATCTCGTACGGTATCATCCGTCGTACGATATCATAATTTAAGGGTATGGATCTATGGTCATGTACATTCTATCATCTCATCTAGTCACATGTCATCACATGTTATATGTATATCGCCCAATGATCATGTAATATCTCATATCATAACATGGTGTTTCGGTCTAAAATCATATATCATGATCTCGTAATATCATGTCCAATTATATCGACTCATATCCATCTAACATATCATATCCTCATCTTATATATATATATGAACGGACACACACACACACACACACACACACACACACACACAAATACATACATCTCATACCAAGTATGTGCGCGCGCGCATGTGTGTGACAACATATATCCCAAAGGCTTAAGACTAAGAGAAAAATAAGGCTAAAGGTATACCTTCCTACGAGTATGCTTATTCTAACCTATAGACTCCTAGAATCCTATTAGCCAAATATCTATATCCAACATTTAAATATATATAAATATATATAAGTATCCTAATATATGATTGTGGGGGTGCTATACGCCATCCATCCGACTTCCTCCGTAAATATACATCTATTCACCTACTATCCTTGCTTTGGCCGAAATCGATGATGCCTTGCTCTCTTTTGTCGTCCCGAAAATCCATGCGAAGGTACCTACAATTCAACGCATATCGTAACGACATCAAAATCAAGGCCGAAAACTAATATGGCAAACAAAACATACATAGGTTAGTGTAACGTTTTAAAAATAAATAAATAAATAAATAAAATTCTTTAGGTGAATTTTCTTGATAATCGGTAAAATAAACCGTATTTTCCGTAAAACTCAACTACAATTATTTTTCAATATAGACTTAAATAAGCCTATTTTAATTATGTAATTGCTAGTATTTGGTATTATTGGTTCACTTATAAATTGTTAGTTTACTTAAATATTTTTCCTTAATTAATTAATTCAAATATTAATATAAACCTTTAATTAAACATTTAATTAGTGCTAATTACATATGAGAGTGGGTTAAATACATGTTAATGAACCATGACAATTTAAAACAAGTATGTAATATGCAAAACTCTTTCTCAAAATTTCTCCATGGTTCTAGGCTTTTCTAGGATAATTTAGAAAAAAGAAAATTTATTAAATAAAGAAATTAATGAAAATACTTAAAGGACGTAATTATTTGGAGAAGTTTCTACACAACTCCTCAAATCTTTTTCTCTCTCTCTCTCTTCTCTCATTTCTCATGGCCGAGCATCACCTTGGGCAGCCCCCCCCCCCCATTTCTCCACTTCACTTTGCATCAAAATCCTTCAAAAATTGCTTCAAAAAATCCAAAATAAAACACCACAAATTCCTAATTTAAATCCCAACCATTATTTTTTGGCCTATCTAGCTTGGATCTTGTAGGAAAGTTAGCATTTTAGAGATCAAGTTGCATGTTTGATCTCATGATTTGGAGGTATAATCTTAAACCAAATTGTTACTTGATGTTTAATTATTTCAATTTAATTAATCATGATGCTTAATTAGGATTTAATTTCAAATTTGAAAATTCAAGAAAGGGTTTGTGATCAAGTTAGGGTTTTTATCAATTGTTCATGGGTTTAATGTGTATCTTAACACATCAAGGCATGTAAAATCTAATCTAGATTGTTAAGTTACCAATTGTTACAATTAATTTGTCCAAATTGCATAATTTTTGCAAACTAGGTTTTTGTAAAATATATATACGTGATATAAAATTCTAGTGAGGGTTTTTATCATTAGATTATGGTTTTAGTGAGTAGATTAACATGTTAATGCTATGCAAAACTTAATCTTGTTGCTTATTGCTAATGGTAACATTTAAAATATCCAAATTAAGATTTTTAAGCAAACTAGGTTTTTAGAAATTAATTAAAAATATAGGATTAAAATCTAGTAAGGGTTTTCATCACATTATTAAAATTTTAAATTGTAGTTTAGCATCTTAGATCATGCAAAACATAGTTTAGTTGTTGATTTGTGAATTTTTACTTTAAAGGTGTTAAAATTGGATAAATTTGCAAACTAGAATTTTTGGATTTATACAAATTAGGGTGACAAAATTATAGTAATGATTTGTATGACTTAGTTATGATATTTAGTGAATATTATGGCTACTAGATTTGTTAAAACATCAAGTTCGAATTAAAACGGTTTTTTGAGCCTTTCTAGGTTTTCGGAAATAAATCGATTTGATTTATTTTGAGGTTTTGATGAGTTACAATTTATTTCATATTATAATTAGTGAGTTGTGAAACTACGATTTTTATGTTTGGGTTTTTCTCGATCAATTGGCGTTTGTACGCCGATGTCGAGGGTTAGTCGGTTCTTTTGCATGAGTGGGTCATAGGTTTAAACCTATGCGCATTTCGTGTGCTGTTTTGGTTTTGCCCGCGATTTCGGTTTACGATATTATATATGTTTGTATAAAGGTACCTCCGTGTGAACTTCGCGACGACAAGAAAGAGCACGGTGGCCTTGACTTCGGCAGACAAGGACCAGGCGAGTAGATGTATATCTACGGGGGAAGTCGGGTGGATGGCGTATAACACCCCGGCAAACGTAGAGTAAGGTTATTACGTATTATTATTATGAGTCGGACGTGACCTTGGAGTATTGGTGAGTAGGGTACTATTGAAGACCTTATATAGGATTAGATTGATTTAGAAAGACTTAACCAAATGATGATTACCTTGGAGGCAATTCATAGGTTTCATGTAGACACACACACGCACACACATACACTTGACTTAGGGTGTGTGTGTGTGTGTGTGTATGAATATGTGTAGGTTTCTATACACACACACACACACAACATATACGCGTGATATGAGGATATTATATGATACTTGGGAAATGAGTCAATATGGCTGGGCATGATGCCGTAAGATATTTGATATATGATCGAGTTATGACACGAGATATGTTATGATTTTATAGCGGATCGTTGGGTGATGAGAAAATATATACGAGATATGTTATGATTTTAGCGGATTGTTGGGCGATGAGAAAATATATATGTATATATACGATAAAATGTGTGATGATATTGGGATGTATGAGACTGTAGATCAGTATCCAGATCTTGATATTGTTGATGATGATACTATATGATTGATGACATATATATGATAGTTGACACGTACCCCGATTTTGGGATGCCGTACGATGGATTTTACCGTACGAGGTATATATGTGATGATTGATCCACACTCTTGATTTGAGGAAGTCGTACTTTGTACGTGACGCTATTGAGGCTGGATCGCCGACTATTTGAGACATCGACTTGGAGTTTAGGTGGATTCTTCTTACCATTCGATTAGTCTCTTTAGTTTGTTCCCTTAGTTGGTTAGGTAAATATTAGTCAGTCTCGAGTCATACTTCTTTTCAAAACTAATGAATCGTGTGTATTTTTAAATACAGCCTGAGGGATACTACGGAATTTTCAAAGGACGTATCCTTTCTCAAAACCCCGTAGCCCCTATTTTTCTAAAAACCACGATTCGTGCTATTTCAAACACCAGAACTGTGTGACTCGTATTGGGATAATGTATATTCTTCATTGTTATGGTTACTTCATCATTCTTAGTATGTTCATGTGCACTCATCGCATTTTATGCTTATGCATGTGTTTTCTTTAATAATTATGAACCCTGCTTGTTAGGACACCAGCACCATTACCGATGATGCGCGTGTTTCACATACACATGTTGTCGGCTCACACACATCATCACCAGTAATTGCCATGTCGCGTACACTTTAGAACATATTATTTTCATTGATATAATCAACTAAATACAGGATTCCAACATAGTATTGGTATGATTGCTCTCATGTGTTGGCTTAGAGATTGCATTCCTTACTGGATACTTCATGCATTCATATATGCATTCGGTTATGTACTATTCTGGGCTTTATGCAGATACTCACTGTTTACTTACTCTTGATTCTTGGATTTCGGATTTTCATAAGATTTCTGGATTTTGGGGAAAACCGCAAGAATTTTATAAAACTTTTATCATTATTTAAAAATAGAAATTTGCGGTTTTCTCGTGATATGATGTGTGTGGCGTCCACCATGAGTTTTTTCGGTTCTTGAGCTATATCATATACCCTATTCGAGGAGGGGGATGCACCGTCTGTGGGTACATGGTGGACCCGGTGCGGTACCCCGGGGCAAGAAGATTGCAGATGATGGCATTGAGCCCGGCAGAGGAGCACTACCGACTGGTTATTTTTGTTATTTTTGACGCGGTGGATATCCGGAGGATACCGACCGTGGTCGTGAGATTAATGATATGGGCCGATCCGGACTTCCAGACCCCGAAATATTGAGATATTGAGACATTGAGATATTGAGACATGAGATATTGAGATATTGTGTCAATGCTTGAAACGGATTTCTGTCGATTTCACGGATGATCTTTCAGCTTTATTATACAAATTTTATTAAAATAAAAACACAGGTTTTCTTTTATTAGAATTATTCAGATTTCGTGGTGGATTTTCTCATTCATGATGCATTCATACATCATATATGTGATTCATTACTACTTAGTGACACTGACACGATGCACTGAGTATTGCACTTATACATAGATTATTACCCTGTCACTACTAGATGACTAGTGTTATATATGCATATTATTATGACCTAAGAGATCGTCGTGCATGCGATTTTTACTCGCAGATGTTTTCTACTGACGTGTTGGTAACTCACCCTCGTTGTGCCAAATTTTCCTACAGGTTTAGATGTACAGGTTTCCTTGGCGGCTTGCTGGCACACCATTTCGTCCGGGTGATTGCTTGGTAGGTTGGTTCACTTGTACTGTGACCGCCGTTGTACTTTTATTTATTTCAGTTGTATCTAGTAAGCTCCATCAACCAGACTTATATTATTGATAGATTTAGAAGACCAGTTGTTTATTCTTTCGACCTTAGAGTCGCGCTTGTCTTATTATGGTTTCCTGGTAGATTTTGGTTTTCTTCTGAGTTTTGTCCCTCGCCCTTCGGCATTGTATATTATATTGTTTTTGTTGTTGTGACCGCCAATTGGCGAAGAGCTAGCTCCCGCTTAGGGATGCCTTTATTATTGCTTATATATATATATATTTTTTGTACCCGTTTGGGGCCAGTTTTTACAAAGGAGACTCTACCGAAATTTTTGAGAAAATTTGATGTTGCTTTTAAACATTTTTTCCTGCACTTCTTCTTTTAAATGGTTTAGATTTCTGGGCTTCGGCTTGTTTAGATTACGTTATGCCTCTAGATATTTCGTAATTTAAGTGCCGGTCGCGTTCCGTACCTTCGGGTCATGACAGTTAGAACCTATGGTCTATGCATACAAGAACAACCAAACAACTTCCGAAGTTGACGTACAAACGTCAAACGACCGAGTCAAAACTCAAATACTAAAAACCAATTTTCAAAAGTCGCAAAATATCGCCAGAAATCAAGTAAAACGACTCTAGATTTTTATTAATATAAAATTAGACTTTTTTCATACAAAGTAGGTCTAGTTATCTAAAATGTGAGCTACAGACCAAATTTCAGACCCTAACTCCAAAATTGGGACGCAAATTACAGCCAAATCAAATAAAAAGGTAGCCAAAAGATGAAGGCTTGGGCTTGGGTTTCTAGGGTAGCTTCCTAGTGGTCTGCAAATTTTACTGAATCTGCAAAATATTTTTCAGAGTTCTCGAGTCATACAAAATTCTATTTGATCACCACAATTAAACAAAAAACCCGATGTCAGAAAATTCCAAGTTTATGTTTGCGACTTCTAATCTCAAGTTTGGTACAGAATTCCATCACTAATGGGTTTGTAGTCACCAACTAAATCTCAAATACACCTCCACAACTCAAAACATCTCCTAAATCTCATCTTAGAATTTTCCAAGATCATAAAACTAAACCGATTTAACTCTAAACTACACTTGAGCTTAGGAAACTTTAAAACATAGAAGAATGGTGAAGGTTTTAACTCTTAGAAGCAACTCAAGAAAGTTCTTGGATGGACAAAGTGCTCAAAGCCTCAACTTGATCCTACCATGGTGTTTGTGGTGGAGTAAGCAATGATTTTTGTGAAGGTTGTATAGGGTTTTATTGAAAGATTGAGGGGTTTGTATGGTGGTAGTGAGGTGGTGGAGGAGTTAGAGAAAATAGAGGAGATGAAGAAATGGGAGGTGAAGAAAATGAAGAGATGAAGAAGAGCCATGAAGTGTGTAGAAACTTCTCCCCCCCCTCTCTCTCTCTCACATGCACCCATGTCCCCACCATCTTTTTTTTATCTATATTCTTTTCCTTTTCTAAAAAAAACAAAACAAAACCATTAAAAGCAAATGAAGCCATGGTTCAAAAAATGTGGCAAATGTTGCAACATGTTATGTTGCATGTCATGATACATGAATAAGATTAATGCATAATTAGTGAAATATTAATCAAGTTTTACATTAAACTTATATACAAATAATTGTATAATAATTTATAAAATGTTCAATTCAAATAAATACTTTCAAAATCAATAATTCATATTAATTTCCAAACGTTTTCCAAACTATATACATATAAAATCATACAATTCCATTAAAACTAATTTCTATACCTTTATAATATTCATAAAATTTATTATTTTATTTATTTAAATTCCAAAAATAATATTTTATTATTCTGAAATGTTATAGCTATCGACTTGTGGTTGTAGTCATGTCACTCACAGGACTGTATCAACTTCCTATACCGGGAGAGACGAATCCTCTCGATCGCTCACTGCCTCTACGTGCTTCGGGACTATACCCAACAAAAATCTGTTTGCATGACTCCTTTGAGTCGTGGTAGGGTAGAAGTCTAAGAATTGTGGGAACACACATGATACACTATGGCGATCTCAGGTCCTAAGGATTACCCTGTACCCTTGTCATAAGAGAACTGCTATCTGATATTGGTATATTACGAACTAGGAGTTCTCGGTGAATCCTTCCAGTGTAACTCATCCAATGAGCACATATATATTCCTTGATGTCAAATAACAATAGCTGCAGGATCAACTATCGCTATCCAGCCGGGTCAGGAAACGTACACACTAGTCTAAACTGGAGTACCGATGCCCAGTCTCGATACTCCTACAACTAGAGACATTTAAGGATATGCTTATCGACTATTTAGTCCCTACTAGTATGATCTCCATCATCGTCCTGATAATCAAGCAAAATTCTAGGGCTTTATCTCATGTTTAAATGATACGTAATAGTAAATAAAACGCATCACATGAAAGATAAAGGTAAAGCATATAGCATACAATCATCTTGAGTAAGATTGTTCTCTCGTATAGGTCCTCCTTCAATTACAATAATTGCCTTGAGGACATCTATATCCAAAAATCTCCCACTTGTACTTAAGGCCAATTATTGCGGTATCTTATACCCAACTTCTGTACTAACAGTTTCGCAAACTGTGTTCGAGAACTAGCCTTAATGAGTGCACCGGGCATAGTGCATCTCTATGTTTCTCCCTGAATCTCAACTTCGTGGAGATCAAATATCACCGAACTGAGTGATACCTGCCTTAATATTTGCCTGGACAGACGATGGGATCATGTTCATAAATGAACAATTATATTCAGCGAATTCTCATGTGGTATCCTTTGCTGATTAACAATCAGCATCTAGCACCATGACTATCTCAGTATCGCACTTAGAATTCTTTGCAATATACTGCTCCTCAAAAGAGCGTAAACTTATAACTCGCGACAGACGCTCTGTCTTCTATGCTAGAATCGGCAACCACCTCCTTCAAGAGGTTTCCATTACTATACACCAAGATTATCAAATGCTCTTCACTGCTATCCTATGTTTCTATAGGATTGGACAGACATCAATATCCTGTATGGAGAAACACTTGTGATCACTATTATTTTACCGATTTGCAGTATAGGAACATCACTTCCTATCAATAGTATGTCATCTGCATACAATATGAGAAAGCTAACACCACTCCCTACTATCATTTTACAAATATCAGGTCCATCTTTCATTTTGATGAAATCAAACACTTTAACCATACCATCAAAACAGATGATCCTTCTCCGCTATGCCTTCTTTAGTCTATAAATAGACTAAAACAACTTGCACACCTTCCGCTGCTCCCACTAACTAAAATAACTATCTGGCAGAGTCATATAAACGTACACTTCTAAATCCAATTTAGAAAGACGTTACAGTCATCCAGATGCCGGATATCATAGTCATGAAAGATAACAATGGCACATTATATCCGTATGGACTTCAGCGCAAACACTGAAGTAACAGTTTCATCACAATCCACAATGGGTATTTGATGGAAAAAATTTACTACAAGTGTAGCCTTATTAGGTTAGTACCTTTCCATTTGCACTGATCTCGAATGATCTACTTGCTCCAAATAGGTTTTATCCCTTCAAGGGCACCCAACAAAGTCCACACTTTGTTGCAGTGCATGGAGTCCAACTTGGATAACTTGGCATCCAGCCATCAGTCGGAAGTCATCATCATATGATTCAAATCTCCTTGCCTCCGTCAATGAGGAAACTGTAGCACCTATCAGGTGGCTAAGGTCACCTATCAAATCAGTGGAGTGGCTAAGCTTTGTCAGGGTCAATTGAATCTTCGGGTTCTACTAAATCTTCAGTAATCGTTTGTGATTCTGGAATCACTTCCAGTTCTACCATACTGCCACTAATTTCATTTGCAAAAAATTCCTTTTCTAAAATAGTGGGGTGTCTAGAATAAAACAACTTTTGATCCCGAAAATGGTAGAAAGTTAAACCCATGTCAATACCCGGGATAACCCACAAACTGCTATTACTGAAACGTGCCTTGAATTTATCTGGATTCTGGTTTTAAGATGATAACCCATTCTATATCAAATATAGAATTTGAGGCACTGATTTAGGTGGAACCGGTATCAATTGATATGCATCTATTTCTAGTGCATGTCGTAATAAAAAAAGACGATTCAGCATTACTCATCATAGAGCGTACCCTGGATAAGCAATCTGAGTGAGAATCAAATTCCCGATTATATTACTACGGAATACCTACCATAAGTATCCATATCTTCGAACACTTCGAAGAATCTCGATACTTCCAACGTTTAGTTCTTTACTTTATTCATATATCTTATGAACTTCTCAAAATTTTTGGACTTTGCATTTCAAAAAGAATGCGTGTCTAAAACCAGAGAACTCATAGAAAAACGGAACGAAATATAAGTACCAACCCCTTGTCTGTGCGGACACCGTACAACATACATCATTATATATAAGCCCTATGAGTTCATCAACCCGTTTTCTCTATGTTTTAATTTGAAAACTATATTTTGGTTAAGAATGTATATACCGTTATTCAATGCACCTTACCCAATTATCAGATGAAAAAGGCAAATGTTCACAACATAATTTTTGAAAATTTATATCCCACTTTATCATATAAAGAGACAGATATATCGGGTTTTAAAAGTTGGTGCATAATAACAGATATTCAAAACCAAAAGTTTGCCGAAAGGCAAAACCGGATGATTTCCTCAATAGCAACAATTACTCTAATATCCGATATTGAAGATCAAATCACCTTTCCAATAATCTAATCCTTCTTAGTATCTGTAACAACTTACATATATGGGATCCTAATCCGGTATATAAGTTAGAATTAATTGGAAAGCAGTTTTTGAATACAATCACATAGAAAACATGAAACATCAAAATGTTTCAAGGGGTGGCCGGGTATTCTTAGTAACGTCTCTTTCACTGCCCAGAGTCATAACAGTAGTTGCATTTTCCTTTCCAACCCTATTGTTGTCTCTCTTTCTTACCTTGTATATACCAGACTTATACTAGTTGGTTTTCTTCTTTCCTTTCCTTTTAGCTCCAGTATCGGGATTGGAAGAGAACTATCCAACAAGCGTAACTGGTATATTTTTCTTATTTAAAGAGCTCTCAAATTTGAGATAAGGTGGAGAGGAGAGACAGATGAATTGTATCATATACAATTCACTTTCTCCAAAACCTTCGGCTATCCTCGACTGAAAGAATTTATTCGAGTTCGTATCTAACTATACGATGTCCTTCCAAGCAATATGGATCTCTATATCAGATTCAGAGTTTTCTGGAGGAAGCAAAAGGGGAAGTGGAAGGGGTAAGGATATATGCGACTATGTCGTGAAATAGGGCAATCATGAAATTCCAAAACCATTGATTGTAAAAAGGTTTGGTTAACTTGGTTTACGAGTTTTTAGTTTAAGGTCAGTCTTAGGTCGTTGCCATAGAAAGAGAAAATAAACACCCATCGTACACTCTAACCTTGATTAATTGGTTTATATTTTGATCTAATCAGGATGGTTCCTACTTTTCTGTCAAATCCTCTTTCAAACCCTAAAAAAAGAATTAGCCGAGATTATTTATGAAATATATCCCAAGAGTAACTATTATTCACAGTGAAAATCGGGACCCAACTATCGTAGCGTGGTAAGCTTGACTAAAGATCAATAAATTACCCCACTCCATAGAAGGTATGCAATCTCATTGCAAGTTTCAACAATTGAAACTCCTGATATGGTTCCTGCCCCCAGGACTCTAGGACCTTGACTAGAGGCCAATAAATTAAAGAGTCCTAGCTAAGTTCAACTCATCATTTCGTGATTGGTTTAGACCCACCCGTACAAACCCTTGACTAGAGGCCAATAAAGTTATATGACTGTCCTAACTAATTGCATCTCATGCTGTCATGAAGACATCACTTAGTTACCGTACACTACGTCTTGACTAGAGGCTAACAAACATAGCACGAATACTAAGTACTCTACTTCATGAAATGACAGAGGGCTACGGCTGGTTTTGAAGAAAATCTTTAACGTAATGAACTTGATGTCATTGAAGGAACCGAGTGGTTTTGCAAATTTATAATTACGTAGACTATTACTTAAGTGCAGATTCCTCATAAAGGGATCATGGCTCTTACCTCATTGAATGAGGTGCAGGATATTCCTAACCGAATATCTCGATGCAAAGAAAAAGACCACGGCTATTCAATTTGCAAATTTATAGTAACACAATATTTTGCCAAAGAGGTCACTCCCTGTGAAGGGATCTATGCTTTTTCCTCGATGAATGAGGTGTAGGATATTCTTAACCAAATATCTCTGTGCAAAGAAAAAGATTCGACTATAACACCACAATATCTGATATTTGGTTTCTACAACGTGTTTTAGGTTTTTTATCGTTGTATTAATTCGAATAAATGCAATCCCATCAAATAGATAATCACATTACCTAGTATCTTTTCATACAATCACAGAAAAGTATGAAAAGAAAATAGAATGCACATATACGCAATCTGCATTCGCTACGGGGACTCGGGTCTTCACTGTAAGGTTACTTAACTTACGGCAGGGCGGGGGCAGGGCTAGCACAGGTGAAAAACGTATATAGCATATATATATATATATATATATCACACTATATATATCATTGTATATATATCATCACAGGTAGATAATCAACATTACAGGAAAGCGATAAATATCATTAAAGGCTGGTAAACATACAAGTAAGTAATGAATATCACATAATAGGAATAGTCGGATCACCTAGGAATCCCGCGTTTCGTTCGAGCTATCAAACGAAATGTGAGAGTCCTCGGTTGCGTGAATAGCCCATGTGTATGTTAGGAATATGTATGCCCTAGAGGCCATTATTATTGATATAGTGAATGCTTGGACATATATATATATATATATATATATATATATATATATATATATATATATATATATAGGACTTTCTTTCTCGACATGATAGTATGCTATCTGGTTACCTTTATCCTAACATGTAGGCTGGTATTTTTACTACCTGTCTCTTGCATGTTGATAAAGCCCTTAGGATATGTGCTTGACTACCAGGATTATGATGAGATCATACTAGTGGGGCTAGGGTGGTCCAAAAGTACATCCTTTAACAGTTCCTAGTTGAGGGGATATCGAGACAGGGCATCGATTGTAACGTTTTAAAAATCGTTTATGTGAATTTTCCGATAATCGGTAAAATAACTTGTGTTTCCGTAAAAACCAAGATATAATTATTTTTCCACATAAACTTAAATATACTTATTCTATCTATGTAATTACTAGTATTTGGTATTTATTTGGTCACTTATAAATTTTTAGTTTACTTAAATATTTTTTTCTAATTAATTATTTTTAATATTATTTTAAGCTTTCACTTATACATTTAATTGGTGATAATTACAAATTAGAATGGGTCATTACATGTTAGTGCACTATGACAACTAAACACAATTTGTAATATGTTGTTTTTAGAAGTGAAATGTTTGACCCATGGTTTTAGAATTTTCAGAGAAAACTTAAATAGAATATAATAAACAAAGAGGTATGGTGGGGTATGGTGTTCATTGTTTCCCTCACACACACACACACACACACACCCCCATCCACCCACACACCCACCTTGCTGGCCGAGCCTGTACAGCCCTCCATACACACACACACACACACACACACCCCCATCCACCCACACACCCACCTTGCTGGCCGAGCCTGCACAGCCCTCCCTCGCCTTCAATGTCACTTCTTCACCTCATCAAAAATAAAATAAAATGAAAGGAATAAAATGGTATAAAGATAAATGAGTTATGGGTTTTCTTTGACTTGGCCACAAACACACACCTCACTCTTTCTTTCTTCCCCTCATTTCTGGCCGAGCAACTCCAGCAGCTCCCCACATTTTCCCACCTCATTTCTCTTCAAAAAATTCTCCATTTTTGCATCAAAATCAATACAAAGTCTCACTAATTCATCACTTAACCTTTACCCAATTTTCCTTGGCCCAAACTAGCTTGAATCTTGGAGCAAGAAACTATTTTAGGAGGCTAAGTTTGTATGCTAGATGTCAAAATTTATGGAGGTATAATCTAAATCAAGGGTTACTTGATGATTAATTACTTCAATTTATTTAATTTTGATGTTTAATTATGGTTCTGATTGCAAACTTGAAATTTCAAGAAAAAGGTTGGAGATCAAGTTAGGGTTTTGATCATTTGATTATTGTTGTGATGAGTAGTTTAATATGTTATGACATGCAAAATCTAGTCTAATTGTTAATTTGTAAATTGTTATTTTCTAAATTGTCCTAATTAAACTTTCTTGGAAACTAAAATTTTAGGATTAATGTAAATAGGTGAGATTAAAATCTAATTGATATTTGTGTGACCTAATTAAGATATTATGTGAGTATTGTGGCCACTAGATTTGTTAAAACATTTAAATTTGAACTAAAATGGTATTTGTTGCTTACTAGGTTTTCGGAATAAATAGTGTTTAATTGAGTTTGAGTTTTCGATGATATACAACCTATTTCATATAAGATTTAGTGTGTTGTAAATGCGCGATTGGTGCAATTTGGTTTTAAGTTTGGTAGTTGCCACGTATAGCGGCCCTAGTTGTGGTTTGTGGTGTTGTCGCGAGCGTGTTTTGTGCACCAAGTGCGTGCGCGTTTAGTTAGTGTGCATGGTTGACTTGTATTGTTTGTGTTCGCGACTATTTATATATTATTCTCTTATTTACTTGTGTACGTTTCTAGGATCGGGTGCAAAGGCGTCGGATGTGGTGCGGAAAAGGCAAGGCTGATATTGGATCAGATTAGCCGAGGCGTCCCGGTGAGTAGATGTACACATCTACGGGGGGATCATCTGGATGGCGCGATGCGCCCGATGGTTTAGAATTACTTGTAGCACTTGCATTTTATATGTATAGTTTCCCAGTTATTCATCTCATTGCATCGCACCATCTTATGTGTGTGTGTGTGTGTGTGTGTGTGTGATATCATCTCATAAGACACTTGCACCATTACCATTGGTTCATACCGCACGTGCACTATTTGTTGGATGTATATGCCCTAGAGGCCAGTATTGTATATGTATACATATGGATACTAGGGATATATATGTACAAAACAATCTTGCTCAGTTTTATAGTATATTGTTCGACTTGTCTTTGTCAGGATATGTGTATTTATTTGTATTGTTGTTATATCTAGTTTGCACATATTGATAAAGACTCGATACGGTAGTATACTATTGTGGTTTGTCTTTATCTTAACATAGCATATGTTATACTTGTTATTACATATTGCGATTACATGTTGATAAAGCCCCTAGGATCTTGCTTGACTACCTGCGTTGTGATGGCGATCATACTTGTGGGAGCAGGGTAGTCCGCAAGCACATCCTTAAATGTTCCCTAGTCGCGTGAGTATCGAGACTGGGTATTGATACTCCAGAGTAGACTAGTGTATATGTTTCTACCCCCATTGAGGGATGGTTGGTCCCGAGGCCATTGGTCTGATGTACCCAAGATCGTATACAGGTTCTCACTGGGGTGAGTACACTGGACGGACTCGCCGAGAACTTCCATGTGGTAATATGCCTATTGTCAGATGGAAGTTCTCAGGTGACATGTGTACAGGTTAGTCCTTGGACCCGAGATCGGCATTTGTCTCGTGTGAGTTCCCACTGAACTTTGATCACTACCCTACCACGGCTCTACTGAGTTGTGCAAACAGGTTTTGGTTGGGTTCAGTCCCGAGCCACATGGAGGCAGTGAGCGATTGTCGGGGATTCGTCTCTCCCGGTATAGGGAGTTGATATCGCACTATGATTCGATTGGTTAGGACCATAATACCTTAGCCAAGGCACTTGGGATTTACTGATAGGTTGATCAGTAGTTTCCCGGATTGGTCCCGAGCCACATCGGCACGACTTATTAGGTTGTTAGGGTCTGACGTTTACCATCCCCTAGACCCGGTATGCGATATTCTTTGACGAAGAGACTGGACTGTACGGATATTGTCACGGATAGGCTCAGTAGGAGATCCGGATGAGTTTGCTCATCGTCCTTCCTTTTCGACAGGTACCTGGGCAGCCGTTATGTACAGCTAGTGTCGCTGACGTGCTTATGGTTAAACCCACTGCCAGAGTACTGTCGAGTCTTTAGAGTCCCATACAGAGGGTTTCCCTGATCCAGGCAAAATGATGTAGTAACCGTATTGGATACGTGCAGGGTTCGATCGATTGATGTACTTTGTACTCGGACAGTTTGTAATACTAGCCGGCTCGGGTTTGAGCCGGATTATTAAATCAGGTATTGATTTAATAATTTACATATATGTATTTCGATATATATTCTAGTATTACGTACTTCGTTTTATTCTATCTCTTTTGGGCGTTCAGATTTTTATCTGATTGCCGGTATATTTTTACAGTAGACTGAAATCCGTATTTACTACAGATTTTCTTCAAGAAGGTGGCCACCTCATTATGTATTTTCCTTTTATTTGATAATTGGAAATGTGGTGTAAAGTAAAAGGTATGGGAGGAATGGTGATGACCATGCTTTAATAATTCACAAATGAATTTATAATTCATTTGGAGTTACTATTGAAGCATGGTTGTTAATTGTTTATTGAAAGAATTCACACACAAAACCAAGGTGTGTGATTTTCTCTCACTTCATGCTTCGTTTTCTTTTGAGCTCTCATTTTCTCTTGAGTTCCTCCCTCCTCTAGCTTTCTCCTCCACCTTCATCTCCTTCCTCTTCACTACATTTCTCATGTGTTGAGATACAAGTGAAGAGGCAAGAAAGAGATAGCTTCACACTTAGAACTCCAAAACTACATCCTAGATTACTTGGACAAGCATCCCAAGTTCTCTAGTTGCTCTTTTGATATTTAGCAAAGAGCTAGAGCCATGGATCATGCCCCTCAGGTGGATCATCTACGACAAAGCAAGGCCGGAGAACAAGCTCGATCCCGGAGGACCGATGGAGCCGGAGTTGGAGATCAAGCAAGTTCATGGAGACCATTTGAAGCACATGATAAGGAGAGAAGACCGAAGGACTTGGGCCTCTTGGTATATCTTCTTTCATAGTAGATAGAACTCACTTTTAGATAGCTAGGTTTATGGTAAAGATCCGGTTAAAGCTTAATCTAGTGCCAAGATTTTTGTTCATCTTAAATTTTTTGTTCCGCATTTGGCCACGGAAGTTGACCGGGGCACTAGGGTAACCCTTCATGGTATCAGAGCCACCCATATATACTAGCTTATTCAAACGTGTTTAGAATAACGATCGACTGGATTTTTCAAAAACCGCATTTTCTCACATGATGTTTCTGTCGATTTTGAAAGTGCTCAAAAAAATCAATTTTGTGGTCTCAAAAAATCATGCAGGCTTTTTTAAGAGAACTGAAGAAATTTGGTCACGTGACCCCACTAAAGCGCCGCGGAACCGCCGCATAAACCCCCTATTGGCGTCGATTCCGCGGCCGTTTTGAGGCCCACGTGGGCAAACTTTCTTCTGGGCCTCTCGATTTTGGAAATTGTGGTTTCTGGAATAATTACTTTTTGGGCCCAGTTTTGTTACAGTGTTGGTTTAATTCTTGGGGCCCACTTGGAAATTTTAGTCGATCGTAATTTTAAGATACGTGTTTTATTATCAGTACATTCACTTTTATCTGCGACCGGGAATGTCACTCGATCGGTAAAACTCGTCTGATTGCTATATGTTCTTTTAGACGGGTTTTGCGAACGTGACATTCGCGTTGATGTTATGTGCTTGTGTTGTGATTGTGGTTGGATTATCGTGGTGGATAGCATGTGGTGCAATGTTAGAAATACAGTTTATAATTCATTTGTGCATTTGTTATTGCGGGGCGAGCGTCCGACATGTGGACTGCCGTCTTTGCCGTTTGTATATTATTTTGGGGCACGACTGAGCTGAGGTCGATGTCACCGGTTGTAAATATTTTTTTAATATTCTGTACTAGGATTACCCCACAGCAGAGTGCACGGATAGCCGGGTTCTAGAAGACAACAAGCCCGCATCTCATGGCATCGAGACGGAGGAGGCTTCATTCTCATGGCGCTGTGACGGAGGAGGCTTCATTCTAGAACTGGCGGGCTATTCGCCGCACTCGTAGGGGGTACAGTCTTTCATTGCACATGCTATCCATACGACCGGAACGTCGGGTTTTATTTGCGGCTCAAATGAAACCCGGGGCTCCAAGATTATCCACAATTTTGTAATGTTATCTATGATGTTGTTTATTATCATGCCTGGGACGAATGTTATATATACTTATATATATACTAGTAGATGTTGTATATGTTTTGCGCCCGTGCTAGTCCAGCCCCCGCTCTGTCGTTAGTTAAGTAACCTAACGGGTGATGACGGGGCCCCGTGGCGAATGCGGATGGCATATACGTACATTTTATTTTCGTTCTTTTCTGGTGTGATAAGTTACAAATTGATGGGACCGCATTAATTTTAATTAATGCAAGATAAAAAACCTAAAAGATGTTGTTGGAACCAGATTTTAAAAACTGACATTACAGACGTTCTCTTTTGCTTTGCACAGTGGTATTTAGATTGGAATATCCAGCACCTCATTCGACGAGGCAAGGGCCGAGATCCCTTCACCGGGAGTGACCCCTTGAGTAAAATTTTGCGTCCGGGTAATAACTTTAATATAGTCGACTATTTTTGCTTTGCATCATGATATTCAGTTTGGAATATCCTGCACCTCATTCGACAAGGAAAGAGCCGAGATCCCTTCACAGGGAGTGACCTCTTTAGCAGAAGTTTTCGCCACTATATATTTACAAAACTACTGAGGTTCCTTCAACGATATCAAGTTCATTACGTTAACGGGTTTTTTTTGCCAAAAACCCAGCCGTAGTCCTCCGTCATTTCAGATGGATACCACCTAGTATTCGTGTTGTGTTTGTTGGCAAGCGTCAAGACACAGTGAATGGTAGCTGAGTGATATTTATCTGTTGCATAGATATGCGATTATTCGAGACAGTCGTACAGCTTTGTTGGCAAGCGTCAAGAGTTTGTGCGGGTGGGTTCGAGTTAATTCAGGATAATAACGGGTTGAACTTGACTAGTGGCCTATGACTTGTTGGCAAGCGTCAAGGTTATAGGTCGTCAGGGGCAAAAACCACATCGGGAGTTTCAAACATACAGGAAACTTGGAGATTTAGCATACCTTCTGGAGTGTGGTGACTAAAGTGGATTCCATCTAGTGCATCAGACAATGATAGTTGGATCCCGATCCCACTGATGAGTAGGATTACTCTCGGGAGATTATCACACTTAACAATCAATGCTATAAACCAAGTAGGTGTCTAGAATGGTGTTAGCTATGCCTCCAGGGAAAAGAGGTTATGTAATTAAGGAACTTCACGAAAGCATTGGAAAACCTCCCTCGAAGTACCAACACCAGCCTGGCTGAAAGGTTAAGCAAGTATTGTGACGTGCGATTAATCCTGACTAGTTCTTCTTTTAGGGTTTGAAGAAGAATTTGAGGAAACAGTAGGAGCCATCCTGATTAGATTAATTAATGAACCAATTTAATCTTGCAAGAGCACACGCTGAGTGTTTTCCCTCTCTCTCCACGTAGCAACCATTTCACGACCTATTCAAGATAATAAAATGTATCGCTTGACCGATCCGAATTCTTATTCGGGGCTGGGGAACGTCTGTTCGGCTCTAACTTACGACAAATGTCATAAGTATGAGCAAAGGAAAATGGAAAGTTTGAATTTCTTGATAAACCCATCGAAGAAGAAACATACTGTTGCGTCTTCTTCAGGTGTTCTTGTTATTGAGAACTGTTTTTCGGTCAGTCCTACCTCCTGGGTACTCGATACCGAATCGGGATCTTATATCTATAATTTATTGCAGGGACTGAGAAAAAGTAGGATAGTTGGACCTGGTGATATGTCCCTCAGAGTAGGGAACGGAGCACAAGTTAATGCTGTGGCCGTCGGTGAATATCACCTGGTGTTGCCAAATGGCAATACTATGATTTTGAACAATTGCTACTATGTGCCTTCCATGCTTTGCAACATCATATCAGTTTCTTTACTTGATAAAGATGGATATAACTTTGTTCTTAATAGAAATATCATGGACATTTACCTTGATAAGGTATTGGTTGTAGAAGGTACACTGTGTAATAGTATCTATGTTCTAAATCAGAATACGGTTCTCAATATACAAAACACACGCAAGAGGAAAAGTTCAGATACGAATGAATCCTACTTGTGGCATTGTAGACTTGGTCATATCGGAGAGAAAAGACTGAGTAAGTTACATAAAGATGGACTCTTGAATACGTTCGAATTTTCATCTTATGAAAATTGTCAGTCTTGTCTTAAATGAAAGATGACCAAATCTCCGTTCACCGGGCATGGAGAAGGAGCAGCAGAGCTCTTGGGACTCATACACAGTGATGTATGTGGTCCGATGTCTATACATGCAAGGGGTGGGTTCTCATACTTCATCACATTCACTAACGATCTCTCTAGATTCGGATATGTGTATCTCATGAAACACAAATCTGAAGCTTTTGAGAAATTCAAGGAATTCAAAAACGAAGTAGAGAACCAGACTGGAAAAAGTATCAAGATTCTCCGATCTGATAGAGGAGGGGAGTACTTAAGCACTGAATTCAGGGACTTTCTAAAAGAGAATGGTGTTCTCTCTCAACTTACTCCTCCGTATACACCGCAGCACAACGGCGTATCGGAGCGGAGGAACCGTACCCTATTGGACATGGTTCGCTCCATGATGAGTAGTGCTGAGTTACCTCTTTCATTTTGGGGATATGCCCTTGAAACGGCAATATATGTATTGAATAGGGTTCCTACCAAAGCTGTGCCTACCACTCCACATGCACTGTGGGAGAGGAAGAGACCATACCTTAATTTTATTAAGATATGGGGTTGTCCAGCTTATGTAAAGAAGCAGAACCCGGACAAACTCGAGGCAGGGTCAGTTTTGTGTAAGTTTGTAGGATATCCTAAACATTCGCAAGGATATCAGTTCTACCACATCGAGGAACAGAAGGTGTTTGTTGCTCGCCACGCTGTCTTCTTAGAAAGGGAATTTCTTGCAAAAGAAATTAGTGGGAGCACGGTAGAACTGGAAGAAATTCCAGAAGGAAAAACTGTAATTGAAGATCTGGTGGAACCTCAGGATTCAATAACCCTGGATGAACCTCAGCCACTCCGCAGATCTAGTAGGATTTCTCATCCACCCTAGAGATACTACAGTTTTCTCATAGATGGGGATCGAGATGATTGCATCTTGGAAGAAGATGATCCTATTAGTTTCAGGCAGGACATTATCAGTAGGGACTCTGATAAGTGGATGGATGCCATGCAATCTGAAATGGAGTCCATGTACACCAATAAAGTGTGGACCATGGAAGTTGCTCCACCTGGGGTAAAACCCGTTGGATGCAAATGGATCTATAAGAAGAAACTTGGTGTAGATGGGCAGGTGGAAACCTATAAGGCTAGACTCATTGCAAAAGGTTTTCGTCAAAGACCAGGAGTGGACTATGACGAAACCTTTTCTCCAGTGGCTATGCTCAAATCCATTAGGATCCTGCTTGCCATTGCTGCCTTCCATGACTATGAGATCTGGCAGATGGACGTAAAAACGGCTTTTCTAAACGGAAGTTTAGAAGAGTGCGTTTACATAGATCAGCCAGAAGGTTTTGTAGAGAGTGGGAGCAGCGGGAAGGTGTGCAAGGTTCTCAAATCCATTTATGGATTGAAGTAAGCATCACGGAGCTGGAACATCTGTTTTGATGAGACAGTCAAGGACTTTGACTTCATCAAGAATGAAGATGAGCCTTGTATTTATAAGAAGATTGTAGGACAAACTGTCGTGTTCTTAGTCTTGTATGTGGACGACATTCTTTTGATAGGAAATGACATTCCTATGCTACAATCGGTCAAGCTATTCTTATCACAAAGGTTCTATATGAACGACCTAGGTGATGCCTCGTACATTCTGGGGATCAAGATCTTCAGAGATTGATCTAAGAGACTACTGGGACTTTCACAGTCCAGGTACATAGAGACCGTACTAAAAAGATTTAGTATGGAAGATTCCTAGCGCGGTAACATACCCGCATTGCACGGAATCACCCTCTCCAAAGAGATGTCTCCCAAGACTGACGAAGAGAGGGTTCGCATGAGCACTATACCCTATGCTTCGGCGGTAGGATCTATAATGTATGCGATGCTATGTACAAGACCAGATGTAGCTTACGCGCTAAGCATGGTGAGCCGGTATCAGACGGACCCAGGTGAGGACCACTGGACAACAGTAAAGAACATTCTCAAGTACCTGAGAAGGACTAAGGAGATATTCCTGATTTACCGTAATGGAGACCTTAGGGTCGAGTCCTTTACCGACTCAAGCTTCCAGAGTGACAAAGATGACAGCAAGTCTGTCTCGGGTTTTGCGTTTACCTTCAACGGAGAGGCGGTATGTTGAAAGAGTTCCAAAAAGGATACCGTCGCAGACTCGACGATGGAGGCTGAATACATTGCTGCAAGCGATTCCGCAAAAGAGGTGGTCTAGATAAAGAAGTTCATAGCCGAACTTCAGGTGGTTCCGTCTATTGTTGATCCAATACCAACGTATTATGACAACAATGGGGCTATAGCTTTAGCGAAGCAACCACGGTCCCATCAGAAATCCAGGCACATCTTAAGGCGGTATCTCCTGATCAGGGAGATCATAGATCGCTAGGAGATCGAGGTCCGGAGACTGGATACGAAAGACAACACGGAAGATCCATTTACAAAGGCCCTCCCTCAAGCACAGTACGAGCGACTTTTTCGGATGTTGGGTATGCGGTACGCTAGCAGCTGGCCTTAGTGCAGACGTTGGGTATTCGGTACGCCAATCACTGGCCTTTAGTGCAAGTGGGAGATTGCTGGATGTATATGCCCTAGAGGCCAGCATTGTATATGTATACATATGGATACTAGGGATATGTATGTACAAAACAATCTTGCTCAGTTTTATAGTATATTATTCGACTTGTCTTTGTCAGGATATGTGTATTTATTTGTATTGTTGTGATATCGAGTTTGCATATATTGATAAAGACTCGATACAGTAGTATACTATTGTGGTTTGTCTTTATCTTAACATAGCATATGTTATACTTGTTATTACATATTGCGGTTACATGTTGATAAAGCCCCTAGGATCATGCTTGACTACCTGCGTTGTGATGGGGATCATACTTGTGGGAGCAGGGTAGTCCACAAGCACATCCTTAAATGGTCCCTAGTCGCGTGAGGATCGAGACTGGGCATTGATACTCCAGAGTAGACTAGTGTATACGTTTCTACCCCCCGTTGGGGGATGGTTGGTCCCGCAGCCATTGGTCTGATGTACCCAAGATCGTATACAGGTGCTCACTGGGGTGAGTACACTGGACGGACTCACCGAGAACTTCCATATACTATACCTATCGTCAGATGGAAGTTCTCAGGTGACATGTGTACAGGTTAGTCCTTGGACCCGAGATCGGCATGTCTCGTGTGAGTTCCCACTGAACTTTGATCACTACCCTACCACGGCTCTACTGAGTCGTGCAAACAGGTTTTGGTTGGGTTCAGTCTCGAGCCACATGGAGGCAGTGAGCGATTGTCGAGGATTCGTCTCTCCCGGTATAAGGAGTCGATATCGTACGTTGATTCGATTGGTTAGGACAATAAGACCTTGGCCAAGGCACTTGGGATTTACTGATAGGTTGATTAGTAGTTTCTCGGATTGGTCCTGAGCTACATCGGCACGACTTATCAGGTTGTTAGGGTCTGACGTTCACCATCCCCTAGACCCGGTATGCGATACACTTTGACGAAGAGACCGAACTGTACGGATATTGTCACGGATAGGCTCAGTAGGAGATCCGGATGAGTTTTCTCGTTGGCCTTCCTTTTCGACAGGTACCTGGGCAGCCGTTACGTACAGCTAGTGCCGCTGACGTGCTTGTGGTTAAACCCACTGCCAGAGTACTGTCGAGTCTTCAGAGTCCTACACAGAGGGTTTCCTTGATCCAGGAAAAATGATGTAGTAGCCGTATTGGATACGTGCAGGGTTCGATCGATTGATGTACTTTGTACTAGGATTTTCGATCGGACAGTTTGTAATACTAGCCGGCTCGGGTTTGAGCCGGATTATTAAATCAGGTATTGATTTAATAATTTACATATATGTATTTCGATATATATATTATAGTATTACGTTCTTCATGTTATTCTATCTCTTTTGAGCGTTCGGATTTTTATCTGATTGCCGGTATATTTGTACAGTAGACTGAAATCCGTATTTACTACAGATTTCCTTCTAGAAGGTGGCCACCTCATTATGTATTTTCCTTTTATTTGATAATTGGAAATGATGTGTAAAGTAAAAGGTATGGGAGGAATGGTGATGACCATGCTTTAATAATTCACAAATGAATTTATAATTCATTTGGAGTTACTATTGAAGCATGGTTGTTAATTGTTTATTGAAAGAATTCACACACAAAACCAAGGTGTGTGATTTTCTCTCACTTCATGCTTCATTTTCTTTTGAGCTCTCATTTTCTCTTGAGTTCCTCCCTCCTCTAGCTTTCTCCTCCACCTTCATCTCCTTCCTCTTCACTACATTTCTCATGTGTTGAGATACAAGTGAAGAGGAAAGAAAGAGATAGCTTCACACTTAGAACTCCAAAACTACATCCTAAATTACTTGGACTAGCATCCCAAGTTCTCTGGTTGCACTTTTGATATTTAGTAAAGAGCTAGAGCCATGGATCATACCCCTCAGGTGGATTATCTACGACAAAGCAAGGCCAGAGAACAAGCTCGATCCCGGAGGACCGATGGAGCCGGAGTTGGAGATCAAGCAAGTTAATGGAGACCATTTGGAGCACATGACAAGGAGAGAAGACCGAATGACTTGGGCCTCTTGGTATATCTTCTTTCATAGTAGATAGAACTCACTTTTAGCTAGCTAGGTTTATGGTAAAGATCCGGTTAAAGGTTAATCTAGTTCCAAGGTTTTTGTTCGTCTTAAAATTTTTGTTCCGCATTTGGCCACGGAAGTTGGCCAGGGCACTAGGGTAACCCTTCACTATTCATGCGAATACACACGCCTTTGGTAATTGCTATGTCACGAACACTATAGAATTTGCTTAAAATCAGTAACTGTGCATTTGCTTCATGTATGATCCGTAGACTTATACTTGTATATTCATTTCATTAAATGGATATATAGGATTGTTAGTTATATATACATACCTCACTGCATCATGATTCATGCATAGCTTCTGGCCGTACTTCGCATGGTATATACTACCGTATCATAGATTTCCATCATCACCGGCATGTTTATATATATTGTGATTCTTCTCGAGGATTTCAGTATTGATGGGATTTCTGGATTTTTGGGAAAACTGCAAGAATTTTATAAACCTGTTATCGCTTTAAAAATGCAAGGTGCAATTTTCTCGTGATATGATGTATGTGTCGTCCACCATGAGTTTTCCTGATTTATGTTAGCTTTCGAGACCCGATTCGAGGAGTTGGATCAACCGTTTCGGGTACATAGTGGACCCGGTATTGTACCCCGAGGCGAGAAGCTCGAATTGTAGACGATAGCCTGGCAGGGACAGACTACCTACCGGTGATTGTTGGCGCGGCGGATATCAGGAGGATACCGACTTGGTCGTAAGATTTGATCATATGGGCCGATCCGGACTGACGGAGCCCGAGTTATCGAGACATTGAGACATTGAGATATTGAGACATTGAGATACTGGGATATAAATATATTGTGTCGATGCTTAATACGGATTTTCTGTTGATTTCATTGATGATACTCAGTTTATTGCACAGATGTTTTTTAAGATAAGAATAAAGGTTTTCTTATACCAGACATGTTCAGGTCTCGTGTTTAATTATGCATTCATGTTGCATTCCTGCTAGTACATAATATCATTTTGAGATACGTGGATTGTGACGCATTTGCGTGTATGGTTACGATATCCTTATTAGATGTTATTTACTACTCACGAATTGGCAACTCACCCCTGTTGTGCCACAGTATCTCGCAGGTCTGACCCGTCTGCACAGTAGCGGCGGGCGTACTTCCTCTTTTCGCTTCATTTCATCGATTTGAAGTTTTGCTCATGGGTGGGTTGCGAGGATATTTTATTCCATCATGTATATTATTTTGTATCTTGTATACTCCATCTACCCTTGTATGTTAGACTAGGCAGTGAGACTCGTGAGACTTGTATTTATGGTGTTTGGTGTCGATGCTCACTTGAGCCGACGTGGTATTTTCTTATTTCTTGCTTTCGGATGCTTATTTCGCACTTTTGATATACATATTACATGAGCTTGTGATTCCGCCATGGGCGAAGAGCTAGCTCCCACTTGGATATGCCTTTATTCATCATTTATATGTATTTTCGTGTGTTGACCCGTTTGGGGGCCAGTATTTACAAAGGAGACTCTACCGAAATTTTCGGGAAAATATGATGTTGCTTTTAAATGTTTAATGCCACTTATTTTGTTAAAACCACTTGCTTTAAACCAAGTTTTCCTTCACTCTAATTGTTAAACAGTTTAGTTTTCTAGGCTTTGGCTTACTTAGATTACGCTACGCCTTTAGACGTTTCGTAATTTAAGCGCCAGTCACGTTCCGTACCTTCGGGTCGTGACAAAGTTGGTATCAGAGCGATAGGTTTTACCTTTCTGAGTATGGGATGACCCTTGGTAGATCGAGTAGGTGACTTAAGCAGAGTGACGAGCGTATGTATGTTCCGTGGCGTACTTACGATACGGTACTCCATCTAAGTGACCTTAGGATATATATTTGCTTGTATTTCCTTCCTTGATTCCGGAAATCCTTTGATTTGATCGCAATGTTCTTATCAATCCTGTTTTTGCTCCAGACATTATGCCGCCGGAGACTACGAGGGCCAGAGGGCTTCCTCCAGGGATGAGATTAGAGTAGTCTCGTTTGAGACGATGACCAATCAGGACGGTACGTCGACCCCTCAGGGATAGAGTGATCCTTCTTCTCCAGGATGGATAGTTAGGCTGGAGTCGAGTATTCAAGACTTGCGACAGATGGTTGGATTGTTAGTTGAGGTTAGCCGAGCTCCAAGAGCCGATGATGTCCCTCCTACTGCAGGGACTGTGATTGTACCTGCTGCTCAGGTAGTTGTTTCTGTTGTTACCAAGATTATTTAAGTATCCTTATTGGAGTTTTTGAGGCTGAAGCCTCCAGTTTTTACCGGCATAGATGCAGCGGAGGATCCGTAGACAATCCTCGACAGGATGGCTATGATTTTTCATTCACAGAGATGTTCTGACAATATATGGATTGAGCTTGCGAGTTTTCGTCTAGAGTGGTCTTGCTAAGACATGGTGTGAGTCAATGGAGAGAGGCCGAGCTGCAGATCTACTTCCTATGACTTAGGATGAGTTCATAGCTATATTTCTTGCTCGTTTCCTTCTGGAGAGCGTTCGAGATGCCGAGATCGTAGTTTCGAGCCTTTGCGTAAGACTTCAGGGATGACGGTATCCGAGTACAACATTTAGTTTACTCAGCGGTCCGATATACTCATTGCCTGGTGGACACTGAAGAGAAACGAATAAAGAGGTTCGTATGGAGATTGGGCATGCAATTATTTCTTGCTATTGGTGCCTAACCTTTTGTCACTTACGTCGCTGGTATGAACGCAACCTTACTGTTGGAGGAGCACATTTCTAAGTTTTCAGTCGTTTTTGGATCGAAGCGGATTTGTACCGGTATGCCAGCTCAGAGGCGGTTAGACGTCGTGTCAGGTGTTATTTCAATATTTTCTTTCGATGCGCGTATTTCTTTTGTTGTTTGAACTTGTATCTATGCACTTTGTACCGAGTTAGGACCGAGATTCGTCCTTGTTTGATCTGCCGCTGATTGTTATTATTCCAGTAGGCGAGTCTTTCGTCGCTCGAAATTTTTTTCGTTCGTGTTTGGTTTGTTCGTATCGGAGATAGGGATTCTTTTGTCAATTTGATTTTCTCGATATGTTTGACTTCGGAGTTCTTTTGAGCATGGATTGTTTAGCCACGTGTTATGCATCCATGGACTGCCGTGAGAAGGCAGTCAGATTTAGTTTTCCGGGTAAGCCAGTTCTTGTTTGTTTTCAGGGAGACCGTTGCGTCGCCTTTCCCAGTTTGATTTCTTCTTTTTGCGCTAGTCAGCTTTTGAGAATGGGTGTCAAGAATTCTTGGCGTATGTTTGTGATGTTAGAGTCGCATAGGTCCCGTTGGACCAGGTCCCGATTGGGAGAGAGTTTCCATACGTCTTTCCTTACAAGTTGCTTGGTTTGTCGCCAGAGCGCGATGTTGAGTTCTGTTTTGACTTGATTCCTGGCACGGAGCCTTTTTCTATACCGTCATATTGGATGGACCCGGTGGAGCTTAAAGAACTGAAGAATCAGTTGCAAGATTTGTTGGATAGAGGGCTTGTTCGTCTGAGTGCGTCACCTTGGGAAGCTCTTGTCCTGTTCGTCAAGAAGAAAGACGGCAGTTTGCGTTGTGCGTCGGTTATCGTCAGTTGTATCGGGTTACTGTGCGGAACAAATATTCCTTACCTCGCATCGACGAATTATGTGATTTGCTCCAAGGTGCGGGGCATTTCTCGAAGATTGACTTAGGGTCGGGTTACCATTAGTTGAGGGTCCGAAAGGATGATATTCCGAAGACAACTTTTCACACATGTTACGGGCGTTATAGGTCTTGGTGATGTCGTTCGAGCTCACCAATTCCCCAGCAGCGTTTATGGACTTGATGAACCGCATATTCAGGCCATTCTTGATTAGTTATTATTGTGTTCGTTGATGACATTTTAGTATACTTTTGGAACCGAGAGGAGCCTGGGCAGTAATTAAGGATTTTGTTGCAGACCTGGAGGGAGCGCCAACTATTCGCTAATTTATCTAAGTATGTTTTCTGGTTGGATGGTGTTGACTCCTTGGGTCACTGTTCAGTCGAAAATATTGCAATCTTGAGCATATCAATTTCCTCACTTTCCTAATCATTTAAGGATTGTTGATATAAATATAACACATATTAGCAGTTTTTCTGCAAATTATCAAATACCACGTGTTATATATATAATCAACGTCTTTTTAAGAAATTGTATGTTTATCATGTCACGCATAATATTCTATATCTCCTACATTTTCCATTGAGATTGTGTGCAGAAAACTACCTTAGAACAGATATCGGAATTGCAAATTCACCGACAAAATGCAGCAAGTCAAAGAGTTAAAATCTGGCACCGATTCAAAAGAGATAAAAAGATTCTAGATGTCACCTGAAGACCCATGTACCAACACAAGAATACACAGGAAAATTGAAGAATCAAGCCCACCAAATGGCCGCGGAACCGCGGCCGAGTCAGCCCGATCCGCCGCGGATCCACGGCCGATTCTTGGAGCCGGCGGTCGATACTTCTCCAAAAGCTTCCCCTAGCTCCTCTAGCTTATTGGAGACGCTTCATACCGTCCTAGCTTCTCGCGGAAGCCACCAGATAATGACCTAGCTTCTTATGCAAGCTTGATAACTACCTTACTCTAGAAACTTCCCTACAACTACCTAGCTTCTTTGAGAAGATTAACCTAGATTCTAGTGGAAGATTGGTGAAGAGCTATAAAAGGAGACCTAAGGCTACATTGTAAGGTTGTTGAAAATAGCCGATTTCTAGCACACAAACCAAAACCAAATCCAATTCAATCAAGATCCAAATCAAGATTCGTTGAGATCAACATCAATCGAAGACACAGGAAGATCCTTTACGCGAAGCCGATCATCATCAAGAGCGCGAGATTCTCGACAGGTCCAAGTCTCACGAAGATCGAGCAAAGAGAAAGATCGACGATAAATTCTCTTTTCAAAGGAGTTATCGAGAACGTTTTCTTGTAAATCTCGAATTGAGAAGTGTAATTTGAAGAAGATTTAATAAAGGTGATCATTCGTTAATTCTCGCTTTCTTTAAATTCTTGTATTATGAAATTTCTAATTCTTGATTCTTTTGTTTTCGTGATGCGTGAGTGAAATCTCCGCTTGTAAAGGATTCGAGGGAATCGGTTGATTAAAAGATGATGAAATCCTAGAACTTATCTTAAGTCTTATGAGAATTATGAAGTTTAGGAAAAAGAATCGTCAATGACCTAATTTGGAATGAGCTCACTGTTCTTGATAATTTCGTTGCAATTTAGGATTAAATGACTGATGATTCTATTTGCTAAAGGCTAGATTTGAATGATGATCAATGAAAAGACAAGAGATAGTTATGGGGAAACCCTAGTTTTTTCAATAGATCCCTAATCTTCATTCATCGCCATCGTTCTAGCTATAATTCATCAATAGATAAGCTAAGTCATTATTAGTATTCATCATTAATCTTAGTTCCTATCGAATCCTACAAGCTATTCTTCAATTTCTTGATAACTCAAATTGATTTTGAACACTTTCTTGATTTTACTAATTCTTGAACATTTTCTTGATTTTCTTGAAATGACAACTCAATTAAATCTTGAATCACTTTCTTGAATTTTCTTTACTATTTCTTTCGACTCATCTAAAGCAAGATTGAATAAATACACGAATCTTAGTAGACGATCCGTTCTCATTAACGAGATACATCGACACCGTTATTGATTGCGGTTATAAATTCTTTGATTACACATCATCGCTTCTTCTTCTTTACTAAACCTTTTTCTTTTCTTTAAAATCAAGAAGTAGAAACAATCAAATTTTACGATTAATCAAATGGCGCCGTTGCCGGGGATTGCGTGCTATTTGAGTTGAAATATTATTATTCCATCAAAAATTTGAATCAAAATCGCATCAAGCGCTTAACGATTTGTGTTTGAATTTTGCAAGGAAATCTGGAATCACTGCAGCAGGGATAAAAATATTTAGATCATTTCATCTAGATCAGAGGATCCGGGGGAGCATCAGTACCAAATTTCGTTCACAGAACCGTACATTTGACAGCGGAACCGCGGCGGGAAGCACGTTTTGGCAGCGGATCCGCAGTGTTCTTGAAGACTTAGGGTTTGAGCTCTCTGTGTTATATTCTCTATTTTCTTATCTCTCCTCTGATCTGTCCAATAACATCTTTTCTGCAGAATTCTTTGCAAAAATTTGCAGCGCCGCTAAAAAAATTTGCAGCGTGTTTTGATATTAGTTGTTGTGCATATTTTAATACGGAAATTAAGGGGCAAAGACCAAATTCAGATTAGGTGGGGATTTCATTACCTTTCCTAAGCCCCAAAAATCACAAAACTAGCATCTGCATCACCCTCATTAACTAAAAAAAATATCTAGACAAGACTCTAAGGACCGTCGCGCTCACTTAGGACAGAAGAAGGTCGTGGGTAATTTATTGCTTATCCGCATTTCTTTTGTGGTGTCTAAAACAAGTGTGTCTAAGGAAAGTGGTTACTTAATTAGGCTCGCTAATTACGTAGCAGAGAACCTCCCGCTTACATGGCACTTACCTGGGTACAGGAGGGATAAAGAGGCAGTAGAGGATTTAACCTACGATTTTTCTTCTGGAAGTCTAGGAGCGGTCTAGTGACTTGACCTAGGTGACCATTAGATCTAGGGTTGCTTGTGCATTTTTTGTAATTTTTCAAAATCTGTCTTTTTCAAACAAACAACACATTTCTCTAATTATCACAAACGCTGCCACTTGTGCTAAACTGTTTAGTGCATGCTCGGCTGGACACGGGATTCTAGTTCCCGTCTTGTCCGCATTTCTCCTATCGACTCCGAACTCGGTAATTCTACATCTTTTTTTTCCTCACCCACCACCACATCCACCGCAACGGACGGATTTCTATCAAATTTTAACACCACCCTGCCACCGCCCGCAGGTGCGCAGAATCCACCCCGCATCTCTCTCCAAGAAAGATGCTACCCTATTCGAGGTCCTCTTCCTACCTGTCTTTCCATTCCACCAGCCAACGGTGATAGCTTTGAAATCAAACCACACTACATCAATCTTTTACCTAAATTTCACGGTCTCGAGTCTGAAGACGCACGTTTTTATTACCAAATTTGAAAACATATATGCTATGATGGGCACTTCACAACTTTCTGTGGATGCGACGAGATTGGGTCTTCTCCCGTTCACTTTGTGCGATTTAGCCGAAAAGTGGATTTATAACACAGCCGCATATTCTATTGCCAACTGGGATGAATTCGTTGTAGCATTCCTTAAGAAATTCTATCCCAATCATAAGACCGCCCGTATCCGTAGCGAAATCAATCAATTTAGCCAACTTCCCAATGAACAATTTTGGAAGTGTTTTGAACGATTCAAGGATCTGCTAGTCCAATATCCTCATCACGGAATCCATCAATGAGATCTGTGTCGAATCATATATGAGGGCAATAATCCAACAACAAAGCAGATGCTTTAATCCATGTGTCAAGGCAATGTCATGTTTAAAGACGATGGTGAAGCTTGGAAATTTTTAGAAGATTTCGCTGAAAAAACTTTGCAATGGGAGAGTGTTAGTCAATCAACGTCTAGGGGTGGTATTCATCAACTTGATGTGTCCATAGCAGTCAAAGCTGGAATGGAAGCAATGCAAAAGAAACTTGAAGCTATGGAACACAAATTTTTGTTAGCCTCCCTAAATCCGATCACACTCCCTAAAACCGTGTGTGGATGCTGTTCTGATCCATCACATTTGATGGAAGAATGTCCTTCGAATTCTCTGTTTCAAGGTCAAGAACACACTAATGCTGCATTTCAGCAAAGACCTAGAAACGATCCTTATTCTTCCAGTTATAATCAGGGTTGGAGGAATCACCCTAATTTCGCTTGGAACCAACACCAAACTAAAAATACGGTTCCAAACCAAAATAATTTTCAAAAGGTCCCTCCACAACAACAACAACCACGACAACTGAGTCAGCACCCTTTTCAACCATAAAATTTTCAAAATCCGGCCAACACTTCTGCACCATATAATAATTCCTTGCAATTGACCGGTACTAATAATTCCACTTCACTCGAACACACCATGAATTTGTTTCTGAAAAATTTCATGCAAGTTTTGGCTGAGATAAAGTCTTTTGTCGATAATATAAAGAAGGACTCCACCTCCCACGGTGAGAGTAATAAATCGATAGAAACACAAATTGCACGATTAAACGCCGAAATGAGTGCTAGAGAGAAAGGGAAACTTCCATCTCAACCTCTAACGAATCCTGGGCATTCACAACACTACAATGTGAATGCCATCACAACGTTGAGATCTGGAAGAGTGCTGAAAAATCAAGTCGGTGAACAGATTGATGAAATAATCAATGACACCCCGTCTTCCACTTCCACATCCACTTCCACTTCTATTTCCACTTCCATTTCCACTTCTGACCCTTGTTCGTCTACCCCACCACCTTCTTCCGTGCCTATCCTCCGTTTTCCTCAAGGCTCGAACCCTCAGCCCACTTCTTCTAGTTAACCAAAGACAATTCCCACCTTAATTCTGGGATCTGTTCCACCTACACGACCTTCTCCAATGTCGTACCCAGCTCTTATTGCTAAAGCTCCTTATCCGAATAGGTTAAGTGGAAACAAACTAAGTCTACATATGGAGAAGATTCTGGAAATGTTTAAACTGGTTAATATCAACATCCCTCTCCTAGATGCTATACAACAAGTCCCAGCTTATGCGAAAAATCTTAAGGACTTGTGCACTAGGAAGAGGAAGACTCAAGTGCCCAAAAAGGTATTCATGACAAATAATGTTAGCATTGCTTTTACCCTACAATTACCAAAGAAACGTAAGGACCCTGAATGTCCTACAATATCGATTTCAATTTGGGGTAAAAATATTAACCGTGCTTTACTTGACTTTGGCGCTAGTGTTAACCTGCTTCCATACTCTGTCTACAAGCAGTTAGGGATTGGAGAGTTGAAACCAGCTCATTGTACTCTCTAGATGGTAGATCGATCTATCACCAAATCTCAGGGTGAACTTGAGGATGTGTTGATAAAAGTCAGGGAATTTTTATTCCCTGTGAACTTTATTGTTCTAGATACACAACCTGTAGCGAACCCACGGAACCAAATTCCGGTGATTCTCGGTCGACCCTTCCTAGCCACTTCCAATGCTGTCATTAATTGTCGAAACGGTTATATGACCCTATCCTTCGGGTAGATGTCAATTAAGCTAAACATTTATAAGATTGGAAGTCAGCCATCTGAACCCTCTGCTCATTTGCTTGATGTTTGTTCTGTCCACGAGATAGCTTCCGAAAGCTGAAGGTTGATGAACTTTGCTTTGATGATCTCGACAACATTAGCACATCATTGCTTGATCTTGCACTTGATCATAGTGACGACATCATTGACGAGTTCACTCCTGAGTCTGAAGAATTTGACTCTTCACTTTCCGAGTCTGTATCCTTTGCTGGCTATGAACTTCTTCGAGAGTCCGAATATCATTCGCTTACCCCACCTTCTATTGTCTCTCCGCCAACATTAGATCTCAAACTGCTACCTTCTCATCTTAAATATGCATATTTAGGTGAGAATGAGTCTTTGCCTGTGATCATATCCGCTTCTCTAGCCTTAGAGCAAGAAAACTCTCTTTTGATGGTCTTGAGATCTAATAGGCAAACATTTGGTTGGACAATGGCCGACATCAAAGGGATTAGTCCCTTGATTGTTGAACATTATATACATTTGATGGATAAACCTGAGCCAACCTGAGAACCACAAAGACGGTTAAATCCCGTCTTGAAGGAGGTGGTAAACACTACTACAAATAAGGGTTGCCCCTATGGATTTATCTGTAGGGGAAAACCACTGCCCCTACGGATATATCCATAGGGGCAAAAAAATACCCTGTAGGTACAAACGCCGTAGGTGCAAGTTGAAGCCCTGAACTTGCCCCTACGGACAAAAACTTGCCCCTACGGAGTACTGTATAGGTCCCTTTTCCCCTACGGAGTAGGCCGTAGGGGCAAAAAAATTATTTTATTTACGGTTTTTTGAAATATATTACTTGTACTTACGGATGAAACCCTAGGACCAAGTTATAGCCCCTATGGATACATGCGTAGGTACATATCCATAGGGGCAAAATATCAAAAATCCTGATATTTTGCCCCTACGGATAACTCCGTAGGGGCTTTTGTTTGCCCCTACAGATATATCCGTAGGGGCATTCCCAACCCCCTGATACTGAGATCAGGGGGGAAAATATCAGTTATTCTGATATTGTGCCCCTACTGTTTAATCCGTAGGGGCAACATGTGTACCTACGGATTAATCCGTAGGTACATATTATCTGTTTTTTTTAAAAAAGGGCTGCCTGATTTTTTCTAGCCCTGTGCACAATAATATATACATCAATCAAATATAAAATTAATCATCATACAACATATATCGCAATATTCATAATCACATCTCACGCATATAATATACAAAAGAAACCAAAAAACTGAATATGATATAAATATAAACCAATATCAATATCGTCCAAAATGTTTCAAAATGTAGTACAATATGTATCATATAGATAAATACATGTTTCAAAAAATAAGAATCAAAAAGCTACCCTAGCTCGGTCCAGCTCCACCTATGATAAACGCTAGAATCTGGCGCGCCTGCTCCTCGGTCAATAAACCATGCAATTCGGCGCGTGCGGGAGTCTGAGCGGGCTGTGGAGCTGGCGATGTGGTCTGCGCAGCCGCCGTCGAGGTAGTGGGTTGCGAAGCCTCGGCTGTGGGAGTCTGAACGGGCGGTGGAGCTATAGGAGCTGTCTGCGGAACCGCAGCCAATGTATTGGCTTGCGGAGCAGCAGCCGAAGGAGATGCATGTAGAGGCTCGGCCGATATACCCTGTCGCGTCTGGACCTAACGTGTGTAATAAGCGTGTAAGAACTGTGTATTATTCGAATTCGTATCATTATCAAGTGATTTCGAAACCCCATTTGGATATCTAGTTTGGAAAACCGTAGTTTATTTTAATTAGATATGTATGTATGATTAATCAAACCTAAGCCTACAACCAAATAAGCTCAGGCTACGTACTAATTATGGATATGTTGATATCTATAATATGACATGATATTTTACTATAAAGTAGTATACATACCAGCATCTCCTTCAACTCCTGAACGGTGGCCCTCAAGCTCTCCAGTTCCTGCTGGACACGTCGCTCACTGGAGACGGAGGAAGTAACCGCCGGGGTGGAGTCCAACCTCATATGGGCCCTGCAAGGGCCTTGTCCCCGGCCTCTCACCCAACCTCCGTGGTGCCCTCCGTGTGCGGCGTCCAGGACAGGGGTCAGCAGCCTCAGATCGCTCTGTCCGGTAAAATCGATCCCCGAGGCCTCGGCCTGCTCAACCACCCGCTCCTACACCCAAATTAAGCAGTAAAGTATAGGTATAAAATTTAAATTTGAACCTTCCAAAACTAAAATTTCAAATATGGGTAGAATAAATATTAACACTTACGCAATACTCCTGGGTAGCGACGTCGGGATATCGAAGCTCGCCCGTGGCGGGATCTGTCGAGGTGCCGTGGACGGCAAGATATTGTAGGGTTCCTAGGCACGCTAATGAGGTCTCACAAGGCATCAACCATGCCAATTTCAAAAATTTCCGGCGCCTACAAACCCTAATACGGATCGTTAACTAGAATTTAGGCGAAAACTAGAACTAGTAAACTGCTTTACTAATAAGTGAACGAAAATACAACCTTTGTAGATCCGGTCCTCCACCTCCATAACTCCGTGATGAAGTCCCTCCGCTGTACCCATCGGATCCCGGACTCTCACGGTGGTTTCATCGAAGAAATGATCAGGCTAGGTCGTCGACTTCGATGCCGAAGATGATCTACGTCGAGGAAACTCAAGATCAAACTCCAACTTCACCAAGTCATGAAACTTGTGAAGAAAACACCCTATACTACTTGGCAAGTGGTAGAGGATGAAGAAATAGGAAGTGGGTTCACTTTAGAATTGGATTTCTCACACTTTTTCTCATGTTGCCATTGTTGGTAGCAAGCTTTTTCTTCATCTTGAAGAAGAAAAAGAAGAAAAGAATATATGATAAGTATGATTGGAAAATAGAAAATAAGTTATTCTTATCATATCTCAACCATGGTCAAGTGTAGAGAATAAACTAGGGTTAGGTTTAATGATTAGGTTTAAGGAATAAAACAAAATGGTCAAAGCTTTTTTAAAACTTCATGAAGCTTCAACTAAATCCAAAGAAAGCCACCATTTTATCTTAAGCCAAAATGAAATAAATAAATAAATAAATAAATAAAGCAAATGAAACTCTAACCATTAACTAACCATGGTTTAATCAAACATACACCCAAGTTTGCATGTATCATCAAACATGATACAAACTAGTGCACAAAACTATATCATATATACAATGTGAACATCAAGTGAGAAAATCCATCTTAAGTGAAAAAATACTAGTTAATGTAAAGTAATATATCAAATATATAATTATACATTAAATCATTAAATCAACACTTGATTTAACGATCCGGTCATATCGCATATGACCGACTAATATCCAATGTACCGACTTATCGAATCAATCCTGGATTCGATAACTAGGTTATATCACATACAACCAATCGATACATTCATCGCGAGAATAGAATACAGTATCACATACTGGTATAATTCTCGGTTCCGCACATATCTCATATGCGCTCCTATTTCGTTTCGCTTGAGCCAGGAAACCTCTGTGTAGGACTCTAAAGACTCGTCAATACGCCGGCAGCAGGTGATGATCATATCAAACACCCACAAGCCGCAAGCGGTCTGCCAAACGTAACGGCCAGCCAGGTATTAAGCGATCAGAAGATCGACGAGCAAGCCCGCTCACACTCCTGTAAATCCAACCAGTAACACTTACCGTACAGTCCGGTCTCGTCGTCTGATATGTCGCATATCTCGCCTAGGGGTGGTAAACGTCAGACCCCAATAGCTCGATAAGTCATGTCGATATGAGGTCTCTAACAGTTCGAGAAACTACAGGTAACACTTACCAGTAAATCTCAGCAACCCTGGCCAGGGATTTCCGGTTATAGCCAATCGAACACAGCGCAACATCAACTCCCTATACCGGGAGAGACGAATCACCTCCTATCGCTCATTGCCTCCATGTGATTCGGGACTGTACCCAAAAGCCACCGTTTTGCACGCCCTCTTGGACGTGGTAAGGTGGAAATCAAAGCACAGTGGGAATCACACAAGACTCTATGATGATCTCGGGTCTACAGACTAACCTGTACCAGTGTCACCAGAGAACTGCCATCTGACGTAAGGTATAATACCATCTGGGAGTTCTTGGCGAGTCCGTCCAGTGTACCCAGTCTCTACTGAGCACCCGTATATCATCTCTGATGTCAAACACCAATGGATATGGGATCATCCATCGCCCATCTGTATGGGTCGAGAAGGTATACGCTAGTCTACTCTGGTATATCGATGCCCCGTCTCGATACACCCACGACTAGGGATCTTGAAGGATGTACTTATGGATTACCATGTCCCCACTAGTATGATCCGCATCATAGTCCAGGTAGTCAAGTAGTCATCCTAAGGGCTTTACCAACATGTAACAGAGAGACAATCAGTGTACACGTTAAGATAAAGAGCAACCAGATAGCATACTATCATGTCGAGCAAGAAAGTCCTCCCTATATATGTCCAAGCATCCACTACAATATACATCCTATGTATAGTAATGGCCTCTAGGGCATACATATAACTAACAATCTCCCACTTGCACTAGGGCCATCTGATAGCAGTGGTTGTAGTATCTCATACTCAACCATCCCATAAAAGTGTCTCTCTGGGAAAAGGCCTTTGTGAGTGGATCCGCCGTGTTGTCTTCTGAGTTTGTTCTCCTAACCTCGATCACCCTGGAGATCAACTATCTCCATGATCAGGTGACACTGCCTCAGAATATGTCTGGATCACTGATGGGACGGGCGTTCCTAGGCATAAGACATAACTCCATTGTCACACAGTGGGAGGAACTAAGTTCATCTCATGAACTAATATACACCCAGACTTCCTCTTTGGTAGCATCTTTGGTAACGATGTATCTTGCCTTTAATCATCTAGTATGCCATGGTATCTAGCATGGAACTCTTCCAACATACCGTCCCTCTACTGAGGGTAAAGACAATGCCTGTGACTGATATTCAGTCGTTCTTATCACTCTGGAACTTTTCTAGTGATTCTCCCCTGGATCGATTGATACCTTCTCACTACTACTAGTGAGAATCCTAACATCCAATTACATCTATCTCATAGATGAAAACTCAGGGATTAGGAGGTATCATTTTGATCCTATATGGAGAATCCTTGTGATAAGCGGAGATTGATCGAGCGTAGCATATGAAACTACTTCCCTATCAAGAGTATGTCATCCACGTACTCTACGAGGATCACCACCTTACTCTCTACTACCTTTTTGTATATACAAGGTTCATCTACCATTTTGATGATGTCAAACTCTTTGACTAACTCATCTAAACAGATGTTCCAACTCCGTGATGCCTGTTTTATCACATAAAACATCTTGCACACATTTCCGTTGCTCCCACTGTCTACGAGGTCCTCTGGCTGTGTACTTATAGACGCTCTCTTCCAAAACATCATTTAGAAAAGCAGTCATGACACCCAACCACCAAATATCGTAGTCATGGTATGTAGCCATGGCAAGTAGGATCTGGATGGACTTAAACATAGATCCTTAGAAAAGGTTTCAACATAATCCATACCTGGTCAATGATGCAAACCTTTAACAAGTCTAGCTTTGAAAGTCTCAACTTTTCCATGTACACCAAGTAATCTTCTCAAGATATACTTGCTCCTGATGGGGATTTAACCCTTCAGACATAGCAACCAAAGTCCATACTTTGTTGGTGTATAAGGATTCCATCTCAGATCACTAAGCATCCAGCCATTCTTACAGAGTCCCACTCCTGATGGCCTGCTCGAAACTAGTTGGGTCATCATCTCATGATGAAATCCTCGCTCCCACTGTCATAGAGAAACCAAAGTATCTCTCAGGTGGGTGAGGAACCCTACTAGATCGGCGGAGAGGCTGAGGTTCGTTGGTTACTATTAAATCCTTCGGTTCTACCAAATCATCTGCTGTAGTTTGTATAGCTGAAACACTTCCAGTTCTACATAACTGACCTTGCCTCGAGCTTGTCCGGATTTTGCTTTTAGACATAGGCCGGACAACCCCAAATCTTAACTAACTTAAGATATGGGCTCTTCCCTTTCCATATCACATATGAAGTGGTAGGCAACTGATTTGATCGGAACCCTATTCAATAGGTATGCAGCTTCTTAAGTGCATAACTCCCAAAAGGAAATAGGAAACTCAGTAGTACTCATCATAGAGCGCACCATATCAGATAGGGTGTGATTGCTCCGCCCCGATACACCGTTGTGCTGTGGTGTATCCAGAGGAGTAACACTGAGAGAGAATCTCATTCTCCTGTAGAATAATCCAAGAATTCCATGCACAAGTATTCTCCTCCCTGATCTCATCATAGGACATAATACTTATACCCTTATTAGTTGTCTACTTCTAACTTATATTCTGTGAATATCTCAAAATGTTCTGACTTGTGTTTCAATAGGAACATATGTCTGAATCTAAAGAGATCATCAGAGAATGTAATGAAGTATAAAGAACCGGTCTTGGCATGTGTAGACAGGGGACCTACATACATCAACATGTATCGTCCCAAGAGTTTACCAACTCTTTCTCTGTTACCAATAAACAGAGCTGTGGTCATCTTATCTCTGTGACATGGCTGGCAAGTTTTATAAGATGTAAATTCAAACTGATTTAAATATGCATCTATATGTAACTTCAGCTAGTCGGGTCGCATTGATATGACCTAGTCTATAATACCTTAAGAAGAATTCATTCATTTCTGAACTCTTCCTCTTGTGTGTGTTCTGTATATTAAGAACTGTAGTTTGATTTAGAACATCAATGCTTTTAGATAACGTGCCTGAACCGATCAACTTTTGATATAGGAAATGTTCAAAACATTATCCAACAATACAAAATTATATCCTTTCTTTACTAATAAAAAGACTGATATGATTTTGTATATCAGGTTCGGTATCTAATAACATTCGTTCAGAATCAATGTATTGGTAATACAGGGTGATAGTGACCAACAGACTTGGCTGCAACACTTGCCCTGTTTTCTGTCTCATGAAACTTATCACCCGTTCTCAGTTCTTTACCTATCTGTAGCCCATGTAACAAATTACATATGCGGGATCCTGATCCGGTATCAAATACCCAGGACGTAGAGGACACTAAGAAACAGTTCTTTGTAATGAACACACCCGAAGATGATGCATCAGCATGCACTTTCTTCGTTTGGGCGGCACGGGAAATCTGGTATTCCCCTATTTCCTGCTCTGTCTTATAACAATTATAAGTTGGAGTGGGACCAACGTTCCCCAGCTCAGTATAACAAGCGGGTTCGGTTAATGTTCCGTATTATTATCTTGATTAAGGCGTGATATGGTCGCTACCTGGAGAGAGAGAGAAGAAAACACTCAGCGTGTGCTCTTGCAAGAATAGATTGGTTATTATTTTATCTAATCATTATGACTCCCACTGTTTTTATCAAATCTTCCTTCAAACCCTAAAAGGAAAGACTAGCTGGGATTAATTACACGCTACAAGTTCGCCAATCTTTCAGCCAGGCCAGTGTCGGTACTTTGAGGGAGGTCCCCCATGCTTTCGCACGAACCTAATTAATGTAAACCTCGTTTTCCCAGAAGCGTAACCTCGTTAACACCTTTCTAGACACCTACTTGATCGGCTAATTGTAATGTGTAAAACTCTCCCAGGAGTAACTCTTACTCGCAGCGGGTATTGGGATGCAAATATCTCATAGAAGGTATGCAATCTCATTGCAAATTTCAACACTTGAAATTCCCGATAATATTTTGCCCCAAGCGATCTATGACCTTGACTGAGTCAACAAACCATAGATGTAACGTTTTGAAAATCGTTTCGGTGAAATTTCGAAAAAACGGTAAAATAAGGGGGTTTTCTGTAAAAAGTCAAAATACAAATATCTTATTATAAAAATTAAATATACATATTCTAGCTATGTAATTGCTATTATTTGTTGTTTATTGAGCCGCTGGTGAAATTTCAAATTTTCTGAAAAAAATATTATTTTATTATTATTTTAAGCCGTCACTAATACATTTAATTAGGGAAAATCACAAATTGGAATGAGTTGAAACAAATTTTGTGCATCATAAAACATTAAATAAAATTTTATCATGTGGTTTTTGGAACAAAATCATTTGCCAAAACGGTTTAGAAATTATTGAAGAAAAAAGGCTTTTTTTAGCGTAAATGGATATTTGGGGTATTGTATTTATCATTTTTCATCACCCCACACCCGTACCCACACCCACACACCCCCACTTACTCCTCCCCATGGCTGAATTCAGCATCCACCATATTTTTCCCCACTTGATTTTCAAAGGAAAAGATATGAAAGAAAAGAAAAGAAAATGGGTGAATTAGGTGGACTTTTGACCTTACCTTGACCTTGACTTTCTCCCACTTTCTCTACCTCCCTCCCTCTCCTCCCGCCCCCCTCAATTTCTGGCCGACCCCTCCCTCTCCTACAGCAGCAACAGCCCCCCCCCTTTTCCCCTTCTCTTTTCTCTTCAAAACTTCTTCAAAAATTGCCCCAAAATCCATCAAAAAAATCCCAAAACCCAAATCCGACTCCTACCCATTTTCCCTTGGCTACCATAGCATGGATCTAGGGATTTAGATTTCAATTTTGGAGGCTAAGTGTGCTTGGGGGATCTTTAAATTAATTGGATATAAATTCTAACCTTTTTGCTTAATGTGTTGTTAATTGTTTTAAGTTAGCTTAATTAAGTGTTAATGGAGAGTTGTAAATTCTAGGAAAAAGGGTTTGGATCAAGTTAGGGTTTGAATTCAATATGGTTGTTGTCACTTGTTTATGTTTGCAAGGTGTAGTTTGGCATGAGAAGACATGGAAAACCTAATTTAGTTAATAATTACAAATTGTTACTTGCAAAATGTCCATACTTAAGCTTTTTAACAAACTAGTTTTTGGAAACTATGAATATAATTGGGATTAAAATATAATTAGGGTTTGTATCGTTAGAGTATGGTTTTAATGAGTAGGTTAACTTGAAATTTAATGAAAAAGCTAAACTTGTAACTAGTTTGCTAATTTCTAGTTTAAAATTGTTAAAGGTGGTTAATATTGCAAACTAGGTTTTTAGTTTTAATTCAAAATATGAGATTAAAAATATGGTTAGGCTTTTTATTATATTATTAACTTTATTAAGTGTAGTTTAACACTTTAGTTCATAGGAATCCAACCTAAATTGTAGTTTGTGCATTTTGCTATGAAATTGTTAAAAAGGGTATTTTGTAAACTAGAATATTAGGGTTTTTGGAATTTAATGAGATTAAATTCCGGAAATTTGTTTCTATGACTTATTTAAGATATTTAATAAATATATTGGCCGCTACATTCATTTAAACATCCTGTTTTGTACAAAAACGGCGAATTGTGCTTGCTAGATTTTCGGAAAAGTGACTTTTTAAGTAAAGTTGGGGTTTTTGTGAGTTTTAACCTAGTTTATATTAAAATTAGTGTTCGTGAATGTGCAAATGAGTGTGATTGGATTTTCCTCGATTGTTTGACGTCTGTACATCGACATCGAGGGTTGGTTTGACTATTCTTGCATGCGTAGGCGATAGGTTTGGACCTATGCGTGATACGCGTGCCGATTTGATTTTCGTATGCCGTTTCGATTTCGAATTTAGTTTTAATGCGATACGGTGCGTTATGATATGTAGGTACCCCATATGAACTTCAAGACGACAAGCAAGCGCGTGGCGACGTCGGCACCGGCGAACGAGGACCAGGTGAGTAGATTTATATCTACGGGGAGAAGTCGGGTGGATGGCGTATAGCACCCCCGCAGTCCATGGTGATGTATACGGATGCGTATACACACCAACAATTTATGATATGTTGTTAGGATTTATTATTGATGATTTTAGATGGATATTGGTGTTGGATTGGTGCATGGTTACGAAACCTTAGGTAGTGGTTGCACCACACATACACACACACCCATATTTGCATACATTCTTCTTTCATATGTGCGTACATGGGATTATATATTGATGTGTATATTTACACATTGGTATGGGACTATGTGTTTATATACTGGATTTGAGGATAGTAATTGGGATTTGAGATGAGTCGATGATATTGGGCTTAAGGCCAGAAGATCCGTGATGTGTTTTGGTTCGTATTGAGATACGACATGATGTTTTAGCGGGTCTTTTGACGTAGAGATTCTTACATGCATGCATACATAGATGGTATCAATATGGTATTAGACGTAGATCAGTACCCCGATCATGATATTTGATAAAGAGGATACCCGGTGAATAGTATGATGAATGTGATATTGACCCGTACCCAGATTGGGATGCCGTACGACGGATTTACGTACGAGCTATATTGATGATTGATCCGCACTCTTGACTTGGGATGCCTGATTATAGATAGGGTATCGGATATGATATTATTGAGGCGGGATCACCGACTATACATATACAGGTATGTATATGTATCGACTCAGATGATAGGCGGTTTCCCTTACCTGTAGTTCAGCTTGTTAGTTCGGCCGTATAGTTTAGTGTAGTTGTTAGATTACATTAGACTTCGTACCTATTTCAAAAACCAAAGAATCGTGGGCATTCTTAAAGACAGCCCAAGGGATCCTACGGATATTTCAAAAGACGTATCTTTTCATAAAAACACCGTAGCCCCCTATTTTCAATACCCATGATTCGTGTTATTTCAAAAGGCACCATTTGTAGGACTTATATTAGATTAATGCAGATTGTTATAGTTGCGTCTAGTTTTCAGCTCCCGCTCATTTTTGTGGTCCGCTTCGCATCGCATGCTTATTTTTATGTTTCATACTCCATTTGTGATATCATGCTGTTAGGACACCGGCACCATTACCGATGATGCGTATGTACCACGTACACTTAATTGCCGGCTCATACACATCTTCATCGGTAATTGCCATGTCACGTACACCTTAGAAAATATTATTGCTTAACTTAGCTAGATAGCTAGAAGTTTGACATAATATTAGTGTACTTACCTTATATGCCAGCTTAGATATTGTAGTTATTACTTATCACTTTATGCATACTGTTATTCATCGTTATGCCGCATTCATGGATTCTCATGCATATATTCGCTATTTTACGTGTTATTGAGGTTTTGGATTCGGATTTCCATGAGATTTTCTGGATTTGGAGGAAAACCGCAAAAACATAAATAAACCTTTTCTCTCTTTTAAAATAAAAAGTGCGGTTTTCCTATGATGTATGAGTCGTCCACCATGAGTTTGCTGATGGATTTCGAGACCCGATTCGAGGAGTGGAGGAACCGTTTCGGGTACATGGTGGACCCAGTATTGTACCCCGGGGCAAGAGGAATGTGGTGTTGACGTTGAGCCTGACTGGGGAGCACTACCTACCGGTGATATTACCCGACGCGTCGGATATCCGGAGGATACCGTCGTGGTCTTGAGATGGATGGTAGGGGCCGGTCTGGACTGACGGCGCCCTAGATATTGAGATTGAGGCATTGATATTTCGAGACATTGAGATTTATGTTTTGTGTCAATGCTAGACACTGTTGATACTGATTTCATTTATGATACCTCAGTTTAAAAATACAAAGGAAATCTCACTAATTTATGAAAACAGTTCTTCATTTACATGTATTCTGTTTTCATGCATTCATACCTCGTTCATATGATATATTGCTACCTGAGGCACTGACACGGGCACATGAGATTACACTCGGGTTAGATATTTACCCTAGCCTTGTTATAGGCTACGTGTTATTCATATTTTTGAGGATATATTATGATCATTGACCTAGGATTGCGTTATTTATGCGATTTCTGTGCGTAGATGTTTTTCTATTCACGAGTTGGCAACTCACCCCCGTTGTGCCCCAGTTTCTTGCAGGTTTGCCGTACAGGTTTCTTTACGGCTTTGCGGGCTCAGTTTCATTCGGGTGACTTGCTAGTAGGTGGGTTTTTCTTGTATCGTACCCATCATATTACCTTGTATAATATTATTCCGTTGTATCTAGTAAATTCCATCAACCAAACATGTATTTATTTTGAGATAGAGACCAGTGTTGTTTATTCTTTCGACCTTAGAGTCGCTCGTTATATTTCTGGTGGTTTTGAGTTCCTTTTGAGTTTTGATCCTCGCCGTAGGCGTTGTATATTATATTGCTTGTGTGGTTGTGACCGTCGATTGACGAAGAGCTAGCTCCCGCTTGGGGATGCCTTTTTATTGATTTCGTATACTATTCATGTTGTATCCCGTTTGGGAGCCAGTTTTTACAAAGGAGACTCTGCCGAAATTTTCAGTAAATTTTGATGTTCTTAAAAACCGCATAATTCGGCTTATGCTATTAAAACTACTTGTTTTAAATTGGTTTTCCTGCACTCTACTACTTTTCTTGGTTTGGATTTCTGGGTTTTCGGTTTACTTAGATTACTTATGCCTCGAGACGTTTGTAGTTTAAGTGCCGGTCATGTTCCGTACTTTCGGGTCGTGACAAAGTTGGTATCAGAGCGTTAGGTTTTAACCTTCGGAGCGTAGGATGACCCTTGGTTGATGGAATAGGTGACTAAAGTAGAGTGACGTACCGTTGGTATGTTCCGCGGCATATTTACGACACGCCACTCCACTTATGAAGCCTTAGGATATACATTTCCTTGTTCAGTATTATATTCCTTCCTGATCTAGCCTCATCGGTACCAGTTTGGTTTTGCTGCTACGGTTACGGGCAGGGAGAGCTACGGCTAGAGTTGCGGTCAGCACAAGCTCGTCACGAACGAGGACTGACCAGGGCGAAATTCCGGCGACACACGATTGCAGAGATGTGTCTTTTTACTGTGTTTCCGCGCCACAAGCGTTTGGCGGATCGCTTTTATGAGGTTACTCGGATGTGCTGATTGACACTAGAGGATTGAGCCAATGATAGAGGCCAGCCAGATTTTGATGACCATTGAAGTATTGCTTACTCCTGATGATTGAGGCACCGTTCAGCGTGAAGACGAGCGAGCCAGTTATTCCTGCGAACGACGAGATATTGCCCCAGATGCTGGAGTTAGTGCAGAATGAGTTGTACTAAGAGATGGTAGAAGGTCGCTAGTCATCGAGGATGAATGACTAGGACATGTGGATCATTCGCTTACCCCGATGCGAGGTCATCAGATAGATTGATTCCAGCTAGAGACGACTTCACGCAGAGACGTGAGGGTCGACAGAGACGATCGAATATCGGAAACCTATTATTCCAAGTTTAAAGTAGTCGAAAAGACATGCAGGCAATTCTATGGTCCCTCTAGAAGAATGAAACCCTAACTCGACTTAATGACCGTGTGAAAGCCTTTGAACCTTCGGGTTTGCGGCAGTTCTACGGCGCCATTAGTGAGGCTTGGGTTTACCCTTCTACGGCTGGACCACCGATGCTGTGGTATGTACTCGATACTATTAAACTGTACCCAAGATGTTGAGCCCTTGGGGGATTATGAGGTTTTGACAATCGATTGGATGGTTCGACTTAATTCGGATGCTAGGTGGTGAGATGCATTTCTTGGGAGACTCCAGATTCGAGGATAGTCGTTGGAGCTCAGTCCATGCAGCATCGACGAGACGAGTCCAAAGCAGACGACATTAGAGAAAAGTGGAGTAAGAGGTTCGCACCAGATCTAGATGAGATGATGTTTCACTCCGCCGACATCAGAGAGGCGATGCGCATGCCGAAGCATGGTACTTGGACTTACCTTCCAGAAGGAGTCGCGATGAGTATGCAGTCATTCCAGAGCAAAATGCAGATATAGGAAAGGACAATGACTTCCGGACAGTTGGCAGAGACGAGACATGGAAGAGACCGTGAGCAGGATTCCTTCCAGGAAACTGCTGCAATGATACTTGCACTCAGGATCAGATGTGTCACGTACATTCAGAGAGCCAGAGGCCGACGCCAGTGATATGCTGTCTTACGAGTGGTCGCGATGATTGACCAAGAGATGACCAGAGAAGTGCCAGAACGGAATCGTCCCCGTTAGCACACCTGACAGGGCCGATGAGCCGATGGACCGAAAGATTGGTAATTCACAGTGAAGACCTTGACCCAGGAGTGGTCATGGTTACGCACACCAGCAGGACAGAGTTCATGATCATCGACGAGACGTCCCATTAGTGACCGCGACAGTTGGCCCGAGATTCTTAGAGGATGCACTTGAGCGATACTATTCCGCCATTATTGATTTCGATGTTTTGGGTGATTTATTCGCATGATTTGATTTTGATGATTGAGGATTTACGATCTTTGCACAGTGTTGCACTTGATATCGTTTTCGTGCTTGGGTTTCACATGTTTGTGATTTTACGGTTTTAGACATTTGAGTTGATTTTGTGCGTATGCACGCACACGAATTGGTTCCTGCACTCTGTATAGTTATTATATGCTTGCAGTGTGCACTGGACTTCGATTTCGATTGTGATACTCGATATTTGTTTTGTGCACCTTGTGCACCTGATTGATTTTGCGCACGTTCGGCGCTTGATATTGGATTTCATGATTTCGTCCACGATGGATGCACCTGATTTGGATTTTCGCGCATGTTGAGCGCATGTCTTGAGATGCGATTTTGGTGCACACCAGATGCACTAAATCGAGATTTTTCGCGCATGTCAGATGCACCTGATTTTGCTGTCAGGCACACATGTTGCCTACGACAGATGTTTCGTGCACACCCGATACACTTAGATGTTGTTTCTGTGCGCATGTATGGCACATTCATGGAATTTGATTTCCGTGTGCACCAGACGCACGTAGCATTCATGTGCATATTTTGGGGATTGATTTCGTATAGAGCAGTACGTTTTTATGATATTGCTATGTGTTTTCGTACTGAGCAGGACTAGTCAGAGGACAGTACCTGAATATATTTTGCATGCATTGATAGTTATTGAAGGGATTTCCAAAAAGCGAGCTATAGCCTCAGTATTTACCTACGTGTCTGATATGACACGAAATATTTAAAATAAGGAGACCCTTCTAAATTGTTTCCAAAACGGCGGAACGTACATTTCAAACAAAGGTATATATGTATATAGTTATTTTCTTATGATAGACGTCCGCCACTGTGCAGTGTTATACGCGTTGCACAGCGACTTAAAGAGATTTGGCATGCATTTCCTTCAGATACTTACAGATATAGATCGATATTTACATGTATAGTTTCGAGTTGGTTTTGATTTGGATTTGGCATTGATGTCTTCTCCATGACTCCGATGATTGCGGGATGCTTGACGGAGTTTTGATTTGAGTTATATGCTCATTTTTCAAGCGCATGCGCTGCGCTACGATTTGTTTTATGTATTTACAATTTCGGAGCCCTAACGACTTGATGGTTTTGGTTTAGATGTTTTAGTATTTGGGGAGAGTTTTAATTTAAATTCGGGGAACGAATTTCTTTAAGGGGGGAAGATTGTAACGTTTTGAAAATTGTTTCGGTGAAATTTCGAAAAAACGGTAAAATAAGGGGGTTTTCTGTAAAAAGTCAAAATACAAATATCTTATTATAAAAATTAAATATACATATTCTAGCTATGTAATTGCTATTATTTGGTGTTTATTGAGCCGGTGGTGAAATTTCAAATTTTCTGAAAAAAATATTATTTTATTATTATTTTAAGCCGTCACTAATACATTTAATTAGGGAAAATTACAAATTGGAATGAGTTGAAATAAATTTTTTGCATCATAAAACATTAAATAAAATTTTATCATGTGGTTTTTGGAACGAAATCATTTGCCAAAACGGTTTAGAAATTATTGAAGAAAAAAGGCTTTTTTTAGCGTAAATGGATGTTTGGGGTATTGTATTTATCATTTTTCATCACCCCACACCCGTACCCATACCCACACATCCCCACTTACTCCTCCCCATGGCTGAATTCAGCAGCCACCATATTTTTCCCCACTTGATTTTCAAAGGAAAAGATATGAAAGAAAAGAAAAGAAAATGGGTGAATTAGGTGGACTTTTGACCTTACCTTGACCTTGACTTTCCCCCACTTTCTCTACCTCCCTCTCTCTCCTCCCCCCCCCTCAATTTCTGGCCGACCCCTCCCTCTCCTACAGCAGCAACAGCCCCCCCTTTTCCCCTTCTCTTTTCTCTTCAAAACTAATTCAAAAATTGCCCCAAAATCCATCAAAAAAATCCCAAAACCCAAATCCGACTCCTACCCATTTTTCCTTGGCTACCATAGCATGGATCTAGGGATTTAGATTTCAATTTTGGAGGCTAAGTGTGCTTGGGGGATCTTCAAATTAATTGGGTATAAATTCTAACATTTTTGCTTAATGTGTTGTTAATTGTTTTAAGTTAGCTTAATTAAGTGTTAATGGAGAGTTGTAAATTCTAGGAAAAAGGGTTTGGATCAAGTTAGGGTTTGAATTCAATATGGTTGTTGTCACTTGTTTATGTTTGCAAGGTGTAGTTTGGCATGAGAAGACATGGAAAACCTAATTTAGTTAATAATTACAAATTGTTACTTGCAAAATGTCCATACTTAAGCTTTTTAACAAACTAGTTTTTGGAAACTATGAATATAATTGGGATTAAAATCTAATTAGGGTTTGTATCGTTAGAGTATGGTTTTAATGAGTAGGTTAACTTGAAATTTAATGAAAAAGCTAAACTTGTAACTAGTTTGCAAATTTCTAGTTTAAAATTGTTAAAGGTGGTTAATATTGCAAACTAGGTTTTTAGTTTTAATTCAAAATATGAGATTAAAAATATGGTTAGGCTTTTTATCATATTATTAACTTTATTAAGTGTAGTTTAACACTTTAGTTCATAGGAATCCAACCTAAATTGTAGTTTGTGCATTTTGCTATGAAATTGTTAAAAAGGGTATTTTGTAAACTAGAATATTAGGGTTTTTGGAATTTAATGAGATTAAATTCCGGAAATTTGTTTCTATGACTTATTTAAGATATTTAATAAATATATTGGCCGCTACATTCATTTAAACATCCTGTTTTGTACAAAAACGGCGAATTGTGCTTGCTAGATTTTCGGAAAAGTGACTTTTTAAGTAAAGTTGGGGTTTTTGTGAGTTTTAACCTAGTTTATATTAAAATTAGTGTTCGTGAATGTGCAAATGAGTGTGTTTGGATTTTTCTCGATTGTTTGACGTCTGTACATCGACATCGAGGGTTGGTTTGACTATTCTTGCATGCGTAGGCGATAGGTTTGGACCTATGCGTAATACGCGTGCCGATTTGATTTTCGTATGCCGTTTCGATTTCGAATTTAGTTTTAATGCGATACGGTGCGTTATGATATGTAGGTACCCCATGTGAACTTCAAGACGACAAGCAAGCGCGTGGCGACGTCGGCACCGGCGAACGAGGACCAGGTGAGTAGATTTATATCTACGAGGAGAAGTCGGGTGGATGGCGTATAGCACCCCCGCAGTCCGTGGTGATGTATACGGATGCGTATACACACCAACAATTTATGATATGTTGTTAGGATTTATTATTGATGATTTTAGATGGATATTGGTGTTGGATTGGTGCATGGTTACGAAACCTTAGGTAGTGGTTGCACCACACATACACACACCCATATTTGCATACATTCTTCTTTCATATGTGCGTACATGGGATTATATATTGATGTGTATATTTACACATTGGTATGGGACTATGTGTTTATATACTGGATTTGAGGATAGTAATTAGGATTTGAGATGAGTCGATGATATTGGGCTTAAGGCCAGAAGATCCGTGATGTGTTTTGGTTCGTATTGAGATACGCCATGATGTTTTAGCGGGTCTTTTGATGTAGAGATTCTTACATGCATGCATACATAGATGGTATCAATATGGTACTAGACGTAGATCAGTACCCCGATCATGATATTTGATAAAGAGGATACCCGGTGAATAGTATGATGAATGTGATATTGACCCGTACCCAGATTGGGATGCCGTACGACGGATTTACGTACGAGCTATATTGATGATTGATCCGCACTCTTGACTTGGGATGCCTGATTATAGATAGGGTATCGGATATGATATTATTGAGGCGGGATCACCGACTATACATATACAGGTATGTATATGTATCGACTCAGATGATAGGTGGTTTCCCTTACCTGTAGTTCAGCTTGTTAGTTCAGCCGTATAGTTTAGTGTAGTTGTTAGATTAGATTAGACTTCGTACCTATTTCAAAAACCAACGAATCGTGGGCATTCTTAAAGACAGCCCAAGGGATCCTACGGTTATTTCAAAAGACGTATCTTTTCATAAAAACACCGTAGCCCCCTATTTTCAAAACCTATGATTCGTGTTATTTCAAAAGGCACCATTTGTAGGACTTATATTAGATTAATGCAGATTGTTATAGTTGCGTCTAGTTTTCAGCTCCCGCTCATTTTTGTGGTCCGCTTCGCATCGCATGCTTATTTTTATGTTTCATACTCCATTAGTGATATCATGCTGTTAGGACACCGGCACCATTACCGATGATGCGTATGTACCACGTACACTTAATTGCCGGCTCACACACATCTTCATCAGTAATTGCCATGTCACGTACACCTTAGAAAATATTATTGCTTAACTTAGCTAGATAGCTAGTAGTTTGACATAATATTAGTGTACTTACCTTATATGCCAGCTTAGATATTGTAGTTATTACTTATCACTTCATGCATACTGTTATTCATCGTTATGCCGCATTCATGGATTCTCATGCATATATTCACTATTTTACGTGTTATTGAGGTTTTGGATTCGGATTTCCATGAGATTTTCTGGATTTAGAGGAAAACCGCAAAAACATAAATAAACCTTTTCTCTCTTTTAAAATAAAAAGTACGGTTTTCCTATGATGTATGAGTCGTCCACCATGAGTTTGCTGATGGATTTCGAGACCCGATTCAAGGAGTGGAGGAACCGTTTCGGGTACATGGTGGACCCGGTATGGTACCCCGGGGCAAGAGGAATGTGGTGTTAACGTTGAGCCTGACTGGGGAGCACTACCTACCGGTGATATTACCCGACGCGTCGGATATCCGGAGGATACCGTCGTGGTCTTGAGATGGATGGTAGGGGCCGGTCTGGACTGACGGCGCCCTAGATATTGAGATTGAGGCATTGATATTTCGAGACATTGAGATTTATGTTTTGTGTCAATGCTAGACACTGTTGATACTGATTTCATTTATGATACCTCAGTTTAAAAATACAAAGGAAATCTCACTAATTTATGAAAACAGTTCTTCATTTACATGTATTCTGTTTTCATGCATTCATACCTCGTTCATATGATATATTGCTACCTGAGGCACTGACACGGGCACATGAGATTACACTCGGGTTTGATATTTACCCTAGCCTTGTTATAGGCTACGTGTTATTCATATTTTTGAGGATATATTATGATCATTGACCTAGGATTGCGTTATTTATGCGATTTCTGTGCGTAGATGTTTTTCTATTCACGAGTTGGCAACTCACCCCCGTTGTGCCCCAGTTTCTTGCAGGTTTGCCGTACATGTTTCTTTACGGCTTTGCGGGCTCAGTTTTATTCGGGTGACTTGCTAGTAGGTGGGTTTTTCTTGTATCGTACCCATCATATTACCTTGTATAATATTATTCCGTTGTATCTAGTAAATTCCATCAACCAAACATGTATTTATTTTGAGATAGAGACCAGTGCTGTTTATTCTTTCGACCTTAGAGTCGCTCGTTATATTTCTGGTGGTTTTGAGTTCCTTTTGAGTTTTGATCCTCGCCGTTGGCGTTGTATATTATATTGCTTGTGTGGTTGTGACCGTCGATTGACGAAGAGCTAGCTCCCGCTTGGGGATGCCTTTTTATTGATTTCGTATACTATTCATGTTGTATCCCGTTTGGGAGCCAGTTTTTACAAAAGAGACTCTGCCGAAATTTTCAGTAAATTTTGATGTTCTTAAAAACCGCATAATTCGGCTTATGCTATTAAAACTACTTGTTTTAAATTGGTTTTCCTGCACTCTACTACTTTTCTTGGTTTGGATTTCTGGGTTTTCGGTTTACTTAGATTACTTACGTCTCGAGACGTTCGTAGTTTAAGTGCCGGTCATGTTCCGTACTTTCGGGTCGTGACAATAGACCGCAACTAAAGTTCAACCCGTCATTTCTCGATTGAATTAAACCTACCCGCACGACCCTTGACTGAGTCAACAAGGCCGCACGACTATCCTAATCCAATCGCATCATATGCTTTGCAGATAAGCACTAATCAGCTACCGCACACTACGCCTTGACTGAGTCAACAAACACAGCACGAATACTAACTATTACTTATCTGAAATGACGGAGGGCTACGACATGTTTTTAAGAAAACCTTTTGCGTAATGAACTTTATATCGTTTAGAATCAAATGATTTTAAAATGGAGTGTTTTTTAGGCTTTTCTAGTTTTGCTAAAGGGGTCACTCCCGGTGAAGGGATCGTCGGCCCTTTCCTCGTCGAATGAGGTGCGGGATATATCATATATATCACTGTGCAAAGCAGAAACTATAGAAGCTATCAAAAGACAAACCGAGTGTGTAACATCAGCCAGTTATTGCTAAAGGGGTCACTCCCGGTGAAGGGATCGTCGGTCGTTTCCTCATCGAATAAGGTACAGGATATATCATATATACCGCTGTGCAAAGCAAGAACTGTAGCTACCTGTTTTATTTTTGAAATTCTATTCCACAACATCTTTATGTTTCTTTTATTTCATTAATCACATTAATGAAGTCCCATCATTTAAGTCACCTAAACATCACAGATAAATACGACGTACACTTATGCCATCCGTGTTCGCCTCGATGTCCCCTCGTGCACCGTTAGGTTAGGTAACTAACGGCAGGGCAGGGCAGGGCTAGCGTGGGTGTAAAACATAAGTAATGCCTATATAATATATCATATATACTATATACAGTATCTATCACAGAACATATCACATGATCACATCACAGATATCGCAGCAGAATAAACATATGAAACATTGGATATACTAGGACGTCCGTGTTTTCAATACGAGCCAGTATAGAACACGGATTCCACGGTTGCGATGAATAGCCAAACCCACACCCCTAGACCCCTACGAGAGCGGCAAGCAACCCTACCAATTCTAGAGTTAGGAGACCCGGACTCGACTCCTCGAGTTGGTCTCCCACTGGACTCCAGAACCCGGTTACTTGTGCCCTCCTCCTTGGGTCTATCCTAGTGCGGAAAAGTAAATAATATACAAAAGGTGACATCTTCCGCAGCCTGGAAGTGCCCCAATAAAAGAATATTAGATACAAGTTTTTACATGAATGAAAATGAAAAACACTCATCTCACATAAAAAATACCCGGCTATTCAAACACGACGATCCAATATAACATATCCAGCAACACATAACATCATATGTCATCAACGTAAGTAAATATGCGCATCCTAATTGTCGTTGACATATATCAACGAAACCAGCGATATCACATATTACACTTACGGTCACAGAAAAGAAAGTGTAAAACTACAACAGTTGGAATCCGCAACCTGCATAGACATCGCATGCCTAATCAAATGAATTCCTTAGACATCGCATGCCTAACAATTATAAACCCCGCATTTTAGTCTCATTATCGAAAACACTTTTCAATATCAAGTCGGGCAATTCAACAAGATTCCCGACATCCTGATCGAATGCTCGTCACAAACATTAGTAGGCGGCCGCACCCCCGACGCCGTCGACGAAGTGCACCAAGGCGGAACACCGCTGCCGCGAGCACCCGAGCGGATGCTTTCGGCGACGGGGTTCTCCTACAGTCACTTGGTCGGGGCTATGGGGCGTGGCTGTCTATTAAGTTTACCGGCGAGTATCCGCGTACGCTACGTGATTGCGACGGACTTTTGATCGCATCAAAATTCTATGGCAACCGATCAAGTGAGACTAAAGTGCTATGTTTATAATATTCAAATCAGTTATCTCATAACTACTTGTGAATTCCAATTATTGTATCTCATTCCGGATAAATAGAAAATGTTAAACTTTCCGATGGAACATTCAAACACCCAAGTTTTCCCGAAACAAATCAACACATGAAATAGGTTTAAAAAACATCCAGTTCATGCCTCAGTACCAACGGTCCAGCCGTAGAAGGGTTAAGCCAACGCCTCACATGTGGCATGCCGTACTGCCGCAAACCTGAAGGATCAAAGGGCAGTTCAAGATGGTCACATAATCGATATAAGGTTTGTTGTCTTCTAGAGGGTCCATCGTGTTACTTGCACTACTTAGAACGTTATTAAACCAGGGAAAGATCCAACGCTTGGAAATTTCCCGACAGGGGAAAAAGTGGGTATTTATATCCGGTCGAACTTTTTAACATATTCAAAAATTACCCGGAAAGACACATAGACAAAGTCTGATAATCCGATCGAATCTACGAACTCCCAATACAACCCAGAAAACTCAACTCTTGAGTAAAATTTAAAAATTCCCAGAAAATACAGCACCAAAATATAGGAATTACTGTGCAAAAACCAATTGAAGATAAGACAAAGTGGCCGCGGAACCGCCGCATTAGCCATGCTAATGCCGCGGTTCCGCCGCGCTTTGATGGAATCATGAGTACCGGCTTCACAGTAATTCTTAGAAACTCCTGCTGATTTTCTGCATATTTTTAATTCTCAGAAATCCCCGATTTCAAAAAATGTACAGAGAGCAATTTGAGATTAGGGTTTCGGTTCGATCGGACTTCTAACTCCGTCTACGCATCGCCTAAAGCTCTAGCTAGGCTCTGATACCACTGTAGGGTTCCTAGGCACACTAATGAGGTCTCACAAGGCATCAACCATGCCAATTTCAAAAATTTCCGGCGCCTACAAACCCTAATACGGATCGTTAACTAGAATTTAGGCGAAAACTAGAACTAGTAAACTGCTTTACTAATAAGTGAACGGAAATAAAACCTTTGTAGATCCAGTCCTCCACCTCCATAGCTCCGTGATGAAGTCCCTCCGCTGTACCCATCGGATCCCGGACTCTCGCGGTGGTTTCATCGAAGAAATGATTGGGCTAGGTCATCGACTTCGATGCCGAAGATGATCTACGTCGAGGCAACTCAAGATCAAACTCCAACTTCACCAAGTCATGAAACTTGTGAAGAAAACACCCTATACTACTTGGCAAGTGGTAGAGGATGAAGAAATAGGAAGTGGGTTCACTTTAGAATTGGATTTCTCACTCTTTTTCTCATGTTGCCATTGTTGGTAGCAAGCTTTTTCTTCATCTTGAAGAAGAAGAAGAAGAAAAGAATATATGATAAGTATGATTGGAAAATAGAAAATAAGTCATTCTTATCATATCTCACCATGGTCAAGTGTAGAGAATAAACTAGGGTTAGGTTTAATGGTTAGGTTTAAGGAATAAAACAAAATGGTCAAAGCTTTTTCAAAACTTCATGAAGCTTCAACTAAATCCAAAGAAAGACACCATTTTATCTTAAGCCAAAATGAAATAAATAAATAAATAAATAAAGCAAATGAAACCCTAACCATTAACTAACCATGGTTTAATCAAACATACACCCAAGTTTGCATGTATCATCAAACATGATACAAACTAGTGCACAAAACTATATCATCTATACAATGTGCACATCAAGTGAGAAAATCCATCTTAAGTGAACAAATACTACTTAATGTAAAGTAATATATCAAATATATAATTATACATTAAATCATTAAATCAACACTTGATTTAACGATCCGGTCATATCGCATATGACCGACTAATATCCAATGTACCGACTTATCGAATCAATCCTGGATTCGATAACTAGGTTATATCGCATACAACCAATCGATACATTCATCGCGAGAATAGAATACAGTATCACATACTGGTATAATTCTCGGTCCCGCACATATCTCATATGCACTCCTATTTCGTTTCGCTTGAGCCAGGAAACCTCTGTGTAGGACTCTAAAGACTCGTTAATACGCCAGCAGCAGGTGATGATCATATCAAACACCCACAAGCCGCAAGCGGTCTGCCAAACGTAACGGCCACCCGGGTATTGAGCGATCAGAAGATCGACGAGCAAGCCCGCTCACACTCCTGTGAATCCAACCAGTAACACTTACCGTACAGTCCAGTCTCGTTGTCTGATATGTCGCATATCTCGCCTAGGGGTGGTAAACGTCAGACCCCAATAGCTCGATAAGTCGTGTCGATATGAGGTCTATAACAGTTCGAGAAACTACAGGTAACACTTACCAGTAAATCTCAGCAACCCTGGCCAGGGATTTCCGGTTATAGCCAATCGAACACAGCGCAACATCAACTCCCTATACCGGGAGAGACGAATCCCCTCCTATCGCTCATTTCCTCCATATGATTCGGGACTGTAGCCAAAAGCCACCATTTTGCATGCTCTCTTGGAAGTGGTAAGGTGGAAATCAAAGCACAGTGGGAATCACACAAGGCTCTATGACGATCTCGGGTCTACAGACTAACCTGTACCAGTGTCACCAGAGAACTGCCATCTGTCGTAAGGTATAATACCATCTAGGACCTCTCGGCGAGTCCGTCCAGTGTACCCAGTCTCTACTGAGCACCCGTATATCATCTTTGATGTCAAACACCAATGGATATGGGATCATCCATCGTCCATCTGTATGAGTCGAGAAAGTATACGCTAGTCTACTCTGGTATATCGATGCCCCGTCTCGATACACCCACGACTAGGGACCTTAAAGGATGTACTTATGGACTACCATGTCCCCAATAGTATGATCCGCATCATAGTCCAGTTAGTCAAGTACTCATCCTAAGGGCTTTACCAACATGTAACAGAGAGACAATCAGTGTACACGTTAAGGTAAAGAGCAACCAGATAGCATACTATCATGTCGAGCAAGAAAGTCCTTCCTATATATGTCCAAGCATCCACTACAATATACATCGTATGTATAGTAATGGCCTCTAGAGCATACATATAACTAACAGATATGCGGACAGCACGCTCGGTGTACCACCTTGCGCCAGGGTCTGAGCTGTCTGCAATATTAGAAAATAACTCTTAATATTAGATATATTAGAAAATAACTCTTAATATTGCAGAATATCACAAAGGTCGGTCTATTGTAATTTACCGATAACTCTATGGCTCGAGTAATATTCCTCGAGCCACCTGTGTAAGCGGGGCGACCCCTCTTCGCCGACTTCCTGTTCTCTGTATTCTGAGCGGCCAGTTTCTGCACAACGCATTAACATTTAGTTTTCTAATTAATGAACGCAAAAAAATAAATTATATCCTAAACAATGAATTACATTTAAAATACATACCTGTTTGGGTTGGGAGTCGAAATATTCACACAATAGAGGCCATGTCTCTATGTCGACTCTCGCAAACGCCGGAGTAGATAGGACGGACGCTCTCTCTACCTCGGGGGTCGCCATCCATAGGGAGTAGCAGTCGGCCTTCAGCTCATTCCTGTTGTATCGGACCTTGGTCTGCATGTTCTTCATCAGGCCATTGTACAGAGCATGAAGGTCGAGCACCCTCCCAGGGTGATCAGGGTCGGGTACAGGTTGAAAATCGTAATCCGACTGAAAATACAAAAAAAATTACCGTCTGAATATTGTGTGCCTCCTATCGAAATCCTTCCATGCCGGTGAATCTCTTGGATGGCTCATTTTTCCATCTTCACTTGGAGGATCACGGTGATGCCAAATCATTGCCTCAGCTGTTTTCTTGCACCTGAATAGCCTCTGTAGCCTCTGTGTTATGGGAAAGTATCGTGCTATCTTGACAGGTATATCAGGCTTCTTATCAGAATCTTTCGGCTTATACCTGGCCTCTCCGCATGTTGGACACTCTTTCAAATCTGAATTCTCTTTCCGGTACAACACGCAATTTTTAGGACATTCTTGAATCTTCTCGCACTTTAGACCCAAATCAGACATCATCTTCTGGGCTCCGTACCAGCTGTCGGGCACGTTATTTCCCGGAGGCATAGAATCTTTCAAGAAAGAAAGAAGCATTGTGAATGACTTGTTGCTCCATCCATTTAGGCACTTAATCTGGAAAAGTTGGACGAACCATGAGAGGGTGGAATACTTCGCATTCCTATAAATTGTTTTCCTAGCATCATTCATGAAATTTTCATATTTATCCGCACGCGGTCCTTGAGCGGAAGGAATGTCATCTTCGGTACGAATAGATTCACCTAGGGCAGCCTCTGCCACATCGTCCATTTCTTCTGATGAAAATAAATTACCGTCTTCTCCTTCTGCCGCATTACCGAATTGTTCTTCTTCTCCTGCCGCATTATCGTGTTCTCCTTCTTTTTCTGCCGCAGTACTGCATTTTTCTCCTTCCCCGTGATATTTCCAAGTTGTATAAAGTCTAGTAAACCCATATTTTACAATATGAAGCTCTGCCAATTCTACCTTCTGCCAGTACTTATTGCCACATCTATCGCACGGATAGAGAATCTTCTCTATTATGATCTTATTATGTGCGCGTACAAATTCAATGAAAGCAGCAACTCCTGCGACAAACTTAGCTTGCATACGTTGTTTCCAATCCACATACATCCAGTCCTTAACTCTGACGTACTCATGGGCCATGTTAGACTGTATAACATATAAATTGTAGGTTATGGTGACTATATTGAGAAATATAAGAACGTGATAGTTACTGACAAAGGAGAAAATCCATGTATATGCTTTGTGTGTGCGTTTGTCGTTGAAAAGAATAAATTATCGCACGTATGTTAACCGATAGACGGGGACTAAGTGGCGCTTTTAGTTTCATATATGAGTATCGATGAGAATATGAAGGTTTCATATTATCATCGAGTATCATATATTGGTTTTAACTTGAACATCTCGAATCACTCTCTAATTATGCGTTTGTTGTGTATTCTTGTTGTATGTGTGTGTTCCGGCTGTCGGGGGTAAGGCTTCTATCCCATTAAGAATGTATAGAGAGAACACCCATCACTTGTGCTTTCAACCGTTTCGAATAAATTTCGGCAGCACCTCCCCGCTGTTCTCCGAGTACACTGTAATAGAATAGATAATCATTTCAAAGCTGTGAAACAACGTTGAAATGAACATCTAATCTATCTTTGTACACGGAGAACCAGCGGAAAGGTACCGACGAAATATCTCGAAACGGATGAAAACACAAGTGAATGAAGGTGTTTGCTTTATACATTCCTAACTTGTCCACCCGGGACAAATCTATCGGTTACCATACAATTGAATTTTCTCGTCGCATAGACTATACGACGGTTGTTAGTATCGAGCTATATCATCCGATATTTAACAACCTTCGTATAGTTCTATGTCACGACGAACATCGCACGTATGTTAACCGATAGACGGGGACTAAGTGGCGCTTTTAGTTTCATATATGAGTATCTATGAGAATATGAAGGTTTCATATTATCATCGAGTATCAAATATTGGTTTTAACTTGAACATCTCGAATCACTCTCTAATTATGCGTTTGTTGTGTATTCTTGTTGTATGTGTGTGTTCCGGCTGTCGGGGGTAAGGCTTCTATCCCATTAAGAATGTATAGAGCGAACACCCATCACTTGTGCTTTCAACCGTTTCGAGTAAATTTCGGAAGCACCACCCCGCTGTTCTCCGAGTACACTGTAATAGAATAGACAATCATTTCAAAACTGTGAAACAACGTTGAAATGAATATCTAATATATCTTTGTACACGGAGAACCAGCGGAAAGGTACCGACGAAATATCTCGAAACGGTTGAAAACACAAGTGAATGAAGGTGTTTGCTTTATACATTCTTAACTTGTCCACACGGGACAAATCTATCGGTTACCATACGATTGAATTTTCTCGTCGCATAGACTATACGACTGTTGTTAGTATCGAGCTATATCGTCTAATATTTAACGACCTTCGTATAGTTCTATGTCACGACGAACATCGCACGTATGTTAACCGATAGACGGGGACTAAGTGGCGCTTTTAGTTTCATATATAAGTATCGATGAGAATATGAAGGTTTCATATTATCATCGAGTATCATATATTGGTTTTAACTTGAACATCTCGAATCACTCTCTAATTATGTGATTGTTGTGTATTATTGTTGTATGTGTATGTTCCGGCTGTCGGGGGTAAGGCTTCTATCCCATTAAGAATGTATAGAGCGAACACCCATCACTTATGCTTTCAACCGTTTCGAGTAAATTTCGGCAACACCTCCCCGCTGTTCTCCGAGTACACTGTAATAGAGTAGATAATCATTTCAAAGCTGTTAAATTCACGTTGAAATGAACATCTAATCTATCTTTGTACACGGAGAACCAGCGGAAAGGTACCGACGAAATATTTCGAAACGGATGAAAACACAAGTGAATGAAGGTGTTTGCTTTATACATTCTTAACTTGTCCGCACGGGACAAATCTATCGGTTACCATACGATTGAATTTTCTCATCGCATAGACTATACGACGGTTGTTAGTATCGAGCTATATCGTCCGATATTTAACAACCTTCGTATAGTTCTATGTCACGACGAACATCGCACGTATGTTAACCGATAGACGGGGACTAAGTGGCGCTTTTAGTTTCATATATGAGTATCGATGAGAATATGAAGGTTTCATATTATCATTGAGTATCATATATTGGTTTTAACTTGAACAACTCGAATCACTCTCTAATGATGCGTTTGTTGTGCATTCGTGTTGTATGTGTAACATGATTTTAAATCATTGAGATCAAGATTGATAGAACTGATCATCCTACATTGCAATGGCATTCATCTACCAAAAACTATTATTGCAATGGCATTCATCTATAACAATCAACAATTAAAACTAAAAATGTAGGATACTGATATCATAAAGCGTTATACGCAACATATGAATTCACATGACTGAAACATGCATCAAAAAACATCTTCATCCAAAAGAAAGGCCACTGTCAAGAAATATAGACAAATGATTATTATATCAACTATGAAACATATTAGAAAAAGAATAGAAGTTCAAGATGTTAATAACACGATGATAATCAAAGCAGTTGCGTACAGATGCTAAAACCGAATATGTGACACGATATTCTTGTAAAGATAGACATGTATTAAAAGAGGAGGCGCCCAAGTAAAATCCATAACTAAATCCCTATCTTTCCCTTCCTTTTCTTCAAATCATAAATGTGTCTTTTTTTTGCAATTATATATAGCTAAAACAAAGAAGGTCCTACAATTCTAAGCATTTCCAATTACAACGGCCCATCCTCAAAATCCATAATCTTATGAGCATCTTATGCAATTAGCAAACATATTCAACCGAAAACACCCTCAAAATTTCCACCAGACTACAAATCCTTTGCATACTCAAACCCCAACCAGATCAAATTAAGGGACTACTCAGACCCACAGTTTAAACCAATCAAAAATATCCAAAATCAGACACGGGGTCTTTAGATACCTACCAAATGCCAGGTCCCATGACTCCAAAAACAAAACCCCAACATGCCCAACGGCTAAAAGTTCCACAAAACAGTCTCCGTTTCCAAGAAAATTTGAGAATGACAAATAAAATTATTAATTAAACTAGGCTTTACCCATATTATTAGTCCAGTTTCCAACACCTTCTCAAACTAGACACATTTTCCTCTTATGATCATCATCAACATTTCAATTAACGAGCTTAATGCTAATTAGAATGGAAATTAACTTAGACCCTGAAATCCAAAACCCCAACCCTAACCCTAACCCTAACCCCAACCCCAACCCCAACCCCAACCCCCTGCCGAACCCCAACCCCAGCCCGAGCCCGAGCCCCAGCTCGAGCCCGAGCCCGAGCCCGAGCCCGAGCCCCAGCCCCAACCCTAACGCTAACCGCAGCGCGAGCCCAAGCCCCAACCCCAACTGCAGCCCTAGCTGCAGCCGCAGCCGCAGCCCCAACCCCAGCCCCAGCCCCAGCCCGCAGCCCCAGCCCCAGCCCTAACCCCAATCAAAAATTTCAGTAATTGAAGATTTCCTTACCTGTGCAGAGGCGACGCGAGAACGGAGATGAGCCGGCGTTGGCGACGACGAAAGCAGGCGGTGGCTACGACGAATCGGCGGCGCTGGCGACGATGAGAACGATGATCGATCGGCAGGAACGAGGGTTTGGGAATTTGGGTTTGCGCGAGAATTAGGAATAATGAGCGTAGGGATCGATCTGAGCTGTTAACTTAAATCCTTATTTAGATGCCCCTACGGATAAGTCCGTAGGTTTTTGGTTTGCGGCTCCGTAGGGGCAAACAATAATTTAAGATTTAATATTTTAAAATTAATATGTAAGGACCGCAGAGGCAACCTTTTGGCCCTACGGATTAATCCGTAGGGCCAAACTAACATTGCCCCTATAGATGTCGTTATCCGTAGGGGTAACCCCTATTTTAGTAGTGAAAGAAAGAAATCGTCAAATGCCTTAACAGTGGTATCATTTACCCAATCTCTGATAGCCAATGGGTAAGTCCTATTCATGTAGTCCCTAAGAAGTCTGGCATCATGGTCATAACCAATGAGGCTAATGAGTTGATCCAATCACGCACTCAAACTGGGTGGCGTGTATGTATTGATTACAGAAAACTTAATACCGCTACGAGGAAAGACCACTTCCCTCTACCTTTTATTGACCAGATGTTGGAACGCTTAGCTGGACATGAATACTATTGTTTCATGGACGGATACTCTGGCTATAACCAGGTCCCTATTGCCGAAAAGGATCAAGATAAACCACATTTACTTGTCCTTTCGGTACTTTTGCTTATAGACGCATGACCTTTGGGTTATGCAATGCTCCCGCTACATTTCAGCGGTGTATGATGGGGATATTCTCGGACATGGTCGAGAATTTTCTGGATATTTTCATGGACGATTTCTCGATATTTGGGGACTCTTTTGATGACTGCCTATATCATCTTAACACGGTTCTTACTCGTTGTAAAGAGAAGAACTTAACTTTGAATTGTGAAAAAAGCCATTTCATGGTCCAAGAGGGTATTGTTCTTGGACATGTCATTTCACAAAAAGGCATTGAGATTGATAGAGCTAAAATAGATGTCATTCATAATCTTCCTCATCCCAAATGCGTCAAAGATATACGATCTTTCCTTGGTCATGCAGGATTTTATAGGAGATTCATTAAGGATTTTAGCAAAATTGCTTGGCCAAGGATACCACATTTCAGTTTGACTCGGATTGTGAGGCTGCATTTGACTCGCTTAAAAACTCTCTCACTACAGCCCCCATTCTATTATCTCCTGATTGGAACCACCCGTTTGAGCTTATGCTTGATGCATCAGATGTTGGTGTAGTCTTAGGACAACACATTGATAAGATGCCACACGCGATTTATTATCCAAGTAAGACCTTGAATGATACTCAAATTAATTATACAACTATCGAGAAAGAACTCTTGGCAGTTGTATTTCCATTAGAAAAATTCAGACCTTACTTGATTGGCTCACCGATTGTGGTTTACACTGATCACTCTGGCCTAAAACATCTTTTATCGAAGAAGGATGCTAAAGGTAGGTTAATACGTTGGATCCTACTATTACAAGAATTTGATCTTTTCATTCGAGATAAGAAAGGATGTGAAAACGTAGTAGCTGACCATATTTCACTCATCTCTTCTTCACCAGCTGTGACACTTTAAATTAACGATTCTTTTCCTGACGAACAGCTCTTGACCGTATCTGGCGAACCTTGCTTCGTGGATATTGTAAATTATCTTGCAACGGGACTTATTCCAAACGATTGGTCTAAACAAGACAATTATAGATTTCTATCCCAAGTAAAGCATTTTTACTGGGATGATCCTTATTTGTTTAAATATTGTCCTGACCAAATCATTCGCAAATGTGTCCCCAATGATGAATTCAAGAGTGTTCTATTTTTTTGTCATGATCAAGTATGCGGTGGTCACTTTGGTCCACGAAAGACGGCGGTGAAGGTTTTGCAATGCGGTTTTTACCGGCCTACTTTATTCAAAGATGCATATGATCATTGCAAAACCTGTCCACAATGTCAACACACGGGTCAGATTTCTTGGATAAATGAGATGCCTCTTCAACCGATTTTGGTTGTAGAAATTTTCGACGTTTGGGGTATTGATTTTATGGGTCCTTTTCCCAACTCTTTTAGGAATTTGTACATCTTATTAGCGGTTGATTACGTCTCGAAATGGGTTGAAGCTATTCCATGTCGCACTAATGACAACAAGGTTGTCATTAAGTTTCTAAAAGAAAATATCTTTTCGCGATTTGGACACCCTCGCGCTATCATTAGCGACAACGAGACGCATTTCTGTAATCGGTCTTTCGAGATTTTGATGCGGAAATATGTAATCAACCACAAACTTTCCATACCCTATCATCCCCAAATGAGCGGGCAAGCTGAGATTTCCAATAGGCAAGTCAAACAAATTCGGGAGAAAACTGTTTCTAAAAACCGGAAAGATTCGTCAACCAAATTGGCGGATGCTCTCTGGGCATTTCGTACTGCTTATAAGACTGATTTAGGTATGTCTCCTTATCGCCTAGTATTTGGAAAGGCTTTCCACCTTCCCGTTGGGATTGATCACAAAGCAATGTGGGCCATTAAAGAACTTAACTTCGATTTAAATCAATCCTGCAACTTTCGGAAGCTGCAATTAAACGAGCTAAGCGAACTCCGCAATGAAGCTTATGATAATGCAGTGATATTAAAGAACTGGACTAAGGTATTTCACGATAAAAATATTTTGAGAAAATCTTTAATTCCAGGTCAACAAGTCCTTCTTTATGATTCCCGTCTCCATCTTCATGCGGGTAAACTACGATCTCGTTGGAAAGAACCATTTGTTGTGCTGTATGTCTACCTGCACGGGGCAGTTGAAGTTGAAAATAGACAAAACGGTACAACTTTCAAAGTGAATGGACATAGATTAAAACCGTATTTTTCCACTGACCCTTCGGAGGAGCTCCTGTTTTTACAGGAGCCGCTTTATAATGACTAATTTTTCTCCACCTCACCTCCATGTCTTGGTAATATTGTCTCATCTTTAGAATAGAGGTGAGTCAAATTGTACATAAAAAATAATAATAATAAAAATATAAATATAAAAAAAAAAATTGGGGGAAGATTTTCATGTTCATTTATTCTTGTACCCCGTTAATAACTTTTCCTCCCAAGCCTACAGGTTTTTGAGATTTAACAGAGACAACAGTGAGGACATAGCTGTAAACAGGTTTGGGGGAAGTTTGTGCTTATTTACGCATCAATTTGCATCATACCTTGTATAAGCACAATTTTTTCAAAAAATTTCTTTTATAATGAAAGATTACAAAGTTAAAAATTACATTTAAAAGATTGGAAGAGTTTAAGAAAAACAAAAAAGTTAGATATTTTCTTAAACGAAACTAGTAATAGGTAGTTATGAGCCGTTGTCCCAAGTGTTAGTAAGATGAAGGAAGTCACTAATTTGAGAACAAAAATAAGTCTGAAAAATAGTTCCAATTCTAGAAGCCAAACATCTGAACGTTGATACCCTACTATACGCTCTTACACACGTCTTGAAACTCGGGATAGTAGAGGATACCTTGAAATGCTCTTTTTCTAAAAGCCAAATTATAATGAAAATAAATAAAAAATGAAATAAAAGAAAAAATGGTGAAAAGAAAAATGAACACTGGTTTTGTAATCACCAAGGCAGCATAAAAAAAACATAGCGAGGGTGCTTCATCACCTAGTGCCTTAGACCAACTGGTTTGGGAGTCACTGCTAAGCCTTAGGTGTTGCAAGACGAGGAAATTGCTACTTACGCCTAATCTGCAAGAAAATTTAGTAATCGGTCAGTTAGTACCTCAAGAAATATTAGCCGTCGCATGAAAAATATGTGAGCAATTCCATCCAAAATATTCACCGACTAAAAAGTACTAAGGTAGATGGAAAGGAGTATGATAGGTTGAATTGAATTCTCCGAGTGTAGGGATGTCTTTTACACACACGTAGGGGTATATGATCAGTGTTTTGAAGAAAGGTAGGGATGAAGAATAAATACGATGTTTTATTGAGAGATAATGTGATTTCTAACATTTTTTTTCATGACTGTTAAGAAAGGGCTCATGACAACTGAAAAGCTAGTATAGTTGAAAACTCTGATTTTTCAAGTTCTTTCTTTTATAATTTTTATCTTTATATGTAACTTTTACAGGCTTTCTTTTATTATAGAATTTTGTGGGTGCAATCCGCTGAAAACGCTCAGGAGACAACACTCCTCCTACTAGGGACACCTAGAGGTTTAAAGGCTTGTTGCACGTGCTCAGTGCAATCGTGTTGCCTACGAAAGTGTGCCAGTTGGTTTTTCTTTTTTCTTTCTATTTTCTCCTTCTTTTGAATAAAAGAAGTTTGCTTGAGACGATCAAAATCAAGTTTGGGGGAATTTTTTCAGTCGAAAATATTGCAATCTTGAGCATATCAATTTCCTCACTTTTCTAATCATTTAAGGATAGTTGATATAAATATAACACATATTACCAGTTCGTCTGCAAATTATCAAATACCACGTGTTATATATATAATCAACGCCTTTTTAAGGAAATTGTATGTTTATCATGTCACGCATAATATTCTATATCTCCTATATTTTCCACTAAGATTGTGTGCAGAAAACTACCACAGGACAGAAATCGGAATCGCAAATTCGCCGACAAAATACAGCAAGTCAAAGAGTTAAAATCTGGTAGCGATTTAGAAGAGATAAAAAGATTCTAGATGTAACGTTTTAAAAATAAATAAATAAATAAAAATCTTTTATGTGAATTTTCTGATAATCGGTAAAATAAACCGTATTTTCCGTAAACTCAACTACAGTTATTTTTCAATATGGATTTAAATACGCCTATTTTAACTACGTAATTACTAGTAAATGTTGTTTATTTAGTGACTTATAAATTATTAGTTTACTTAAACATTTTTCCTTAATTACTTATTTCTAATATTAATATAAGCTTTTAATTGTACATCAAATTGGTGCAAATTACAAATTGCAATGGGTTAATTTTACAAAAATGAGCCATGACATATTAGAATTAAGTTTGTACCATGTTCTTCTCTTCTTGATTTCTCTTCAAAACTCTAGAGAATTCTAGGGTAAAATGATTTAAGAAAATAAATAAAATAATTAATAAATGAAAAGACATAAGTGATATGATAATTGGGGAACTTTCTACACATGACTACACACCTAACCCCCTCTCTTTTCCTTATCTCCTTGCTGGACGATCAAGGCTCTCCCCCATCCCAATTTTTCCCTACTTCATTTCAACTCAAAAATTCATCAAAAAATTCAACAAAAATCCAAAATAAAACCTCAAAATCAATATCCAATCTCTACTCATTATTCTTTGGCCTATCTAGTATGGATCTTGGAGCAAAGTTAGCACTTTGGAAGCTATGATTTTCATTTTTGATCTCATGTTTAGTGAGGTATAATTCTAACCTTAGTGTTAATTGTAAGTTAATTACCTAAATTGAATGGATTTCGGTTTTTAATTAGGGTTCTAGTTGCTAAATTAAAAATTCTAGAAAGGGTTTTAAATAAAATTAGGGTTTTTATCATTCGATATTGATCTTAATGTGTAGTTTAACATGTTAGGTAATGCTAAACCTAATCTAGAAGCTAAATTGTAAATTGTTACAATTAATTTGTCCAAATTGCTTAATTGTTGTAAACTAGGTTTTTGTAAAATATATATACAGGTGAGATAAAATTCTAGTGAGAATTTTTATCAATTATTCACGGTTTTAATGAGGAGATTAACATGTTAATGGAATGCAAAATCTAATCTAGTTACTAGTTGCCAATTGTTAGTTTAAAAATTGTGATAATTATGCTATTTTGCTAACTAGGTTTTTAGAAATTGATTAAATAACTGAGAGAAAAATCTAATTAGGGTATTCATGACATTATTAACATTATAAGTTATATTTTAATACTTTAGATCATGCAAAACCAAGCTTAATTGTTGTTTGTGCAGTTTTCCTTTGAAAGTGTTAAAATTTGATAATTTTGCAAACTAGAATTTTAGGTTTAATGGAAATTGATGAGCTTAAATTTAAGTAATGGTTTCTATGACTTATTTATGATATTTAGTGAATATTATGGCCATTAGTTTCGTTAAAATATCAAGTTTCTAATTAAAACGGTTATTTGAGACTTTCTAGGTTTTCAGAAATAAATCGATTTGATTTATTTTGAGTTTTTGATGAGTTGCAATCTATTTTATATTATAATTAGTGAGTTTTGGAACTACGATTTGTACGTTTGTGTTTTATCTCGATCAATCGGCGTTTGTACGCCGATGTCGAGAGTTATTTGGTTCTTTTGCATGAGCGGGTCATAGGTTTTAACCTATGCGCGTTTCATGCGCCGTTTTGGTTTTGTCCGCGATTTCAGTTTACGGTATTATATATGTTTGCGTATAGATACCTCTCACTAGGACTTCGGACGATGAAGAAGAGGATGTCAACATCGACTTCGGCAGACAAGGACCAGGTGAGTAGATGTATATCTACGGGAGGAAGTCGGGTGGTTGGCGTACAGCACCCCCGCAAACGTAGAATAAGGATATTATGTACTATTATTAGGAAGTCGGACGTGACCATAGATTCTTGGCGAGTAGGGTACTATTGAAGACTTTAAGTTGGATTAGACTGATTTAGAAAGACTTAACCATAGAATGATTGCCTTGGAGGTAATTCGTAGGTTTCATGTAGACACACACACACGAACACACGCATACACTTGACTTGGTGTATATGAGTGTGTGTGTGTGTCTATACATACATACACACACATATATATATATATATATATATATATATATATATATATATGAATGTGTGTAGGTTTCTATGTGTGTGTGTGTGTGTGTAACATATACATGTAATATGAGGAACTTATATGATATCTAGGGATGAGTCGGTATGACTGGGCATGATGCCGTGAGATATTGGATATACGATCGAGTTATGATATGAGATTTATTATGATATTAGCGGATCGTTAGGAAATGAGAAAATGTATATTTATACATAAACGATAATAGGTGATGACGACTTTGAATTGTACGAGACTCTAGAATTGAACCCGGATTGTAATATGTGACTTAATCACGATATGATATAGGACATGATATTTTAGTGGATCATTTGACGATGGATATTTATACAGACGATGATATATATTTGATGATTTTGGGATGTATGCGATTATAGTACAGTACCCTTGATCATGATATTGTTTGAGGATGATACTATACGAACGATGATGTATATATGTGATAGTTGACTCGTACCCTGATTTTGGGATGCCGTACGATGGATTTTACCGTACGAGCCATATATGTGATGATTGATCCGCACTCTTGACTCGAGGAAGTCGTACTACGTACGTGATGCTATTAAGGCTGGATCGCCGATTACTAGAGATATCGACTCAGACTTTAGGAGGATTCTTCTTACCTTTCGACTAGTTTCTTTAGTTAGCCCCTTAGCTGGTTAGGTAGATATTAGTTTAGGCTCGAGTCATACTTATTTTCAAAACTAAGAAATCGTGCGCATTTTTAAAGACAGCCTGAGAGATACTACGGATTTTTCATAAGGACATATCTTTTCTTAAAAACCCCGTAGCCTCTAATTTTCTAAAATTCACGATTCGTGCTTTTTCAAACAACAAACTGTATGACTCGTAATTAGTATGTATTCTCTAGTTGTGCGTTTACTACACATTCATCGTTATATTCATGTTGTATTCATCGCATTGCATGTTCATACATATGTTTCTTTAGCTAATATGAAACTCTGCCTGTTAGGACACCAGCACCATTACCGATGATGCGCATGTTCCACGTACATTTATTTGCCAGCTCACACACATCATCATCGGTAATTGCCATGTCACATACACTTTAGAACATATTATCTTTTTATTGATATAATCAGCTAAATGCTAGTCCGATATAATATTGTGTGATTACTCTCATGTGCTAGTTTAGACATTGCATTTATTAGTTAGATACTTCATGCATTCACATTTTCATATTATCATGCAGTATTATGGGGCTTATGCCGATACTCATTATTTACTTACTGCTGATTTTGGGATTTTGGATTTCTATGATATTTCTGGATTTTGGGGAAAACCGCAAGAATATATTTATAAAAACTTCTCTCTCTCTCCCTCTCATTTTAAAATACAAGTTGCGGTTTTCTCGTGATGTATGGGTTGTCCACCATGAGATTTCATGTTTTCTGTTGAATTTCGAGACCCAATTCGAGGAGTGGATGAACTGTCTCGGGTACATGGTGGGCCCGGTATGGTATCTCGGGGCAAGAAGTTCGAGTTGTAGACGATAAGCCTGGCAGGGGAAGACTACCTACCGGTGATGTCTGGCGCGGAGGATATCCGGAGGATATCAACCGTTGTCGTAAGATTTGATGATATGGGACGATCCGGACTAACGGAGCCCGAGATATTGAGACTATGAGATATTGAGACTATGAGGTATTGAGATTTTTATGTTTTGTATCAATGATTGACACGGATTTCCATGGATTTCATTGATGATGTTTCAGATTACTATACAAATTTTACTATGATAAAAGTTAAAGATTTCTTATACAGATATATCCAGATTTCATGGTTGATTGTTTTACATTCATGGTGCATGCATACTCATACACATGACATGTTACTACTTTAGGCACTGACACGAGCACTGAGTATTGCACTTACGCATAGATTATTACCCTGCCACTACTAGATGACTAGTGTTATATTAAGTATATTATTATGACCTAGGAGATCGTCGTGCATGCGATTTCTACTCGCAGATGTCTTCTACTCACGAGTTGGCAACTCACCCCCGTTGTTCCAAATTTTCTTACAGGTTTCGATGTACGGGTTTCCTTGGCAGCTTGCTGGCACATCATTTCATTCAGGGTGAATTGCTTGGTAGGTTGGTTCATTGTATCAGGACCACCGTTGTACTTTTATTATTTCAGTTGTATCTAGTAAGCTCTGTCAACCAGACTTGTATTACTTGATAAATTTAGAAGACCAGTTGCTTATTCTTTCGACCTTAGAGTCGTGCTTGTACTATTATGGTTTTCTGGTGGTTTTCTTTTGAGTTTTTTTTCCTCGCCCTTCGGCATTGTATATTATATTACTTGCGTGGTTGTGACCGCCAATTGGCGAAGAGCTAGCTCCCTCTTGGGGATGCTTTTTTATTATTGCTTATGTATATATTCTTGCTTGCACCCGTTTGGGGTCAGTTTTTACAAAGGAGACACTGCCTAAATTTTTGAGAAAATTTGATATTGCTTTTAAACTTGTTTTCCTACACTTCTTCTTTCAAATGGTTTAGATTTCTGGGCTTTGGCTTATTTAGATTACGTTACACCTCTAAACGTTTCGTAATTTAAGTGCCGGTCACGTTCCGTACCTTCGGGTCGTGACAAAGTTAGTATCAGAGAGTGCTAGGTTTAACCCTTGTCTAAGTCTAGGTTGACCTTGGTTGATGAAGTAGGTGACTTAGGTAAAGTGATGTACCGTGGGTATGATCCGCGGCATACTTACGATACGCTACTCTGGTTAGGAAGACTTAGGATATATATTTCTTTGCACCGTATTCTTTTCGTTCCTTTGATCTATCTTCGTCGATATCGGATGGTGGTTTCTGTTACCACGGTCGCACGGGCAGAGAGAGCTATGGCTAAAATGCGATGACCGTTAGGGTATTTTCTATTCTAGAAGGTTGAAGCATTGTTTAGCGTGTGGACGAAGGGTATTCACATGTCGTCTAGACGAAGTTAAAAGGTTCGAACGAATGTCAGAAACCCATTTTCCCAAGTTTAAGGTATTCGGAAGAACATGATTATTTCTATGGACCCTCTAGAAGAATGAAACCCTAACTCGATATAATGACCATGAGAACGCCTTTGAAACTCAGGGTTTACGGCAGTTCCGCGGTGCCACTAGTAAGGCTTGGGTTTGCCCTTCTACGGCTGGTTCGCAGGTGCTGTGGCATGAACTGGATATTTTTAAACTATACTCGGGTGTTGAGCTCTCTGGGGATTTTGGGACTTAGATAAATCGATTGAAAAGTTTAACGTAGTTCGGATATCATGTGATGGGATACATTACTCGGGAGAGTCTAGATATGAGTATATCCGTTTGTAGCTCAGTTCATACAGCTACGAAGAGACGAGTTCGAATCAGTCGACACCAGAGGAAACAGGAGCACATTGACGTCGGTGTTACGATTTGCGATCTGGTGATTCAAGTATCACATTTCCATTGTTTGGATTTTGGTATTTTGAGGATTTCGTTTTATGATTGGTTTTCCTATGTACTCTTTCTTTTCACTCGATTCGTGTTCCATGTATCTGATGTATTGATATTCGTTTTGTGCATACCCATTGCACTTGATTTTGATTTTTTTTCATTTTGAGATACCGATTTGATTTCGTGTATATGGGCTGCACATGATTTTGGATATTCGATTTATGTTTTCATGCACCATGTGCATTTGATTGAGATTCTTGCGCACACTTGGCGTACTTGATGCGATTTTGTGCACACCAGATGCACTAAATCGAGATTTGTGCAGACTAGATGCGCCTGATATTGTAGTCGTGCATGCCCGTTGCACTTGACATATGTTTTTGGTGCACACCCGTTGCACCCAGTTATGTTTCTGTGCATATTCGTGGCTTCTGTATTTGGTTTCGATTTTCGTACGCACCGAACGCACGTGGTGTTTTTGTATGCTGTATTTGAGGCTGATTTCATCTTGAGCAGTACGTTTTTATGATATTTACTTTGGTCTAATAATCGAGCAGGACTGTCCTGAGACAGTACCTAGGTGTTTTTGCATGCTTATCTATTCAGATGTTTGGACGATTTTACTACGATGCGCACTATATACAAGTTATGGTTTTGATGTATTTCATGCTGGTTTTCGTGTTGGACATTGACATTGTATTTTCACCATAACTCCGATGATTACGGTATGCTTGACGGAGTTTTGATTTTGAGTTATGTACATGTTTTTCATGCGAATGCATTTCACTAAAATGTGTTTTAAATATTGATGGTTTCGGAGCCCAGCGCTTTGAGTGTTTTGCTAAATGTTTTAGTATTTAGGAGAGTTTTGATTTAAATTCGGGAACCGAATTTCTTTAAAGGGGGAAGATTGTAACGTTTTAAAAACAAACAAATAAATAAATAAATAAAAATCCTTTAGGTGAATTTTCTGATAATCGGTAAAATAAACCGTATTTTCCGTAAAACTCAACTACAGTTATTTTTCAATATGGATTTAAATACGCTTATTTTAACTATGTAATTACTAGTAAATGGTGTTTATTTAGTGATTTATAAATTATTGGTTTACTTAAATAATTTTCCTTAATTAATTATTTCTAATATTAATATAAGATTTTAATTGTACATTAAATTGGTGCAAATTATAAATTGCAATGGGTTAATTTTACAAAAGTGAGCCATGGCATATTAGAATTAAGTTTGTACCATGATCTTCTCTTCTTGATTTCTCTTCAAAACTCTAAAGAATTCTAGGGTAAAATGATTTAAGAAAATAAATAAAATAATTAATAAATGAAAACGCATAAGTGATATGATAATTGGGGAACTTTCTACACATGCCTACACACCTCACCCCCTCTCCTTTCCTTCTCTTCTTGCTGGCCGAGCATGGTTCTCCCCCACCCCAATTTTTCCCCACTTCATTTCAACTCAAAAATTCATCAAAAAATTCAACAAAAATCCAAAATAAAACCTCAAAATCAATATCCAATCTCTACCCATTATTCTTTGGCCTATCTAGCATGGATCTTGGAGCAAAATTAGCACTTTGGAGGCTATGATTTTCATGTTTGATCTCATGTTTAGTGAGGTATAATTCTAACCTTAGTGTTAATTGTAAGTTTATTACTTAAATTGAATGGATTTCGGTATTTAATTAGGGTTGTAGTTGCTAAATTAAAAATTCTAGAAAGGGTTTTTAAATCAAATTAGGGTTTTTATCATTGTATATTGATCTTAATGTGTAGTTTAACATATTAGGTAATGCTAAACCTAATCTTGAAGCTAAATTGTAAATTGTTACAATTAATTTGTCCAAATTGCTTAATTGTTGTAAACTAGGTTTTTGTAAAATATATATATATGTGAGAAAAAATTCTAGTGAGAATTTTTATATATTATTCATGGTTTTAATGAGGAGATTAACATGTTAATGGAATGCCAAATCTAATCTAGTTACTAGTTGCTAATTGTTAGTTTAAAAATTGTGATAATTATGCTATTTTGCTAATTGGTTTTTAGAAATTGATTAAATAATTGAGAGAAAAATCTAATTAGGGTATTCATGACATTATTAACATTATAAGTTATAATTTAATACTTTAGATCATGCAAAACCAAGCTTAATTGTTGTTTGTGCATTTTTCCTTTGAAAGTGTTAAAATTTGATAATTTTGCAAACTAGAATTTTGGGTTTAATGGAAATTGATGAGATTTAATTTAAGTAATGGATTTTATAATTTAGTTATGATATTTAGTGAATATTATGGCCATTAGTTTCGTTAAAACATCATGTTTCGAATTAAAACGGTTATTTGAGGCTTTCTAGGTTTTCGGAAATAAATCGATTTGATTTATTTTGAGTTTTTGATGAGTTGCAATCTATTTAATATTATAATTAGTGAGTTTTGGAACTATGATTTGTATGTTTTTATTTTATCTCGATCAATCGGCGTTTGTACGCCGATATCGAGAGTTATTTGGTTCTTTTGCATGAGCGGGTCATAGGTTTTAACCATGTGCGTTTCGTGCGCCGTTTTGGTTTTGTCCGTGATTTCGGTTTACGATATTATATATGTTTGCGTATAGGTACCACTCACGTGGACTTCGGACGATGAAGAAGACGATGGCGGCATCGACTCGGCAGACAAGGACCAGGTAAGTAGATATATATCTACGGGGGAAGTCGGTTGGATGGCATACAGCACCCCCGCAAACGTAGAATAAGGATATTATGTACTATTATTATGAAGTCGGACGTGACATTAGATTCTTGGCGAGTAGGGTACTACTGAAGACTTTAAGTTGGATTAGACTGATTTAGAAAGACTTAACCAGAGGATGATTGCCTTGGAGGGAATTCGTAGGTTTCATGTAGACACGCACACGCACACACACATACACTTGACTTGGTGTATATGTATGTATATATATATATATATATATATATATATATATATATATATGAATGTGTGTAGGTTTCTATATGTGTGTGTGTGTGTGTATAACATATACACATGATATGAGGATGTTATATGATATCTGGGGATGAGTCGGTATGACTGGGCATGATACCGTGAGATATTGGATATACGATCGAGTTATGATATGAGATGTATTATGATATTAGCGGATCGTTGGGAAATGAGAAAATGTATATTTATACATAAACGATAATAGGTGATGATGTCTTTGAAATGTACGAGACTCTAGAATAGAACTCGGATTGTAATATGTGACTTAATCATGATATGATATATGACATGATATTTTAATGGATCATTTGACGATGGATATTTATATAGACGATGATATATGTTTGATGATTTTGGGATGTATGCGATTATAGTACAGTACCCTTGATCATGATATTGTTTGTTGATGATACTATACGAGCGATGATTTATATATGTGATAGTTGACCCGTACCTCGATTTTGGGATGTCGTACGATGAATTTTACCGTACGAAGCATAGATGTGATGATTGATCCGCACTCTTGACTCGAGGAAGTCGTACTATGTACGTGACGCTATTGAGGCTGGATCACCGACCACTAGAGATATCGACTCAGATTTTAGGAAGATTCTTCTTACCTTTCGACTAGTTTCTTTAGTTAGTCCCTTAGCTGGTTAGGTAGATAGTAGTTTAGTCTCGAGTCATACTTCTTTTCAAAACTAACGAATTGTGCGCATTTTTAAAGACTGCCTGAGGGATACTACGGATTTTTCAAGAGGACATATCTTTTCTTAAAAACCCCGTAGCCCTTAATTTTCTAAAAACCACGATTCGTGCTTTTTCAAACAACAAACTGTATGACTCGTAATTAGTATGTATTATCTAGTTATGCGTTTACTACACATTCATCATTATATTCATGTTGTATTCATCGCATTGCATGTTCATACATATGTTTCTTTAGCTAATATGAAACTCTGCATGTTAGGACACCAGCACCATTACCGATGATGCGCATGTTCCACGTACACTTATTTGCCGGCTCACACATATCATCATCGGTAATTGCCATGTCACGTACACTTTAGAACATATTATCTTTTTATTGATATAATCATCTAAATGCTAGTCCGATATAATATTGTGTGATTACTCTCATATGCTAGTTTAGACATTGCATTTATTACTTAGACACTTCATGCATTCACATTTTCATATTATCATGCAGTATTATGGGGATTATGCCGATACTCATTATTTACTTACTTATGATTTTAGGATTTTGGATTTCTATGAGATTTCTGGATTTTGGGGAAAACTGCAAGAATATATATATATATATATATATATATATATATATATATATAAACTTCTCTCTCTCTCTCTCCCTCTCATTTTAAAATACAAGTTGCGGTTTTCTCGTGATGTATGGGTCGTCCACCATGAGATTTCATGTTTTATGTTGGATTTCGAGACCCGATTCGAGAAGTGGATGAACCGTCTCGGGTACATGGTGGGCCCGGTATGGTACCCCGGGGCAAGAAGCTCGAGTTGTAGATGATGAGCCTGGCAGGAGAAGACTACCTACCGGTGATGTCTGGCACGGCGGATATCTGGAGGATACCGACCGTTGTCATGAGATTTGATGATATGGGCCGATCCGGGCTGACGGAGCTCGAGATATTGAGACTATGAGATAATAAGACTATGAGATTTACATGTTTTGTGTCGATGCTTGACACGGATTTCCATGGATTTTATTGATGATGTTTCTGATTACCATACAAATTTTACTATGATAAAAGTTAAAGATTTCTTATACAGATATATCCAGATTTCATGGTTGATTGTTTTACATTCATGGTGCATGCATACTCATACACATGACATGTTACTATTTGAGGTACTGACACGAGCACTGAGCATTGCACTGAGCATAGATTATTACCTTGCCACTACTAGATGACTAATGATATATTAAGTATATTATTATGACCTAGGAGATCGTCGTGCATGCGATTTCTACTCGCAGATGTCTTCTACTTACGAGTTGGCAACTCACCCCCATTGTACCAAATTTTCTTACAGGTTTCGATGTCCAGGTTTCCTTGGCATCTTGCTGGCACATCATTTCATTCAGGATGAATTGCTTGGTAGGTTGGTTCATTGTATCGGGACCGTCGTTGTACTTTTATTATTTCAGTTGTATCTAGTAAGCTCCATCAACTAAACTTGTATTACTTGATAAATTTAGAAGACCAGTTGCTTATTCTTTTGACCTTTGAGTCGCGCTTGTACTATTATGGTTTTCTGGTGGTTTTGATGGTTTTCTTTTGGGTTTTGTTCCTTGCCCTTTGGCGTTGTATATTATATTGCTTGCATGGTTGTGACCGCCAATTGGCGAAGAGCTAGCTCCCGCTTGGGGATGCCTTTTTATTATTGCTTATGTATATATTCTTGCTTGTACCCGTTTGGAGCCAGTTTTTACAAAGGAGACTCTGCCGAAATTTTTGAGAAATTTTGATGTTGCTTTTAAACTTGTTTTCCTACACTTCTTCATTCAAATGGTTTAGATTTCTGGGCTTCGGCTTACTTAGATTACATTACGCTTTTAGACGTTTCGTAATTTAAGTGTCGGTCACGTTCCGTACCTTGGGGTCGTGACACTATATGTCACCTGAAGACCCATATACCAACACAAGAATACACAGGAAAATTGAAGCATCAAGCCCACCAAATGGACGCGGAACCGCGGCCGAGTCAGCCCGATCCGCCGTGGATCCGCGGCCGATTCTTGGAGCCGGCGGTCGATAATTTTCCAGAAGCTTCCCCTAGCTCCTCTAGCTTATTGGAGATGCTTCATACCGTCCTAGCTTCACGGGAGAGCCACCACATAATGACCTAGCTTCTCATGCAAGCTTGATAACTACCTTACTCTAGAAGCTTCCCTACAACTACTTAGCTTCTTTGAGAAGATTAATCTAGCTTCTAGTGGAAGATTGGTGAAGAGCTATAAAAGGAGACCTAGGGCTACATTGTAAGGTTGTTGAAAATAGCCGATTTCTAGCATACAAACCAAAACCAAATCCAATTCAATCAAGATCCAAATCAAGATTCGTTGAGATCAACATCAAGAGAAGACACACGAAGATCCTTTATGCGAAGCCGATCATTATCAAGAGTGAGAGATCCTCGACAGGTCTAAGTCTAATGAAGATCGAGCAAAGCGAAAGATCAACGACAAATTCTCTTTTCAAAGGAGTTATCAAGAGGGTTTTCTTGTAAATCTCGAATTGAGAAGTGTAATTTGAAGAAGATTTAATAAAGGTGATCATTCGTTAATTCTCGCATTCTTTAAGTTCTTGTATTATGAAATTTCTAATTCTTGATTCTTTTGTTTTCATGATGCGTGAGTGAAATCTCCGCTTGTAAAGGATTCTAGAGGATCTGTAAATTAAATGGTGTTGAAATCCTAAAACTTATCTTAAGTCTTATGAGAATTATGAACTTTAGGAAAAGGAATCGTCAATGACGTAATTTGGAATGAGATCACCGTTCTTGATAATTTCTTTGCAATTTGGTATTAAATGATTGATGATTCTATTTGCTAAAGGCTAGATTTGAATGATGATCAATGAAAAGACAAGGGATAGTGATGGAGAAACCCTAGTTTCTTCAATAGATCCCTAATCTTCATTCATCGCCATCGTTCTAGCTATAATTCATCAATAGATAAGATAAGTCATTATTAGTATTCATCATTAATCCTAGTTCCTATCGAATCCTACAAGCCATTCTTCAATTTCTTGATAACTCAAATTGATTTTGGACACTTTCTTGATTTTACTAATTCTTGAACATTTTCTTGATTTTCTTGAAATGACAACTCAATTAAATCTTGAATCACTTTCTTAAATTTTCTTTACTATTTCTTTCGACTCATCTAAAGTATGATTGAATAAATACACGAATCTCAGTGGACGATCCGTTCCCATTAAAGAGCTATATCGACACCGTTATTGATTGCGATTATAAATTCTTTGTTTACACATCATCGCTTCTTGTTCATTACTAAACCTTTTTCTTTTCTTTAAAATCAAGAAGAAGAAACAATCAAATTTTACGATTAATCAGTCACGTAGTTACGAGAGATAGTATATGTATGGAACCGAATGAGATCGAGGCCATTCAACATTGGCCCAGACCTGTATCAGTGACGCAGGTTTGTAGCTTTTTGAGTTTGGATGGATACTATTTGTTAGTTATATGTATGCCTTAGAGGCCATTACTGTACATTGGATGTATATTGTAGTGGATGCTGGGACATATATAGGTAGGACTTTCTTGCTCGACATGATAGTACGCTATCTGGTTGCTCTTTATCTTAACATGTATACTTTCTGTCTCTCTGTTACATGTTGATAAAGCCCTTAGGATGTGTACTCGACTTCCAGGACTATGATGTAGATCATACTAGTGGGGCCTGGGTAGTCCATGAGTACATCCTTCAATGTTCCTAGTCGTGGGAATATCGAGACGGGGCATCGATATTCCAGAGTAGACTAGCGTATATCTTCTCGACCCATGTGATGGGCAATGGATGATCCCATATCCATTGGTGTTTGATATCAGAGATGGTATGCGGGTGCTCAGTGGAGACTGGGTACACTGAACGAACTCGCCGAGAACTCCCAGATGGTATTATACCTCACGTCTGATGGCAGTTCTCTGGTGATACTGGTACAGCTTAGTCTGTTGACCCGAGATCATCATAGAGTCTTGTGTGTCTCCCACTGTGCTTTGATTTCCACCCTACCACGGCTCTACTGAGTCGTGCAAACAGGTGGTTTTTGGGTACAGTCCCGATTCATATGGAGGCAATGCGCGATAGGAGGGGATTCGTCTCTCCCGGTATTGGGGGTTGATGTTGCGCTATGCTCGACTGGCCATAACAGGAAAGTCCTGGTCAGGGTTGCAGTGATATACTGGTAAGAGTTATCATTAGTTTCACGAATGTTATGGACCTCACGTCGGCATGACTTATCGAGCTATTGGGGTCTGACGTTTACCACCCCTAGGCGAGACATGCGACATATCAGACGAATAGACCGGACTGTACGGTAAGTGTTACTGGTTGGATTCACAGGAGTGTGAGCGGGCTTGCTCGTCGATCTTCTGATCGCTCAATACCCGGGTGGCCGTTACGTTTAGCAGACCGCTTGCGGCTTGTAGGTGTTTGATATGATCATCACCTGCTGCAGGCGTATTGACGAGTCTTTAGAGTCCTATACAGAGGTTTCCTGGCTCAAGCGAAATGAAATAGGAGCGCATATGAGATATGTGCGGGACCGAGAATAATGCGTGTATGTGATACTGTATTCTATTCTCGCGATGAATGTATTGATTGGTTGTATGTGATATAACCTAGTTATCGAATCGAAGATTGATTCGATAAGTCGATACATTGGATACTAGTCGGTTATATGCGACATGACCGGATCATTGAATCAAGTGTTGATTTAATAATTTAATGTATAATTATATATTTGATATATTACTTTACATTAACTAATATTTGTTCACTTTAGATGGATTTTCTCACTTGAAGTGCACATTGTATATATGATATAGTATTGTGCACTAGTTTGTATCATGTTTGATGATACATGCAAACTTGGGTGTGTATGATTAAACCATGGTTATGTAATGGTTAGGGTTTTTATTTTATTAACTATTTATTTATTTATTCTTTATTTGGAAAGAAAATGAAATGGTTGCTTCTTTTGTTCTTTTCTTTGAAGCTTCAAGAAGCTTTGACCATTTTGTCTTCATCTCCTAAACCTAACCATTCACCTAACCCTAGTTTATTCTCTACACTTAACCAAGGTTGCATTATGATAAGAATGAATGGGATTTTCTTATTGATTTTAATTCCTTTTATTCTTTCATCTTCATCATTTTCATCAAGCTTCAAAAAGCTTGCTAGCTTCAATGGTGAAATGAGAAAAAGAGTGAGAAATCCAATTCTAAAGTGAACTCACTTCCTATTTCTTCATCCTCTACCACTTGCCATGTAGTATAGGGTGTTTTCTTCACAAGTTTCATGGCTTGGTGAAGTTGGAGCTTGATCTTGAGTTGCCTCGACGTAGATCATCTTCGGCATTGAAGTCGACGACCTAGCCTGATCTTTTCTCCGATGAAACCACCGCGAGAGTCTAGGATTCCGATGGGTACAGAGGAGGGACGTCATCACGGAACTGGAGAGGTGAGGACCGGATCTACAAAGGTTGTAGTCACTTTCCTTTAGCAATAAAGTCGTTTACTTGCTTGCATCGCCTTATCATCTAGTTAACGATCCGTATTCGGGTTTATAGGCACATGAAAAAATTTGAATTGGGCATGTTTGATCTGTTGTGAGACCTCATTAGTGTGCCTAGGAACCCTACATTGGTATCAGAGCCTAGATAGAGCCTTAGGCGATGCGTAGACGGAGTTAGAAGTCTGATCGAACCGAAACCCTAATGCAAAATTGCTCTCTGTATATTTTTTGAAATCGGGGATTTTTGAGAATTAAAAATATGCAGAAAAATCATCAGGAGTTTCTATGAATTACTGTGAAGCACGTGCGCCTGATTCAATCAAAGCGCGGCGGAACCGCGGCATTAGCATGACTAATGCGGCCGTTCCGCGGCCATTTAGTCTCCTCTTTCATTTAATTTTACACAGTAATTCCTATTTTGTAGTGCTGGTTTTCCTTGGAATTTTTAATCTGAACTCAAGAGTTGAGTTTTCTGGGTTGTATTGGGAGTTCGGAGATTCGATCGGACTGTCTAATTTTGTCTGTGTTTTTTCCGGGTAATTTTAGAATATGTTAAAAGTTCGACCAGATATAAATACCCACTTTTTCCCCTGCCGGGAAATTTCCAATTGTTGGACTTTTCCGTAGTTTAATTACGTTCTAAGTAGTGCAAGTAACGTGATGGTCCCTCTAGAAGACAACAAACCTTAACTCAATTATGTGACCGTCTTGAACTGCCCTTTGAACCCTAGGGTTTGGGGCAGTACGGCGTGCCACATGTGAGGCGTTGGCTTGACCCTTCTACGGCTGGACCGTTGGTACTGAGGCACGAAATGAATGTTTTTAAACTTATTTCATGTGTTGAGCTATTTCGGGAAAACTTGGGTGTTCGATTGTTCGATCGGAAAGTTTAACATTTTCTATTTACCCGGAACGTGATACAACATTCGGAATTCACAAGTAGTTATGAGATAACTGAATGAATGTTATAAACATAGCAGTTTAGTCTCACTTGATCGGTTGCCACGGAATTTTGATGTGATCAAAAGTCCGTCGCAATCACGTAGCGTACGCGGATACTCGCCGGGTAAACTTAATAGACAGCCTCACCCCATAGCCCCGACCAAGTGACTATAGGAGAACCCCGTCGCCGAATGCATCCGTTCGGGTGCTCGCGGCAGCGGTGTTCCGCCTTGGTGCACTTCGTCGACGGCGTCGAGGGTGCAGCCGCCTACTAAAGTTTCCGATGAGCATTCGATACACCAGAGTAGACTAGCGTATACGCATCTTGACACATATGATGGACTATGGATGATCCCATATCCATCGGTGTTAGACATCAGAGATGGTGTACGGGTGCTCAGTGGAGACTGGGTACACTGGACGGACTCGCCGAGAACTCCCAGATGGTGATATACCACACGTCAGATGGCAGTTCTCCGGTGACACAGGTACAGGGTAGTCTGAAGACCCGAGATCGTCATAGAGTCTTGTGTGATTCTCACTGTGCTTTGATTTCCACCTTACCACGTCCAAGAGGGCGCGCAAAACGGTGGCTTTTGGGTACGGTCCCGAATCACATGGAGGAAATGAGCGATAGGAGGGGATTCGTCTCTCCCGGTATAGGGAGTTGATGTTGTGCTGTGTTCGATTGGCTATAACTGGAAGTCCCTGGCCAGGGCTGATATAGAGATTTACTGGTAAGTGTTACTAGTAGTTTCTCGACCCGTTATGAGCCACACATCGACACGACTTATTGGTTACTGGGGTCTGACGTATACCACCCCTAAACTTGATATGCGACATATTAGACGAACAAACCGGACTGTACGGGAGTGTTACTGATTGGATTCACAAGAGAACGCACATGCTTGCTTGTTGATCTTCTGATCGCTCAATACCTGGGTGGCTGTTACGTTTAGCTGACTGCTTGCAGCTTGTGGGTGTTTGATATGATCATCACCTGCTACCGGCGTATTGACGATTCTTTAGAGTCCTACACAGAGGTTTCTTGGCTCAGGCGAAACGGAGTAGAGGCACATATGTGATATGTGCAGGACCGAGAATAATGCGATATGGGATACCGTATTATATTCTCGCGATATTTAGATATGAACCGGGTCATCGGATCAAGTGTTGATTCGATGAATCGGTACATGATATATTAGTCGGTAATATTCGATATAGCCGGATCGTCGGATCAAGTGTTGATTCGATGATTTAATGTATAATAATATATATGATATATTATTACATTATCTAATATTGGCTCGCTTTATTATTTCATTTTCTCATTGGATGATACATTGATATATATGCGATATATGTTAATTGTATTATTTTCTTTTGTTGCAAATATATAATATATATGTGATATATATTATTGTGACATGATATGATTAATTGTTAAACATGTTTAAGGATGATTAATTGAGGTTAGGGTTTGATTAGGGTTAGATGCTTCATGCACCTTCTAGAAGCATTTTTCTTTTGTCATTGTAAAGATATTTTTGGATGACACATTTTTAACCCAACCAAACCCTAACTCTAGTTTATTCTCTACTAAATCTTAGCCACTCATCCTTGACCATGGTTGATATATCAATCATATAGTTTTCTTTTCTATTCATCACAAAAGAAATAATTCATTATCATTTCCATTATCATCTTCTTCTCTCTTGAAAAAGCTTACTTGATTTTCTTTATGTGATGAATAAATATGAGAAAATGATTTAAAAAGAAAGCAAAAATACCACTCTCTCATCCTCATCTCATCTAGCCCATGAGATTAGTGTGTTCATCTCTTTAGAGTGAGAAAGCTTGAGTCTTTGCAACTTCGACGTAGATCATCGGAGATTTGGAACACTTCAAGCTAGCATGGATCGTTCGAGTCGTGGAGCCTCTCATGAGTCCGGGAGATCGTGGATCGCGGCAAAGGGACTTCTACTCGGAGCTTGTGAAGCGAAGGAGCGGACTACAAAGGTTGTAATCCCTCACACTTAGTTAAAAGTTATCATCTTGCATGTTAAACCCTAATAATCTAGCAAAGATCCCGGCTTTGGGTTGTTCGGCACGTCTAAATTTTTATCCGGGCATGTTTGATGCCTTATGAACCTTCACAAGAGTGCCAAGGAACCTTTCAGTGGTATCAGAGCCTAGCTAGAGCATTAGGCGATGTGTTTACGAAGTTAAAACTCCGATCGAACCCGAACCGACAAAATATACCCACTCTCTGGAAATTTTTTAAAATTTGGGATTTTTCTGAATTAAAAATACGCAAAAAATCAGCAGGGAATTCTAAGAATTACCATAAAACCCGAGCCCCCAATTCGAACAGACGGCGGTGAAACCGCGGCGCAAACATGCTTGCGCGGCGGTTCCGCGGCGGAATGATGGATTGGTGACACATGTCTTTTATGGTAATATCCGTAGGTGCTTGTTGATGCTTCTGGGTATTTTTAATCTGTTTCAAGTGTTGAATATTCTGGGGTTTGTTTTGTAATAGTAGACTCGATCGGAAACTTTAAATTCGTATTTCTTTCCGGATATTTAGAAACTGTTAAACTAGTTGAACGGATATCATTAACCCACTTTTTCCCGGCACGTAAAACTTTCAAGTGTTGAATTTTTATCGGGTTTAAATCTTTCGGAAAAATTGTACAAGTTAAGCGGTGGACCCTCTAGAAGACAATGTTAGTTATATGTATGCCGTAGAGGCCATTACTGTACATACGATGTATATTGTAGTGGATGCTAGGACATATATAGGGAGGACTTTCTTGCTCGACATGATAGTATGCTATCTGGTTGTACTTTATCTTAACATGTACTCTGATTGTCTCTATGTTACATATTGATAAAGCCCTTAGGATATGTACTCGACTACTGGGACTATGATGAGGTCTTACTAGTGGGGCCACGGTAGTCGACGAGTACATCCTATAACTGTTCCTAGTCAAGGGTGTATCGAGACAGGGCATCGATGCACCAGAGTAGACTAGCGTATACGCATCTTGACCCATATGATGGGCGATGGATGATCCCATATCCATCGGTGTTTGACATCAAGGATGGTGTACGGGTGCTCAGTAGAGACTGGGTACACTGGACGGACTCGCCGAGAACTCCCAGATGGTATTATACCATACGTCAGATGGCAGTTCTCCGGTGACACTGGTACAGAGTAGTCTGTTGACCCGAGATCGTCATAGAGTCTTGTGTGGTTCCCACTTTGATTTCCATCATACCACGTCCAAGAGGGCGTGCAAAAAGGTGGCTTTTGGGTACAGTCCCGAATCACATGGAGGCAATGAGCGATAGGAGGGGATTCGTCTCTCCCGGTATAGGGAGTTGATGTTGTGCTGTGTTCGATTGGCTATAACCGGAAATCCCTGGCCAGGGTTGCTGAGATTTACTGGTAAGTGTTATCAGTAGTTTCTCGAACTGTTATAGACCTCAAATCGACACGACTTATCAAGCTACTGGGGCCTGACGTTTACCACCCCTAGGAGAGATATGCAACATATCAGACGACGAGACCGGACTGTACGGGAGTGTTACTGTTTGGATTCGCAGGAGAATGTACAGGCTTTCTTGTTGATCTTCTGAGCGCTCAATACCTGGGTAGCTGTTACGTTTAGCTGACCGCTTGCAGCTTGTGGGTGTTTGATATGATCATCACCTACTGCCGGCGTATTGACGATTCTTTAGAGTCCTACACAGAGGTTTCTTGACTCAGGCAAAACGGAGTAGGAGCACATATGTGATATGTGCGGGACCGAGGATAATGCGATATGTGATACCGTAATCTATTCTCGCGATATTTGATATCAGCCGGGTCATCGGATCAAGTGTTGATTTGGTGAATCGGTACGGATAAATATTAGTCGGTTATATCCGATATAGCCGGATTGTCGGATCAAGTGTTGATTCGATAATTTAATGTATAATAATATATATGATATATTAAATTACATTAACTAATATTTGCTCACTAAAAGATTCTTTTTCTCATTCGAGTAATACATTGATATATATGCGATATATGTTAATTGTATTATTTTATTTTGTTACGATAAATATTATATATGTGATATATAATATTGTAATATGATATGATAACTAATGCAACTTGTTTAGTGGAGTTTAAACATGATTAGGGTTTGGATTAGGGTTAAAATTTCTAGATGTTTCTAGAAGGTTTTGTTTTGTTTTGTGAAAGATATTTGTAAGTGACTCATGCTTTAACCCAACCCAAACCCTAACCCTAGTCTATTCTCTACAATGGTTAAGTGAACCATGGTTGCATAATTGATCATTATCACCTTTTCCTATTCATCACAAAAGGAATTTTATGATATTGTTCATCTTCTTCTTCATTCACTCTTCATGAAAAAGCTTGCTTGATTTTTCTTAGTGATGAATAAATATGAGAAAAAGATAAATAAAGAGAGCAAAAATCCTACTTCATCATCCTCATCTTCCCTTGCCATTTAGATGAGGGTGTTCACATCATTTCATGAGTGTTAGCTTGTGTTAAAGAAACTTCAAGGTAGATCATCTTAGTATCGAAGATCGGAAGCAAAGGTTGCGTCTTTCTCTTCGTGGAACATCTCGAGAGTCCGGATCCCGATGATCGCAGCGAAGGGACCACAACACGGAGCATATGAAGTGAAGGACAGGATCTACAAAGGTTGTAATCCCTCTCACTTAGTGTTAAAGTGTTTAGCATGCTTGTTTTCGCCTAATCTCTAGTTTAAAGTTCCGTATTCGGGTTGTTCGGCATGGCTAAATTTTAAATCGGGCATGGTTGATGCCTCGTAGACCCTTGTGCGCGTGCCTAGCAACCCTACAGTGGTATCAGAGCCAAGCTAGAGCTTTAGGCGAAGTCTAGACGAAGTTTAAAGTCCGATCGAACCCGAAACCCCGACTCCAAAATGCTCTCTGGAAATTTTCTGAAAATTTGGATTTTTGTCAATTAAAAATTTCTAAAAAATTCAGCAGGGTCTTATTAGAATTACTGTGAAATTCGAAGGGCTAATTCGTCAAAAGTGCGGCGGAACCGCGGCAGAAGCCTGGCTTCTGCGGCGGTTCCGCGGCCATTTGATGACGTCACCCCTCCTATTTTGCACAGTAATTCCTACTACACAGTGCTGAGTTCTCTGGGAATTTTTAATTTTTATTCTACAGTTGAGTTTTCTGGGGTTGTTTTGGGGATTCGATGTTTCGATCGGAGTATTAGATTTTGTCTATGTGGCTTTCCGGATAATTTTTAGAAACTGTTAAAAAGTTCGAGCGGATATCAATAACTCACTTTTTCCCCTGTCGGAAAATTTTTCAAAAGTTGGATTTTTTCTCATGTTTAAGAACGTTCTAAGTCGTGCAAGTAACGCGGTGGACCCTCTAGAAGACAACAAACCTTAACTCGATTATGTGACCGTCTTGAACTGCCTTTTGAACCTTAGGGTTTGGGGCAGTACGGCGTGCCACATGTGAGGCGTTGGCTTGACCCTTCTACGGCTGGACCATTGGTACTGTGGCATGTAATGGATGTTTTTAAACTGATTTCAAGTGTTGAGATATATTGGGGAAATCTTGGGTGTTTGATGATTCGATCGGAAAGTTTAACTTTTTCTATTTATCTGGAATGTGATACAATATTTGGAGTCCACAGGTAGTTATGAGATAACTAATTTGAATATTATAAACATAGCAGTTTAGTCTCAGAAGATCGGTTGCCACGGAATTTTGATGCGATCAAAAGTCCGTCGCAATCACGTAGCGTACGCGGATACTCGCCGGGTAAACTTAATAGACAGCCTCACTCCATAGCCCCGACCAAGTGACTGTAGGAGAACCCCGTCGCCGAAAGCATCCGTTCGGGTGCTCCCCGTAGCGGTGTTCTGCCTTGGTGCACTTCGTCGACGGTATCGGGGGTGCGGCCGTCTACTAAAGTTTGCGACGAGCATTCGATCAGAACGTCGGGAATTTTGTTGAATTGCCCGACTTGATATTGAAAAGAGTTTTCGATAATGAGACTAAAATGCGGGGTTTATAAATGTTAGGCATGCGATGTCTAAGTAATTCATATGGTTAGGCATGCGATGTCTAAAGAGGTTGCGGATTCCAACTGTTGTAGTTTTACACTTTCTTTTCTGTGACCGTAAGCGTAGTATGTGGTGTATCGCCGGCTTCGTTGCTATACATCAACGACAATCGGGATACGCATACTTGCTTACGTTGATGATATGAGATATTATGTGTTGCTATGATATGTTGTATTGGATCGTCGCGTTTGAATAGCCGGGGTTTTTATGTGAGATGAGAGTTTTTCCTTTTTCATTCATGTAAAATTCATTTGTATGTAATATTCTTTTTTTTGGGGCACTTCCAGGTAGCGGAAGATGTCACCGTTGTATATTATTTACTTTTCCGCATTAGGTAGACCCAAGGCGGGGAGCACAAGTAACCGGGTTCTGGGGTCCAGTGGGAGACCATCTCGAGGAGTCGAGACCGGGTCTCCTAACCCTAGAATTGGCAGTGTTGCTTGCCGCTCTCGTAGGGGTCTAGGGATGTGGGTTTGGCTATTCATCGCGACCGTGGAATCCGTGTTTTATACAGGCTCGTATTGAAAACACGGACGTCCTAGTATATCCAATATTTCATATATGTTCTGCTGCAATGTTCTGTGATGAGATCATATTACTGCCTGTGACGAATGTTTATATTATATATATGAAATATATGTTATATTGCAGATTTCGTTTCAAAAGAGATGCTTGTGAAGCATAATAAAATGGGACTTCATTAATGAGATTAATGAAATAAATGAAACCTAAGATGTTGTAGAAACTTGTTTAATAAAAACTGGTAGCTCTAGTTCTTGCTTTGCATAGAGGTGTTCCTTGTAGAACATCCAGCACCTTATTCGATAAGGAAAGGACCGAGATCCCTTCACCGGGAGTGACTCCTTTAGCAATAACTGGTAGATGCTACAAACTCGATTTGTCTTTTGATTGCTTCTATAGTTCTTGCTTTGCATAGTGGTATTTGTGAAATATCCTGCACCTTATTCGATGAGGAAAGGGCCGACGATCCTTTCACCGGGAGTGACCCCTTTAGCAAAACTAGAAAAGCCTCAAAAACACTCTATTTAAAATCACTCGATTCTACAACGATATCAAGTTCATTACGCAAAGGGTTTTCTGAAAAACCCGTCGTAGCCCTCCGTCATTTCAGATAGATATTATTTAGTATTCGTGCTATGTTTGTTGACTTAGTTAAGGCATAGTGTACGGTAGCTAAGTAATGTTTATCTGCTAAAGCATATGATGTGATTGGATTAGGGTATTCGTACGGCCTTGTTGACTCAGTTAAGGGTCGTACGGGTGGGTTTAATTCAATCGGGAAATGTACGGGTTGAACTTGACTTGCGATTTATGGTTTGTTGACTTAGTTAAGGTCATAGATCGCTAGGGGCAAAATATTATTGGGAATTTCAAGTGTTGAAATTTGCAATGAGATTGCATACCTTCTATAAGATAGTTGGATCCCAATACCCGCTGCGAGTAAGAGTTACTCCTGGGAGAGTTTTACACATTACAATTAGCCGATCAAGTAGGTGTCTAGAAAGGTGTTAACGGGGTTACGCCTCTGGGAAAACGAGGTTTACATTAATTAGGTTCGTGCGAAAGCACGGGGGACCTCCCTCAAAGTACCGACACTGGCCTGGCTGAAAGATTGGCAAACTTGTAGCGTGTAATTAATCCCGGCTAGTCTTTCCTTTTAGGGTTTGAAGGAAGATTTGACTAAAACAGTGGGAGACATCCTGATTAGATATATTAGATAACCAATCTAATCTTGCAAGAGCATACGCTGAGTGTTTTCTTCTCTCTCTCTCCAGATAGCGACCATATCACGCCTTAATCAAGATAATAAAACGGATATATTGACCGAACCCGCTTGTTATACTGAGTTGGGGAACGTTGATCCCGCTCCAACTTATAATTGTTATAGGACAGAGCAGGAAATTGGGGATTGCCAGAATTCCCGTACCGCCCAAACGAAGAAAGTGCATGTTGATGCATCATCTTCGGGTGTGTTCATTACACAGAACTGTTTCTCAGTATCCTTTACGTCCTGGGTATCTGATACCGAATCAGGATCCCGTATATGTAATCTGTTACATGGACTATAGATAGGTAGAGAACTGAGAACGGGTGATCAATTTCATGAGGCAGAAAACGGTGCAAGTGTTACAGCCAAGTCTGTTGGTCACTATCACCCTGTATTACCTGAATACATTGATTCTGAACGAATGTTATTAGATACCGAACCTGATATACAACATCATATCAGTTTCTTTATTAGTAAAGAAGTGATATAATTTTGTATTGTTGGATAATGTTTTGAACATTTCCTATATCAAGAGTTGATCGGTTCAGGCACGTTATCTAAAAGCATTGACGTTCTAAATCAAACTACAGTTCTTAGTATACAGAACACACACAAGAGGAAGAGTTCAGAAATGAACGAATCCTTCTTGAGGCATTGTAGACTAGGTCATATCAATGCGACCTGACTAGCTAAAGTTACATTAAGATGCATATTTAAATTTGTTTGAATTTACATCTTGTGAAACTTGCTGGTCATGTCACAAAGATAAGATGACCATAGCTATGTTTATTGGAAACAGAGAAAGAGTTAGTGAACTCTTGGGATTGATACATGCTGATGTATGAAGGTCCCCTGTCTACACATGCCAAGACCGGTTCTTTTTACTTCGTTACGTTCTCTGATAATCTCTCAAGATTCAGACATGTGTTCCTGTTGAAACATAAGTCCGAAGCTTTTGAGATATTCACAGAATATAAGTTAGAAGTAGAGAACCAAAATACGGGTATAAGTATTATGTCCTTTGATGAGATCAGGGAGGAGAATACTTGAGCACGGAATTCCTGGACTATTCTAAAGGAGAATGAGATTCTTTCTCAGCATTACTCCTCCGTATACACCACAACACGTCGGTGTATCGGGGCGGAGCAATAGCACCCTATGTGATATGGTGTGCTCTATGATGAGTACTACTGAGTTTCCTATTTTTCTTTAGGGAGTTATACACTTGAGAAGCTGCATACCTATTGAATAGGGTTCAAATCAAATCAGTTGCCTACCACTTCATATGCGATATGGAAAGGGAAGAGCTCATATCTTAAGCTTGTTAATATTTGGGGTTGTCCGGCCTATGTCTAAAAGCATAATCGGACAAGCTCGAGGCAAGGTCTGTTATGTACAACTGGAAAGGTTCCAGCTATACAAAATGCAGCTGATGATTTGATAGAACCAAAGGATTCAATAGTTTCCAACGAACCTCAGCCTCTCCGCTGATCTAGTAGGGTTCCTCACCCACCTGAGAGATACTTCGGTTTCTCTATGACAGTGGGAGCGAGGATTGCATCATGAGATGATGACCCAACTAGTTTCGAGCTGGCTATCAGGAGTGGGACTCTGTAAGAATGGCTGGATGCTTATCGATCTGAGATGGAATCCTTATACACTAACAAAGTATGGACTTTGGTTGCTTTATCTGAAGGGTTAAATCCCCATCAGGAGCAAGTATATCTTGAGAAGATTACTTGGTGTACATGGAAAAGTTGAGACTTTCAAAGCTATGCTTAAGTCCATCCAGATCCTACTTGCCACGGCTATATACCATGACTACGATATCTGGTGGTTGGGTGTCATGACTGCTTTTCTAAGTGATGCTTTAGAAGAGAACGTCTATAAGTACACAGCCAGAGGGCTTCGTAAACAGTGGGAGCAGCGGAAACGTGTGCAAGATGTTTTATATGATAAAACCGGCATCGCGGAGTTGGAACATCTGTTTTGATGTGGTAGTCAAAGAGTTTGACTTCATCAAAATGGTAGATGAACCTTGTATATACGAAAAAGGTAGTAGAGAGTATGGTGGTGATCCTCGTAGAGTACGTGGATGACATACTCTTGATAGGAAAGCAGTTTCCTATGCTACGCACGGTCAATCTCCGCTTATCACAAGGATTCTCCATATAGGATCAAGGTGATACCTCCTAAATCCTGGGTTTTTGGAACTATGAGATAGATCTAATTGGATGTTAGGATACTCACTAGTTGTAGTGAGATGGTATCAATCAATCCTGAGGAGAATCACTGGAAAGGTTCCAGAGTGATAAGGACGACTGAATGTCAGTCGCAGGCATTGTCTATACCCTCAGAGGAGGGACGGTATGTTGGAAGAGTTCCAAGCAAGATACCGTGACATACTAGACGATTAAAGGCAAGATACATCGTTACCTATGATGCTACCAAAGAGGCAGTCTGGATACAAATAAGTTCATGAGATGAACTTCGTTCCTACCATTGTGTGACAATGGAGTTGTGGCTTTAGCCAAGGAACTACCGTCCCATCAGAAATCCAGATATAATTCTTAGGCAGTATCACCTGATCATGGAGATGGTTGATCTCCAGGGAGATCGAGGTTAGGAGAGTAGACACAGAGGACAACAGCGCGGATCCACTCACAAAGGCCTTTTTCCCAGTAGAGACTTTTATGGGATGGTTGAGTATGAGATACTTCAACCGCAGCTAATTGTTGGGTATGCGATACCATAACAGATGGCCCTAGTGCAAGTGGGAGATTGTTAGTTATATGTATGCCCTAGAGGCCATTACTGTACATACGATGTATATTGTAGTGGATGCTAGGACATATATAGGGAGGACTTTCTTGCTCGACATGATAGTATGCTATCTGGTTGTACTTTATCTTAACATGTACTCTGATTGTCTCTATGTTACATGTTGATAAAGCCCTTAGGATATGTACTCGACTACTGGGACTATGATGAGGTCATACTAGTGGGGCCACGGTAGTCGACGAGTACATCCGATAACTGTTCCTAGTCGAGGGTGTATCGAGACAGGGCATCGATGCACCAGAGTAGACTAGCGTATACGCATCTTGACCCATATGATGGGCGATGGATGATCCCATATCCATCGGTGTTTGACATCAAGGATGGTGTATGGGTGCTCAGTAGAGACTGGGTACACTGGACGGACTCGCCGAGAACTCCCAGATGGTATTATACCATACGTCAGATGGCAGTTCTCCGGTGACACTGGTACAGAGTAGTCTGTTGACCCGAGATCGTCATAGAGTCTTGTGTGGTTCCCACTGTGCTTTGATTTCCATCATACCATGTGCAAGAGGGCGTGCAAAAAGGTGGCTTTTGGGTACAGTCCCGAATCACATGGAGGCAATGAGCGATAGGAGGGGATTCGTCTCTCCCGGTATAGGGAGTTGATGTTGTGCTGTGTTCGATTGGCTATAACCGGAAATCCCTGGCCAGGGTTGCTGAGATTTACTGGTAAGTGTTATCAGTAGTTTCTCGAACTGTTATAGACCTCAAATCGACACGACTTATCAAGCTACTGGGGTCTGACGTTTACCACCCCTAGGCGAGATATGCAACATATCAGACGACGAGACCGGACTGTACGGGAGTGTTACTGTTTAGATTCGCAGGAGAATGTACAGGCTTGCTTGTTGATCTTCTGAGCGCTCAATACCTGGGTAGCTGTTACGTTTAGCTGACCGCTTGCAGCTTGTGGGTGTTTGATATGATCATCGCCTACTGCTGGCGTATTGACGATTCTTTAGAGTCCTACACAGAGGTTTCTTGACTCAGGCAAAACGGAGTAGGAGCACATATGTGATATGTGCGGGACCGAGGATAATGCGATATGTGATACCGTATTCTATTCTCGCGATATTTGATATCAGCCGGGTCATCAGATCAAGTGTTGATTCGGTGAATCGGTACGGATAAATATTAGTCGGTTATATCCGATATAGCCGGATTGTCGGATCAAGTGTTGATTCGATAATTTAATGTATAATAATATATATGATATATTAAATTACATTAACTAATATTTGCTCACTAAAAGTTTCTTTTTCTCATTCGAGTAATACATTGATATATATGCGATATATGTTAATTGTATTATTTTATTTTGTTACGATAAATATTATATATGTGATATATAATATTGTAATATGATATGATAACTAATGCAACTTGTTTAGTGGAGTTTAAACATGATTAGGGTTTGGATTAGGGTTAAACTTTCTAGATGTTTCTAGAAGGTTTTGTTTTGTTTTGTGAAAGATATTTGTAAGTGACTCATGCTTTAACCCAACCCAAACCCTAACCCTAGTCTATTATCTACAATGGTTAAGTGAACCATGGTTGCATAATTGATCATTATCTCCTTTTCCTATTCATCACAAAAGGAATTTTATGATATTGTTCATCTTCTTCTTCATTCACTCTTCATGAAAAAGCTTGCTTGATTTTTCTTAGTGATGAATAAATATGAGAAAAAGATAAATAAAGAGAGCAAAAATCCTACTTCATCATCCTCATCTTCCCTTGCCATTTAGATGAGGGTGTTCACATCATTTCATGAGTGTTAGCTTGTGTTAAAGAAACTTCAAGGTAGATCATCTTAGTATCGAAGATCGGAAGCAAAGGTTGCGTCTTTCTCTTCGTGGAACCTCTCGAGAGTCCGGATCCCGATGATCGCAGCGAAGGGACCACAACACGGAGCATATGAAGTGAAGGACCGGATCTACAAAGGTTGTAATCCCTCTAACTTAGTGTTAAAGTGTTTAGCATGCTTGTTTTAGCCTAATCTCTAGTTTAAAGTTCCGTATTCGGGTTGTTCGGCACGGCTAAATTTTAAATCGGGCATGGTTGATGCCTCGTAGACCCTTGTGCGCGTGCCTAGCAACCCTACAGACAACAAACCTTAACTCGATTATGTGACCGTCTTGAACTGCCTTTTGAACCTTCGGGTTTGGGGCAGTACGGCGTGCCACATGTGAGGCGTTGGCTTGACCCTTCTACGGCTGGATCACCGGTACTGTGACATATTCTGGGATTATTTGAACTCCTCTCAAGTGTTGAGCACTTTAGGAAATTTTGGGTATTTGATTATCTGTTCGAAAAGTTTAATACTGTCTATTTATCTGGAATGTGATACAATATGTGGAATTCATAGAGTTGGGCATGAAATGCGAAGTATGTGATATTTCGGATTTACGATGTCTAAAGTGATTGTGGATTCCAAATGTTGTAGTTTTATACTTTCTTTTCTGTGACCGTAAGTGTAATATGTGATATCGCCGGTTTCGTTGCTATATGTCAACGACAATTGGGATGCGCATATTTACTTACGTTGATGATATGTGATATTATGTGTTGCTGTGATATGTTATATTGGATCGTCGCGTTCTGAATAGCCGGGGGTTTTATGTGAGATGAGGGTTTTTATTTTCATTCATGTAAAATTCATTTGTAATGTAATATTCTTTTATTTGGAGCACTTCCAGGTTGCGGTTGCTGTCACCAGTGTATATTATTTACTTTTCCGCATTAGGTAGACCCAAGGAGGGGAGCATAAGTAACCGGGTTCTAAGGTCCAGTGGGAGGCCATCTCGAGGAGTCGAGACCGGGTCTCCTAACCCTAGAATTGGCAGTGTTACTTGCCGCTCTCGTAGGGGTCTTGGGATGTGGGTTTGGCTATTCGTCGCGACCGTGGAATCCGTGTTTTATACAGGCTCGTATTGAAAACACGGACGTCCTAGTATATCCAATATTTCATATATGTTCTTTTGCTGCAATGTTCTGTGATGAGATCATATTACTGCCTGAGACGAATGCTTATACTATATATATATGCTGATATATAAATATTACTGCTTTCGTTTCTTCTGTGATGCTTAGGAAGCATAAGCTGATGGGATATTTATTAATGAGATTAATAAAAAGAAAAGAAACCTAAAGATGTTGTAGAATCAAAACTTTATAAAAAAGGGTAGCTACAGTTTTGCTTTGCACAGTGATATATATGATATATCCTGCACCTTATTCGATGGGGAAAGAGCCGACGATCCCTTCACCGGGAGTGCCTCTTTAGCGAAACTGGCAGATGCTACAAAACGCGGTGTGTCTTTTTATTGCTTTTAAAGTTTTGCTTTGCACAGCGGTATATATGATATATCCTGCACCTTATTCGATGAGGAAAGGGCCGACGATCCCTTCACCGGGAGTGACCCCTTTAGCGAAACTAAGAAAAGCCTAAAAAACACTCCTTTTCAAAAACTTCACTCGATTCTACGACGATATCAAGTTCATTACGCTCAGGGTTTTCTGAAAAACCTGCGTAGCCCTCCGTCATTTCAGATAGAGACTAGTTAGTATTCGTGCTGCGTTTGTTGACCTTAGCCAAGGCGTGGTGTACGGTAGCTAATTAGTATTTATCTGCTAAAACATGAGATGTGAGTGAGTTAGGGTAGTCATGCGACTTTGTTGACCTTAGCCAAGGGTCGTACGGGTGGGTTTAATTCAATCAGGAAATGACGGGTTGAACTTGACTAGCGCTTATGATTTGTTGACCTTAGCCATGGTCATAAGTTGCTAGGGGTAAAAGTATTATCGGGAATTTCAAATGTTGAAATTTGCAATGAGATTGCATACCTCCTATAAGATAGTTGGATCCCGATACTCACTGCGAGTAAGTGTTACTCCTGGGAGAGTTTTACACAGGACAATTAGTCGATCAAGTAGGTGTCTAGAAAAGTGTTAACGGGGTTACGCCTCTGGGAAAACGAGGTTTACTTTAATTAGGTCCGTGCGAAAGCACGGGTTCGCACGGGGAACCTCCTTCAAAGTACCGACACTGATCTGCCTGAAAGATTGATGAAATTGTAGGGTGTAATTAATCCCGGCTAATCTTACCTTTTAGGGTTTTAAGGTAGATTTGATAAAACCAGTGGGAGACATCCTGATTAGATAAGATAATAACCAATCTAATCTTGCAAGAGCATACGCTAAAAGTGTTTTCTTCTCTCTCTCTCCAGGTAGCGACCAAGTCAGGCCATAATCAAGATAATAATATGGATGTATTGACTGAACCCGATTATTGTACTGTGCAAGGGAACGTTGGACCCATTCTTTCTTATAAGAATTATAAGACTGAACAGGAAACAGGAGAATATCTAGATTCTCACGCAGCCCAAAAGAACATGCATGTTGATGCATCTTCTTCGGGTGTGTTAGTTATTGAGAACTGTTTCTCAGTTCACCCTACGTCCTGGGTATTAGATACCGGATCAGGATCCCATATATGTAAACAGTTACATGGGCTACGTAAAGGTAGAGAATTGGGAAAAGGTGATCATTCCGTTCAAGTAGGGAACGGTGCAAGTATTGTAGCCAAAGCAGTTGGCGAATATCACCTTGTATTACCAAGTCGTAATACACTGATTCTAAATAAGTGCTATTATATACCGAACATGATGTGCAACATTATATCAGTTTCTTTATTAAGTAAAGAAGGATATAATTTTGTAGTAAAGGATAATGTTATGAACATATTCCTAGATCAAAAGTTGATTGCATCAGGCTCGTTACATAATGGCATATTCATTCTAAATCAGAATACAGTCCTAAATATACAAAACACACACAAGAGGAAAAGTTCAGAAATGAACGAATCCTTCTTGTGGCATTGTAGACTTGGTCATATCAATGCGACACGACTGGCTAAGTTACATAAAGATGGTTATTTGAATCTGTTGGAATTATCATATTATGATACTTGCCATTCATGTCTCAAAGGAAAAATGACCAAAGCTCCGTTTAGTGGACACGGAGAAAGAGTTACTGAACTCTTAGGACTGATACATAGTGATGTATGCGGTCCCATGTCTACGCATGCCAGGAACGGTTCTTCCTACTTCATTACATTCACTGACGATCTCTCTAGATTCGGACATGTATTCCTGATGAAACACAAGTCTGAAGCTTTTGAGAAATTCAGAGAATATAAGCACGAAGTAGAGAATCAAACGGGCAAAAGTATTAAGATTCTTCGATCTGATCGAGGAGGTGAATACTTAAGCAATGAGTTCCTAGATTATCTAAAAGAGAATGGGATTCTCTCTCAGCTTACTCCTCCTTATACACCACAGCACAACGGTGTATCGGAGCGGAGGAATCGCACCCTATTAGATATGGTGCGCTCTATGATGAGTACAGCTGAATTACCTATTTCCTTTTGGGGGTATGCGCTGGAGACAGCCATATACCTATTGAATAGAGCTCCAACTAAATCAGTGCCTACCACTCCATATGAGATATGGAATGGGAAGAGACCATCTCTTAAAAGAGTTAAGATATGGGGTTGTCCGGCCTATGTTAAAAAGAAAAATCCGGACAAACTCGAGGCACGATCAGTTCTTTGTAAGTTTGTAGGATATCCAAGCAATTCATATGGATATCTATTTTACCACAGTGAACAACAAAAGGTGTTTGTTGCTCAACATGCCACCTTTTTAGAAAAGGAATTTCTTGCAAAAGAAATTAGTGGCAAAGAGGTAGAGCTGGAAGAGGTTCCAGAAACACAAATTACAACTGAAGATTTAGTGGAACCAGAGGATTCAGTAGTACCCGACGAACCCCAGCCTCTCCACCGATCTAGTAGGGTTTCTCGTCCACCTGAGAGATACTACGGTTTTCTCATTGATGGTGGAAGCGAGGATTGCATCATGGATGATGATGACCCGACTAGTTTCGAGCAGTCCATCACGAGTGGTGACTCTGTGAAATGGCTGGATGCAATGCGATCTGAGATGGAATCGATGTACACCAATAAAGTATGGATTTTGGAAAATGCTCCTGAAGGGGTAAAACCCATTGGGAGCAAGTGGATTTTTAAAAAGAAATTTGGTGTAGATGGAAAAGTTGAGACTTTCAAAGCTAGACTTGTAGCAAAGGGTTTTCGTCAACGACCAGGTGTGGATTATGACGAAACCTTTTCTCCAGTGGCTATGCTTAAGTCCATCCGGATCTTACTTGCCATTGCTGCATACCATGACTACGAAATCTGGCAAATGGATGTTAAGACCGCCTTTCTAAACGGTGATTTAGAAGAGAGCGTGTACATGACTCAGCCATAGGGCTTCATAGATAGTGGGAGCAGCGGAAAGGTGTGCAAGCTGCTTAAATCCATTTATGGGTTAAAGCAAGCATCGCGGAGTTGGAACATCTGTTTTGATGTTGTAGTCAAAGAGTTTGACTTCATCAAAAATATAGATGAACCTTGTATCTATAAGAAGGTAGCAGAGGGTAAGGTTGTCTTCCTCGTATTGTACGTGGATGACATACTCTTGATAGGAAATGATATTCCTATGCTGCAATCAGTCAAGCTCTTCTTATCACAGATATTCTCAATGAAAGATCTAGGTGATGCCTCCTGCGTATTGGGAATCATGATCTATAGAGATAGATCTAAACGGATACTGGGATTGTCCCAATCCAGGTACATTGACACCATACTAAAGAGATTTAGTATGGAAGAATCCAAGCGTGGGAACCAACCCACGATCTCTGGACTCACTCTCTCCAAAGAGATGTCTCCCAAGACTGATTTGGAGAGAGCTCGCATGCAAGGGATACCCTATGCTTCGGCAGTAGGCTCTATCATGTATGCGATGCTATGTACCAGACCCGATGTAGCATACTTACTAAGTGTAGTGAGTCGGTATCAAGCAGATCCTGGAGAGAGTCACTGGACAGCTGTGAAGAACATTCTCAAGTACTTGCGAAGGACTAAAGAGATGTTCTTGGTGTATGGTAATGGAGAACTCCAGGTGGAGTCCTTTACCGATTCCAGCTTCCAAAGTGATAAGGACGACTCTAAGTCGCATTCGGGTTTTGTCTTTACCCTCAATGGAGGGGCGGTATGTTGGAAGAGTTCCAAACAGGATACCGTTGCAGACTCGACGATGGAGGCTGAATACATCGCTGCCAACGATGCTGCCAAGGAGGCTGTCTTGATAAAGAAGTTCATTAGTGAACTTGGTGTGGTTCCATCCATTGAGCATCCAATACCTCTGTATTGCGATAACAATGGAGCTGTGGCTTTAGCCAAGGAACCCAGGTCCCATCAAAAGTCCAGACATATTCTGAGGCGGTATCACCTGATCAGGGAGATAGTTGATCGCCGGGAGATCGAGGTCAGGAGAGTAGATACGAAGGACAACACTGCAGATCCATTCACGAAGGCTATTCCCCAGATACAGTTTGAGAGATTATTCGGGATGCTAGATATGCGATACTACAGCAGCTGGCCTTAGTGCAAGTGGGAGATTGTTAGTTATGTATATACCCTAGAGGCCATTGTTGTACATATGATGTATATTATAATGGATGCTTGGATATATATAGAGATGACTTTCTTGCTCGTCATGATAGTATGATATTTGGTTTCACTTTATCTTAACATGTTGACTTGTATTGGTTTACTGTTTTACTCTCACATGTTGATAAAGCCCTTAGGATCTGTACTCGACTACTGGGACTATGATGAGATCATACTAGTGGGGCCGCGGTAGTCGATGAGTACATCCTATAATTGTTCCTAGTCGAGGGTATATCGAGACAGGGCATCGATACACCAGAGTAGACTAGCGTATACGCATCTTGACCCATATGATGGGCGATGGATGATCCCATATCCATCGGTGTTAGACATCAGAGATGGTGTACGGGTGCTCAGTAGAGACTGGGTACACTGGACGGACTCGCCGAGAACTCCCAGATGGTGATATACCACACGTCAGATGGCAGTTCTCCGGTGACACAGGTACAGGGTAGCCTGAAGACCCGAGATCGTCATAGAGTCTTGTGTGATTCCCACTGTGCTTTGATTTCCACCTTACCACGTCCAAGAGGGCGTGCAAAACGGTGGCTTTTGGGTACAGTCCCGAATCACATGGAGGCAATGAGCGATAGGAGGGGATTCGTCTCTCCCGGTATAGGGAGTTGATGTTGTGCTGTGTTCGATTGGCTATAACTAGAAGTCCCTGGCCAGGGCTGATATAGAGATTTACTGGTAAGTGTTACTAGTAGTTTCTCGACCCGTTATGAGCCACACATCGACACGACTTATCGGTTACTGGGGTCTGACGTATACCACCCCTAGACTTGATATGCGACATATCAGATGAACAGACCGGACTGTACGGGAGTGTTACTGATTGGATTCACAGGAGAACGCACAGGCTAGCTTGTTGATCTTCTGATCGCTCAATACCTGGGTGGCTGTTACGTTTAGCTGACCGCTTGCAGCTTGTGGGTGTTTGATATGATCATCACCTGCTACCGGCGTATTGACGATTCTTTAGAGTCCTACACAGAGGTTTCTTGGCTCAGGCGAAACGGAGTAGAGGCACATATGTGATATGTGCAGGACCGAGAATAATGCGATATGGGATACCGTATTATATTCTCGCGATATTTAGATATGAACCGGGTCATCGGATCAAGTGTTGATTCGATGAATCGGTACATGATATATTAGTCGGTAATATTCGATATAGCCGGATCGTCGGATCAAGTGTTGATTCGATAATTTAATGTATAATAATATATATGATATATTATTACATTATCTAATATTAGCTCGCTTTATTATTTCATTTTCTCATTGGATGATACATTGATATATATGCGATATATGTTAATTGTATTATTTTCTTTTTTTGCAAATATATAATATATATGTGATATATATTATTGTGACATGATATGATTAATTGTTAAACATGTTTAAGGATGATTAATTGAGGTTAGGGTTTGATTAGGGTTAGATGCTTCATGCACCTTCTAGAAGCATTTTTCTTTTGTCATTGTAAAGATATTTTTGGATGACACATTTTTAACCCAACCAAACCCTAACTCTAGTTTATTCTCTACTAAATCTTAGCCACTCATCCTTGACCATGGTTGATATATCAATCATATAGTTTTCTTTTCTATTCATCACAAAAGGAATAATTCATTATCATTTCCATTATCATCTTCTTCTCTCTTGAAAAAGCTTACTTGATTTTCTTTATGTGATGAATAAATATGAGAAAATGATTTAAAAAGAAAGCAAAAATACTACTCTCTCATCCTCATCTTATCTAGCCCATGAGATTAGTGTGTTCATCTCTTTAGAGTGAGAAAGCTTGAGTCTTTGCAACTTCGACGTAGATCATCGGAGATTTGGAACACTTCAAGCTAGCATGGATCGTTCGAGTCGTGGAGCCTCTCATGAGTCCGGGAGATCGTGGATCGCGGCAAAGGGACTTCTACTCGGAGCTTGTGAAGCGAAGGAGCGGACTACAAAGGTTGTAATCCCTTACACTTAGTTAAAAGTTATCATCTTGCATGTTAAACCCTAATAATCTAGCAAAGATCCCGGCTTTGGGTTGTTCGGCACGTCTAAATTTTTATCCGGGCATGTTTGATGCCTTATGAACCTTCACAAGAGTGCCTAAGAACCTTTCACTTGGGTGTTCGATTGTTCGATCGGAATGTTTAACATTTTCTATTTACCCGGAACGTGATACAACATTCGGAATTCACAAGTAGTTATGAGATAACTGAATGAATATTATAAACATAGCAGTTTAGTCTCACTTGATCGGTTGCCACGGAATTTTGATGTGATCAAAAGTCCGTCGCAATCACGTAGCGTACGCGGATACTCGCCGGGTAATCTTAATAGACAGCCTTACCCCATAGCCCCGACCAAGTGACTATAGGAGAACCCCGTCGCCGAAAGCATCCGTTCGGGTGCTCGCGGCAGCGGTGTTCCGCCTTGGTGCACTTCGTCGACGGCGTCGGGGGTGCAGCCGCCTACTAAAGTTTGCGATGAGCATTCGATCAGGATGTCAGGAATCTTGTTGAATTGCCCGACTTGATATTGAAAAGAGTTTTCGATAATGAGACTAAAACGGGGGGTTTGTAATTGTTAGGCATGTGATGTCTAAGGAATTCATTTGATTAGGCATGCGATGTCTGAAGAGTTTGCGGATTCCAACTGTTGTAGTTTTACACTTTCTTTTCTGTGACCGTAAGTGTAATATGTGATATCGCCGGTTTCATTGCTATATGTCAACGACAATTGGGATACGCATGTTTACTTACGTTGATGACATGTGATGTTATGTGTTGCTGGATATGTTATATTGTATCGTCGTGTTTGAATAGTTGGGGTTTTTTATGTGAGATGAGTTTTTTTCCTTTTTCATTCATGTAAAAACTTGTATGTAATATTCTTTTATTGGGGCACTTCCAGGTTGCGGATGATGTCACCATTTGTATATTATTTACTTTTCCGCATTAGGATAGACCCAAGGAGGGGAGCACAAGTAACCGGGTTCTAGGGTCCAGTGGGAGACCATCTCTAGGAGTCGAGTCCGGGTCTCCTAACCCTAGAATTGGTAGGGTTGCTTGCCGCTCTCGTAGGGGTCTAAGGGTGTAGGATTGGCTATTCATCACGACCGTGGAATCCGTGTTTTATACTGGCTCGTATTGAAAACACGGACGTCCTAGTATATCCAATATTTCATATGATATTTTCTGCTGTGTTATCTGTGATGTGATCATGTGATATGTTCAGATAGATATTATATATAGTATATATGATATATTATATAGACGTTGCTTATGTTTTACACCCGCGCTAGCCCTGCGTCGTTCTGCCGTTAGTTACCTAACCTAACAGTGCAGACGGGACATCGAGGCGAATGCGGATGGCATAAGCGTACGTTATATTTATCTATGATGTTTAGGTGGACTTAATTGATGGGATATTCATTAATGAGATTAATGAAAGAAAATAAACCTAAAAGATGTTGTGGAATCGAATTTCAAAATAAAACAGGTAGCTACAGTTCTTGCTTTGCATCGCGGTGTTCATTGTAGAACATCCTGCACCTTATTCGATGAGGAAAGGACCGAGATCCCTTCACCGGGTGTGACTCCTTTAGCAATAACTGGCAGATGCTACACACTCGGTTTGTCTTTTGATTGCTTCTATAGTTTCTGCTTTGCACAGTGATATATATGATATATCCTGCACCTTATTCGATGAGGAAAGGGCCGACGATCCCTTCACCGGGAGTGACCCCTTTAGCAAAACTAGAAAAACCTCAAAAACATTCCATTTAAAAACCATTTGATTCCGCAACGAGATAAAGTTCAAAGCGTTAAAGGTTTTCATAAAAACCATTCGCAACCCTCCGTCATTTTAGGAAGTAGAGTACTTAGTATTCGTGCTGTGTTTGTTGACCATAGCCAAGGCACAGTGTACGGTAACTAAGTGATGTCTTCCTACACCGCATATGATGCGATTAGTTAGGACAGTCGCGTGACTTTGTTGACCTTAGTTAAGGGTCATGTGGGTGGGTCTAATTAATCATGAAATGACGGGTAGAACTTGACTAGTGCTTATGATTTGTTGACCATAGTTAAGGTCATAAGTGCTAGGGGTAAAAATCTTTATCAGGAGTTTCAAGTGTTGAAATTTGCAATGAGATTGCATACCTTCTATATGATAGTTGGATCCCGATACCCACTGCGAGTAATTGTTACTCCTGGGAGAGTTTTGCACTTTGCAATTAGCCGATCAAGTAGGTGTCTAGAAAGGTGTCAACGGGGTTACGCCTCTGGGAAAACGAGGTTTACTGTAATTAGGTCTGTGCGAAAGCATGGGGAACCTCCCTCAAAGTACCGACACTGGCCTGGCTGAAAGATTGGCGAACTTGTAGAGTGTAATTAATCCCGGCTAGTCTTTCCTTTTAGGGTTTGAAGGAAGATTTGATAAAAACAGTGGGAGCTATCCTGATTAGATAAAATAAATAACCAATCTAATCTTGCAAGAGCGCACACAGAGTGTTTTCTTCTCTCTCTCTCCAGGTAGCGACCATATCACGTCTTAATCAAGATAATAATATGGATGTATTGACCGAACCCGCTTGTTATACCGAGCTGGGGAACGTTGGTCCCGCTCCAAATTATAATTGTTATAAGACAGAGCAGGAAATAGGGGAATACCAGAATTCCTATGCCGCCCAAACGAAGAAAGTGCATATGATGCATCTCCTTCGGGTGTGTTCATTATAAAGAACTGTTTCTCAGTATCCTCTGCATCCTGGGTATTTGATACCGGATCAGGATCCCAGATGTGTAATCTGTTACATAGGGCTACAAAAGGGTAGAAAACTGAGAACGGTTGATAAGTTTCATGAGACAGAAAGCGATGCAAGTGTTGCAGCCAGGTCTGTTGGTCACTGTCACCCTGTATTACAAATACATTGATTCTGAACAAATGCTATTAGATACCGAACCTGATATACAAAATCATATCAGTCTCTTTATAAGTAAAGAAATGATAAAATTTTGTATTGTTGGATAATGTTTTGAACATTTCCTATATCAAAAGTTGATCGGTTCAGGCACGTTATCTAAAAGTATTGATATTCTAAATAAAACTACAGTTCCTAGTATACAGAACACACACAAGAGGAAGAATTCAGAAATGAACGAATCCTTCTTGAGGCATTGTAGACTAGGTCATATCATTGCGACCCGACTGGCTGAAGTTACATTTTAGATGCATATTTAAATCAGTTTGAATTTACATCTTGTGAAACTTACCGGTCATGTCACAAAGATAAGATGACCATAGCTCTGTTTATTGGAAACAGAGAAAGAGTTAGTGAACTCTTGGGACAGATACATGATGATGTATGTAAGGTCTCCTGTCTACACATGCCAGGACTGGTTCTTTATACTTCATTACGTTCTCTGATAATCTCTCAAGATTCAGACATATGTTCCTGTTGAAACACAAGTCCGAACCTTTTGAGATATTCACAGAATATAAGCTAGAAGTAGAGAACCAATACGGATATAAGTATTATGTCTTATGATAAGATCAGGGAGGAGAATACTTGTGCATGGCATTCCTGGAGTATTCTAAAAGAAAATGAGATTCTCTCTCAGTTTTACTCCTCTGAATACACCACAGCACAACGGTGTATCGGGGCGGAGCAATCGCACAATATTAGATATGGTGTGCTCTATGATGAGTATTACCGAGTTACCTATTTTCTTTTAGGGTTGTGCACTTGAGAAGCTGCATATCTATTGAATTAGGTTCGAATCAAATCAGTGCCTACCACTCCATATGAGATATGGTATGGGAATAGCCTATCTCTTAAGTAAGTTAAGATTTAGGATTGTCCGGCCTATGTCTAAAGCAAAATCCAGACAAGATCGAGGCAAGGTCGGTTATGTAGAACCAGAAAGGTTCCAGCTATACAAAACTGCAGCTGATGATTTGACAGAACCAAAGGATTCAATAGTTCCCGACGAACCTCAGCCTCTCCGCCGATCTCGTAGGGTTTCTTATCCGCCTGAGAGATACTTCGGTTTCTCGATGACAGTGGGAGCGAGGAATGCATCATGAGATGATGACCCAACTAGTTTCGAGCAGGCCATCAAGAGTAGGGACTCTGTAAGAATGGCTGGATGCTTAGCGATCTGAGATAGAATCCATGTACACCGACAAAGTATGGACTTTGGTTGCTATATCTGAAGGGTTAAATCCCCATCAGGAGCAAGTATATCTTGAGAAGATTACTTGGTGTAGATGGAAAAGTTGAGACTTTCAAAGCTAGACTTGTTAAAGATTTTCGTCATCAACCAGGCATGGATAATGATGAAACCTTTCCAGGGACTATGCTTAAGTCCGTCCAGATCCTACTTGCCATTGCTACATACCATGACTACGATATCTGGTGGTTGGGTGCCATGACTACTTTTCTAAATAATAATTTAGAAAAGAACGTCTACAAGAACACAGCCAGAGGGCTTCGTAAACAGTGGGAGCAGCGGAAACGTGTGCAAGTTGCTTTACCTGATAAAGCAGGCATCGTGGAGTTGGAACGTTTGTTTTGATGTGGTAGTCAAAGAATTTGACTTCATCAAAATGGTAGATGAACCTTGTATGTACAAAAAGGTAGTAGAGAGTAAGGTGGTCATCCTCGTATTGTACGTGGACAACATACTCGTGATAGGAAAGGCGTTTCCTATACTACGCTCGGTCAATCGCCACTTATAACAAGGATTCTCCAATAGGATCAAAGTGATACCTCCTAAATCCTGAGTTTTCATCTATGAGATAGATGTAATTGGATGCTAGGATTCTCACTAGATGTAGTGAAATGGTATCAATCGATCCTGGGGAGAATCACTGGAAGGGTTCAAGGGTGATAAAGACGACTGAATGTCAGTCACAGGCATTGTCTTTACCCTCAGTAAAGGGACGGTATGTTGGAAGAGTTCCAAGCTAGATACCATGGCAAACTAGACGATAAAGGCTGGTAATATCGCTATTAAAGATACTACCAAAGAGGCAGTTTGGGTGTATATTGGTTCATAAGATGAACTAGGTTCCTACCATTGTATGACAATGGAAGTGTGGCTTTGGCCAAGGAACCCCGATCCCATCAGTGACCCAGACATATTCTGAGGCAGTATCACCTGATCATGGAGATAGTTGATCTCCAGGGTGATCGAGGTTAGGAGAGTAGACTCAGAGGACAACACGGCGGATCCACTCACGAAGGCCTTTTCCCAAAGAGAGACTTTTAGGGGATGGTTGAGTATTAGATACTACAACTACTGCAACAGATGGCCCTAGTGCAAGTGGGAGATTGTTAGTTATATGTATGCCCTAGAGGCCATTACTGTACATTGGATGTATATTGTAGTGGATGCTGGGACATATATAGGTAGGAGTTTCTTGCTCGACATGATAGTACGCTATCTGGTTGCTCTTTATCTTAACATGTATACTTTTTGTCTCTCTGTTACATGTTGATAAAGCCCTTAGGATGTGTACTCGACTTCCAGGACTATGATGTAGATCATACTAGTGGGGCCTGGGTAGTCCATGAGTACATCCTTCAATGTTCCTAGTCGTGGCAATATCGAGACGGGGCATCGATATTCCAGAGTAGACTAGCGTATATCTTCTCGACCCATGTGATGGGCGATGGATGATCCCATATCCATTGGTGTTTGACATGAGAGATGGTATGCGGGTGCTCAGTGGAGACTGGGTACACTGAACGGACTCGCCGAGAACTCCCAGATAGTATTATACCTCACGTCAGATGGCAGTTCTCTGGTGACACTGGTACAGCTTAGTCTGTTGACCCGAGATCGTCATAGAGTCTTGTGTGTCTCCTACTGTGCTTTGATTTCCACCCTACCACGGCTCTACTGAGTCATCCAAACAGGTGGTTTTTGGGTACAGTCCCGATTCACATGGAGGCAATGAGTGATAGGAGGGGATTCGTCTCTCCCGGTATTAGGGGTTGATGTTGCGCTATGCTCGACTGGCCATAACAGGAAATCCCTGGCCAGGGTTACAGTGATATACTGGTAAGAGTTATGAGTAGTTTCACGAATGTTATGGACCTCACGTCGGCATGACTTATCGAGCTATTGGGGTCTGACGTTTACCACCCCTATGCGAGACATGCGACATATCAGACGAACAGACAGGACTGTACGATAAGTGTTACTGGTTGGATTTACAGGAGTGTGAGCGGGCTTGCTCTCCGATCTTCTGATCGCTCAATACCCGGGTGGCCGTTACGTTTAGCAGACCGCTTGCGGCTTGTGGGTGTTTGATATGATCATCACCTGCTGCCGGCGTATTGACGAGTCTTTAGAGTCCTACACAGAAGTTTCCTGGCTCAAGCGAAATAAAATAGGAGCGCATATGAGATATGTGCGGGACCGAGAATAATGCGTGTATGTGATACCGTATTCTATTCTCGCGATGAATGTATCGATTGGTTGTATGCGATATAACCTAGTTATCGAATCGAAGATTGATTCGATAAGTCGATACATTGGATACTAGTCGGTTATATGCGACATGACCGGATCATTGAATCAAGTGTTGATTTAATGATTTAATATATAATTATATATTTGATATATTACTTTACATTAACTAGTATTTGTTCACTTTAGATGGATTTTCTCACTTGAAGTGCACATTGTATATATGATATAGTATTGTGCACTAGTTTGTATCATGTTTGATGATACATGCAAACTTGGGTGTGTATGATTAAACCATGGTTATGTAATGGTTAGGGTTTTGATTTTATTAACTATTTATTTATTTATTCTTTATTTGGAAAGAAAATGAAATGGTTGCTTCTTTTGTTCTTTTCTTTGAAGCTTCAAGAAGCTTTGACCATTTTGTCTTCATCTCCTAAACCTAACCATTCACCTAACCATAGTTTATTCTCTACACTTAACCAAGGTTGCATTATGATAAGAATGAATGGGATTTTCTTATTGATTTTAATTCCTTTTATTCTTTCATCTTTATCATCTTCATCAAGCTTCAAAAAGCTTGCTAGCTTCAATGGTGAAATGAGAAAAAGTGTGAGAAATCCAATTCTAAAGTGAACTCACTTCCTATTTCTTCATCCTCTACCACTTGCCATGTAGTATAGGGTGTTTTCTTCACAAGTTTCATGTCTTGGTGAAGTTGGAGCTTGATCTTGAGTTGCCTCGACGTAGATCATCTTCGGCATCGAAGTCGACGACCTAGCCCGATCTTTTCTCCGATGAAACCACCGCGAGAGTCTAGGATTCCGATGGGTACAGCGGAGGGACGTCATCACGGAACTAGAGAGGTGGAGGACCGGATCTACAAAGGTTGTAGTCACTTTCCTTAAGCAATAAAGTCGTTTACTTGCTTGCATCGCCTTATCATTTAATTAACGATCCGTATTAGGGTTTGTAGGCACATGAAAAAATTTGAATTGGGCATGTTTGATCTGTTGTGAGACCTCATTAGTGTGCCTAGGAACCCTACACTATTGATATTTCATACAGGATTTTTCGCTTATAGCTGCAACGTTGACCGGGTTGACCCAGAAGGGAGTTTCTTTTCGTTGGACTATGGTATGCGAGCAGAGCTTTCAGCAGTTGAAGACTCGTTTGATTATGGCACCAGTTTTATCTTTGCCTTAAGGATCAGGCGATTTTGTTGTTTATTGCGATTCTTCTCGGCAGTCGAAGAAGCATGAGCAGAACTATTCTACGTATGACTTAGAGATGGCTGCGGTGATTTTTACACTTAAGATTTATAGACACTACTTATACGGCGAGTCATGCCAGATATTCACGGACCACAAGAGTTTAAAGTACATTTTTTCAGCAGCGAGATCTAAATTTGAGACAGTGCCGTTGGGCGGAGCTACTGTAAGATTATGACTACGAGATTCTTTGTCATCCGGGCAAGGCGAATGTTATGGCAGACGCTTTGAGTCGGAGTCTCGGAGGTAGCTTGTCTTGTTTGAGCGTAGTTCAGAGATAGTCGACGGAAGATTGGCAGATACTATATGACAGCCGAGTAAAGTTCATGATTGATGTTCAGAGAGTACTACGATTTGGGAATCGATGGTGTGTGCCAGATTCCGAGGGACTGAGATGCGAGATATTAGAGGAGGCGCATCAGTCAGCATATAGTGTTCATCCGGGTTCAACCAAGATATATTGTGATTTGAGAGAAGTCTTCTAGTGTGAAGGGATGAAGAGATATATCACATACTTTGTTTCGAGATGCCTGGCTTGTCAGCAAGTCAAGGCCGAGTATCAGAGGCCTGCTGGAGAGTTACAACCTTTACCTATTCCGAAGTAGAAATAAGAGCAGATTTCTATGGAATTTATTGTAGTTCTACCTAGGACCAGTCGAGAGTATGACTCTATTTGAGTGATCGTTGACCGATTGACGAAAGCAGCTCATTTCCTGCTAGTCAAGACCATTTTTGGATTCATTCAGTATGCTCAGATATATGTTGATGTGATTGTGCGACTACATAGAGTTCCGACTTGTATTGTGTCCGAAAGAGGCATCCAGTTCACCAGCCGACTATTGTAGAAACATTAAGATACTTTGGACACCCGATTGAGTTTCAGTACAGCTTCCTACCCGTAGACCGACGGTCAATCAGAGTGGACCATTCAGACTCTTGAGGACATGCTCTGACCCTGCGTTCTAGATTTCGGTGGCAGTTGGGATTGCCACTTGCCCTTGATAGAGTTTTTATTAGTTATATGTATGCCCTAGAGGCCATTACTGTACATTGGATGTATATTGTAGTGGATGCAGGGACATATATAGGGAGGACTTTCTTGCTCGACATGATAGTATGCTATCTGGTTGCTCTTTACCTTAATGTGTACACAGATTGTCTCTCTATTACATGTTGGTAAAGCCCTTAGGATGTGTACTTGACTGCCTGGACTATGATGCGGATCATACTAGTGGGGACATGGTAGTCCATAAGTACATCCTTGAAAGTCCCTAGTCGTGGGTGTATCGAGACAGGGCATCGACATACCAGAGTAGACTAGCGTATACCTTCTCGACCCATACAGATGAGCGATCGATGATCCCATATCCATTGGTGTTTGACATCGGAGATGATATACGGGTGCTCAGTAGAGACTGGGTACACTGGACGGACTCGCCGAGAACTCCCAGATGGTATTATACCTTACGTCAGATGGCAGTTCTCTGGTGACACTGGTACAGAGTAGTCAGTTGACCCGAGATCGTCATAGAGACTTGTGTGGTTCCCACTGTGCTTTGATTTCCATCTTACCATGTCCAAGAGGGCGTGCAAAATGGTGGTTTTTGGGTACAGTCCCGAGTCACATGGAGGCAATGAGCGATAGGAGGGGATTCGTCTCTCCCGGTATAGGGAGTTGATGTTGCGCTGTGTTCGATTGGCTATAACCGGAAATCCCTGGCCAGGGTTGCTGAGATTTACTGGTAAGTGTTACCAGTAGTTTCTCGAATTGTTATAGATCTCATATCGACACAACTTATCGAGCTATTGGGGTCTGACGTTTACCTCCCCTAGGCGAGATATGCGACATATCAGACGATCAGACCGGACTGTACGGTAAGTGTTACTGGTTGGATTCACAGGAGGGTGAGCGGGCTTGCTCGTCGATATTCTCATCCCTCAATACCCGGGTGGCCGTTACGTTTAGCAGACCGCTTGCGGCTTGTGGGTGTTTGATATGATCATCACCTGCTGCCGGCGTATTGACGAGTCTTTAGAGTCCTACACAGAGGTTTCCTGGCTCAAGCGAAACGAAATAGGAGCGCATATGAGATATGTGCGGGACCGAGAATAATGCGTGTATGTGATACCGTATTCCATTCGAGCGATGAATGTATCGAATGGTTGTATGTGATATAACTTAGTTATCGAATCGAGGATTGATTCGATAAATCGATACATTGGATATTAGTCGGTCATATGTGATATGACCGGATCGTTAAATCAAATGTTGATTTGATGATTTAATGCATAATTATATATTTGATATATTACTTTGCATTAACTAGTATTGGTTCACTTTAAATGGATTTTCTTACTTGGATTGTGCACATTGTATATGTGATATACTTTTGTACACAAGTTTGTATCATGTTTGATGATACATGCTCACTAGGGTTTGTGTAAAGATTAAACCATGGTTGTGTAATGGTTAGGGTTTTCATTTTCTTATTCATTTATTTATTCTTTATTCTTTTTGGAAAATGAAAAGCATAAAGAGAAAATGGTTGCTAATTTTGTTTCATATTGAAGCTTCATCAAGCTTTGACCATATGACCATTTTGTCTCATGCTTAACCCTAACCATTCCACTCAACCATGATTCATTCTCTACACATAACCATGGTTTGAATATGATAAGTATTGATTTTCTTTTCTTTTTTTTAATTAACACTTATCATATTCTTTCTTTCTTCTTCTTCTTCTTCACTTGAAGAAAGCTTGCTTCATCAATGGCAACTTGAGCAAATAAGTGAGAAATCCAATTCTAAAGTGAACCCACTTCCTATTTCTTCATCCTCTACCTCTTGCCAAGTAGTAGAGTGTGTTTTCTTCACAAGTTTCATGACTTGGTGATGTGGGAGCTTGATCTTGTGATGCCTCGACGTAGATCATCTTCGGCACGAAGCCGACGACCTTGCCCGCCCATTTCTCCGATGAAGCCGACGCTAGAGCCCGGGATTCCATTTGGACAGCGAGGAGACTTCATTGCGGAGCTATGGAGGTGGAGGACCGGATCTACAAAGGTTGTATTTCCGTTCTTTTAGTTAATTTGTTAACTAGTTGCTTTTTGTCGCCTAAAATTCTAGTTAACGATTTAGTCTAGGGTTTCTCGGCACCGTAAATTTTGAAATTGGCATGGTTGATGCCTTGTGAGACCTCATTAGCGTGCCTAGGAACCTTTCATTGGTATCAGAGCCTAGCTAGAGCCTTAGGCGATGCGTAGACGATGTTAGAAACCCGATCGAACCCCGAAACCCTAACTTTTAACCCTCTCTGGACTTTTTCTGAAAAAGCGGTTTTTTCCAAATTAAAAATTCTTAAAAAATTCAGCAGGAAATTCTAAGAATTACGGTGCAAAAATTACCTAATGATCTGTCTAAAGCGCGGCGGAACCGCGGCATTAGCCGCCTATTGCGGCGGTTCCGCGCTCATTTAGTCTCTTCATGCATTGAATTTTGCACAGTAACTCCTACTTTCCAGTGCTGGTTTTCCTGGGAATTTTTAATATTTATTCAAGAGTTGAAATTTCTGGGTTGTATTGGGAACTCCGTGTTTCGATCGGATTGTCTAATTTTGTCAGTGTGTTTTTCCGGGTAATATTTAGAGTATGTTAAAAAGTTCGACCGGATATAAATACCCAAATTTTCCCCTGCCGGGAAATTTCCAAGTGTTGGATTTTTCCGTGGTTTAAAGACGTTCTAAGTAGTGCAAGTAACGCGATGGACCCTCTAGAAGACAACAAACCTTAACTCGATTATGTGACCGTCTTGAACTGCCCTTTGAACCTTCGGGTTTGGGGCAGTACGGCGTGCCACATGTGAGGCGTTGGCTTGACCCTTCTACGGCTGGACCGTTGGTACTGAGGCATGAACTGAATGTTTTTAAACTTATTTCATGTGTTGATCTGTTTCGGGAAAACTTGGGTGTTTCACTGTTCGATCGGAAAGTTTAACATTTTCTGTTTATCTGGAATGGGATACAATAATTGGAATTCACAAGTAGTTATGTGATAACTGAATGAATGTTATAAACACAGCACTTTAGTCTCACTTGATCGGTTGCCACGGAATTTTGATGCGATCAAAAGTCCGTTGCAATCACGTAGCGTACGCGGATACTCGCCGGGTAAACTTAATAGACAGCCTCACCCCATAGCCCCGACCAAGTGACTGTAGGAGAACCCCGTCGCCGAAAGATGCTCGCGGCAGCGGTGTTCCGCCTTGGTGCACTTCGTCGGCGGCATCGGGGGTGCGGCCGCCTACTGAATTTTGCGACGAGCATTTGATCAGAATGTCGGGAATCTTGTTGAATTACCCGACTTTATATTGAAAAGTGTTTTCGATTTTGAGACTAAAATGCGGGGTTTATAATTGTTAGGCATGCGATATCTAAGGAATTCATTTGGTTAGGCATGCGATGTCTGAGGAGGTTGCGGATTCCAACTGTTGTAGTTTTACACTTTCTTTTCTGTGACCGTAAGTGTAATATGTGATATCGCCGGTTTCGTTGCTATATGTCAACGACAATTGGGATGCGCATATTTACTTACGTTGATGACATGTGATGTTATGTGTTGCTGGATATGTTATATTAGATCGTCGTGTTTGAATAGCCAGGAGGGGTTTTATGTGAGATGAGTGTTTTCATTTTCATTCATGTAAAAACTTGTATGTAATATTCTTTTATTGGGGCACTTCCAGGTTGCGGATGTTGTCACCGTTGTTGTATATTATTTACTTTTCCGCACTAGGATAGACCCAAGGAGGAGGGAACAAGTAACCGGGTTCTGGAGTCCAGTGGGAGACCAACTCGAGGAGTCGAGTCTGGGTCTCCTAACTCTAGAATTGGTAGGGTTGCTTGCCGCTCTCGTAGGGGTCTTGGGGTGTGGGTTTGGCTATTCATCGCGACCGTGGAATCCGTGTTTTATACTGGCTCGTATTGAAAACACGGACGTCCTAGTATATCCAATATTTCATATGTTTCTTCTGCTGCGATATCTGTGATGTGATCATGTGATGTTCTGTGATAGATACAGTATATAGTATATATGATATATTATATAGACGTTACTTATGTTTTACACCCGCGCTAGCCCTGCCCCGCACTGCCGTTAGTCACCTAACCTAACGGTGCACGAGGGGACATCGAGGCGAATGCGGATGGCATAAGTGTACGTCGTATTTATCTGTGATGTTTAGGTAATTTGAATGATGGGACTTCATTAATGAGATTAATGAAATAAAAGAAACCTAAAGATGTTGTAGAATCGAATTTCAAAATAAAACAGGGAGCTACAGTTCTTGCTTTGCACAGCGGTATATATGATATATCCTGCACCTTATTCGACGAGGAAAGGACCGAGATCCCATCACTGGGAGTGACTCCTTTAGCAATAACTGGCAGATGCTACACACTCGGTTTGTCTTTTGATTTCTTTTAAGTGTTTTTGCTTTGCACAGTGATATATATGATATATCCCGCACCTCATTCGACAAGGAAAGGACCGACGATCCCTTCACCGGGAGTGACTCCTTTAGCAAAACTAGAAAAGCCTCAAAGACACTCCATTTCAAAATTCATTCGATCCTACAACGATATCAAGTTCATTACGCAATAGGTTTTCAGAAAAACCTGTCGTAGCCCTCCGTCATTTCAGATAAGTCCTATTTAGTATTCGTGCTACGTTTGTTGACCTCCGTCAAGGCGTAGTGTGCGGTAGCTAACTAGTGTTTATCTGTTTATGCATATGATGCAGATTGGATTAGGGTAGTCGTGCGGCCTTGTTGACCTCCGTCAAGGGTCGTGCGGGTGGGTTTAATTCAATCAAGAAATGTACGGGTTGAACTTGACTAGTAGCCTATGGTTTGTTGACCTCCGTCAAGGTCATAGGACGCTAGGGGCAAAATTATCGGGAATTTCAAGTGTTGAAATTTGCAATGAGATTGCATACCTTCTATGAGATAGTTGGATCTCGATACCCGCTGCGAGTAAGAGTTACTCCTGGCAGAGTTTTATACATTACAATTAGCCGATCAAGTAGGTGTCTAGAAAGGTATTAACGAGGTGACGCCTCTGGAAAAACGAGGTTTACATTAATTAGGTTCGTGCGAAAGCACGGGGGACCTCCTTCAAAGTACCGACACTGGCCTGGCTGAAAGATCGGCGAACTTGTAGTGTGTAATTAATCCCGGCTAGTCTTTCCTTTTAGGGTTTGAAGGAGGATTTGATAAAAAGCAGTGGGAGCCATCCTGATTAGATAAAATAATAACCAATCTATTCTTGCAAGAGCGCACGCTGAGTGTTTTCTTCTCTCTCTCTCCAGGTAGCGACCATGTCACGCCTTAATCAAGATAATAATACGGATTATTTACCGAACCCGCTTGTTATACTGAGCTGGGGAACGTTGGTCCCGCTCCAACTTATAATTGTTATAAGACAGAGCAGGAAATAGGGAAATACCAAGATTCCCATGCCGCCCAAACGAAGAGAGTGCATGCTGATGCATCATCTTCGGGTGTGTTCATTACAAAGAACTGTTTCTCAGTATTCTCTACGTCCTGGGAATTTGATACCGGATCAGGATCCCAGATATGTAATCTGTTACATAGGGCTACAGATAGGTAGATAACTGAGAACGGGTGATAAGTTTCATGAGGCAGAAAACGGGGCAAGTGTTGCAGCCATGTCTGTTGGTCACTGTCACCCTGTATTGTAATACATTGATTCTGAACGATTGTTATTAGATACCGAACCTGATATACAAAATCATATCTGTCTCTTTATTAGTAAAGAAACGATAAAATTTTGTATTGTTGGATAATGTTTTGAACATTTCCTATATCAAAAGTTGATCGACTCAGGCACGTTATCTAAAAGCATTGATGTTCTAAATCAAACTACAGTTCTTAGTATACAGAACACACACAAGAGGAAGAGTTCAGAAATGAACGAATCCTTCTTGAGGTATTGTAGACTAGGTCAGATCAATGTGACCCGACTAGCTAGAGTTACATAAAGATGCATATATTTAAATTAGTTTGAATTTACATCTTGCGAAACTCGCCAGTCATGTCACAAAGATAAGATGACCATAGCCCTGTTTATTGGAAACAGAGAAAGAGTTAGTTGAACTTTTGGGATGATACATGTTGATGTATGAAGGTCCCCAGTCTACACATACCAAGAATGGTTCTTTTTACTTCATTACATTCTCTGATGATCTTTCGAGATTCAGACCTATGTTCCTGTTGAAACACAAGTCCGAACTTTTTGAGATATTCACAGAATATAAGTTAGAAGTAGAGAACCAAAATACGGGTATAAGTATTATGTCCTATGATGAGATCAGGGAGGTGAATACTTGTGCATGGAATTCCTGGACTATTCTAAAGGAGAATGAGATTCTCTCTCAGCATTACTCCTCTGTATACACCATAGCACGATGGTATATCGGGACGGAGCAGATACACCCTATTTGATATGGTGTGCTCTATGATGAGCACTACTGAGTTACCTATTTCCTTTTGGGAGTTATGCACTTGAGAAGCTGCATACCTATTGAATAGGGTTCCAATCAAATCAGTTGCCTACCATTTCATATGTGATATGGATAGGGAAGAGCCCATGTCTTAAGCTAGTTAAGATTTGGGGTTGACCGGCCTATGTCTGAAAGCAAAATCTGGACAAGCTCGAGGCAAAGTCTGTAATGTAGAACTGGAAAGGTTCCAGCTATACAAACTACAACAGATGATTTGGTAGAACTAAAGGATTCAGTAGATGCCAACGAACCTCAGCCTCTCCGCCGATCTAGTAGGGTTCCTCACCCACCTGAGAGATACTTCCGTTTCTCTATGACAGTGGGAGCGAAGATTGCATCATGAGATGATGACCCAACTAGCTTCGAGCTGGCCATCAGGAGTAAGACTCTGTAAGAATCGCTGGATGCTTAGCGATTTGATATGGAATCCTTATACACCAACAAAGTATGGACTTTGGTTGCTATATCTGAAGGGTTAAATCCCCATCAGGAGCAAGTATATCTTGAGAAGATTACTTGGTGTACATGGAAAAGTTGAGACTTTCAAAGCTAGACTTGTTAAAGGTTTTCGTCATTGACCAGGCGTGGATAATGATAAAAAGCTTTTCCAGTACCTATGCTTAAGTCCATCTAGATGCTACTTGCCATGGCTACATACCATGACTACGATATCTGGTGGTTGGGTGTCATGACATCTTTTTTAAATGATGTTTTAGAAGAGTGCGTCTATAAGTACACAGCCAGAGGGCTTCGCAGATAGTGGGAGCAGCGGAAACGTGTGCAAGATGCTTTATAGGATAAAGCAGGCATCGCGGAGTTGGAACATCTGTTTTGATGAAGTAGTCAAAGAAGTTGACATCATCAAAATGATAGATGAACCTTGTATAAACAAAAAGGTAGTAGGGAATATGGTGACGATCCTCGTAGAGTACGTGGATGACATACTCTTGATAGGGAAGGAGTTTCCTATGCTACGCTCGATCAATTTCCGCTTATCACAAAGATTCTCCATATAGGATCAAAGTGATACCTACTAAATCCTGGATTTTGGATCTATGAGATAGATCTAATTGGATGTCAGGAATCTCACTAGTAGTAGTGAGATGGTATCAATCGATCCTAGGGAGAATCACTGGAAGTGTTCCAGGGTGGTAAAAACGACTGAATGTCAGTCACAGGCATTGTCTTAATCCTCAGTAGAGGGACGGTATGTTGGAAGAGTTCCAAGCTAGATACCGTGACATACTAGACGATAAAGGAAGGATGCATCGCTACTTAAGATGCTACCAAAGAGGCTGTTTGGGTGTATATTGGTTCATGAGATGAACTATGTTCCTCCCATTGTGTGACAATGGAGTTGTGGCTTATGCCAAGGAACGCAGGTCCCATCAGTGATCCAGACATATTCTAAGGCAGTATCACTTGATCATGGAGATGGTTGATCTCTAAGGGATCGAGGTTAGAAGACCAGACTCAGAGGACAACACGGCGGATCCACTCACGAAGGCCTATTCCCAGAGAGAGACTTTTATGGGATGGTTGAGCATGAGATACTACAACTACTGCTATAGATGGCCCTAGTGCAAGTGGGAGATTGTTAGTTATATGTATGCCCTAGAGGCCATTACTGTACATTGGATGTATATTGTAGTGGATGCTGGGACATATAAAGGGAGGACTTTCTTGCTCGACATGATAGTATGCTATCTGGTTGCTCTTTACCTTAACGTGTACACAGATTGTCTTTCTATTACATGTTGGTAAAGCCCTTAGGATGTGTACTTGACTACCTGGACTATGATGCGGATCATACTAGTGGGGACATGGTAGTCCATAAGTACATCCTTGAAAGTCCCTAGTCGTGGGTGTATCAAGACAGGGCATCGATATACCAGAGTAGACTAGCGTATACCTTCTCGACCCATACAGATGAGCGATTGATGATCCCATATCCATTGGTGTTTGACATCGGAGATGATATACGGGTGCTCAGTAGAGACTGGGTACACTGGACGGACTCGCCGAGAACTCCCAGATGGTATTATACCTTACGTCAGATGGCAGTTTTCTGGTGACACTGGTACAGAGTAGTCTGTTGACCCGAGATCGTCATAGAGTCTTGTGTGGTTCCCACTGTGCTTTGATTTCCATCTTACCACGTCCAAGAGGGCGTGCAAAACGGTGGTTTTTGGGTACAGTCCCGAGTCACATGGAGGCAATGAGCGATAGGAGGGGATTCGTCTCTCCCGGTATAGGGAGTTGATGTTGCGCTGTGTTCGATTGGCTATAACCGGAAATCCCTAGCCAGGGTTGCTGAGATTTACTGGTTAGTGTTACCAGTAGTTTCTCGAATTTTTATAGACCTCATATCGACACGACTTATCGAGCTATTGGGGTCTGACGTTTACCTCCCCTAGGCGAGATATGCGACATATCAGACGATCAGACCGGACTGTACGGTAAGTGTTACTGGTTGGATTCACAGGAGGGTGAGCGGGCTTGCTCGTCGATATTCTCATCGCTCAATACCCGGGTGGCCGTTACGTTTAGCAGACCGCTTGCGGCTTGTGGGTGTTTGATATGATCATCACCTGCTGCCGGCGTATTGACGAGTCTTTAGAGTCCTACACAGAGGTTTCCTGGCTCAAGAGAAACGAAATAGGAGCGCATATGAGATATGTGCGGGACCAAGAATAATGCGTGTATGTGATACCGTATTCCATTCTCGCGATGAATGTATCGAATGGTTGTATGCGATATAACCTAGTTATCGAATCGAGGATTGATTCGATAAATCGATACATTGGATATTAGTCGGTCATATGTGATATGACCGGATCGTTAAATCAAATGTTGATTTGATGATTTAATGCATAATTATATATTTGATATATTACTTTGCATTAACTAGTATTGGTTCACTTTAAATGGATTTTCTCACTTGGATTGTGCATATTGTATATGTGATATACTTTTGTACACAAGTTTGTATCATGTTTGATGATACATGCTCACTAGGGTTTGTGTAAAGATTAAACCATGGTTGTGTAATGGTTAGGGTTTTCATTTTCTTATTCATTTATTTATTCTTTATTCTTTTTGGAAAATGAAAAGCATAAAGAGAAAATGGTTGCTAATTTTGTTTCATATTGAAGCTTCATGAAGCTTTGACCATATGACCATTTTGTCTCATGCTTAACCCTAACCATTCCACTCAACCATGATTCATTCTCTACACATAACCATGGTTTGAATATGATAAGTATTGATTTTCTTTTCCTTTTTTTAATTAACACTTATCATATTCTTTCTTTCTTCTTCTTCTTCTTCTTCACTTGAAGAAAGCTTGCTTCATCAATGGCAACTTGAGCAAATAAGTGAGAAATCCAATTCTAAAGTGAACCCACTTCCTATTTCTTCATCCTCTACCTCTTGCCAAGTAGTAAAGTGTGTTTTCTTCACAAGTTTCATGACTTGGTGAAGTGGGAGCTTGATCTTGTGATGCCTCGACGTAGATCATCTTCGGCACGAAGCCGACGACCTTGCCCGCCCATTTCTCCGATGAAGCCGACGCTAGAGCCCGAGATTCCATTTGGACAGTGAGGAGACTTCATTGCGGAGCTATGGAGGTGGAGGACCGGATCTACAAAGGTTGTATTTCCGTTCTTGTAGTTAATTTGTTAACTAGTTGCTTTTTGTCGCCTAAAATTCTAGTTAACGATCTAGTCTAGGGTTTCTCGGCACCGTAAATTTTGAAATTGGCATGGTTGATGCCTTGTGAGACCTCATTAGCGTGCCTAGGAACCTTTCAGTTTTCTTATAATAACAGCTTCCAGGAGACGATTCAGATGGCACCCTTCGAGGCGTTATATGGGAGGAGATGTTGATCGCCCGTTTGTTGGACAAAGATCAGTGAGAGAAGTATTTTGGGGCTATGGATTGTGTAGGAGACGACCAGAAAGATTCAGTTGATTCGGGAAGAAAGGGAAGCTTAGTCCCAGATATGTTGATCCCTTTGAGATTCTCGAGCGTGTCGGCACAGTTGCTTATCGTTTGGCTCTTCCACCCAGCTTTCCAGGTATTCACCCCGTGTTTCATGTATCGATGCTCTGCAAGTACCTTCATGACCCCTCTCATGCGACACAGCATCCGATGATCCAGCTGGAGCGCAATATTTTTTTCACCAAGCTGTAGGGTTCCTAGGCACTCTAAGGAAATCTCACAAGGCATCAACCATGCCAAATTTAAAAATTTCCGGTGCCGAGAAACCCTAATGCGATCGTTGACTAGAGTTTTAGGCGATAACTACAACTAGTAAACTGCTTTACTAATAAGTGAATGGAAATACAACCTTTGTAGATCCGGTCCTCCACCTCCATTGCTCCGTGATGAAGTCCCTCCGCTGTACCCATCGGATCCCGGACTCTCACGGTGGTTTCATCGAAGAAATGATCGGGCTAGGTCGTCGACTTCGATGCCGAAGATGATCTACGTCGAGGCAACACAAGATCAAGCTCCCACTTCACCAAGTCGTGAAACTTGTGAAGAAAACACCCTATACTACATGGCAAGTGGTAGAGGATGAAGAAATAGGAAGTGGGTTCACTTTAGAATTGAATTTCTCACTCTTTTTCTCAAGTCACCATTGAAGCTAACAAGCTTCTTTCTTCTTGAAGAAGAAGAAGAAGAAGAAAAAGAATATGATAAGATTATTTAAAAAAGAAAATAAAGTCGTTCTTATCATATTAGCAACCATGGTTAAGTGTAGAGAATAAACTAAGGTTAAGTAAATGGTTAGCGTTAAGGAAAGAAACAAAATGGTCAAAGTCTTTCAAAGCTTCAAGAAGCTTCAAAGAAAATCCAAAGTTTGCCACCATTTTATTTCTTTCTCAAATGAATAAATAAATAAATGAATAAGTAAATGAAGCAAATGAAACCCTAACTATTGACCAACCATGGTTTAAACTAAACATACACCCAAGTTTGCATGTATCATCAAACATGATACAAACTTGTGCACAAAAATATATCACATATACAATGTGCACAACATGTGAGAAAATCCATCTTAAGTGAACCAATACTAGTTAATGCAAAGTAAAATATCAAATATATAATTATACATCAAATCATTAATCAACACTTGATTTAACGATCCGGTCATATCGCATATGACCGACTAATATCCAATGTATCGACTTATCGAATCAATCCTCGATTCGATAACTAGGTTATATCGTATACAACCAATCGATACATTCATCGCGAGAATAGAATACTGTATCACATACACGCATTATTCTCGGTCCCGCACATATCTCATATGCGCTCCGATTTCGTTTCGCTTGAGCCAGGAAACCTCTATGTAGGACTCTAAAGACTCGTCAATACGCCGGCAGCAGGTGATGATCATATCAAACACCCACAAGCCGCAAGCGGTCTGCTAAACATAACGGCCACCCGGGTATTGAGCGATCAGAAGATCGACGAGCAAGCCCTCTCACACTCCTGTGAATCCAACCAGTAACACTTACCGTACAGTCTGGTCTGTTCGTCTGATATGTCGCATATCTCGCCTAGGGGTGGTAAATGTCAGACCCCAATAGCTCGATTAGTCGTGTCGATATAAGGTCTATAACAGTTCGAGAAACTACTGATAACACTTACCAGTAAATCTCAGCAACCCTGGCCAGGGATTTCCGGTTATAGCCAATCGAACACAGCGCAACATCAACTCCCTATACCGGAAGAGGGGAATCCCCTCCTATCGCTCATTGCCTCCATATGATTCGGGACTGTACCTAAAAACCACCGTTTTGCACGCCTACTTGGACGTGGTAAGGTGGAAATCAAAGCACAGTGGGAATCACACAAGTCTCTATGACGATTTCGGGTCAACAGACTACTCTGTACCAGTGTCACCAGAGAACTGCCATCTGACGTAAGGTATAATACCATCTGGGAGTTCTCGGCGAGTCTGTCCAGTGTACCCAGTCTCCACTGAGCACCCGTATATCATCTCTGATGTCAAACACCAATGGATATGGGATCATCCATCTCCCATCTGTATGGGTCGAGAAGGTATACGCTAGTCTACACTGGTATATCGATGCCCTGTCTCGATACACCCACGACTAGGAACCTTGAAGGATGTACTTATGGACTACCATGTCTCCACTAGTATGATCCGCATCATAGTCCAGGTAGTCAAGTAAACATCCTAAGGGCTTTACCAACATGTAACAGAGAGACAGTTAGTGTACACGTTAAGGTAAAGAGCAACCAGATAGCATACTATCATGTCGAGCAAGAAAGTCCTCCCTATATATGTCCAAGCATCCACTACAATATACATCCTATGTATATATTGGCCTCTAGGGCATACATATAACTAACAATCTCCCACTTGCACTAGGGCCATCTGATAGCAGTGGTTGTAGTCTCTCATACTCAACCATCCCATAAAAGTGTCTCTCTGGGAAAAGGCCTTTGTGAGTGGATCTGCCGTGTTGTCCTCTGAGTCTACTCTCCTAACCTCGATCTCCTTGGAGATCAACCATCTCCATGATCAGGTGATACTACCTTAGAATATGTCTGGATCACTGATGGGACGGACGTTCCTAGGCATAAGCCACAACTCCATTGTCTCACAATGGTAGGAACGAAGTTCATCTCATGAACTAATATACACCCAGACTTCCTCTTTGGTAGCATCTTAAGTAGCGATGTATCCAGCCTTTATCGTCTAGTTTGCCACGGTATCTAGCTTGGAACTCTTCCAACATACCGTCCCTTTACTGAGGGTAAAGACAATGCCTGTGACTGACTTTCAGTCGTCCTTATCACTCTGGAACCTTTCCAGTGATTCTCTCGAGGATCAACATATACCATCTCACTACAACTAGTGAGTATCCTAACATCCGATTAGATCTATCTCATAGATCCAAAACCCAGGATTTAGGAGGTATCACTTTGATCCTTTATGGAGAATCTTTGTGATAAGCGGAGATTGACCGAGCGTAGCATAGGAAACTTCTTTCTTATCAAGAGTATGTCATCCACGTACTCTACGAGGATTGTCACCATACTCCCTACTACCTTTTTGTTTATACAAGGTTCATCTACCATTTTGATGATGTCAAACTCTTTGACTAACTCATCAAAACAGATGTTCCAACTCCGCGATGCCTGTTTTATCACATAAAACATCTTGCACACGTTTCCGCTGCTCCCACTGTCTACGAGGCCTTCTGGTTGTGTACGTATAGACTCTCTCTTCCAAAACATCATTTAGAAAAGCTGTCTTGACACCCAACCACTAGATATCGTAGTCATGGTACGTAGCCGTGGCAAGTAGGATCTGGATGGACTTAAACATAGATCCTTAGAAAAGGTTTCAACATAATCCATACCTGGTCAATGATGCAAACCTTTAACAAGTCTATCTTTGAAAGTCTCAACTTTTCCATGTACACCAAGTAATCTTCTCAAGATATACCTGCTCCTGATGGGGATTTAACCCTTCAGATAAAGCAACCAAAGTCCATACTTTGTTGGTGTATAAGGATTCCATCTCAGATCACTAAGCATCCAGCCATTCTTACAGAGTCTTACTCCTGATGGCCAGCTCGAAACTAGTTGGGTCATCATCTCATGATGCAATCCTCGCTCCCACTGTCATAGGGAAACCGAAGTATCTCTCAGGTGGGTGAGAAACCCTACTAGATCGGCGGAGAGGCTGAGGTTCATTGGTAACTATTGAATCCTTTGGTTCTACCAAATCATCAGCTGCAGTTTGTATAGCTGAAACATTTCCAGTTCTACATAACAGATCCTGCCTCGAGCTTGTCCGGATTTTGGTTGTTAGACATAGGCCGGACAACTCCAAATCTTAACTAACTTAAGATATGGGCTCTTCCCTTTCCATATCACATATGAAGTGGTAGGCAACTGATTTGATTTGAACCCTATTCAATAAGTATGCAGCTTCTCAAGTGCATAATTCCTAAAAGGAAATAGATAACTCAGTAGTACTCATCATAGAGCACACCATATCATATAGGGTGCTATTGCTCCGCCCCGATATAACATCGTGCTATGGTGTATACGGAGGAGTAATGCTGAGAGAGAATTTCATTCTCCTTTAGAATAGTCCAGGAATTCTATGCACAAGTATTCTCCTCCTTGATCTCATCAAAGGACATAATACTTATACCCGTATTGGTTCTCTACTTCTAACTTATATTCTGTGAATATCTTAAAAGGTTCGGACTTGTGTTTCAACAGGAGCATATGTCTGAATCTTGAGAGATTATCAGAGAATGTAATGAAGTACAAAGAACCGGTCCTGGCATGTGTAGACAGGGGACCTTACATACATCATCATGTATCAGTCCCAAGAGTTTACTAACTCTTTCTCTGTTTCCAATAAACAGAGCTGTGGTCATCTTATCTCTGTGACATGACTGGCAAGTTTCACAAGATGTAAATTCAAACTAATTTAAATATGCATCTAAATGTAACTTCAGCCAGTCGGGTCGCATTGATATGACCTAGTCTACAATGCCTCAAGAAGGATTCGTTCATTTCTGAACTCTTCCTCTTGTGTGTGTTCTGTATACTAGGAACTGTAGTTTGATTTAGAACGTTAATGCTTTTAGATAACGTGCCTGAACCGATCAATTTTTGATATATAAAATGTTCAAAACATTATCCAACAATACAAAATTTTATCATTTCTTTACTTATAAAGAGACTGAAATGATTTTGTATATCAGGTTCGGTATCTAATAGCATTTGTTCAGAATCAATGTATTTGTAATACAGGGTGACAGTGACCAACAGACCTGGCTGCAACACTTGCACCGTTTTCTGTCTCATGAAACTTATCACCCGTTCTCAGTTCTCTACCTTTCTGTAGCCCTATGTAATAGATTACATATCTGGGATCCTGATCCGGTATCAAATACCCAGGACGTAGAGGATACAGAGAAACAGTTCTTTGTAATGAACACACCCGAAGAAGATGTATCATATGCACTTTCTTCGTTTGGGCGGCACGGGAATTCTGGTAATCCCCAATTTCCTGCTCTGTCTTATAACAATTATAAGTTGGAGCGGGACCAACGTTCCCCAGCTTAGTATAACAAGCGGGTTCGGTCAATATTCCGTATTATTATCTTGATTAAGGCGTGATATGGTCGCTACCTGGAGAGAGAGAGAAGAAAACACTCAGCGTGCGCTCTTGCAAGAATATATTGGTTATTATTTTATCTAATCAGGATGGCTCCCACTGTTTTTATCAAATCTTCCTTCAAACCCTAAAAGGAAAGACTAGCCGGGATGAATTACACGCTACAAGTTTGCCAATCTTTCAGCCAGGCCAGTGTCGGTACTTTGAGGAAGGTCCCACGTGCTTTCGCACGAACCTAATTAATGTAAACCTCGTTTTTCCGAAGGCGTAACCCCATTGACACCTTTCTAGACACCTACTTTATCGGCTAATTGTAATGTGTAAAACTCTCTCACGAGTAACTCTTACTCGCAGCGGGTATCGGGATCCAATTATCTCATAGAAGGTATGCAATCTCATTGCAAATTTCAACACTTGAAATTCCCGATAATTTTGCCCCTAGCGTGCTATGACCTTGACGCATGCCAAACAACCCATAGTCCGCTAGTCAAGTTCAACCCGTACATTTCTTGATTGAATTAAACCCACCCGCACGACCCTTGACGCATGCCAAACAACGCCGTGCGAATACCCTAATCCAATCGCATCGTATGCTAGCAGATAAGCACTAGTTAGCTACCGTACACTACGCCTTGACGCATGCCAAACTACCGCAGCACGAATACTAAATAGTACTTATCTGAAATGACAGAGGGCTACGACAGGTTTTTCTGAAAACCTATTGCGTAATGAACTTGATATCGTTGTAGAATCAAATGATTTTAAAATGGAGTGTTTTTTAGGCTTTTCTAGTTTTGCTAAAGGGGTCACTCCCGGTGAAGGGATCGTCGGCCCTTTTCTCGTCGAATGAGGTGCGGGATATATCATATATATCGCTGTGCAAAGCAGAAACTATAAAAAGCAATCAAAAGACAAACCGAGTGTGTAGCATCTGCCAGTTATTGCTAAATGAGTCACTCCCGGTGAAAAGATCCCGGTCCTTTCCTTATCGAATAAAGTGCAAGATATATCATATATACCGCTGTGCAAAGCAAGAACTGTAGCTACCTGTTTTATTTTTGAAATTCGATTCTACAACATCTTTAGGTTTCTTTTATTTCATTAATCTCATTAATGAAGTCCCATCATTTTAGTACCTAAACATCACAGATAAATACGACGTACACTTATGCTATCCGCATTCGCCTCGATGTCCCCTCGTCCACCGTTAGGTTAGGTAACTAACGGCAGAGCGGGGCAGGGCTAGCGCAGGTGTAAAACATAAGTAACGCCTATATAATATATCATATATATACTATATACAGTATTTATCACAGAACATCACATGATTACATCACATATATCGCAGCAGAAGAATCATATGAAATATTGGATATGCTAGGACGTCCGTGTTTTCAATACGAGCCAGTATAAAACACGGATTCCACGGTCGCGATGAATAGCCAAACCCACATCCCTAGACCCCTGTGAGAGCGGCAAGCAACCCTATCAATTCTAGAGTTAGGAGACCCGGATTCGACTCCTCGAGTTGGTCTCCCACTGGACTCCAGAACACGGTTACTTGTGCCCTCCTCCTTGGGTCTATCCTAGTGCGGAAAAGTAAATAATATACAAAAGGTGACATCATCCGCAACCTGGAAGTGCCCCAATAAAAGAATATTACATACAAGTTTTTACATGAATGAAAATGAAAAACACTCATCTCACATAAAAAAACCCCCGGCTATTCAAACACGACGATCCAATATAACATATCCAGCAACACATAACATCACATGTCATCAACGTAAGTAAATATGCCCATCCCAATTGTCGTTGACATATAGCAACGAAACCGGCGATATCACATATTACACTTACGGTCACAGAAAAGAAAGTGTAAAACTACAACAGTTGGAATCCGCAACTTGCATAGACATCGCATGCCTAATCAAATGAATTCCTTAGACATCGCATGCCTAACAATTATAAACCCCGTATTTTAGTCTCATTATCGAAAACTCTTTTCAATATCAAGTCGGGCAATTCAACAAGATTCCTGATATTTTGATCGAATGCTCGTCGCAAACTTTAGTAGACGGCCGCACCCCTAATACCGTCGACGAAGTGCACCAAGGCGGAACACCGCTGCCGCGAGCACCCGAACGGATGCTTTCGGCGACGGGGTTCTCCTACAGTCACTTGGTCGGGGCTATGGGGTGTAGCTGTCTATTAAGTTTACCCGGCGAGTATCCGCGTACGCTACGTGATTGCGACGGTCTTTTGATCGCATCAAAATTCCGTGGCAACCGATCAATCGAGACTAAACTGCTATGTTTATAACATTCAAATTAGTTATCTCATAACTACTTGTGGATTCCAAATATTGTATCACATTCCAGATAAATAGAAAATGTTAAGCTTTCCGATCGAACAAACAAACACCCAAGTTTTCCCGAAACAGCTCAACTCTTGAAATAAGTTCAAAAACATCCATTTCATGCCACAGTACCAACGGTCCAGCCGTAGAAGGGTCAAGCCAACGCCTCACATGTGGCACGCCGTACTGCCCCAAACCCTAAGGTTCAAAGGGCAGTTCAAGACGGTCACATAATCGAGTTAAGGTTTGTTGTCTTCTAGAGGGTCCATCGCGTTACTTGCACTACTAACAACGTTTTCAAACTACGAAAAGATCCAACACTTGGAAATTTCCCGGCGGGGGAAAAAGTGGGTATTTATATCCGGTCGAACTTTTTAACAGTTTCTAAAATATCCGGAAAAACATAAACGAAGTTAAATTATCCGATCAAATTAACGAGCCCCCAATAAAACCTTAGAAAACTCAACACTTGAGTGGAATTAAAATATTCCCAAAAAAAATTGCGAAGAAAGGACATAAGAATAAATATATGAAATTTCAGGGACTAAGTCCAAATTTTGGCGGCGGAACCGCCGCCGAACCCATGGTTTCGCCGCGGTTCCGCGGTCCAATTATTGACTTAGTGGACCGTACTTCACAGTAATTCTTAGTTTTTCCTGCTTGTTTTTCTGAGAATTTTTAATTCACAAAAATCCACTGTTTTGAAAAATGTACAGAGAAGGGTTTTGTCGGGGTTTACGGGTTCGATCGGACTTCTAACTTCGTCTACACTTCGCCTAAAGCTCTAGCTAGACTCTGATACCACTGTAGGGTTCCTAGGCACTCTAAGGAGGTCTTACAAGGCATCAACCATGCCAAATTCAAAAATTTCCGGTGCCGAGAAACCCTAATGCGATCGTTGACTAGAGTTTTAGGCGATAACTACATCTAGTAAACTGCTTTACTAATAAGTGAACGGAAATACAACCTTTTAGATTCGGTCCTCCACCTCCATAGCTCCATGATGAAGTCCCTCCGCTGTACCCATCGGATCCCGGACTCTCGCGGTGGTTTCATCGAAGAAATGATCGGGCTAGGTCGTCGACTTCGATGCCGAAGATGATCTACGTCGAGGCAACACAAGAACAAACTCCCACTTCACCAAGTCATGAAACTTGTGAACAAAACACCCTATACTACATGGCAAGTGGTAGAGGATGAAAAAATAGGAAGTGGGTTCACTTTAGAATTGGATTTCTCATTCTTTTTCTCAAGTCACCATTGAAGCTAGCAAGCTTCTTTCTTCTTGAAGAAGAAGAAGAAGAAGAAGAAAAAGAATATGATAAGATTATTTAAAAAAGAAAATAAAGTCATTCTTATCATATTAGCAACCATGGTTAAGTGTAGAGAATAAACTAAGGTTAAGTAAATGGTTAGGGTTAAGGAAAGAAACAAAATGGTCAAAGTCTTTCAAAGCTTCAAGAAGCTTCAAAGAAAATCCAAAGTTTGCCACCATTTTATTTCTTTCTCAAATGAATAAATAAATAAATGAAAAAGTAAATGAAGCAAATGAAACCCTAACCATTGACCAACCATGGTTTAAACCAAACATACACCTAAGTTTGCATGTATCATCAAACATGATACAAACTTGTGCACAAAAATATATCACATATACAATGTGCACAACAAGTGAGAAAATCCATCTTAAGTGAACCAATACTAGTTAATGCAAAGTAATATATCAAATATATAATTATACATCAAATCATTAAATCAACACTGGATTTAACGATCCGGTCATATCGCATATGACCGACTAATATCCAATGTATCGACTTATCGAATCAATCCTCGATTCGATAACTAGGTTATATCGCATACAACCAATCGATACATTCATCGCGAGAATAGAATACTGTATCACATACACGCATTATTCTCGATCCCGCACATATCTCATATGCGCTCCTATTTCGTTTCGCTTGAGCCAGGAAACCTCTATGTAGGACTCTAAAGACTCGTCAATACGCCAGCAGCAGGTGATGATCATATCAAACACCCACAAGCCGCAAGCGGTCTGCTAAACGTAACGGCCACCCGGGTATTGAGCGATCAAAAGATCGACGAGCAAGCCCGCTCACACTCCTGTGAATCCAACCAGTAACACTTACCGTACAGTCCGGTCTGTTCGTCTGATATGTCGCATATCTCGCCTAGGGGTGGTAAACGTCAGACCCCAATAGCTCGATAAGTCGTGTCGATATGAGGTCTATAACAGTTCAAGAAACTACTGGTAACACTTACCAGTAAATCTCAGCAACCCTGGCCAGGGATTTCCGGTTATAGCCAATCGAACACAGCGCAACATTAACTCCCTATACCGGGAGAGACGAATCCCCTCCTATCGCTCATTGCCTCTATATGATTCGGGACTGTACCCAAAAACCACCGTTTTGCACGCCCTCTTAGACATGGTAAGGTGGAAATCAAAGCACAGTGGGAATCACACAAGATTCTATGACGATCTCGGGCCAACAGACTACTCTGTACCAGTGTCACCAGAGAACTGCCATCTGACGTAAGGTATAATACCATCTGGGAGTTCTCGGCGAGTCTGTCCAGTGTACCCAGTCTCCACTGAGCACCCGTATATCATCTCTGATGTCAAACACCAATGGATATGGGATCATCCATCGCCCATCTGTATGGGTCGAGAAGGTATACGCTAGTCTACAATGGTATATCGATGCCCTGTCTCGATACACCCACGACTAGGGACCTTGAAGGATGTACTTATGGACTACGATGTCCCCACTAGTATGATCCGCATCATAGTCCAGGTAGTCAAGTAAACATCCTAAGGGCTTTACCAACATGTAACAGAGAGACAGTTAGTGTACACGTTAAGGTAAAGAGCAACCAGATAGCATACTATCATGTCGAGTAAGAAAGTCCTCTCTATATATGTCCAAGCATCCACTACAATATACATCCTATGTATAGTAATGGCCTCTAGGGCATACATATAACTAACACAAGCTGCCGATAGTCATTCTAGATCTGCATGTGAAGAAAATGAGGTCCGAGGGCATACCGTCCGTATAGGTTCTTTGACGTGGCCTAACGACGAAAAAGGTCATGTGGGAAACTGAGGACGACATGCGGAAGAAATATTCCTATCTTTTTGAGAGTACGCGTATTTAAATTTTAAATTCGGTGACTGAATTTTTTTAAGGGGGGAAGATTGTAACGTTTTAAAAATCGTTTAGGTGAATTTTCCGATAATCGGTAAAATAACTTGTGTTTCCATAAAAACCAAGATATAATTATTTTTCCACATAGACTTAAATATATCTATTCTAGCTATGTAATTGCTAGTATTTGGTATTTATTTGGTCACTTATAAATTTTTAGTTTACTTAAATATTTTTCCCTAATTAATTATTTTTAATATTATTTTAAGCTTTCACTTATACATTTAATTGGTGATAATTACAAATTAGAATGGGTTATTACATGTTAGTGCAACATGACAACTAAACAAAATTTGTAATATGTTGTTTTTAGAAGTGAAATGTTTGACCCATGGTTTTAGAATTTTCAAAGAAAACTTAAATAGAATATAATAAACAAAGAGGTATGGTGCATGTTGATTTGGGGTATGGTGTTCATTGTTTCCCTCTCACACACACACATACATAAACACCTTGTTGGCCGAGCCTGCACAGCCCCCCCCCTTCAATTTCACTTCTTCACCTCATCAAAAATAAAATAAAATGAAAGGAATAAAATTGTATAAAGATAAATAAGGTATGGGTTTTCTTTGACTTGGCCACAAACACATACCTCACTCTCTCTTTCATCCCTTCATTTCTGGCCAAGTAACTCCAGCAGCTCCCCCACATTTCCCCAGCTCATTTCTCTTCAAAAAATTCTCCATTTTTGCATCAAAATCAATATGAAGTCTCACTAATTCATCACTTAACCATTACCCAATATTCCTTGGCCCAAACTAGCTTGAATCTTAGAGCAAGAAACCATTTTGGGAGGCTAAGTTTGCATGCTAAATCTCAAAATTTGTGGAGGTATAATCTTAAATCAAGGGTTACTTGATGATTAATTACATCAATTTATTTAATTTTGATATTTAATTATGGTTCTAATTGCAAACTTGAAATTTAAAGAAAATGGTTGGAGATCAAGTTAGGGTTTTGATCATTTGATTATGGTTGTGATGAGTAGTTTAACATGTTATGACATGCAAAATCTAGTCTAGTTGTTAATTTGTAAATTGTTATTTTCTAAATTGTCCTAATTAAACTTTCTTGCAAACTAAATTTTTAGGATTAATATAAATAGGTGAGATTAAAATCTAGTTGATATTTGTGTGACCTAATTAAGATATTATGTGAGCATTGTGCCCACTAGATTTGTTAAAACATCTAGATTTGAACTAAAATGGTATTTATTGCTTACTAGGTTTTCGGAATAAATAGCGTTTAATTGAGTTTGAGGTTTCGATGATATACAACCTATTTCATATACGATTTAGTATGTTATGAATGCGCGATTGGTGCGATTGGGTTTTAGGTTTGGTAGTTGCCACGTATAGCGACCCTAATTGTGATTTGTGGCATTGTCGCGAGCGCGTTTTGTGCACCAAGTGCGTGCACGTTTAGTTAGTGCGCGTGGTTGACTTGTATTCTTTGTGTCCGCGACTATTTATATATTATTCTCTTATTTACTTGTGTACGTTTCTAGGATCGGGTGCAGAGGCGTCGGATGTGGCGCAGAAAAGGCAAGGCTGAGATCGGATCAGATTAGCCAAGGCGTCCTGGTGAGTAGATATACACATCTAGGGGGATCGTCTGGATGGCGCGAGGCGCCCGATGGTTTAGGATTACTTGTAGTACTTGCATTTTATATGCGTAGTTTCCCAGTTATTCATCTCATTACATTGCACCATCTTATATATGTGTATGTATGTGTGTGTGTGTGTGTGTGTGTGTGTGTTGTGTGTGTGTGTGATATCATCTCATAGGACACTTGCACCATTACCATTGGTTCATTTCGCACGTGCACTATTCATGCGAACACACGCGCTTTTGGTAATTGCTATGTCACGAACACTATAGAACTTGCTTAAAATTAGTAACTATGCATTTGCATCATGTATGATACGTAGACTTATACTTGTATATTCATTTCATTAAATGGATATGTAGGATTGTTAGTTATATATACATACCTCACTGCATCATGATTCATATATAGCTTCTGGCCGTACTTCGCATGGTATATACTAGCGTGTCATAGATTTCCATCATCACCGGCATGTTTATATGTATTGTGATTCTTCTCGAGGATTTCAGTATTGATGGGATTTCTGGATTTTTCGGAAAACTGCAAGAATTTTATAAACCTGTTATCGCTTTAAAAATGCAAGGTGCAGTTTTCTCGTGATATGATGTATGTGTCGTCCACCATGAGTTTTCCTGATTTATGTTGGCTTTCGAGACCCGATTCGAGAAGTTAGATGAACCGTTTCGGGTACATTGTGGACCCGGTATGGTACCCCGGGGCGAGAAGCTCGAGTTGTAGACGAAGAGCCTGGCAGGGGTAGACTACCTACCGGTGATTGTTGGCGCGACGGATATCCGGAGGATACCGAAGTGGTGGTGAGATTTGATGATATGGGCCGTTCCGGACTGACGGAGCCCGAGTTATTGAGACATTAAGACATTGCGATATTGAGATATTGAGACATTGAGATATTGAGATATTAAGACATTGAGATATTGAGATATTGGGATATACATATATTGTGTCGATGCTTGACACGGATTTTCTGTTGATTTCATTGATGATACTCAATTTATTGCACATATGTTTTTCTAAGATAAGAATAAAGGTTTTCTTATACCAGACATGTTGAGGTCTCGTGTTTAATTATGCATTCATGTTGCATTCATGCTAGTACATAGTATCATTTTGAGATACGTGGGTTGTGACGCATTTGCGTGCATGCTTACGATAGCCTTATTAGATGTTATTTACTACTCACGAGTTGGTAACTCACCCCCATTGTGCCACAGTATCTTGCAGGTCTGACCCGTCAGCACAGTAGCAGCGGGCGTACTTCCTCTTTTCGCTTCATTGCATCGATTTGAAGTTTTGCTCATGGGTGGGTTGCGAGGATATTTTATTCCATCATGTATATTATTTTGTATCTTGTATACTCCATATACCCTTGTATATTGGACTAGACAATAAGACTTGTGAGACTTGTATTTGTGGTGTTTGGTGTCGATGCTCACTTGAGCCGACGTGGTATTTTCTTATTTCTTGCTTTCAGATGCTTATTTCGCACTTTTGATATACATATTACATGTGGTTGTGATTCCGCCATGGGCGAAGAGTTAGATCCCGCTTGGGGATTCCTTTATTTATCATTTATTTGTATTTTCATGTGTTGTACCCGTTTGGGGGCCAGAATTTACAAAGGAGACTCTGCCGAAATTTTCGGGAAAATATGATGTTGCTTTTAAATGTTTAATGCCACTTATTTTGTTAAAACCACTTTCCTTAAAACAAGTTTTCCTTCACTCTAATTGTTAAACGGTTTAGTTTTCTGGGCTTTGGCTTACTTAGATTATACTATGCCTTTAGACGTTTCGTAATTTAAGTGCCAGTCACGTTCCGTACCTTCGGGTCATAACATCAATATTCCATAGTAGACTAGTGTGTAAGTTTCTTATCCCTTGGAGGGCGATGGTTGATCCCACAACCATTGGTGTGTGACATCAAAGATTGTACACAGGTGATCATTAGAGAATGGGTACACCGAACGGACTCGCCGAGGACTCCTAGTTGGTATTATACCTATCGTCAGATAGCAGTCCTCTGGTGACACTGGTACATGTTAATCTGTAGACCCGAGATCATCATAGAGTCTTGTGTGGCTCCCACTGTGCTTTGATTTCCTCCCTACCATGCTCAAGAGGAGTTGTGCAAACAGGTGGATTTTGGGTACAATCCCGAGTCACGTGGAGGCAATGAGCGATAGGAGGAGTTTCGTCTCTCCCAGTATTGGGGGTTGATGTTGCACTATGCTCGATTAGCTATAACTTGAAGTCCCTAGCCAGGGCTGCAGCTGAGATTTACTGATAACAGTTATCAGTGGTTTCTCGAACCGTTATAGGCCAGACATCGGCATGACTTATCACATTACTGGGGTCTGACGTTTACCATCCCTAGACATGATATGCGACATATCAGACGATGAGAATGGACTGTACGATAGTGTTACCCATAGGCTTCATGGAAAGTATGGACAAACTTGCTTGTTGATCTTCATATCGCTCAATACCCGGGTAGCCGTTACGTCCAGCTAGTACCGCTGACGGCTTGTTGGTGACTGATGTGATCATCACCTACTGCTGGCGTATTGACGAGTCTTTAGAGTCCCACACAGAAGTTCCTTGGTTCAAGAGAAATGAAGCAGGACACATATGTGATATGTGTGTGGGCCTGATTAAATACGTGTATGTGAAACCGTATTATAATCTGGCAGTTATCTGTTATCGAGTTAGGTTATATGTGATATAACCAGATTATCGAATCAAGTGTTGATTTGATAATGCGATACACAGATAAATGATATTAGTCGGTTATATGTGATATAACCGGATTATTAAATCAAGTGTTGGTTTAATAACGTGATATATATTATATTTGATATAATTATATCTTAACTAATATTATTAGCTCACTAATTATTCTTCATAATGTATATATTAATATATATGATACATACATACATACATACATATATATATACATATATGTATATACATATATATATACATACATACATACATACATACATACATACATACATACATATATTATGTTCTATTTTTGTGAAAAATAGAAAATAAGCCATGCTTCATATATATATATATATATATATATATATATATATATATATATATATATATATATATGAAGCATGGCTTATTTTCTATTTTTCACAAAAATAGAACATAATATAATGAGAGCATGGTTTCAAGTATGGCATTTCTATTTATTTATTAGTCTTGACTCACTATTCAAGTATGGTTGCAATTTATTATTGCAATTTTATTCCATACTTGAATAAGTGAGGTCAAGGGTGTGCCATTCTCAAGACTTAGTTTTTTTCTTGATTTCATTTTCTTCACATGAGCTCTCTTGCTCTCATCTTCTTCCTCTTCTTCATTCTATCAAAACTCCAACCCCTCACATGTGATGTGAACCATGGAGTTTTGAATAAAACTAGTGAGCAAACCAAATTCCTTGCTTCACCATCCCACACCAAACTAGCACTTTGGTGTGGCATGTTTCCTTCACTATTATGAGATTAGTGAAAAGATAACTTGAGCTAGCGGGCTTCGCGCGGATCATCTTCGGTACGAAGGTCACAAACAAAATCCCATACTTCACCATCCCACACCAAACTAGCACTTTGGTGTGGCGTGTTTCCTTCACTAATAGAAGATTAGTGAAGAGGTAGCTTGAGCTAGCGGGCTTCGCGTGGATCATCTTCGGCACGAATGTCATCGGAGGAAGCTCGTCTAAACCCTCAAGTGGAGCCTAGTAGAGTCGCGTGGACTACTGCACGGAGCCTACGAAGTGAAGGACTCGATCTACGAGGGTATAGTCATCTTCACTTCTCTTTAGTTCATATCATCATAGGTTTAAACCCTAAATATTCTACTCACGATCTTGGTTTGTCTAACCTATCGCCCGAAATTTTTTAAATTCGGCATGCTTGATGCCACTAGAACCTCTTTGTGGTGCTAGGGTAGACTTTCATGGTATCAGAGACAAGCCAGAACATTTGGGTAGGTCTTTACGTTGTTAAAATATTTGATCAGTTTTCGAAATGCCAATTCTTTCTTGTTTCTGTCGAATTTTTCAAATGTTGGAATTTTCGTGATTAAAAATATTCAAAAAATCGTGCAGGGTCTAATATGGATCCTCAAGAAATTTGAGCACCCAACTCCATGAAACGACCATGGAAGCGTGGCCAAACACCACGTTTGGCCGCGGTTCCGCGGCAAGTTAGGGATGTTGTGGTATCAATTTTCTTGTGCTACTCCATATTATCACTTAGCACACTCTGGGTATTTTTAATGATTCTCAAGTTGTTGAGATCTCTGGATTTTGTGGGTGTTTGCTAAACCGATCAAAAATTTTAACATTGTATAGATTTTGATGATATGTGATACAATATTTAGAATCCTGATTAATTAGTTTTATGAAAACTAGTTAGTATATTATAAATTTAGTGTATTAGTCTCGATTTATCGATTGCCACGATGTTTTGATTCGGATCAAAACTCCGTCGCAATCGCGTATTGTATGTGAACACTCGCCGGGTAACTCTAGTAGACGGCCACACCCCATAACCGTGACCAAGTTACTGTAGGAGAACCCCGTTGCCAAAAGCACCCACTTGGGTGCTTGCGGCCACGGTGTTCCGCCTTAGTTCACTACATCGACGGTATCGGGGGTGCGGTCATGTTCTAAAGTTTCCGACGAGTATTCGTTAATGTAGTCGGGAATCATGTTGAATTACCCGACTAAAGTAATTGAAAATTGTTTTCAATTTGAGACTAAAATACAAGATTTATAGGTTAAGCATGAAATGAAGAATATGAGATATCACAGGTTTATGAAGTTTAAGGGTATACGGATTCTAATTATTGTAGTTTTCTGCCATCGTAAGTGTAATATGTGGGGTATCCCGAACTCGTTGCTATATGTCAACGAGTTTTCGGGATACACATATTTATTTACGTTGATGACATGTGATGTTATGTGTTACTGTTGATATGATTTATTGGATCGTCGTGTAAGGATAGCCGGGAGGTTTATGTAAGATGAGAGTTTTTATTTTCATTCATGTAAAATCTGTATATAATATTCTTTTATTGAGGCACTTTCGGGTTAAGGATGTTGTCACCATTGATGTATATTATTTATTTTTCCGCATTAGGATAGACCCAAGGCAGGGAGCACAAGTAACCGGGTTCTAGAGTCCAGTGGGAGACTATCTCAAGGAGTTGAGACCGGGTCTCCTAACTCTAGAATTGGTAGGGTTACTTGCCGCTCTCGTAGGGGTCTAGGGATGTGGGTTTGGCTATTCTTCACGACCATGGAATCTATGTTTTACATTACTGGCTAAATTTAAAATACGGAAATCTTAGTATATCCAATATTTCATATGTTGCTTCTGCTGCTTGGTTCTGTAATGTGATCATATAACCGCGTGAGACTGTTGGAGATAGTGCCCTCAGAGTCAATTATTGGATCACAGGCACGTGATTGCAATGATTGAGAGAGGACCTATCCCGGTAGGACAGTCTTACTCGAGATGATAGTATGCTATCTGGTTTACCTTTATCATCGTGTACTGCTTTAGGTGACCTGACAGGTCGCTATTACACGTTGATAGAGCCCCTAGGATTCTTGCTTGACTTCCAGCGGTATGAGGGCGATCATATAAGTGAAAGCTGGAGTCTATAAGCACATCCTTAAATGGTCCCTAGTCGTGGGAGTTTCGAGACAGGGCATCGATTCTCCAGAGTAGACTAGTGTATACAGTCGAGACCTCGACGAGGGGCGGTGGCCGGTCTCACAAGTCACTGGTGTCAGTTGGTTCACCTAAGATGTATACAGGTGCTCATTGGGTTATGAGTACACCGGACAGGACTCGCCGGGAACATGCTAGTTGGTCTTATACCTGACGTCAGATAGCAGTTCCCAGGTGACATGTGTACAGATTAGTTCATCGACCTGGGGATCGTCATTTGTCTCGTGTGAGTTCCCACTGTGCTTTGATTACTACCCTACCACGGCTCAAAGGAGTCGTGCAAACAGGTTTTAGTTGGGTACAGTCCCGAGCCACATGGAGGCAGTGAGCGGATCTTCAGGGGTTCGTCTCTCCCGGTATTGGGGGTGAGGTCGCGCTGTGTCTAGGAGAGCCATTACACGAAGTCCTTGGCCAAGGCAGGAGATTTACTGGTAGGTATTCCAGTAGTATCTCAGGGTGTTCTGGGCTATACTCCGACACGACTTGTACCGCTTTTGGGGGTCTGACTTTTACCAACCCCCTAGGCCCGACATGCGATGCTCATAGACGAACGGACCGGACTGTACGGATATTGTCACTGACAGGCTCAGTAGGGTGTCAGGATGAGTTCGCTCATCGATGTCCCTTTTGGTCAATAGCTGGTGGCCCGTCACGTATTGGCTTATACCTCTGACGTGCTAGTGGTTAAATCCACAGCCATAGTATTGACGAGTCTTTAGAGTTCACCACACTTTCAGTTACTCAAGCTTTCGGGAGAAACGCTGTAAAGGCCGTATGGAGATATGGCAGGGTCCGATCAGATACGCGCGGTATTGCACGAATCAGGATCGGACGGTTAGTACTAGAGGCCGTATGCATATATGGCGGGGTTCGATCAGATACGTGCGGTATTGCACGGATCAGGATCGGACGGATATTACTAGCCGGCTTTGGTTTAAGCCGGATCCTAGTATAGTACAGAGTAGATTTTGTCTCTTTGCATTTGTGTTCAGTGGGAATACAAATGCGGGTGTGTATGCACAGTATCGGGGTTTTCCTGTAATTTATTACGGGACCAGTTTTCTGGAGTTGCCAATTTGCATTCCGTTCCGGCCGGTTTTCCTTTGTTCTTTCCCGGCCGGACCTTTTGATGGAGGGTGTTATTTGCAAGTTTGCAAATAACACATTGTGGAGGGGTTTCTTGCAAATGTATTGATTATGATGGCATCTTTTCTTTTCAACCATCATTTGATTCTCTTTACATCACTTGATTTGTTTTAGAGTTGATTAGAGTTTGATGTGAGATTGTTATCATGATGTTTTGGTTGTGGTCACCCTCCACCTTTTCCTACACTCACCTTCCTTCTAGTGTTGGTTTTATTCCTCCACCATTCTCACTAGATGAGAGAGGCTACACTTGAGAGAAGAGAAGAAGAGAGGGTTTTCATTTTGAGTGTGGCATTTTTGATCTCATTTTCATGCTAAGAAAAATGCAAGCACCATTTTTCTTATCTTTATTCCTCCATCATCTTCAAAGGCAACATAAACCCCAAATGAGACATAGACTCTACACTACACATTCTACAGTAAATCTTGGGCACGTCGACTTGCCAGCTTCGTGCCCGAGTTGCCTCGGTATTGAGGTGGGAGCTCGTAAAAGATGCAGGCGATGTGGAGCCTTTCCGGCAAGGAGGCGACGACCGGAGTTTCCGCAGGAGATCGGGACGACGACGAGAAGACCGGAGGACTCGGATCACTCGGTATATCTCTAACCCGTCTTGTAGTTTGCTAGAACTAGTTTAATGGTCCGATCCGGGTGCTTAGTGCGCGGTGGTGCCGGTTTGCTAAGTTCGCAAAATTAAAGTTTATCACCGCTTCCGCATTTGGCCGTCGGATTGACGGCCGGGTCGCCGCCGTGCACTTACAGTGGTATCAGAGCCTCGCCATTAACATAGTCTAGCTTGGTTTAATGTGTTTGCATTTCCGATCGACAAAAATTCCAAAAAAAATGTATTTTCTTCACATCAGTTTTCTGTTGAAATTTTTTGAAGCCTAAAAATTTTTCAGGTTGTAGAAAACTGATGTACAAGAAGTTCTAAGAGTTCTAGGAAAATTCGACACATTGATCGCTCAGGTAGAGCGTGGAACCGCGGCCAAACCCCACTTGGCGCCGCGGTTCCGCCGCAGGTTTGAGGGATCAATGCGTCGAAATTTTCCAGTGGGCTTCTGGGCTGTAAATAGGGGTTTTGGAATAATAACATTGGGCCCAGAATTTCTTGATCTGCTACAGTATTGCTTGGGGGCCCACTTGTTAAAATTTGATCGATCGGATATTTTAAACACATTATTTCACAGTATTTACATTATATCTGCGACCGTGAATGTCACTTGATCGGTAAATCCAGTCTAACTGCTATAGCCCGGTTAGACGGATTTGCGAACGTGACTTTCACGTTGATGTTCTGTGATTTTGCTGTGATGTTGCGGATCGGTCGTGGGGATAGCCTGGTTACAGTGGTAGTACAGTTTTGTTGTATTATGTACATTTGATATTGCGGGGCGAGCGTCCGACATGTGGACTGCCGTCACTGCCTGTTTGTATTATTATTTTGGGGCACGACCAGGTTGCGGTCGATGTACCCGTTGTATGTATATTTTACTTTCTGTACTAGGATTGCCCCGCGGTGGGGTGCACGGATAGCCGGGTTCTGGAGGGCAACAAGCCCGCATCTCATGGCATTGGGACGGAGGGGGCTTCACTCTAGAATTGGCGGGCTATTCGCCGCACTCGTAGGGGGTACAGGTTGACCCAGGAGGGGTGCCCAAGTTACCGGATTCCGTGAAGTGCTGGGTGGTCCATTCACGGTGCTGAAGGGGGCTGCCTCGCTTCAGGTTTTGGCGGGTAACTTGCCGCGCCCGTAGGGGTCTAGGATTTCTTTACACAGGCTATCCACACGACCAGGGGAACGTCGGGTTTCAGTAGTGGCTCTGTGAAACCCGGGGATCCCAGATATCTGTATTGTTCTGTGATGCTGTACATTTCTGTGATGTTGCATTTTTATCACGCCTTGAGCGAATATAATATATTGGTATATATATTAGTAGATGTTGTATATGTTTTACATCCGCGCTAGTCCAGTCCCTGTTCTGTCGTTAGTTAGCTAACCTAACGAGTAATGACGGGACCCAGTGGCGAATGCGGATGGCATATACGTACATCAGTATATTTTCGTTCTTTGTGGTGTGATCAATTGATGGGACTGCGTTGATTCGGATCAATGCAAGTTAAAACAAACCTATTCTGATGTTGTTGGAATATTTTTCAAAAAGCTGTTATTGCAAGGACGTTCACTTTTGTTTTGCATCGTGGTATTCATTTGGAATATCCTGCTCCTCAGTCGACGAGGCAAGGGCCGAGATCCCTTCACCGGGAGTGACCCCTTGGACAGAAGTTTGCGTCAGGGCATTAACTTCACTATAGCCGATTACTTTTGCTTTGCATCGTGGTATTCATTTGGAATATCCTGCACCCCATTCTACGGGGAAAGAGCCGAGATCCCTTCACCGGGAGTGACCTCTTTAGTAAAGGTTTTCGTCACTATATTTTCAAAAGCTATCCGTTCCTTCAACGATATCAAGTTCATTACGTTAAAGGTTTTCGCCAGAAACCATTCGTAGCCCTCCATCATTTCAGTTAAATATTCGGTAGTATTCAAGCTATGTATTTTGACCTCACGCCAAGGCATAGCGTTTGGTAGCTGCCGGGTATTTATCTGTTGCATAGATAGATGCGTTGGTTTGGGACAGTCGTACTACTATTTTGGCCTACGTCAAGGGTATGTACGGGTGGGTTCAAATTAACCTGGACAGTGATGGGTAGAACTTGACATGTGACTTATGATATTTTGACCTCACGCCAAGGTCATAAGAGCATGGGGTAAAAATCACATCGGGAATTTCAAAAGAACTGAAACTTGCCAGATATGCGCATACCTTCTGGAGTGGGATACCGTGAGCGGATTCCGTCACGTTGTCATGCGATGATAGTTGGATCCCAACTCCCACTGATGAGTTGGTTTACTCCTCGGGTGACCCCGACTAATTCTTCTTTCAGGTTTGGAGGAGATTTTGAGGTACAGTGGGAGATTTCCAGATTAGATAAATTGGTAACCATTCTGATCTAGGTTAGAGTGCACGCTGAGTGTTTCTTTTCTCTCTCTCTCTGGCTGCGACCACTGACCCAACCCTAAGACTATGACTCAGTGACCAAGTTGACCGAACCTTCTTAACACTGGCTTTTGGATTGTCAGAGTTGCAGACCTCATTGCCACTCCTACTTTTACCCTTTTCTCCAGGACGCCCCGTATTACTGCGAACGTCCACTTCCATTGGACAAAACCATCGTATGGTTAGATACGAACTCGAAGGAATTCGAGGATGGTTTCCGGTTCTGGAGAAAACGGATAAGGTTTATTCAGTTGTCTTTTCCTTTTTGCCTCCTCTCAAGTTACGAGTACTCCTTAGTTTAGGAGATAGTACACCTATTACGCAAATTAGATAGTCTTCTTCCAAATCTTAGGCTGGTGCCGATGATCAGTCGAAAATATTGCATATTTTAGCCGGCAATTTCCTCATCATTTGCATTCATATAGAAGTGTTCGGTATCTGTATTTCACATATTAGCAAATCGGTCGCAAAATATCAAATTACATGTATTCGACCTTAAAACCGGCATTTCTAGGGAAATTGACTGCATTGCATTACATGGCATATTTTCTATATATCGCAACCCGTGTTTCGAAGTCTGTGCAGGAAAGAGAAGCTTGCTCGATCATTACACCGCTCGAAAGATTCGTAAACTCAATAATTTCAAATCTGGTATCAACCCAAAGGAGCAATCATAAATCAACATATCAGACAAAGCCCTAGACATCAGTACAAAGATACACCTGAAAGCACCAAGCCCAAGGATCCAACATGGCCGCGGATCCGCGGCATGGGCTTGCTAAGGCCGCGGATCCGCGGCTACTTGATGACTTCATCTCTTAAGTTTTGGTGCACAACTCCTGAATCAGTGGCTACAGTTCAGAAATGTAATCCAAGTTCCAGAAAACTCCAGAGAGTTCTACCAGATCAGCAAACACTTTGAGTTTCATTAAACTAGCCTAATCATTCTAGAACTTTCCCTAAACCCTAGCTTAAACCCTAAGCTAGCTCCTAACAAACTCCTTCTAGAAACTCTTCAACAAACTTTGGGAGGGAAAGTTCAAATTCAAATCTAAACCTAGGGTTTGGGAGTTCTATAAATAAGACCCTAGGCTCACTCATTATTCATGTTGGGAAATCTTGGAAAATTCAACCCATTTTATAGTTTTAGCCAATCTCTTTCTTCATCCCCTCTTCCTCAAGTTTAGTGAGAGAGCTTGTAGGAAACCCTAACCCTAATTCCAAGCCAACATCAAGAATCCCGAGTGCCCATTAAGCAAGAAGCCTTACAACCTTTAGGAGCGGAGCCGATTTCAACGAAGCAAGCGATCCGAAGCCGATCCACGACTCACGAAGCCGAGCGACGCCCGATCAACAATCTAGATTCTTCTTCTTGTAGGTCTTGAAGCAAATGTAATCAAAATTGTTGAGATCAATAAAGGTGATATTTTTTTATCTTGTTTTCTTTAATTTCTGCATCATGAATTCTTTACAATTCGTAAATCTTTTCTGTGCTGTGATGTGTGAATAAAACTCAGCTCGTCGAGGAGTCGAGACGGATAATAGAATGATGATGTAATATAGCTTTAATCGATTCTTGAGTCCCACGAGTTTTGTAAACCCTAGCAAGTTCAAGAAACGACAACCCATTTCGTTTCGATGCTTTCTTGATTGACATCGATCGAAATTGGGGAGTTACGATCGTTTCTTGAATTTGGTAGAGGCTAGAAAAGGAATGATATCGACGAAAGAACAAGGGTTATAGGATGAAACCCTAGTTTCACGAGAAAGCCCCAACTCTCGTCGATGATCATCGATCTAGTATCAATCCTTCGAAGGACAAGAACACGATATCTTTAGATTACATCACGTCTATTGATCCTATCGATTCCTACGAGCCTCTCTTATATTCTTGATTGTTGATTGGAAATATTATCGAAACACCGATTCTTGATTGTTTATAGTTTCTTGATTCTTGCATAAAGAATAGTGACACTCGAATACAAATCATTCTTGAATCATGTTTTCTTTTATTGTTGCTTAACTTTTCATTTCAAACGTATCAAAATACAAGTGAATCGTGCAATCCCTGTGGACGATCCGCACTCACTACAAACTACATCCGACACCGTAGTTTGATTGCGGTCAAAATATTTTTTGGTTGTGATTTCTTTACAAATTTCTACAAACACAACGGAAAACTATCAATCAAAATGGCGCCGTTGCCGGGGATCGTGCTAATTCATTTACATTTTTAGTTTGAAGTGAAAGAATTATTACATTTTACTTCTTGAAATCAAAATTCGTACAAACTCTTATACGTGTGTTGTGAATTGATTGCAAGGTGATCTGGAGCTTACTGGGAGTCTGGAAAATTATTTGGGATATACCAGAGAGCTGAGGGAGTCTACAGAGACTCTCTGAAGAAATTTGGTGGCTTGATCTCTTGAAAGAAGCGCGGAAGCACGGCCATTTCCTACAATCTGCGGCGGAACCGCGGCTTGGTAGGGGGTTCTCTGCAAAATTTTTGCAGCAGGTAATTTCTTGCTCTCTCCCCTCTTCTCTTTTAGCTCCAACTAACACTTTGCTGCAGGATTCTTTGCAATTAAATCGCAGCGCGCAAAAGCAAAATAAAAATTTATGTGTGATTTTGATTTCTTGGTTGTTTAAATTCTAATACGGAAATTTAAGGGGCACGGCCAAATCCAAATTAGGTGGGGATTTCATTACCCTTCCTAGGCCCCGAAAATCGCAAAACTTGCATCCGCATTACCCCCATTAATTAAAAGAAATCTAGAGAAGACTCTAAGGACTGTCGCGCTCAATAGGACAAGAGAAGGCCGTGGGTAATTCATTGCTTATCCGCGTTTTCTTGTGGTGCCTAAGGCGGGTGTGTCTAAGGCTAGTGGTTTTTAATTAGGCCCACTACTTACGTAGTGGAGTACCTTCCCACTTACCTGGCACTTATCCGGCCACAGGGGGACAAAGAGGCAGTGGAGGATTCTATCCTGCGACTTGTCTTTTGGCAGTTAGGAGCGGTCTAGAGCCGGACCTAGGTGACCACTAGATTCTAGGGTTGTGTGTTGCATTTGTTTTGTCGCATCATTTTTTCAAAAATCCGTCCCTTTTTCAAAAGCAAGCACCGCATTCATTCATCACCCCTAATTATAAGCCAACGCTGCCACTTGTACTAACCCTTTTTAGTACAAGATAGGCTGGACACGGGATTCTAGTGCCCGTTTAGTCCGCGTACCCTTTATTGACTCCGAAGTCGATATTTCTCCATTTACCTTTCCTTTACCCACTATCACACCCACACCGATGGATCCGAATCCATCGAACTTCTTTAACCCTAATCTGCCACCGTCCGTTGGTGCGCAGAATCCTCCCCACATTTCTCTCCAGGAAAGATGCTATCCACATAGAGGTCCTCTTTCGACCTGCTTATCCACACCACCAGCCAATGGGGATAACTTTGAGATTAAGCCCCAGTATATCAATCTTTTACCCAAATACCATGGACTCGAGACCGAGGACGCTTACATTTTCATTACCAAATTTGAAAACGTATGCGCAATGATGGGTACGTCACAACTTTCAGTGGATGCTATGCGTCTACGACTTCTTCCATTTACATTGTGCGATATAGCCGAGAAGTGGCTATATAACACTACCGCACATTCTATTACGAATTGGGAAGAATTCGTCTCTGCATTCCTTAAGAAATTTTACCCAATCCAAAAGACGGCTCGAATCCGTAGCGAACTGAACCAATTTGCCCAGCTCCCTGCTGAACCATTTTCTAAATACTTTGAACGTTTCAAGGATCTATTGGTTCAATGTCCTCATCACGGCATCCCGAGATGGGAGCTTTGCCGAATCATATATGAGGGCAGTAACCCTAGCACTAAACAGAGCCTTGAAAACATGTGTCAAGGTACATTTATGACTAAGGATGATGGGGAAGCCTGGCGATACTTAGAAGAGTTCGCTGAAAAATCACTAATTTGGGAGAGTGGAACACAACCATTGAATAGGGGTGGCGTACACCAAATAGATGTGTCCATAGGTGTTCGAGCTGAAATGGCAGCAATGCAAAAGAAGCTCGACGCTATGGAACACAAATTTGCAGCAACCTCCCTAAACCCAGTGTCACTCCCCAAAACTGTTTGTGGGTGCTGTTCTGATCCGTCACATTTAACGGAAGAATGTCCATTAAACTCTGCGTTTCAAGGTCACGAGCATTCTAATGCCGCATTTCAAAGACCTCGAAATGATCCATATTCTTCCACGTACAATCAGGGTTGGAGGAACCACCCGAATTTTGCTTGGAACCAAAACCAATCTCAAAACACGGTTCCAAACACGAATAATTTTCAATGGGCTCTTCCTCCACCACAACAGCAACCCCTTCAACTCACTCAGCACCCCTATCAGTCACAAAATTTCCAAAATCAGGGCAACACTCCTGCACAGTCTAATCCTATGCAGCCCTGTGCTGACGATTTCTCTCAATTCACTCAAACCATGAAATCACTTTTATCAAATTTCATGGATGTTTCGACTGAGGTTAGATCTTCCGTCAGTGAAATTAAGAAAAACTCAGCATCCCAAGCTGAGAGTATTCGCACGATGGAAGCTGAAATCGCACGTTTAAAAGCCGAAATGAGTGCGAGAGAAAAAGGGAAACTTCCCTCTCAACCCCTACAGAATCCTGGGCATTACAATGTAAATGCCATTACAACGTTGAGATCGGGAAGAGTGCTGAACAATCATGTCGGGGAAGGTATTGATGATACTGAAAATCATATCAACACCCCGGCTGAGTCTTTTCCACACACACACACTTCACCTTCTGATCCTTCTTCTTCTACCAAACCACCTTCGCACGAGCCTATTCTCCATTTCCCTTTAGGCTCGACACCTTCACCCAACCCTTATAGTTCTCCACAGACGGTCCCCACACCTCCTTTGGGACCTCGTCTACCCCCCTTTCCTTCTCCTATGATGGACCCTGCGCTTATTGCAAAAGCACCTTACCCGAACCGGCTAAGGGCTAACAGAACGAGTCCTCATATGGAGAAAATTTTAGAGATGTTCAAACAGGTTAACATCAATATCCCTCTCCTAGATGCGATTCAGCAAGTCCCCGCTTATGCGAAAATTCTTAAGGACTTGTGCACTAGGAAGAGGAAGACTCAAGTGCCGAAGAAGGTCTTTATGTCTAACAATATCAGCACTGCTTTTATACCCCAGCTTCCAAAGAAAAGAAAGGACCCAGGATGTCCTACAATATCGATTTCGATTGGGGGTAAAAACATCGTGCTCTTTTAGACCTTGGCGCAAGTGTTAACCTGCTCCCTTATTCTGTCTATGAGCAATTAGGAATTGGAGAGCTGAAACCTGCTCATTGCACTCTCCAGATGGCAGACCGATCTATCACCAAACCAAGGGGTGAATTAGAGGATGTGTTGATAAAGGTCGGGGAATTTGTTTTCCCTGTAGACTTCATTGTGCTCGACACACATCCTGTAGCAAACCCCCGGGGCCAAATTCCGGTGATTCTGGGTCGTCCTTTCCTTGCCACTTCCAACGCTGTTATAAACTGTAGAAATGGTTCAATGAACTTATCATTTGGAAATATGACCATTGAACTAAACATCTATAAAGTTGGAAGTCAGCCATCAGAACCCTCGGCTCATATTTTAGATGTGTGCTCTGTCTATGAGATCGCTCCCGATAGTTGTGGAGCTGAGGATCTTTGCTTTACTGATCTCGATGACATTAGCACATCTCTGTTTGACTTTGCACATGATCTTAGTGAGGACACTTTACCGATACATGAGTCCTGCACTTCTGACTTTTCTCCACCCGAGTCTGTATCTTTCACAGGCTCTGAGCTTCTTTGTAGATCCAAAAATCAATCTATGACCCTTCCTTCTATCATTTCTCCGCCTGAGTTAGATCTCAAAATTTTACCTTCTCGCCTGAAATATGCATATCTAGGTGAGAACGAGTCATTACCGGTTATCATAGCCGCTTCTCTTGCATCAGAGCAAGAGAATGCACTTTTATCGGTATTGAGATCTAACAAGGAGGTGTTTGGTTGGAGTATGGCGGACATCAAAGGGATTAGTCCCTTGATAGTTGAACATCATATACATGTGATGGATGATGCCAGACCGACCCGAGAACCACAGAGACGGTTGAATCCCGTCATGAAGGAAGCTGTCATGAAAGAAATCGTCAAATGCTTAGATAATGGTATTATATACCCTATCTCCGATAGCCAGTGGGTGAGTCCTATACATGTCGTTCCTAAGAAATCCGGCATCACAGTTATCACAAATGAGGCGAATGAGTTGATTCAGACACGCGCCCAAACTGGGTGGCGTGTATGCATCGATTATAGAAAACTCAACGCTGCTACGAGGAAAGACCATTTTCCTCTACCATTTATTGATCAAATGCTGGAACGCTTAGCGGGATGACAATATTATTGTTTTATGGACGGATACTCAGGCTACAATCAGGTCCCCATCGCCAAAAAGGATCAAGATAAAACCACTTTTACTTGTCCTTTTGGTACCTTTGCTTACAGTCGCATGCCCTTTGGGTTATGCAATGCTCCCGCTACCTTTCAGCGGTGTATGATGGGGATATTCTCTGATATGGTAGAGAATTTTTTGGAGATCTTTATGGACGACTTCTCGATTTTTGGAGACTCTTTTTCAGATTTCCTAGCGAATCTAGACGCTGTTCTTACTCGTTGCAAAGAGAAGAACTTGACTTTAAACTGGGAAAAATGCCACTTTATGGTCCAAGAAGGAATAGTCCTTGGACATGTCATTTCACAGAAAGGCATTGAGGTTGACAGAGCTAAAGTAGATGTCATTCAAAACCTCCCTCATCCCAAAAGCGTCAAAGATATTCGCTCTTTCCTTGGCCATGCGGGCTTTTATAGGAGATTCATTAAGGATTTTAGCAAAATTGCTAGACCTTTAACACTACTCCTGGCCAAGGATACGACCTTTCATTTCGACTCGGATTGCGAGGCAGCTTTCGACTCACTTAAACACTCACTCACTTCAGCCCCCGTTTTATCATCACCAAATTGGGACTACCCCTTTGAGCTGATGTGTGACGCATCTGATTTTGCAGTAGGTGCAGTCTTAGGACAGCACATCGAAAAGATGCCACACGTGATTTACTATGCTAGTAAGACCCTGAATGATGCGCAAATCAATTATACAACCACCGAGAAAGAGCTTTTAGCAGTTGTATTTGCATTAGAAAAATTCAGGCCTTACTTAATCGGCTCACCTATAGTTGTATATACTGACCATTCCGCTTTGAAACATCTTCTGGCGAAGAAAGATGCAAAAGGTCGACTAATACGTTGGATCTTACTGTTACAAGAATTTGATCTTGTTATCAAAGATAAGAAAGGATGTGAAAACGTAGTAGCTGACCATCTTTCACGCATCGTTTCTTCCCCTGTGACCCTGCCGATTAATGACTCGTTCCCTGACGAACAACTCTTGAGCATATCCGCTGAACCATGGTTCAGGGATATTGTGAACTATCATGCCACGGGACTTATACCGAGCGATTGGTCAAAACAGGACAAATACCGTTTTCTTTCCCAAGTAAAACACTTTTACTGGGACGAGCCCTATTTGTTTAAATATTGTCCTGATTAGATCATTCGTCGGTGCGTCCCAAATGAAGAATTCAAGAGTGTTCTTTCATTTTGTCATGATCAGGCTTGTGGGGGTCACTTTGGTCCTAGAAAGACAGCGGAAAAGGTTTTGCAATGTGGATTTTATTGGCCGACCTTATTCAAGGACGCATTTGAGTATTGCAAAACCTGTACACAATGTCAGTATACGGGTAGAATATCCCAGAGGAATGAAATGCCTCAGCAACCCATTCTGGTTGTTGAAATGTTTGATGTTTGGGGCATAGACTTTATGGGTCCTTTTCCTAACTCCTTTGGGAATTTGTACATATTGCTGGCGGTTGATTATGTCTCCAAGTGGGTAGAAGCCGTTCCATGTCGCACTAATGACAGGAAAGTTGTCATTAAGTTCTTAAAAGAGAATATCTTTTCGCGATTTGGACACCCACGCGCTATTATTAGCGATAATGGGACACACTTCTGCAACAGATCTTTCGAGACTCTGATGCAAAAATACTCAATCAACCACCGTCTTTCTACACCCTATCACCCCCAAACAAGCGGGCAGGCTGAGATCTCAAACAGAAAAATCAAACTTATCCTGGAGAAAACTGTTGCTAAAAATAGAAAAGACTGGTCGACCAAATTGACGGATGCTCTTTGGGCATTCAGGACTGCATATAAGACCGACCTAGGAATGTCTCCATATAGGATAGTTTTTGGTAAAGCATGTCATCTACCTGTTGAGATAGAACATAAAGCATTGTGGGCTATAAAAGAAATAAATTTTGATCTAAACCTTGCTTGCAACTTTCGGAAGCTGCAACTTAACGAGCTAAGCGAACTCCGCGATGAAGCTTATGATAATGCTGTAATCACAAAGAATAGGACTAAGGTTTTTCACGATAAAAGCATTTTAAGGAAAACATTTTTACCTGGTCAACAAGTCCTTCTTTATGATTCACGATTACACCTTCACGCGGGTAAGCTCCGATCTCGATGGAAGGGACCTTTTGTTGTGCGGTCTGTATACCCGCACGGGGCAGTAGAAGTTGAAAATGTTAAAAACGGCATTATTTTCAAAGTAAATGGACATAGATTAAAGCCGTATTATTCCACTGACCCCACGGAGGAGCTCTTGTTCTTACAAGAGCCAGTTTATTTGGATTAAAATTCCTCCGTCTCACCTTCATATCCTGTATATCATTGCATATTTTTTGAACGAAGGTGAGTGAAAGATAAGTTTGGGGGAAGTGCTTCACTTATATATTTTGCCCCCACTAATAATTCCCCCCAGATTTACAGTTTTGTAGGTATAACATTTGGCAACAGTGAGGACACTGTTGAAAACAAGTTTGGGGGAGGTTTGTGCTTATTTCTGCATCATTTGCATATCATCTGCATAAGAACAAAACATTTCTTTTAAAATCTATAAAAATTGAAAATTTTTCAAAACCCATAAAAATTTAAAAATTTTCAAATATAAAAATAATTTTAATATTTACACTTTTTTTTGTATATAAATAAGATAATGAAAGTTTAGATAGTGAAAAGTTACATCCATGAGATTAGAAAATTTTTAGAAAACTAAGAAAATTAGAAGTTTTCTTGTACGAACTAGTAATAAGTAGTTATGAGCCGTTGTCCCAAGGGTTAGTAAGATGAAAGACGTCACTAATCTGAGGATAAAAATAAGTCTGAAAAATAGTTTCTATTCTGGAAGCCAAACATTTTGAACGTTGCTACCCTGCTATTCGCACTTACACACGTCTTGAAGCCTGGGATAGTAGAGGATACCTTGAAATGCTCTTGTCTTAAAGCCGATGTATAAAAAAATATATATGGTGAGAAAAAATGGACACTGGTTTTGTTATCACCGAGGGAAATAAAAAATATATAGCGAGGGTGCTTTTTCATCTAGTGCCCTAAGGCCAACTGGTCTGGGAGTCACTGCTATACCTAAGGTGGTGCAAGATTAGGAAAATACACCAAATAAGCAAGCACATGAGTAATCGGTTGGTTAGTACCTCAAGAAGTATTGACGGTCGCATGAAAGTGTGTGAGCTCATCGAAAAAAAAAAAGAGAAAAGTACTGAGGCTGATGGGCAAGAGTATGATAGCTTGAATTGAATTCTCCGGGTGTAGGGATGTCTTTACACACACGCAGGGTTATATGATCGATGTTTGGAAGAAAGATAGGAATGAAGAATAAGACGATGTTTTATTGAGGGAGGACGTGATTTCTGACATCTTTTCATGACCATTAAGATAGGGCTCATGACAACCGAAAAGCTAGCTTAGTTTGAAACCCTAATTTTCAAAGTCTTTCTTTTACGATTCTCTTCTTTAAATGTAATATTCATGATCTTGCTTTTATTATTGGATTTTGTGGGTGCAATCCGCTGAAAACCCTCAGGAGAAAACACTCCTCCTACTAGGGACACCTAGAGGTTTAAAGGCTTGTTGCACATGCTCAGTGCAATCGGGTTGCCTACGAAAGTGTGCTAGTTAGTTTTTCTCTTTCTTTATTTTCTCCTTCTCTTTTTAATAAAACAATCGCTCGAGACGATCGAAATTAAGTTTGGGGGTATTTGATCAGTCGAAAATATTGCATATTTTAGCCGGCAATTTCCTCATCATTTGCATTCATATAGAAGTGTTCGGTATCTGTATTTCACATATTAGCAAATCGGTCGCAAAATATCAAATTACATGTATTCGACCTTAAAACCGGCATTTCTAGGGAAATTGACTGCATTGCATTACATGGCATATTTTCTATATATCGCAACCCGTGTTTCGAAGTCTGTGCAGGAAAGAGAAGCTTGCTCGATCATTACACCGCTCGAAAGATTCGTAAACTCAATAATTTCAAATCTGGTATCAACCCAAAGGAGCAATCATAAATCAACATATCAGACAAAGCCCTAGACATCAGTACAAAGATACACCTGAAAGCACCAAGCCCAAGGATCCAACATGGCCGCGGATCCGCGGCATGGGCTTGCTAAGGCCGCGGATCCGCGGCTACTTGATGACTTCATCTCTTAAGTTTTGGTGCACAACTCCTGAATCAGTGGCTACAGTTCAGAAATGTAATCCAAGTTCCAGAAAACTCCAGAGAGTTCTACCAGATCAGCAAACACTTTGAGTTTCATTAAACTAGCCTAATCATTCTAGAACTTTCCCTAAACCCTAGCTTAAACCCTAAGCTAGCTCCTAACAAACTCCTTCTAGAAACTCTTCAACAAACTTTGGGAGGGAAAGTTCAAATTCAAATCTAAACCTAGGGTTTGGGAGTTCTATAAATAAGACCCTAGGCTCACTCATTATTCATGTTGGGAAATCTTGGAAAATTCAACCCATTTTATAGTTTTAGCCAATCTCTTTCTTCATCCCCTCTTCCTCAAGTTTAGTGAGAGAGCTTGTAGGAAACCCTAACCATAATTCCAAGCCAATATCAAGAATCCCGAGTACCCATTAAGCAAGAAGCCTTACAACCTTTAGGAGCGGAGCCGATTTCAACGGAGCAAGCGATCCGAAGCCGATCCACGACTCACGAAGCCGAGCGACGCCCGATCAACAATCTAGATTCTTCTTCTTGTAGTTCTTGAAGCAAATGTAATCAAAATTGTTGAGATCAATAAAGGTGATATTTTTTTATCTTGTTTTCTTTAATTTCTGCATCATGAATTCTTTACAATTCGTAAATCTTTTCTGTGCTGTGATGTGTGAATAAAACTCCGCTCGTCGAGGAGTCGAGACGGATAATAGAATGATGATGTAACATAGCTTTAATCGATTCTTGAGTCCCACGAGTTTTGTAAACCCTAGCAAGTTCAAGAAACGACAACCCATTTCGTTTCGATGCTTTCTTGATTGACATCGATCGAAATTGGGGAGTTACGATCGTTTCTTGAATTTGGTAGAGGCTAGAAAAGGAATGATATCGACGAAAGAACAAGGGTTATAGGATGAAACCCTAGTTTCACGAGAAAGCCCCAACTCTCGTCGATGATCATCGATCTAGTATCAATCCTTCGAAGGACAAGAACACGATATCTTTAGATTACATCACGTCTATTGATCCTATCGATTCCTACGAGCCTCTCTTATATTCTTGATTGTTGATTGGAAATATTATCGAAACACCGATTCTTGATTGTTTATAGTTTCTTGATTCTTGCATAAAGAATAGTGACACTCGAATACAAATCATTCTTGAATCATGTTTTCTTTTATTGTTGCTTAACTTTTCATTTCAAACGTATCAAAATACAAGTGAATCGTGCAATCCCTGTGGACGATCCGCACTCACTACAAACTACATCCGACACCGTAGTTTGATTGCGGTCAAAATATTTTTTGGTTGTGATTTCTTTACAAATTTCTACAAACACAACGGAAAACTATCAATCAGCCGACCGGTAGGGAATGAAGAAAACCAATTAGCCTAAACGGTGTACAGAAGGTATTAAGATTAAGACAAAGCAAGGGATTAGTAAGAGGGCAAAGTAAATTGCGACTGATATTCACGACCAAACCAAGTATTTCTTCTCCAATCCTAAATCACCTTTGTATTTCTCCAGGACACTCCGTATCACTACGAAGATCCACAGTTTATTGGATACTCCATCGTATGGTTATATACGAACTCGAAAGGAACTTGTTCCAGTTCGGGGATGGATTCTGGTCCAGGAGAAATAGGAATAAGGTTTATTCGGTTGTCTTTTATCTTCACCTTCTCTCGCATTGCGGGTGCTCCTAGGATTAGGACAGTACACCCATTATGTTTATTGGATAGTCTTCTTCCAAACCATAGGCTGGTGCCGAACGGTGGGGAAGGAAGAAAACCAATTGGCCTAAAGGGGTGTGCAGAAGGTAGTGACTAAAGACATATAAAGGGATTTGGAAAGGTGGCAAAGAATTATACGGTTATAGTTGCGAATCTGGATAATGGTAGAGGCATTACTAGGAATACCAGGATAACCCATCGGAACATTTCAATGTTTCAATTCAACTGTGTACTGTTAAAAGAAAACTGATTTCCCGATTGGACACTTGCTCCAGGGTATGTATTTACCAGGTTTGATTCTCACATCTGTATGCTTTTACAGATGATGAGTGGGAGTAGGTTATTGGGAATTGGGTGATCATCCTCATTATATCGGGATTCGTTGTAATCGGTGATATTTGAGGAGATCACCTGGGCTGTTTGCCGGTCGGCAAATATTTGGTTTTGAATATCCGCTGTTGTGCACCAATTTCAAATTGATATATCTGTACGTCTATTTTCATAGAGTGAGATATACCTTTTGATATTATGTCGATGACATTTACCAATATCAGTAGATGGTTAGGTAAGGAGCATTAAACAGCGGTGTAATTCTTCTTAACCATAAGTACAGTTTTCAACCTACGACACACAGTGAAAGAGTTGTTAGACTCAGCGGACTTATACAGAGTATTGTATGTTGTCCAGTGTCCATTAGGACAGAGGGGTTGGTCCTCATACTATATTCTGTTTACTTTTAACTTCTCTAGTTCTTAGACATGTGTTTCGTAGAAACACAGGGTCTAAGTTTTGAGGAGTTATAGGTATTTGAATAGAGTAGAGAACCAGGTGTAGCAAGTATCAGGATTCTTCAAAGTGATCGAAGATGTAGATACTTGTGTATGGTATTCAGTTGATAGTAATGATAAAGAGAAATTGCTTCTCTTTCAGGTTACTCATAATTGGAAGCATTCCTAAGTTGAGTAACGCTGATCGGCCTCCTTCCATTTAGTTGACATGCACTGGAGATAGCTGCATGATTTGAATCTGGTTCAATTAAATCAGTGCCTCTGGTTCTATATTGGATATAGTACAGTTCATATCTTAACATTGTTAAGGTACGGGAAGTTGTCCGGCTTATGATTAAAACCAGACTCTGGATAACTCAAGGCACGTTTCTGTAATGGTTGTTTGTGGGTTGACCCAGGCTATGACGAGGGTTGACTTTCTACCATCTGGGAGATCAATAGTAATATTGTTCCAGACTCGCCACAGTTTTAATAAAAATGGATTTTTTCAGAAAACAGTAGTGGGAGTATGGTATAACTGGAAGTGATTCCAGAACCGCAAACGATTACTGAAGATTTGATAAGGAACCTAAAGATTCAATCTGGTTTGACATTCCATTGGCCACTCCGCAGATACGGTGGGTAACTTCAGGCACCCGAGAGGTACTCCGATAGCCTCAAGGACGGTGACAGGGAAGTTCTTGTTTACCCACACTTGCCATTGCTGTTGTTCCAGGCTGCGAGACCCGGTGGGAGGATGAGTATAGCGTCGTTCTAAACTAGCTTTAGAAGTGTACGTATATATGACTCTGCCAGAGGGTTGTCGTAGTCAGTGGGAGCAGCGGAAGCATTGGTGGACATCAGGCTTATGTCTATTTATAGATTAAAGCAGATATAGCGGAGATAGATCATCTATTTCTGATGTGACAGTCATAGGTTTGACGTCATCAGAATAGGGGATGGATCTGTTAAGATGGTAGTAGGGTGTGATGTCCTGGTATTGGATGACATACACAAAGTAGGAAGTGATATTCCTATACTACGATCGGTTATACTTTGGTCGTCACACAGTGGTTTCTCCAAAAAGGAAATGGATTTTGTATCAGACATACTGGTTACTAGATCTATGGTTTTAGGTCTAGATTTGGGTGGTTTCCCAATCTGGGTACTTAGACAGCATTCTAAGAGTATTTAGAATGGACGACTCCTGGCACAGTAGTGTGCCTGCAGGTGATGGAGTCACCCTCTCTAAAGGTGTCTTATAGACTAAAGTAGAGAGGGATGTGTATGATTGGCAGATCACTTGCTTAGGCAATTGAGTCAATCATGAGATGTCAAGTACCACACCAGATGTTGTTCTTGCACTAGATGCAATAAGTTGATATTGATCCAATCCTGGAGAAACAGTCGGGAGCAACTTTAGAACATAAGTAGATGTTCTAGGGAAATGATAACGACAGCCTCATTAAGGAGACAGTTATCATTCCAGGCTTCCAAGGTGACCTGGACGACAAGGAGGTTGTCAGAGGTATAGTTTTTCCCTCTGATGAGGGGCAGTATTTTGGACAGGTGATCCAAGGCAATACTGAGGGAGGCATGGCGCAGGATACTGATTAAGTTCAGTTGACGATACAGTCTGAGAAGTTTGGATTTGGAGTTCATTTATGAGCTAGGTCCCATCAGACATCCAGACATTCTAAAGACAGGTATTGCTCATTTCGGGAGATGGCTTTCTCCGCGAACTTGAGATATAGAGAGACATAGAAAGAAACATCCAAGCGGATCCACTCACTGAGGCTATTCCTCGAACGCAATAGTCTCGCAAACGAGTTTTGTGAGACTGACAAGTAGAGGAGTTGGGTGTTCGGTATCACACGGGCTGTGAGTATGCGACATCGCAATAATTAGCCTTGAGTGCAAGTGGGAGATTGTTGGAGATAGTGCCCTCAGAGTCAATTATTGGATCACAGGCACGTGATTGCAATGATTGAGGGAGGACCTATCCCGGTAGGACAGTCTTACTCGAGATGATAGTATGCTATCTGGTTTACCTTTATCATCGTGTACTGCTTTAGGTGACCTGACAGGTCGCTATTACACGTTGATAGAGCCCCTAGGATTCTTGCTTGACTGCCAGCGGTATGAGGGCGATCATATAAGTGAGAGCTGGAGTCTATAAGCACATCCTTAAAAGGTCCCTAGTCGTGGGAGTTTCAATACAGGGCATCGATTCTCCAGAGTAGACTAGTGTATACAGTCGAGACCCCGACGAGGGGCGGTGGCCGGTCTCACAAGCCACTGGTGTCAGTTGGTTCACCTAAGATGTATACAGGTGCTTATTGGGTTATGAGTACACCGGACAGGACTCGCCGGGAACATGCTAGTTGGTCTTATACCTGACGTCAGATAGCAGTTCCCAGGTGACATGTGTACAGATTAGTTCATCGACCTGGGGATCGTCATTTGTCTCGTGTGAGTTCCCACTGTGCTTTGATTACTACCCTACCACGGCTCAAAGGAGTCGTGCAAACAGGTTTTAGTTGGGTACAGTCCCGAGCCACATGGAGGCAGTGAGCGGATCTTCAGGGGTTCGTCTCTCCCGGTATTGGGGGTGAGGTCGCGCTGTGTCTAGGAGAGCCATTACACGAAGTCCTTAGCCAAGGCAGGAGATTTACTGGTAGGTATTCCAGTAGTATCTCAGGGTGTTCTGGGCTACACTCCGACACGACTTGTACCGCTTTTTGGGGTCTGACTTTTACCAACCCCCTAGGCCCGACATGCGATGCTCATAGACGAACGGACCGGACTGTACGGATATTGTCACTGACAGGCTCAGTAGGGTGTCAGGATGAGTTCGCTCATCGATGTCCCTTTTGGTCAATAGCTGGTGGCCCGTCACGTATTGGCTTATAACTCTGACGTGCTAGTGGTTAAATCCACAGCCATAGTATTGACGAGTCTTTAGAGTCCACCACACTTTCAGTTACTCAAGCTTTCGGGCGAAACGCTGTAGAGGCCGTATGGAGATATGGCAGGGTCCGATCAGATACGCGCGGTATTGCACGAATCAGGATCGGACGGTTAGTACTAGAGGCCGTATGCATATATGGCGGGGTTCGATCAGATACGTGCGGTATTGCACGGATCAGGATCGGACGGATATTACTAGCCGGCTTTGGTTTAAGCCGGATCCTAGTATAGTACAGTGTAGATTTTGTCTCTTTGCATTTGTGTTCAGTGGGAATACAAATGCGGGTGTGTATGCACAGTATCGGGGTTTTCCTGTAATTTATTACGGGACCAGTTTTCTGGAGTTGCCAATTTGCATTCCGTTCCGGCCGGTTTTCCTTTGTTCTTTCCCGGCCGGACCTTTTGATGGAGGGTGTTATTTGCAAGTTTGCAAATAACACATTGTGGAGGGGTTTCTTGCAAATGTATTGATTATGATGGCATCTTTTCTTTTCAACCATCATTTGATTCTCTTTACATCACTTGATTTGTTTTAGAGTTGATTAGAGTTTGATGTGAGATTGTTATCATGATGTTTTGGTTGTGGTCACCCTCCACCTTTTCCTACACTCACCTTCCTTCTAGTGTTGGTTTTATTCCTCCACCATTCTCACTAGATGAGAGAGGCTACACTTGAGAGAAGAGAAGAAGAAAGGGTTTTCATTTTGAGTGTGACATTTTTGATCTCATTTTCATGCTAAGAAAAATGCAAGCACCATTTTTATTATCTTTATTCCTCCATCATCTTCAAAGGCAACATAAACCCCAAATGAGACATAGACTCTACACTACACATTCTACAGCAAATCTTGGGCACGTCGACTTGCCAGCTTCGTGCCCGAGTTGCCTCGGTATTGAGGTGGGAGCCCGTAAAAGATGCAGGCGATGTGGAGCCCTTCCGGCAAGGAGGCGACGACCGGAGTTTCCGCAGGAGATCGGGACGACGACAAGAAGACCGGAGGACTCGGATCACTCGGTATATCTCTAACCCGTCTTGTAGTTTGCTAGAACTAGTTTAATGGTCCAATCCGGGTGCTTAGTGCGCGGTGGTGCCGGTTTGCTAAGTTCGCAAAATTAAAGTTTATCACCGGTTCCGCATTTGGCCGTCGGATTGACGGCCGGGGCGCCGCCGTGCACTTACAGAGACGAATATTATATTATATATATGATATATAATAAACGTTGCTTATATTTTGCACCTGTGCTAGTCCGGCCCCCGCTCTATCGGTAGTTAAGCAACCTAACGGTGCATGACGAAGCTTAGTGGCGAATCCGGATGGCATAAGCGTACGTTCTATTTTTGTTTCATTTTTCTGTAATGTTTAGGAAACATTAAATGATGAGGCTTCATTAATGAGATTAATGAAAAGAAAGAAACCTAATGATGTTGTAGAACTAAATTTTTAAACAAGGTAGCTTTAGTTTTTTCTTTGCATAGTGGTATTCCTTGATGAATATCCAGCACCTCATTCGATGAGGAAAGAGCCGAGATCCCTTCACCGGGAGTGACCTCTTTAGCGAAACTAGCAAATACTACAACCCACTCGGTTTTGTTTTTGATAGCTTGTCTAGTACTTTCTTTGCATAGTGGTATTCCTGAATATCAGCACCTCATTCGATGAGGAAAGAGCCGGGATCCCTTCACCAGGAGTGACCTCTTTAGCGAAACTAGCAAAAGCCTCAAAAACACTAGATTCTACAACGATATCAAGTTCATTACGCTCATGGTTTTCTTAAAAACCTGCGTAGCCCTCCGTCATTTCAGATAAGTGCTATTTTAGTATTCGTGCTACGTTTATTGGCCTGCGTCAACACGTAGTGTGCGGTAGCTGAATTAGTGCTTATCTGCAGCATGTGATGCGATTGGATTATGGTAGTCGTGCGACTTTTTTGGCCTGCATCAAGAGTCGTGCAGGTGGGTTTAATTCAATCAAGAAATGAACGGGTTGAACTTGACTAATGCCCTATGGTTTGTTGTCCTGCGTCAAGGTCATAGGATATTAGGGGTAAAAACATTATCGGGAATTTCAGGTGTTGAAATTTGCAATAAGATTGCATACCTTCTATATGATAGTTAGATCCCGATACCTACTGCGAGTAAGAGTTACTCCTGGGAGAGTTTTGCACTTTACAATTAGCTAATCCAATAGGTGCCTAGAAAGGTGTTAACGGGGTTATACCTCTAGGGAAATGAGGTTTATTTTAATTAGGTTCGTGCGAAAGCATGGGAAACCTCCCTTGGAGTACCGATACCAGCCTGGCCGAACGATTGGCGAACCTGAAGGGTGTAATTAATCCCGTCTAATCTTACATTTTAGGGTTTGAAGGAAGATTTGATAAAAACAGTGGGAGCCATCTTGATTAGAGAAAAACCAATATAATCTTGCAAAGAGCGCACGCAAAGTGATTATCCTTCTCTCTCTCCTGGTAGCGACCAATGAAATACCTTAATCAAGATAATAATTTGGATATATTGACCGAACCTACTTATTATACTGGGCTAGGTTCCGCTCTATCCTATGATTGTCATAAGTATGAGCAAGGAATATGGGAATATCCGGATTCCCATACCACCCAAACGAAGAATAAGCATGTTGATGAATAGTCTTCGGGTGTGTTTGTAACCGAGAACTATTTCTCAATTAGCTCTGCATCCTAGGTATTGGATACCAGATCAAGATCCCACATATGTAATTTGTTACATAGGCTATAGAGAGGTAGAGAACTGGGAATGGGTGGTATATCTCTAACAATAGGGAATGGTGCAATTGCTGAAGCCAAAGTAGTTGGCAAATATCACCTAGTGTTAACAACTGGTAATACATTGATTCTGAGCGACTGTTATTCCGTACCAAAAATATTGTGAATATTTTCCTAAATTAAGTGTTGATTGAGTATGGTACGTTGTATAACAGTATACACGTTCTGAATCAAACCACAGTTATAAAGGCACAGAATACACACAAGAGGAATATTTCAGAAAAGAACGAAGTCCTCTTGTGGTATTGTAGACCAGGTCATATCGATGAGACAAGACTAGCTAAAGTTGCATAAGGATGCATATTTGAATCCGTTCGAATTTACATCTTATAAAACTTGCCAGTCATGTCTCAAAGACTAGGTGGCCAAATCTCCGTTTAATGGAAACGGAGAAAGAGCTACTGAACTCTTGGACAGATAGATGGTGATATATGCAGTCCTATGTCTACACATGCCAGGGATGGTTCCACGTACTTTATTACATTCACCGATGTTCTCTCAAGATACGGACATGTGTTCTTGTTGAAACACAAATCTGAATCTTTTGAGAATTTCAAGGAATATAAGTACGAAGTTGAGAACCAGATGGGTAAAAGTATTCAAATCTTTTGATATGATCGAGGAGGAGAATACTTGAGCAGGGAATTCCGAGACTATTTAAAAGAGAATGAGATTCTCTCTCAGTTTACTCCTCCGTATACACCACAGCACAACGGTATATCGGGATGGAGGAATCACACCCTATTAGATATGGTGCGCTCTATGATGAGTAATGCTGAATTACCTATTTCCTTTTAGGGATATGCACTTGAGATAGCTGCATACCTATTGAATAGAGTTCCAACCAAATCCGTTGCCTACCACTCCATATGAGATATGGAATGGGAAGAGACAATCTCTTAAACGAGTTAAGATATGGGATTGTCCGGCCTATATTGAAAAGCAAAATCCGGACAAGCTTGATGCAAGGTCAGTTCTGTGCAAGTTTGTAGGATATCCCAAACATTCATGAGGGTATATCTTCTACCACACCGAGGAACAAAAGGTGTTTTGTTTCTCGACATGCCTCCTTTTTTAGAAAAGAAATTTCTTGTAAAAGAAATTAGTGGCAATGAGGTAGAACTGGAAGAAGTTCCAGCAACGCAAACTATAACTGAAGATTTGGTGGAACCGAAGGATTCAACAGTCCCCGATGAACCGCAGCCACTCCACAGATCTAGTAGGGTTCCTCATCTACTAGAGAGATACTACGGTTTTCTCGTAGACGGTGGGAGCGAGAATTGCATCATGGAAGATGATGATCCAACTATTTTCGTGCAGGCCATCATGAGTGGGGACTCCGTAATATGACTGGATGCTATGCGATCTGAGATGGAATCCATGTACACCAATAAAGTATTGACTTTGTATGTTACTCCTGAAGGGGTAAAACCCATCGGGAACAAGCGGATCTTTGAGAAAGATAATTTGGTGTAGATGGAAAAGTTGAGACTTTCAAAGCTAGACTTATAGAAAAAGATTTTCGTCAACGACCTGGTGTCGACTATGATGGAACTTTTTCTCCTGTCGCTATGCTTAAGTCTATCAGGATCCTACTTGCCATTACTGCATACCATAATTACGAAATTTGGCAGACTGAACGTCAAAACCGCTTTCTAAATGGTGATTTAGAAGAGTGCGTGTATATGGCACTGCCAGAGGGTTTCGTAGACAGTGGGAGCAGCGAAAGCGTATGCAAGCTTCTTAAATCCATCTATGGATTAAAGCAGGTATCGCGGAGATGGAACATCTGTTTTGATGAAGTTGTCAAAGAGTTTGACTTCATCAAAAATATAGATGAACCATGTATATATAAGAAGGTTGTAGAGAGAAAGGTTCTCCTCCTCGTTTTGTACGTGGATGATATACTCTTGATAGGAAAAGATGTTCCTATGCTACACTCGGTCAATCTCCTCTTATCACACAAGTTCACCATGAAATATCTGACTGATGTCTCCTACATCCTGGGGATATAGATCTATAGAGATAGATCTAAACCGTTTTGGGATTGTCCCAATCTAGGTACATAGACACCATACGAAAGGGGTTTAATTAGTATGGAAAATTCTAAGCGTGGTAATATACCCGCTTGTTCTGGAATCACTCTCTCCAAAGAGATGTCTCCCAAGACTGATTTAGAGAGGGCTCGTATACAAGGGATACCCTATGCTTCGGCAGTCGGGTCAATCATGAATGCGATGTTATGTACCAGACCAGATGTAGCTTACTCACTAGGTGTAGTGAGTAAGTATCGAAAAGATCTTGGGGAAAACCACCAGACAGCTGTGAAGAACACTCTTAAGTACTTGTGAAGCACTAAAGAGATGTTCTTGGTGTATGGTAACGGTGAACTCTAGGTGGAGTCCTTTACCGATTCGAGTTTCTAGAGTGATAAGGACGACTGAAAGTCAGTCTCGGGTTTTGACTTTACCCTCAGTAGAGGGACGGTATGTTTGAAGGGTTCCAAGCTATATACCGTAACAGACTCGTTGATAGAGGCTGATTACAACATTACCAACGTTGTTGCCAAAGAGGCTGTCTGGATGAATAAAGTTCATAAGATGAACTTGGTTCCTACCATTGAGCATCCAGTACCTGTGTATTGTGATGACAATGAAGCTGTGGCTTTAGTCTAGGAACCCCGGTCCCATCAGCGATCCATATATATTCTTAGACAGTATCCCCTGATCAAGGAGATATTCTTAGACAGTAACACCTGATCAGGGAGATAGTTGATCTCTGGGAGATCGAGGTTAGGAGAGTTGACACAGAGGATAACATAGCGGATCCACTCACTGTCACGACCCGAAATTGGCACGTGACGGCCCTAATACTACGCAACGTCTACAGGCGTAACGCAGTAAAAGAAAGCCAAAACCCAGAAATCTAAACCATTAAAAGACAAGAAAAGATAAGAATCATTGTTTAAACTTTTGAAAATCTTAAGTATAAATTCTTTAAGTCCAATTTACTTTCTTGAAAATTTCGGCAGCACCTCCTTTGTAAAAACCAATCCCAAAAATAGGTATAATATAAATATAAAGTAAAGCATCCCCAACGGGAGAAAATCCACGCCCAACAGCGGAAAATAACCACCACAACAGATATACGACGCCGTAGCGAAGAAATAAAAGACGATAAAATGGAAACTGTATAAAAGACAACCCAGTCACAAAATAATATACAATATCGTCCTCACCAAGTCTCTAAGTCAACATGAAAATAGTAGATGGAGAGTACAAGGATATAACGAATATACAATACAACAACGAATAACCACAAAACCCACCTAAGAAAACTGCACACTGTGAGCTGATGCGGTAACCGCAGCAAAAAATGATAAGATAGATGAATAGCCTGCCTCGACTACTCTGGGGAACAACCTGCAAACACTGTGGCACAATGGGGGTGAGTTTCCAACACGTGAATAGTAAATAATATATGCAGGTAATCTCAAGTATGCACGTACATCGCTAATCTAACATAAGCAACTAATAGCAACAAAAGTCATGTGTGCAATAGTCATGAAAGGTACACTAGCAGGTATCACTAATACATGAAGAAGTAATATGACAATCAGTTTGCAACAATCATGTAAGGTACTCTATCAGGTACAACTAATACATGAAGTGATGATATGACAATGTATATATGCAACAGTCATGAAAGGTACTCTCTCAGGTACTACTAGTACATGAAGCAACGCATATAAAGTAAAAGTATGTAAATACAACAGTCATGGAAGGTACTCTATCAGGTACTACTAATACATGAAACAGTGCATAAACAATAAATGTGGAGTATGGAATGAAACATGTCATTTCCACGGAATCCTGACATCGTGGTAGGATCAAAGTCCATCAAGACAATCCAAATCCCAATTTCCTCAAATCAGCCCCCAAATTGGCTCTCATATCATATATGTCTCACAAATCCTTAATGTACAATATCGAATAAATCTCATATATCGTGAATGTACAAAATCAGCAATCTCATATATATCCTGTATCTAATATCAAATGAATCGCCTATATCCCAAATCCAATATCAAATAAATCTCTAACATCCTAAATATATTTGCATGAATAAATATGATGATGTATATAAATTGATATCAATACACATATATTAGCGTCCCATTCCACTAATATTGGTGTAAAGGCATATATAACAGCGTCCCATTCCACTGTTATATATACTTAGGAGTAAAAAGAAATATCATGAAACCAATGTGTCAAGCATCGACACAGAAATGTTGATCCATCAGGTGCTGTCACCAAGACTGGTCCCCTGATAGGTACGTATCATACGCTATCCCGAAAGCTCGAGTGCCTAGCTCTGACCCTCGCCTCTCGACGCATCCATACGCACATGACTCCCATCGGTATCCCCATGATAACCGCCGAGTCATTGGTAATGTCACCGGAAAGTATGGTTCCCCCACTAACTCATCTCCTCACTGAGATTCTTGTCCCGAGGTACCTCCGGGCCCCACCATGTACCCGCACACGGACCCCTACGTTCCTCATGTGGGGTATATATATATCCGAACCGATAAATCTGATGGTGGCTGCTGAAATATTATATCAAGAGAAACCGGGTTTTTCAAATAATACATAATTTCATGAACTCCCACGGTCCCCAAATCCAGAAACATCATGAAAAATCCATATCTCAATGCGAAAATCCATGAATATAATATATGCAACATAAAACTGTAATGAAAGCATATAAAGGGAAAGCCGCTAATTAACTGCAACAAGTTAATATAAAATATCATGCGGTTCCTATTTTCTCCAATTCTAAATAACATCAAGTAAAGGTAAACATTTAGCTATAACCAGATATATGTGTAAACATAAAGGTATAGCAAGGTATATGTATCAACCTATAAGTAATGATGTAATATACCCTCTGGGTATAAGTGAAGTATGTGTGCAAGGTATACCTGTAGCTATGTCATGAAGTGTGTATGTACCTATCGCTAATGGTACAATACTCTATAGGTATATAGGTAACTAGCATGTAAGCATGTCGAAGGCATATGTGTAAGCATGTAGGTATACAGGTATGCTATATGTCATATGCATAAAGAAATATGAATTAATGTCTCAATGTCCCTATCCAAACAATATTATATCTATACGGGTGTTGTACGTGACATGGAAATTATTGACGGTGTGTGTGGCATACAATCAGTGCTCGTGTAACAAGAGTCGTCAATAATATGTACAGTGTCCTAAGGGTACTAGTCTAAGCACAACAATTAATTAAGCAATAAGGTGTATGCGCAAATTCTAAATATGAAATAGAATGTGCGACAAGTCAAGTCATCTATAACCCAGACGCATAACGCCCTGCGGGCTATTCCCCCATAGATGTTAAATCTACTCACCAACGCTCCTGGCTAAGTGAAGCCTACCACATGTTTTCCCTTTGTCGCAGCGTCCGAAGTCACCGCCTGCGAACATAAAATTTCACAAACACATCACATAAGCTAAATATCCAAAAACAACGAAAAGACAACGAAACGCAAGGATAACGCCCTGAAAATGCACTGCGCACTTAGCGCATCTATCGCGCACGACATCGGCCAAAAACACTAACTAGGGTCGCTAAACTACGAAACACCATGCCTAGACTCTGATCGTCCCGATTACGCAACACAACACAATAAATACGAGGAATATAATAGATATAACCTCGAAACGACTAATCGAACCCACGTCGGAAAAACCCCGAAACCTAGAAAACAACTTATCGCAATATTTCGCAGTAGAATCAAGCTAACACATTTCTAGCGATTACAAACACTTTAAAATAGCTTAACTAAGCTATCAAAACCAATTCTATATTTTTAACACTTGCAAAATTAGTTTTAGCAAAAACCTAGTAAGCAATATAACATAATTAAACAAAGTATTCATTAACAATAATTAACATTTTCTACTAGGTTAAGCTTTTCCTAATCACAAATTAACACTTCAATAAAACGTTAAACACTTAAATCAAGTTTTAACCTTAACTTGAATTTCTAAAACCATTTCTAGAATTTTGAAACATGAAATTAAAGCTTAAATTAACATCTAATTAAGCTAGCATAAAGTATTAAGCAACAAAAAAGAGATTAGAATTAAGGTTTTATATCTTCAAGAACACCACTTGAATCAAGAATAAAACCAAACTTTAGCCTCCAAAATCCTCACTAGAATGAAGATCCAAGCAAATTTTGTGAAGAAGAATGAAGGTTTCGGATTTTATTTGAATTTCTATGAATTAATTTGGATTTTTCATGATTTATTTGAAGAAAAATGAGAAGAAATGAAGCAAAAATGATGAAGGGCAGCAAGGGAATGATTGTGGCCGGCCAAGGAGGAAGGTAGGTTTTGTGTGGAGTTGTGTGGAATTTTCTAGAAGGAAAAAATACAATAATTTGCATAATAAAACAAAAATAGCATTATTCACCATTTTCTTTAAAAAAAAATCTATTAATTCCACAAAAAATCAAGATATTTGGAGAGAAGGTTCTAAACATATTTCTAATGATTAGTTTAGCATAAAAACCCATTTGTAGTAATTTACCCGCATAAAAAAATAATTACCACAAATAAAGTGCCCAAATAAAGCATTAAAATAATAATTTAAATAGGGAAAAATTCTATCTGAACCAAAACCTCGCATATACCCCCAAATTTCGCGCACTAGCTTTATTTTAGCAAAACTAGGTGCCGGCAAGTTTCTACGGACGTTTCATCGAAATCGGGTTAAAACGGAAAATACCGACTATTTTGCCCTAAAACGGAAAAATTCGCAAAACGATTTCTGAAACGTTACACTCACCAAGGCCGTCTCCGAGATGCTATTCGAGAGACTTTTGGGACGTTGGGTATGAGATACTACAACAACTGACTTTAGTGCATGTGGGAGATTATTAGGAATATGTATGCCCTAGAGGGCATTTTTTTGATATAGTGGATGCTTGAACATATATATAGAGGAATTTCTTTCTCGACATGATAGTATGCTATCTGGTTACCTTTATCTTAACATGTAGACTGGTATTTTTACTGTCTGTCTCTTCCATGTTGATAAGGCCCAAAGGATATGTACTTGACTACCAGGATTATGATGAGATCATACTAGTAGGGCCAGGGTGGTCCAAAAGTACATCCTTTAACAATTCCTTGTCGAAGGGATATCGAGACAGGGCATCGATATTGCAGAGTAGACTAGTGTGTATGTTTCTTGTCCCTTGGAGGGCGATGGTTGATCCCATAACCATTGGTGTGTGACATCAAAGATTGTACACAGGTGCTCATTAGAGAATGGGTACACCGAACGGACTGGCCAAGGACTCCTAGTTGGTATTATACCTATCGTCAGATAGCAGTCATCTGGTGACACTGGTACAGGTTAGTCTGTAGACCCGAGATCGTCATAGAGTCTTGTGTGGCTCCCACTGTGCTTTGATTTCTTCCCTGCCACGCTCAAGAGGAGTTGTGCAAACAGGTGGATTTTGGGTACAGTCCCAAGTCACATGGAGGCAATGAGCGATAGGAGGGGTTTCGTCTCTCCCGGTATTGGGGGTTGATGTTGTGCTATGCTCGATTAGCTATAACCGGAAGTCCCTGGCCAGGATGCAGCTGAGATTTACTGATAACAGTTATCATTAGTTTCTCGAACCGTTATAGGCCAGACATCGACATGACTTATCACGTTACTGGGGTCTGACGTTTACCATCCCTAGACATGATATGCGACATATCAGATGAAGAGACCGGACTGTATGGTAGTGTTACTGATAGGCTTCATGTAGAGTATGGACAAGCTTGCTTGTTGATCTTCATATCTCTCAATACCCGGGTAATCGTTACATCCAGCTAATACCGCTGACGGCATGTAGGTGACTGATGTGATCATCACCTACTGCTGGCGTATTGACGAGTCTTTAGAGTCCCACATAGAAGTTCCCTGGTTTAAGGGAAACGAAGTAGGATACATATGTGATATGTATGTGTGCCTGATTAAATACGTGTATGTGATACCGTATTGTAATCTGGAAGTTATCTGTTATCGAGTTAGGTTATATGTGATATAACCTATTATTGAATCAAGTGTTGATTTGATAATATGATACATAGATAAATGATATTAGTCGGTTATATGTGATATAACCGGATTATTAAATCAAGTGTTGATTTAATAATGTGATATATATTATATTTGATATAATTATATCTTAACTAATATTATTAGCTCACTATTATTCTTCATAATGTGTGTGTATATATATATATATGAAGCATGGCTTATTTTCTATTTTTGTGAAAAATAGAAATGAGGTGGAAAATGAGAGCATGGTTTCAAGTATGGCATTTATATTTGTTTATTATACTTGACTCACTATTCAAGCATGGTTGCAATTTATTATTGCAATTTTATTCCATGCTTGAATAAGTGAGGTCAAGGGTGTGCCATTCTCAAGACTTAGTTTTTTTTTTTTTGAGTTTATTTTCTTCACATGAGCTCTGGAGCTCTCTTGCTCTCATCTTCTTCCTCTTCTTCATGCTATCAAAACTCCAACCCCTCACATGTGATGTGAACCATGGAGTTTTGAATAAAACTAGTGAGCAAACCAAATCCCTTAATTCACCATCCCACACCAAACTAGCACTTTGGTGTGGCGTGTTTCCTTCACTAATAGGAGATTAGTGAAGAGGTAGCTTGAGCTAGCGGGCTTCGCGTGGATCACCTTCGGCACGAAGGTCATCGGAGGAAGCTCGTCCAAACCCTCAAGTGGAGCCTAGTGGAGTTGCGTGGACTACTACACGGAGCCTATAAAGTGAAGGACTCGATATACGAGGGTATAGCTATCTTTTTAAGTCCATGATGCACACCCCACGTGTCGCGGGGAGGCGGAATACTTTAAAACGGTTTTCTCACCTCAAAAGAAACTAGTTTTTGCTTTGCATCACGAACTTTTTCCCACTTTAGGATCTTTATTAAACCTTAACTAACAAAACTAAACTAAGAGAGAGAGCTAACTACTATGTAAAGGAGTTATACCCTCGTTCCTAGTCCTTCGGGTCTTCAAGTTGCTCCTTGCTCCTTGGTTCAAGCTCCTTCCTTTGGCTTCTTCTAGGTCTTGGAAGAGTTCGGTTGCCGGTCTCCTTTGCGTCGAAGATGGATCCACCCGAGGGGACTATGATCAAGCTTCAACCTCTATGAGATACCTTAGTGATCTAACTTCCTAGGAAAGATTACTAAGTGGATGTAGAGAGAGTGTGTATTGGACTAGTTGATCTCAAAACTCATTGTTTTGCAACACATGCAAGTGTATGAGCTTGAGGAAGAAGGAGAGAATGAAATCTAGGAGAGAGAAAGCTTTTGTGAGAATGAATGAAAAATGAGAAGAGAGAATGGTTAAGTCTTGAGCCAATAATTCAACCATGGCATTATAAAATCATATAATCTACAACCATGCTTGAATAGTGCCTCTAAATGAAATAAACAAATACATAACCATTCTTCAACCCATGCCTCCTAATTTCCACCTCATTAATTCTATAATAAAAAAGAATAAAACAATAATTAGGTGTCTCCTTCTAGAAGGTCAATCTTGTGAATTTACAAGAACGCCCTTTTTCCGTATTTTCATACCCGTATCCGTATTCCGAAAAATACGGATACACTGAGATCAGTATAATCCAATACTATAATACTAGTATCCGGCTTAAACCAAAGCCTACCAGTATTATGCATCTGATCGTCATTCGAGTAGCCAGTACACGAATGCGATCGAAACCCTGCCATAAGACCATACAATATCTACATCATCTCGCCTGATCCAGGGAAACCCTCTGTGTGGGACTCTAAAGACTCGACAGTACGCTGACAGTGGGTTTAACCACAAGTCCGTTAGTGGCACTAGCTGTACGTAACGGCAACCCAGGTACATGTCGAAAAGGAGGCTAACGAGCGAACTCGTCCGTAACCCCTACCGAGCCTGTCCGTGACAATATCCGTGCAGTCCGGTCTGTTCGTCTGAGAGTATCGCATGTATGGTCTAGGGAGGTGGTGAACGTCAGACCCCTAACAACCATACAAGTCATGCCGGTATGGCTCAAGACCATCCGAGAATCTACTGGTCAGTCCACCAGTAATTCTTAATCAGCCCTGGCCAGGGACTTATTGTAATGACCAACCGATCACAGTACGATATCGACTCCCTATACCGGGAGAGATGAATCCCTAACAGTCGCTTACTGCCTCCATATGGCTCGGGACTGTATCCAACTAAAACCTGTTTGCACGACTCCTTTAAGCCGTGGTAGGGTAGTAATCAAAACACAGTGGGAATTCACACGAGACAAATGATGACCTTAAGTCGATAGACTATCTGCACACATGTCACCTGAGAACTGCTATCTGACGTTAGGTATAATACCATCCATCCAATTCTCGGCGAGTCCTGTCCGGTGTACTCACACATAGTAAGCATCTGTATACAATCTTAGGTGCACATCACCAATGGCTGCGGGACCAATCCATCGCTCCTCGTCAGGGTCTAGATATGTATACACTAGTCTACTCTGGAACATCGATGCCCAGTCTCGATACTCCTGCGACTAGGGACATTTAAGGATATGCCTATTGACTATCAAGCTCCCACAAGTATGACTGCCATCACAACGCCGGTAGTCAGGCAAACATTCTACGGGCTTTATCAACATGTATATAAATACAAAGTAAAATATATCACAGGTTAAAATAAAGACAAACCAAATAGCGTACTATCATATCAAGAATGATTGTGATGTACATACATATCCCTAGCATCCTATACAATGAAGGCCTTTAGGGCATATATATCCAACAATCTCCCACTTGCACTAAGGCCTGTAATTGGCGCAATGAGTACCCACTGTCTGTACTAGATCCAGTTGCTGGCATACCGCATGCCCAACATCTCAAACAGCCTCTCGAACTGGACTTGAGGGATGGCCTTGGTGAATGGATCTGCCGTGTTGTCTTTTGTGTCCACTTTCCGCACCTCGATCTCCCGGCGATTCACGATCTCCCTGATCAGGTGATACCGCCTCAAGATATGCCTGGATTTCTGATGGGACCTTGGTTCCTTTGCTAATGCTACAGCCCCATTGTTATCACAATAAAAAGGATTGGATTGGAAATGGATGGAACCACCTGAAGTTCAGAGATGAACTTCTTCATCCAGACAGCCTCTTTCGCGGCATCGTTAGCATCTATATACTCAGCCTCCATAGTTGAGTCTGCGACGGTATCCTGTTTGGAACTCCTCCAACATATCGCCCCTCCATTGAGGGTAAACACAAAACTCGAAATGGATTTAGAGTCATCTTTGTCACTTTGGAAGCTGGAGTCGGTAAAAGCCTCGACCTGTAGGTCTCCATTACCGTAAACTAAGAACATCTCCTTAGTCCTTCTTAGGTACTTGAGAATGTTCTTTACCACTATCCAATGCCTCTCACCTGGGTTAGACTGATACCTGCTTACCACACTGAGTGCGTAAGCTACATCTGGTCTGGTACATAACATCTCATACATTGTGGATCCTACTGCCGAAGCGTAGGGTATAATGCCCATGCGAGCCCTTTCTTCATCATTCTTTGGAGACATCTCTTTGGAGAGGGTGATCTCGTGACAAGAGGGTAAATTACCGCGCTTGAAATCTTTCATACTAAATCTCTTTAGTATAGTGTCAATATACCCGGACTGTGAAAGTCCCAACATTCTTTTGGATCTATCACGATAGATCTTAATGCCCAGAATGTATGATGCATCTCCCAAGTCTTTCATGGAGAATTTCTGTGACAAGAAGAGATTTACTGATTGTAGCATAGGGACATCATTCCCTATCAGTAGTATGTAGTCAACGTACAAAACGAGGAAGACTACTGCTCCTTCTACAATCTTCCTATAGATGCATGGTTCATCTACATTTTTGATAAAGTCAAATTCTTTGACCGTCTCATCAAAGCAGATGTTCCAACTCCGCGATACTTGCTTTAATCCATAAATCGATTTAAGCAACTTGCACACCTTTCCGCTGCTCCCACTGTCTAAGAAACCTTCTGGTTGATCCATGTAAACACTTTCTTCTAAATGTCCATTTAGAAAAGCTGTTTTTACGTCCATCTGCCAGATTTCATAGTCATGGAAGGAAACAATAGCAAGCAGGATCTAAATGGATTTAAGCATAGCTACTAGGGAAAAGGTTTCATCATAGTCCAATCCTGGTCTTTGACGAAAACCTTTTGCAACGAGTCTAGCTTTGTAGGTTTCCACTTGTCCAAATGCACCAATCTTCTTTTTGAAGATTCGTTTGCATCCAACTGGTTTCACCCCAGGAGGAGCAACTTCTAAAGTCCATACTTTATTGGTGTACATGGTTTTAGTTATATGTATGCCCTAGAGGCCATTACTATACATAGGATGTATATTGTAGTGGATGCTTGGACATATATAGGGAGGACTTCCTTGCTCGACATGATAGTATGCTATCTGGTTGCGCTTTACCTTAATGTGTACACTGATTGTCTCTCTGTTACATGTTGGTAAAGCCCTTAGGATGTGTACTTGACTACCTGGACTATGATGCGGATCATACTAGTGGGGACATGGTAGTCCATAAGTACATCCTTCAAGGTCCCTAGTCATGGGTGTATCGAGACGGGGCATCGATATACCAGAGTAGACTAGTGTATACCTTCTCGACCCATACAGATGGGCGATGGATGATCCCATATCCATTGGTGTTTGACATCAGAGATGATATACGGGTGCTCAGTGGAGACTGGGTACACTGGACGGACTCGCCGAGAACTCCCAGATGGTATTATACCTTACGTCAGATGGCAGTTCTCTGGTGACACTGGTACAGAGTAGTCTGTTGACCCGAGATCGTCATAGAGTCTTGTGTGATTCTCACTGTGCTTTGATTTCCACCTTACCACGTCCAGGAGGTCATGCAAAACGGTGGTTTTTGGGTACTGTCCCAAGTCAGATGGAGGCAATGAGCGATAGGAGGGGATTCGTCTCTCCCGGTATAGGGAGTTGATGTTGCGCTGTGTTTGATTGGCTATAACCGGAAATCCCTGGCTAGGGTTGCTGAGATTTACTGGTAAGTGTTACCTGTAGTTTCTCGAATTGTTATAGACCTCATATCGACACGACTTATCGAGCTATTGGGGTCGACGTTTACCACCCCTAGGCGAGATATGCGACATATCAGACGACGAGACCGGACTATACGGTAAGTGTTACTGGTTGGATTCACAGGAGTGTGAGCGGGCTTGCTCGTCGATCTTCTGATCGCTCAATTCCCGGGTGGCCGTTACGTTTAGCAGACCGCTTGCGGCTTGTGGGTGTTTGATATGATCATCACCTGCTGCCGGCGTATTGACGAGTCTTTAGAGTCCTACACAGAGGTTTCCTGGCTCAAGCGAAACGAAATAGGAGCGCATATGAGATATGTGCGGGACCGAGAATTATACCAGTATGTGATACTGTATTCAATTCTCGCGATTTGTATCATTGGTCGGTTATATGTGATATAGCCGGGTTACCGAATCAAGTGTTGATTCGATACATTGATACACTTGATATTAGTCGGTTATATGCGATATGACCGGATCGTTAAATCAAGTGCTGATTTAATGATTTAATGCATAATTATATATTTGATATATTACTTTGCATTAACTAGTATTTGTTCACTTTAAATGGATTTTCTCACTTGAAATACACAAATTGTATATGTGATATACTTTTGTGCACTTGTTTGTATCATGTTTGATAATACAAGCTAACTTGGGTTTGTGTGTGTGAATAAACCATGGTTATGTTAATGGTTAGGGTTTCATTTGATTTATTTGCTTATTTATTTATTTATTCATTCATTTTTGCAAGATAAATAGAATGGTGGCTTATTTTGTTTTCATGAAGCTTCATGAAGTGTTGAAAGCTTGACCATTTTGTTTGTTTACTTAACCCTAACCATTCAACTAAACCCTAGTTAATTCTCTACACTTAACCATGGTTGTAAATATGATAAGTATCATATTATTTTCTTTTTGAATAATACTTATCATATTATCTTCTTCTTCTTCTTCTTCTTCTTCAACAAAGAAGAAAGCTTGCTACCATTAATGGCAACTTGAGAAAAATAGTGAGCAAACCAATTCTAAAGTGAACCCACTTCCTATTTCTTCATCCTCTACCACTTTCCAAGTATTATATGGTGTTTTCTTCACAAGTTTCATGACTTGGTGAAATTGGAGCTTGATCTTGTGTTGCCTCGACATAGATCATCTTCGGCATCGAAGTCGACGACCTAGCCCGCCCATTTCTCCGATGAAGCCGACGCTAGAGCCCGGAATCCGATGATCGCAGTGAGGGGACATCATCATGGAGCTATGGAGGTGGAGTACTGGATCTACAAAGGTTGTATTTCCGTTCACTAGTTAAGTTGTTAACTAGTTGCTTGTTTCGCCTAAACTCTAGTCAACGATCCGTATTAGGGTTTCTCGGCACTTGTAAAATTTGAATTTGGAATGGTTGATGCCTTGTGAGACCTCTAGTGTGTGCCTAGGAACCCTACACATGGATTCCATTTCGGATCTCATAGCATCCAGCCACTTCACCGAGTCTTTACTCGTGATAGCCTGCTGAAAATTAGTAGGCTCATCATCATCGATGATGCAATCCTCTCGATCCACATCTACAAGAAAACCGTAGTATCTTTCAAGAGGATGAGAAAGCCTACTAGATCTGCGGACCGGCGTTGGTTCGTCGGGCACTATTGAAACCTGAGGTTCTACTAAGTCCTCGGCAGTAGTTTGAGGTTCTGGAATTTCTTCCAGCTCTACCGCGCTCCCATTAATTTCTTTTGCAAGAAATTCTCTCTCTAAGAAAACAATATGGCGAGCGACAAACACCTTTTGTTCTTCAGTGTGGTAGACGACATATCCCCTTGAATGTTGGTGTATCCCACAAACTTGCACAAAACCGATCGTGCCTTGAGCTTGTCCGGATTATGCTTTTTAACATATGCCGGACACCCCCATATCTTGATATACTTGAGACATGGTCTCTTCCCGCTCCACATTTCATATGGAGTGGTAGGAACAGACTTAGTCGGAACTCTATTCAATAGGTATGCTGCTGATTCTAGCGGAAAACCCCAGAAGGAAAGTGGAAACTTAGTACCACTAATCATTGAACGCATGCGATTCCTCCTTTCTCATACACCATTATGCTGAGGTGTATAAGGTGGAGTAAGCTAAGAGAGAATTTCATTCTCTTTTAAGCATTCAAGGAAACTGGTACTTATGTATTCTCCATCTCGATCAGATCGAAGTGTCTTGATGCTTTTACCAGTCTGTTTTTCCACTTCATTTTTATACTCCTTAAACTTCTCAAAGGCCTCGGATTTATGCTTCATTAAAAACACATGTCCATACCTCGAGAAGTCATCAGTAAAAGTGATGAAGTAGGAGTGACCGCTTCGTGCATGTGTAGACATCGAACCACATACATCACTGTGTACAAGTCGCAAGAGTTCCGTGGCTCTTTCTCCGTGTCCAGTGAACGGAGATTTGGTCATCTTTCCTTTGATACATGATTGACAAGTTGCATACGATGAATATTCAAACGGATCTAAATATCCATCATTATGTAACTTAGTCAACCTTGTTTCATTTATATGACCAAGTCTACAATGCCATAGGAAGGCTTGGTTTGAATCTGGAGCCTTCCTTTTAAGCGTGTTTTGAATATTGAAAACTTGAGGTTGATTAAGTATGTATATGCCGTTTTCCAGTGTGCCAAACCCAATCATTTCTTGATTTAGGGGAATGTTCATGACATTTATTTCAAGCGCAAAATTATATCTTTCATTAGATAACAAAGATACTGATATAATATTACACAGTATACTGGGAATACAAAAACAGCTGTACAACACCAAAATGTGCCCACTAGTCAACCCCAGGTGATATTCCCCCATTGCAACAGCATCTACGTGCATTCCATTGCCCATCCGGAGAGTCATATCACCTGTCTTCAATGCTCTACGGTTTCTCAGAGCCTGCAAAGAATTACAGATGTGAGAACCAGAACCGGTATCAAGTACCCATGATGTAGAGTTTACTGAAAGACAATTTTCGATTACAAACACACCTGAAGCAGAAGCAGCAGCTTGCTTCGTTTCCTTGGCTTTGAAAGCCATGCAATCCTTCTTCCAGTGCCCTTGCTTGTGACAATAGTAGCATTCGTTCTTATCCGCCTTCACCCTTCCTTCCTTGTTCGTTCCCTGCACCTTCTTGACCCTACCTTTCGGTTTGGTGGCTTTCATCTTCTTTTTCCCTTTAGCTTTCGCTTTACATTTAGAAGAGGATGATTGGTCAACATACAGAACGGGGGTCTTCTCCTTTTTCAAGGAGGTCTCTGCTACCCTCAACATGTTGAGGAGCTTTGGAAGATCAGCTTCCATTTCGTGCATATTGAAGTTCAGCACGAACTGAGAGAAGGTGTAGGGAAGGGATTTCAAAATCAAGTCGATGTACAAATCATTCTCTAGCACGCATCCCAGGTTTGCGAGTTCCTCAATGAGGCTGATCATTTTCAGGACGTGCTCTCCTACAGGTGATCCTGGAGCTAACCTCATCTGGAACAGTTTCCTTGAGGTCTCGTACCTCGCGATACGGGAGTGCTCTCCATACAGTTCCTTGCAATGGAGAAAGATGGATATAATATCCATACTCTCGCGCTGTTTCTGGAGTTCATTGTTCATGGACGCCAGCACGATACACTTAGCCCTCTCACAGTCTAGATCCCAAGTTTTACGAACCTCTTTGTCCGCAACTGAGGAATCTGGTCCTGGGATAGGGGGAGGAACAGCGGTGGTAACATATGCAACTTTGTCATAAGTCAGTGCAATGTTGACGTTCCTTAGCCAATCTTTATAGTTTGGCCCGATCAGTGTATTTGTTTCAAGTAATAGTTTTAGTCCTGTCATGGTAGCTGCCAGAGAGAGAGAAAAGAAACACTCAGCATATGCTCTTACAAGTTTAGATTGGTTTATTAGTTTATCTAAACAGGATGGCTCCCACTGTTTCCTCAAATCCTTCTTCAAACCCTAAAAGAAGAATTAGTCAGGATTAATCGCACGTCACAATAGTTGCTTAACCTTTCAACCAGGCCAGTGTTGGTACTTCGAGGGAGGTTTTCCAATGCTTTCGCGAAGTTCCTTAATTATGTAACCACTTTTCCCTGGAGGTGTAGCCCCACTAACACCTTTCTAGACACCTACTTGGTTTATAGCATTGATTGTTAAGTGAGAAAACCTCCCGAGAGTAGTCCAACTCATCAGTGGGATCGGGATCCAACTATCATCGTATGATGCCCTAGATGGAAGCCACTCTAATCACCACACTCCAGAAGGTATGCTAAATATGCAAGTTTCATTTATGTTTGAAACTCCCGATGTGATTTTTACCCCAAGCTCTTATGACCTTGACGTAGGCCAACAAATCATAAGATGCAAGTCAAGTTCTACCCGTCGTTGTCCTGATTAATTTAGATCCATCCGTATTCGCCCTCGACGTAGGCCAACAAGGCTGTACGACTATCCTAAACTAATGCATCTATCTGTGCAACAAATAAGCAACACATTGCTACCATACACTATGCCTTGACGTAGGCCAACAAACATAGCATGAATACGATGTGCTGTTTATTTGAAACGACGGAGGGTTACGGCTGGTTTTTGGCGAAACCGTTAACGTAATGAACTTGATATGATCGAAGGAACCTTGATAGCTTTTTAAAAGGAGTGGCTTAAACTCCGCATTTAAAATTTTCTTTTTTAAGAAAACCGAGTGGTTTTGAAATTGTTCCAACGACTTAGTTTAGGTTTATTTTCTTTGCATTAATGAATTAATGTTGTCCCGTCATTTAATCCTACCATTGCAGAAAACAACGAAAATACAACGTACGCTTATGCCATCCGCATTCGCCACTGGGCCCCGTCATTACCCGTTAGGTTACTTAACTAACGACAGAGCGGGGGCTGGATTAGCGCGGGTGTAAAACATAAGCAATGCCTAATAAATATCATATATAGATATATCCATTCGTCGCACGTAATAATAAGCATTCCAGATCACAGATGAACATATTGGATATACTGGGAAGTCCGCACTCATAATGAAAGACGGGTTCCACGGTCGTGATGAATAGCCAAAACCCCACCCTAGACCCCTACGGGTGCGGCAAACTACCCGCCAAGTACCAGAAGTGAAGTAGTCTCCCTCAACAACGTGAGTAGGCCATTAAGCACTTCAAAATACCCGGTAGTTTGTGCACCCCTCCTTGGGTCTATCCTAGGAGCAAAAACAGTAAAACAAATAATACAACGGTGGCTACAAGCTCATCCCGGATGTGCCCCGCAAAAATAATATTACATCAATTTTACAAATTATATTGAATGAAAGAAAAGAAAACACTCGTCTCACACCCCTTGGCTATTCATCACGACGATCCAATAAGATTCATATACACAAACCAATCATCACAGATATGTGCAACCCCACTAATCGTTATATAGTGATTAGCGGACGTTTCAAAACACATAAAGCATTAAAGAAAAACCGATTAGCTAAAGCAATTAGGATTTCGATCGATTAAGCAATTTTGAATCTACCCTCAGTTTAACACAGTACACAAAATATCTGGGCAGAAACAAAATATCCCAAAATTCACAATTACAGAAAATAAGAATAACAGAAAAAGTTTGGAGGGAATCGGAGTCGACTCGGCCGCCGATCGGCGGCAGAACGCATGGTTCTGCCGTGGATCCACGAAGGTCTAACCGATTCACAACTCCAAATTTTTTTTTGTTCTTAAAAAATCCTGCACGAATTTTTAAGCTCTCTGAAAAAAAATTTAGACCAATTTTTAAAATCGACAGAAACATGGCTTTTTGGATGCGATTTTTGGGTTTTTCCGGCGATCGAAATTCTAACACTTTGCTAACAAGTTAGATAAGGTTTAATATGGCTCAGATACCGTTGTAAGTCCATGATGCACACCCCACGGGTCACGGGGAGGCGGAATACTTTAAAAACGGTTTTCTCACCTCAAAAGAAACTATTTTTTGCTTTGCATCATGAACTTTTTCCCACTTTAGGATCTTGATTAAACCTTAACTAACAAAACTAAACTAAGAGAGAGAGCTAACTACTATGTAAAGGAGTTATACCCTCGTTCCTAGTACTTCGGGTCTTCAAGTTGCTCCTTGCTCCTTAGTTCAAGCTCCTTCCTTTGGCTTCTTCTAGGTCTTGGAAGAGTTCGGTTGCCGATCTCCTTTGCGTCGAAAATGGATCCACCCGAGGGGCCTATGATCAAGCTTCAACCTCCATGAGATACCTTAGTGATCTAACTTGCTAGGAGAGATTACTAAGTGGTGGTAGAGAGAGTGTGTATTGGACTAGTTGATCTCAAAGATCATTGTTTTGCAACACATGCAAGTGTATGAGCTTGAGGAAGAAGGAGAGAATGAAATCTAGGAGAGAGCAAGCTTTTGTGAGAATGAATGAAAAATGAGAAAAGAGAATGGCCTACCAGTATTATCCATCTGATCGCCATTCGAGTAGCCAGTACACGAATGCGATCGAAACCCTGCAATAAGACCATACGACATCTACATCGTCTCGCCTGATCCAGGGAAACCCTCTGTGTGGGACTCTAAAGACTCGACAGTACGCTGACAGTGGATTTAACCACAAGTCCGTCAGTGGCACTAGCTGTACGTAACGGCAACCTAGGTATGTGTCGAAAAGGAGTCCGACGAGCGAACTCATCCGTAACCCCTACTGAGCCTTTCCGTGACAATATCCGTGCAGTCCGGTCTATTCGTCTGAGAGTATCGCATGTATGGTCTAGGGAGGTAGTGAACGTCAGACCCCTAACGACTATACAAGTCGTGCCGGTATGGCTCAATACCATCCGAGAATCTACTGGTCAGTCCACCAGTAATTCTCAATCAGCCCTGGCCAGGGACTTATGGTAATGACCAACTGATCACAGTGCGATATCGACTTCCTATACCGGGAGAGACGAATCCCTAACAGTCGCTCACTGCCTCCATGTGGCTCGGGACTGTACCGAACTAAAACCTGTTTGCACGACTCCTTTGAGCCGTGGTAGGGTAGTAATCAAAACACAGTGGGAACTCACACGAGACAAATGATGACCTTAAGTCGATAAACTATCTGTACACATGTCACCTGAGAACTGCTATCTGACATTAGGTATAATACCATCCAGCCAGTTCTCGGCGAGTCTTGTCCGGTGTACTCACACTCAGTGAGCATCTGTATACAATCTTAGGTGCACATCACCAATGGCTGCGGGACCAATCCATCGCCCTTCGTCAGGGTCTAGATATGTATACACTAGTCTACTCTGGAGCATCGATGCCCAGTCTCGATACTCCTGCGACTAGGGACATTTAAGGATGTGCCTATTGACTATCCAGCTCCTACAAGTATGACTGCCATCACAACGCCGGTAGTCAGGCAAACATCCTACGGGCTTTATCAACATGTACATAAATACAAAGTAAAATATATCACATGTTAAGATAAAGACAAACCAAATAGCGTACTATCATATCAAGCAAGATTGTCATGTACATACATATCCCTAGCATCCTATACAATGAAGGCCTCTAGGGCATATATATCCAACAATCTTCACTTCTCTTTAGTTCACATCATCATAAGTTTAAACCCTAAATATTCTAGTCACGGTCTTGATTTGTCTAACCTAGCACCCAAATATTTTTTAATTCGGCATGCTTGATGCCACTAGAACCTCTTGGTGGTGCTAGGGTAGACTTTCAGCGTAGCCAAAAACAGACCCCCTACGAGTATGGCATGCTACTAGGCAACCCAACATCATCATAATAAGGGGGCCACCCGACACTTTCTCGAATTCGGTGACTTGAGCACTCCACTGCCGATCTATCCTATACGCCCTACAAGCGTAGCAAGCAACCCGCCAATTCTAAACTCGAGTGACCCGATCTAAACTCCTTAAGATGGCCACCCACTGCAATCTAGAACCCGGCCGCTCGTGCGATTCTCCGCAGGGTAATTCTAAACCTGTATTAATACAACGGCGACAACGATCGCAACCTGATCGTGTCTCGACAAATAATAATACATCAATCGGCGTCTACAGCCACATGTGAACCGCTAAGTCCCAAAACAAAGAATATACATATAGAGGAAACGGCGGCCACAAGTTAGAGCTTGTCCCGAACAAATGAATATACAAGATGGCTACAAGTATGAATGGAAATACATTACAACATCTGCATGGGGCTATTCATTTTGCGACAATCCAATGTATTATTAAAAACCAACATCTCAAACTCACTTGTGCAACCTCGTCGAATTGAACATATCAATTCGTCGGCGTTAAACAATGTAGATTGCATACGCCAATGAGTTATATCAATTAAACACCTTAATTTATTCAACTCATCACCCATGGACAACAAATCACAAAAATATCGAGGCAAAACTTGTTAGGGTTCGGTGCTGTTATGACCCAGAATTGGCACGGGACCGGCACATGAATCACATGAAGTCTATAGGACCCCACTGTGATCCAAGTAAGCCGAAAGCCCTGAAATCTAAACCTTTTTAGGAAAATAATGAAGGTGAAGTTTTGAAATACAGGTATAATGAAATCATGTTCTTCTTAGAATGTATAAGTAATGTTATATGAAAATACAAGTGAGTTGTATACTATAGTTGAAAACATTTTCGTCATTTGAAATTTGGGCAGCACCTTCTTTGTAAATTTTGATCCAAAACCAATATATAACAATAATAGTTGGCACCCCAAGCGGGAGCTAGCTCTTCGCCAATTGGCGGAATCACAACCACACAAATAAGGATATACGATGCCCCATGATGATGATTAAACACAGAAAAGAAAGTAAAGAAACCAAAACATCATCAAACCCAAAAATAAAGAATAAATATATATCCCTGACTCTAAGTCTGAAAGAATATACAAATCGGTGGTTTTTAAGTCTACCAAATATATATAGTCTGGTTGATAGAGCTTTTAACTAGATACAACCGAATAAATATATACAAATGGTGGTCACGATCCAAAGTGTACCCACTTACCAATGCAAATCACCCAGAAGAAAGCTGTATGCCAGCAAGTCACTACTGAATCCGTGGGGTCAATCCTGCAAGAAAACTGTGGCACAACGTTGATGAGTTGCCAACTCGTGAGTAGAAGACATCATCAGGTAGAAATTGAATGTATGACGATCTCCTAGGTCATACAGTAATATTATAATATAATAATATCAAGTGGTAGCGAGGGTGATAGTGTAAACATATGTATAATAATACTAATATAATCATGCCTGTGTCATAATATGGTACCATGTCATCTGTATCAAATATATGTGTATAGGTGTATCATCTAACGCGTGTCCATCAACGACACATCAAATTATCATAAAAACCTGAGTGCCTAGTATCGACACTCGAAAACATCATAAAACCTGTGTCCAACTTCGATACGTAAATCCTCATATCTCAGGCGTCGTCTCTTCGGATCGGCCCTCATATCCATCTATCTCAATAGTTCAGGTCGGTATCCTCCGGATATCCACCGAGTCCATTACTATCATCGGTAGGTAGTGTTCCCCTGCCGGGCTCAACGTCTCTCTATACGATCTTGTCCCTGGGTACCGTATCGGGTCCACATGTACCCGTAGACGGTGCCTCCTCTCTCCTCGAATTGGGTATACACATAACTCAGAACCGAGAAAACTCATGGTGGACGCCACACATCATATCAAGAGAAACTGAGTTTCTAAAACAATCATAAGTTTTCAAAATGTATCTGCGGTTTCTCAAATCCAGAAATCTCATAAAAACCGAATCTCATAAGCATGAACCAATAATGAAACAATGAGTATAGGCACAGAACAAATCCATAATGCATAACCAGTGTGTTAATATGAGCGTGGCATCTAACTAGGTAAGAAAATACGATAACTGAACTAGTAAGTGTGGTTTGTGTTGGGTTATGCCAGCGCCCTGACCATCAAACCATGGCTGATCGCGGAACAAAAATTTTACAAACCGGCACTAACACAACCCCCGAATACGGATTGACCATAAACCCTAAACCTAGCATGCAATAAAAAAAGTTGAGATGGTTATACCGAATGATCCATGTCCTTCGGTCTTTACCTCCATCCCAAGCACTTAGCGGCCACCATGATCAATTTTGGTCGCCGGTTCTCCATCGAAGATGATCCACCTGGTGTAAGTCTATGTCGCACACCCCAAGAGTTCGCGGGGAGGCGGAATACATCAAAAATGATTTTTCTCACATCAAAAGATCATGTTTGGATTTGCAACATAGACTTTATCTACTTTAGGATCTTTATTAAACCTTAACTAGCTAAACTAAACTACAAGAAAGTTTTAACTACTCAGATAGAGGGTTATACCTTCGTGTCAAGTCCTTCGGGCTTCTAGTGGTTCTTTGCTCCTTGGATCGAGCTTCAACTTTGTACTCCTTTCTTTGGCTCCTCCGAAACTTCAAACGAACTCGGTTGCTGGTCTCCTTTAGGTCATAGAAGATCCACCCGAGGGCCTATGGTCAAGCTCCAACCTTAAGTGAGGTAACTTAGTGATCTAATGTGCTAGATGAGATTACTAAGTAGATATAAAGAGTGATCTATGGATTAATTAGTCTCAAAGCTCAGTGGATCACAACACATGTGAAGGGATGAGCTTGAGGGAGGAGGAGAGCAAACCTATGAGAGAGAGTGAGAAAATGATAATGAGCTAGAGAATGAGATGAGAGAATGACTAAGTCTCATGATAATAATTCAAGCATGGATTATTCTAGTCTCAAAAAAATCAACCATGCTTGAATAGGAACTACAAATGATTAAGCAATTAAAAAAGCCATGCTTTCAACCCATTCCTCAAGTGTCTCCTAATTTCCACCTCATTAATCCTTTAGCAAAAAACCATAAATCAATAATGAAGTGTCTCCTTCTAGAAGCTCATACATGTGAAATTAAAAGAATGCCCTCACCGTATATACATACCCGTATCCGTAGTTCGAAAAATACAGATACATAGAGACAAGTATAATCCAATAGTATAATACTAGGATCCGGCTTAAACCAAAGCCCGCTAGTATTATCCGTCCAAACATCATCCGTGTAGCCAGTACATGTATGTGATCGAAACCATGACGTAAGACCATACGGCCTCTATATCGTCTCGCCTGATCCAGGGAAACCCTCTATGTGGGACTCTAAATACTCGACAGTACGCTGGCAGTGGGTTTAACCACAAGTCCGTCAATGGCACTAGCTGTACGTAACAGCAACCCAGGTACATGTCAAAACGGAGGCCGACGAGCGAACTCATCCGAAACCCCAACCGAGCCTATCCGTGACAATCTCCGTGCAGTCCGGTATGTTCGTCTAAGAGTATCACATGTAAGGTCTAGGAGGGTGGCAAACGTCAGACCCCTAATAACCAGACAAGTCGTGTCGGTGTGGCTCAAGACCATCTGAGAATCTACTGGTCCAACCACCGGTAACTCTCAATCCGCCCTGGCCAGGGACTTTTGGTAATGACCAACCGATCACAGCACGACATCGACTCCCTATACCGGGAGAGACGAATCCCCAACATTCGCCCACTGCCTCCATGTGGCTCGGGACTATACCTAACTAATATTAGTTGTATGTATGCCCTAAAGGCCATTGTTGTACATGATTGTATATTATAATGGATACTTGGACATATAGAGAGAGGACTTTCTTGCTTGACATGATAGTATGCTATCTGGTTGCTCTTTATCTTAACATGTAGACTAGTATTATACTGTCTTTTCTCTCACATGTTGGTAAAGCCCTTAGGATGTGTACTTGACTACCAGGACTATGATGCAGATCATACTAGTTGGGCCAGGGTAGTCCATAAGTTCATCCTTTAATTGTTCCTAGTCGAGGGCGTATCGAGACAGGGTATCGATATTCCATAGTAGACTGGCGTATACGCTTCTTGACCCATTTGATGGGCGATAGATGATCCCATATCCATTGGTGTTTGACATCAAAGATGGTATACGGGTGCTCAGTGGAGACTTGGTACACTGAACAGGACTCGCCGAGAACTCCTAGATGGTATTATACCTATCGTCAGATAGCAGTTCTCTAGTGACACTGATACATGTTAGTTTGTAGACTCGAGATCGTCATAAAGTCTTATGTGATTCCCACTTTGCTTTGATTTCTACCCTACCATGTTCAAGAGAGCATGCAAACAGGTGGTTTTTGGGTACAGTCCCAAGACACATGGAGGCAATGAGCGATAGGAGGGGTTTTGTCTCTCCCGTTATTGGGGGTTGATGTTGCACTGTGCTCGATTGGCCATAATAGGAAGTCCCTGGCCAGGGCTGATATGAAGATTCACTGGTAAGTGTTATCAGTAGTTTCTCGACATGTTATGAGCCTCGTATCGGCATGACTTATCAAGTTATTGGGGTCTGACGTTTATCACCCCTAGACTCGATATGCGACATATCAGACGAAGTGACCAGACTGTACGGTGGTGTTACTCATTGGATTCACGGAAGTATGAACAAGCTTGCTTGTTGATCTTCTGATCGCTCAATAATCATGTAGCCGTTACGTCCAGCTAGTACCGCTGATGGCTTGTGGGTGACTGATATGATCATCACCTACTGCCGGCTTATTGACGAGTCATTAGAGTCCTACACAGAAGTTTCCTAGCTCAAGCGAAATGAAGTAAGGCATATATGTGATATGTGCGGGACCGATATTAATACGTGTATGCGATACAGTATTCTAATCTCGCGATATAGGTTATATGTGATATAACCGGATTGTTGAATCAAGTGTTGATTCAATGATATGTTATATGTATATGTGATATGCATATAAATAATATTAGTTGGTTGTATGCGACAGTCGGGTTATTAAATCAAGTGTTGATTTAATAATTTAATGTGTAATTATATATTTGATATATTAATATACATTAACTAATATTAGCTCACTTAAGAAATTATTTTCTCTAAATACATACAAATATATATGTGATATATATTAATATATTTGTTTATGTGTCATGCTAGATGATACATTGGACTTGGGTGTGTGAGATTCATACCAAAGTAAAGATAATTTGGATGTTTAAATATTAAGGGGAAAATCAAAATTAGGTGGAAATTAGTAAGGCTTGAGATGCTTGTGGAAGCATGGAGAAGCTTTGATTTAAGTCCACTAATTTTGTTTTACTCTAGATATTTATTAACCTAACCATTATCTTTAGCCATAGTTAAGTCTCTACATGAGTTATATGAGATATTTTCTCACCCATTGTTCATTACACTTGATCACTTGATCTCTTCTTCATCTCCTTCTCCTTGCTCTCTAGATTTGAGTGAGTGAAAAAAGAAAGAGAAAAATTATTCTAAAGTGAGCAAAATTCCTACTTCATCAATCTATACCAAACTAGTCATTTAGTATAGGTTGTTTGCTTCACTAATTCTCAATTAGTGAAGAGGTAACTTGAGTTAGAGATTCTTCGATGTAGATCATCTTCGGCCTCAAAATTCTTGAGCAAGCTCGTTCCTTTCACCTAGTGGAGCCAAAAGAGAGTCCGGGACTCCACTACTTGGAGCAGAGGGATTACTACACGGAGCTTTAGAAGTGAAGGACCGGTCTACAAATGTTGTATTCCTATTTCACTTAGTGTAAAGTTTATTTACATGTTTTAAAAACCCTAATTCTCTAGTTAGATCCTTGGTTCGGGCTCGCTCGGCACCCTAAATTTTTAATATAGCATAGTTGATGCTTGCCGAAACCGTGTCAGGGTGCTAAATGAACCCTGCAGTGGTATCAAAGCCATGCTAGAGCATTATGGGTAGTCTAGGCGAAGTTAAACTGCTCGATCGACTTTTCGAAACCATATTTACCCACTCTCTAGAAATTTTTTCGAATATCGGAATTTTTCCAATTAAAAATATTCAGAAAATAGTGCAGGGTTTTCTATAGATCCACAAGAAAAATGACAGCCTAACTCGACCAAATGACCGCAGAAGCGCGGCCAAAGCATAGCTTTGGCGGCGGTTCCGCGGTGCCATTGGTTAGGAAGAGAGCGTGCCTTCTTGTGTAGGTCCGTAGGTACTTGGGGCACTCTCTGGGTATTTTTAACTGTGACTCAAGTGTTGAGCTCTCTGTGAATTTTGGGTGTTTGATAAATCGATCGAAATATTTAACATCGTCTAGATATCTGTAATGTGATACAATATTTGGAATCTACAATAATTAGTTTTGTGAAAACTAATTTTTATTTTGTAAATCTAGAAATTTAGTCTCTTTTGATCAGTTGCCGCGGGGTTTTGATTCGGACCAAAACTCCGTCGCAATCATGTATAGTACGCGAACACTCGCCGGGTAACACTACTAGATAGCCATGCCCCATAGCCCCGACCAAGTGACTGTAGGAGAGCCCCGTAGCAAAAAGCATCCGTTAAGGTGCTCGCAGCTGCGGTGTTCCGCCTAAGTGCACTTCGTCGACGACATCGGGGGTGCGGCCGTCTACTAGTGTTTCCAACGAGTATTCGATCAAATATTGGGAATATTGTTGAATTGCCCGACTAGATATTGAAAAGTGTTTTCAATTCGAGGCTAAAATGCCGGGTTTATGATGTTAGGCATGAAATTCGGAATATGTGATATTCCGGGTTTATGATGTCTAAGAAATTTATACGGTTAGGCATGAACCACAAGCTGTTACTGAAATTATGGTAGAACCAGAGGTTCAAGAAGAACCGGACATCCCAGAGCCACTCCGCAGGAGTAGTAGGCAGTCTCATCCGCCCGAGAGATACTACGGTTTTCTCATAGACGGGGATAGAGAGGATTGCACTATTGACTTTGATGAGCCTACTAGCTTCCAGCAAGCCATTCAGAGCGGCGACACGGTAAAATGGCTGGATGCAATGCGGACCGAAAAGGAGTCCATGTACACTAACAAAGTATGGACTTTGGACATTGCTCCAGATGGGGTAAAACCCGTAGGATGCAAATGGATCTTCAAAAAGAAGATTGGTGTAGATAGACAGGTTGAAACCTATAAGGCTAGACTTGTTGCAAAGGCTTTCCGTCAAAGACCTGGTTTGGACTATGACGAAACCTTTTCTCCAGTAGCTATGCTAAAATCCATTAGGGTCCTTCTTGCTATTGCTGCCTTCCACGATTATGAGATCTGGCAGATGGACATAAAGACGGCCTTTCTAAATGGAAATTTGGAAGAGAGCGTCTATATGGATCAGCCAGAGGGATTCATTCAGAGTGGGAGCAGCGGTAAAGTATGCAAGCTGCTTAAGTCCATTTATGGAATAAAGAAAGCATCGCGTAGTTGGAACATCTGTTTTGATGATACTGTCAAGGAATTTGACTTTATCAAAAATCCAGATGAACCTTGCATATACGGAAAGATTGTAGGGAGAGCTGTAGTTGTTGGAGATAGTGCCCTCAGAGTCAATTATTGGATCACAGGCACGTGATTGCAATGATTGAGGGAGGACCTATCCCGGTAGGACAGTCTTACTCGAGATGATAGTATGCTATCTGGTTTATCTTTATCATCGTGTACTGCTTTAGGTGACCTGACAGGTCGCTATTACACGTTGATAGAGCCCCTAGGATTCTTGCTTGACGACCAGCAGTATGATGGCGATCATATACGTGGGAGCTGGGGTCTATAAGCACATCCTTAAATGGTCCCTAGTCGTGGGAGTTTCGAGACAGGGCATCGATACTCCATTAGTAGACTAATGTATACAGTCGAGACCCCGACGAGGGGCGGTGGCCGGTCTCACAAGCCACTGGTGTCAGTTGGTTCACCTAAGATGTATACAGGTGCTCATTGGGTTATGAGTACACCGGACAGGACTCGCCGGGAACCTGCTAGTTGGGATTATACCAGACGTCAGATAGCAGTTCCCAGGTGACATGTGTACAGGTTAGTTCATCGACCTGAGATCGTCATTTGTCTCGTGTGAGTTCCCACTGTGCTTTGATTACTACCCTACCATGGCTCAAAGGAGTCGTGCAAACAGGTTTTAGTTGGGTACAGTCCCGAGCCACATGGAGGCAGTGAGCGGATCTTCAGGGGTTCGTCTCTCCCGGTATTGGGGGTGAGGTCGCGCTGTGTCTAGGAGAGCCATTACGCAAAGCCCTCGGCCGAGGCAGGAGATTTACTGGTAGGTATTCCAGTAGTATCTCAGGGCGTTCTGGGCTACGCTCCGACACGACTTGTACCGCTTTTGGGGGTCTGACTTTTACCAACCCCCTAGGCCCGCCATGCGATACTCATAGACGAACGGACCGGACTGTACGGATATTGTGACTGACAGGCTCAGTAGGGTGTCAGGATGAGTTCGCTCATCGACGTCCCTTTTGGTCAATAGCTGGTGGCCCGTCACGTATTGGCTAATACCTCTGACGTGCTAGTGGTTAAATCCACAGCCATAGTATTGACGAGTCTTTAGAGTCCACCACACTTTCAGTTACTCAGCTTTCGGGCGAAATGCTGTAGAGGCCGTATGGAGATATGACAGGGTCCGATCAGATACGTGCGGTATTGCACGGATCGGGATCGGACAGTTTTGTACTAGCGGCCGTATGGATATATAGCAGGGTTCGATCAGATACGTGCGGTATTGCACGGATCAGGATCGAACGGATTTTACTAGCCGGCTTTGGTTTAAGCCGGATCCTAGTTTAGTACAGTGTAGATTTTTGTCTCATTGCATTTGTATCCGGTCGGAATACAGATGCGGGTGTGTATGCACAGTATCGGGGTTTTCCTGTAATTTATTACGGGACCAGTTTTCTGGAGTTGCCAGTTTGCATTCCGTTCCGGCCGGTTTTCCTTTGTTCTTTCCCGGCCGGACTTTTCTGATGGAGGGGGTAATTTGCAGTTTTGCAAATTACGTTTGAGGAGGGGGTTTCTTGCATATGTATTTATTATGATAGCATCTTTAGATACCATTCTTTTCCTTCATCATTTCATGCTTTATTAAGATTAGAAATGAGTTGAAAGATGATGTGAGTTTGTTATGATGATGTTTGGATGTGGTCACCACTTGTGCTCCTACCATCACCTCCCTTCATGCTTCATATTCTTTCCTCCACCATTTTCTAAGATGATAAGTTTTTTTCATACTTGAGAGAAGAAGAAGAGAGGATCATTTTCAAGAGGGAAAATTTGTTAACTCATTTCATGCTAGAAAAATGCAAGCACCATTTTTCTTATCTTGATTCCTCCATCATCTTCAAAGGCAACAAACCCCAAATGAGACATAAGCTCTACACTACACTTTCTACAGCATATCTTGAGCATGTCGAGTTGCCGGCTTCATGCCCGAGTTGCCTCGGTATTGAGGCGGGAGCCCGTAAAAGACGCAGGCGATGTGGTGCCCTTCCGGCGAGGAGGCGACGATGTGGAGACAAGACTTTCCGCGGGAGATCGGGACGATGACGAGAAGACCGGAGGACTCGGATCACTCGGTATACTTCTCTTCCCATCTCTTGTTAGCTAGTTTAGGTTAATGGTTAACGATCCGGGTTTTCATTGTCCGCGGTAGCGCCGGTTTCCAAGTAAGGAAAAATTTTGATTCCGCATTTTGGCCTCGGATAGACGGCCGGGGCGCTGCTGTGGCGCAACATGGTATCAGAGCCACGCCATTAACCTTGCCTAGCTTTTTCTAATGCGTTTTTCTTATCCGATCGACCAAAATTCCTAAAACCGCGTTTTTGTGTACATCAGTTTTCTGTTGTTTTTTTTCTTGCTCGAAAAATTTTTCAGGTTGTAGAAAATTGATGTACTAGAAGTTCTAAGAGATCTGGGAAAATTCAAGACATTGATCTCTCAGGAATAGCGCGGATCCGCCGCAAAATCCCCGTTGTTGCCGCTGATCCGCCGCAGGTTTAATTGATCAATGGGTCGAAATTTTCCAGTGGGCTTGTGGACTATTTTTAGGGGTTTTGGGATATTAAATTTAGGCCCAGATTTTCTGTGACTGCTACAGTATTGCTTGGGGGCCCACTTGTTAATTGTTTGATCGATCGGATATTTTAAACACATTATTTCACAGTATTTACATTATATCTGCGACCGTGAATGTCACATGATCGGTAAATCCTGTCTAACTGCTATAGCCCGGTTAGACGGATTTGCGAACGTGATTTTCACGTTGATGTTCTATGTTTATGCTGTGTTGTTGCGGATCGGTCGTGAGGGATAGCCTGGATGCAATGCTAGTACAGTTGTGGTTGTATTATGTACATTTGATATTGCGGGGCGAGCGTCCGACATGTGGACTGCCGTCACTGCCTGATTGTATTATTCTTTTGGGGCACGACCTGGTTGCGGTCGATGTACCCAGTGTATGTATATATTTTACTTTCTGTACTAGGGTTACCCCACGGAGGGGTGCACGGATAGCCGGGTTCTAGAGGGCAACGGGCCCGCATCTCAGGGCATTGAGACTGAGGGGGCTTCAGTCTGGAATTGGCGGGCTATTCGCCGCACTCGTAGGGGGTACAGGTTGACCCAGGAGGGGTGCCCAAGTTACCGGAATCCGTGAAGTGCTGGGTGGTCCATTCACGTTGTTGAAGGGGGCTGCCTCGCTTCAGGTTTTGGCGGGTGACTTGCTGCGCCCGTAGGGGTCTAGGTTTTCATTGCACAGGCTATCCACACGACCAGGGGAACGTCGGGTTTCAGCAGCGGCTCTGTGAAACCCGGGGCTTCCAGATATCTGTATTGTTCTGTGATGCTGTACATTTCTGTGATGTTGCATTTTATTCACGCCTTGAGCGAAATACTATATATTGGTATATATATTAGTAGATGTTGTATATGTTTTTCATCCGCGCTAGTCCAGTCCCCGCTCTGCCGTTAGTTAGCTAACCTAACGGGTGATGACGGGACCCAGTGGCGAATGCGGATGGCATATACGTATGTCAGTATATTTTCGTTCTTTGTGGTGTGATCAATTGATGGGACTGCATTGATTCGGATCAATGCAAGATAAACAAACCTATTCTGATGTTGTTGGAACATTTTTTCAAAAAGCTGTTATTGCAAGGACGTTCACTTTTGTTTTGCATCGTGGTATTCTTTTGGAATATCCTGCTCCTCAGTCGACGAGGCAAGGGCCGAGATCCCTTCACCGGGAGTGACCCCTTGGACAGAAGTTTGCGTCAGGGCATTAACTTCACTATAGCCGATTACTTTTGCTTTGCATCGTGGTATTCAGTTGGAATATCCTGCACCTCATTCTACGGGGAAAGAGCCGAGATCCCTTTACCGGGAGTGACCTCTTTAGTAAAGGTTTTCGTCACTATATTTTTATAAAAAAGGTTATGCAGTTCCTTCAACGATATCAAGTTCATTACGTTAAAGGTTTTTCGCCAAAAACCAGCCGTAGCCCTCCGTCATTTCCTACAGGTATTATTTGGTATTCGTGCTGCGTTTGTTGACCTAGTCAAGACGTAGTGTTCGGTAGCTAAGTGGTACTTGTTTGTTGCATAAGTGGGATTGGTTAAGACAGTCGTGCGGCCTTGTTGACCTAGTCAAGGGCACGTACGGGTGGGTTTAATGCAATCCAGAATAATGACGGGTTGAACTTGACTGGCGGTTTATGGTTTGTTGACCTAGTCAAGGTCATAAACCGCTTGGGGTATAAATCACATCGGGAGTTTCAAAAGAACTGAAACTTGCCAGGCATGCGCATACCTTCTGGAGTGTGGTGACTTGAGTGGATTCCTTCAAGTTATCATGCGATGATAGTTGGATCCCGATTCCCACTGATGAGTTGGTTTACTCCTCGGGTGATCCCGACTAATTCTTCTTTCAGGTTTGGAGGAGAATTTGAGATACAGTGGGAGGTTTCCTGATTAGATAAAGTGATAACCATTCTGATCTAGGTTAGAGTGCACGCTGAGTGTTTCTTTTCTCTCTCTCTTTGGCAGCGACCATTGACCCGACCCTGGACTATGACTCAGTGACCAAGTTGACCGAACCTTCTTAACACAAGCTTTTGGATTGTCAGAGTTGCAGACCTCATTGCCACTCCTACTTTTACCCTTTTCTCCAGGACACCCCGTATTACTACGAACGTCCACTTCCATTGGACAAAACCATCGTATGGTTATATACGAACTCGAAGGACTTCGAGGATGGTTTCTGGTTCTGGAGAAAACGAATAGGATTATTCAGTTGTCTTTTCTTTTCACCTTCTCTCACTGCGAGTACTCCTTGGTTTAGGAGATAGTACACCTATTACGCAAATTGGATAGTCTTCTTCCAAATCTTAGGCTGGTGCCGAATGGTGGGGAAGGAAGAAAACCAATTAGCATAACGATGGTGTGCAGAAGGTATTAAGTTAAGACAAAGAAAGGGATTAGTAAGAGAGCAAAGTAAATTGCGACTACTATTCACGACCAAACCAAGTACTTATTCGCCAATCCTAAATCACCTCTGTATTTCTCCAGGACATTCCGTATCACTACGAAGATCCACAGTTTATTGGATACTCCATCGTATGGTTATATACGAACTCGAAAGAAACTTGTTCCAGTTCGGGGATGGATTCTGGTCCAGGAGAAATAGGAATACAGTTTATTCGGTTGTCTTTTATCTTCACCTTCTCTCGCTTTGCAAGTGCTCCTAGGACTAGGACAGCACACCCATTATGCTTATTAGATAGTCTTCTTCCAAACCATAGGCTGGTGCCGAACGGTAGGGAAGGAAGAAAACCATTTGGCCTAAGGGGTGTGCAGAAGGTAATGACTAAAGACATATAAGGGATTTGGAGAGGTGGCAAAGAACTATACGGTTACAGTCGTGAATCTGGAAGAGGCATTACTAGGAATACCAGGATACCCCATCGAAACATTTCAATGTTTCAGTTCAACTGTGTAATGTTAAAAGAAAACTGATTTCCCGATTAGATACTTACTCCAGGGTATGTATTTACCAGGTATGATTCTCACATCTGTATGGTTTTACAGATGATGAGTGGGAGTAAGTTATTGGGAATTAGGTGACCATCCTCATTATATCGGGATTCGTTGTAATCGGTGATATTTGAGGAGATCATCTGAGCTATTTGCCGGTCGGCAAATATTTGGTTTTGAATATCCGCTGTTGTGCACCAATTTCAAATTGATATATCTGTACGTCTATTTTCATAGAGTGAGATATACCTTTTGATATTATGTCGATAACATTTACCTATATCAGTGGATGGTTAGGTAAGGAGCATCAAACAGCGGTGTAATTCTTCTTAACCATAAGTACAGTTTTCAACCTACGACGCACAGTGAAAGAGTTGTTAGACTCAGCGGACTTATACAGAGTATTGTATGTTGTCCAGTGTCCATTAGGACAAAGGGGTTGGTCCTCATACTATATTCTGTTTACTTTTAACTTCTCTAGTTCTTAGACATGTGTTTCGTAGAAACACAGGGTCTAAGTTTTGAGGAGTTATAGGTATTTGAATATAGTAGAGAACCAGGTGTAGCAAGTATCGGGATTCTTCAAGGTGATCGAAGATGTAGATACTTGTGTATGGTATTCAGTTGATAGTAATGATAAAGAGAAATTGCTTCTCTTTTCAGGTTACTCATAATTGGAAGCATTCCTAAGTTGAGTAACGCTGATCGGCCTCTCTCCATTTAGTTAACATGCACTGGAGACAGCTGCATGATTTGAATCTGGTTCAATTAAATCAGTGCCTCTATTTCTATATTGGATATAGAACAGTTCATATCTTGACATTGTTAAGGTACGGGGAGTTGTCCGGCTTATGCTTAAAACCAGACTCTGGATAACTCAAGGCACGTTTCTGTAATGGCTGTTTGTGGGTTGACCCAGGCTATGACGAGGGTTGACTTTCTACCATCTGGAAGATCAATAGTGATATTGTTCTTAACTCGCCACATTTTAAAAAGAAATGGTTATTTTTCAGAAAACAGTAGTGGGAGTATGGTAGAACTGGAAGTGATTCCAGAACCGCAAACGATTACTGAAGATTTGATAAGGAACCTAAAGATTCAATCTGTTTTGACATTCCATTGGCCACTCCGCAGATAGTGGGTAACCTCAGGCACTCGAGAGGTACTTCGGTATGCTCAAGGACGGTGGCAGGGAGGTTCTTGTTTACCCAGACTTACCATTGCTGTTGTTCCAGACTGTGAGACCCAGCAGGAGGATGAGTATAGCGTCGTTCTAAACTAGCTTTAGAAGTGTACGTCTATATGACTCTGCCAGAGGGTTGTCGTAGTCAGTGGGAGCAGCGGAAGCATTGGTGGACGGTTGGCTTATGTCTATTTATAGACTAAAGCAGATATAGCGGAGATAGATCATCTATTTCTGATGTGACAGTCATAGGTTTGACGTCATCAGAATAGGGGATGGGTCTGTTAAGAAGGTAGTAGGGTGTGATGTCCTGGTTTTGGATAACATACACAGAGTAGGAAGTGATATTCCTATACTGCGATCGGTTATACTTTGGTCGTCACACAGTGGTTTCTCCACACAGGACTTGGATATTATATCAGACATTCTGGTTACTAGATCTATGGTTTTAGATCTAGATTTGGGTGGTCTCCTAATCTGGGTACCTTGACAGCATTCTATGAGTATTTAGAATGGACGACTCCTGGCATGGTAGTACACCTGCAGGTAATGGAGTCACCCTCTCTAAAGGTGTCTTACAGACTAAAGGGGAGAGGGATACGCATGATTGACAGATCACTTGCTTAGGCAATTGAGTCAATCATGAGATGTCAAGTACCACACCAGATGTTGTTCTTGCACTAGATGCAATAAGTAGATATTGATCAAATCCTGGAGGAACAGTCGGAAGCAGTTTTAGAACATAAGTGAATGTTCTAGGGATATGATAATGGCTGCCTCCTTTAGGAGACGGTTATCACTCCAGGCTTCCAAGGTGACATGGACGACAAGGAGGTTGTCAGAGTTATAGTTCTCCCTCTGACGAGGGACAGTATTTTGGACAGGTGATCCAAGGCAATACTGAGGGAGGCATGGCGCAGGATACTGATTAAGTTCAGTTGACGATACAGTCTAAGAAGTTTGGATTTGAAGTTCATTTATGAGCTAGGTCCCATCGGATATCCAGACATATTCTAAGACAGGTATTGCTCATTTCGGGAGATGGCTTTCTCTGCGAACTTGAGATATAGAGAGACATAGAAAGAAACATCGCGGCGGATCCACTCACTGAGGCTTTTCCTCGAACGCAATAGTTTCGCAAACAGGCTTTGTGAGACTGACTAGTAGAGGAGTTGGGTGTTCGGTATCACACGGGCTGTGAGTATGCGACATCGCAATAATTAGCCTTGAGTGCAAGTGGGAGATTGTTGGAGATAGTGCCCTCAGAGTCAATTATTGGATCATAGGCACGTGATTGCAATGATTGAGGGAGGACCTATCCCGGTAGGACAGTCTTACTCGAGATGATAGTATGCTATCTGGTTTATCTTTATCATCATGTACTGCTTTAGGTGACCTGACAGGTCGCTATTACACGTTGATAGAGCCCCTAGGATTCTTGCTTGACGACCAGCAGTATGATGGCGATCATATACGTGGGAGCTGGGGTCTATAAGCACATCCTTAAATGGTCCCTAGTCGTGGGAGTTTCGAGACAGGGCATCGATACTCCATTAGTAGACTAGTGTATACAGTCGAGACCCCGACGAGGGGCGGTGGCCGGTCTCACAAGCCACTGGTGTCAGTTGGTTCACCTAAGATGTATACAGGTGCTCATTGGGTTATGAGTACACCGGACAGGACTCGCCGGGAACCTGCTAGTTGGGATTATACCAGACGTCAGATAGCAGTTCCCAGGTGACATGTGTACAGGTTAGTTCATCGACCTGAGATCGTCATTTGTCTCGTGTGAGTTCCCACTGTGCTTTGATTACTACCCTACCATGGCTCAAAGGAGTCGTGCAAACAGGTTTTAGTTGGGTACAGTCCCGAGCCACATGGAGGCAGTGAGCGGATCTTCAGGGGTTCGTCTCTCCCGGTATTGGGGGTGAGGTCGCGCTGTGTCTAGGAGAGCCATTACGCAAAGCCCTCGGCCGAGGCAGGAGATTTACTGGTAGGTATTCCAGTAGTATCTCAGGGCGTTCTGGGCTACGCTCCGACACGACTTGTACCGCTTTTGGGGGTCTGACTTTTACCAACCCCCTAGGCCCGCCATGCGATACTCATAGACGAACGGACCGGACTGTACGGATATTGTGACTGACAGGCTCAGTAGGGTGTCAGGATGAGTTCGCTCATCGACATCCCTTTTGGTCAATAGCTGGTGGCCCGTCACGTATTGGCTAATACCTCTGACGTGCTAGTGGTTAAATCCACAGCCATAGTATTGACGAGTCTTTAGAGTCCACCACACTTTCAGTTACTCAGCTTTCGGGCGAAATGCTGTAGAGGCCGTATGGAGATATGACAGGGTCCGATCAGATACGTACGGTATTGCACGGATCGGGATCGGACAGTTTTGTACTAGCGGCCGTATGGATATATAGCAGGGTTCGATCAGATACGTGCGGTATTGCACGGATCCGGATCGAACGGATTTTACTAGCCGGCTTTGGTTTAAGCCGGATCCTAGTTTAGTACAGTGTAGATTTTTGTCTCATTGCATTTGTATCCGGTCGGAATACAGATGCGGGTGTGTATGCACAGTATCGGGGTTTTCCTGTAATTTATTACGGGACCAGTTTTCTGGAGTTGCCAGTTTGCATTCCGTTCCGGCCGGTTTTCCTTTGTTCTTTCCCGGCCGGACTTTTCTGATGGAGGGGGTAATTTGCAGTTTTGCAAATTACGTTTGAGGAGGGGGTTTCTTGCATATGTATTTATTATGATAGCATCTTTAGATACCATTCATTTCCTTCATCATTTCATGCTTTATTAAGATTAGAAATGAGTTGAAAGATGATGTGAGTTTGTTATGATGATGTTTGGATGTGGTCACCACTTGTGCTCCTACCATCACCTCCCTTCATGCTTCATATTCTTTCCTCCACAATTTTCTAAGATGATAAGTTTTTTTCATACTTGAGAGAAGAAGAAGAGAGGATCATTTTCAAGAGGGAAAATTTGTTCATCTCATTTCATGCTAGAAAAATGCAAGCACCATTTTTCTTATCTTGATTCCTCTATCATCTTCAAAGGCAACAAACCCCAAATGAGACATAAGCTCTATACTACACTTTCTACAGTATATCTTGAGCATGTCGAGTTGCCAGCTTCATGCCCGAGTTGCCTCGGTATTGAGGCGGGAGCCCGTAAAAGACGCAGGCGATGTGGTGCCCTTCCGGCGAGGAGGCGACGATGTGGAGACAAGACTTTCCGCGGGAGATCGGGACGATGACGAGAAGACCGGAGGACTCGGATCACTCGGTATACTTCTCTTCCCATCTCTTGTTAGCTAGTATAGGTTAATGGTTAACGATCCGGGTTTTCATTGTCCGCGGTAGCGCCGGTTTCCAAGTAAGGAAAAATTTTGATTCCGCATTTTGGCCTCGGATAGACGGCCGGGGCGCTGCCGTGGCGCAACAGTAGTATTCCTCGTCTTGTACGTGGATGACATTCTCCTAATAGGAAATGATATTCCTATGTTACAATCAGTCAAAATTTTTTTGTCACAGAAGTTCTCCATGAAAGACCTAGGTGATGCCACCTACATTCTGGGGATCCAGATCTATCGTGATAGATCAAAGAGGATGTTGGGACTTTCGCAATCCAGGTACATAGACACCATATTGAAAAGATTCAGTATGGAAGATTCTAAGTGCGGTAACCTACCGGCTTGTCACGGAATCACCCTCTCCAAAGATATGTCTCCCAAGACTGATTTGGAAAGGGATCGCATGTCGATTATACCCTACGCTTCAGCGGTAGGCTATATAATGTATGTGATATTATGTACCAGACTAGATGTAGCATACGCATTGAGCGTAGTAAGCCGGAATCAAGCAAACCCAGGGGAGAATCACTGGATAGCGGTAAAGAACATTCTCAAGTACCTGAGGAGGACTAAGGAGATGTTCTTGGTATATGGCAGAAAAGACCTCCAGATGGAGGCCTTTGCCGACTCCGACTTCCAGAGTGACAAAGATGACTCCAAGTCCATGTCGGGTTATGTCTTTACCCTGAATGGAGGGGCGGTCTGTTGGAAGATTTCCAAGCAGGAGACCGTTGCTGATTCAACGATGGAAGCGGAGTACATAGCTGCTTGCGATGCCGCAAAAGAAGCTGTCTGGATGAAGAAGTTCCTCACAGAACTTCAGGCGGTTCCTTCCAGTGTTGATCCAATACCTCTGTATTGTGACAACAACGGCACTATAGCTTTAGCGAAGGAACCCAGGTCCCATCAGAAGTCCAGACACATCTTAAGGCGGTATCACCTGATCAGGGATATCGTAAATCGCCGGGAGATCGAGGTGAAGAGAGTAGAGACGGAGAATAAAATTGCTGATCCATTCACAAAGGCCCTTCCTCAGACGCAGTTCGAGAGGCTATTCAAGATGATAGGTCTACGATATGCCAACTCATGGCCCTAGTGCAAGTGGGAGATTGTTAGTGTATATGCGCTAGGGGCCATTATTGTATCATACTAGATTGTATATTACTTAATGGAAGCTTGGGATATTCACAGTTGTATATATACAATCTTGCTAAAAATGGTAGTATGCTACTTGGTTTGTGTCTACTTTAATATGCGCATATGTTTCTTGTAACGTGTCTCTTATACATATTAGTAGAGCCCATAGGTTCTTTGCTTGATTACCAGCGCTGTGATGGCAGTCACACTAGTGGGGGCTGGGTAGTCTATAAGCAACATCCTATACAGGTCCCTAGTCGTAGGATTATCGAGACAGGGCATCGATACTCCAGAGTAGACTAGTGTATACGCTTCTCATCCCAGTTGGGGAGATGGTCTGTCCCATAGCCATCAGTACGTCGTACTGGAGATAGTATACAGGTGCTCGTAAGGTTACGGGTACACCGGACAGGACTCGCAGGGGGACTGTTGGTTGGTATTATACCCATTGTCAGTTAACAGTTCACAGGTGACATGAGTACAGCATAGTCCACAGACTTGACACTGCTACTTCACCTCGAGTGTGTCCCACTGTTCTTAGATTGCTACCCTACCACGGCTCAAAAGAGTCGTGCAAACAGGTAGCGGTTGGGTGCAGTCCCGAACACTTGGAGGCAGTAGTGGTTAGACAGGATTCGTATCTCCCGGTATTGGGAGATGATATCGCGCTGTGTCAGAGAGCCATTACGCAAAGTCCCTGGCCAGGGCAAGCGACATATACTGGTAGGTTCCAATAGCTTCTTAGGGTGTAATGGGCTTCGCTCCGACATAACTTATACAGCTATTAGGGGACTGACGCTTGCCGCCCCCTAGGCTTGATATGCGATAGTCTTTGACAAACAGACCAGACTGTACGGAGATTGTCACATCAGGCTCAGTGGGAGTTCGGATGATTTTCCTCATCAGCCTTCTTATCGACATCTACCAGGAGACCGTTACGTACAGCTAGTGCCGCTTGCGGTCTGTGGTTAAACCCACTGCCAGCGTAGTGTCGAGTCTTTAGAGTCACATACAGAGAGTTTCCCTACTCCAGGCGAAACGATATACAGGTCATATGGTTTTACGAAAAGGGTTCGGACGCATACTTGTGTTTATGCACGTACGAATTTTCGGACAGTTTTTACTAGCTGGCTTTGGTTTAAGCCAGATTCTTGTATCGGGTTATAGGATTTATACAGTCTAAAGTTTTTCCGTGTTTTCACGGATTGGAGGGGCGTTCTCGTAATTTGTCGGGAAGCTTCTAGAAGAGTGGTGACTTGGGGGGTAAGGTGGCATTGCATTAAATGAGATTAGTGACTCATTTGTGTGATTCATCTATGTCATTAATGCATCATAAATGCTTAATGACTCATGGAGATGAATCACTCATAGATATTTATGAAGCATGGTTGTTAATTCTTTTATTTCATTTTTGGATAAATAAATAATGCTTCATATATATTATGATAAGATCATTATCTCATTTCATTCTCATCTTCACCTTCTCTCTCCTCAAGCTCACTCTCTCTTCAAACCCTAACCCTAACCTCTCATGTGTTGAGATCAAGGGTTAGCTAGACTAATACATCCATAACCTCACTCTATATCCCCTAGGTAGCTTAGATTAGCACTTTAAGCAACCAAGTTATCTCAATTTAGAGATTAAGCTTGGCGTAGGAGCTTTCGGGTGGATCGTCTTTGACTCGAGGAGGCCGTTGAGGTGCCGATGTTCCAAGGAGCCTACGAGGAGTGGAGGACAGCGATGAAGACCCGAAGGACATGTAACGTGAGCTATAACTTTGAATCCGAGTAGTTAAACCTCTAGTAGTTTTTTAGCAATGGTTTAGATACTATTCATGCGCTCAAGTCCGTGTTACGAAGCTTTGATAATCGTTTTTCATATATTCCGCCTCCCCGCAAGTTCGTGGGGTGCGTGACATGGACTTACAGTAGACACAAAGGAGAACAGAGCGGATCCACTCACAAAGGCCTATTTCCCAGTAGAGACTTTTATGGGATGGTTGAGTATGTGATACTTCAACCACTACTGATTGTTGGGTATGAGATACTACAACAGATGCCCTAGTGCAAGTGGGAGATTGTTAGTAATATGTATGCCCTAGAGGCCATTACTGTACATACGATGTATATTGTATTGGATGCTTGGATATATATATGGAGGACTTTCTTGCTCGACATGATAGTATGCTATCTGGTTGCTCTTTATCTTAACATGTACGCTGATTGTCTCTATGTTACATGTTGATAAAGCCCTTAGGATGAGTACTTGACTACATGGACTATGATGTAGATCATTCTAGTGAGGACAGAATAGTCGCTAAGTACATCCTTCAAATGTTCCTAGTCGTAGGTGTATCGAGACAGGGCATCGATATACAATAGTAGACTAGCGAATAGCTTCTCGACCGATGTAGATGGGCGATGGATGATCCCATATCCATTGGTGTTTGACATCAGAAATAGTATACGGGTGCTCAGTGGAGACTGGGTACACTGGACGGACTCGCCGAGAACTCCCAGATGGTATTATACCTAACGTCAGATGACAGTTCTCTGGTGACACTGGTACAGGTTAGTCTGTAAACCCGAGATCGTCATAGAGTCTTATATGATTCCCACTGTGCTTTGATTTCCACCTTACCACATTCAAGAGAACATGCAAAACGGTGGCTTTTGGGTACAGTCCTGAGTCATATGGAGGCAATGAGCGATAAGAGGGGTTTCATCTCTCCCGGTATTGGGAGTTGACGTTGCGCTGTGCACAATTGGCGATAACAGGAAGTCCTTAGCCAAGGCTGCTTTAGAGATATACTGGTAAGTGTTATAAGTAGTTTCTCAACCCGTTATGAGCCTCACATCGGCACGACTTATCGAGTTACTGGGGTCTGACGTTTACCACCCCTATACGAGATATGTGACATATCAGACGAGGAGACCGGACTGTACGGTAGTATTACTGATTGGATTCGCAGGAGTACGAGGAGGCTTGCTTTTTGATCTTCTGATCGCTCAATACCCGGGTGGCCGTTGCGTTTAGTAGACCGCTTGCGGCTTATGGGTGTTTGATATGATCATTACCTACTGCCGGCGTATTGACGAGTCTTTAGAGTCCTATACAGGGGTTTCCTGGCTCAAGCGAAATGGAGTAGGAGCACATATGTGATATGTGTGGGACCGAGATTGATACGATATGAGATACCGTATTCTATTCTCGCGATTTGTGACATTGGTCGGTTATATGCGATATGGCCGGGTTATCGGATCAAGAGTTGATTCGATAAGTTGTTACATATAAATATTAGTCGGTTATATGTGATATAGCCGGATTATTAAATCAAGAGTTGATTTGATAATCTAATGTATAATTATATATTTGATATATTAATTTACATTAACTAGTATTAGCTCACTTATGATTTCTTTTCTCACATTTGATATACTTTACATATATGTGATATATGTATTCTTTTCTTTTTGGCACAAAATATATATGTGATATATAAGTGTGTCATGCTAGGTTACACTTGCAACATAGTTAGTATGAGACTTAAACCATGCTAGGTTAAGTTAGGGTTTTATTTTTCTTAAGGATTTTAAACATTTGGATAATGAGTCATGGTTCAAAGCTTCCTTGTAGGTTTCATTGACTAAGTCCACTTGTTTGTCAACCTTAAGATATTTGTTAACCCAACCCTTAATTCATAGTTATGGTTTATTCTCTACATGAGTTAGGCATGACACTAACTCACCATGGTTGCAATTCTACCCTCATAGAATAATTCATTCTCACTTGATGGGTTCATTCTTCTTCTTCCTCCTAAAAAGCTTTCTAGCTTCAATGGAGATATGAGATAAAATATGAGAAAATGATTTCTAATGTGAGAAAACTTCCTACTTCATCATCCTCTACTACTTGCCATTTAGTATAGGGTGTTTGCTTCACTATTTCCTTAATTAGTGAAGAGATAGCTTGGGTTAGTGTCTCCTCGACGTAGATCATTTTCGGCTTCGAAGACATCGAAGAAAGCATGTTCTTTTCTTTAAGGGATCATCTCTAGAGTCCGGAGTTCACGATCGCAGCGAAGGGACAACTACACGGAGCTAATGAAGTGAAGGACCAGTCTACAAAGGTTGTATTCCTTGCTCACTTAGGATGTAAAGTGTTTATATATGTTATTCCGTCGATTTCTAGTAAACGATTCTATGTTAGGGTTAGCTAGAACGACAAAATTTTGAAAATGGCATGGACGATGCCTCCTGAAACCTTGTTGCGTGCTAGGTAACCCTGCAGTCTAAAATCCGATTTTTCCTTTTTCTAAAAAAAACTTTTCTTTTTACGTAATTTTCACAAACGCTGCCACTTGCGCTAAACCCGCTTAGTGCATGCTCTGCTGGACACGGGATTTTAATGCCCGTCTTGTCCGCTTTTCTTCTATCAACTCCGAAGTCGGTACTTCTACTTCTTCTTTTTCCTCACCACCCACCACAACTACCGAGATGGAGGGTTATCCATCAAATTTCAATAACACCACTCTGTCACCACCCGCAGATGCGCAGAATCCACCGCGCATTTCTCTCCAAGAGAGATGCTACCCTATACGTGGTCCCTTTCCTACTTGTCTTTCTATCCCACCAGCCAATAAGGATAATTTTGAAATCAAACCACATTTTATCAATCTTTTGCCTAAATTTCACGGTCTAGAGTTTGAAGACGCATACGTTTTTATCACCAAATTCGAAAACGTATGTGCTATGATGGGCACTTCACAACTTTCTGTGGATGCTATATGTTGACGTCTTCTCCCATTTACTTTGTGCGATTTAGCCGAAAGTGGCTTTATAACACAACTTCACACTCTATTTCCAATTAGGATGAATTCGTTATAACATTCCTTAAGAAATTTTATCCCAATCATAAGACCGCCCGTGTTCGGAGTGAAATCAACCAGTTTACCCAGCTTCCAAATGAACCATTTTGGAAATGCTTTAAATGGTTTAAGGATTTGCTTGTCTAATGTCCTTATCATGGAATCCATAAATGGGATCTGTGCCGAATTATATATGAGGGCATTAATCCAACGATAAAACAGATGCTTGAAACCATGTGTCAAGGCAATTTCGTGTTTAAAGACAATGGTGAAGCTTGGAAATTCTTGGAAGATTTTGCTGAAAACACTTTGCAATGGGAAAGAATTAGACCACCATCATCTAGGGGAAGTATCCATCAACTCGATGTTTCCATCATATTAAAAGCCGAAATGGCAGCAATGCAAAAGAAACTCGAAGCTATGGAAAACAAATTTTTATTAGCCTCCCTAAACTAGGTAACACTCCCTAAACCGTGTGTAGATGCTGTTCCGATCCATCACATCTGACGGAAGAATGTCCTTTGAATTCTCCATTTCAAGGTCAAGAACACACTAATGTTGCTTTTCAGCAACGACATAGAAACGATCCTTATTCTTCCACATATAATCAAGGTGGAGGAATCACCCTAATTTTTCTTGGAACCAACACCAAACTCAAACTCAAAATACGGTTCCAAACCAAAATAACTATCAAAGGGTTCCTCCACAGCAACAGCAACCACCACAGAGTCAGCACCCCTTTCAACCATAAACTTTTCAAAATCCGGCCAACAATTTCTGCACCTTATAATAATTCTTTCCTAACGGTTGGTACCGAAAATTCCTCTGCACTTGAACGAACCTTGGATTTGTTTATGAAACATTCCATGTAAATATCGGCTGATATAAAGTCTTTTATCGAAACAATAATGAAGGACTCCGCCTCCCACGGTAAGAGTATAAAATCAATAGAAGCACAAATTGCATGGTTAAATGCCGCGATGAGTGCTAGAAAGAAAGGGAAAATTCCATCTCAACCCTAACCGAATCCTGGCCACTCACAACATTATAATGTGAATGCCATTACCACGTTGAGATCTGGAAGAGTGTTGAACAACCAAGTCGGTGAACAGGTTGATAATAAGGAATCAATCAATGATACCCCGGCTTCCACTTCTAACCCTATTTCGTCTAATCTGCGATCTTCTTCCGAGCCTATTCTTCGTTTTCCCCTAAACTCGAACCCTCCGCCCATCTCCTTGAGTCAACCTAACATGAACCCCACTCCAATTCTGGGATCCGTTCTACCCCCTCGATCTTCTCCAATATTGGACCCAACTCTTATTGATAAAGCTCCTTATCCATGTTAGTGTATATGCCCTAGAGGCCATTACTGTATCATACTAGTTTGTATATTACTTAATGGAAGCTTGGGATATTCACCTTGTATATACAATCTTGCTCAAAATAGTAGTATGCTACTTGGTTTGTTTCTACTTCAATGTGTACATGTGTTTATTTTAGTATATCGCCTATACACATTAGTGGAGCCCTTAGGATCTTTGCTTGATTACCAGCGATGTGATGGCAGTCACACTAGTGGGGCTGGGTAATCTATAAGCACATCCTTATGCAGGTCCCTGGTCGCAGGACTATCGAGACAGGGCATCGATACTCCGGAGTAGACTAGCGCATGCGCTTCTCATCCCAGTGTGGGAGACGGTCTGTCCCACAGCCGTCAGTACATCGTACTTGAGATAGTATGCGGGTGCTCGTTAGGTTACGGGTACACTGAACAGGACTCGTCGGGAACTGACTAGTTGGTATTATGCCTATCGTCAGTTATCAGTTCCCAGGTGACATGAGTACAGCTTAGTCCGCTGACTTGACACTGTCACTTCGCCTCGAGTGTGTTCCCACTGCACTTTGATTACTACCCTACCATGGCTCAAAGGAGCCATGCAAACAGGTAGTAGTTGGGTGCAGTCCCGAAGCACTTGGAGGCAGTGACGGTTAGACAGGATTCGTCTCTCCCGGTATTGGGGGTTGACATCGCGCTGTGTCTAGGAGAGCCATTACACGAGTAGTCCCTGGCCAGGGCAAACGAGATATACTGGTAGGCTTCCAGTGTTATCTCAGGGTGTTTTGGGCTTCACTCCGACACGACTTGTACCGCTATTGGGGGACTGACGTTTACCGCCCCCCTAGGCCGGCCATGCGATGTATCAGACGAACAGACCGAACTGTACGGAGAATGTCACATTCAGGCTCAGTAGGAGTTCAGATGGGTTTCGCCTCGTCAGTCTTCTTGTCGGCACTACCTGGGGACCGTTACGCACAGCTAGTGCCGCTTGCGGTCTGTGGTTAAACCCACTGCCAGCGTAGTGTCGAGTCTTTAGAGTCCCACACAGAAAGCTTTTCGCCTTTAGGCAAAAGAGTAGAGGTCGCATGGTTTTGCGACAGGTCGCATGGTTTTGCGACAGGGTTCGGTCACATCCATGCACTTATGCACGTACAGTGTCCGGACAGTTTACCCTAGCGGGCTTTGGTTTAAGCCAGATCCTAGTGTACCTTTTGGGATTGGATTTATCCAGTTTGCATTCGTGTTCCTCGGAACGCGGATGCGGGTGTGTATGCACAGTTGACGGAGAGACAGAGGCAGAGGATTCTCATTAGGGTTGTTTACCGTTGACAGTTGACTATTGACTTTTTGCTCAACCCTAATGAGAATATGATATGTGATTAACAATTATATTAATTAAGTATTATGGTGACATGGTTGTTGAGGGATTGACTTTGTTGACTTGTTGACTTTTGTTGACTTGTTGACTTTTGTTGACTTGTTGACTTTGTTGACCGGTTGACTAGGCTTGACTAGTTGACCATCATGATAACCATAGCTATCATTTCATGGCAAAGACTTTTGCTTGCTTGCTCCTTTGTGCAAAATGAGTGCATGAAATGATATGGTTATGGTTGCTTCAACCATCACATAACACTTGATTGGTATGATGAGTTATCATTGTTTTGGATTATGAGAGGGTGAAAGACAAAAGAGAGGCTCATTCTCACTTGACCATTCTCTCTCTTTGTTCTTGAGCTCTCATACTCTTGCTCTCACCCTCTTCCTCTTGCTCCCTCTCTTGACTCTATGGTTCACTTGTCTCATGAGTTGAGAACCAAGAACCATAGATAAAATCCCATACAAACTCTTCTCTACTCACTCTAGTTCACAAGGTTTAGCAAACCGAGTGAACTAGTTTCTTCAAAGTTCGAAGAAGGAGCCAAAGGTTGGAGCTTTCAGGTAGATCTATCTTCGGCGCAAGGAGACGACGGGGAGAAGCCGATTCGGACGACCATCGAAGCTTGAAGACGAAGGAGTTCGAGAAAAGTAAGGTATAACCCCATAACCGAGTAGTTAGCAACTCGTAGTTAGGTTGTTAGTTAGATGTTTAACAAAGATCCGGGTTATAAGTCCATGTTACCACCTCTAAGAATATCGTTTTTTTATCAAATTCCGCATACCCGAAAGTACCGGGAGAGGTAGCATGGACTTACAGTGGTATCAGAGCCTAGTTAAACTCTATCTAACATGTTAGCAAAGTAGCTAGAAGATCGATCAAAGAAAAGTCGCAAAACGAACCCAAAACTGTCAAGTTTCTGCCGATTTTTTTTCTGTTCAAAAGTTGATAATTTTCATATCTAAAATCGGCTCAGGCTTTTGTTTGAATAACCACCAAATTTGGTCCAACGATCGAGTCAAAGCGCCGCGGAAATGCGGCGGGAGCACGCTCCCGCCGCGGTTCCGCGGCCGAGTTGACTCGGCCGAGGTCCAAGTTTGGTGCAGTGTTTTCCTGGGGTTGTTTTGGGATTTTTGGAATATGTATTTTCATCCCAGATTTTCCAGAACGAAAATTTTATTTTTGGGGTCCTAAAAAAATCCGTATTTTTGATCGAACTTCTAAAAGACTTTAGCTGACGGGTTTTTCTGTAATGTGATATTTGTATTGAACGTCTGCTAATCGCTATATGTCGATTAGTGGGGGTTATACAAATCTGTGATCTGTAATGTTGCTGGAATGTGTATATGAATATGTTGGATTGTCGCGGGTGAATAGCCGGGGGGTTGTGAGACGAGAGTTTTTCTTTTCTTTCAATTCATGTAAATTTGTAAATTGATGTAATAATTATTTGTATGGCCGCACAACCGGGTCGGGGTCGTAGCCGTCATTGTACAATTTCTTTTTACTGTTTTTGCTCCTAGGATAGACCCATGGAGGGGGTGCACAAACTACCGGGTATGCCGAAGTGCCGAGTGGCCTACTCATGGAGATGAGGGAGGTTGCTTCGCTTCGGGTACTTGGCGGGTAGTTTGCCGCACCCGTAGGGGTCTTGGGTGGGGTATTGGCTATTCACCGCGACCGTGTAATCTGTTTTTCGTTGCAGGCTCGTACGAATTACAGATTCCTAGTATATCCAATGTATTCATCTGTGATCTGAAATGGCTATCATTGCAATATATCTATATATGATATTATTTAGGAATTGCTTATGTTTTACAGCCGCTCTAGCCCAGCCCCCGCTCTGTCGTTAGTTAAGTAACCTAACGGGTAATGACGGGGCCCAGTGGCGAATGCGAATGGCATAAGCGTACGTCATATTTTGGTTGTTTTCTGCAATGGTAGGATTAAATGATGGGACGCATTAAAAGAACTAATGCAAGAATATCACGCATTAAAAGAACTAATGCAAGATAATAAACAAAGTTAAAGTCGTTGGAACACTTTCGAAAAACCACTCGGTTCTTTTCAAAACTAACTTTTAAATGCGGACCTTGAGCCACTCCTTTTAAAAGCTATCTCGATCCATCGACTATATCAAGTTCACTACGTTCAAGGTTTCACCAAAACCATTCGTAGCCCTCCGTCGTTTCACATGAATAGTCAATAGTATTCAAGCTATGTATGTTGGCCAAAGTCAAGGCATAGTGATTGGTAGCTATTGGGTGTTCGTGTGTAGCATAGATAGATGCGTTGGTTTGGGACAGTTGTACTGCCATTTTGGCCAAAGTCAAGGGTAGGTACAGATGGATCCAAATTATCCTGGATAACGACGGGTAGAACTTGACATGTGACTTATGATATTTTGGCCAAAGTCAAGGTCATAAGAGCATGGGGCAAAAATCCACATCGGGAGTTTCATAAGTACTGAAACTTGCTAGATTTGCATACCATTTGGAGTGTGATGATTCTGGTAGGATTCCTTCAGTTTCGTCGCACGATGATATTTGGATCCCGATCCTACTGTGAGTATATGCTACTCCTCGGGAAATTTCTCACTAAACGATCATTGCTATAAACCTAGTAGGTGCCTAGAAAGGTGTTAGCGAGGCTACGCCCCCAGGGAAAAGAGGTTCTTGAATTAAGGAACTTCGCGAAAGCATTGGAAAACCTCCCTCGAAGTACCGACACTGGCCTGGCTGAACGGTTAAGCAAGTATTGTGCGGTGGGATTGATCCCGACTAATTCTTCCTTTATGGTTTGAGGAGCGATTCGAGAAACAGTTGGAGCCATCCTGTTTAGACAAACTAAAAACCACTCTAAACTTGCAAGGGCATCATGCTGAGTGTTTCTTCTTCTCTCACCTAATTGCAGCGACCAATCGACATGACTGGACTTAAGTTACTTCTAGATAAAAACATACTGACAGGGCCAAACTACAAAGATTGGCTCAGGAATGTCAAAATGGCAATCACTTACGACAAGCTGGGGTATCTTCTTACCACCAAAGATCCCCCTGTCCCTGGTCCCACTTCCAGCGTCGCAGATAAGGAAATCCGTAAGACTTGGGAGATTGATAGCGCGAAGGCCAAATGCCTCGTGCTTGCCTCTATGGACAATGAACATCAGAGGAGGCACGAGAATATGGACCTGGAATCCATATTTCTTCATACAAAAGAACTGTATGGAGAGCAGTCTCGTATCGCAAGATACGAAGCGTCGAAAAAGTTATTTTCGGCAAAGATGGCCATCGGATCGTCAGTAGCAGAGCACGTGCTTAAGATGATCGGCTACATTGAGGAGCTCGCGGACCTAGGAACCACATTGGAGAGTGAGCTCTATACGGACTTAGTTCTCCAGTCCCTTCCTTCCACTTACGCCCAGTTTATACTGAACTTCAACTTGCAAGAAAAAGAAGTTGAACTTTCAGAGCTCCTCAACATGCTGAGGAGCGCAGAGGGCACCCTACAGAAAGGTAGGGAAACATCCACTTTGTTTGTAGGAGGATCATCTTCTTCTAAGTCCAAGGCGAAAGCCAAGGGAAAGAAGAAGAAAGCCCCCGCCAAACCAAGGGGCGGTGTTAGTAAAGTGGATACGAAGGGAAAAGCAAAAGCAACAAAGAAAGCGGGGAAGCTTGTCGATAAGGAAGAATGCTTCTATTGTCATAACAAAGGTCACTGGAAGAATGATTGCAGGGCTTGGAAAGCCAGGACACAGGAATTGAAGCAGGTTGCAGCTTCAGCTTCAGGTGTGTATGTTATTGAGAACAGTTTTTCAATAAACTCTACTTCCTGGGTATTGGTTACCGGATCAGGATCTCATATCTGTAATTCTTTGCAGGCGTTGAGAAACCGTAGAGTTTTGAAGGCAGGTGACATGACCCTCAGAGTTGCGAACGGAGCTAGCATGGATGCTAAAGCCGTGGGGGACTATCACCTGGGAATGTCAGATGGACATGTTTTGGTTTTGCGTAATTGCTTTTTTGTACCCAACGCAACTTGTAATATCATTTATGTATCTTTAGTTTCTAAAGAAGGTTATGAATTTGCGTTTGTAAGCAATGTTGTAAACATTCACCTTAATCAAGTTCTGATTGGGTCAGGTACATTGAGTAATGGTATATACGTATTAAACCAACCACAGATTTTCAATGTCCAGAATACACACAAAAGAAAGTCTCCGGAAATAAATCAGACTTTCTTATGGCATTGTAGACTGGGTCACATCAATGAGAGAAGGTTGACTAAGTTACATACAGAAGGATATTTGAATCCGTTCGAATATCAATCGTATGCCACTTGTCAATCCTGTCTCAAAGGAAAGATGACAAAGACTCCGTTTACTGGACACGGAGTAAGAGCGAGCGAGCTCTTGGGACTCGTACACAGCGACGTGTGCGGTCCAATGTCTACACATGCGCGAAGCGGTTATTCTTACTTCATTACTTTTACGGATGACTTCTCAAGGTACGGTTATGTCTTCTTAATGAAACATAAGTCCGAAGCCTTTTGAAAGTTCCAGGAATATAAGAATGAAGTAGAAAAACAAACCGGCGAAAGTATTAAGATTCTAAGATCGGATCGAGGTGGAGAATACTTAAGTGCCGAGTTCCTGGACTATTTAAAAGAGAACGGAATTCTCTCTCAGCTTACTCCTCCATACACCCCGCAACATAACGGTGTATCGGAGAGACGGAACCGAACCCTATTGGATATGGTACGGTCCATGATGAGTAACGCTGAGTTACCGCGATCATTCTGGGGATATGCGCTAGAATCAGCCGCATAACTTTTGAACCGAGTTCCCACTAAGACTGTGCCTACCACACCATTTGAGATGTGGTGTGGGAAGAGACCCCATCTTAATCACATTAAGACATGGGGAAGTCCAGCTTTTGTCAAAAAGCAGCATGCGGACAAGCTCGAGGCACGCTCAGTACAGTGCAAGTTTGTGGGATATCCAAAGAATTCCAAGGGATATTTCTTCTACTGCGAAGAGGAACAAAAGGTTATTGTTTCTCGTCATGCCCACTTTCTAGAACACCAGTTCTTAGAAAAGGAAATTAGTGGGAGCGCAGTGGAACTGGAAGAAATTCCAGAACCATGGGCTATTACTGAAAGTTTAGTGGAACCAGAGGGTTCGGAAGAACAGGACATTCCTGGGAATTCTAGCGTTCCACTCGGGTGCCTCGCTTCACTCGTTCGACTTAAAACCCTATCGTTCACTTCGTCCTACGCCGCTCCGCAGGAGTAGTAGGCAGACTCATCCGCCCGAGAGATACTACGGTTTTCTCATAGACGGGGATAGAGAGGATTGCATCATAGATTATGATGAGCCTACTAGCTTCCAGTAGGCCGTTCAGAGCGTTGACTCGGTAAAATGGCTGGATGCAATGGGGACCGAAATGGAGTCCATGTACACCAACAAGGTATGGACGTTGGACATTGATCCAGACGGGGTAAAACCCGTAGGATGCAAGTGGATCTTCAAAAGGAAGATTGGTGTAGATGGACAGGTTGAGACCTATAAAGCTAGACTGGTAGAAAAGGGTTTTCGTCAAAGACCTGGCTTGGACTATGACGAAACCTTTTCTCCAGTAGCTATGCTGAAATCCATTCGGATCCTTCTTGCCATTGCTGCCTTCCACGATTATGAGATTTGGCAGATGGACGTAAAGACGGCTTTTCTAAATGGAAATTTAGAGGAGTGTGTCTATATGGACCAGCCATAGGGTTTCATTCAGAGTGGGAGCAGCGGAAAGGTGTGCAAGTTGCTTAAGTCCATCTATGGACTAAAGCAGGCATCGCGGAGTTGGAACATCTGTTTTGATGAGACGGTCAAGGAATTTCGCTTTATCAAAAATCCAGATGAACCATGCATCTATAGTAGATTTGTAGCGAGAACTGTAGTATTCCTCGTTTTATACGTGGATGACATTCTCTTAATAGGAAATGACATTCCTATGCTACAATCTGTCAAGGGGTTCTTGTTACACAGGTTCTCCATGAAAGACCTGGGTGATGCCTCATACATCCTGGGGATCCGGATCCATCGTGATAGATCCAAGAGGATATTAGGACTTTCACAGTCCAGGTACATCGACACCATACTGAAAAGATTCAGTATGGAAGATTCCAAGCGCGGTAACCTACCGGCTTGTCACGGGATCACCCTCTCTAAAGAAATGTCTCCCAAGACTGATTTGGAGAGGGATCGCATGTCTATTATACCCTACGCTTCTGCGGTAGGCTCTATAATGTATGCGATGTTGTGAACCAGACCGGATGTAGCTTATGCACTGAGTGTGGTAAGCCGGTATCAGTCAAACCCTGGGGAGAAACACTGGATAGCAGTAAAGAACATTCTCAAGTACCTGAGAAGGACTAAGGAGATGTTCTTGGTGTATGGCGGAAAAGACCTCCAGATCGAGGCCTTTGCTGACTCCAGCTTCCAGAGTGACAAGGATGACTCCAAGTCCATGTCGGGTTTTGTCTTTACCCTCAATGGAGGGGCGGTGTGTTGGAAGAGTTCCAAACAGGAAACCGTTGCAGACTCGACAATGGAAGCAGAATACATCGCTGCATCTGATGCCGCAAAAGAAGCTGTCTGGATGAGGAAGTTCTTGAAAGAACTTCAGGTGGTTCCATCCATTGTTGATCCAATACCTCTGTATTGCGACAACAATGGGGCTATAGCTTTAGCGAAGGAACCCAGGTCCCATCAGAGATCCAGGCACATCTTGAGGCGGTATCACCTGATCAGGGAGATCGTAGATCGCCAGGAGATCGAGGTTCGGAGAGTCGCTTCAGAAGATAACACTGCAGATCCATTCAACAAGGCCCTGCCCCAGACTCAGTTCGAGCGGCTGATCGAGATGATAGGTCTTCGATACGCCAGTACATGGCCTTAGTACAAATGGGAGATTGTTAGTGTATATGCCCTAGAGGCTATTACTGTATCATACTAGTTTGTATATTACTTAATGGAAGCTTGGGATATTCACCTTGTATATACAATCTTGCTCAAAATAGTAGTATGCTACTTGGTTTGTTTCTACTTCAATGTGTACATGTGTTTATTTTAGTATATCGCCTATACACATTAGTGGAGCCCTTAGGATCTTTGCTTGATTACCAGCGATGTGATGGCAGTCACACTAGTGGGGCTGGGTAATCTATAAGCACATCCTTATGCAGGTCCCTGGTCGCAGGACTATCGAGACAGGGCATCGATAATCCGGAGTAGACTAGCGCATGCGCTTCTCATCCCAGTGTGGGAGACGGTCTGTCCCACAGCCGTCAGTACGTCGTACTTGAGATAATATGCGGGTGCTCGTTAGGTTACGGGTACACTGGACAGGACTCGTCGGGAACTGACTAGTTGGTATTATGCCTATCGTCAGTTATCAGTTCCCAGGTGACATGAGTACAGCTTAGTCCGCTGACTTGACACTGTCACTTCGCCTCGAGTGTGTTCCCAATGCACTTTGATTACTACCCTACCACGGCTCAAAGGAGCCGTGCAAACAGGTAGTAGTTGGGTACAGTCCCGAAGCACTTGGAGGCAGTGACGGTTAGACAGGATTCGTCTCTCCCGATATCGGGGGTTGACATCGCGCTGTGTCTAGGAGAGCCATTACACGAGTAGTCCCTGGCCAGGGCAAACGAGATATACTGGTAGGCTTCCAGAGTTATCTCAGGGTGTTTTGGGCTTCACTCCGACACGACTTATACCGCTATTGGGGGACTGACGTTTACCGCCCCCTAGGCCCGCCATGCGATGTATCAGACGAACAGACCGGACTGTACGGAGAATGTCACATTCAGGCTTAGTAGGAGTTCAGATGGGTTTCGCCTCGTCAGTCTTCTTGTTGGCACTACCTGGGGACCGTTACGCACAGCTAGTGCCGCTTGCGGTCTGTGGTTAAACCCACTGCCAGCGTAGTGTCGAGTCTTTAGAGTCCCACACAGAAAGCTTTTCGCCTTTAGGCAAAAGAGTAGAGGTCGCATGGTTTTGCGACAGGGTTCGGTCACATCCGTGCAGTTATGCACGTACAGTGTCCGGACAGTTTACCCTAGCGGGCTTTGGTTTAAGCCAGATCCTAGTGTACCTTTTGGGATTGGATTTATCCAGTCTGCATTCGTGTTCCTCGGAACGCGGATGCGGGTGTGTATGCACAGTTGACGGAGAGACAGAGGCAGAGGATTCTCATTAGGGTTGTTGACCGTTGACAGTTGACTATTGACTTTTTGCTCAACCCTAATGAGAATATGATATGTGATTAACAATTATATTAATTAAGTATTATGGTGACATGGTTGTTGAGGGATTGACTTTGTTGACTTGTTGACTTTTGTAGACTTTGTTGACTTGTTGACTTTTGTTGACTTGTTGACTTGTTGACTTTTGTTGACTTGTTGACTTTGTTGACCGGTTGACTAGGCTTGACTAGTTGACCATCATGATAACCATAGCTATCATTTCATGGCAAAGACTTTTGCTTGCTTTCTCCTTTGTGCAAAATGAGTGCATGAAATGATATGGTTATGGTTTCTTCAACCATCACATAACACTTGATTGGTATGATGAGTTATCATTGTTTTGGATTATGAGAGGGTGAAAGACAAAAGAGAGGCTCATTCTCACTTGACCATTCTCTCTCTTTGTTCTTGAGCTCTCATACTCTTGCTCTCAGCCTCTTCCTCTTGCTCCCTCTCTTGACTCTATGGTTCACTTGTCTCATGAGTTGAGAACCAAGAACCATAGATAAAATCCCATATAAACTCTTCTCTACTCACTCTAGTTCACAAGTTTTAGCAAACCGAGTGAACTAGTTTCTTCAAAGTTCGAAGAAGGAGCCAAAGGTTGGAGCTTTCAGGTGGATCTATCTTCGGCGCAAGGAGACGACGGGGAGAAGCCGATTCGGACGACCATCGAAGCTTGAAGACGAAGGAGTTTGAGAAAAGTAAGGTATAACCCCCTAACCGAGTAGTTAGCAACTCGTAGTTAGGTTGTTAGTTAGATGTTTAACAAAGATCCGGGTTATAAGTCCATGTTACCACCTCTAAGAAAATTGTTTTTTATCAAATTCCGCATATCCGAAAGTACCGGGAGAGGTAGCATGTACTTACAATCCAAATAGGTTAAGGGGAAACAAACCAAGTCCACAAATGGAGAAGATTATGGGAATGTTTAAATAGGTTAACATAAATATCCCTCTCCTAGATACTATACAACAAGTTCCGGCTTATACGAAAATACTTAAGGACTTGTGCACTAGGAAGAGAAAAACACAAGTGCCAAAAAAGGTGTTCATGACGAGTAATGTAAGAACAGCTTCTACCCTGCAATTACCTAAGAAACGTGAGGACCCCGGCTGTCCTACAATCTCTATTTCTATTGGGGGTAAAAATGTTAGTGTATATGCCCTAGAGGCCATTACTGTATCATACTAGTTTGTATATTACTTGATGGAAGCTTGGGATATTCACAGTTGTATATACAATCTTGCTCGAAATGGTAGTATGCTACTTGGTTTGTCTCTACTTCAATATGTGCATGTGTTTCTTTTAGCATATCGCTGATATACATATTAGTAGAGCCCTTAGGATCTTTGCTTGATTACCAGCGTTGTGATGGCGCTCGCACTCGTGGGAGCTGGGTAATCTATAAGCACATCCTTATACAGGTCCCTGGTCGTTGGACTATCGAGACAGGGCATCGATACTCCAGAGTAGAATAGCGTATGCGCTTCTCATCCTAGTGTGGGAGACGGTCTGTCCCACAGCCGTCAGTACGTCGTACTTGAGATAGTATACGGGTGCTCGTTAGGTTACGAGTACACTGGACAGGACTCGTCTGGAACTGTTGGTTGGTATTATACCTATCATCAGTTATCAGTTCCCAGGTGACATGAGTACAGCTTAGTCCGTTGACTTGACACTGTCACTTCGCTTCGAGTGTGTTCCCACTGCACTTTGATTACTACCCTACCACGGCTCAAAGGAGTCATGCAAACAGGTAGTTTTTGGGTGCAGTCCCGAAGCACTAGGAGGCAGTGACGGTTAGACAGGATTCGTCTCTCCCGGTATTGGGGGTTGACATCGCGCTGTGTCCAGGAGAGCCATTACACGAGTAGTCCCTGGCCAGGGTAAGCGAGATATACTGGTAGGTTTCCAGTATTATCTCAGGGTGTTCTGGGCTACACTCCGACACGACTTGTACCGCTATTAGGGGACTGACGTTTCACCGCCCCCCTAGGCCCGCCATGCAATGTATCAGACGAACAGACCGGACTGTACGGAGATTGTAACATACAGGCTCAGTCGGAGTTCAGATGGGGTTCACCTCGTCGGTCTTCTTATCGACATCTACCTGGGGACCGTTACGTACAGCTAGTGCCGCTTGCGGTCTGTGGTTAAACCCACTGCCAGGGTAGTGTCGAGTCTTTAGAGTCCCACACAGAGAGCTATTCGCCTTTAGGCAAAATGAGTAGAGGTCGCATGGTTTTGCGACAGGGTTCGTTCGTATCCGTGCACTTGTGCACGTTTGCTGTCCGAACAGTTTATACTAGCGGGCTTTGGTTTAAGCCGGATCCTAGTATATGATTTGGGATTGGTTTTTCTCATTGTATTCGTGTTCCTCGGATCACGAATACGGGTGCGTATGCACAGTTGCTTGAGACAGAGGGAGAGGACCTTGATTAGGGTTAATGGCTATTGTCATTTTATTAACCCTAATGCTTATGTGTGTATTATAGTTAATTAATAATTAGTTTAATAATTGTGCATGGTTATGATTGTTGACCATTTGACCTCCTTGACTTGTTGACCTAGGTTTACACTTTGACCATCATCATTTCTTTTAGAAGATGCTTTTTGATCCTTGCAAATTGGAATGATAATGGTCATGTCATGATTAACCATGACAATTATCTAACTGATTATTTAATTAAAATAATATACACATATTAGTGAGAATGGTTCATATTATTCTCATTCTATCATTTCCTTTCTCTCTCTTGTTCTTCCTCTCCCTCAAGCTCTCCCCTCTCATGTGTTGAGAAACACTTGAGCTTGAGAAAAACCCTCTCTTGATAATCTCTACTCTCATATAGGGTTGAAGGACTAGCACTTCTTGAACCCTAGTTACTTCTAGCTTGGAGTTGAAGCCAAAGGTTGAGGTTTTCGGGTGGATCTTTCTTTGACGGGAGAAGACGACAAGGTGACCTCCTTCCACTACTCCAAGGAGCAAGGAGAGAAGGACATAAAGCCCAAGGTATAACCTTTCTAGCACTTAGCTAGTTTTTAGTTACCTTTAGCTTGTTTTTGTTTAGCAAAGATCCTTCAAAGTGTAGTCCATGTTGCCTAAGTTCATAAAAATTCGATTTTTATTCCGTTTTCCACCTCCCCGCAAGTACCGGGGTGGGCAACGTGGACTTACAGTAGTATCAGAGACTAACTAAACATAAACTAGCTTGGTAGTGAAGTGTATCGAAGTTCAAAACGGAAAAATCCAAAAAAACCAAAATATCAAAACCCTAACTTTCTGTTAAATTTTATTCTGTTCAAAATAAAATTTGTCATACTCCTAAAATCATCTCAGGGTTTTGTCAAGAAAACCACCAAACACGATCCAGTGATTCGACCAAAGAGCCGCGGTTCCGCGGCAATAGCAAGCTATTGCCACGCAACCGCGGCCGTCTTGGCTCTTCACTGGGTCGAGTTTGGTGCAGTGTATTTCTGGCTTGGTTTTAGGATTTTTAAGATGGTTTATATGTTCCCAGATTTTCCAGAAAAGAAATTTATTTTTGGGGGCCTATAAATCCGTATTTTTTTTTCGAACTTCAATACATTTTGACTATAAGGTTGTATCTGTGATGTCTGTATGTATTGAACGTCGGCTAATCGCTATATGTCGATTAGTCGGGGTTATACATATCTGTGATCTGTGATTGATGATTGGTATGTGTATATGAATGGGTTGGATTGTCGCGGGTGAATAGCCGGGGTGGATGTGAGATGAGTGTTGCTTTTTCTTCCATTCATTGTAATATGTAAATTGATGTAATATTATTATTTGTATGGCCGCACAACCGGGTCGGGGTTGTAGCCGTCATTGTATAATTCTTTTTACTGTTTTTGCTCCTAGGATAGACCCATGGAGGGGGTGCACAAACTACTGGGTATCTCGAAGTGCCGAGTGGCCTACTCACTGTGTTGAGGGAGGTTGCTTCGCTTCGGGTACTTGGCGGGTAGTTTGCCGCACCCGTAGGGGTCTTGGGTGGGGTATTGGCTATTCACCGCGACCGTGTAATCCGCTTTTCGTTGCAGGCTCGAACGGATTGCGGATTCCTAGTATATCCAATGTATTCATCTGTGATCTGTAATGTCTATCATTGCTATATATTTATATATGATAACTATTTAGGCGTTGCTTATGTTTTACAGCCGCGCTAGCCCAGCCCCCGCTCTGTCGTTAGTTAAGTAACCTAACGGGTGATGACGGGGCCCCGTGGCGAATGCGAATGGCATAAGCGTACGTCATATTTTGGTTGTTTTCTGCAATGGTAGGATTAAATGATGGGACGCATTAAAAGAACTAATGCAAGAAAATAAACCAAGTAAAAGTCGATTGGAACACTTTGAAAACCACTTGGTTCTTTTCAAAACTAAACTTTTAAACGCGGAGCTTGAACCACTCCTTTTAAAAGCTATCTCGTTCCATCGATTATATCAAGTTCACTACGTTCACGGTTTCGCCAAAACCATCCGTAGCTCTCCGTCATTCCACATGAATGGTCAAAAAGTATTCAAGCTATGTATTTTGGCCAAAGTCAAGGCATAGTGATTGGTAGCTATTGGGTATTCATGTGCAGCATAGATAGATGCGTTGGTTTGGGACAGTCGTGCTGCCATTTTGGCCAAAGTCAAGGGTAGGTACGGGTGGGTCCAAATTAACCAGGAGAATGACGGGTAGAACTTGACATGCGACTTATGATATTTTGGCCAAAGTCAAGGTCATAAGAGCATGGGGCAAAAATCCACATCTGGAGTTTCATAAGTACTGAAACTTGCTAGCGCTGCATACCATTTGGAGTGTGATAATTCTGGTAGGATTCCTTCGGTTTTATCACGCGATGATATTTGGATCCCGATCCTACTGTGAGTATATGCTACTCCTCGGGAAAACTCTCACTTAACGATCAATGCTATAAACTTAGTAGGTGTCTAGAAAGGTGTTAGCGGGGCTACGCCCACAGGGAAAAGAGGTTACTTAATTAAGGAACTTCGCGAAAGCGTTGGAAAACCTCCCTCGAAGTACCGACACTGGCCTGGCTGAACGGTTAAGAAAGTATTGTACGGTGAGATTGATCCTGACTAATCCTTTCTTTATGGTTTGGGAAGGGATTCGAGAGACAGTGGGAGCCATCCAGTTTAGACAAATTAAAAACCACTCTAAACTTGCAAGAGTATCATGCTAAAGTGTTTCTTTTCTCTCTCCTAATTGCAGCGACCATTCAACATGACCGGACTTAAGTTATTACTAGATAAAAACATATTGACAGGGCCAAACTACAAAGATTGGCTCAGGAATGTCAAGATGGCAATCACTTATGACAAGTTGGGGTATGTCCTTACCACCAAAGCTCCCCCTGTCCCAGGTCCCAAAACCAGTGTCGTAGATAGGGAAATCTACAAGACCTGGGAAATAGATTGCGCGAAGGCCAGATGCCTCGTACTAGCCTCGATGGACAACGAACATCAGAGGAGGCACGAGAATATGGACCTAGAGTCCATATTTCTTCATACAAAAGAACTGTATGGAGAGCAGACTCGTATCGCAAGATACGAAGTGTCGAAGAAGTTGTTTACGGCAAGGTTGGCCGTCGGATCATCGGTAGCGGAACACGTGCTTAAGATGATTGGCTACATTGAGGAGCTCGCGGACCTTGGGACCACGTTGGAGAATGAACTCTATACTGATTTGATTCTCTAGTCCCTTCCTTCCACTTACGCCCAGTTTATTCTTGACTTCAACATGCAAGGAAAGGAGGTTGAACTTTCCGAGCTTCTGAACATGTTGAGGAGTGCTGAGGGCATCCTACAGAAGGGTAGGGAGACATCCACTTTGTTTGTAGGAGGATCTTCCTCTTCTAGGTCCAGGGCGAAAGCCAAGGGCAAGAAGAAGAAAGCCCCCGCCAAACCAAGAGGCGGTGTCGGTAAAGTGGATACGAAGGGAAAAGGTAAAGCAACAAAGATAGCGGGAAAGCTGGTGGGGAAGGAAGAATGCTTCTATTGTCACAAAAGTGGTCACTGGAAACAGGATTGCAAGGCTTGGAAGGCCAGAACACAGGATTTGAAGCGAGTTGCGGCTTCAGCTTCAGGTGTGTATGTTATTGAAAACTGTCTATCAAAAAACTCTACATCCTGGGTATTGGATACCGGATCAGGATCTCATATCTGTAATTCTTTGCAGGCGTTGAGAAAGCGTAGAGTTTTGAAAGCAGGTGACATGACCCTCAGAGTTGCAAACGGTGCTAGCATGGATGCTGAGGCCGTGGGGGACTATCACCTGGGATTGTCGGATGGAAAATTTTTGGTTTTGCGTAGTTGTTATTATGTACCAAATGCAACATGTAATATCATTTCTATATCTTTATTATCTAAAGAAGGTTATGAATTTGCATTTGTAAGTAATGTAGTGAACATTCACCTTAATCAAGTTTTGATTGGGTCAGGTACATTGAACAACGGTATATACGTATTAAACCAGCCACAGATTTTCAATGTCCAGAATACACACAAAAGAAAGTCTCCAGAAATCGATAAAACTTTCTTATGGCATTATAGACTGGGTCACATCAATGAGAGAAGGTTGACTAAGTTACATGCAGAAGGATATTTGGATTCGTTCGAATATCAATCGTATGCAACTTGTCAATCCTGTCTCAAGGGAAAGATGACAAAGACTCCGTTCACTGGACACGGAGTAAGAGCGAGCGAGCTCTTGGGACTCGTACACAGCGACGTGTGCAGTCCAATGTCTACACATGCACGAAGCGGTTATTCTTACTTCATTACTTTTACGGATGACTTTTCAAGGTACGGTTATGTCTTCTTAATGAAACATAAATCCGAGGCTTTTGAAAAATTCCAGGAATATAAGAATGAAGTAGAAAAACAAACAGGCAAAAGTATCAAGGCACTGAGATCTGATCGAGGTGGTGATTACTTGAGTGCCGAGTTCCTGGGTTACTTAAAAGAGAATGGAATTCTCTCTCAGCTTACTCCTCCATACACTCCGCAACATAACGGTGTATCGGAGAGACGGAAACGAACCCTATTGGATATGATACGGTCCATGATGAGTAACACTGAGTTACCGCGATCGTTCTGGGGATATGCGCTAGAATTAGCCGCATACCTTTTGAACCGAGTTCCAACTAAGACTGTGCCTACTACACCATATCAGATGTGGTGTGGGAAGAGACCCTATCTTAATCACATTAAGACATGGGGATGTCCAGCTTTTGTAAAAAAGCTGCATGCGGACAAGCTCGAGGCACGCTCAGTACAGTGCAAGTTTGTGGGATATCCAAAGAGCTCCAAGGGATATTACTTCTATTGCGAAGAGGAACAAAAATTCCTCGTTTCTCGCCATGCCCACTTTCTAGAACACCAGTTCATAGAAAAAGAATTAAATGGGAGCACAGTAGAACTGGAAGAAATTCCAGAACCACGGGCTATTACTGAAACCTTGGATGAACCAGAGGGTTCGAAAGATCAAGACATTCCCACGCCACTCCGCAGGAGTAGTAGGCAGTCTCATCCGCCCGACAGATACTACGGTTTTCTCATTGACGGGGATAGAGAGGATTGCATCATAGACTTTGATGAGCCTACTAGCTTCCAGCAAGCCATTCAGAGCGTCGACTAGGTAAAATGGCTGGATACAATGCGGACCGAAATGGAGTCCATGTACACCAACAAAGTATGGACGTTGGACATTGCTCCAGATGGGGTAAAACCCGTAGGATGCAAATGGATCTTCAAAAGGAAGATTGGTGTAGATGGACAGGTTGAGACCTATAAAGCTAGACTGGTAGCAAAGGGTTTTCGTCAGCGACCTGGTTTAGACTATGACGAAACCTTTTCTCCAGTAGCTATGCTGAAATCCATTCGGATCCTTCTTGCCATTACTGCCTTCCACGATTATGAGATTTGGAAGATGGACGTAAAGACAGCTTTTCTAAATGGACATTTAGAGGAGTGTGTCTATATGGATCAGCCAGAGGGTTTCATTCCGAGTGGGAGCAGCGGAAAGGTGCGCAAGTTGCTTAAGTCTATTTATGGACTAAAGCAGGCATCGCGGAGTTGGAACATCTGTTTTGATGAGACGGTCAAGGAATTTGGCTTTATCAAAAATCCAGATGAACCATGCATCTATTGTAGATTTGTAGCGAGAACTGTAGTATTCCTCGTTTTATATGTGGATGCCATTCTCTTAATAGGAAATGACATTCCTATACTACAATCTGTCAAGGGGTTCTTGTCACACAGGTTCTCCATGAAAGACCTGGGTGAGGCCTCATACATTCTGGGTATCCGGATCTACCGTGACAGATCCAAGAGGATATTAGGACTTTCGCAGTCCAGGTACATCGACACCATACTGAAGAGATTTAGTATGGAGGATTCCAAGCGCGGTAATCTACCGGCTTGTCACGGGATCACCCTCTCCAAAGAGATGTCTCCCAAGACTGATTTGGAGAGGGATCGCATGTCTATTATACCCTACGCTTCTGCGGTAGGCTCTATAATGTATGCGATGTTGTGTACCAGACCGGATGTGGCTTATGCACTGAGTGTGGTAAGCAGGTATCAGTCAAACCCTGGGGAGAAACATTGGATAGCAAAAAAGAACATTCTCAAGTACCTGAGAAGGACTAAGGAGATGTTCTTGGAGTATGGCAGAAAAGACCTGCAGATTGAGGCCTTTGCTGACTCCAGCTTCCAGAGTGACAAGGATGATTCCAAGTCTATGTCGGGTTTTGTCTTTACCCTCAATGGAGGGGCGGTGTGTTGGAAGAGCTCCAAACAGGAAACCGTTGCTGACTCGACTATGGAAGCGGAATACATCGCTGCATCTGATGCCGCAAAAGAAGCTGTCTGGATGAGGAAGTTCTTGAGAGAACTTCAGGTGGTTCCGTCCATTGTTGACCCAATACCTCTGTATTGCGACAACAACGGGGCTATAGCTTTAGCGAAGGAACCCAGGTCCCATCAGAAATCCAGACACATCTTAAGGCGGTATCACCTTATCAGGAAGATCGTGGATCGCCAGGAGAACGAGGTCCGGAGGGTTGCATCAGAAGATAACACAGCAGATCCATTCACCAAGGCCTTGCCCTAGACTCAGTTCGAGCGGCTGATCGAGATGATAGGTCTTCGAAACGCCAGTACTTGGCCTTACTGCAAGTGGGAGATTGTTAGTGTATATGCCCTAGAGGCCATTACTGTATCATACTAGTTTGTATATTACTTGATGGAAGCTTGGGATATTCACAGTTGTTTATACAATCTTGCTCGAAATGGTAGTATGCTATTTGGTTTGTCTCTACTTCAATATGTGCATGTGTTTCTTTTAGCATATCGCTGATATACATATTAGTAGAGCCCTTAGGATCTTTGCTTGATTACCAGCGTTGTGATGGCGCTCGCACTCGTGGGAGCTGGGTAATCTATAAGCACATCCTTATACAGGTCCCTGGTCGTTGGACTATCGAGACAGGGCATCGATACTCCGGAGTAGACTAGCGTATGCGCTTCTCATCCCAGTATGGGAGACGGTCTGTCCCACAGCCGTCAGTACGTCATACTTGAGATAGTATACGGGTGCCTGTTAGGTTACGAGTACACTAGACAGGACTCGTCGGGAACTGTTGGTTGGTATTATACCTATTGTCAGTTATCAGTTCCCAGGTGACATGAGTACAGCTTAGTCCGTTGACTTGACACTGTCACTTCGCCTCGAGTGTGTTCCCACTGCACTTTGATTACTACCCAACCACGGCTCAAAGGAGTCGTGCAAACAGGTAGTTTTTGGGTGCAGTCCCGAACCACTTGGATGCAGTGATGGTTAGATAGGATTCGTCTCTCCAGGTATTGGGGGTTGACATCGCGCTGTGTCCAGGAGAGCCATTACACGAGTAGTCCCTGGCCAGGGCAAGCGAGATATACTGGTAGGTTTCCAGTGTTATCTCAGGGTGTTCTGGGCTACACTCCGACACGACTTGTACCGCTATTAGGGGACTGACGTTTCACCGCCCCCCTAGGCCCGCCATGCGATGTATCAGACGAACAGACCGGACTGTACGGAGATTTTCACATACAGGCTCAGTAGGAGTTCAGATAGGGTTCACCTCGTCGGTCTTCTTATCGACATCTACCTGGGGACCGTTACGTACAGCTAGTGCCGCTTGCGGTCTGTGGTTAAACCCGCTGCCAGCGTAGTGTCGAGTCTTTAGAGTCTCACACAGAGAGCTATTCGCCTTTAGGCAAAATGAGTAGAGGTCGCATGGTTTTGTGACAGGGTTCGTTCGCATCCGTGCACTTGTGCACGTTTGCTGTCCGGACAGTTTATACTGGCGGGCTTTGGTTTAAGCCGGATCCTAGTATATGATTTGGGATTGGTTTTTCTCATTGTATTCGTGTTCCTCGGATCATGAATACGGGTGCGTATACACAGTTGCTTGAGACAGAGGGAGAGGACCTTGATTAGGGTTAATAGCTATTGTCATTTTATTAACCCTAATGCTTATGTGTGTATTATAGTTAATTAATAATTAGTTTAATAATTGTGCATGGTTATGGTTGTTGACCATTTGACCTCCTTGACTTGTTGACCTAGGTTGACATTTTGACCATCATCATTTCTTTTGGAAGATGCTTTTTGATCCTTGCAAATTGAAATGATAATGGTCATGTCATGATTAACCATGACAATTATCTAGCTAATTATTTAATTAAAATAATATACACATATTAGTGAGAATGGTTAATATTATTCTCATTCTATCATTTCCTTTCTCTCTCTTGTTCTTCCTCTTGTAGCGTCTTGAAAAGTCGTTTTGGTGTTTTCCTGAAAATCGGTGAAAATTCGGTATTTTTCCGAAAACCGTCTTTTTTGTTATTTTGCAGTTTAGGGATAATTATACCTAAAATGGATAGGTAATTGCTTGTTTTTAGTAGCTAATGAGTTAATTATGAAATTCTGGTCGTTTAAAAATTTTCCCTAATTTTTTAATTTTTTAATATTATTTTAAGCCGGTAAGAAAATACATTAATTCAGCGTTAAATACAAAATTTTCCGGGCTAATTTTAATATTTAAAATTATGTTAATTAAAATCTAGTTGTAACATAAATTTTTAGTATTTTACTTTGATTTTTAACAAATTTTTATGATAGGAAACGAATTTATTGAATTTTAAGCTTAAACTTGCAATTTTGGACTTGTACGGGGTCTTTTTGCATAAAAATTTTTTGTGCACTCTCTCTCACTCATTCCTCACCTCTAGGCCGGCCCTACCTCAGCAGCAAGCCCACAAAAACTTTTCCCCAACTCATTTACACAAAATGATATGTAAAGGGTTTTAATATATATAATTGGGTATGGGTTTTTTTGTTGATTGGTATGGCTTTGACCTTGACTTTTCTCACACTCCCCCACACCTCTCCCCCACTCCTCATTAGCCGAAATTTCAGCTGCAAACAGCAGCCCCCTCCCCCTCCTTGCATCATCTCTTTTCTTCTTCAAAGTTCATCCAAAAATCCTTAAAAATCAATAATTCCTTTTACAATTTCAAAGCAAAACCTTATTCCCTCTCTTCTCAAACCCAATTGACTCAAATCTTGGAGAAAGATGGCATCTTGGGAGGCTTTAGCATCATAGGGTTTGAATTTTTGAGGTATAATTTCTAATCAAATGGTTACATTGTTGCTTAAGGGTGCTAATTAGAACCTTGAAATTGTTTAGTGTTAAATCTTTACTTAATTCCTAATCTAGTTTTGTTTAAAGAAGGTAGTTTGATATGAACTTTGGTTTTAGCATACCATTACTAGGCTAATTAAATCTATTTTTCTATCTAGTTATTTTGCTAACCTAATCTAAGAGGTTAATTTTCTTATGTGGGCTTTTAATTGTGTTAATTTAAATTTGTAGTATGGAATTTGATTTGTGATTGCTAATTACAAAAATTAAACTAGGGTTCTTGAAGCCATGTTAGTTAATTAAATTGTTTTGTAATTAATCTAGTTCCTACACAACCTAATCTAAGAGGTTACCTTGTTATGTGGTCTTTAAACTATGTTAATTTACTAAATTTTAAAAGTGTGATTTTGGTTGTAAATTGTTGTTTTAGGAAATTCAAGAAAGGGGTTTGTGTATGGAAATGGGTTGCGAAGCATGATAAATGAGTTGAATTTATGTGATTGTGGCTAACTAGTTGTGTGGTTGGATATTGTGTTAGATTGTGTTAACCGTATCGCTAATTTTCGATTTTTGCACCAAAATTGTAAGTTTTGTGCTTACTAGGTTTTTATAAAAATTAATTGGTGAATTATTTGTGTTACCTTGGGGATGTTTTTAGCATCTCCTATGACGTTTAGGATGCGTGAGTGCGGATTTTTGGGTAGTCGGGTTTTAGTTTTGCCGGGCGACCAAATCGGCGATTTTTGGCAGTTTTGCGAATTTCGCGTGTGTTCCGCGGACCCTGTGCACGTTGTACCTTGCTAGTGAACTTTAGTAGTTTCGTTTGGGTTTTGCGTCGTTCTTGATACGTAACCTTATGTTTGGTATTGATGTAAATTCCAGGTTCGGTCGCGGAGACGTCAGACGCGGCGCGAAAGGGGAAAACGGTGATTGGACACAGCTAGCCAGGGATTCCTGTGAGTAGATGTAACATCTACGGGGGACTATCGTTGGATGGCGCAAGCCGCCCGATAGTTTAGTAGCTTAAAAAGATTCTTAGTAATATTAGTAATTAAGGGTTTAATACTTGTATGATTATTTGCTACATTCATGCCTTATATTGACATACCTATACGAAACCATTTTATAGGACACCTGCACCATTGCCAGGGTTTTTATATGCAGCACGAGCACTATTCATGCTTACACACACACCCTGGTAATTGCCATGCCACCAGACTAGATAACCTTTAAATTGAAACCTTTTACTAATTGATACTTAAACTTGTGCTATTGCCTTTAATTCCTTAAAATGAAACCGTAGGATTGCTATTCATGTGCATGTACTTCATCATATTAATTGTTCATGCTTAATCTTTTAATCACACATCGCAACTTGATTATCGATACCATATGCATTCATTATCATTGATATATGCACTTATGAGGATTTCTTGAGATTTTATGATATTTCTGGATTTCGGGGGAAAGCCGCAAAATTTCTAAACTTATTATATTTTTAAAACATGTAAATTGCGGTTTTCTAGTGATGTAAGTGTCGTCCACCATGAGTTTTCTGTGGTTTTGGAAATCCGTGTCGAGGAGTGGAGGAACCGTCACGGGTACATGGTGGGCCCGGTAAGGTACCCCGGGGCAAAAGGAATGTGGTGTTGACGTTGAGCCTGGCAGGGGACGGATTACCTACCGGTGACTGTTTGGCACGGCGGATATCCAGAGGATACCGACCGTGGTCGCGAGATGATGAGATTTTGATATTGAGCTGGGTCAACCGGATGGCTGAGGCCAGAGACACTACGACATGGATTTATGAGATTTGAGACAGCTTTTGGGTGTCGTTGCTGGACACCGGTTCTCGTCGATTCTTTGAATATTATACTGGCATTCTAAAAGAGTTTCAAAAACAAAAAGAGATAAAATGTTTCTTATATATACCTATTGAGACCTCAGATATTCATGTTGCATACATATTCGTACACTGATGTTGTATACACACCTGCTAGTGCACCCATTCATACCTGTATTTTAGATGCTAGGATGCTTGTGTGCATGCATACGATAGCCTTTGTAGGTGTTATTTATTACTCATGAGTTGGCAACTCACCCCCGTTGTGCCACAGTCTTTTGCAGGTCCGCTCCGTCAGTACAGTAGCGGCGGGCGCACTTGTTCTTTTGCCTCCTTTGCCTGGACTCGAGGTTTTGCTCCTAGGTGGGTTATATCATTATTTTTGTACCACGTTGTATATTCTTTGTATCTAGTACACTCCATCTACTGTATCTACCAGCATTATTGTATATTGACCTAGAGATGAGACTGTGAGATTTGTAGACTTTTATGCTGTATTTTGGGGTCGAGCTCACTTGAGTCGACATGATGTTTTCTTATGCTTCATTATGATTATTTCGCATGCTGTCGTTTTATATTGCGTGGGATTTGTGACCGCCTTGTAGCGAAGAGCTAGCTCCCGCTTGGGGATGCCCTATTTTGTTGGATTCATATATATTTTGTTGTACCCATTTTGGGGGCCAGTATTTACAAAGGAGACTCTGCCGAAATTTTCGGAAAAATTGGTATTGTTTTTAAAAAGGGTTTTACATAACTTATTTGATAAACTCGCTTTCAATTGATTGGGTTCTCTTCACTCTTTTGCTTAATTGGTTTTGTTTTCTGGGCTTTGGCTTACTTATTTTTCGGACGTCTTTAGACGTTTCGTAAACTTAAGTGCCAGTCACGTTCCGTACCCTGCGGGTCGTGACAAAGTTGGTATCAGAGCGATAGGTTTTACCTTTTTGAGTGTAGGATGACCCTTGGTAGATGGAGTAAGTGACTTAAGCAGGGTAACGTAGCGTGCGTATGTCCGCGGCATACTTGCGATACGGTACTCTGCCTAAGTGACTTTAGGATATACTTGCTTGAAAATTCCTTCTTCAATTCCGGGTATCCAATGATTCTATTGCACTGTTCTTATTGTCCTGTTCCTGTACCAGTCACTATGCCGCCGAAGGCTACGAGGGCACAGAGGGCTGCCGCCCGAGACGAGATTCGAGCTGGCTCGTCCGAGACTAGGACTGAGCAGGGTGGTATGCCTACGCCGCAGGGACAGACCGATCCACCTTCCCCAGGCCGTATGGATAGGCTCGAGACTGGTATGGAGGAGTTGCGACAGATGATGGGAGGCATGCAGGAGCTACGTCAGATGGTAGGATCCCTAGTTGCAGCCAGTCGTACACCAAGGCCGGATGACGTACCTACTACCTCACAGACGACCATGATACCTGCTCCTACTACTACCACCGTGGCCATTCCGGTTTCACTACAGGATTTCATGAGGCTGAGACCTCCAGTATTCACCGGCACCGAGGCAGCGGAGGACCAACAGACGTTCCTTGACAGTTTAGCCAGGATCTGCCGTTCGCTGAGATGTTCGGATGATCGATGGGTAGAGCTTGCGAGTTTCCGACTAGAGGGTCTCGCACAAATATGATGGGAGTCAGTCTTGAGAGGTCGAGCTGCAGGTCTACCGCCTATGACTTGGGCCGAGTTTACAGCGGTCTTTCTAGCCCGTTTCCTTCCAGAGAGCGTTCGTGACGCCAGAGCTCGCAGCTTCGAGGCCTTAGTCAAGACACCTGGGATGACGGTGTCTGAGTATGACATCCAGTTTACACAGTTATCCCGATATGCTCAGTATTTGGTGGATACCGAGGAGAAGATGGTGAAGAGGTTCGTACAGGGACTTGATGCCCAGCTATATCTTGCCATTGGCGCCCAGCACTACGATACTTATTCAGCTGCTAGGGATATAGCATTGCGGATGGAGGCACACATATCACAGACTTCGGCCGTTTCTTGGCCGAAGAGGATTCGCACCGAGGTACCGTCTCAGAGGCAGCGCGCCAGATTCTTTCCGAGAGATAGGCCTGGCAGAGGATTTGGGCGGGGACAGTTATATGGTTCTTATCCCCAGGGGCAGCAGCCGTCGCCAGGGTGTTTTGGGTGCGGGAGTTTGCACCATCTTGTCAGAGACTGTCCGGCGAGACGACAGGGAGCACCGACAGTTCCGCATGTGACCCTACCACCATCACCACCCCCTCCTCAGAGAGCCCTACTTCCTACCACCGGCGATGCTCCACGCCAGTTAGGTGCACCCAGAGGCCGTGGACGCGGCGGTCCTGTCCAGAGAGGACGAGGAGGCAGAGGCCGAGGTCGAGGTCAGCCCGCTATCGGTGGAGGACAGGCCCGGGTATTTGCTTTGACACTGCAGGATGCGCAGGCATCCAATGCCGTTGTGACAGGTACCTTGCCAGTTTGTTCTTTCGACGCACGGGTATTATTCGACCCAGGTTCCACACATTCGTACGTATCTACACACTTTGCACCGATGTTGGGCCGTGAGTCGTCGTCGTTAGATCATCCGCTTGTTGTTAGTACTCCGGTAGGCGAGTCGTTTGTCGCTCGTTTTGTTTTCGATTGTGTTCCGTTCGTATCGGGGAGAGGGATGCATCGGTTGATTTGATTCTCCTCGATATGTTGGACTTTGATGTGCTTCTGGGCATGGATTGGCTAGCCACTTGTTATGCTTCGGTGGACTGCCGTGAGAAGGCAGTCAGATTTAGCTTTCCGGGAGAGCCAGTCCTTGTAATTCAGGGAGACCGCAGTGTCACCCTTCCCAGCTTAATTTCGTCTCTTCGCGCTGGTCAACTCTTGCGGAAGGGATGTCAGGGATTCTTAGCGTTTGTTTGTGATACTCGAGCTGCAGAGGTTCCGTTAGACCGGGTCCCGGTAGTTTGTGAGTTCCCTGATGTTTTCCCTAATGAGCTACCTGGGCTACCGCCTGAGCACGATGTTGAGTTCTGCATTGATTTGATTCCCGGCTCGGGGCCTATTTCTATACCGCCTTATCGGATGGCCCCGGCAGAGCTTCGAGAGCTGAAGGATCAGTTGCAGGATTTGTTAGATAAGGGGCTTATTCGACCGAGTGTTTCTCCGTGGGGTGCTCCGGTCCTGTTTGTCAAGAAGAAGGATGGAAGTTTGCGCTTATGTATCGACTACCGCCAGCTGAACAAAGTTACCGTTCGGAACAGATATCCGTTGCCGCGCATTGATGATTTGTTCGACCAGCTTCAGGGTGCGGGTTATTTTTCGAGGATCGACTTGCGATTAGGATACCATCAGCTGCGAGTTCGACAGGAGGATATACCGAGGACAGCTTTCCGCACGCGCTACGGCCACTACGAGTTTTTGGTGATGTCGTTCGGACTCACCAACGCCCCAGCAGCATTTATGGATTTGATGAATCATACATTCAGGCCGTATCTTGACTTGTTCATCATCGTGTTTATCGACGATATCTTGGTGTACTCCCGGAGCAGAGAGGAGCACGAGCAGCACTTGCGGATTACGTTACAGACTCTGAGGGAGCACCAGCTGTTCGCGAAGTTCTCCAAGTGTGAATTCTGGCTGGACAGCGTCGGATTCTTGGGTCACGTGGTTACGAGAGACGGCATTTGTGTGGACCCAAAGAAGATTGAGGCTGTTCAGCAGTGGCCCCGACCTACATCGGTTACTGAGATCCGTAGTTTTCTAGGCCTGGCGGGCTACTACAGGCGTTTTGTTCAGGACTTCTCCCGTACAGCTGCATCGTTGACCGGTTTGACCCGGAAGGGAGTTCCTTTCGTCTGGACAGAGGAGTGCGAGCGCAGTTTTCAGCAGCTACGGACTTGTTTGACTACGGTGCCGGTATTATCTTTGCCTTCGGGATCAGGCGGATTTGTTGTCTACTGTGATGCTTCGCGAGTGGGATTAGGATGCGTATTGATGCAGCATGGCCGGGTGATCGCTTATGCTTCTCGGCAGTTGAAGAAGCATGAACAGAACTACCCCACTCATGATTTGGAGATGGCTGCAGTGGTCTTTGCACTGAAGATTTGGCGACATTACCTGTACGGCGAGTCGTGTCAGATATTCACCGATCACAAGAGCTTAAAGTACATATTTCAGCAGCGAGACCTGAACCTCAGACAGCGTCGTTGGATGGAGTTGGTGAAAGACTACGACTGCGAGATCTTATATCACCCCGGCAAGGCGAATGTGGTGGCAGATGCGTTGAGTAGGAGGCCCGGGGGTAGTCTATCCTTTTTGCGCGCAGTGCAGAGGCAGTCGTCAGCAGATTGGCAGATGTTATGCGACAGCCTAGTTGAGTTCGAGTTCACTCAGACAGGGGGACAGCTCGCGCAGGTTCGTGCACGCCCACAGTTGCTTGACCGTATATATGAGGCACAGCGCAGTGACGACCGTTGCTCAGAGATCATGGCACAGATGGAACAGGGAAGATTTTCCGAGTTCGTGGTTGACGATCAGGGGATTTTATGATATGGATCTAGACTGTGCGTACCAGATGCTGATGGATTGCGGCGCGACATTCTTGAGGAGGCACACCGATCAGTGTATAGTGTCCACCCCGGTTCCACCAAGATGTACCTTGATATGAGAGAGACCTACTGGTGGGACGGGATGAAGAGGGACATTGCGGAGTTCGTTTCGAGATGCCTGACTTGTCAGCAAGTCAAGGCCGAGCACCAGAGGCCCGCAGGAGAGCTACAGCCGTTACCCATTCCAGAGTGGAAATGGGAACAGATTTCGATGGACTTCGTTGTGGGTCTACCCAGGACCAGTCGAGGGTACGACTCCATCTGGTTGATCGTGGATAGATTGACGAAAGCGGCTCACTTCCTACCGGTGAAGACCACTTTCAGCTTCGCTCAGTATGCTCAGCTCTATATTGACGAGATCCTGCGACTACATGGCGTACCGACTTGTATCGTGTCAGATCGAGGCACTCAGTTCACCAGCCGACTTTGGCAGAGACTTCAGGAGGCTTTGGGCACTCGTTTGAGCTTCAGCACAGCGTTTCATCCGCAGACCGACGGACAGTCAGAGCGGACCATTCAGACTCTCGAGGATATGCTCAGAGCGTGCGTTTTAGACTTTGGTGGTAGCTGGGATCGTCATTTACCTCTAGTGGAGTTATCCTACAACAACAGCTTCCAGGATACTATTCAGATGGCACCTTTCGAGGCTTTGTATGGGAGGAGATGCAGATCGCCCGTCTGTTGGACAGAGCTCAGCGAGAGCAGCATTTTGGGGCCGCAGCTTGTTGAAGAGACGACAGCGAAGATACAGTTGATCCGAGACCGGATGAGAGCGGCTCAGAGCAGGCAGAAATCCTATGCAGACAGGCGCCGTCGCAGATTAGAGTTCGCAGTTGGCGACCATGTTTTTCTGAAAGTCTCTCCGATGAAGGGCGTGATGCGTTTTGGGCGAAAGGGGAAGCTTAGCCCTAGATTCGTAGGTCCCTTCGAGATCCTCGAGCGTGTCGGCGCAGTTTCATATCGTTTGGCCCTTCCACCCAGCTTTCCCGATGTTCACCCCGTCTTCCATGTTTCGATGCTCCGCAAGTACCTTCACGACCCTTCGCATGCGATTCAGCACCCGACAGTCCAGCTAGAGCGCGATCTTTCTTTTGCAGAGCAGCCGGTGGCCATCTTGGATCGGCAGGTGAAGAACTTGAGGTCGAAGATTATACCAACCGTCAAGGTCCTTTGGCGTAGCCCGAGCAGCGAGGAGGTTACCTGGGAGACCGAGGGCGAGATGAGGAAGAAATATCCCCATCTCTTTGAAGGTACGCGTAGCTATATTTTTAAATTCGGGGACCGAATTTCTTTAAGGGGGGAAGATTGTAGCGTCTTGAAAAGTCGTTTTGGTGTTTTCCTGAAAATCGGTGAAAATTCGGTATTTTTCCGAAAACCGTCTTTTTTGTTATTTTGCAGTTTAGGGCTAATTATACCTAAAATGGATAGGTAATTGCTTGTTTTTAGTAGCTAATGAGTTAATTATGAAATTCTGGTCGTTTAAAAATTTTCCCTAATTTTTCAATTTTTTAATATTATTTTAAGCCGGTAAGAAAATACATTAATTTAGCGTTAAATACAAAATTTTCCGGGCTAATTTTAATCTTTAAAATTATTTTAATTAAAATCTAGTTGTAACATAAATTTTTAGTATTTTACTTTGATTTTTAACAAATTTTTATGATAGGAAACGAATTTATTGAATTTTAAGCTTAAACTTGCAATTTTGGACTTGTAGGGGGTCTTTTTGCATAAAAAATTTTTGTGCACTCTCTCTCACTCATTCCTCACCTCTAGGCCGGCCCTACCTCAGCAGCAAGCCCACAAAAACTTTTCCCCAACTCATTTGCACAAAATGATATGTAAAGGGTTTTAATATATATAATTGGGTATGGGTTTTTTTGTTGATTGGTATGGCTTTGACCTTGACTTTTCTCACACTCCCCCACACCTCTCCCCCACTCCTCATTAGCCGAAATTTCAGCTGCAAACAGCAGCCCCCTCCCCCTCCTTGCATCATCTCTTTTCTTCTTCAAAGTTCATCCAAAAATCCTTAAAAATCAACAATTCCTTTTACAATTTCAAAGCAAAACCTTATTCCCTCTCTTCTCAAACCCAATTGACTCAAATCTTGGAGAAAGATGGCACCTTGGGAGGCTTTAGCATCATAGGGTTTGAATTTTTGAGGTATAATTTCTAATCAAATGGTTACATTGTTGCTTAAGGGTGCTAATTAGAACCTTGAAATTGTTTAGTGTTAAATCTTTACTTAATTCCTAATCTAGTTTTGTTTAAAGAAGGTAGTTTGATATGAACTTGGGTTTTAGCATACCATTACTAGGCTAATTAAATCTATTTTTCTATCTAGTTATTTTGCTAACCTAATCTAAGAGGTTAATTTTCTTATGTGGGCTTTTAATTGTGTTAATTTAAATTTGTAGTATGGAATTTGATTTGTGATTGCTAATTACAAAAATTAAACTAGGGTTCTTGAAGCCATGTTAGTTAATTAAATTGTTTTGTAATTAATCTAGTTCCTACACAACTTAATCTAAGAGGTTACCTTGTTATGTGGTCTTTAAACTATGTTAATTTACTAAATTTTAAAAGTGTGATTTTGGTTGTAAATTGTTGTTTTAGGAAATTCAAGAAAGGGGTTTGTGTATGGAAATGGGTTGCGAAGCATGATAAATGAGTTGAATTTATGTGATTGTGGCTAACTAGTTGTGTGGTTGGATATTGTGTTGGATTGTGTTAACCGTATCGCTAATTTTCGATTTTTGCACCAAAATTGTAAGTTTTGTGCTTACTAGGTTTTTATAAAAATTAATTGGTGAATTATTTGTGTTACCTTGGGGATGTTTTTAGCATCTCCTATGACGTTTAGGATGCGTGAGTGCGGATTTTTGGGTAGTCGGGTTTTAGTTTTGCCGGGCGACCAAATCGGCAATTTTTGGCAGTTTTGCGAATTTCGCGTGTGTTCCGCGGACCCTGTGCACGTTGTACCTTGCTAGTGAACTTTAGTAGTTTCGTTTGGGTTTTGCGTCGTTCTTGATACGTAACCTTATGTTTGGTATTGATATAAATTCCAGATTCGGTCGCGGAGACGTCAGACGCGGCGCGAAAGGGGAAAACGGTGATTGGACACAGCTAGCCAGGGATTCCTGTGAGTAGATGTAACATCTACGGGAGACTATCGTTGGATGGCGCAAGCCGCCCGATAGTTTAGTAGCTTAAAAAGATTCTTAGTAATATTAGTAATTAAGGGTTTAATACTTGTATGATTATTTGCTACATTCATGCCTTATATTGACATACCTATACGAAACCATTTTATAGGACACCTGCACCATTGCCAGGGTTTTTATATGCAGCACGAGCACTATTCATGCTTACACACACACCCTGGTAATTGCCATGCCACCACACTAGATAACCTTTAAATTGAAACCTTTTACTAATTGATACTTAAACTTGTGCTATTGCCTTTAATTCCTTAAAATGAAACCGTAGGATTGCTATTCATGTGCATGTACTTCATCATATTAATTGTTCATGCTTAATCTTTTAATCACACATCGCAACTTGATTATCGATACCATATGCATTCATTATCATTGATATATGCACTTATGAGGATTTCTTGAGATTTTATGATATTTCTGGATTTCGGGGGAAAGCCGCAAAATTTCTAAACTTATTATATTTTTAAAACATGTAAATTGCGGTTTTCTAGTGATGTAAGTGTCGTCCACCATGAGTTTGCTGTGGTTTTGGAAATCCGTGTCGATGAGTGGAGGAACCGTCACGGGTACATGGTGGGCCCGGTAAGGTACCCCGGGGCAAAAGGAATGTGGTGTTGACGTTGAGCCTGGCAGGGGACGGATTACCTACCGGTGACTGTTTGGCACGGCGGATATCCAGAGGATACCGACCGTGGCCGCGAGATGATGAGATTTTGATATTGAGCTGGGTCAGCCGGATGGCTGAGGCCAGAGACACTACGACATGGATTTATGAGATTTGAGACAGCTTTTGGGTGTCGTTGCTGGACACCGGTTCTCGTCGATTCTTTGAATATTATACTGGCATTCTAAAAGAGTTTCAAAAACAAAAAGAGATAAAATGTTTCTTATATATACCTATTGAGACCTCAGATATTCATGTTGCATACATATTCGTACACTGATGTTGTATACACACCTGCTAGTGCACCCATTCATACCTGTATTTTAGATGCTAGGATGCTTGTGTGCATGCATACGATAGCCTTTGTAGGTGTTATTTATTACTCACGAGTTGGCAACTCACCCCCGTTGTGCCACAGTCTTTTGCAGGTCCGCTCCGTCAGTACAGTAGCGGCGGGCGCACTTGTTCTTTTGCCTCCTTTGCCTGGACTCGAGGTTTTGCTCCTAGGTGGGTTATATCATTATTTCTGTACCACGTTGTATATTCTTTGTATCTAGTACACTCCATCTACTGTATCTACCAGCATTATTGTATATTGACCTAGAGATGAAACTGTGAGATTTGTAGACTTTTATGCTGTATTTTGGGGTCGAGCTCACTTGAGTCGACATGATGTTTTCTTATGCTTCATTATGATTATTTCGCATGCTGTCGTTTTATATTGCGTGGAATTTGTGACCGCCTTGTGGCGAAGAGCTAGCTCCCGCTTGGGGATGCCCTATTTTGTTGGATTCATATATATTTTGTTGTACCCATTTTGGGGGCCAGTATTTACAAAGGAGACTCTGCCGAAATTTTCGGAAAAATTGGTATTGTTTTTAAAAAGGGTTTTACATAACTTATTTGATAAACTCGCTTTCAATTGATTGGGTTCTCTTCACTCTTTTGCTTAATTGGTTTTGTTTTCTGGGCTTTGGCTTACTTATTTTTCGGACGTCTTTAGACGTTTCGTAAACTTAAGTGCCAATCACGTTCCGTACCCTGCGGGTCGTGACACCTCTCCCTCAAGCTCTCCCCACTCTTGTGTTGAGAAACACTTGAGCTTGAGAAAAACCCTCTCTTGATAATCTCTACTCTCATCTAGGGTTGAAGGACTAGCACTTCTTGAACCCTAGTTACTTCTAGCTTGGAGTTGAAGCCAAAGGTTGAGGCTTTCGGGTGGATCTTTCTTTGACGGGAGAAGACGACAAGGTGACCTCCTTCCACTACTCCAAGGAGCAAGGAGAGAAGGACATAAAGCCCAAGGTATAACCTTTCTAGCACTTAGCTAGTTTTTAGTTAGCTTTAGCTTGTTTTTGTTTAGCAAAGATCCTTCAAAGTGTAGTCCATGTTGCCTAAGTTCATAAAAATTCGATTTTTATTCCGTTTTCCGCCTCCCGGCAAGTACCGGGGTGGGCAACGTGGACTTACAAAAAACATCAATCGTGCTCTACTCGACCTTGGCGCTAGTGTTAACTTGCTTCCTTACTCTGTCTATGTGCAGTTAGGTATTGGAGAGTTGAAACCTGCCTACTGCACTCTCCAAATGGCAGATCGATCTATCACCCAACCTAGGGGCGAGCTAGAGGATGTGTTGATAAAAGTCGAGGAATTTATATTCCCTATAGACTTTATTGTTCTAGATACACAGCCTGTAGCGAACCCACAAAACCAAATTCCGGTGATTCCCGGCTGACCCTTCTTAGCCACTTCCAATGCTGTCATTAATTGTCGTAACGGTTATATGAACTTATCCTTCGGGAAGATGACAATTGAGCTTAACATTTACAAGCTAGGAAGTTAACCATCTGAACCTTCTGCTTATCTAATTGATGTTTGTTCTGTCAACGAGATGGCTTCCGACAGTTGCAAGGTTGAGGAATTTTGCTATAATGATCTCGACGACACTAGTACATCATTGTTTGATCTAGCAAATTATTATAGTGAGGACACCTTTGACGAGTCCACCCTTGAGTTTGAACCTTTTGACTCATCGCAAAAGTCAGTAGCACTTTCTGAGTCAATATTCTATACAAGTTATGAACTTCTTAGGGAGTCCGAATATCATTCCCTTACCCCACCTTCTATTGTCTCTCCGCCGACATTAGATCTCAAAATGCTACCTTCTCATCTTAAATATGCATATTTAGGTGAGAATGAGTCTTTGCTCATGATCATATCCGCTTCTCTAGCTTTAGAGCAAGAGAACGCTCTTTTGATGGTCTTGAGATCAAATCGTCAAGCATTCGGTTGGACAATGGCAGACATCAAAGGGATTAGTCTCTTGATTGTTGAACATCATATATATTTGATGGATGAATCCAAACCAACCCGAGGCCCACAAAGATGATTAAATCCCGTCATGAAGGAGGAGGTAAAGAAAGAAATCGTCAAGTGCCTAGATAATGGTATAATTTACCCAATATCTGATAGCCAATGGGTAAGTTCTATTCATGTAGTCCCTAAAAAGTCTGGCATCACTGTCATAACTAATGAGGCTAATGAGTTGATCTAGACACGCACCCAAACTGGGTGGGGTGTATGTATTGATTATAGGAAACTCAATGCCGCAATGAGGAAAGATCACTTCCCTCTACCTTTCATTGACCAGATATTGGAACGACTAGCTGGACATGAATATTATTGCTTCTTGGACGGATACTCTGGTTATAACCAGGTCCCCATTGCCGAAAAGGATCAAGATAAAACAACATTTACTTATCTTTTTGGTACCTTTTCTTATAGACGCAAGCCCTTTGGGTTATGCAACGTTCCCACTCCATTTTAGCAGTGTATGATGGGGATATTCTCAGACATGGTTGAGAATTTTCTGAAGATATTTATGGACGATTTCTCTATACTTAGGGACTCCTTTAAGGATTGCCTATGTAATCTTGACACGGTTCTTACCCGCTGTAAGGATAAGAACTTAACATTGAATTGGGGAAAATGCTATTTTATGGTCCAAGAAGGTATCGTGCTTGGACATGTCATTTCACGAACAGGAATTGAGGTAGACAAAGCTAAATTAGATGTCATCCATAACCATCCTCATCCCAAATGCGTCAAATATATACGATCCTTGCTTGGTCATGCTGGACTTTATAGGAGATTCATTAAGGGTTTTACCAAAATTGCTAAACCTTTAACTCTTCTTTTGGCCAAGGATACAACATTTCACTTCGATTCGGATTGCGAGGATGCTTTTGGATGACTTAAAAGATCTCTCACTACAGCCCCTGTTTTATCATCTCCTAATTGGAACCACTCGTTCGAGCTTATGTGTGATGCATCATATTTTGCTATTGGTGCAGTCTTAGGACATCACATTGATAAGATGCCACATGCAATTTATTATGCAAGTAAGATCTTGAATGATGCCCAAATTAATTATACAACTACCAATAAAGAACTCTTGGCAGTTGTATTTGCATTAGAAAAATTCAGGTCTTACTTGATTGGCTCACCGATAGTGGTTTACACCGATCATTCCGCCCTAAAACATCTTTTATCAAAGAAAGATGCTAAGGACAGGTTAATACGTTGGATCCTGTTATTACAAGAATTTGATCTTGTCATACAAGATAAGAGTGGATGTGAAAACGTAGTAGCCGACCATCTTTCATGCATTTCTTCCTCACCTACTGTGACCTTGCCAATAAATGACTCTTTTCCTGGCGAACGGCTCTTGACCGTATCCTGCGAACCTTGGTTCGTGGATATTGTGAATTATCTAGCAACGGGACTTATTCCTAGTGAATGGTTTAAACAAGACAATCATCGATTTCTATCCTGAGTAAAGCAATTTTACCGGGATGAACCTTATTTGTTTAAGTATTGTCCAGACCAAATCATTCGCAGATGTGTCCCTAATGATGAATTCAAGAGGGTAATGTCTTTCTGTCATGATCAGGCATGTGGTGGTCACTTTGGTCCACGTAAAACGGCGGAGAAAGTTTTGCAATGTGGTTTTTACTGGCCTACATTATTTAAAGATGCATATGATCATTGCAAAACTTATCCACAGTGTCAACACACGGGTCAGATTTCTCAAAAAAATGAGATGCCACTCCAACCTATCTTGGTTGTGGAAATTTTTGATGTTTGGGGTATTGATTTTATAGCTCCTTTTTCCAACTCTTTTGGGAATCTATAGATCTTGTTAGCAGTTGATTACGTCTCGAAATGGGTGGAAGCGATACCATGTCGCACTAATGACAACAAGGTTGTTATTAAGTTCCTTAAAGAAAATATCTTTTCGTGATTCGGACACTCTCGCGCTATAATTAGTAACAATGGGACGCATTTCTGTAATCGTTCTTTCGAGGCTTTGATGCGAAAATATTCAATCAACCATAAACTTTCTACGCCCTATCATCCCCAAACTAGCGGACAAGCTGAGATTTCCAATAGGCAGATAAAACAATATTTGGAGAAGACGGTTTCTAAAAACCGTAAAAATTGGTCAACCAAATTGATGGATGCTCTTTGGGCATTTCGTACCGCTTATAAGACTGATCTTGGTATGTCTACTTATCGTCTAGTATTTGGAAAGGCTTGCCACCTTCCTGTCGAGATAGAACATAAAGCAATGTGGACTATTAAAGAGCTTAACTTTGATTTCAATTAAGCCTGCAACTTTCGGAAGCTGCAATTAAATGAGCTAAGCGAACTCCGCGATGAAACTTACGATAATGCGGTTATAGTAAGGAACCGGACTAAAGTGTTCCATGATAGAAATATTTTTAGAAAAACTTTTACCCCGGGACAACAAGTCCTTCTTTACGATTTTCGTCTCCATCTTCATGCGGGTAAGCTAAGATCTCGTTGGAAAGGACCATTTGTGGTGCGGTATATATACACGTACGGGGCAGTTGAAGTTGAAAATATTAAAAACGGTTATATTTTTAAAGTGAATGGACATAGATTAAAACCGTATTTTCCACTGACCCCACAGAGGAGCTCCTGTTTTTACAAGAGCCGCTTTATCATAACTAAATTTCCTCCGCCTCACCACTATGTCTCGATAATATTGTCTCATCCTAAGAATGGAGGTGACTGAAAAAGGACTTAACTGAATATCCGTATGATCAAAAATAAGTTTGGGGGAGATTTTTCATGTTCATTTATTCTTGTACCGCGTTAATAACTTTTCCTCCCCAGTCTACAGGTTTTGAGATTTAAAAGATGACAACAATAAGGACACTGTTGTGAACAGGTTTGGAGGAGGTTTGTGCTTATTTATGCATTACTTTGCATTACACTTTGCATTAGCACAAAATTTTTTCTTTGATAATGAAATATTAGAAAGTGAAAAATTATATTTAAAAGATTGGAAGATTTTGAGAAAAACAAGAAAGTTAGATATTTTCTTAAACGAAACTAGTAATAAGTAGTTATGAGCCGTTGTCCTAATGGTTAGTAAGATGAAAGAAATCACTAATCTAAGGATAAAAATAAATCTGAAAAATAGTCCCTATTCTTGAGGCCACACATTTGAACATTGATACGCTACTATACGCACTTACACACGTCTTGAAACTCGGGATAGTAGAGGATACCTTGAAATGCTCTTGTCTAAAAGCCAAAGTACGAAGAAAATATAAATGAAGCATAAAAGTAAAAAATGGTGAACAAAAATGAACACTGGTTTTGTAATCATCAAGGCAGCATAAAAAAATATAACGAGGGTGCTTCATCACCTAATGCCTTAAACCAACTGGTTTGGGAGTCACTGCTAAACCTTTGGTGTTGCAAGACGAGAAAATTGCTAATTATACCTAATAAGCAAACACATTTAGTAATCGGTCGGTTAGTATCTCAAGAAGTATTAATGGTCGCATGAAGAATATGTAAGCAATTCCATCCAAAATATTCACCAACTAAAAAGTACTGAGGTAGATAGACAAGAATATGATAGCTTGAATTGAATTCTCTGAGTGTAGGGATGTCTTTTATACACACGTAGGGGTATATGATTGGTGTTTGGAAGAAAGGTAGGGAGGAAGACTAAATGCGATGTTTTATTAAGAGATGATGTGATTTCTAACATCTTTTCATGACTATTAAGATAAGGCTCATGACAACCGAAAAGATAGTGTAGTTGGAAACTCTGATTTTCAAGTTCTTTCTTTTATAATTCTTATCTTTATATGTAACTTTCACAATCTTTCTTTTATTATAGGATTTTGTGGGTGTAATCCGCTGAAAACCCTCAGGAGATAACACTCCTCCTACTAGGGACACCTAGAGGTTTAAAGGCTTGTTGTACGTGCTCAGTGCAATCACGTTTCCTACGAAAAGGTGCTAGTTAGTTTTTCTATTTTTCTTTTTCTCCTTCTCTTGAATAAATAGTTTGCTCGGGACGATCAAAGTCAAGTTTGGGGGTATTTGTTCAGTCGAAAATAGTGCACTTTTAACATGACAATTTTCTTACTTTTCTTAATCATCTAAAGGTGTTTGTTATAAATATAACAAGTATTTTGTTATAAATATAACACATATTAGAAGTTCATCTGCAAAATATCATTTACCATGTGTTTATATATTATAATAAACATTATGAAGGAAATTGTATGTTTAATATTTTACGCATAATATTTTGTATCTCAAATATAACTAACATTGTTCATTGAATATATTCTGCAATATTAGCTCAGGTCAGATATCACGAATCAAGAATTTGCCGATAAAGTAGAGAAGGTCGAAGAATTAAATGCTGGCAGAGACTCAGAAAAGATAAGAAGATTCCAGATATCACATAAAGACCTAAAGACCAACATGAGAATAATCCAGAAGTTTCAACCCAAGAACCCACCAATCAGGCACGGAACCACGGTGGAGTCAGGCCGAGTCGCTGCGAATCCGGGGCCGATCCAGGGACTTATGGTTCGTAACTTCTCTGGAATCTTCGACGTAACAAACTTAGTTTGTTAGGGGTTTCTGTTTGGGGCTATAAAAAGGACCGAGGGCTACATCATTTGGGGATCTAGATCTAAATCAAAAACATCCAATTTCCAAGAAATCATCATCCTAAATCCAAGATCAAATCCAATATCAAAAGGGGATCTAAGATATAAGATCAAGAATCTTCGATCTTGAGATCCAAGATCAAGAAATCTATCGAGAAATCAATCAAGTGATCAATCAAGCAAGTCTCCTTTACGCGAATCTAATCACCGTCAACGAACAAAAGATCCGAGATAGGTCCATGATTCGAGGTGATCAAGCGACGTAATCGACGGAACATCTACTTCTTCGAGGCAGAGATCGAGAGCAAATTCTTTTTCCTCTTGTAATCTAAACTCGAAGAATTGTATTGTTAAGTTGAGTAATAAAGGCGATCATTAGTTTTAATTTCGCTTTCTTTTAATTTCCGCATTATGAATTCTTTCTCTAATCTTTCTTTTATTTTCATGATGTGCAAGTAATTCTCCATTTGATAGGATTCGAAGGATTAAGGTAGATCAATGGGTGAGAAAATTCTATACTCCTTTTTTGTCTTATGAAGTTTATAAATTTTAGCAAAAGAATCGTCAACATCCTTATCGGGAGAGACCTCAATTTCTTGATAATCTCGACCAAGATTTGAGATAAGATTGACGATCCTTTTGTTAAGGGCTAGACAAGAATAGAGATCAATGAAAGGATTAGGGTCAATAGAGGAGAAAACCTAGTATCTTCCAAAGAACCCTAATTCTCGTTCATCGCCATCGATCTAGTTTTAAATCTATCAATAGATCAGAGGAGTAATCTTTATTAGTCATCCATGGCTACTAAATCCAATCGAATCTTACAAACCTTCTTCATATAAATTTTCTTGATAATTCAATTAGATCTTGAACATTTTCTTGATTTTCTTGAAACTATTTTCTTGATTTACTTGATTTTCTCTTTTCTCTTTTCTTTCAACCGATCTAAAGCAAGAATCATAAAATTCCACGAATCTCAGAGGACGACCCGTACTCGCTAAAGGTTCGCTACACGCGACACTGTTATTGATTGTGGTTACTAAAACTTCTAAACAAAACTTCTTTTCTTTTCTTTTACTCAAATAAATTGAACCAATCAGCTGAAGATAGGTAGAGAACTGGGAATAGGTGATCATTCTCTCAGAGTCGGGAATGATGCAAATGTTGCAGCCAAAGCAGTTGGCGAATATCACCTTGTATTACCAACTAGTAATACATTGATTCTGAACGAATATTATTACATACCGAACCTGATATGTAATATTAAATCAGCTTCTTTATTAAGTAAAGAAGGATAAAATTTTGTAATGCAGGATAATGTTATGAGCATTTTCCTGAATCAAAAGTTGATTGGATCAGGCACGTTATGTAATGGCATATATGTTCTAAATCAAAGTACAGTTCTTAACGTACAGAACACACACAAGAGGAAAAGTTTAGAAATGAACGAATTCTTCTTGTGGCATTATAGACTAGATCATATCAGTGCGACACGACTAGCTAAGTTACATAAAGATGGAATGTTGAAACAGTTTGAATTTACATCATATGAAACTTGCCAGTCATGTCTCAAAAGTAAAATGACCAAAACTCCGTTTACTGGACACGGAGAAAGAGCCACTGAACTCTTGGGACATATACATGATGATGAATGCAGTCCTATGTCTACATATGCCAGGGTTGGTTTTTCGTACTTCATTATATTCACCGATGATCTCTCAAGATTCGAACATGTCTTCTTGTTGAAACACAAGTCTGAAGCTTTGAGATATTCAAGGAATATATATTTTGAAAGAAAACACCCCCAAGGGACAAACCCTATAGGATATTTGAATTTTTGTTTACATTATAATCAAACATTCTCAAGGGAAACTCCATTGCGAATAAGATAATACATTTCTAAGTGCTAATCCCTTGAGGATGTATATTTTATTAAATTTTAAAAATAAAAAAGTTTATTCCTAAGTGCAAATCCTTGGCAAAGAATCCTTGGGATAAGATTCCCAAGGGCTAATCCTTTGGGAATGAATATCTTTTCAAATATAAATTTTTTTTAAAAAAATCAATTCCATGGTGCTCATCTTTCGGGAAAGAACCCAGATAACATTCCGAAGGGATAAGTTATTTCCAAAGACATTCCATCGGGAATAGAGGCATTCACAAGTTCACTTACTGCAAGCGATTTTTCCCAAGAGAATTCAAATATTTCCCTTGGCGTATTCCCAAGGGAAAACACTATATTCCCTAGGGATTTATCCTTTGGGAATACTTGTTTTTCCTGTAGTGATTCCAGCACATTCTGCTAAGGTTATAAACACTAGCTCTATACATACCATCAACCCCATATCTTTACAAAAAATCAAAGTCCTTCAATCTTGAATGAAAATCTAAACAAGCAAGATGATTACATGATTCAGAAGCTAGGCGGTATTCCAATATCTACCAAAGACTAAGTACAAAAAATCTTTACCACATCACATTTTAATACTTCAAGTGACTCATTGACTGACTCTACTTTAGCCTCTACTGAATTAGTAGTACATAATGAGACCCATCACAAAAATTCAGAGCATTCTATGGTGCAAAAAGCATTGATACTCAACCAGTCATAACAGTGGCGGATCATGGACCTTTTGGTCAGGTGGGGCAAAAGTATACTATAAATTTTATTTAGAACTTAAAAATTCACATAAAATTACAGAAAGAAATAGGATATTAATTAACTCTGTAATTAAAAATAGGCTTAATTAAAAACACCCAAACAATTTAACTAAACTATGAGAACCCCCCCAAAAACTTTTAGAATAGACAAGAAACTGCTGCAAAACTTTCAAAATACACATGAAATTACCCCCAAATTTCAAAAACTAAGAAAAACTAACAGGAAGGTGCACATGAGCAATAAGTTGCACGAAACTGTCTAAAAAATGAAAATAATTTGTACCTGGTAGTTCCTCGTATTTTGAAAATTTTTGGGGTTTCTCGTAGTTTAACTAAAAAGTATTGGATATGTATGCTTTAGAGCCCTGTATTGTATATGATGCGTGGGATGTGTATGTATAGGACAATCTTGCTCAGTGTATATAATATATTATTTGAGTTGTCATTATCCTGATTTGTGTACTTCTTTCTATTGATGATTTATATTGCCTGCACATATTGCTAAAGACTCGATACAGTAGTATACTATTATGGTTTGACTTTTATTTTAACATGTGCATATGTTATACTCGATATAACATATGACGGTTACATGTTAATAAAGCCCGTATGATTTTGCTTGACTACAGCGTATGATGGCGATCATACTTGTAGGAGCTGGGTAGTCCATAAGCATATCCTTAAAGGTCCCAAGTCGAAGGAGTATTGAAACCGAGTATCGATACTCCAGAATAGACTTGTGTACATGTTTCTAGACCTCGACGAGGGGCGGTGGTTGGTCCACAGCTATTGGTGTGATCACCTAAGATTGTATACAGGTGCTCACTGGGGGAGAGTATACTGGACAAACTCGCCAAGAACCTTTAGATAGTATTATACCTATCTTCATATAGTGGTTCTCAGGTGACATGAGTACATGTTAGTCTTAGGACCCGAGGTTATCATTTGTCTCGTGTGAGTTCCTACCGTGTTTTGATCACTACCCTACCACGACTCTACTGCGTCGTGCAAACAGGTTTTGGTTGGGTGCAGTCTCGAGCCACATAGAGGCAATGGGTGATTATCAGGGATTCGCCTCTTCTAGTATTGGGAGTCGATATCCCACTGTGTCCGGTTAGCTAGAACCATAAGACCTTGGCCAAGGAAGTTGAGAACTACTAATGGTTAGATCAGTAGTTTCTCAGATTAGTCCTGAGCCAAATCGACACGACTTATCAGGTCAGTAAGGGTCTGACATTTACCACCCCTTAGACCAGGTATGCGATACTCTTAGACGAAGAGACTGGACTGTACGAAGATTGTCATGGATAGGCTCAGTAGGAGTCCAGTTGAGCTTGCTCGTCGGCCTTATTTTCGACAGGTACCTGGATAGCCGTCACGTACAGCTAGCATCATTAACGTGGTTATGGTTAAACCCACTGCCAGCGTACTGTCGAGTCTTTAGAGTCCCACACAGAGGGTTTCTCTGATTCAGCTGAAATGATGTGGTGGCAGTATGTTTATATGTACAGGGTTTCGATCGAATGATAATACTACTCGATTTAGGATTAAGCCGGATTATTAAATCATGTATTGATATAATAATTTAAGTGTACATATTTCGATATGTATATTCTAGTGTTATCCAGATTTTCGATCGGAGGATTGGTAATAATGGCGGGCTTAGGATTAAGCTGGTTCATTAAATCCGATGTTGACTTAATACTAGTATTGTTTTAGTTGTATTATTCTATCTCTTGGGTGTTCGTATTTTGATACGAATACGGGTATGTATATACAATAGAATATATTCCTTATTTATACGGAAAGACATTCTAGAATGAGGACAGCTCATCATATATTTTCCATTTTATTTGCAAAATGGAAATGATGTGTAAAATAGGAAATAAGGTGTAAAGGAGAGAATGGTGTGAACCATGCTTCAATAGTGTTGACAAATGAATTGAAAATTCATTTGTGCAAACTATTCAAAAATAGTTGTATTATCTTTATTGAAAAATGGTTTTTACATAACCATGCTTCATGATTTTCTTCACATGAGATTTTTCATTCTCAACACAAGGTTCTCTCCCCTCAATTGTAGCTCTCTTGAATTCATCCTCCTCCTTCATCTTCCTCCCTACTATCTCATCAGTTGAGAATTAAGGGAGGAAGAGAGATAGAAATACACTAAATAAATCACTACATCTCCTTAGCAACCTAGTCTAGCAAACTAGGTCACTAAGTTGCTTTACTTGTGAAGCCAAACTTGAATCAAGAACTCTCGGGTGGATCATTTAGGACCGAGAAGGACGACCATCAAGTTCGATTGAGATCACCTAAGGAGCTTAAGAAGAGGAGTAAAGACCCGAAGGACACGAGTCTTTAGGTATAACTCTTTTTCACAGTAGATAGATCTCTTTTAGATAGCTAGTTTCGGTTTATGGTTAGATTCTAGGACAAGTTTTCTAGCGCCGGATTTTTAAAAGTTAAAGTTTTTTGTTCCGCAACGGCCACGGTAGATGGCCACGGCGCTAGGAATCCCAACATGGTATCAGTGCCGGTCCATAAACCTTAACTAGCTAATTTGCACTATTTAGAACTTTGATACACAAAATTATCCCAATCGTATTTCCAAAAACCATGCTTGCTGTTCGAATTTTGAAATTGTTCAAAAATTATTTTCAGTGAGCTTAAAAATATGTGCAGGGTTTTTCTGAGCTAAGAATTTTTTTTGAGAATATAAGTCCTAAAGTAGACCACTAATCTATGGCCAAATAGGTCATTTGGCCGTGGATCTACGGCCAACTTGTGGGCACTGTGCTCCAAATTTTTTCAGGGGTTCTTGGTTATGGAAATGTGATTTTTGGTATGTTTGGTTTTTGCCCAGATTTTTTTGTGTGCTGGTTTATATATGGGGAAAATGTTGAAAATTTTTAATCGATCGAAACTCTAAATTCTTGCTTTTCTTTGTATTGGTTTCTATGACCGTGAATACCATTGAGCGGTATAACCCAACTGATTACTATATGTATAATCAGACGGGTTTACGAACATAATATTTACGTTGATGTTCTGTGTTGCACTGATATTGTGGATGGATTGTCGTGGTGGATAGCCTATAGTGCAATGGTAGTTGTACAGTTCATATTCATTTGTATATTCATTAGTGCGGGGCGAGCGTCCGATATGTGGACTGCCGTTTCTGCCAGATTGTATATTCTTTTATTGGGGCACGACTGGGTTGAAGTCGATGTCACCGTTGTATATATATTTTTCTTTTCTGTACTGAGATTACCCTCGGATGAGTGCTCGAATAGCCGGGTTTTAGAGGGCAATAGGCCTGCATCTCATGGCGTCGAGACGAAGAGGGCCATACTCTAGAATTGGTGGGCTGTTCGCCGAACTCGTAGGGGGTATAGGATGACCCATAGAGGGGTGGTCAAGTTACCGGATTCCGTGAAGTATTGGGTGGCCCATTCACTTTGTTGATTAGGGTTTCCTCACTTCAGGGATTGGCGGGTAACTTGTCGCGCTCGTAGGGATCTAGGTTTTTCATTGCACTGGCTATCCATACGACCGGAAACGTCGGGTCTCATTTGCGGCTCAAATGAAACCCGAGGCTCTATGATTATCCGCTATTCCATGTTGCTTATTGCTGTTCTGTGATGTTATTTATATCATGCCTGAGATGAATGGTTATATATATATATTTATATACTACTAGATGTTGTATATGTTTTGCATCCACGCTAGTCTTGCCCCCACTCTGCCGGTTGTTAAGTAACCTAACGGTGCATGACGGGGCCCCGTGGTGAATGCGGATATCATATACGTACATTTTATTTTCGTTTTTTTCTGATGTGATACGAATTAATTGATGAGACCGCTTTAATTTTAATTAATGCAAGAAAAGAAACCTAAAAGATGTTGGAACAAATTTTGAAAAACTATAGTCACACTCTTTCGCTTTACATAGTGGTATTCGGTTAGGAATATCCAGCACCTCATTCGAGCAGGCAAGAGCCTAGATCCCTTCACGAGGAGTGACCTCTTGAGCAAAAGTTTATGTTACTATAAATTACTTTGTTTTCTTCTAAACTACTAGTTTTCAAAAGCGGAGCCTAAACCATTCTTTTTCAAAACTGCTCGGTTCCTTCAACGATATCAAGTTCATTACATTAAGGGTTTTTCGCCAAAAACGAGCCGTAGCCCTCTGTCATTTTAGAATAGTAATATTTAGTATTCATGCTGCGTTTGTTGACCTATTCAAGGCGTAGTGTACGGCTGCTAAGTGGTACTTTTCTGTGCATTATAATGCGATTGGTTAGGACAGTCGTGCGACCTTGTTGACCTAGTCAAGAGCACGTACGGATGGGTTTAATGCAATCAAGAAAATGATGGGTTGAACTTGACTAGCGGTTTATGGTTTGTTGATCTAGTCAAGGTCATAAACCGTTAGGGGCAAAAACAACATCGGGAGTTTCAAATATACAGGAAACTTGCTAGTGTTGCATACCTTTTGGAGTGTGGTGACTAGAGTGGCTTCCATCTAGGTTATCACACGATGATAGTTAGATCCCGATCTCACTGATGAGTAGGATTACTCTTGAGAGATATTTTTCACTTCACAAATTAGCTGACCTATTAGGTGTCTAGAAAAGTGTTAACGGGACTAAACCTCTACGGAAACGAGGTTTATTTTAATTAGGTCCATGCGAGAGCCCGAAGAACCTCTCTCGGAGTACCAACACTTATCTGGCTGAACGGTTAGCGAACTTGTGAGGTACGAATGATCCTGACTAGTTTTCCTTTTAAGGGTTTGAAGGAAAATTCGAGGAAACAGTGGGAGCCATCCTGATTAGATAAACTAATAACCAATCTGATCTTGTAAGAGCGCACGCCGAGTGTTTCTTTGCTCTCTCTCCAGGTAGCAACCATTTCACGCTCTAATCAAGATAATAAAATGTTTGACTTGACCGAATCAGCTTATTACACCGGGCTGGGGAATATCGGTTCGGCTCTAACTTGTAACAACTGTCACGAGTGTGGGCAAGAGAAGGAGAATTATAAGCAATTCCAGATAACCCTATTGAATGAGAAGCGTTTTAATACATCTTTTTCGGGTGTATTTGTTATTGAAAACTGTTTTTCGTTCAACCCTACCTCCTGGGTAATAGATACCGGGTCAGGATCCTATATCTGTAATTTATTACAATGACTGAGAAAAAGTAGAATGGTTGGACCGGATGATATGTCCCTTAGAGTAGGGAACGGAGCACAGGTTAGTGCTGCTGCCGTCGGTGAATATCACCTAGTATTGCCATGCGGCGATACTATGATTTTGAACAATTGTTACTATGTACCTTCCATGCTCTGCTACATCATATCAGTATCTTTACCTGATAAAGATGGATATAATTTTGTTTTATATAGAAATATCATGAACATTTACTTCAATCAGGTATTGGTTGCTGAAGGTACACCGTGAAATGGTATCTACGTTCTAAATCAAAACACGGTCTTCAATATACAAAATGCACGCAAGAGGAAGAGTTCAGATACGAACGAAACCTACTTGTGGCATTGTAGACTTGGTCATATCGGTGAAAAAGACTAGGTAAGTTGCATAAGGATGGATATCTGAATTCGTTCAAATTTTCATCTTATGAAACTTACTAGTCCTGTTTCAAAAGAAAAATGGCTAAATCACCGTTCACCGGATAGGGAGAAAGAGCTACAGAGCTCTTAGGACTCATACACAGTGATGTATGTGGTCTGATGTCTATACATGCGAGGGGTAGGTTCTCATACTTCATTACATTCACCGATGATCTCTCTAGGTTCGGATATGTGTTTCTCATGAAACATAAATCTGAAGCTTTTGAGAAGTTCAAAGAATTTAAAAGCGAAGTAGAGAACCAGATAGGAAAAAGTATCAAGATCTTTCGATCTGATCGAGAAGGGGAATACTTAAGTATGGAATTCTGGGGCTTTCTAAAAGAAAATGGTATTCTCTCTCAGCTTACTCCTCCGTATACACTACAGCACAACGGTGTATCGGAGCAGAGGAACCGCACCCTTTTGGACATGGTTCTCTCTATAGTCTGATCTACCTCTTTCATTCTGCAGATATGCGCTTTAAACAACGGCATATCTAGTGAATGACGTTCCATCCAAATCTATGCCTAAGACACCATTCAAAATATGGAATGGCACAAGGCGATATCTAAAATGATTTAAGTTATGGGGTTGTCCGGCTTACATTAAAAGCATAATCCGAAAAAACTAGAGGCACGGTCAGTTCTATTTAAGTTTGTGTGATATCCAAGGAATGATTATGGATATCTGTTCTATCACACCGAGGAATAGATGGTGTTTGTTGCTCAGCACGCCGTTTTCTTAAAAATGGAGTTTCTTGCAAAAGAAACTAGTTGGAGCATGATAGAACTGGAAGAAATTCCAGAAGGACAAATTATAACTGAAGAATTGGTGGAATCAGAGAATTCAATAATCCCAGACGAACCTCAGCCACTCCACAGATCTAGTAGGATTTCTCATAGATGGGGATCGAGAGGATTGCATTTTGGAAGAAGATGATCCTACTAGATATAAGAAGGCCATTAATAGTAGGGACTCTGTAATGGATTGAAACTATGCAATCCGAAATGGATTTCATGTACAACAACAATGTTTGGACTTTGGATGTTGCTCCTCCTGGGGTAAAACCCGTTGGATGCAAGTGGGTCTTCAAAATGAAGATTAGAGCAGATGGACGTGTGGAAACCTATAAATCCAGACTTATTGTAAAAGGTTTTCATCAAAGTGTCGGGGTTTACGGGTTCGATCGGACTTCTAACTTCGTCTACACTTCGCCTAAAGCTCTAGCTAGGCTCTGATACCACTGTAGGGTTCCTAGGCACGCTAATGAGGTCTCACAAGGCATCAACCATGCCAAATTCAAATTTTTCCATGTGCCTAACAACCCTAAGCAAAGGTCGTTAACTAGAGTTTAGGCGAAAACCGAACAAGTAAACAACTTTACTAAGAAGTGAACGGAAATACAACCTTTGTAGATCCGGTCCTCCACCTCCATAGCTCCGTGATGAAGTCCCCTCGCTACGATCATCGGATCCCGGGCTCTAGCGTCGGCTTCATCGGAGAAATGGGCAGGCTAGGTCGTCGACTTCGATGCCGAAGATGATCTACGTCGAGGCAACACAAGATCAAGCTCCAACATCACCAAGCCATGAAACTTGTGAAGAAAATACCCTATACTACTTGGCAAGTGGTAGAGGATGAAGAAATAGGAAGTGGGTTCACTTTATAATTGGATTTCTCACTCTTTTTCTCAAGTCACCATTGAAGCTAGCAAGCTTCATTCTTCTTGAAGAAGAAGAAGAAAAAGGATATGATGAGAATTCTTGGAAAATAGAAAATAAGTCATTCTTATCATATTAGCAACCATGGTTAAAATAACAAGTGTAGAGAATAAACTATGGTTCAAGTGAATGGTTAGGGTTAAGGAAAGAAACAAAATGGTCAAACTATTCAAAGCTTCATGAAGCTTCAAAAGAAAATCCAAAATTAGCCACCATTTTATTTCTTTCTCAAATAAATAAATAAATAAATAAATAAGTAAATAAATCAAATGAAACCCTAACCATTAACTAACCATGGTTTAATACAAACATACATCCAAGTTTGCATGTATCATCAAATATGATACAAACTTGTGCATAAAAATATATCACATATACAGTGTGCACAAACAAGTGAGAAAAACATCTTAAGTGAACCAATATTAGTTAATGTAAAGTGATATGTCAAATATATAATTATACATTAAATCATTAAATCAACACTTGACTTAATGATCCGGTCATATAACATATAACCGACTAATATCAATAGTAATAAGTTATCGAATCAACACTTGATCCGATAACCCGGCTATATCGCATATAACCGATCAATGTCACAAATCGCGAGAATCGAATACAGTATCACATACTGGTATTATTCTCAGTCCCGCACATATCTCATATGCGCTCCTATTTCGTTTCGCTTGAGCCAGGAAACCTCTGTGTAGGACTCTAAAGACTCATCAATACGCCGGTAGCAGGTGATGATCATATCAAACACCCACAAGCCGCAAGCGGTCTGCTAAACGTTACGGCCACCCGGGTATTGAGCGATCAGAAGATCGACAAGCAAGCCCGCTCACACTCCCGTGAATCCAACCAGTAACACTTGCCGTACAGTCCGGTCTGTTCGTCTGATATGTCGCATATCTCGCCTAGGGGTGGTAAATGTCAGACCCAATAGCTCGATAAGTCGTGTCGATATGAGGTCTATAACCCGTTCGAGAAACTACTGGTAACACTTACCAGTAAATCTCAGCAACCCTGGCCAAGGATTTCCGGTTATAGCCAATCGAACACAGCGCAACATCAACTCCCTATACCGGGAGAGACGAATCCCCTCCTATCGCTCATTGCCTCCATGTGACTCGGGACTGTACCCAAAAACCACCGTTTTGCACGCCCTTTTGGACGTGGTACGGTGGAAATCAAAGCACAGTGGGAATCACACAAGACTCTATGACGATCTCGGGTCTACAGACTAACCTGTACCAGCGTCACCAGAGAACTGCCATCTGACGTAAGGTATAATACCATCTGGGAGTTCTCGGTGAGTCCGTGCAGTGTACCCAGTCTCCATTGAGCCCACGTATATCATCTCTGATGTCAAATACCAATGAATATGGGATCATCCATCGCCCATCTGTATGGGTCGAGAAGATATACGCTAGTCTACTCTGGTATATCGATGCCCCGTCTCGATACACCCACGACTAGGGACCTTGAAGGATGTACTTATGGACTACCATGTCCCCACTAGTATGATCCGCATCATAGTCCAGGTAGTCAAGTACACATCCTAAGGGCTTTACCAACATGTAACAGAGAGACAATCAGTGTACACGTTAAGGTAAAGAGCAACCAGACAGCATACTATCATGTCGAGCAAGAAAGTCCTCCCTATATATGTCCAAGCATCCACTACAATATACATCCTATGTATAGCAATGGCCTCTAGGGCATACATATAACTAACAATCTCCCACTTGAACTAGGACCATCTGATAGCAGTGGTTGCAGTATCTCATACTCAACCATCCCATAAAAGTCTCTCTCTGGGAAAAGGCCTTTGTGAGTGGATCCGCCGTGTTGTCCTATGAGTCTGTTCTCCTAACCTCGATCCCCTGGAGATCAACCATCTCCATGATCAGGTGATACTGCATTAGAATATGTCTGGATCGCTGATGGGACGGACGTTCCTAGGCATAAGCCACAACTCCATTGTCACACAATGGGAGGAACTAAGTTCATCTCATGAACCAATATACACCCAGACTACCTCTTTGGTAGCATCTTAAATAGCGATGTATCCAGCCTTTATCGTCTAGTATGCCACGGTATCTAGCTTGGAACTCTTCCAACATACCATCATTTTACTGAGGGTAAAGACAATGCCTGTGATTGACTTTCAGTCGTCCTTATCATGCTGGAACCCTTCCAGTGATTGCCCCCAGGATCGATTGATACCATCTCACTACATCTAGTGAGTATCGTAACATCCAATTAGATCTATCTCATAGATCCAAAACATAGGATTTAGAAGGTATCAACTTGATCTTATATGGAGAATCATTGTGATAAGCGGAGATTGACTGAGCGTAGCATAGGAAACTTCTTTCTTATCAAGAGTATGTCATCCACGTACTCTATGAGGATCTTCACCATACTCCCTACTACCCTTTTGTTTATACAAGGTTCATCTACCATTTTGATGATGTCAAACTCTTTGACTAACACATCAAAACAGACGTTCCATCTCCGCGATGCCTGCTTTATCACATAAAACATCTTGCACACGTTTCCGCTGCTCCCACTGTCTACGAAGCCCTCTGACTGTGTACTTATAGACGCACTTTTCTAAAACATCATTTAAAAAAGCAGTCATGGCACCCAACCGCCAGATGTCGTAGTCATGGTATGTAGCCGTGGCAAGTAGGATCTGGATGGACTTAAGCATAGCCACTGGAAAAAGGTTTCATCATTATCCACGCCTGGTCGATGACGAAAACCTTTAACAAGTCTAGCTTTGAAAGTCTCAACTTTTACATATACACCAAGTAATCTTCTCAAGATATACTTGCTCCCGATGGGGATTTAACCCTTCAGATATAGCAACTAAAGTCCATACTTTGTTGGTGTACATGGATTCCATCTCAGATCACTAAGCATCCAGCCATTCTTACAGAGTCTCACTCCTGATGGCCAGCTCGAAACTAGTTGGGTCATCATCTCATGATGCAATCCTTGCTCCCACTGTCATAGAGAAACCGAAGTAACTCTCAGGTGGGTGAGGAACCTTACTAGATCGGTGGAGAGGCTGAGGTTCGTTGGAATCTACTGAATCCTTTGGTTCTATCAAATCATCAGCTGCAGTTTGTATAGCTGGAACATTTCCAGTTCTACATAACAGATCTTGCCTCGAGCTTGTCCGGATTTTGCTTTTCAGACATAGGCTGGACAACCCCAAATCTTAACTAACTTAAGATATGGGCTCTTCCCTTTCCATATCACATATGAAGCGGTAGGCAACTGATTTGATTTGAACCCTTTTCAATAGGTATGCAGCTTCTCAAGTGCATAACTCCCAAAAGGAAATAGGTAACTCAATAGTACTCATCATAGAGCACACCTTATCATATAGGGTGTGATTGCTCCACCCCGATATACCATCGTGCTATGGTGTATACGGAGGTGTAATGCAGAGAGAGAATCTCATTCTCCTTTAGAATAGTCTAGGATTTCCGTGCTTAAGTATTCTCCTCCCTGATCACATCAAAGGACATAATACTTATTCCCGTATTTTGGTTCTCTACTTCTAACTTATATTCTGTGATTATCTCAAAAGTTTCGGACTTATGTTTCAACAGGAACATTTTTCTGAATCTTGAGAGATTATCAGAGAATGTAATGAAATACAAAGAACCGGTCTTGGCATATGTAGACAGGGGACCTACATACATCAACATGTATCATCCTGAGAGTTCACTAACTCTTTCTCTGCTTCTAATAAACAGAGCTGTGGTCGTCATATCTTTGTGACATGACCGGCAAGTTTTCACAAGATGTAAATTCAAACAGATTTAAATATGCATCTATGTGCAACTTAGCTAGTCGGGTCGCATTGATATGACCTAGTCTACAATACCTCAAGAAGGATCCGTTCATTTCTGAACTCTTCCTCCTGTGTGTGTTCCGTATACTAAGAACTGTAGTTTGATTTAGAACATCAATGCTTTTAGATAACGTGCCTGGACCGATCAACTTTTGATATAGGAAATGTTCAAAACATTATCCAACAATACAAAATTTTATCATTTCTTTACAAATAAAGAGAGTGATATGATTTTGTATATCAGGTTCGGTATCTAATAACATTCGTTCAGAATCAATGTATTTGGAATACAGGGTGACAGTGACTAACAGATTTGGCTGCAACACTTGCCCCGTTTTCTGTCTCATGAAACTTATCACCCGTTCTCAGTTCTTTACCTATCTGTAGCCCATGTAACAAATTACATATGCGGGATCCTGATCCGGTATCTCATATCTAGGACGTAAAGAATACTGAGAAATAGTTCTGTATAATGAACACATCCGAAGATGATGCATCAGTATGCACTTTCTTCGTTTGGGCGGCACGGGAATACTGGTAATCCCCAATTTCTTGCTCTGTCTTATAACAATTATAAGTTGGAGCGGGACCAACGTTCCCCAGCTCAGTATAACAAGTGGGTTCGGTCAATATTCCGTATTATTATCTTGATTAAGGCGTGATATGGTCGCTTCCTGGAGAGAGAGAGAAGAAAATACTCAGCGTGTGCTCTTGCAAGAATAGATTGGTTATTATTTTATCTAATAAGGATGGCTCCCACTGTTTTTATCAAATCTGCCTTCAAACCCTAAAAGGAAAGACTAGCCGGGATTAATTACACGCTACAAGTTCGCCAATCTTTCAGCCAGGCCAGTGTCGGTACTTTGAAGGAGGTCCCCCGTGCTTTCGCACGAACCTAATTATAGTAAACCTCATTTTCCTAGAGGCTTAACCTCGTTAACACCTTTCTAGACACCTACTTGATCGGCTAATTGTAATGCGTAAAACTCTCCCAGGAGTAACAATTACTCGCAGCGGGTATCGGGATCCAACTATCTCATAGAAGGTATGCAATCTCATTGCAAATTTCAACACTTGAAATTCCCGATAATATTTTGCCCCAAACGATCTATGACCTTGACAAGGTCAACAAAACATAGACCGTAAGTCAAGTTCAACCCGTCATTTCTTGATTGAATCAAACCTACCCGCACGACCCTTGACAAGGTCAACAAGGCCGTAAGACTACCCTAACCCAATCTGCATCATATGCATAAGCAGATAAATACTGGTTAGCTACCACACACTGCGCCTTGACAAGGTCAACAAACGCAGCACGAATACTAAACAGGACTTATCCGAAATGACGGAGGGCTACGACAGGTTTTTCTGAAAACCTATTGCGTAATGAACTTAATATCGTTGTAGAATCAAATGATTTTAAAATGGAGTGTTTTTTAGGCTTTTCTAGTTTTGCTAAAGGGGTCACTCCCGGTGAAGGGATTGTCGGCCCTTTCCTCATCGAATGAGGTGCGGGATATATTATATATATCGCTGTACAAAGAAGAAACTATAGAAGCTGTCAAAAGACAAACCGAGGGTTGTAGCATCTGCCAGTTATTGCTAAAGGGGTCACTCCCGGTGAAGGGATCGTCGGCCCTTTCCTCATCGAATAAGGTGCAGGATATATCATAAATACCGTTGTGCAAAGCAAGAACTGTAGCTACCTGTTTTAATTTTTGAAATTCGATTCCACAACATCTTTAGGTTTCTTTTACTTTCATTAATCATATTAATGAAGTCCCATCATTTAAGTCACCTAAACATCACAGATAAATACGACGTACACTTATGCCATCCGTGTTCGCCTCGATGTCCCCTCGTGCACCGTTAGGTTAGGTAACTAACAGCAGAGCGGGGTAGTGCTAGCGTGGGTGTAAAACATAAGTAACGCCTATATAATATATCATATATACTATATACTGTATCTATCACAGAACATCAAATGATCACATCACAGATATCGCAGCAGAAGAATCATATGAAATATTGGATATACTAGGACGTCCATATTTTCAATATGAGCCAGTATAAAACACGGATTCCATGGTCGCGATGAATAGCCAAACCCACACCCCTAGACCCCTACGAGAGCGGCAAGCAACCCTACCAATTCTAGAGTTAGGAGACCCGGACTCGACTCCTCGAGTTGGTCTCCCACTGGACTCCAGAACCCGGTTACTTGTGCCCTCCTCCTTGGGTCTATCCTAGTGCGGAAAAGTAAATAATATACAAAAGGTGACATCTTCCGCAACCTGGAAGTGCCCCAATAAAAGAATATTACATACAAGTTTTTACATGAATGAAAAAGAAAAACACTCATCTCACATAAAAAAAACCCCGGCTATTCAAACACGACGATCCAATATAACATATCCAGCAACACATAACATCACATGTCATCAACGTAAGTAAACATGCGTATCCCAATTGTCGTTGTCATATAGCAACGAAACCGGCGATATCACATATTACACTTACGGTCGCAGAAAAGAAAGTGTAAAACTACAACAGTTGGAATCCGCAACCTCCTCAGACATCGCATGCCTGACCAAATGAATTCCTTAGACATCACATGCCTAACAATTATAAACCCCGCATTTTAGTCTCAAAATCGAAAACACTTTTCAATACCAAGTCGGGTAATTCAGCAAGATTCCCAACATCCTGATCGAATGCTCGTCGCAAACTTCAATAGACGGCCGCACCCCCGAAACCGTCGATGAAGTGCACCAAGGCGGAACACCGCTGCCGCGAGCACCCGAACGGATTCTTTCGGCGACGGGTTTCTCCTACAGTCACTTGGTCGGGGCTATGGAGTGAGGCTGTCTATTAAGTTTACCCGGCGAGTATCCGCGTACGCTACGTGATTGCGACGGACTTTCGATCACATCAAAATTCCGTGGCAACTGATCAAGTGAGACTAAACCGCTGGATTTATAACATTCATTCAGTTATCTCATAACTACTTGTGAATTCCAATTATTGTATCACATTCCGGATAAATAGAAAATGTTAAACTTTCCGATCGAACAATCAAACACCCAAGTTTTCCCGAATGGTTTTCAACACTTGAAATAAGTTTTAATACATCCATTTCATGCCACAGTACCAAGGGTCCAGCCGTAGAAGGGTGAAGCCAACGCCTCACATGTGGCACGCCGTACTGCCCCAAACCCTAAGGTTCAAAGTGCAGTTCAAGACGGTCACATAATCGAGTTAAGGTTTGTTGTCTTCTAGAGGGTCCATCGCGTTACTTGCACTACTTAGAACATTCTTAAACTACGGAAAAATCCAACACTTAGAAATTTCCCGGCAGGGGAAAAAGTGGGTATTTATATCCGGTCGAACTTTTTATCAGTTTCTAAAATATCCGGAAAAACATAAACGAAGTTAAATTATCCGATCAAATTAACGAGTCCCCAATAAAACCCTAGAAAACTCAACACATGAGTGGAATTAAAAAATTCCCATAAAAAATTGCCAAGAAAGGACATAAGAATAAATATATGAAATTTCAGGGACTAAGTCCAAATTTTGGCCGCGGAACTGCCGCCAAACCCATGGTTTCGCCGCGGTTCCGCGGTTCAATTATTGACTTAGAGGACCGTACTTCACAGTAATTCTTAGTTTTTCCTGCTTGTTTTTCTGAGAATTTTTAATTCACAAAAATCCACTGTTTTGAAAAATGTACAGAGAAGGGTTTTGTCGGGGTTTACGGGTTCGATCGCACTTCTAACTTCGTCTACACTTCGCCTAAAGCTCTAGCTAGGCTCTGATACCACTGTAGGGTTCCTAGGCACGCTAATAAGGTCTCACAAGGCATCAACCATGCCAAATTCAAATTTTTCCATGTGCCTAACAACCCTGAGCAAAGGTCGTTAACTAGAGTTTAGGCGAAAACCGAACAAGTAAACAACTTTACTAAGAAGTGAACGGAAATACAACCTTTGTAGATCCAGTCCTCCACCTCCATAGCTCCGTGATGAAGTCCCCTCACTGCGATCATCAGATCCCGGGCTCGAGCGTCGGCTTCATCGGAGAAATGGGCGGGCTAGGTCGTCGACTTCGATGCCGAAGATGATCTACGTCGAGGCAACACAAGATCAAGCTCCAACTTCACCAAGCCATGAAACTTGTGATGAAAACACTCTATACTACTTGGCAAGTGGTAGAGGATGAAGAAATAGAAAGTGGGTTCACTTTAGAATTGGATTTCTCACTCTTTTTCTCAAGTCACTATTGAAGCTAGCAAGCTTCATTCTTCTTGAAGAAGAAGAAGAAGAAGAAAAAGGATATGATGAGAATTCTTGTAAAATAGAAAATAAGTCATTCTTATCATATTAGCAATCATGGTTAAGATAACAAGTGTAGAGAATAAACTATGGTTCAAGTGAATGGTTAGGGTTAAGGAAAGAAACAAAATGGTCAAACTATTCAAAGTTTCATGAAGCTTCAAAAGAAAATCCAAAATTAGCCACCATATTATTTCTTTCTCAAATGAATAAATAAATAAATAAATAAGTAAATAAATCAAATGAAACCCTAACCATTAACTAACCATGGTTTAATACAAACATACACCCAAGTTTGCATGTATCATCAAACATGATACAAACTTGTGCACAAAAATATATCACATATACAATGTGCACAAACAAGTGAGAAAAACATCTTAAGTGAACCAATATTAGTTAATGTAAAGTGATATATCAAATATATAATTATACATTAAATCATTAAATCAACACTTGACTTAATGATCCGGTCATATCATCTATAATCGACTAATATCAAAAGTAACAACTTATCGAATCAACACTTGATCCGATAACCCGGCTATATCGCATATAACCGATCAATGTCACAAATCGCGAGAATCGAATACAGTATCACATACTGGTATTATTCTCGGTCCCGCACATATCCCATATGCGCTCCTATTTCGTTTCGCTTGAGCCAGGAAACCTCTGTGTAGGACTCTAAAGACTTGTCAATACGCCGGCAGCAGGTGATGATCATATCAAACACCGACAAGCCGCAAGCGGTGTGCTAAACGTAACGGCCACCCGGGTATTGAGCGATCAGAAGATCGACGAGCAAGCCCGCTCACACTCCTGTGAATCCAACCAGTAACACTTGTCGTACAGTCCGGTCTGTTCATCTGATATGTCGCATATCTCGCCTAGGGGTGGTAAATGTCAGACCCCAATAGCTCGATAAGTCGTGTCGATATGAGGTCTATAACCCGTTCGAGAAACTACTGGTAACACTTACCAGTAAATCTCAGCAAGCCTGGCCAGGGATTTCCGGTTATAGCCAATCGAACACAGCGCAATATCAACTCCCTATACCGGGAGAGACGAATCCCCTCCTATCGCTCATTGCCTCCATGTGATTCGGGACTGTACCCAAAAACCACCTTTTTGCATGCCCTCTTGGACGTGGTAAGGTGGAAATCAAAGCACGGTGGGAATCACACAAGACTCTATGACGATCTCGTGTCTACAGACTAACCTGTACCAGCGTCACCAGAGAACTGCCATCTGACGTAAGGTATAATACCATCTGGGAGTTCTCGGCGAGTCCGTGCAGTGTACCCAGTCTCCACTGAGCACCCGTATATCATCTCTGATGTCAAACACCAATGGATATGGGATCATCCATCGCCCATCTGTATGGGTCGAAAAGGTATACGCTAGTCTACTCTGGTATATCGATGCCCCTTCTCGATACACCCACGACTAGGGACCTTGAAGGATGTACTTATGGACTACCATGTCCCCACTAATATGATCCGCATCATAGTCTAGGTAGTCAAGTACACATCCTAAGGGCTTTACCAACATGTAACAGAGAGACAATCAGTGTACACGTTAAGGTAAAGAGCAACCAGATAGCATACTATCATGTCGAGCAAGAAAGTCTTCCCTATATATGTCCAAGCATCCACTACAATATACATCCTATGTATAGCAATGGCCTCTAGGGCATACATATAACTAACACAAAGACCAGGAGTGGACTATGATGAAACCTTTTCTCCAGTGGCTATTCTGAAATCCATTCGGATCCTACTTGCCATTGCTGCATACAATGACTACGTTATCTGGCAGATGGACGTAAAAATGGTCTTTCTAAATGGAAGTTTAGAAGAGTGCGTTTATATTGATCAGCCGGAAGGATTCGTGGGCAGTGGGAGCAACGGGAAGGTGTGCAAGTTGCTTAAATTCATTTATGGATTAAAGCAGGCATCGCAGTGCTGGAATATCTGTTTTGATGAGACAGTCTAGGAATTTGACTTCATCAAAAATGAAGATGAGCCTTATATATACAAGAAGATTGTATGGAGAACTGTCGTGTTCCTTGTCCTATATGTGGATGACATTCTCTTGATAGGAAATGACATTCCTATGCTGCAATCTATCAAGTTGTTTTTATCACAAAAGTTCTCCATGAAGGACCTGAGTGATGCCTCTTACATTCTGGGGATTAAAATCTATAGATATAGATCCAAAAGATTGTTGAGACTTTCACAGTTCATATACATAGAGACCACACTAAAGAGATTTAGTATGGAAGATTCCAAACGCGGTAATATACCCGCATTGTACGGAATCACCCTCTTCAAAGAGATGTATGCCAAGACTGGTGAGGAGAGGGTTCGTATGAGCACTGTACCCTACGCTTCGGCGGTAGGATCTATAATGTATGCGATATTGTGTAACATACCAGATGTAACATATATGCTTAGCGTGGTGAGCCAGTATCAGTCAAACCCGGGTGAGAATCATTGGACAGCTGTGAAGAACATTCTCAAGTATCTGAGAAGAACTAAGGAGATATTCTTGGTTTACGGTAATAGAGACCTTCAGGTCAAGTCCTTTACCAATTCAAGCTTCCAGAGTGATAATGATGACAGCAAGTCTGTCTCAGGTTTTATGTTTACCCTTAATGGAGGGGCTGTGTGTTGGAAGAGCTCCAAATAGGACACCATCGCAGACTCGACGATGGAGGCTGAATACATTGCTACAAACGATGCTGCAAAAGAAGCGGTCTGCATGAAGAAGTTCATTACTGAAATTGAGGTGGTTCCGTCTATTGTAAATCCAATACCTTTGTATTGCGATAACAATGGGGCTATAGCTTTAGCGAAGGAACCATGGTCCCATCAGAAATCCAGACATATCTTAAGGCGGTATCACCTGATCAGGGAGATCATAGATCGCCGGGAGATCGAGATCCGGAGAGTAGATACGAAAGACAACACGGCAGATCCATTTACCAAGGCCCTTCTTCAAAAGTAGTTCAAGCGACTTTTTGAGATGTTATGTATGCGGTACGCCAACAACTGACCTTAAAGCAGACGTTGGGTATTCAGTACGCTAATTACAGGCCTTAGTGCAAGTGGGAGATTGTTAGATATGTATGCCTTAGAGGCCTGTATTATATAGGATGCTAGGGATATATATGCACAAGACAATCTTACTCAGTTGTATATAATATATTATTTGAGTTGTTTTTATCTTGATATATGTATTTCTTTCTATTGATGATTTATATTGCTTGCATATATTGATAAATACTCGATACAGTAGTATACTATTATGGTTTGACTTTATCTTAACATGAGCATATGTTATACTCAATATAATATATGACGGTTACATGTTGATAAAATCCGTAGGGTTTTGCTTGACTACCAGCGTTATGATGGTGACCATACTTGTGGGAGCTGGGTAGTCTATAAGCACATCCTTAAAGGTCCCAAGTTCTAGGAGTATTGAAACCGGGCATTGATACTCAAGAGTAGACTTATGTATACGTTTCTAGACCCCGACGAAGGACGGTGGTTGGTCCCACAGCCGTTGGTGTGATCACCTAAGATTGTATAAAGTTGCTCACTGGGGTGAGTACATTGGACGGACTTGCCGAGAACCTCTAGATGGTATTATACCTATCGTCAGATAGCGGTTCTCAGGTGACATGAGTACAAGTTAGTCTTAGGACATGAGTTCATCATTTGTCTCATGTGAGTTCCCACTGTGCTTTGATCACCACCCTACCACGGCTTTACTGAGTCATGCAAACAGGTTTTGGTTGGGTGCAGTCCCGAACCACATGGAGGTAATGGGTGATTGTCAGGGATTCGTCTGTCCCGGTATTGGGAGTCGATATCGCACTATGTCCGGTTGGCTAGAACCATAAGGCATTGGCTAAGACAGTTGAGAACTACTGATGGTTAGATCGGTAGTTTCTCGGATTGGTCCTGAGCCAAATCGACATGACTTATCGGGTCAGTAGAGGTCTGACGTTTACCACCCCTAGGTCCAGTATGCGATACTCTTAGACAAAGAGACCGGCATGTACGAAGATTGTCATGGATATGCTCAGTAGGGGTCCAGATAAGCTTGCTCGTCGGCCTTCTTTTCGATAAGTACCTGGATAGCCGTTACGTACAGCTAGTGTTGCTGACGTGCTTGTGGTAAAACCCACTGCCAGCGTACTGTCGAGTCTTTAGAGTCTCACGTGGAGGGTTTCTCTGATTCAGGAGAAACGATGTGGTGGTCGTATGTTTATACGTGCAGGGTTTCGATCGAATGATAATACTAGTTGGCTTAGGATTAAACCGGATTATTAAATCAGGTATTGATTTAATAATTTACGTGTACATATTTCGATATGTATATTCTAGTCTTATCCAGATTTTCGATCAAAGGATTGGTAATACTGGCAGGCTTAGGATTAAACCAGTTCATTAAATCGGATGTTGATTTAATACTAGTATTATTTTAGTGGTATTATTCTATCTCTTAGGTGTTCGTATTTTGATACAAATACGGGCATGTATATACAGTAGAATGTATTCCGTATTTATACAGAAAGATATTCTTGAAGGAGGACACCTCATCATGTATTTTCCATTTTATTTGCAAAATGGAAATGAGGTGTAAAATAGAAAATGAGGTGTAAAGGAGAGAATGTTGTAAACCATGCTTGAATAATGTTGACAAATGAATTGAAAATTCATTTGTGCAAACTATTCAAGTACGATTGTATTATTTTTATGAAAAATGGTTTTTACAAAACCATACTTTATGATTTTCTTCACATGAGATTTTTCATTCTCAACACAAGATTCTTGTTGGAGATTCACAATATCGTGCTTTTGAAAAGGATATGGTCAATATCGGATATGTCAGTTTTTTTGATTAAAAGTAGTGCGCCACGTGATTCTCGAGTTATAAAATACCCCAAGTGCACGGTGCGTTGACGCAAGCCGGCAAGTACGGGTCAATCCACAGGGAGTGGATATCACGACATTATTTTGCGTTAGAAACAAAGGTTTTGAGGTTGAAGTTGTCTCGTTTTTATACAAATGAAGCAATGTAAGGATAAAGTGATATGTATGGAAAACATAAACTAAGGTTTGGTAAATTGACACACGACGTCACCCCCAACACTCAATCTTGATTCAAGATCCATTTCTAGTTTCTAATTGACTTAAAAAGCATGCCGCATCCAAACCGATAACAAAGTATCGTTTTAGGATACGATCTGTTGGGTTTCCTAGGTCGCCGCTGGGTTTCAGGAGGTATCGACCATGCTATTTTATAAAAAATTGGCGCGCTAAAGAACCCTAATGCTAGAATCTTAACAAGAGAATTAGACGAACAAGCATGTAAACATCTTTATATCTAAGTGAACAAGGAATACAACCTTTGTAGACCAGTCCTTCACTTCAATAGCTCTGTGTAGTAGTCCCTTCGCTCCAAGTAGTGATCTTCAGGACTCTAGTGAGGCTCCAAAAGGTGAAATGAACAAGGTTGCTTGAACTCTTCGAGGCCGAAGATGATCTACGTCGAGGAGACACTAACTCAAGCTACATCTTCACTAAGTGATGAACTAGTGAAGAAACAACCCAATCTAAATGGCTAGTAGAGAAGAGGTTGATGAAGCAGGAATTTTGCTCACTTTAGAAATAATTTTCTCACTAATTTTCTTCACCTCTCATGAAGCTAGAAAGCTTGAGGAAGGAGATGAAGAAAGCAACCATGGAATGAAGCAAGTGAAGAATGAATCAAGTGGTGAGAATAGCAGCCATGGATGAGTTAATATCATATACTAACTCATGTAGAAACTAAACCATGGCTAACAATAATGGTTAGGTTAATAAATATCTAGAGCGAGACAAAATTAGTGGACTAAGTCAATGGGTTCTACAAGCATGCACTAAGCATCAACCATGTGACAAATATCCAACTAATTTTGATTTACCTTAAATAAATAAAAACCTTCATTATTATTTGCATGGGGTGAGTCTTATACACCCATGTCACATGTGGAATCAAGCATGATACAAAAGATGTACATTAATATATATCACATGTATACTAAGTGTACACTAGTGAGAAAAAGAATACTTAAGTGAGATAATATTATTTAATGTAAGATAATATATCAAATATATAATTATACATTAAATCATTAAATCAACACTTGATTTAATAATCCGGCTACATCACATACAACCGACTAATATCAAAATGTATCAACTTGTCCAATCAACACTTGATTCGACAGCCCGGTTATATCACATATCACGAGTGTTGGATATATGTATGCCCTAGAGGCCATTATATGATAGTAGATGTATCTGTACATGTATATATATATATTCATTGTACATTCTTGCTCGACATGATAGTATGCTATCTGGTTCTTCTTTATCTGACATGTTAATTTGATCATGCTTTTATTCATTCATACATGCTGATAAAGCCCTGAGGATATCGGCTTGACTACTGTGATTATGCTGGAGATCATACTAGTGGGACATCTGTAGTTTATAAGGATATCCTGGAATGTCCCTAGTCGTAGGTTATCGAGACGGGGCATTGATAAACCAGAGTAGACTAGCGTAAATGATACTAGACCCATACGATGGGCAATGAATGTTCCCACATTCATCGATGTTTGACATCGAGATCATATACAGGTGCTCAGTGGTGACTGGGTACACTGGACGGACTCACCGAGAACTCCTATATGGAATTATATCTATCGTCGGATAGCAGTTCTCAGGTGACACTGGTGCAGGTTAGTCTGTATACCCGAGATCGTCATAGAGTCTTGTGTGCTCTCCCACTGTACTTTGATTCCCACCCTACCATGGCTCTACTGAGTCGTGCAAACAGGTGGCCGTTGGGTACAGTCCCGAGACACACAAAGGCGATGAGCGATAGGAGGGGTTTCGTCTCTCCCGGTATTGGGAGTTGATGCTGTGCTGTGCTCGACTGGTTATATCAGTAAGTCCCTGGCCAGGGTTGCTGAGATTTACTGATAAGTGTTATCAGTAGTTTCTCGATCTGTTATAGACCATTCACCGGCATGACTTATTGAGTTATTGGGGTCGACGTGACCATCCCTAGGCTCGATATGCAGCATATCTGACGAAGAGACCGGACTGTACAGTAGTGTTGCCGGTTGGCTCGACGGGAGTTGTAGCGGGTTCGCTTGTTTTCTTCTGATCGCTCAATACCCGGGTGGCCGTTACGTTTAGCTGACCGCTTGCGGCTTGGGGGTGCTTGATATGATCATCACCCACTGCCGGCGTATTGATGAGTCTTAGAGTCCCACAAAGTAGTTACCTAGTCCAGGCGAAACGTTGTGGTGCGCATATGCGATATGCGCATGGACCCGGTTAAAATGCACGTATGAGATACCGTATATTAATCGGGAGGCTTACTTTTGGTTAGGTCGTATGTGATATGACCGGATTAATAAATCAAGTGTTGATTTATCATTCAACCATTAGCTTCTCACTAGAAATCCTTTCTTGTATTTTTTGGATGTATGCATGCATGTATGCATTCATTCTTGTTCATGCACATTTGGATGTGCATGCACACATACATACATACATCATCCTTCATGGTTGTATATACATAGAAAATGGTGGCAATATAAGACTCACACCTTGGTTATTTATATGGATTATTATTTCTATTTGTGTTAAAACAAAAAGAAAAAGAAAAGGACAATTCATGGTCTTGATTCTACACTCTTCTTCAACTAACCATGCTCATCTACTTCTTAACCATGAGTTAATCTTCCTCTTTTGTTTTAACTCAAGTAAAATAAATATTCATATAATATAACCATGGTTTGAGTTGAAGGGTGAAAAATATATATACATATATTTTCCATTTTCTTCATATGAGATGATCTTTCACTCTTGTTCTAAAAAAGGCCATCATCTTCTTCCTCCTTCTTCTTTTGCTCTCTAGACTTTTGTAGTGAGCAAAATACTCATAAAGTTAGGTTTTTGAAGTGAGAAAAGCCACCACAACATCATTCTACACAAGTCTTGCCCACTTGTTTAGAGTGTTAGCTTCATTTCTTTCTCTTGATAAAGTGAAGTTGCAAGCTTGGACAAAGGAGCTTCGGGTGGATCGTCGTGGATACTAGAAGACCTCAAGCGAACCCTTCTACAAACTTCAAGTGGCCAAGGAGTCTAGCGTAGGGAGCTACAAAGGTTGTACACTCAAAACCCTAGCCTTTGTTGCTTGTGATGTTGATTAAAGTTATGAAACCCTAATTTTCTAGGAATGATCCTTTGTATGTTCACTTAGCACCATAAAAATTTAATCTTTGAGACATGTGATGCTTCCAAACCTTTCATAGGGTGCTAGGTATTCCTATCATTCGTATCAGAGCCGACCTAGAACATTATGCGACACTTTAGCGAAGTAAAATCTCCGATCGAACTGAAATACGGTTTTTTGGGACACTCTCTGGACATTTTTTAAAATCTGTTATTTTTCAGAATTAAAAATCCTTAAAAAATTCAGCAGGTAAATATAAGCACAACTGTAAAAAACGAGCCCATGAACAGTTACTTCCACCGCGGAACCGCGGCCAAAGCTTGCTTGGGCCGCGGCTCCGCGGCCGTACAGAGGCTATATTTTGTAATTTTTATACAGTAATGCTTATAACTGCTTGTTGATATTTTTGGGTATTTTTAATCTGGTTTAAGTGTTATTTGTTCTAGAGATTATTTTGAGTTCAATGATTCGATCGGAATTTTAACTTCGTATTTTTCCGGGTAATTTAAAAAGTATTGAATTGTTCGAACAAGTATCATTTACTCACTTTTTCATGGGGTTTAAATCTTTCGGAAATATATGCAAGTTTTTTTTTGGTGGACCCTCTAGAAGACAACAAACCTTAACTCGATTATGTAACCGTCTTGAACTGCCTTTTGAACCTTAGGGTTTGAGGCAGTATGGCGTGCCACATATGAGGCGTTGGCTTGACCCTTCTACGGCTGGACCGCTACTACTGTGTCACACTCCGGGTTTTTGAACTCCGCTCAAGTGTTGAGCTTTAGGGAATTTTTGGGTATTTGATTATTAGTTCGAAGAATTTAATACTGTCTATTTATCTGGAATGTGATACAATATGTGGAATTCATATAGTTAGGCATGAAATGCGAGGTATGTGATATCTCGGATTTGCGATGTCTAAAGATAATGTGGATTCCAAATATTGTAGTTTTACACTTTCTTTTCTGTGACCGTAAGTGTTGTATGTCGATATCGCCGGTTTCGTTGCTATACATCAACGACAATCGGGGTACGCATACTTGCTTATGTTGATGATATATGATACTATATGTTGCTGAGATATGATGTGCAGGATTGTCGCGACTGAATAGCCGGGGGGTTTTATGTGAGATGAGAGTTTTATTTTTCATTCACGTAAAATTCAAATGTAATGTAATATTCTTTTATTTGGGGCACTTCTGGGTTTAGGTTGATGCCACCAGTGTTGTATATTATTTACTTTTCCGCATTAGGATGGACCCAAGGAGGGGAGCACAGGTGACCAGGTTCTGGGGTTCAGTGGGAGGCCATCTCGAGGAGTCGAGACCGGGTCTCCTAAACTCCAGAAAGTTAGGTTTACCTAGCACCCTATATAGAGTTTGGAAGCATCACATGTCATAAAGTTCAAGTTTTATGGTGCTAAGCAAGCATACATAGGATCGATCCTAGAAAATTAGGGTTTCTAGACATTAAAGGCAACAAAGACTAGGGTTTCGAGAGTACAGCCTTTGTAGCTCCCATCGCTAGACTCTTTGGCCTCTTGAGTGTCACGACCCGCAGGGTACGGAACGTGACTGGCACTTAACTTTACGAAACGTCTAAATACATCCGTAAAGTAAGTAAGCCAAAGCCCAGAAAACAAAACCATTTAAGCAAAAGAGTGAAGAAAACCCAATCAATTGAAAGCGAGTTATCAAATAAGTCATGTACAACCCTTTTTAAAAACAATACCAATTTTTCCGAAAATTTCGGCAGAGTCTCCTTTGTAAATACTGGCCCCCAAAATGGGTACAACAAAAATATACATGAATCCAACAAAATAGGGCATCCCCAAGCGGGAGCTAGCTCTTCGCCACAAGGCGGTCACAAATCCCACGCAATGTAAATGACAGCAAGCATAATAATCATAATAAAGCATAAGAAAACATCATGTCGACTCAAGTGAGCTCGACCCCAAAATACAGCATAAAAGTCCCCAAACCTCACAGTCTCATCTCTAGGTCAATATACAATAAATCTGGTAGAAACAGTAGATGGAGTACACTAGATACAAGAATATACAAGGTGGTACAAAATAATAACATAACCCACCTATGAGCAAATCTCGAGCTCAGGCAAAAGAGGCAAAAGGACAAGTGCGCCCGCCGCTACTGAACTGACGGAGCGGACCTGCAAAAGACTGTGGCACAACGGGGGTGAGTTCCCAACTCGTGAGTAATAAATAACATCTACAAAGGCTATCGTATGCATGCACACAAGCATCCTAGCATCTAAAATACAGGTATGACGGGATGCACTAGCAGGTGTGTATACAACATCAGTGTACGAATATGTATGCAACATGAATATCTGAGGTCTCAATAGGTATATATAAGAAACATTTATCTCTTTTTGTTTTTGAAACTCTTTTAGAATGCCAGCATAATACTCAAAGAATCGACGAGAACCGGTGTCCAGCAACGACACCCAAAAGCTGTCTCAAATATCATAAATGTATCTCTGGCCTCAGCCGTCCGGCTGACCCATCTCAAATATCAATATCTCATCATCTAGCGGCCACGGTCGGTATCCTCTGGATATCCGCCGTCCCAAACAGTCACCGGTAGGTAATCCGTCCCCTGCCAGGCTCAACGTCAACACCACATTCCTCTTGCCCCGGGGTACCTTACCGGGCCCACCATGTACCCGTGCCGGTTCCTCCACTCCTCGACACGGATTTCCAAATCCACAGCAAACTCATGGTGGACGACACTTACATCACTAGAAAACCGCAATTTACATATTTTAAAAATATAATAAGTTTAGAAATTTTGCGGCTTTCCCCCTGAAATCCAGCAATATCATAAAATCTCAAGAAATCCTCATAAGTGCATATATCAATGATAATGAATGCATATGGTATCAATAATCAAGTTGCGATGTGTGATTAATGTATTAAGCATGAACAATTAATATGATGAAGTACATGCACATGAATAGCAATACTACGGTTTCATTTTTAAGGAATTAAAGGCAATAGCACAAGTTTAAGTATCAATTAGTAACAGGTTTAAATTTAAAGGTTATCTAGTGTGGTGGCATGGCAATTACCAGGGTGTGTGTGTAAGCATGAATAGTGCTCGTGCTGCGTATAAAAACCCTGGCAATGGTGCAGGTGTCCTATAAAATGGTTTCGTATAGGTATGTCAACATAATGCATGGATGCAGCAATTAGTCAAATAAGTATTTCACCCCTAATTACTAACATCACTAAGGGTCTTGTAAGTTACTAAAACTATCGGGCGGCTTGCGCCATCCAACGATAGTCCCCCGTAGATATTACATCTACTCACTGAAATCCCTAGCTAGCTGCGTCCAATCACCGCTTCCCCTTTCGAGCCGCGTCTGACGTCTCCGCGACCGGACCTGGAATTTACATCAATACCAAACATAAGGTTACATGTCAAGAACGACGCAAAACCCAAACTAAAATACTAACGTTCACAAGCTAGGTACAACGTGCACAAAGTGCGCGGAACACACGCGAAAATCGCAAAAAACTGCCAAAAAAACGCCGATTTGGTCGCCCGGCAAAACTAAAACCCGACTACCCAAAAATCCGCACTCACGCATCCTAAAAGTCGTAGGACAAGCCATTACAATCATCAAGATGTCGAAATTAATCCATCACATAATTTTATAAGAAAACTAGTAAGCATTTGCATTCCAAAATCGGTGCAAAAATCGCCGATTTGCGACAAAACGACTACAATCTAGCACAAACACCCAACCACACTACAAGCAATCTACAAACACTAATTACAACACAATAACAATGATTCCAATCCTATTTTCCCTAAACAACCATTTCTTGAATTTATAACCTAGCAAATTCCAATCAATTTCCACACTTGAAAACTTAAATTAACACAACAAAAGCCCACATAAGAAGATTAATCTCTTAGATTAGGTTAGCAAAATACTAGATAACAAATTGGGTTTAATCAACTAAATAATGTTTTCTAACCCTAATCAACTCATTATCATGTTTCACAAACCATTTCCATACATAACCCTCTCTTGAAAATCCTAAAACAACAATTTACAACTAAAATCAAACTTCTAAAATTACCTAAATTAGCAAAATTGAAGACTACATAACAAGGTAACCATATAGATTAGTTCATTAACAACTAGATTAACTATAAAACAACTTAATTAATTATCATGGCTTCAAACCCTAGTTTAACAAACTACTCTCTTTTTTTTTAAACTAGATTAGAAATTAGTTAACTTTTAACACTAAACCATACAATTAAAGGAATTTTAGCAAAAGAAAGTAACTTGATGAGAATTATACCTCAATTTGGAATCTAGCAAGAATAAATTTGCTCCAAGTGATGGCCTCAAGCACCAAGATTCAAGCAAGAATGGCTAAGGATAATGATAGCATAAGGATTTTGTTTGGATTTTTGAATAAAGTGTGGATTTTGATGTGTTTTCTTGAAGAAATTGAAGAGAAATGAAAAGAAAAGAGATGAAGAAGAGGAGGTTCAGGTTTCGGCCAGAGGAGGGCATGGGGGAGGGTGTGGGCAAGTGGGAAAAGTCAATGGTCAAGTCTCCAAAGTCAAATGCACCATACTTTATCCATTATATTTAAAATAAATCCATAAACTATCAAATTCAACTCAAGAAAGCAACCCAAGAAATGAGGCCAGAAATTTCTGGACTTGCACAAGGTGGGGCTGTCCTAGGGCTGAGGGAAAAGAGAGAGGGGTTTTACAAAAGAAATTTTATGCAAAAAGGCCCCCTACAACTCAAAAATTGCAAGTTTTAGCTCAAAATTCAATAAATTCGTTTCATATCATAAAAATTTGTTAAAAATCAAAATAAATTACTAAAAATTTATGTTACCACTAGATTTTAATTATCATAATTTTAGAGATTAAAATTAGCCCGGAAAAATTTGTATTTATCGCTTATTTAATGTATTTTCTTACCGGCTTAAAATAATATTAAAAAAATGAAAAATTAGGGAAAATTTTTAAACGACCAGAATTTCATAATTAACTCATTAGCTACTAAAAACAAGCAATTATCTATCCATTTTAGGTATAAATAGCCCTAAACTGCAAAATAACAAGAAAGACGGTTTTCGGAAAAATACCGAATTTTCACCGAATTTCAGGAAAACACCAAAACGACTTTTCAAGACGCTACAATCTTCCCCCCTTAAAGAAATTCGGTCCCCGAATTTAAAAAAATATAGCTACGCGTACCTTCGAAGAGATGGGGATATTTCTTCCTCATCTCGCCCTCGGTCTCCCAGGTAACCTCCTCGCCGCTCGGGCTACGCCAAAGGACCTTGACGGTTGGTATAATCTTCGACCTCAACTTCTTCACCTGCCGATCCAGGATGGCCACCGGCTGCTCTGCAAAAGAAAGGTCGCGCTCTAGCTGGACTGTCGGGTGCTGAATCGCATGCAAAGGGTCGTGAAGGTACTTGCGGAGCATCGAAACATGGAAGACGGGGTGAACATCGGGAAAGCTGGGAGGAAGAGCCAAACGATAATCAACAGCGCCAACCCGCTCAAGGATCTCGAAGGGACCTACGAATCTAGGGCTAAGCTTCCCCTTTCGCCCAAAACGCATCACGCCCTTCATCGGGGAGACTTTCAGAAAAACATGGTCGCCAACTGCGAACTCTAATCTGCGACGGCGCCTGTCTGCATACGATTTCTGTCTGCTCTGAGCTGCCCTCATCCGGTCTCGGATCAACTGGATCTTCGATGTCGTCTCCTCAACAAGCTGCGGCCCCAAAATGCTGCTCTCGCTGAGCTCTGTCCAACAAACGGGCGATCTGCATCTCCTCCCATACAATGCCTCGAAAGGTGCCATCTGAATAGTATCCTGGAAGCTGTTGTTGTAGGAGAACTCCACTAGAGGTAAATGATGATCCCAGCTACCACCAAAGTCTAAAACGCACGCTCTGAGCATGTCCTCGAGAGTCTGAATGGTCCGCTCTGACTGTCCGTCTGTCTGCGGATGAAACGCTGTGCTGAAGCTCAAACGAGTGCCCAAAGCCTCCTGAAGTCTCTGCCAAAGTCGGCTGGTGAACTGAGTGCTTCGATCTGACACGATACAAGTCGGTACGCCATGTAGTCGCACGATCTCGTCAATATAGAGCTGAGCATACTGAGCGAAGCTGAAAGTCATCTTCACTGGAAGGAAGTGAGCCGCTTTCGTCAATCTATCCACGATCACCCAGATGGAGTCGTACCCTCGACTGGTCCTGGGTAGACCCACAACGAAATCCATCGAAATCTGCTCCCATTTCCACTCTGGAATGGGTAACGGCTGTAACTCTCCTGCGGGCCTCTGGTGCTCGGCCTTGACTTGCTGACAAGTCAAGCATCTCGAAACGAACTCCGCAATGTCCCTCTTCATCCCGTCCCACCAGTAGGTCTCTCTTATATCATGGTACATCTTGGTGGAACCGGGGTGGACACTATACACTGATCGGTGTGCTTCCTCAAGAATGTCGCGCCGCAATCCATCAGCATCTGGTACGTACAGTCTAGATCCATATCATAAAATCCCCTGATCGTCAATCACGAACTCGGAAAATCTGCCCTGTCCCATCTGTGCCATGATCTCTGAGCAACAATCGTCACTGCGCTGTGCCTCATATATACGGTCAAGCAACTGTGGGCGTGCACGAACATGAGCGAGCTGTCCCCCTGTCTGAGTGAACTCGAACTCAACTCGGCTGTCGCATAACATCTGCCAATCTGCTGACGACTGCCTCTGCACTGCGCGCAAAAAGGATAGACTACTCCCGGGCCTCCTACTCAACGCATCTGCCACCACATTTGCCTTGCCGGGGGGATATAAGATCTCGCAGTCGTAGTCTTTCACCAACTCCATCCAACGACGCTGTCTGAGGTTCAGGTCTCGCTGCTGAAATATGTACTTTAAGCTCTTGTGATCGGTGAATATCTGACACGACTCGCCGTAAAGGTAATGTCGCCAAATCTTCAGTGCAAAGACCACTGCAGCCATCTCCAAATCATGAGTGGGGTAGTTCTGTTCATGCTTCTTCAACTGCCGAGAAGCGTAAGCGATCACCCGGCCATGCTGCATCAATACGCATCCTAATCCCACTCGCGAAGCATCACAGTAGACAACAAATCCGCCTGATCCCGAAGGCAAAGATAATACCGGCGCCGTAGTCAAACAAGTCCGTAGCTGCTGAAAACTGTGCTCGCACTCCTCTGTCCAAACGAAAGGAACTCCCTTCCGGGTCAAACTGGTCAACGGTGCAGCTATACGGGAGAAGTCCTGAACAAAACGCCTGTAGTAGCCCGCCAGGCCTAGAAAACTACGGATCTCAGTAACCGATGTAGGTCGGGGCCACTGCTGAACAGCCTCAATCTTCTTCGGTCCACACAAATGCCGTCTCTCGTAACCACGTGACCCAAGAATCCGATGCTGTCCAGCCAGAATGCACACTTGGAGAACTTCGCGAACAGCTGGTGCTCCCTCAGAGTCTGTAACGTAATCCGTAAGTGCTGCTCGTGCTCCTCTCTGCTCCGGGAGTACACCAAGATATCGTCGATAAACACGATGATGAACAAGTCAAGATACGGCCTGAATGTACGGTTCATCAAATCCATGAATGCTGCCGGGGCGTTGGTGAGTCCGAACGACATCACCAAAAAATCGTAGTGGCCGTAGCGCGTGCGGAAAGCTGTCCTCGGTATATCCTCCTGTCGAACTCGCAGCTGATGGTATCCTGATCGCAAGTCGATCCTCGAAAAATACCCCGCACCCTGAAGCTGGTCGAACAAATCATCAATGCGCGGCAACGGATATCTGTTCCGAACGGTAACTTTGTTCAGCTGGCGGTAGTCGATACATAAGCGCAAACTTCCATCCTTCTTCTTGACAAACAGGACCGGAGCACCCCACGGAGAAACACTCGGTCGAACAAGCCCCTTATCCAACAAATCCTGCAACTGATCCTTCAGCTCTCGAAGCTCTGCCGGGGCCATCCGATAAGGCGGTATAGAAATAGGCCCCGAACCGGGAATCAAATCAATGCAGAACTCAACATCGCGCTCAGGCGGTAGCCCAGGTAGCTCATCAGGGAAAACATCAGGGAACTCACAAACTACCGGGACCCGGTATAACGGAACCTCTGCAGCTCGAGTATCACAAATAGACGCTAAGAATCCCTGACATCCCTTCCGCAAGAGCTGACCAGCGCGAAGAGACGAAATTAAGATGGGAAGGGTGGCACTGCGGTCTCCCTGAATAACAAGGACTGGCTCTCCCGGAAAGCTAAATCTGACTGCCTTCTCACGGCAGTCCACCGAAGCATAACAAGTGGCTAGCCAATCCATGCCCAGAAGCACATCAAAGTCCAACATATCGAGGAGTATCAAATCAACTGATGAATCCCTCTCCCCGATACGAACGGAACACAAACGAAATACAAACCGAGCGACAAACGACTCGCCTACCGGAGTAACAACAACAAGCGGCTGATCTAAAGACGACGACTCACGGCCCAACATCGGTGCAAAGTGTATAGATACGTACGAATGTGTGGAACCTGGGTCGAATAATACCCGTGCGTCGAAAGAACAAACTGGCAAGGTACCTGTCACAACGGCATTGGATGCCTGCGCATCCTGCGGTGTCAAAGCAAAAACTCGGGCCTGTCCTCTACCGATAGCGGGCTGACCTCGACCTCGGCCTCTGCCTCCTCCTCGTCCTCTCTGAACAGGACCGCCGCGTCCACGGCCTCTCGGTGCACCTAACTGGCGTGTAGCATCGCCTGGGGTAGGAAGTAGGGCTCTCTGAGGAGGGGGTGGTGATGGTGGTAGGGTCACATGCGGAACTGTCGCTGCTCCCTGTCGTCTCACCGGACAGTCTCTGACAAGATGGTGCAAACTCCCGCACCCAAAACATCCTGGCGACGGCTGCTGCCCCTGGGGATAAGAACCATATAACTGTCCCCGCCCAAATCCTCTGCCAGGCCTATCTCTCGGAAAGAATCTGGCGCGCTGCCTCTGAGACGGTACATCGGTGCGCATCCTCTTCGGCCCAGAAACGGCCGAAGTCTGTGATATGCGTGCCTCCATCAGCAATGCCGTATCCCTAGCAGCTGAATAAGTGTCGTAGTGCTGGGCGCCAATGGCAAGATATAGCTGGGCATCAAGTCCCTGTACGAACCTCTTCACCATCTTCTCCTCGGTATCCACCAAATACTGAGCATATCGGGATAACTGTGTAAACTGGATGTCATACTCAGACACCGTCATCCCAGGTGTCTTGACTAAGGCCTCGAAGCTGCGAGCTCTGGCGTCACGAACGCTCTCTGGAAGGAAACGGGCTAGAAAGACCGCTGTAAACTCGGCCCAAGTCATAGGCGGCAGACCTGCAGCTCGACCTCTCAAGACTGACTCCCACCATGTCTGCGCGAGACCCTCTAGTCGGAAACTCGCAAGCTCTACCCATCGATCATCCGAACATCTCAGCGAACGGCAGATCCTGGCTAAACTGTCAAGGAACATCTGTGGGTCCTCCGCTGTCTCGGTGCCGGTGAATACTGGAGGTCTCAGCCTCATGAAATCCTGTAGTGAAACCGGAATGGCCACGGTGGTAGTAGTAGGAGCAGGTATCATGGTCGTCTGTGATGTAGTAGGTACGTCATCCGGCCTCGGTGTACGACTGGCTGCAACTAGGGATCCTACCATCTGACGTAGCTCCTGCATGCCTCCCATCATCTGTCGCAACTCCTCCATACCGGTCTCGAGCCTATCCATACGGCCTGGGGAAGGTGGATCGGTCTGTCCCTGCGGCGTAGGCATACCACCCTGCTCAGTCCTAGTCTCGGACGAGCCAGCTCGAATCTCATCTCGGGCGGCAGCCCTCTGCGCTCTAATAGCCCTCGGCGGCATAGTGGCTGTTACAGGAAAACGGATAGTAAGGACAGTGCAATAGGATCATAGGATACACGGAATTGAAGAAGGAATTTTTCAAGCAAGTATATCCTAAAGTCACTTAGGCGGAGTACCGTATCGTAAGTATGCCGCGGACATACGCACGCTACGTTACCCTGCTTAAGTCACTTACTCCATCTACCAAGGGTCATCCTACACTTAAAAAGGTAAAACCTATCGCTCTGATACCAACTTTGTCACGACCCGCAGGGTACGGAATGTGACTGGCACTTAACTTTACGAAACGTCTAAAGACGTCCGTAAAGTAAGTAAGCCAAAGCCCAGAAAACAAAACCATTTAAGCAAAAGAGTGAAGAAAACCCAATCAATTGAAAGCGAGTTATCAAATAAGTCATGTAAAACCCTTTTTAAAAACAATACCAATTTTTCCGAAAATTTCGGCAGAGTCTCCTTTGTAAATACTGGCCCCCAAAATGGGTACAACAAAAATATACATGAATCCAACAAAATAGGGCATCCCCAAGCGGGAGCTAGCTCTTCGCCACAAGGCGGTCACAAATCCCACGCAATGTAAATGACAGCAAGCATAATAATCATAATAAAGCATAAGAAAACATCATGTCGACTCAAGTGAGCTCGACCCCAAAATACAGCATAAAAGTCCCCAAACCTCACAGTCTCATCTCTAGGTCAATATACAATAAATCTGGTAGAAACAGTAGATGGAGTACACTAGATACAAGAATATACAAGGTGGTACAAAATAATAACATAACCCACCTATGAGCAAATCTCGAGCTCAGGCAAAAGAGGCAAAAGGACAAGTGCGCCCGCCGCTACTGAACTGACGGAGCGGACCTGCAAAAGACTGTGGCACAACGGGGGTGAGTTGCCAACTCGTGAGTAATAAATAACATCTACAAAGGCTATCGTATGCATGCACACAAGCATCCTAGCATCTAAAATACAGGTATGACGGGATGCACTAGCAGGTGTGTATACAACATCAGTGTACGAATATGTATGCAACATGAATATCTGAGGTCTCAATAGGTATATATAAGAAACATTTATCTCTTTTTGTTTTTGAAACTCTTTTAGAATGCCAGCATAATACTCAAAGAATCGACGAGAACCGGTGTCCAGCAACGACACCCAAAAGCTGTCTCAAATATCATAATTGTATCTCTGGCCTCAGCCGTCCGGCTGACCCATCTCAAATATCAATATCTCATCATCTAGCGGCCACGGTCGGTATTCTCTGGATATCCACCGTCCCAAACAGTCACCGGTAGGTAATCCGTCCCCTGCCAGGCTCAACGTCAACACCACATTCCTCTTGCCCCGGGGTACCTTACCGGGCCCACCATGTACCCGTGCCGGTTCCTCCACTCCAAGACACGGATTTCCAAATCCACAGCAAACTCATGGTGGACGACACTTACATCACTAGAAAACCGCAATTTACATATTTTAAAAATATAATAAGTTTAGAAATTTTGCGGCTTTCCCCCTGAAATCCAGCAATATCATAAAATCTCAAGAAATCCTCATAAGTGCATATATCAATGATAATGAATGCATATGGTATCAATAATCAAGTTGCGATGTGTGATTAATGTATTAAGCATGAACAATTAATATGATGAAGTACATGCACATGAATAGCAATACTACGGTTTCATTTTTAAGGAATTAAAGGCAATAGCACAAGTTTAAGTATCAATTAGTAACAGGTTTAAATTTAAAGGTTATCTAGTGTGGTGGCATGGCAATTACCAGGGTGTGTGTGTAAGCATGAATAGTGCTCGTGCTGCGTATAAAAACCCTGGCAATGGTGCAGGTGTCCTATAAAATGGTTTCGTATAGGTATGTCAACATAATGCATGGATGCAGCAAATAGTCAAATAAGTATTTCACCCCTAATTACTAACATCACTAAGGGTCTTGTAAGTTACTAAAACTATCGGGCGGCTTGCACCATCCAACGATAGTCCCCCGTAGATATTACATCTACTCACTGAAATCCCTAGCTAGCTGCGTCCAATCACCGCTTCCCCTTTCGAGCCGCGTCTGACGTCTCCGCGACCGGACCTGGAATTTACATCAATACCAAACATAAGGTTACATGTCAAGAACGACGCAAAACCCAAACGAAAATACTAACGTTCACAAGCTAGGTACAACGTGCACAAAGTGCGCGGAACACACGCGAAAATCGCAAAAACTGCCAAAAAAACGCCGATTTGGTCGCCCGGCAAAACTAAAACCCGACTACCCAAAAATCCGCACTCACGCATCCTAAAAGTCGTAGGACAAGCCATTACAATCATCAAGATGTCGAAATTAATCCATCACATAATTTTATAAGAAAACTAGTAAGCATTTGCATTCCAAAATCGGTGCAAAAATCGCCGATTTGCGACAAAACGACTACAATCTAGCACAAACACCCAACCACACTACAAGCAATCTACAAACACTAATTACAACACAATAACAATGATTCCAATCCTATTTTCCCTAAACAACCATTTCTTGAATTTATAACCTAGCAAATTCCAATCAATTTCCACACTTGAAAACTTAAATTAACACAACAAAAGCCCACATAAGAAGATTAATCTCTTAGATTAGGTTAGCAAAATACTAGATAACAAATTGGGTTTAATCAACTAAATAATGTTTTCTAACCCTAATCAACTCATTATCATGTTTCACAAACCATTTCCATACATAACCCTCTCTTGAAAATCCTAAAACAACAATTTACAACTAAAATCAAACTTCTAAAATTACCTAAATTAGCAAAATTGAAGACTACATAACAAGGTAACCATATAGATTAGTTCATTAACAACTAGATTAACTATAAAACAACTTAATTAATTATCATGGCTTCAAACCCTAGTTTAACAAACTACTCTCTTTTTTTTAAACAAGATTAGAAATTAGTTAACTTTTAACACTAAACCATACAATTAAAGGAATTTTAGCAAAAGAAAGTAACTTGATGAGAATTATACCTCAATTTGGAATCTAGCAAGAATAAATTTGCTCTAAGTGATGGCCTCAAGCACCAAGATTCAAGCAAGAATGGCTAAGGATAATGATAGCATAAGGATTTTGTTTGGATTTTTGAATAAAGTGTGGATTTTGATGTGTTTTCTTGAAGAAATTGAAGAGAAATGAAAAGAAAAGAGATGAAGAAGAGGAGGTTCAGGTTTCGGCCAGAGGAGGGCATGGGGGAGGGTGTGGGCAAGTGGGGAAAGTCAATGGTCAAGTCTCCAAAGTCAAATGCACCATACTTTATCCATTATATTTAAAATAAATCCATAAACTATCAAATTCAACTGAAGAAAGCAACCCAAGAAATGAGGCCAGAAATTTCTGGACTTACACAAGGTGGGGCTGTCCTAGGGCTGAGGGAAAAGAGAGAGGGGTTTTACAAAAGAAATTTTATGCAAAAAGGCCCCCTACAACTCAAAAACTGCAAGTTTTAGCTCAAAATTCAATAAATTCGTTTCATATCATAAAAATTTGTTAAAAATCAAAATAAATTACTAAAAATTTATGTTACCACTAGATTTTAATTATCATAATTTTAGAGATTAAAATTAGCCCGGAAAAATTTGTATTTATCGCTTATTTAATGTATTTTCTTACCGGCTTAAAATAATATAAAAAAAATGAAAAATTAGGGAAAATTTTTAAACGACCAGAATTTCATAATTAAATCATTAGCTACTAAAAACAAGCAATTACCTATCCATTTTAGGTATAAATAGCCCTAAACTGCAAAATAACAAGAAAGACGGTTTTCGGAAAAATACCGAATTTTCACCGAATTTCAGGAAAACACCAAAACGACTTTTCGACGCTACATTGAGTGTTGGAGGAAGGTCCTCTTGAAGTCTTCTAGTGTCCATGACGATCCACCCGAAGCTCCTTCGTCCAAGCTATCGACTTCACTTTCCAAGAGAATAAATGAAGATAACACTCTAAACAAGTGGGCTAAACTTGTGTAGAATGATGTTGTGGTGGCTTTTCTCACTTCAAAAACTAATCTTGATGAGTATATTGCTCACTACAAAAAGGCTAGAGAGCAAATGGTGAAGGAGGAAGAAGATGATGGCTTTCTTTTAACAAGAGTAAAAATATAACTCTTATGAAGGAAAAAGAAAATATATGTATATATAATTTCTTATCCTCATCTCAAACCATGGTTAGATGATAAAGACATTATTTAACTTGAGTTTAAAACACAAAAAGAAGGTTAACTCATGGTTAGGAGTAGGTGAGCATGGTTAGGTTTAAGAAGAGTGTAGAAACTAAGCATGAATTATCCTTTTCTTTATATCTTTTGTTTTAACAAACAATTAAATAATAATCTATATATTCAACCATGGTGTGAGTCTTATATTGCCATCATATTCCATGTATAAGCAACCATGAAGGATGATGCATGTATGTATGTGTGTATACACATCCATGTGTGCATGAATCTAGAAAGAAAGAAAACATACATGCATGCATACACCCATCATATACAAGAAAAGATTTCAAGTGAGAAAACTAATGGTTAAATGATAAATCAACACTTGATTTATCAGTCCGGCCATATCACATACGACCCCACCAAAAGCAAGCCGCCCGATCAATATACGGTATCCTATACACGCATTTTAATCGGGTCCATGCGCATATCGCATACGCGCACCACAACGTTTCGCCTGGACTAGGTAACTCCTTTGTGGGACTCTAAGATTCATCAAACCCTCGACTAGGTAACTCCTGGGAGAGTTTTGCACTTTGCAATTAGTCGATCAAGTAGGTGTCTAGAAAGGTGTCAACGGGGTTACGTCTCTGGGAAAATGAGGTTTACTGTAATTAGGTCCGTGCGAAAGCACGGGGAACCTCCCTCAAAGTACCGACACTGGCCTGGCTGAAAGATTGGCGAACTTGTAAAGTGTAATTAATTCCGGCTAGTCTTTCCTTTTAGGGTTTGAAGGAAGATTTGATAAAAACAGTAGGAGCCATCCTGATTAGATAAAATATATAACCAATCTAATCTTGCAAGAGCGCACGCAGAGTGTTTTCTTCTCTCTCTCTCCAAGTAGCGACCATATCACGCCTTAATCAAGATAATAATATGGATGTATTGACCGAACCCACTTGTTATACTGAGCTGGGGAACGTTGGTCCCGCTCCAACTTATAATTGTTATAAGACAGAGCAGGAAATAGGGGAATACCAGAATTCCTATGCCGCCCAAACGAAGAAAGTGCATATTGTTAGTTATATGTATGCCCTAGAGGCCATTATTGTACATACGATGTATATTGTAGTGGATGCTTGGACATATATAGGGAGGACTTTCTTACTCGACATGATAGTATGCTATCTGGTTGTACTTTATCTTAACATGTACTCAGATTGTCTCTATGTTACATGTTGATAAAGCCCTTAGGATATGTACTCGACTACTGGGACTATGATGAGATCATACTAGTGGGGCCACGGTAGTCGACGAGTACATCCTATAACTGTTCCTAGTCGTGGGTGTATCGAGACAGGGCATCGATACACCAGAGTAGACTAGCGTATACGCATCTTGACCCATATGATGGGCAATGGATGATCCCATATCCATCGGTGTTTGACATCAAGGATGGTGTACGGGTGCTCAGTGGAGACTAGGTACACTGGACGGACTCGCCGAGAACTCCCAGATGGTATTATACCATACGTCAGATGGCAGTTCTCCGGTGACACTAGTACAGAGTAGTCTGTTGACCCGAGATCGTCATAGAGTCTTGTGTGATTCCCACTGTGCTTTGATTTCCATCATACCACGTCCAAGAGGGCGTGCAAAAAGGTGGCTTTTGGGTACAGTCCCGAATCACATGGAGGCAATGAGCGATAGGAGGGGATTCGTCTCTCCCGGTATAGGGAGTTGATCTTGTGCTGTGTTCGATTGGCTATAACCGGAAATCCCTGGCCAGGGTTGCTGAGATTTACTGGTAAGTGTTATCAGTAGTTTCTCTAACTGTTATAGACCTCATATCGACACGACTTATCGAGCTACTGGGGTCTGACGTTTACCACCCCTAGGCGAGATATGCGACATATCAGACGACGAGACCGGACTGTACGGGAGTGTTACTGTTTGGATTCACAGGAGAATGTACAGGATTGCTTGTTGATCTTCTGAGCGCTCAATACCTGGGTAGCTGTTACGTTTAGCTGACCGCTTGCAGCTTGTGGGTGTTTGATATGATCATCACCTACTGCCGGTGTATTGACGATTCTTTAGAGTCCTACACAGAGGTTTCTTGGCTCAAGCAAAACGGAGTAGGAGCACATATGTGATATGTGCGGGACCGAGGATAATGCGATATGTGATACCGTATTATATTCTCGTGATATTTGATATCAGCCGGGTCATCGGATCAAGTGTTGATTCGATGAATCGGTACGGATAAATATTAGTCGGTTATATGCGATATAGCCGGATTGTCGGATCAAGTGTTGATTCGATAATTTAATGTATAATAATATATATGATATATTAAATTACATTAACTAATATTTGCTCACTAAAAGTTTCTTTTTCTCACTCGGGTAATACATTGATATATATGCGATATATGTTAAATGTATTATTTTGTTACGATAAATATTATATATGTGATATATAATATTGTAACATGATATGATAACTAATGCAACTTGTTTAGTGGAGTTTAAACATGATTAGGGTTTGGATTAGGGTTAAGCTTTCTAGATGTTTCTAGAAGGTTTTGGTTTTGTTTTGTGAAAGATATTTGTAAGTGACTCATGCTTTAACCCAACCCAAACCCTAACCCTAGTCAATTCTCTACAATGGTTAAGTCAACCATGGTTGCATTATTTTTCATATTAATTCTTTCATTATTCATCACAAAAGGAAATGGATCACTATTCTTCTTCTTCCTTCATTCTTTCATGAAAAAGCTTGCTAGATTTTTCCAAAGTGATGAATAAATATGAGAAAAAGATAAATAAAAAGAGCAAAAATCCTACTTCATCATCCTCATCTTCCTTTGCCATTTAGATGTGGGTGTTCACATCATTTCATGAGTGTTAGCTTGTGTTAACGGAACTTCAAGGTAGATCATCTTAGTATCGAAGATCGGAAGCAAAGGTTGCATCTTTCTCTTCGTGGAACCTCTCGAGAGTCCGGAACCCGATGATCGCAGCGAAGGGACCACAACACGGAGCATATGAAGTGAAGGACCGGATCTACAAAGGTTGTAATCCCTCTCACTTAGTGTTAAAGTGTTTAGCATGCTAGTTTTCGCCTAATCTCTAGTTTAAAGATCCGTATTCGGGTTGTTCGGCACGGCTAAATTTTTAATCGGGCATGGTTGATGCCTCATAGACCCTTGTGCGCATGCCTAGCAACCCTACAGTGGTATCAGAGTCATTCTAGAGCTTTAGGCAAAGTCTAGACGAAGTTTGAAGTCCGATCGAACCGAAATCTCATTTCCAAAATGCTCTCTGTACTTTTTCTGAAATCTACTCTTTTTCGAAATTAAAAATATGCAGAAACATTAGCAGGGAATCCTATGAATTACTGTTCAACACGTGATCATGAATCGGTTAAAGTGCGGCGGAACCGCGGCACAAGATGGCTGGTGCGGCGGTTCCGCGGCCAAGTTGTCAAATCAGACTTTTTATTTTGCACAGTAATTCCTAATTTCTAGTGCTGTATTTTCTGGAATATTTTAATATTTATTATACAGTTGAGTTTTCTGGGGTTGTTTAGGGATTCGATGATTCGATCGGATTATCAGATTTTGTCTATGTGTTTTCCGGGTAATTTTTAGAAACTGTTAAAAAGTTCGAACGGATATCAATAACTCACTTTTTCCCCTGTCGGAAATTTTTTCAAAAGTTGGATTTTTTCTCGTGTTTAAGAATGTTCTAAGTCATGCAAGTAACTCGGTGGACCCTCTAGAAGACAACAAACCTTAACTCGATTATGTGACCGTCTTGAACTGCCTTTTGAACCTTAGGGTTTGGGGCAGTACAGCGTGCCACATGTGAGGCGTTGGCTTGACCCTTCTACGGCTGGACTATTGGTACTGTGGCTTGTGATGGATATTTTTAAACTGATTTCAAGTGTTGAGATATATTGGGGAAATCTTGGGTGTTTGATGATTCGATCGGAAAGTTTAACTTTATCTATTTATCTGGAATGTGATACAATATTTGGAATCCACAGGTAGTTATGAGATAACTAATTTGAATATTATAAATATAGCAGTTTAGTTTCAGATGATCGGTTGCCACGGAATTTTGATGTGATCAAAAGTCCGTCGCAATCACGTAGTGTACGCGGATACTCGCCGGGTAAACTTAATAGACAGCTACGCCCCATAGCCCCGACCAAGTGACTGTAGGAGAACCCCGTCGCCGAAAGCATCCGTTCGGGTGCTCGCGGCAGCGGTGTTCCGCCTTGGTGCACTTCGTCGACGGCAACCAGGGGTGCGGCCGTCTACTAAAGTTTGTGACGAGCATTCGATCAGGACGTCGGGAATCCTGTTGAATTGCCCGACTTGACATTGAAAAGAGTTTTCGATAATGAGACTAAAATGCGGGGTTTATAATTGTTAGGCATGAGATGTCTAAGGAATTCATTTGGTTAGGCATGCGATGTCTAAAGAGGTTGCGGATTCCAACTGTTGTAGTTTTACACTTTCTTTTCTGTAACCGTAAGCGTAGTATGTGGTGTATCGCCGGCTTCATTGCTATACGTCAACGACAATCGGGATACGCATACTTGCTTACGTTGATGATATGAGATATTATGTGTTGCTGTGATATATTATATTGGATCATCGCGTTTGAATAGCCGGGGGTTTTATGTGAGATGATAGTTTTTTCTTTTTCATTCATGTAAAATTCATTTGTATGTAATATTCTTTTATTGGGGCACTTCCAGGTAGCGGAAGATGTCACCGTTGTATATTATTTACTTTTCCGCATTAGGTAGACCCAAGGAGGGGAGCACAAGTAACCGGGTTCTAGGGTCCAGTGGGAGACCATCTCGAGGAGTCGAGACCGGGTCTCCTAACCCTAGAATTGGCAGTGTTACTTGCCGCTCTCGTAGGGGTCTAGGGATGTGGGTTTGGCTATTCATCGCGACCGTGGAATCCGTGTTTTATACAGGCTCGTATTGAAAACACGGACGTCCTAGTATATTCAATATTTCATATATGTTCTTCTGCTGCAATGTTCTGTGATGAGATCATATTACTCCCTGAGACGAATGTTTATATTATATATATGAGATATATGTTATATTGCAGATTTCATTTCAAAAGAGATGCTTGTGAAGCATAATAAAATGGGACATCATTAATGAGATTAATGAAATAAAAGAAACCTAAGATGTTGTAGAAACTTGTTTAATAAAAACTGGTAGCTCTAGTTCTTGCTTTGCATAGCGTTGTTCCTTGTAGAACATCCAGCACCTTATTCGATAAGGAAAGGACCGAGATCCCTTCACCGGGAGTGACTCCTTTAGCAATAACTGGCAGATGCTACGACCCTCGGTTTGTCTTTTGATTGCTTCTATAGTTTCTGTTTTGCACAGTGATATATATGATATATCCCGCACCTTATTCGATGAGGAAAGGGCCGACAATCCCTTCACCGGGAGTGACCCCTTTAGCAAAACTAGAAAAGCCTCAAAAACACTCCATTTAAAATCACTCGATTCTACAACGATATCAAGTTCATTACGCAATAGGTTTTCTTAAAAACCTGTCGTAGCCCTCCGTTATTTCAGATAAGTAATAGTTAGTATTCGTGTTGCGTTTGTTGACCTCTGTCAAGGCGTAGTGTGCGGTAGCTGATTAGTGCTTATCTGTATAAGCATATGATGTGATTGATTTAGGGTAGTCGTGCGACCTTGTTGACCTCTGTTAAGGGTCGTGCGGGTGGGTTTACTTCAATCAGGAAATGACGGGTTGAACTTGACTAGCAGCCTATGGTTTGTTGACCTCTGTCAAGGTCATAGGACGCTTGGGGTAAAATATTATTGGGAATTTCAAGTGTTGAAATTTGCAATGAGATTGCATACCTTCTATGAGATAGTTGGATCCCGACACCCGCTGCGAGTAAGAGTTACTCCTGGGAGAGTTTTACACATTGCAATTAGCCGATCAAGTAGGTGTCTAGAAAGGTGTTAACAGGGTTACGCCCCTGGGAAAACGAGGTTTACTTTAATTAGGTTCGTGCGAAAGCACGGGGGACCTCCCTCAAAGTACCGACACTGGCCTGGCTGAAAGATTGGCGAACTTGTAGCGCGTAATTAATCCCGGCTAGTCTTTCCTTTTAGGGTTTGAAGGAAGATTTGATTAAAACAGTGGGAGACATCCTGATTAGATATATTAAAAAACCAATCTAATCTTGCAAGAGCATACGCTGAGTGTTTTCTTCTCTCTCTCTCCAGATAGCGACCATATCACGCCTTAATCAAGATAATAAAACAGATATATTGACCGAACCCACTTGTTATACTAAGCTGGGGAACGTTGGTCCCGCTCCAACTTAAAATTGTTATAAGACAGAGCAGGAAATTAGGGAATACCAGATTTCCCGTGCCGCCCAAACGAAGAAAGTGCATGTTGATGCATCATCTTCGGGTGTGTTCATTACACAGAACTGTTTCTCAGTATCCTTTACGTCCTGGGTATGTGATACCGGATCAGGATCCCGTATATGTAATCTGTTACATGGGCTACAGATAGGTAGAGAACTGAGAACGGGTGATAAGTTTCATGAGACAGAAAACGGTGCAAGTGTTGCAGCCAAGTCTGTTGGTCACTATCACCCTGTATTACCAGAATACATTGATTCTGAATAAATGTTATTAGATACCGAACCTGATATACAAAATCATATCAGTCTCTTTATTAGTAAAGAAAGGATATAATTTTGTATTGTTGTATAATGTTTTGAACATTTCCTATATCAAGAGTTGATCGGTTCAGGCACGTTATCTAAAAGCATAGACGTTCTAAATCAAACTACAGTTCTAAGTATACAGAACACACACAAGAGGAAGAGTTCAGAAATGAACAAATCCTTCTTAAGGCATTGTAGACTAGGTCATATCAATGCGACCCGACTGGCTGAAGTTACATTTAGATGCATATTTAAATTAGTTTGAATTTACATCTTGTGAAACTTGCCGGTCATGTCACAAAGATAAGATGACCACAGCTCTGTTTGTTGGAAACAGAGAAAGAGTTAGTGAACTTTTGGGATTGATACATGCTGATGTATGAAAGTCCCCTGTCTACACATGCCAAGGTCGGTTCTTTGTATTTCATTACATTCTCTGATAATCTCTCAAGATTCAGACATATGTTCCTGTTGAAACACAAGTCCGAACCTTTTGAGATATTCACAGAATATAAGTTAGAAGTAGAGAACCAAAATACGGGTATAAGTATTATATCCTTTGATAAGATCAAGGAGGAGAATACTTGAGCACGGGATTCCTGGACTATTCTAAAGGAGAATGAGATTCTCTCTCAGCATTACTCCTCCGAATACACCATAGCACGATGGTATATCGGGGCGGAGCAAACTCACCCTATTAGATATGGTGTGCTCTATGATGAGTACTACTGAGTTTCCTATTTCCTTTTAGGAGTTATGCACTTGAGAAGCTGCATACCTATTGAATAAGGTTCAAATCAAATCAGTTACCTACCACTTCATATGTGATATGGAAAGGGAAGAGCCCATATCTTAAGTTGGTTAAGATTTGGGGTTGTCCGGCCTATGTCTAAAAGCAAAATCCGGACAAGCTCGAGGCAAGGTCTGTTATGTAGAACTGGAAAGGTTCCGGCTATACAAACTGCAGTTGATGATTTGGTAGAACCAAAGGATTCAATAGTTTCCAACGAACCTCAGCCTCTCCGCCGATCTAGTAGGGTTCCTCACCCACCTGAGAGATACTTCGGTTTCTCTATGACAGTGGGAGCGAGGATTGCATCATGAGATGATGACCCAACTAGTTTCGAGCTGGCCATCAGGAGTGGGACTCTGTAAGAATGGCTGGGTGCTTATCGATCTGAGATGGAATCCTTATACACCAACAAAGTATGGACTTTGGTTGCTTTATCTGAAGGGTTAAATCCCCATCAGGAGCAAGTATATCTTGAGAAGATTACTTGGTGTACATGGAAAAGTTGAGACTTTCAAAGCTAGACTTGTTAAAGGTTTGCATCATAGACCAGGTATGGATTATGTTGAAACCTTTTCTAAGGATCTATGCTTAAGTCCATCCAGATCCTACTTGCCACGGCTACATACCATGACTATGATATCTGGTGGTTGGGTGTCATGACTGCTTTTCTAAATGATGTTTTAGAAAAGAGCGTCTATAAGTACACAGCCAGAGGGCTTCGTAGACAGTGGGAGCAGCGGAAACGTGTGCAAGATGTTTTATATGATAAAACAGGCATCGCGGAGTTGGAACATCTGTTTTGATGTGGTAGTCAAAGAGTTTGACTTCATCAAAATGGTAGATGAACCTTGTATATACGAAAAGGTAGTAGAGAGTATGGTTGTGATCCCCGTAGAGTACGTAGATGACATACTCTTGATAGGGAAGGAGTTTCCTATGCTACGCTCGGTCAATCTCCGCTTATAACAAGGATTCTCCATATAGGATCAAAGTGATACCTCCTAAATCCTGGGTTTTGGATCTATGAGATAGATCTAATTGGGTGTTAGGACACTCACTAGTTGTAGTGAGATGGTATCAATCGATCCTGGGGAGAATCACTGGAAAGGTTCCAGGCTGAGAAGGACGACTGAATGTCAGTCGCAGGCATTGTCTATACCCTCCGTGGAGGGACGGTATGTTGGAAGAGTTCCAAACTAAATACCGTGACATACTAGACGATTAAAGGCAAGACGCATCGTTACCAAGGATGCTACCAAAGAGGCAGTCTGGATATATATAAGTTCATAAGATGAACTTAGTTCCTACCATTGTGTGACAATGGAGTTGTGGCTTCAGCCAAGGAACTACCGTCCCATCAGAAATCCAGATATAATTCTTAGGCAGTATCACCTGATCATGGAGATGGTTGATCTCCAGGGAGATCGAGGTTAGGAGAGTAGACACATCCACTCACAAAGGCCTTTTTCCCAGTAGAGACTTTTATGGGATGGTTGAGTATGAGATACTTCAACCGCAGCTAATTGTTGGGTATGCGATACCATAACAGATGGCCCTAGTGCAAGTGGGAGATTGTTAGTTATATGTATGCCCTAGAGGCCATTACTGTACATACGATGTATATTGTAGTGGATGCTTGGACATATATAGGGAGGACTTTCTTGCTCGACATGATAGTATGCTATCTGGTTGTACTTTATCTTAACATGTACTCAGATTGTCTCTATGTTACATGTTGATAAAGCCCTTAGGATATGCACTCGACTACTGGGACTATGATGAGATCATACTAGTGGGGCCACGGTAGTCGACGAGTACATCCTATAACTGTTCCTAGTCGTGGGTGTATTGAGACAGGGCATCGATGCACCAGAGTAGACTAGCGTATACGCATCTTGACCCATATGATCGGCGATGGATGATCCCATATCCATCGGTGTTTGACATCAAGGATGGTGTACGGGTGCTCAGTGGAGACTAGGTACACTGGACGGACTCGCCGAGAACTCCCAGATGGTATTATACCATACGTCAGATGGCAGTTCTCCGGTGACACTGGTACAGAGTAGTCTGTTGACCCGAGATCGTCATAGAGTCTTGTGTGATTCCCACTGTGCTTTGATTTCTATCATACCACGTTTAAGAGGGCATGCAAAAAGGTGGCTTTTGGGTACAGTCCCGAATCACATGGAGGCAATGAGCGATAGGAGGGGATTCGTCTCTCCCGGTATAGAGAGTTGATGTTGTGCTGTGTTCGATTGGCTATAACCGGAAATCCCTGGCCAGGGTTGCTGAGATTTACTGGTAAGTGTTATCAGTAGTTTCTCGAACTGTTATAGACCTCATATCGACATGACTTATCGAGCTACTGGGGTCTGACGTTTACCACCCCTAGGCGAGATATGCGACATATCAGACGACGAGACCGGACTGTACGGGAGTGTTACTGTTTGGATTCACAGGAGAATGTACAGGCTTGCTTGTTGATATTCTGAGCGCTCAATACCTGGGTAGCTGTTACGTTTAGCTGACCACTTGCACCTTGTGGGTGTTTGATATGATCATCACCTACTGCCAGCGTATTGACGATTCTTTAGAGTCCTACACAGAGGTTTCTTGGCTCAAGCAAAACGGAGTAGGAGCACATATGTGATATGTGCGGGACCGAGGATAATGCGATATGTGATACCGTATTATATTCTCGCGATATTTGATATCAGCCGGGTCATCGGATCAAGTGTTGATTCGATGAATCGGTACGGATAAATATTAGTCGGTTATATGCGATATAGCCGGATTGTCGGATCAAGTGTTGATTCGATAATTTAATGTATAATAATATATATGATATATTAAATTACATTAACTAATATTTGCTCACTAAAAGTTTCTTTTTCTCACTCGGGTAATACATTGATATATATGCGATATATGTTAAATGTATTATTTTGTTACGATAAATATTATATATGTGATATATAATATTGCAACATGATATGATAACTAATGCAACTTGTTTAGTGGAGTTTAAAGATGATTAGGGTTTGGATTAGGGTTAAGCTTTCTAGATGTTTCTAGAAGGTTTTGGTTTTGTTTTGTGAAAGATATTTGTAAGTGACTCATGCTTTAACCCAACCCAAACCCTAACCCTAGTCAATTCTCTACAATGGTTAAGTCAACCATGGTTGCATTATTCTTCATATTAATCCTTTCATTATTCATCACAAAAGGAAATGGATCACTATTCTTCTTCTTCCTTCATTCTTTCATGAAAAAGCTTGCTAGATTTTTCCAAAGTGATGAATAAATATGAGAAAAAGATAAATAAAGAGAGCAAAAATCCTACTTCATCATCCTCATCTTCCCTTGCCATTTAGATGAGGGTGTTCACATCATTTCATGAGTGTTAGCTTGTGTTAACGGAACTTCAAGGTAGATCATCTTAGTATCGAAGATCGGAAGCAAAGGTTGCATCTTTTTCTTCGTGGAACCTCTCGAGAGTCCGGAACCCGATGATCGCAGCGAAGGGACCACAACACGGAGCATATGAAGTGAAGGGCCGGATCTACAAAGGTTGTAATCCCTCTCACTTAGTGTTAAAGTGTTTAGCATGCTAGTTTTCGCCTAATCTCTAGTTTAAAGATCCGTATTCGGGTTGTTCGGCACGGCTAAATTTTTAATCGGGCATGGTTGATGCCTCGTAGACCCTTGTGCGCGTGCCTAGCAACCCTACACATATGATGCATCTCCTTCGGGTGTGTTCATTACAAAGAACTGTTTCTCAGTATCCTCTGCATCCTGGGTATTTGATACCGGATCAGGATCCCAGATATGTAATCTGTTACATAGGGCTACAAAAGGGTAGAAAACTGAGAACGGGTGATAAGTTTCATGAGACAGAAAACGGGGCAAGTGCTGCAGCCAAGTCGGTTGGTTACTGTCACCCTGTATTACCAATACATTGATTCTGAACGAATGCTATTAGATACCGAACTTGATATACAAAATTATATCAATCTCTTTATTAGTAAAGAAATGATAAAATTTTGTATTGATGGATAATGTTTTGAACATTTCCTATATCAAAAGTTGATCGGTTCAGGCACGTTATCTAAAAGCATTGATGTTCTAAATCAAACTACAGTTCCTAGTATACAGAACACACACAAGAGGAAGAGTTCAGAAATGAACGAATCCTTCTTGAGGCATTGTAGACTAGGTCATATCAATGCGACCCGACTGGCTGAAGTTACATTTTAGATGCACATTTAAATCAGTTTGAATTTACATCTTATGGAAACTTACCAGTCATGTCACAAAGATAAGATGACCATAGCTCTGTTTATTGGAAACAGAGAAAGAGTTAGTGAACTCTTGGGACTGATACATGATGATGTATGTAAGGTCTCCTGTCTACACATGCCAGGACTGGTTCTTTATACTTCATTACGTTCTCTGATAATCTCTCAAGATTCAGACATATGTTCCTGTTGAAACACAAGTCCGAAACTTTTTAGATATTCACAGAATATAAGTTAGAAGTAGAGAACCAAAAACCGGGTATAAGTATTATATCCTATGATGAGATTAGGGAGGAGAATACTTGTGCATGGAATTCCTGGACTATTCTAAAGGAGAATGAGATTCTCTCTCAGCATTACTCCTCCGTATACACCATAGCACGATGGTATATCGGGGCGGAGCAATTGCACCCTATTCGATATGGTGCGCTCTATGATAAGTACTACTAGGTTTCCTATTTCCTTTTAGGGAGTTATGCACTTATGAAGTTGCATACCTATTGAATAGAGTTCGATTCAAATCAGTGCCTACCACTACATATAAGATATTGTATGGGAAGAGCCCATCTCTTAAGAAAGTTAAGATTTGGGATTGTCCGGCCTATGTCTAAAGCAAAATCCGGACAAGATCGAGGCAAGGTCAGTTCTGTAGAACTGGAAAGGTTCCAGCTATACAAAACTGCAGCTGATTTGACAGAACCAGAGGATTCAATAGTCCCCGACGAACCTCAGCCTCTCCGCCGAACTAGCAGGGTTTCTCATCCGCTTGAGAGATACTTCGGTTTCTCGATGACAGTGGGAGCGAGGACTGCATCATGAGATGATGACCCAACTAGATTCGAGCAGGTCATCAAGAGTAGGGACTCTGTAAGAATGGCTGGATGCTTAGCGATCTGAGATGGAATCCATGTACACCAGCAAAGTATGGACTTTAGCTGCTATATCTGAAGGGTTAAATCCCCATCAGGAGCAAGTATATCTTGAGAAGATTGCTTGGTGTAGATGGAAAAGTTGAGACTTTCAAAGCTAGACTTGTTAAAGGTTTTCGTTATCGACCAGGTGTGGATAATGATGAAACCTTTTCTAGGGACTATGCTTAAGTCCATCCAGATCCTACTTGCCATTGCTACATACCATGACTACGATATCTAGTGGTTGGGTTCCTTGACTACTTTTCTAAATAGTGATTTAGAAGAGAACGTCTATAAGAACACAGCCAGAGGGCTTCGTAAACAGTGGGAGCAGCGGAAACATGTGCAAGTTTCTTTATAGAATAAAGCAGGCATCGTGGAGTTGGAACGTCTGTTTTGATTTGATAGTCAAAGTGTTTGACTTCATCAAAATGGTAGATGAACCTTGTATATACAAAACGGTAGTAGAGAGTAAGGTGGTTATCCTCGTATTGTACGTAGACAACATACTCTTGATAGGAAAATAGTTTCCTATACTACGCTCGGTCAATCTCCGCTTATCACAAGGATTCTCCAATAGGATCAAAGTGAAACCTCCTAAATCCTGAGTTTTCATCTATGAGATAGATGTAATAGGATGCGAGGATTCTCACTAGATGTAGTGAAATGGTATCAATCGATCCTGGGGAGAATCACTGGAAACGTTCCAGGGTGATAAAGATGACTGAATGTCAGTCACAGGCATTGTCTTTACCCTCGGTAAAGGGACGGTATGTTGGAAGAGTTCCAAGCTAGATACCGTGGCAAACTAGACGATAAAGGCTGGTAACATCGCTATTAAAGATACTACCAAAGAGGCAGTTTGGGTGTATATCGGTTCATGAGATGAACTAGGTTCCTACCATTGTATGACAATGGAAGTGTGGCTTTAGCCCAGGAACCCACGTCCCATCAGTGACCCAGACATATTCTGAGGCAGCATCACCTGATCATGGAGATAGATGATCTCTAGGGTGATCGAGGTTAGAAGAGTAAACTCAGAGGACAACACGGCGGATCCACTCACAAAGGCTTTTTCCCAGAGAGAGACTTATATGGGATGGTTGAGTATGAGATACTGCAACCACTGCTACAGATGGCCCTAGTGCAAGTGGGAGATTGTTAGTTATATGTATGCCCTAGAGGCCATTACTGTACATTGGATGTATATTGTAGTGGATGCTGGGACATATATAGGTAGGACTTTCTTGCTCGACATGATAGTACGCTATCTGGTTGCTCTTTATCTTAACATGTATACTTTCTGTCTCTCTGTTACATGTTGATAAAGCCCTTAGGATGTGTACTCGACTTCCAGGACTATGATGCAGATCATACTAGTGGGGCCTGGGTAGTCCATGAGTACATCCTTCAATGTTCCTAGTCGTGGGAATATCGAGACGGGGCATCGATATTCCAGAGTAGACTAGCGTATGTCTTCTCGACCCATGCGATGGGTGATGGATGATCCCATATCCATTGGTGTTTGACATCAGAGATGGTATACGGGTGCTCAGTGGAGACTGGGTACACTGAACGGACTCGCCGAGAACTCCCAGATGGTATTATACCTCACGTCAGATGGCAGTTCTCTGGTGACACTGGTACAGCTTAGTCTGTTGACCCGAGATCGTCTTAGAGTCTTGTGTGTCTCCCACTGTGCTTTGATTTCCACCCTACCACGGCTCTACTGAGTCGTGCAAACAGGTGGTTTTTAGGTACAGTCCCGATTCACATGGAGGCAATGAGCGATAGGAGGGGATTCGTCTCTCCCGATATTGGGGGTTGATGTTGCGCTATGCTCGACAGGCCATAACAGGAAATCCCTGGCCAGGGTTGCAGTGATATACTGGTAAGAGTTATCGGTAGTTTCACGATTGTTATGGACCCCACGTCGGCATGACTTATCGAGCTATTGGGGTCTGACGTTTACCACCACTAGGCGAGATATGCGACATATCAGACGAACAGACCAGACTGTATGGTAAGTGTTACTGGTTGGATTCACAGGAGTGTGAGCGGGCTTGCTCTTTGATCTTCGGATCGCTCAATACCCGGGTGGCCGATACGTTTAGCAGACCGCTTGCGGCTTGTGGGTGTTTGATATGATCATCACCTGCTGCCGGCGTATTGACGAGTCTTTATAGTCATACACAGAGGTTTCCTGGCTCAAACGAAACGAAATAGGAGCGCATATGAGATATGTGCGGGACCGAGAATAATGCGTGTATGTGATACCGTATTTCATTCTCGCAATGAATGTGTCGAATGGTTGTATGCGATATAACCTAGTTATCGAATCAAGGATTGATTCGATAAGCCGATACATTGGATATTAGTCGGTTATATGCGATATGACCGGATCGTTAAATCAAGTATTGATTTAATGATTTAATGCATAATTATATATTTGATATATTACTTTGCATTAACTAGTATTGGTTCACTTTAAATGGATTTTCTCACTTGAAGTTCACAAGTTGTATATGTGATATACTTTTGTGCACTTGTTTGTATCATGTTTGATGATACATGCTAACTTGAGTTTGTGTGTATGATTAAACCATGGTTATATGAATGGTTAGGGTTTATTTTACTTATTCATTTATTTACTTTGTTTATTTATTTTGGAAAAGATAAATAGAAATGGTGGCTTTCTTTGTTTCTTTCATGAAGCTTCATGAAGTGTTGAAAGCTTGACCATTTTGTTTGCTTACCTTAACCTAACCATTCACCTAACCCTAGTTTAGTCTCTACACTTGACCATGGTTGGTATATGATAAGTATTCATTTTATTTTCTATTTGGAAAATACTCATGATATATTCTTTCTTCTTCTTCTTCTTCATCAACAAAAGAAAAAGCTTGCCTCCATCAATGGCAACTTGAGAAAAAGAGTGAGAAATCCAATTCTAAAGTGAACCCACTTCCTATTTCTTCATCCTCTACCACTTGCCAAGTAGTATAGGGTGTTTTCTTCACAAGTTTCATGACTTGGTGAAGTGGGAGCTTGATCTTGTGTTGCCTCGACGTAGATCATCTTCGGCATCGAAGTCGACGACCTATCCAGATCAATTCTTCGATGAAGCCGACGCTAGAGTCCGGGATCCGATATGGACAGCAGAGGGGCATCATCACGAAGCCTAGGAGGTGGACGACCGGATCTACAAAGGTTGTAGTCACTTTCCTTTAGCAATAAATTAGTTTACTTGCATGCATCGCTTATACATCTAGTTAAAGATCCGTATTAGTGTTTGTAGGCACATGGAAAATTTTGAATTAGCCATGTTTGATCACTTGTGAGACCTCATTAGTGTGCCTAGGATCCCTACAATATCAAGCACCCCAAGCCGCAAGCAGTCAGCTAAACGTAACGGCCACCCGGGTATTGAGCGATCAGAAGAAAACAAGCGAACCTGCTACAACTCCCGTCGAGCCAACCGGCAACACTACCGTACAGTCCGGTCTCTTCGTCAGATATGCTGCATATCGAGCCTAGGGATGGTCACGTCGACCCTAATAACTCAATAAGTCGTGCCGGTGAATGGTCTATAACAGATCGAGAAACTACTGATAACACTTATCAGCAAATCTCAGCAGCCCTGGCCAGGGACTTACTGATATAACCAGTCGGGCACAGCACAGCATCAACTCCCAATACCGGGAGAGACGAAACCCCTCCTATCGCTCATCGCCTTCGTGTGTCTCGGGACTGTACCCAACGGCCACCTGTTTGCACGACTCAGTAAAGCCGTGGTAGGGGGGCAATCAAAGTACAGTGGGAGAACACACAAGACTCTATGACGATCTCGGGTCTACAGACTAACCTGTACCAGTGTCACCTGAGAACTGCTATCTGACGATAGATATAATTCCATATAGGAGTTCTCGGTGAGTCCGTCCAGTGTACCCAGTCACTACTGAGCACCCGTATATGATCTTGATGTCAAACATCGATGAATGTGGGAACATTCATCGCCCATCGTATGGGTCTAGTATCATATACGCTAGTCTACTCTAGTATATCAATGCCCCATCTCGATATACCTACGACTAGGGACTTTCCAGGATATGCTTATAAACTACAGATGTCCCACTAGTATGATCTCCATCATAATCATAGTAGTAGCCGATATCCTCAGGGCTTTATCAGCATGTATGAATGAATAAAAGAATGATCAAATCAACATGTCAGATAAAGAAGAACCAGATAGCATACTATCATGTCGAGCAAGAATGTAAACTGAATATATTTATATATACATGTACATATACATCCACTATCATATAATGGCCTCTAGGGCAAACATATATCCAACAATCTCCCACTTGCACTAAGGCCAGTTATTGGCGTATCTCATACCCAACATCTCAAAAAGTCGCTCATGCTGCGGCTGAAGGAGGGCCTTGGTGAGTGGATCCGCGGCGTTATTCTTTGTGTCTACTCTCTTAATCTCGATCTCGTGGCGATTTACAATCTCCCGGATAAAATGAAAGCGCCTCAGGATTGTCTGGACCGCTGATGGGACCTGGGCTCCTTGGCTAACGCCATAGCCCCATTATTATCACAATACAATGGTATTGGATCAATAATGGTTGGAACTACTCCTAGCTCCGATACGAACTTCTTCATCCAGACGGCTTCCTTGGCGGCATCATTTGCAGCAATGCACTCAGCCTCCATCGTAGAGTCTGCAACGGTATCCTGTTTGGAACTCTTCCAACTTACCGCCCCTCCGTTGAGGGTAAATACAAACCCAGAGATAGATTTGCTGTCGTCCTTATCGCTCTGGAAGCTCGAATCGGTAAAGGCCTCCATTTGGAGATCTGCATTACCATACACCAAGAACAATTCTTTAGTCCTTCGTAAGTACTTAAGAATGTTCTTCACAGCTGTCCAGTGGTTCTCCCCTGGGTTGGATTGATACCTGCTTACAACACTAAGTGCATAAGCTACATCTGGGCGTGTACATAACATCGCATACATTATAGATCCTACTGCCGAAGCATAGGGTATAATGCTCATGCGAGCTATCTCTTCATCGGTCTTCGGACAAGAATCCTTGGAGAGAGTGACCCCATGGCAAGCGGGTAAGGCACCCCGCTTGGAGTCTTCCATACTAAACCTTTTTAGGATGGTGTTGATGTACCTGGTTTGGGAAAATCCCAATAACTTTTTGGATCTATCCCTATAGATCCTTATGCCCAGGATGTATGTGGCATCACCCAGGTCCTTCATGGAGAACCTTAGTGATAAGAAAGATTTGACCGACTGTAGCATAGGAATATCATTTCCTATCAGAAGAATGTCATCCACGTACAATACGAGGAATGTGACAGCTCTTCCTACAGTCTTCTTATAAACACAAGGTTCATCTGGATTTTTGATGAAATCAAACTCTTTGATAACATCATCGAAACAGATGTTCCAACTCCGAGATGCCTGCTTTAACCCATATATGGATTTAAGCAATCTACATGCTTTCCCGCTGCTCCCACTGTCAATGAAGCCCTCTGGCTGATCCATATAAACGCATTCTTCTAAATCTCCATTTAGAAATGCTGTTTTAACGTCCATCTGCCAGATTTCATAGTCGTAGTGAGCAGCAATAGCAAGTAGGATCCGAATGGATTTAAGCATGGATACGGGCGAAAAAGTGCCGTCATAGTCCCAAATCTGGTCTTTGACGAAAACCCTTCGCCACAAGTCTTGCCTTATAGGTCTCTACCTGCCCATCTACACCAATCTTTCTTTTAAAGATCCATTTGCACCCCACAGGTTTTTACCCCAGAGGGTACAACGTCCAAAGTCCATACTTTGTTGGTGTACATAGACCCCATTTCGGATCTCATGGCATCCAGCCACTTCACAGAGTCTCCACTCGTGATAGCTTGCTGAAAACTGGTAGGATCATCATCATCCATGATGCAGTCTTCTCTGTCACCATCAATGAGTAAACCGTAGTACCTCTCTGGTGGACGAGAAGTCCTACCAGACCTACGGAGTGGCCGAGGTTCCTCAGTTTCTATTGTAAACAGCCGGTTCAACCAAATCGTCATTTGTAGTTTGTGTCTCTAGAACCTCTTCTAGATCCACCACTTTGCCATCATCTTTATCTGTGAAAAACTCTTTTTCCAAGAATGTGGCATACTGAGAAACAAACACCTTTTGATCCTTTTTGTGGTAGAATAGATATCCATAAGAATTCTTTGGATACCCCACAAAATTACACATGACTGACCGTGTCTCGAGTTTGTCCGGATTCTGCTTTTTAACATTGGCCGGGCAACCCCAAATCTTAATTCTCTTAAGAGATGGTCTCTTCCCATGCCATATCTCATATGTGTAAGTCCATGCTACCTCTCCCGGTACTTTCGGGAATGCGGAATTTGGTAAAAAACGATTTTCTTAAAGATGGTAACATGGACCTAAAACCCGGATCTTGGTTAAACATCTATCTAACATCCTAACTATGAGTTTTAGCTACTCGGTTAGGGGGTTATACCTTGCTTGTCTTGAACTCCTTCGTCTTCAAAGCTCCGATGGTGGTCCGATGGCTTCTTCTCGTCGTCTCCGTACGCCGAAGATAGATCCACCTGAAAGCTCCAACCTTTAGCTCCTTCTTCGTTCTTTGAAGAAACTAGTTCACTTGGTTTGCTAAACCTAGTGAACTAGAATGAGTAGAGAAGAAATAGAATGGGATTTTATCTGTGGTTCTTGATTCTCAACTCATGAGACAAGAGAACCATAGATCAAGAGAGGGAGCAAGAGGTTGAGGGTGAGAGCAAGAGGAGAGCTCAAGAACAAGAGAGAGAATGAGCAAGAAAGAAAATGAGGCTCTCTTTTGTCTTTCACCCTCTCATAATCCAAAGTGATCATAACTCATCATATCAAAAAAAGTCTTATGTGATGGTTAGAAGCAACCACAACCATATCATTTCATGCACTCATTTTACACAAATGAGCAAGTAAACAAAAGTCTTTGCCATGAAATGATGGCTATGGTTATCATGATGGTCAACTAGTCAAGCCTAGTCAACCGGTCAACAAGTCAACAAAAGTCAACAAGTCAACAAAGTCAACAAGTCAACAAGTCAACAACCATATCACCATAATACTTAATTAACATAATAGTTAATCACATATCATATTCTCATTAGGGTTGAGCATAAAGTCAAATAGTCAACGGTCAACTGTCAACAACCCTAATGAGAATCCGCTGCCTCTGCCTCCCTGTCAACTGTGCATACACACCCGCATCCGCGTTCCGAGGAACACGAATGCAAACTGGATAAATCCAATCCCATAAGGTACACTAGGATCTGGCTTAAACCAAAGCCCGCTAGTTTAAACTGTCCGGACACTGTACGTGCACAAGTGCACGGATGTGACCGAACCCTGTCGCAAAACCATGCGACCTGTCGCAATACCATGCGACCTCTACTCTTTTGCCTAAAGGAGAAAAGCTTTCTGTGTGGGACTCTAAAGACTCGACACTACGCTGGCAGTGGGTTTAACCACAGACCGCAAGCGGCACTAGCTGTGCGTAACGGTCCCCAGGTAATGCCGACAAGAAGACCGACGAGGCGAAACCCATCTGAACTCCTACTGAGCCTGAGTGTGACATTCTCCGTACAGTCCGTTCTGTTCGTCTGATACATCGCATGGCGGGCCTAGGGGGTGGTAAGCGTCAGTCCCCCAATAGCGGTACAAGTCGTGCCGGAGCGAAGCCCAAAACACCCTGAGATAACACTGAAAACCTACCAGTATATCTCGATTGCCCTGGCCAGGGACTACTCGTGTAATGGCTCTCCTAGACACAGCGCGATGTCAACCCCCAATACCGGGAGAGACGAATCCTGTCTAACCGTCACTGCCTCCAAGTGCTTCGGGACTGCACCCAACCACTACCTGTTTGCACGACTCCTTTGAGCCGTGGTAGGGTAGTGATCAAAGTACAGTGGGAACACACTCGAGGCGGAATGACAGTGTCAAGTCAGCGGACTAAGCTGTACTCATGTCACCTGGGAACTGATAACTGACGATAGGTATAATACCAACTAGTCAGTTCCCGACGAGTCCTGTCCAGTGTACCCGTAACCTAACGAGCACCCGCATACTATCTCAAGTACGACGTACTGACGGCTGTGGGACAGACCGTCTCCCACACTGGGATGAGAAGCGCATGCGCTGGTCTACTCCGGAGTATCGATGCCCTGTCTCGATAGTCCTGCGACCAGGGACCTGCATAAGGATGTGCTTATAGATTACCCAGCCCCACTAGTGTGACGGCCATCACATCGCTGGTAATCAAGCAAAGATCCTAAGGGCTCTACTAATGTGTATAGGCGATATACAAAAATAAACACATGTACACATTGAAGTAGAAACAAACCAAGTAGCATACTACTATTTTGAGCAAGATTGTATATACAAGGTGAATATCCCAAGCATCCATTAAGTAATATACAAACCAGTATGATACAGTAATGGCCTCTAGGGCATATACACTAACAATCTCCCACTTGCACTAAGGCCATGTACTGGCGTATCGAAGACCTATCATCTCGATCAGCCGCTCGAACTGAGTCTGGGGCAGGGCCTTGGTGAATGGATCTGCAGTGTTATCTTCTGAAGCGACTCTCCGAACCTCGATCTCCTGGCGATCTACGATCTCCCTGATCAGGTGATACCGCCTTAAGATGTGCCTGGATTTCTGATGGGACCTGGGTTCCTTCGCTAAAGCTATAGCCCCGTTGTTGTCGCAATACAGAGGTATTGGATCAACAATGGACGGAACCACCTGAAGTTCTTTCAAGAACTTCCTCATCCAGACAGTTTCTTTTGCGGCATCAGATGCAGCGATGTATTCCGCTTCCATCGTCGAGTCTGCAACGGTTTCTTGTTTGGAACTCTTCCAACACACCGCCCCTCCATTGAGGGTAAAGACAAAACCCGACATGGACTTGGAATCATCCTTGTCACTCTGGAAGCTGGAGTCAGCAAAGGCCTCGATCTGGAGGTCTTTTCCGCCATACACCAAGAACATCTCCTTAGTCCTTCTCAGGTACTTGAGAATGTTCTTTACCGCTATCCAGTGTTTCTCCCCAGGGTTTGACTGATACCGGCTTACCACACTCAGTGCATAAGCTACATCCGGTCTGGTACACAACATCGCATACATTATAGAGCCTACCGCAGAAGCGTAGGGTATAATAGACATGCGATCCCTCTCCAAATCAGTCTTGGGAGACATCTCTTTAGAGAGAGTGATCCCGTGACAAGCCGGTAGGTTACCGCGCTTGGAATCTTCCATACTGAATCTTTTCAGCACGGTGTCGATGTACCTGGACTGAGAAAGTCCTAATATCCTCTTGGATCTGTCACGGTAGATCCGGATACCCAGAATGTATGAGGCATCACCCAGGTCTTTCATGGAGAACCTGTGTGACAAGAACCCCTTGACAGATTGTAGCATAGGAATGTCATTTCCTATTAAGAGAATGTCATCCACGTATAAAACGAGGAATACTACAGTTCTCGCTACAAATCTACTATAGATGCATGGTTCATCTGGATTTTTGATAAAGCCAAATTCTTTGACCGTCTCATCAAAGCAGATGTTCTAACTCCGCGATGCCTGCTTTAGTCCATAGATGGACTTAAGCAACTTGCACACCTTTCCACTGCTCCCACTCTGAATGAAACCCTCTGGTTGGTCCATATAGACACACTCCTCTAAATTTCCATTTAGAAAAGCGGTCTTTACGTCCATTTTCCAGATCTCATAATCGTGGAAGGCAGCAATGGCAAGAAGGATCCGAATGGATTTCAGCATGGCTACTGGAGAAAAGGTTTCGTCATAGTCCAAGCCAGGTCTTTGACGGAAACCCTTTGCTACCAGCCTAGCTTTATAGGTCTCAACCTGTCCATCTACACCAATATTCCTTTTGAAGATCCACTTGCATCCTACGGGTTTTACCCCGTCTGGAGCAATGTCCAACGTCCATACCTTGTTGGTGTACATGGACTCCATTTCGGTCCGCATTGCATCCAGCCATTTCACTGAGTCAACGCTCTGAACAGCCTGCTGGAAGCTAGTAGGCTCATCATAATCTATGATGCAATCCTCTCTATCCCCGTCTATGAGAAAACCGTAGTATCTCTCGGGCGGATGAGACTGCCTACTACTCCTGCGGAGCGGCGTAGGAATGTCCGGTTCTGTTGAACCCTCTGGTTCCACTAAGCTTTCAGTAATAGTCCGTGGTTCTGGAATTTCTTCCAGTTCTATTGTGTTCCCACTTATCTGGGTTTCCAAAAACTCAGTTTCCAAGAAGTAGGCATGACGAGAAACAAGAACTTTTTGTTCCTCTTCACAGTAGAAGAAATATCCTTTGGAGTTCTTCGGATACCCCACAAACTTGCACTGTACCGAGCGTGCCTCGAGCTTGTCCGCATGCTGCTTTTTGACAAAAGCTGGACATCCCCATGTCTTAATGTGCTTAAGATAGGGTCTCTTCCCACACCACATCTCATATGGTGTAGTAGGCACGGTCTTAGTAGGAACTCGGTTCAAAAGGTATGCTGCTGACTCTAGCGCATATCCCCAGAATGATCGCGGTAACTCAGCGTTACTCATCATGGACCGCACCATATCCAATAGGGTGCGGTTCCGTCTCTCCGATACACCGTTATGTTGCGGGGTGTATGGAGGAGTAAGCTGAGAGAGAATTCCGTTCTCTTTTAAATAGTCCAGGAACTCGGCACTTAAGTATTCTCCACCTCGATCCGATCTTAGAATCTTAATACTTTTGCCGGTCTGTTTCTCTACTTCATTCTTATACTCCTGGAATTTTCCAAAGGCCTCGGACTTATGTTTCATTAAGAAGACATAGCCGTACCTTGAGAAGTCATCCGTAAAAGTAATGAAGTAAGAATGTCCGCTTCGGGCATGTGTAGACATTGGACCGCACACGTCACTGTGTACGAGACCCAAGAGCTCGCTCGCTCTTACTCCTTGTCCAGTAAACGGAGTCTTTGTCATCTTTCCTTTGAGACAAGATTGATAAGTGGCATACGATTGATATTCGAACGCATTCAAATATCCTTCTGTATGTAACTTAGTCAACCTTCTCTCATTGATGTGACCCAATCTACAATGCCATAAGAAAGTCTGATTCATTTCCGGAGACTTTCTTTTGTGTGTATTCTGGACGTTGAAAATCTGTGGTTGGTTTAACACGTATATACCATTACTCAATGTACCTGACCCAATCAAAACTTGATTAAGGTGAATGTTTACAACATTACTTACAAACGCAAATTCATAACCTTCTTTAGAAACTAAAGATACAGAAATGATATTACAAGTTGCGTTGGGTACAAAAAAGCAATTACGCAAAACCAAAACATGTCCATCTGACATTCCCAGGTGATAGTCCCCCACGGCTTTAGCATCCATGCTAGCTCCGTTCGCAACTCTGACGGTCATGTCACCTGCCTTCAAAACCCTACGGTTTCTCAACGCCTGCAAAGAATTACAGATATGAGATCCTGATCCGGTATCCAATACCCAGGAAGTAGAGTTTATTGAAAGACAGTTTTCAATAACATACACACCTGAAGCTGAAGCTGCAACCTGCTTCAATTCCTGTGTTCTGGCCTTCCAAGCCCTGCAATCATTCTTCCAGTGTCCTTTCTTATGACAATAGAAGCATTCTTCCTTATCCACAAGCTTCCCCGCTATCTTTGTTGCTTTTGCTTTTCCCTTCGTATCCACTTTACTAACACCGCCCCTTGGTTTGGCGGGGGCCTTCTTCTTCTTTCCCTTGGCTTTCGCCTTGGACCTAGAAGAAGATGATCCTCCTACAAACAAAGTGGAAGTTTCCCTACCTTTCTGTAGGGTGCCCTCTGCGCTCCTCAGCATGTTGAGGAGTTCTGAAAGTTCAACCTCTTTTTCTTGTAAGTTGAAGTTCAGTATAAACTGGGCGTAAGTGGAAGGAAGGGACTGGAGAACTATATCCGTATATAGCTCACTCTCCAATGTGATCCCTAGGTCAGCGAGCTCCTCAGTGTAGCCGATCATCTTTAGCACGTGCTCGGCTACTGATGATCCGACGGCCATTCTTGTCGAAAATAACTTCTTCGACGCTTCGTATCTTGCGATACGAGATTGCTCTCCATACAGTTCTTTTGTATGAAGCAATATGGATTCCATGTCCATATTCTCATGCCTCCTCTGATGTTCGTTGTCCATCGAGGCAAGCAGGAGGCATTTGGCCTTCGCGCTATCAATCTCCCAAGTCTTACGGATTTCCTTATCCGCGACGCTGGAAGTTGGACCAGGGACAGGGGGAGCTTTGGTAGTAAGAAGATACCCCAGCTTGTCGTAAGTGATTGCTATCTTGACATTCCTGAGCCAATCTTTGTAGTTTGGCCCTGTCAGTTTGTTTTTATCTAGGAGTAACTTAAGTCCAGTCATGTTGATTTGGTCGCTGCAATTAGGAGAGAGAAGAAGAAACACTCAGCATGATGCTCTTGCAAGTTTAGAGTGGTTTTTAGTTTGTCTAAATAGGATGGCTCCCACTGTTTCTCGAATCCCTCCTCAAACCATAAAGGAAGAATTAGCCGGGATCAATCCCACCGCACAATACTTGCTTAACCGTTCAGCCAGGCCGGTGTCGGTACTTCGAGGGAGGTTTTCCAACGCTTTCGCGAAGTTCCTTAATTAGAGAACCTCTTTTCCCTGGGGGCGTAGCCCCGCTAACACCTTTCTAGGCACCTACTAGGTTTATAGCATTGATCGTTAAGTGAGAAATTTCCCGAGGAGTAGCATATACTCACAGTAGGATCGGGATCCAAATATCATCGCGTGACGAAACTGAAGGAATCCTACCAGAATCATCACACTCCAAATAGTATGCAAATCTAGCAAGTTTCAGTACTTATGAAACTCCCGATGTGGATTTTTGCCCCATGCTCTTATGACCTTGACTTTGGCCAATAAATCATAAGTCACATGTCAAGTTCTGCCCGTCGTTCTCCAGGTTAATTTGAATCCACCCGCACCTACCCTTGACTTTGGCCAACAAGGCAGTACGACTGTTCCAAACCAACGCATCTATCTATGCTGCACATGAATACCCAATAGCTACCAATCACTGTGCCTTGACTTTGGCCAACAAACACAGCTTGAATACTATTGACTATTCATGTGAAACGACGGAGGGCTACGGATGGTTTTGGCAAAACCGTGAACGTAGTGAACTTGATTTGGTCGATGGAACGAGATAGCTTTTAAAAGGAGTGGCTCAAGCTCCGCATTTAAAAGTTGTTTTGAAAAGAACCGAGTGGTTTTTCGAAAGTGTTCCAACGACTTTAACTTGGTTTATTATCTTGCATTAGTTCTTTTAATGCGTGATATTCTTGCATTAGTTCTTTTAATGCGTCCCATCATTTAATCCTACCATTGCAGAAAACAACCAAAATATGACGTACGCTTATGCCATTCGCATTCGCCACGGGGCCCCGTCATTACCCGTTAGGTTACTTAACTAACGACAGAGCGGGGGCTGGGCTAGCGCGTCTGTAAAACATAAGCAACGCCTAAATAATATCATATATAGATATACTGCAATGATAAACATTTCAGATCACAGATAAATACATTGGATATACTAGGAATCTGTAATTTGTACGAGCCTGTAACAAAAACAGATTACACGGTCGCGGTGAATAGCCAATACCCCACCCAAGACCCCTACGGGTGCGGCAAACTACCCGCCAAGTACCCGAAGCGTAGCAACCTCCCTCATCTCCATGAGTAGGCCACTCGACACTTCGGCATACCCGGTAGTTTGTGCACCCCTCCATGGGTCTATCCTAGGAGCAAAAACAGTAAAAAGAAATTATACAATGACGGCTACAACCCCGACCCGGTTGTGCGGCCATACAAATAATTATTACATCAATTTACAAATTTACATGAATTGCAAGAAAAGAAAACTCTCGTCTCACAACCCCCGGCTATTCACCCGCGACAATCCAACATATTTATATACACATTCCAGCACATTACAGATCACAGATTTGTATAACCCCCACTAATCGACATATAGCGATTAGTAGACGTTCAATACAAATATCACATTACAGAAAAACCCGTTAGCTAAAGTCTTTTAGAAGTTCGATCAAAAATACGGATTTTCAGGACCCCAAAATAAAATTTTCGTTCTGGAAAATCTGGGTTGAAAATACATGTACCAAAATTCCCAAAATAACCCCAGATGCACACTGTAGCAAAAAAACACCAGAGAGGCGCCAAGGATGCCGCGGAAGCGCGGCAATAGCAAGCTATTGCCGTGTTTCCGCGGTCGTTTAGGGGAATCAATTGGTGATTTTTCTACAGTGGCAATAAAAAACCCTGAGCCGATTTTAGGTGCTAAAATAATCAACTTTTGAACAGTAAAAAAATCGACAGAAACTTTAAATTTTTGGGGTTTGTTTCGGGACTTTTGCGTTGATCGATCTTCTAGATACTTGCTAACATGTTAGATAGAGTTTAACTAGGCTCTGATACCACTGTAAGTCCATGCTACCTCTCCCGGTACTTTCGGGAATGCGGAATTTGGTAAAAAACGATTTTCTTAAAGATGGTAACATGGACCTAAAACCCGGATCTTGGTTAAACATCTATCTAACATCCTAACTATGAGTTTTAGCTACTCGGTTAGGGGGTTATACCTTGCTTGTCTTGAACTCCTTCGTCTTCAAAGCTCCGATGGTGGTCCGATGGCTTCTTCTCGTCGTCTCCGTACGCCGAAGATAGATCCACCTGAAAGCTCCAACCTTTAGCTCCTTCTTCGTTCTTTGAAGAAACTAGTTCACTTGGTTTGCTAAACCTAGTGAACTAGAATGAGTAGAGAAGAAATAGAATGGGATTTTATCTATGGTTCTTGATTCTCAACTCATGAGACAAGAGAACCATAGATCAAGAGAGGGAGCAAGAGGTTGAGGGTGAGAGCAAGAGGAGAGCTCAAGAACAAGAAAGAGAATGAGCAAGAAAGAAAATGAGGCTCTCTTTTGTCTTTCACCCTCTCATAATCCAAAGTGATCATAACTCATCAACAACAACAACAACAACAACTGAGCCTTTTATCCCAAGCATATGGGGTAGGCTACATGAACCAACATGAGAATCACGCCGGGTCCAGCACATGAATCCTCTGTCTCCACTCACTTCTATCGAACAATATACTTTCATTGAGTCCTTTGGCAACCATATCGTTTCGTATCACCTCCATCCATGTTTTCTTCGGTCTCCCTTTTGCCCTTTTGCCATTACCCATATCGAGAGTATCTATTCGTTGAACCGGTGCTTCCATAGGTCTGCGTCGCACATGACCAAACCATCTAAGCCGGTTTTCCCGCATCTTCTCCTCCACGGGTGCTACACCAACTTTTGCACGAATATCCTCATTTCGCACCTTGTCTTTTCTAGTGTTACCGCACATCCAGTGATCATAACTCATCATATCAAAAAAAGTCTTATGTGATGGTTGGAAGCAACCACAACCATATCATTTCATGCACTCATTTTACACAAATGAGCAAGTAAACAAAAGTCTTTGCCATGAAATGATGGCTATGGTTATCATGATGGTCAACTAGTTAAGCCTAGTCAACCGGTCAACAAGTCAACAAAAGTCAACAAGTCAACAAAGTCAACAAGTCAACAAAAGTCAACAAGTCAACAACCATATCACCATAATACTTAATTAACATAATAGTTAATCACATATCATATTCTCATTAGGGTTGAGCATAAAGTCAAATAGTCAACGGTCAACTGTCAACAACCCTAATGAGAATCCGCTGCCTCTGCCTCCCTGTCAACTGTGCATACACACCCGCATCCGCGTTCCGAGGAACACGAATGCAAACTGGATAAATCCAATCCCATAAGGTACACTAGGATCTGGCTTAAACCAAAGCCCGCTAGTGTAAACTGTCCGGACACTGTACGTGCACAAGTGCACGGATGTGACCGAACCCTGTCGCAAAACCATGCGACCTGTCGCAATACCATGCGACCTCTACTCTTTTGCCTAAAGGCGAAAAGCTTTCTGTGTGGGACTCTAAAGACTCGACACTACGCTGGCAGTGGGTTTAACCACAGACCGCAAGCGGCACTAGCTGTGCGTAACGGTCCCCAGGTAATGCCGACAAGAAGACCGACGAGGCGAAACCCATCTGAACTCCTACTGAGCCTGAGTGTGACATTCTCCGTACAGTCCGGGCTGTTCGTCTGATACATCGCATGGCGGGCCTAGGGGGTGGTAAGCGTCAGTCCCCCAATAGCGGTACAAGTCGTGCCGGAGCGAAGCCCAAAACACCCTGAGATAACACTGGAAACCTACCAGTATATCTCGATTGCCCTGGCCAGGGACTACTCGTGTAATGGCTCTCCTAGACACAGCGCGATGTCAACCCCCAATACCGGGAGAGAAGAATCCTGTCTAACCGTCACTGCCTCCAAGTGCTTCGGGACTGCACCCAACCACTACCTGTTTGCACGACTCCTTTGAGCCGTGGTAGGGTAGTGATCAAAGTACAGTGGGAACACACTCGAGGCGGAATGACAGTGTCAAGTCAGCGGACTAAGCTGTACTCATGTCACCTGGGAACTGATAACTGACGATAGGTATAATACCAACTAGTCAGTTCCCGACGAGTCCTGTCCAGTGTACCCGTAACCTAACGAGCACCCGCATACTATCTCAAGTACGACGTACTGACGGCTGTAGGACAGACCGTCTCCCACACTGGGATGAGAAGCGCATGCGCTGGTCTACTCCGGAGTATCGATGCCCTGTCTCGATAGTCCTGCGACCAGGGACCTGCATAAGGATGTGCTTATAGATTACCCAGCCCCACTAGTGTGACGGCCATCACATCGCTGGTAATCAAGCAAAGATCCTAAGGGCTCTACTAATGTGTATAGGCGATATACAAAAATAAACACATGTACACATTGAAGTAGAAACAAACCAAGTAGCATACTACTATTTTGAGCAAGATTGTATATACAAGGTGAATATCCCAAGCATCCATTAAGTAATATACAAACCAGTATGATACAGTAATGGCCTCTAGGGCATATACACTAACAATATGGCGTGGTAGACACGGCTTTTGTTGGAACCCTGTTCAGTAGAAATGCTGCAGTCTCCAATGCATGCCCCTAAAATGAGACGGGTAACTCAGCATCACTCATCATTGATCGGACCATATCTAATAGGGTCCTATTCCGTCGTTCAGACACACCGTTGTGCTGTGGTGTGTAAGGAGGAATGACCTGAGAGAGAATCCCATTCTCTTTTAGGAAGTTTGCAAATTCTGTACTAAGGTACTCTCCACCTCGATCTGATCGAAGCATCTTGATACTCAAGCCGGTTTGTTTTTCTACTTCTTGTTTTATTCAATGAATTTCTCGAAAGCTTCGGACTTGTGCTTCAATAAAAATACATGGCCGAATCTTGAGAAATCGTCAGTGAAAGTAATGAAGTAAGAAAAACCGCCTCTAGCCTGTGTAGACATTGGACCACATACATCACTATGTATGAGTCCTAGGAGCTCGGTAGCTCTTTCTCCGTGCCCGCTAAACGGAGTTTTGGTCATTTTACCCTTGATACAAGACTGGCAAGTCGCATAAGATTTATATTCAAAAGGGTTTAAATATCCATCTTTGTGTAACTTGTTTAGTCTTGTTTCGTTAATATGACCAAGTCTACAGTGCCAAAGAAAAGCTTCATTTAATTCTGAAAGTTTTCTTTTTTTAGTGTGTTGTATACTGAAAACTGTGTGTTGATTTAGGACGTATATCCCGTTATTAAGTGTACCATACCCAACCAACATTTGATTTAGGTGAATGTTCATAACATTGTTCTGCAATACAAAATTATATCCTTCATTGTCTAACAAAGAAACAGATATTATATTACATAGCATACTTGGTACAAAATAACATGGGTTCAAAACCAATATACACCCAGATGGCAACCCCAAGTGATACTCTCCCACTGCGACTGTATGTACATTGGAACCATTCCCAACGTGGAGAGTATGGTCAACTGTCTTCAAAACTTTGCTATTTCTCAGTCCCTGCATAGAATTGCAAATGTGAGAACCTGAACCGGTATCTAATACCCAGGAAGCAGAGTTTATTGAAAAACAGTTTTCTGTCACAAACACACCTGAAGCGGAAGCATCCCCATGCTTCTTCTTGAGGTTCAAGTACTCCGTACAGTTGCGCTTCCGATGTCCTATCTTGTGGCAATGAAAACATTCACCTTTCCCCGAGTCTCCAGCTTTGGACTTTTCCTTTCCCTTCACCTTTTTAACTCCACCCTTAGGATTGGGGGGCTTCTTCTTTTTCTTTCCCTTGGCCTTAGCTTTCGGGCGAGAAGAGGAAGACTGTCCAACAGTCATAACGGGAGTTTTTACTGACTTCATAGTGCTCTCTGCACTCCTTAACATATTAAGGAGTTCAGGTAGCTCCTTCTCCATGCCATGCATGTTGAAGTTAACTATGAATTGAGCAAAGGTGGAGGGGAGGAACTGCAGAAAAATATCTATATATTGTTCATTGTCTATAGTCCACCCAAGGTCCTCAAGCTCTTCTATAAGAGCTATCATCTTCAGAACATGGTCTCCTACTGGTGTGCCGGGGGCCATTCGCATCTGAAACAATTTCATTGATGCTTCGTATCGCAATACGCGGGATTGCTCTCCATACAACTCCTTTGTATGGAGCAATATGGTTTGAATGTCCATATTCTCGTGCTGCTTTTGATGTGTATTGTCCATCGATGCAAGCACGAGGCATTTGGCCGTGGCACAATCAGCGTCCCATGTCTTGCGGGCTTCTTTGTCCGCAACTGAGGATTTTGGACCTAGGACGGGCGGGGCTGAAGCCGTGAGGACATATGATACTTTATCATAAGTCAAGGCTATTTTCAAATTCCTCAGCCAGTCTTTATAATTGGTCCCATTCAGTTTATTTTTATCTAGTAGAAGCTTGAGTCCAGTCATTGGTATCTGCCATTAAGAGAGAGAAAAGAATACACTCAGCGAAAGCTCTTGCATAGATCAGATTGGTTATTATCTTGTCTAATCGATGTTTCCCACTGCTTTTATCGAGTTTTTCTTTCAAACCTTAAACAGAAAAACTAGCCAGGATTAAGTACAGTCTACAACTTCGCTAACCGTTCAGCCAGGCCAGTGTCGGTACTTGAGTGAGGTTCCCGGTGCTTTCGCACGGACCTAATTAAAGTAAACCTCATTTTCCCATAGGCGGAGCCCTGTTAACACCTTTCTAGACACCTAATGAGTTAGCTAATTGTAAACTGTAAAACTCTCCTAGGAGCAACTATTGCCCCCAGTGGGATCGGGATCCAACCATTACATGGAAGGTATGCAATCTCATTGCAAATTTCAACTATTGAAATTCCCGATGTGATTTTAACCCCTAGTACTTATGACCTTAACTAAGGTCAACAAATCATAAGTACCAGTCAAGTTCTACCCGTCATTTCTTGATCAATTAGACCCACCCATATGACCCTTAACTATGGTCAATAAAGTCACATGAATGTCCTAATTAATCTGCATCATATGCAGTGTAGGAAGACATCACTTAGCTACCGTACACTACGCCTTAACTAAAGTCAACAAACGTAGCACGAATACTAAGTACTCTACTTCCTAAAATGACGGAGGGTTGCCGATGATTTTTAAGAAATCTTTAACGCTTTGAACTTGATATCGTCGTAGAATCAAATGGTTTTCGAAAGGAGTGACTTAAGCTCCGCAGTTTTGAAAAGTAGCTTTTTCATAAATAGCCGAGTGGTTTTCAAATCCGATTCTACAACATCTTTTTAGGTTTATTTTCTTTACATTAATCGTATTAATGTAATCCCATCATTTAATTCCTTAAGCCAATCATAGAAAAGAAACGAAAATAACACGTACGCTTATGCCATCCGTATTCGCCACAATGTTCCGTTATGCACCTTTAGGTTACTTAACTAACGGCATACCGGGACGGGACTAGCGCGGGTGCAAAACATAAGCAACGTCTACTATATATCTCATATATAATATATCATTCGTCTCAGATATCTCAGAACACAGGCAACAGAAACATAGATATAATGTGGGATATACTAGGACGTCCGTATTTAGTATTTAGCCAAAATAGAAAATACGGATTCCACAGTCGCGATGAATAGCCAAGCTCACACCCTAGACCCCTACGAAAGCGGCAAGCGACCCTACCAATTCTGGAGTTTAGGAGACCCGGTCTCGACTCCTCGAGATGGCCTCCCACTGAACCCCAGAACCCGGTCACCTGTGCTCCCCTCCTTGGGTCCATCCTAATGCGGAAAAGTAAATAATATACAACACTGGTGGCATCAACCTCAACCCGGAAGTGCCCCAAATAAAAGAATATTACATTACATTTGAATTTACATGAATGAAAATATAAAACTCTCATCTTACATAAAAAAAACCCGGCTATTCGATTGCGACAATCCTGCACATCATATCTCAGCAACACATAATATCATATATCATCAACGTAAGTAAGTATGCGTACCCTAATTGTCGTTGATGTATAGCAACAAAACTGGCGATATCGAACATACTAAACTTACGGTCATAGAAAAGAAAGTGTAAAACTACAATATTTGGAATCCACATTCTCTTTAGACATCATAAATGGGAAATATCACATACTTCGTATTTCATGCCTAAACTATATGAATTCCACATATTGTATCACATTCCAGATAAATAGACAGTATTAAAGTTTTCGACCGAATGATCAAATACCCAAAATTCCCTAAAGCTCAACACTTGAGCGGAGTTCAAAAAAATCCGGAGTGTGACACAGTAGTAGCGGTCCAGCCGTAGAAGGGTCAAGCCAACGCCTCACATGTGGCACGCCGTACTGCCCCAAACCCTAAGGTTCAAAGGGCAGTTCAAGACGGTCACATAATCGAGTTAAGGTTTGTTGTCTTCTAGAGGGTCCACCACAAAACTTGCACGTATCTCCAAAAGATTTAAACCCCGTGAAAAGTGAGCAAATGATAGTCGTTCGAACACTTCAATACATTCTAGTTTACCCGGAAAAGAAACGAAATGAAAATTCCGATCAAATCGTCGAGTCCAAAACCATCTCTAGAATTTACAGTACTGGATTCAGATTAAACAATCCTAGAGTGAAGCCCCCTCCGTCTCAATGCCATGAGATGCGGGCCCGTTGCCCTCTAGAACCCGGCCATCCGTGCACCCCTCCGCGGGGTAATCCTAGTACAGAAAGTAAAATATACATACACCGGGTACATCGACCGCAACCAGGTCGTGCCCCAAAAGAATAATACAAACAGGCAGTGACGGCAGTCCACATGTCGGACGCTCGCCCCGCAAAAACAAATGTACATAATACAACAAAACTGTACTAGCATTGCATCCAAGCTATCCCCCACGACCGATCCGCAACAGCACAGCATAAACATAGAACATCAACGTGAAAATCACGTTCGCAAATCCGTCTAACCGGGCTATAGCAGTTAGACCGGATTTACCGATCGAGTGACATTCACGGTCGCAGATATAATGTAAATACTGTGAAAAATGTGTTTAAAATTTTCCGATTGACCAAAAATTAACAAGTGGGCCCCCAATCAAAACTGTAGCACTCACAGAAAACCTGGGCCCAATTTTAATATTCCAAAACCCCTAATTTTAGCCCATAAGCCCACTGCAAAAAAAATAATTATACGAACTTACAATACTGCGGCGGAAGCGCGGCCAAAAGGGGGTTTTGGCCGCCCTTCCGCGGTCGTACGGAGTGATCGTGTGACCAACTTTTTCCAGTGTTCTTAGAAATCCCTGCACATCATTCTGAGACCACCTGAAAAATTTTTAGACTCCAAAAAATTTCGACAGAAACTGATTGTGCTAGAAAAATACGGTTTTTGGAAATTTTGGTCGATCGGAAACGCAAACACATCAAACGAAGCTAGGTAAGGTTAATGGCGTGGCTCTGATACCATGTTGCGCCACGGCAGCGCCCCAGCCTCGTACTCGAGGCCAAAATGCGGAATCAAAAATTTTCCTTACTCGGAAACCGGCGCTACCGCGGACAAAGAAAACCCGGATCGTTTACCATTAACCTAATGCTAGCAATCAAGAGATAGGGTGAGAAGTATACCGAGTGATCCGAGTCCTCCGGTCTTCTCTTCATCGTCCCGATCTCCCGCGGAAAGTCTTGTCTCCATATCGTCGCCTCCTCGCCGGAAAGGGCACCACATCGCCTGCGTCTTTTACGGGCTCCCGCCTCAATACCGAGGCAACTCGGGCATGAAGCCGGCAACTCGACATGCTCAAGATATGCTGTAGAATGTGTAGTAGATCATGCTAGTCTCATTTGGGGTTTGTTGCCATGGTGATGGAGGAATCAAGAATAGAAAAATGGTGCTTGCATTTTTCTAGCAAGAAAATGAGATCATGAATGAAACTCTTAAGATGAAGCTCTCTTCTTCTTCTTCTTTCTTTTCTTTTTCTTCTTCTCTCTTTTCTCTTTCTTCTTCTTTCTTTTCTCATGAAAAACTAATCCTCTAAAATGAGAATGGTGGAGGAGGTAATATGAAGCAAGAAGGGAGGTGAGTGTAGGAGAAAAAGATAGGTGACCATATCCAAACATTATCATTACAAACTTTCTTATCAATTCTAATCACAAATCAAATCCTTTCTCATCATGAATAAAGCAAGTGATGTAAAGAGAATAAAAATGATGATGGTCAAACATAATCTCACATATGTAAGAAACCCCCTCCCTAAAAGTAATTTGCAAAACTGCAAATTACCCCCTCCATCATAAAAGTCCGGCCGGGAAAGAACAAAGAAAAACCGGCCGGAACGGAATGCAAACTGGCAACTCCAGAAAACTGGTCCCGTAATAAATTACAGGAAAACCCCGATACTGTGCATACACACCCGCATCTGTATTCCGACCGGATACAAATGCAATGAGACAAAATCTACACTGTACTAAACTAGGACCGGCTTAAACCAAAGCCGGCTAGTAAAATCCGTTCGATCCTGATCCGTGCAATACCGCACGTATCAGATCGAACCCTGCCATATAACTATACGGCCACTAGTACAAACTGTCCGATCCTGATCCGTGCAATACCGCACGTATCTGATCGGACCTTGCCATATCTCTATACGGCCTCTACAGCGTTTCGCCCGAAAGCTGAGTAACTGAAAGTGTGGTGGACTCTAAAGACTCGTCAATACTATGGCTGTGGATTTAACCACTGGCACGTCAGAGGTATAAGCCAATACGTGACGGGCCACCAGCTATTGACCAAAAGGGACGTCGATGAGGAAGCTCACCCCGACACCCAACTGAGCCTGTCAGTGACAATATCCGTACAGTCCGGTCCGTTCGTCTATGAGTATCGCATGGCGGGCCTAGGGGGTTGGTAAAAGTCAGACCCCCAAAAGCGGTACAAGTCGTGTCGGAGTGTAGCCCAGAACGCCCTGAGATACTACTGGAATACCTACCAGCAAATCTCCTGGCTCGGCCGAGGGCTTTGCGTAATGGCTCTCCTAGACACAGCGCGACCTCACCCCCAATACCGGGAGAGACGAACCCCTGAAGATCCGCTCACTGCCTCCATGTGGCTCGGGACTGTACCCAACTAAAACCTGTTTGCACGACTCCTTTGAGCCGTGGTAGGGTAGTAATCAAAGCACAGTGGGAACTCACACGAGACAAATGACGATCCTCAGGTCGATAAACTAACCTGTACACATGTCACCAGGGAACTGCTATCTGACGTCAGGTATAAGCCCAATTAGCAGGTTCCCGGCGAGTCCTGTCCGGTGTACTCATAACCCAATGAGCACCTGTATACATCTTGGGTGAACCAACTGACACCAGTGGCTTGTGAGACCGGCCACCGCCCCTCGTCGGGGTCTCGACTGTATACACTAGTCTACTAATGGAGTATCGATGCCCTGTCTCGAAACTCCTACGACTAGGGACCTTTTAAGGATGTGCTTATAGACTACCAGCTCCCACGTATATGATCGCCATCATACTGCTGGTAGTCAAGCAAGAATCCTAGGGGCTCTATCAACGTGTAATAGCGACATGTCAGGTCACCTAAAGCAGTACACGATGATAAAGGTAAACCAGATAGCATACTATCATCTCGAGTAAGATTGTCGTCCCGGGATAGGTCCTCCCTCAATCATTGCAATCACGTGCCTGTGATCCAATAATTGACTCTGAGGGCACTATCTCCAACAATCTCCCACTTGCACTCAAGGCTAATTATTGCGATGTCGCATACTCACAGCCCGTGTGATACCGAACACCCAACTCCTCTACTAGTCAGTCTCACAAAACTCGTTTGCGAAACTATTGCGTTCGAGGAACAGCCTCAGTGAGTGGATCCGCTGTGATGTTTCTTTCTATGTCTCTCTATATCTCAAGTTCGCGGAGAAAGCCATCTCCCGAAATGAGCAATACCTGTCTTAGAATGTCTGGATGTCTGATGGGACCTAGCTCATAAATGAACTTCAAATCCAAACTTCTTAGACTGTATCGTCAACCGAACTTAATCAGTATCCTGCGCCAAGCCTCCCTCAGTATTGCCTTGGACCATCTGTCCAAAATACTGCCCCTCGTCGGAAGGAAAACTAAAACTCTGACAACCTCCTTGTCGTCCATGTCACCTTGGAAGCCTGGAATGATAACCGTCTCCTAAAGGAGGCTGCCGTTATCATATCCCTAGAACATCAACTTATGTTCTAAAACTGCTTCCGACTGTTTCTCCAGGATTGGATTAATATCAACTTATTGCATCTACTGCAAGAACAACATCTGGTGTGGTACTTGACATCTCATGATTGACTCAATTGCCTAAGCAAGTGATCTGCCAATCATGAGTATCCCTCTCCCCTTTAGTCTATAAGACACCTTTTGAGAGGGTGACTCCATCAACTGCAGGTGCACTACCGTGTCAGGAGTCGTCCATTCTAAATACTCATAGAATGCTGTCAAGGCACCCAGATTGGGAAACCACCCAAATCTAGATCTAAAACCATAGATCTAGTAACCAGTATGTCTGATATAATATCCAAGTCCCTTGTGGAGAAACCACTGTGTGACGACCAGAGTATAACCGATCGTACTATAGGAATATCACTTCCTACTACCTTCTCAACAGATCCACCCCCTATTCTGATGACGTCAAACCTATGACTGTCACATCAGAAATAGATGATCTATCTCCGCTACATCTGCTTTAGTCTATAAATAGACATAAGCCTGATGTCCAGCAATGCTTCCGCTGCTCCCACTGACTACGACAACCTTCTGGCAGAGTCATACAGACATGCAGTTCTAAAGCTAGTTTAGAACGACGCTATACTCATCCTCCTGCCGGGTCTCGCAGCCTGGAACAACAGCAATGGTAATTGTGGGTAAACAAGAACTTCCCTGTCACCGTCCTTGAGGCTACCATAGTACCTCTCGGGTGCCTGAAGTTACCCACCTTATCTGCGGAGTGGCCAATGGAATGTCAAATCAGATTGAATCTTTAGGTTCCTTATCAAATCTTCAGTAATCGTTTGTGGTTCTGGAATTACTTCCAGTTCTACCATACTCCCACTACTGTTTTCTGAAAAAAAAAATCCATTTTTAATAAAACTGTGGCGAGTCAAGAACAATATTTCTACTGTTCATCCAGATGGTAGAAAATCAACCCTCGTCGTAGCCTGGGTCAACCCACAAACAGCCATTACAGAAACGTGCCTTGAGTTGTCCAGTGTCTGGTTTTAATCATAAGCCGGACAACTCCCCGTACGTTAACAACGTTAAGATATGAACTGTTCTATATCCAATATAGAAACAGAGGCACTGATTTAATTGAACCAGATTCAAATCATGCAGCTGTCTCCAGTGCATGTAAACTAAATGGAAGGAGGCCGATCAGCGTTACTCAACTTAGGAATGTTTCCAATTATGAGTGACCTGAAAGAGAATCCAGTTCTCTTAATCATTACTATCAACTGAACACCATACACAAGTATCTACATCTTCGATCACTTTGAAGAATCCCGATACTTGCTACACCTGGTTCTCTACTCTATTCAAATACCTATAACTCCTCAAAACTTAGACCCTGTGTTCCTCCGAAACACATGTCTAAGAACTAGAGAAGTTAAAAGTAAACAGAATATAGTACGAGGACCTACCCCTCTGTCCTGATGGACCCTGGACAACATATAATACTCTGTATAAGTCCGCTGAGTCTAACAACTCTTTCACTGTGCATCGCAGGTTGAAAACTGTACTTATGGTTAAGAAGAATTACACCGCTGTTTAATGCTCCTTACCTAACCATCCACTGATATAGGTAAATATCATCGACATAATATCAAAAGGTATATCTCACTCTATGAAAATAGACGTACAGATATATCAATTTGAAATTGGTGCACAACAGTGGATATTCAAAACCAAATATTTGCCGACCGGCAAACAGCCCAGGTGATCTCCTCAAATATCACCGATTACAACGAATCCCGATATAATGAAGTTGATCACCCAATTCCCAATAACTTACTCCCACTCATCATCTGTAAAACCATACAGATGTGAGAATCAAACCTGGTAAATACATACCCTGGAGTAAGTATCTAATCGGGAAATCAGTTTTCTTTTAACATTACACAGTGAAACTGAAACATTGGAATGTTTCGGTGGGGTATTCCGGTATTCTTAGTAATGCCTCTACCATTATCCAGATTCACAACTGTAACCGTATATCTCTTTGCCATCTGTCCAAATCCCTTTATATGTCTTTAGTCATTACCGTCTGCACACCCCTTTAGGCCAAATGGTTTTCTTCCTTCCCTACCGTTCGGCACCAGCCTATGGTTTGGAAGAAGACTATCCAAAAAGCATAAAGGGTGTACTGTCCTAATCCTAGGAGCACTCGCAATGCGAGAGAAGGTGAAGATAAAAGACACCTGAATGTACTTTATTCCTATTTCTCCTGAACTAGGATCCATCCCCGAACTGGAACAAGTTCCTTTCGAGTTCGTATATAACCATACGATGGATTATCCAATAAACTGGGATCTTCGTAGTAATACGGAGTGTCCTGGAGAAATACAAAGGTGATTTAGGATTGGCGAAGAAATACTTGGTTTGGTCGTGAATATTAGTCGCAATTTACTTTGCCCTCTTACTAATCCCTTGCTTTGTCTTAACTTAATACCTTCTGCACACCATCGTTATGCTAATTGGTTTTCTTCATTCCCTACCGGTCGGCACCAGCCTAAGGTTTGGAAGAAGACTATCCAATTTGCGTAATAGGTGTACTATCTCCTAAACCAAGGAGTGCTCGCAACCTGAGAGAAGGTAAAAGGAAAAAACAACTGAATAATCCTATCCTTTTTCTCCAGAACCAGAAACCATCCTCGAAGTCGTTCGAGTTCGTATATAACCATACGATGGTTTTGTCCAATGGAAGTGGACGTTCGTAGTAATACGGGGTGTCCTGGAGAAAAGGGTAAAAGTAGGAGTGGCAATGAGGTTTGCAACTCTGACAATCCAAAAGCCAGTGTTAAGAAGGTTCGGTCAACTTGGTCACTGAGTCATAGTCCAGGGTCGGGTCAATGGTCGCTGCCAAAGAGAGAGAGAAAAGAAACACTCAGCGTGCACTCTAACCTAGATCAGAATGGTTATCACTTTGTCTAATCTGGAAACCTCCCACTGTACCTCAAATTATCCTCCAAACCTGAAAGAAGAATTAGTCGGGGTCACCCGAGGAGTAAACCAACTCATCAGTGGGAATCGGGATCCAACTATCATCGCATGATAACTTGACGGAATTCACTCAAGTCACCACACTCCAGAAGGTATGCGCATGCCTGGCAAGTTTCAGTTCTTTTGAAACTCCCGATGTGTGTTTATACCCCTAGGACTCAAGTGACCTTGACGGAGTCAACAAATCAAAGAGTCCTAGTCAAGTTCATCCCGTCATTATCTGGATTGCATTAAACCCACCCGTACGTGCCCTTGACGGAGTCAACAAGGCCGCACGACTGTCCTAACCAATCCCATTTATGCAACAAACAAGCACTACTTAGCTACCGTACACTACGCCTTGACGGAGTCAACAAACGCAGCACGAATACTAAATAATACTCATAAGAAATGACGGAGGGCTACGAATGGTTTTTGGCGAAAAACCTTTAACGTAATGAACTTGATATCGTCGAAGGAACTGCATAGCCTTTTATAAAAATATAGTGACGAAAACCTTTGCTAAAGAGGTCACTCCCGGTGAAGGGATCTCGGCTCTTTCCCCGTAGAATGAGGTGCAGGATATTCCAACTGAATACCACGATGCAAAGCAGAAGTAATCGGCTATAGTGAAGTTAATGCCCTGACGCAAACTTCTGTCCAAGGGGTCACTCCCGGTGAAGGGATCTCGGCCCTTGCCTCGTCGACTGAGGAGCAAGATATTCCAACTGAATACCACGATGCAAAACAAAAGTGAACGTCCTTGCAATAACAGCTTTTTGAAAAATGTTCCAACAACATCAGAATAGGTTTGTTAATCTTGCATTGATCCGAATCAACGCAGTCCCATCAATTAATCACACCACAAAGAACGAAAATATACTGACGTACGTATATGCCATCCGCATTCGCCACTAGGTCCCGTCATCACTCGTTAGGTTAGCTTACTAACGACAGAGCGGGGACTGGACTAGCGCGGATGAAAAACATATACAACATCAACTAATATATATACCAATATATTATATTTCGCTCAAGGCGTGATAAAATGCAACATCACAGAAATGTACAGCATCACAGAACAATACAGATATCTGGAAGCCCCGGGTTTCACAGAGCCGCTGCTGAAACCCGACGTTCCCCTGGTCGTGTGGATAGCCTGTGCAATGAAATCCTAGACCCCTACGGGCGCGGCAAGTCATCCGCCAAAACCTGAAGCGAGGCAGCCCCTTCCAGCACCGTGAATGGACCACCCAGCACTTCACGGAATCCGGTAACTTGGGCACCCCTCCTGGGTCAACCTGTACCCCCTACGAGTGCGGCGAATAGCCTGCCAATCCTAGAGTGAAGCCCCCTCCGTCTCAATGCCATGAGATGCGGGCCCGTTGCCCTCTAGAACCCGGCCATCCGTGCACCCCTCCGCGGGGTAATCCTAGTACAGAAAGTAAAATATACATACACCGGGTACATCGACCGCAACCAGGTCGTGCCCCAAAAGAATAATACAAACAGGCAGTGACGGCAGTCCACATGTCGGACGCTCGCCCCGCAAAAACAAATGTACATAATACAACAAAACTGTACTAGCATTGCATCCAGGCTATCCCCCACGACCGATCCGCAACAGCACAGCATAAACATAGAACATCAACGTGAAAATCACGTTCGCAAATCCGTCTAACCGGGCTATAGCAGTTAGACCGGATTTACCGATCGAGTGACATTCACGGTCGCAGATATAATGTAAATACTGTGAAAAATGTGTTTAAAATTTTCCGATTGACCAAAAATTAACAAGTGGGCCCCCAATCAAAACTGTAGCACTCACAGAAAACCTGGGCCCAATTTTAATATTCCAAAACCCCTAATTTTAGCCCATAAGCCCACTGCAAAAAAAATAATCATACGAACTTACAATACTGCGGCGGAAGCGCGGCCAAAAGGGGGTTTTGGCCGCCCTTCCGCGGTCGTACGGAGTGATCGTGTGACCAACTTTTTCCAGTGTTCTTAGAAATCCCTGCACATCATTCTGAGACCACCTGAAAAATTTTTAGACTCCAAAAAATTTCGACAGAAACTGATTGTGCTAGAAAAATACGGTTTTTGGAAATTTTGGTCGATCGGAAACGCAAACACATCAAACGAAGCTAGGTAAGGTTAATGGCGTGGCTCTGATACCATGTTGCGCCACGGCAGCGCCCCGGCCTCGTACTCGAGGCCAAAATGCGGAATCAAAAATTTTCCTTACTCGGAAACCGGCGCTACCGCGGACAAAAAAAACCCGGATCGTTTACCATTAACCTAATGCTAGCAATCAAGAGATAGGGTGAGAAGTATACCGAGTGATCCGATTCCTCCGGTCTTCTCTTCATCGTCCCGATCTCCCGCGGAAAGTCTTGTCTCCATATCGTCGCCTCCTCGCCGGAAAGGGCACCACATCGCCTGCGTCTTTTACGGGCTCCCGCCTCAATACCGAGGCAACTCGGGCATGAAGCCGGCAACTCGACATGCTCAAGATATGCTGTAGAATGTGTAGTAGATCATGCTAGTCTCATTTAGGGTTTGTTGCCATGGTGATGGAGGAATCAAGAATAGAAAAATGGTGCATGCATTTTTCTAGCAAGAAAATGAGATCATGAATGAAACTCTTAAGATGAAGCTCTCTTCTTCTTCTTCTTTCTTTTCTTTTTCTTCTTCTCTCTTTTCTCTTTCTTCTTCTTTCTTTTCTCATGAAAAACTAATCCTCTAAAATGAGAATGGTGGAGGAGGTAATATGAAGCAAGAAGGGAGGTGAGTGTAGGAGAAAAAGATAGGTGACCATATCCAAACATTATCATTACAAACTTTCTTATCAATTCTAATCACAAATCAAATCCTTTCTCATCATGAATAAAGCAAGTGATGTAAAGAGAATAAAAATGATGATGGTCAAACATAATCTCACATATGTAAGAAACCCCCTCCCTAAAAGTAATTTGCAAAACTGCAAATTACCCCCTCCATCATAAAAGTCCGGCCGGGAAAGAACAAAGAAAAACCGGCCGGAACGGAATGCAAACTGGCAACTCCAGAAAACTGGTCCCGTAATAAATTACAGGAAAACCCCGATACTGTGCATACACACCCGCATCTGTATTCCGACCGGATACAAATGCAATGAGACAAAATCTACACTGTACTAAACTAGGACCGGCTTAAACCAAAGCCGGCTAGTAAAATCCGTTCGATCCTGATCCGTGCAATACCGCACGTATCAGATCGAACCCTGCCATATAACTATACGGCCACTAGTACAAACTGTCCGATCCTGATCCGTGCAATACCGCACGTATCTGATCGGACCCTGCCATATCTCCATACGGCCTCTACAGCGTTTCGCCCGAAAGCTGAGTAACTGAAAGTGTGGTGGACTCTAAAGACTCGTCAATACTATGGCTGTGGATTTAACCACTGGCACGTCAGAGGTATAAGCCAATACGTGACGGGCCACCAGCTATTGACCAAAAGGGACGTCGATGAGGAAGCTCACCCCGACACCCAACTGAGCCTGTCAGTGACAATATCCGTACAGTCCGGTCCGTTCGTCTATGAGTATCGCATGGCGGGTCTAGGGGGTTGGTAAAAGTCAGACCCCCAAAAGCGGTACAAGTCGTGTCGGAGTGTAGCCCAGAACGCCCTGAGATACTACTGGAATACCTACCAGCAAATCTCCTGCCTCGGCCGAGGGCTTTGCGTAATGGCTCTCCTAGACACAGCGCGACCTCACCCCCAATACCGGGAGAGACGAACCCCTGAAGATCCGCTCACTGCCTCCATGTGGCTCGGGACTGTACCCAACTAAAACCTGTTTGCACGACTCCTTTGAGCCGTGGTAGGGTAGTAATCAAAGCACAGTGGGAACTCACACGAGACAAATGACGATCCTCAGGTCGATGAACTAACCTGTACACATGTCACCAGGGAACTGCTATGTGACGTCAGGTATAAGCCCAACTAGCAGGTTCCCGGCGAGTCCTGTCCGGTGTACTCATAACCCAATGAGCACCTGTATACATCTTGGGTGAACCAACTGACACCAGTGGCTTGTGAGACCGGCCACCGCCCCTCGTCGGGGTCTCGACTGTATGCACTAGTCTACTAATGGAGTATCGATGCCCTGTCTCGAAACTCCTACGACTAGGGACCTTTTAAGGATGTGCTTATAGACTACCAGCTCCCACGTATATGATCGCCATCATACTGCTGGTAGTCAAGCAAGAATCCTAGGGGCTCTATCAACGTGTAATAGCGACATGTCAGGTCACCTAAAGCAGTACACGATGATAAAGGTAAACCAGATAGCATACTATCATCTCGAGTAAGATTGTCGTCCCGGGATAGGTCCTCCCTCAATCATTGCAATCACGTGCCTGTGATCCAATAATTGACTCTGAGGGCACTATCTCCAACAGCGGTCAGCTAAACGTAACGGCCACCCGGGTATTGAGCGATCAAAAGAAAACAAGCGAACCTGCTACAACTCCCGTCGAGCCAACCGGCAACACTACCGTACAGTCCGGTCTGTTCGTCAGATATGCTGCATATCGAGCCTAGGGATGGTCACGTCGACCCCAATAACTCAATAAGTCGTGCCGGTGAATGGTCTATAACAGATGGAGAAACTACTGATAACACTTATCAGCAAATCTCAGCTGCCCTGGCCAGGGACTTACTGATATAACCAGTCGGGCACAGCACAGCATCAACTCCCAATACCGGGAGAGACGAAACCCCTCCTATCGCTCATCGCCTTCGTGTGTCTCGGGACTGTACCCAACGGCCACCTGTTTGCACGACTCAGTAGAGCCGTGGTAAGGGGGCAATCAAAGTACAGTGGGAGAACACACAAGACTCTATGACGATCTCGGGTCTACAGACTAACCTGTACCAGTGTCACCTGAGAACTGCTATCCGACGATAGATATAATTCCATATAGGAGTTCTCGGTGAGTCCGTCCAGTGTACCAAGTCACCACTGAGCACCCGTATATGATCTTGATGTCAAACATCGATGAATGTGGGAACATTCATCGCCTATTGTATGGGTCTAGTATCTATTGGAGATAGTGCCCTCAGAGTCAATTATTAGGTCACAGGTACGTGATTGCAATGATTGATGGAGGACCTATCCCGGTAGGACAGTCTTACTCGAGATGATAGTATGCTATCTCGTTTACCTTTATCATCGTGTACTGCTTTAAGTGACCTGACAAGTCGCTATTACACGTTGATAGAGCCCCTAGGATTCTTGCTTGACCACCAGCAGTATGAGGGCGATCATATAAGTGGGAGCTGGGGGTCTATAAGCATATCCTTAAATGGTCCCTAGTCGTGTGAGTTTCGAGACAGGGCATCGATACTCCAGAGTAGACTAGTGTATACAGTCGAGACCCCGACGAGGGGCGGTGGCCGGTCTCACAAGCCACTGGTGTCAGTTGGATCACCTAAGATGTATACAGGTGCTCATTGGGTTATGAGTACACCGGACAGGACTCACCGGGAACATGCTAGTTGGTCATATACCAGACGTCAGATGGCAGTTCCCTGGTGACATGTGTGCAGGTTAGTTCATCGACCTGGGGATCGTCATTTGTCTCGTGTGAGTTCCTACTGTACTTTGATTACTACCCTACCACGGCTCAAAGGAGTCGTGCAAACAGGTTTTAGTTGGGTACAGTCCCGAGCCACATGGAGGCAGTGAGCGTATCTTCAGGGGTTCGTCTCTCCCGGTATTGGGGGGTGAGGTCGTGCTGTGTCTAGGAGAGCCATTACACGAAGCCCTCGGCCGAGGCAAGGAGATTTACTGGTAGGTATTCCAGTAGTATCTCAGGGTGTTCTGGGCTACACTCCGATACGACTTGGACCGCTTTTGGGGATCTGACTTTTACCAACCCCCTAGGCCCGCCATGCGATGCTCATAGACGAACGGACCGGACTGTACGGATATTGTCACTGACAGGCTCAATAGGGTTGTCAGGCTGAGTTCGCTCATAGACGTCCCTTTTGGTCAATACCTGGTGGCCCGTTATGTATTGGCTTATACCTCTAACGTGCTAGTGGTTAAATCCACAACCAAGGTGTTGACGAGTCTTTAGAGTCCCCCACATTCTGTTACTCAAGCTTTCGGACGAAAGGTTGTAGAGGCCGTATGGAGATATGGCAAGGTCCGATCAGATACGTGCGGTATTGCACGGATCAGGATCGGACAGCTTGTACTACAGGCCGTATGGTTATATGGCAGGGTTCGATCAGATACGTGCGGTATTGCACGCATCAGGATCGAACAGATATTACTAGCCGGCTTTGGTATAAGCCGGATCCTAGTATAGTACAGTGTAGATTTTGTCTCATTGCATTTGTATTTCGGTCGAAATACAGATGCGGGTGTGTATGCACAGTATCGGGGTTTTCCTGTAATTTATTACGGGACCAGTTTTATGGAGTTGCCAGTTTGCTTTTCGTTTCGGCCGATTTCCTTTGTATCGTTCATTGGCCGAAGTTTGGTGGAGGATGGCTTATTTGCATTGTTGCAAATAAGTGTTTGTGGAGGAGGTCTTTGCATGTTTCCTTGGATCATGATGGTGCACCATTCTTTTGACCTTGACTTCTTCTATCATGATGGTTTCATGATGGAGCCCATCCATTGACTTGATCACTTCATGATGGCTTGACTTTGTAAGCATCATGGTTGTTGATGATTAGTGTGTTGAGTGTGGTTTTGGTGTTAGTGATCATGTTCTTTCATGATATCTTTTGATTCCTCTCACTTGCAAAATGAGACTTCTCCACTCATTCTTTTGGTGATCTCCCTCATTCCCTCCCCTCCTATGTCCATGGCCGGCCTCCCCCTTTAGTGGGCTGTCCAAAATTTTGAGGGTGGGATTTTGCTTCATTTCATGTTGCAAAATTCCCACAAGTTCAATCCAAAAAGCCCTAAGTTCAATTCCTCCACAAATGGCAATTCCACGACCCCAAAAATGAGACTTCTTCACTACACATTCTACAGCGAATCTTGGGCACGTCGACTAGCCAGCTTCGTGCCCGAGTTGCCTCGGCATTGAGGTGGGAGCCCGTAAAAGAAGTAGGCGATGTGGTGCACTTCCGGCGACGAGGAGGAGACGGGACATTCCGCAGGAGATCGGGACGATGACGAGAAGACCGGAGGACTTGGATCAGTCGGTATATCTCTCTTCCCCATCTTGTAGTTAGCTAGGACTAATTAATGGTTCGATCCGGGTATTAGTGCGCGGCGGTTTGCCAGTTCAAGTAAAATTAAAGTTTATCACCGCTTCCGCATTTGGCCGTCGGATTGACGGCCGGGGCGCCGCCGTGCACTTACAGTGGTATCAGAGCCTCGCCATTAACTTAGTCTAGCTAGGTTTAATGTGTTTTGCATTTCCGATCGACCAAAATTCCAAAATCTACATTTTTCAAAGCGACAGTTTTCTGTTGAAATTTTTTAGTCTCCAAAATTTTTTCAGGTTGTATAAAATTGATGTACTGGAGACCACTAGGCTACTGTAGAAATTCGACAGGGTGAATCGACAGTGGAGGCGCGGAACCGCGGCCAAAACCCCCTTTGGGCCGCGGTTCCGCCGCGCACTGTGGAGATCCCTGTACCAAATTTCTACAGTGTCTTTCTGGGGTGAAAATTGGGGTTTTGGAATATTAATATTGGGCCCAGAATTTCCTGATCTGCTACAGTAATGCTTGGGGCCCACTTGTTAAAATTTGATCGATCGGAATATTTTAAACACATTATTTCACAGTATTTACATTATATCTGCGACCGTGAATGTCACTTGATCGGTAAATCCGGTCTAACTGCTATAGCCCGGTTAGACGGATTTGCGAACGTGACTTTCACGTTGATGTTCTGTTTTTGCTGTGATGTTGCGGATCGGTCGTGGGGGATAGCCTCGATGCAATGCTAGTACAGTTGTGGTTGTATTATGTACATTTGATATTGCGGGGCCAGCGTCCGACATGTGGACTGCCGTCACTGCCTGATTGTATTATTATTTTGGGGCACGGCAGGTTGCGGTCGATGTACCCGTTGTATGTATATTTTACTTTCTGTACTAGGCTTACCCCGCGGAGGGGTGCACGGATAGCCGGGTTCTAGAGGGCAACAAGCCCGCATCTCATGGCATTGGGACGGAAGGGGCTTCACTCTAGGATTGGCGGGCTATTCGCCGCACTCGTAGGGGGTACAGGTTGACCCAGGAGGGGTGCCCAAGTTACCGGATTCCGTGAAGTGCTGGGTGGTCCATTCACGGCGCTGAAGGGGGCTGCCTCGCTTCAGGTTTTGGCGAGTGACTTGCCGCGCCAGTAGGGGTCTAGGATTTCATTGCACAGGCTATCCACACGACCAGGGGAACGTCGGGTTTTCAGCGGCTCTGTGAAACCCGGGGATCCCAGATATCTGTATTGTTTCTATGATGCTGTACATTTCTGTGATGTTGCATTTTATCACGCCTTGAGCGAATATAATATATTGGTATATATATTAGTAGATGTTGTATATGTTTTGCATCCGCGCTAGTCCAGTCCCCGCTCTGTCGTTAGTTAGCTAACCTAACGGGTAATGACGGGACCCAGTGGCGGATGCGGATGGCATATACGTACATCAGTATATTTTCGTTCTTTTTGGTGTGATCAATTGATGGGACTGCGTTGATTCGGATCAATGCAAGTTAAAAACAAACCTAATCTGATGTTGTTGGAACACTTTTCAAAAAGCTGTTATTGCAAGGACGTTCACTTTTGTTTTGCATCGCGGTATTCATTTAGAATATCCTGCTCCTCAGTCGACGAGGCAAGGGCCGAGATCCCTTCACCGGGAGTGACCCCTTGGACAAAAAGTTTGCGTCAGGGCAATGACTTCACTATAGCCGATTACCTTTGCTTTGCATCGCGGTATTCATTTGGAATATCCTGCACCCCATTCTACGGGGAAAGAGCCGAGATCCCTTCACCGGGAGTGACCTCTTTAGCGAAAGTTTTCGTCACTATATTTTCAAAAAGCTATCCGTTCCTTCAACGATATCAAGTTCATTACGTTAAAGGTTTTCGCCAGAAACCATTCGTAGCCCTCCGTCATTTCAGTTAAATATTCGGTAGTATTCAAGCTATGTATTTTGACCTCACGCCAAGGCATAGTGATTGGTAGCTGCCGGGTATTTATCTGTTGCATAGATAGATGCGTTGGTTTGGGACAGTCGTACTACTATTTTGGCCTACGTCAAGGGTATGTACGGGTGGGTTCAAATTAACCTGGATAATAACGGGTAGAACTTGACATGTGACTTATGATATTTTGACCTCACGCCAAGGTCATAAGAGCATGGGGCAGAAATCACATCGGGAGTTTCAAAAGAACTGAAACTTGCCAGCTATGCGCATACCTTCTGGAGTATGATGATGTGAGCGGATTCCGTCACGTTATCATGCGATGATAGTTGGATCCCGATTCCCGCTGATGAGTTGGTTTACTCCTCGGGTGATCCCGACTAATTCTTCTTTTGGGTTTGGAGAAGAATTTGACGGTACAGTGGGAGGTTTCCAGATTAGATAAATTGGTAACCATTCTGATCTAGGTTAGAGTGCACGCTGAGTGTTTCTTTTCTCTCTCTCTTTGGCAGCGACCATTTGACCCGACCTTAAGACTATGACTCAGTGACCAAATTAACCGAACCTTCTTAACACCGGCTTTTGGATTGTCAGAGTTGCAAACCTCATTGCCACTCCTACTTTTACCCTTTTCTCCAGGACACCCCGTATTACTACGAACGTCCATTTCCATTGGACAAAACCATCGTATGGTTAGATACGAACTCGAAGGAATTTATTCGAGGATGGTTTCAGGTTCTGGAGAAAACGGATAGGATTATTCAGTTGTCTTTTCCTTTTACCTTCTCTCAGGTTGCGAGTACTCCTTGGTTTAGGAGATAGTACACCTATTACGCAAATTGGATAGTCTTCTTCCAAACCTTAGGCTGGTGCCGACCGGTAGGGAATGAAGAAAACCAATTAGCCTAACGATGGTGTACAGAAGGTATTAAGTTCAGACAAAGCAAGGGATTAGTAAGAGGGAAAAGTAAATTGCACAGATATTCACGACCAAACCAAATATTTCGTTACCACTCCCACATCACCTTTGTATTTCTCCAGGACACTCCGTATCACTACGAAGATCCACAGTTTATTTGGATACTCCATCGTATGGTTATATACGAACTCGAATGGAACTTGTTCCAGTTCGGGGATGGATTCTGGTTCAGGAGAAATAGGAATAAGGTTTATTCGGTTGTATTTTATCTTCACCTTCTCTCGCTTTGCGAGTGCTCCTAGGATTAGGACAGTACACCCATTATGCTTATTGGATATTCTTCTTCCAAACCATAGGCTGGTGCCGAACGGTAGGGAAGGAAGAAAACCATTTGGCCTGAGGGGTGTGCAGAAGGTAATGACTAAAGACATATGAAGGGATTTGGAGAGGTGGCAAAGAATTATACGGTTACAGTCGTGAATCTGGAAGAGGCATTACTAGGAATACCGGGATACCCCATCGAAACATTTCAATGTTTCAGTTTCACTGTGTAATGTTAAAGGAAAACTGATTTCCCGATTAGATACTTACTCCAGGGTATGTATTTACCAGGTACGATTCTCATATCTGTATGGTTTTACAGATGATGAGTGGGAGTAAGTTATTGGGAATTGGGTGATCATCCTCATTATATCGGGATTCGTTGTAATCGGTGATATTTGAGGAAGTCACCTGGGTAGTTTGCCGGTCGGCAAATATTTGGTTTTGAATATCCGCTGTTATGCACCAATTTCAAATTGATATATCTGTACGTCTATTTTCATAGAGTGAGATATACCTTTATGAAATTATGTCTACGACATTTACCTATATCAGTGGATGGTTAGGTAAGGAGCATTAAGCAGCGGTGTAATTCTTCTTAACCATAAGTACAGTTTTCAACCTACGACACACAGTGAATGAGTTATCAGACTCAAGGGACTTATACAGAGTATTGTATGTTGTCCAGGGTCCATCAGGACAGAGGGGTTGGTCCTCATACTATATTCGGTTTACTTATGACTTCTCTAGTTTTTAGACAGGTGTTTCGTGGAAACACAGGGTCCGAATTTTGAGAAGTTATAGGTATTTGAATAAAGTAGAGAACCAGGTGTTGCAAGTATCGGGATTCTTCAAGTAGATCGAAGATGTAGATACTTGTGAATGGTATTCAGTTGATAGTAATGGTTAAGAGAACTTGCTTCTCTTTCAGGTTACTCATAATTGGAAGTATTCCTAAGTTGAGTAACGCTGATCGGCCTCTTTCCATTTGGTTGACATGCACTGGAGATAGCTGCATGATTTGAATCTGGTTCAATTAAATCAGTGCCTCTGGTTCTGTATTGGATATAGAACAGTTCGTATCTTAACGATGTTAAGGTACGGGGAGTTGTCCGGTTTATGATTAAAACCAGACACTGGACAACTCAAGGCACGTTTCTGTAATGGCTGTTTGTGGGTTGACCCAGGCTATGACGAGGGTTGACTTTCTACCATCTGGATGAACAATAGCAATATTGTTCCAGACTCGCCACAGTTTTATTAAAAATGGATTTTTTCAGAAAACAGTAGTGGGAGTATGGTAGAACTGGAAGTGATTCCAGAACCACAAACGATTACTGAAGATTTGATAAGGAACCTAAAGATTCAATCTGGATTGACATTCCATTGGCCACTCCGCAGATAAGGTGGGTAACTTCAGGCACCCGAGAGGTACTCCGGTAGCCTCAAGGACGGTGACAGGGAAGTTCTTGTTTACCCACAATTACCATTGCTGTTGTTCCAGGCTGCGAGACCCGGCGGGAGGATGAGTATAGCGTCGTTCTAAACTAGTTTTAGAAGTGTACATGTATATGACTCTGCCAGAGGGTTGTCGTAGTCAGTGGGAGCAGCGGAAGCATTGGTGGACATGTGGCTTATGTCTATTTATAGACAAAAGCACATGTAGCGGAGATAGATCATCTATTTCTGACATGACAGTCATGGGTTTGACTTCATCAGAATAGGGGATGGATCTGTTGAGAAGGTAGTAGGGTGTGATATCCTGGTATTTGGATGACATACACAGAGTAGGAAAAGAAACTCCTATACTACGATCGGTTATACTTTGGTCGTCATACAGTGGTTTCTCCACATGGGACTTGGACATTATATCAGATATTCTGGTTACTAGATCTATGGCTTTAGATCTAGATTTGGGTAGTTTCCCAATCTGGGTACTTAGACAGCATTCTAAGGGTATTTAGAATGGAGGACTCCTGGCATGGTAGTGTACCTGCAGGTAATGGAGTCACCCTCTCTAAAGGTGTCTTACAGACTAAAGGGGAGAGGGATGTGCATGATTGGCAGATCACTTGCTCAGGCAATTGAGTCAATCATGAGATGTCAAGTACCACACCAGATGTAAGTCCGTGTTGCCCATCCCGGTGCTTACGGGAGGCGGAAAACATAATAAAAAACGGATTTTTAATGACTTAGGCAACATGGACTTTGCTTGTGAGGATCTTTGCTAAACGAAAACTAGCTAAAGTAAACTAACAACTAACTAAGTTGTAGAAAGGTTATACCTTTGGTCTTTAGTCCTTCTCTCCTTGCTCGTCGGAATGGTAGAAAGGCCTCACCTTGCTTGTCTTCTTCCGTCAAAGAAAGATCCACTTGAAAGCCACCACCTTTAGCTTCAACTCCAAGCTAGGAGTAACTAGAGTGCAAGAAATGCTAAGACTAGAACCCTAGAAGAGAGTAGAGAGGATCAAGTGAAGGTTTTTCTCAAGCTTTTTGTTTCTCAACACATGAGAGGGAGAGAGCTTGAGGGAGAGGATGAACAAGAGAGAGAAATGATATGAGAGAATGAATTATTTGTGAGCCTTTCTCACTAATATGTGTGTATAATTTTTAATTGAATAATTAGCTAGATAATTATCATGGTAAATCATGACATGACCATTATCATTTCAAATTGCAAAGATCAAAAAGCATCTTCCAAAAGAAATTATGATGGTCAAAGTGTCAACCTTGGTCAACAAGTCAAAGAAGTCAAAAGGTCAACAACCACAACCATGGATAATTATTAACCTAATTACTAATTAACAATAACACACACATAAATATTAGGGTTAATAAAATGACAACAACCATTAACCCTAATCAAGGTCCTCTCCCTCAATCTCAAGCAACTGTGCATACGCACCCGCATTCGTGATCCGAGGAACACGAACACAATGAGAAAAACCAATCTCTAATCATATACTAGGATCCGGCTTAAACCAAAGCCCGCTAGTATAAACTGTCCGGACAGCAAACGTGCACAAGTGCGCGGATGCGAACGAACCCTGTCGCAAAACCATGCGACCTCTACTCATTTTGCCTAAAGGCGAATAGCTCTCTGTGTGGGACTCTAAAGACTCGACACTACGCTGGCAGTGGGTTTAACCACAGACCGCAAGCGGCACTAGCTGTACGTAACGGTCCCCAGGTAGATGTCGATAAGAAGACTGACGAGGTGAACCCCATCTGCACTCCTACTGAGCCTGTATGTGACAATCTCCGTACAGTCCGGTCTGTTCGTCTGATACATCGCATGGCGGGCCTAGGGGGGCGGTGAACGTCAGTCCCCTAATAGCGGTACAAGTCGTGTCGGAGTGTAGCCCAGAACACCCTGAGATAACACTGGAAACCTACCAGTATATCTCGCTTGCCCTGGCCAGGGACTACACGTGTAATGGCTCTCCAGGACACAGCGCGATGTCAACCCCCAATACCGGGAGAGACGAATCCTGTCTAACCGTCACTGCCTCCAAGTGCTTCGGGACTGCACCCAAAAACTACCTGTTTGCACAGCTCCTTTGAGCCGTGGTAGGGTAGTAATCAAAGTGCAGTGGGAACACACTCGAGGCGAAGTGACAGTGTCAAGTCAGCGGACTAAGCTGTACTCATGTCACCTGGGAACTGATAACTGACGATAGGTATATTACCAACCAACAGTTCCCGACGAGTCCTGTCCAGTGTACTCGTAACCTAACGAGCACCCGCATACTATCCCAAGTACGACGTACTAACGGCTGTGGGACAGACCGTCTCCCACACTGGGATGAGAAGCGCATACGCTAGTCTACTCCGGAGTATCGATGCCCTGTCTCGATAGTCCAACGACCAGGGACCTGTATAAGGATGTGCTTATAGATTACCCAGCTCCCACGAGTGCGAGCGCCATCACAACGCTGGTAATCAAGCAAAGATCCTAAGGGCTCTACTAATATGTATACCAGCAATATGCTAAAAGAAACACATGCACATATTAAAGCAGAGACAAACCAAGTAGCATACTACCATTTCGAGCAAGATTGTATATACAACTGTGAATATCCCAAGCTTCCATTAAGTAATATACAAACTAGTATGATACAGTAATGGCCTCTAGGGCATATACACTAACAATCTCCCACTTGCACTAAGGCCATGTACTGGCGTATCGAAGACCTATCATCTCGATCAGCCGCTCGAACTGAGTCTGGGGTAGGGCCTTCGTGAATGGATCTGCTGTGTTATCCTCTGATGCAACTCTCCGGACCTCGATCTCCTGGCGATCTACGATCTCCCTGATCAGGTGATACCGCCTTAAGATGTGTCTGGATTTCTGATGGGACCTGGGTTCCTTCGCTAAAGCTATAGCCCCGTTGTTGTCGCAATACAGAGGTATTGGGTCAACAATGGACGGAACCACCTGAAGTTCTTTTAAGAACTTCCTCATCCAGACAGCTTCTTTTGCGGCATCAGATGCAGCGATGTATTCCGCTTCCATAGTCGAGTCAGCAACGGTTTCCTGTTTGGAGCTCTTCCAACACACCGCCCCTCCATTGAGGGTAAAGACAAAACCCGACATGGACTTGGAATCATCCTTGTCACTCTGGAAGCTGGAGTCAGCAAAGGCCTCAACCTGCAGGTCTTTTCCGCCATACACCAAGAACATCTCCTTAGTCCTTCTCAGGTACTTGAGAATGTTCTTTACTGCTATCCAATGTTTCTCCCCAGGGTTTGACTGATACCTGCTTACCACACTCAGTGCATAAGCCACATCCGGTCTGGTACACAACATCGCATACATTATAGAGCCTACCGCAGAAGCGTAGGGTATAATAGACATGCGATCCCTCTCCAAATCAGTCTTGGGAGACATCTCTTTGGAGAGGGTGATCCCGTGACAAGCCGGTAGATTACCGCGCTTGGAATCTTCCATACTGAATCTCTTCAGTATGGTGTCGATGTACCTGGACTGCGAGAGTCCTAATATCCTCTTGGATCTGTCACGGTAGATCCGGATACCCAGAATGTAGGAGGCATCACCCAGGTCTTTCATGGAGAACCTGTGTGACAAGAACCCCTTGACAGATTGTAGCATAGGAATGTCATTTCCTATTAAGAGAATGTCATCCACGTATAAAACGAGGAATACTACAGTTCTCTCTACAAATCTACAATAGATGCATGGTTCATCTGGATTTTTGATAAAGCCAAATTCTTTGACCGTCTCATCAAAACAGATGTTCCAACTCCGCGATGCCTGCTTGAGTCCATAAATGGACTTGAGCAACTTGCACACCTTTCCGCTGCTCCCACCCTGAATGAAACCCTCTGGCTGGTCCATATAGACACACTCCTCTAAATGACCATTTAGAAAAGCTGTCTTTACGTCCATCTGCCAAATCTCATAATCGTGGAAAGCAGCGATGGCAAGAAGGATCCGAATGGATTTCAGCATAGCTACTGGAGAAAAGGTTTCGTCATAGTCCAAACCAGGTCGCTGACGAAAACCCTTTGCTACCAGTCTAGCTTTATAGGTCTCAACCTGTCCATCTACACCAATCTTCCTTTTGAAGATCCACTTGCATCCTACGGGTTTTACCCCGTCTGGAGCAATGTCCAACGTCCATACCTTGTTGGTGTACATGGACTCCATCTCGGTCCGCATTGCATCCAGCCATTTTACCGAGTCGACGCTCTGAATGGCTTGCTGGAAGCTAGTAGGCTCATCACAATCCAGGATGCAGTCTTCTCTATCCCCGTCAATGAGAAAACCGTAGTATCTCTCGGGCGGATGAGACTGCCTACTACTCCTGCGGAGTGGCATAGGAATGTCCTGTTCTTTTGAACCTTCTGGTTCCACTAAACTTTCAGTAGTAGTTTGTGGTTCTGGAATTTCTTCCAGTTCTATTGCGCTCCCACTTATTTCTTTTTCTATGAACTGATGTTCTAGAAAGTGGGCATTGCGAGAAACAAGGACTTTTTGTTCCTCTGCGTAATAGAAAAGATACCCCCTGGAGTTCTTTGGGTATCCCACAAACTTGCACAGTACTGAGCGTGCCTCGAGCTTGTCCACATGCTGCTTTTTGACATAAGCTGGACATCCCCAAATCTTCAAGTATTGAAGATAGGGTTTCTTCCCACTCCATAACTCATATGGTGTGGTAGGCACAGTCTTAGTGGGAACACGGTTCAAAAGATATGCAGCTGTTTCTAGCGCATATCCCCAGAATGATCGCGGTAACTCAGCGTTACTCATCATGGACCGTACCATATCCAATAGGGTTCGGTTCCGTCTCTCCGATACACCGTTATGTTGCGGAGTGTATGGAGGAGTATGCTGAGAGAGAATTCCATTCTCTTTTAAGTAATTCAGGAATTCGGCACTTAAGTATTCTCCTCCTCGATCCGATCTTAGGATCTTGATACTTTTGCCTGTTTGTTTTTCTACTTCATTCTTATATTCCTGGAACTTATCAAAAGCTTCGGATTTATGCTTCATTAAGAAGACATGTCCGAATCTTGAGAAATCATCCGTAAAAGTTATGAAGTAAGAAAAACCGCTTCGCGCATGTGTAGACATTGGACCGCACACGTCGCTGTGTACGAGTCCCAAGAGCTCGCTCGCTCTTTCTCCGTGTCCAGAAAACGGAGCCTTTGTCATCTTTCCTTTGAGACAGGATTGACAAGTTGCATACGATTGATATTCGAACGAATCTAAATATCCTTCAGTATGTAACTTAGTCAATCTTCTCTCGTTGATGTGACCCAGTCTACAATGCCATAAGAAAGTTTTATTAATTTCTGGAGACTTTCTTTTGTGTGTATTCTGGATATTGAAAATCTGTGGTTGGTTTAAAACGTATATACCGTTGTTCAATGTACCTGACCCAATCAACACTTGATTAAGGTGAATGTTCACTACATTACTTACAAATGCAAATTCATAACCTTCTTTAGATAATAAAGATACAGAAATGATATTACAGGTTGCATTTGGTACATAATAACAACTACGCAAAACCAAAAAGTGTCCATCTGATAATCCCAGGTGATAGTCCCCCACGGCCTCAGCATCCATGCTAGCACCGTTCGCAACTCTGAGGGTCATGTCACCTTCCTTCAAAACTCTACGCTTTCTCAACGCCTGCAAAGAATTACAGATATGAGATCCTGATCCGGTATCCAATACCCAGGAATTAGAGTTTATTGATAGACAATTTTCAATAACATACACACCTGAAGCTGAAGCTGCAACTCGCTTCAAATCCTGTGTTCTGGCTTTCCAAGCCTTGCAATCTTGTTTCCAGTGACCACTTTTGTGACAATAGAAGCATTCTTCCTTCCCCACCAGCTTCCCCGCTACCTTTGTTGCTTTACCCTTTCCCTTCGTATCCACTTTACCGACACCGCCTCTTGGTTTGGCGGGGGCTTTCTTCTTCTTGCCCTTGGCTTTCGCCCTGGACCTAGAAGAGGAAGATCCTCCTACAAACAAAGTGGATGTCTCCCTACCCTTCTGTAGGGTGCCCTCAGCAGTCCTCAACATGTTCAGAAGTTCGGCAAGTTCAACCTCCTTTCCTTGCATGTTGAAGTTAAGAATGAACTGGGCGTAAGTGGAAGGAAGGGACTGGAGAATCAAATCGGTATAGAGTTCATTCTCCAACGTGGTCCCAAGGTCCGCGAGCTCCTCTATGTAGCCGATCATCTTAAGCACGTGGTCCGCTACCGATGATCCGACGGCCAACCTTGCCGAAAAGAGCTTCTTCGACACTTCGTATCTTGCGATACGAGACTGCTCTCCATACAGTTCTTTTGTATGGAGAAATATGGACTCTAGGTCCATATTCTCGTGCCTCCTCTGATGGTCGTTGTCCATCGAGGCTAGTACGAGGCATCTGGCCCTCGCGCAATCTATCTCCCATGTCTTACGGATTTCAACATCCGCGACGCTGGAGGTGGGACCTGGGACAGGGGGAGCTTTGGTGGTAAGTATATACCCCAGCTTGTCATAAGTGATAGCCATCTTGACATTCCTGAGCCAATCTTTGTAGTTTGGCCCTGTCAATATGTTTTTATCTAATAGTAACTTAAGTCCGGTCATCTTGAATGGTCGCTGCAATTAGGAGAGAGAAAAGAAACACTTTAGCATGATGCTCTTGCAAGTTTAGAGTGGTTTTTAGTTTGTCTAAACTGGATGGCTCCCACTGTCTCTCGAATCCCTTCTCAAACCGTAAAGAAAAGGATTAGCCGGGATCATTCTCACCGTACAATACTTGCTTAACCGTTCAGCCAGGCCAGTGTCGGTACTTCGAGGGAGGTTTTCCAACGCTTTCGCGAAGTTCCTTAATTAAGTAACCTCTTTTCCCTGTGGGCGTAGCCCCGCTAACACCTTTCTAGGCACCTACTAGGTTTATAGCATTGATCGTTAAGTGAGAGTTTTCCCGAGGAGTAGCATATACTCACAGTAGGATCGGGATCCAAATATCATCGCGTGATAAAGCCGAAGGAATCCTACCAGAATTATCACACTCCAAATGGTATGCAACGCTAGCAAGTTTCAGTACTTATGAAACTCCCGATGTGGATTTTTGCCCCATGCTCTTATGACCTTGGCGTGAGGTCAAAATGTCATAAGTCACATGTCAAGTTCTTCCCATCATTATCCTGGTTAATTTGAACCCACCCGTACCTACCCTTGACGTAGGCCAAAACGGCAGTACGACTGTCTCAAATCAACGCATTCTATCTATGCAACGGATAAATATCCGGTAGCTACCAATCACTATGCCTTGGCGTGAGGTCAAAATACATAGCTTGAATACTACCGAATATTTAACCGAAATGATGGAGGGCTACGGATGGTTTTGGCGAAACCGTGAACGTAGTGAACTTGATATAATCGATGGAACGAGATAGCTTTTAAAAGGAGTGGTTCAAGCTCCGCGTTTAAAAGTTTAGTTTTGAAAAGAACCGAGTGGTTTTCAAAGTGTTCCAATCGACTTTTACTTGGTTTATTTCTTGCATTAGTTCTTTTAATGCGTCCCATCATTTAATCCTACCATTGCAGAAAACAACCAAAATATGACGTACGCTTATGCCATTCGCATTCGCCACGGGGCCCCGTCATCACCCGTTAGGTTACTTAACTAACGACAGAGCGGGGGCTGGGCTAGCGCGGCTGTAAAACATAAGCAACGCCTAAATAGTTATTATATATAAATATATAGCAATGATAGACATTACAGATCACAGATGAATACATTGGATATACTAGGAATCCGCAATGCGTTCGAGCCTGCAACGCAAAGCGGATTACACGGTCGCGGTGAACAGCCAATACCCCACCCAAGACCCCTACGGGTGCGGCAAACTACCCGCCAAGCACCCGAAGCGAAGCAACCTCCCTCACCACCGTGAGTAGGCCACTCGGCACTTCGAGATACCCGGTAGTTTGTGCACCCCCTCCATGGGTCTATCCTAGGAGCAAAAACAGTAAAAAGAATTATACAATGACGGCTACAACCCCGACCCGGTTGTGCGGCCATACAAAGAATATTATTACATCAATTTACATGTTACAAATGAATGAAAGAAAAACAACGCTCATCTCACATCCACCCCGGCCATTCACCCGCGACAATCCAATCCATTCATATCCACAAACCAATAACAATCACAGATCATGTATAACCCCGACTAATCGTCTTATAGCGATTAGCCGATGTTCAATACATGCAAGCATTACAGATATAACCGATGTAGTTAAAGTGTAGTGAAGTTCCGAAAAATACGGATTTATAGGCCCCCAAAAGTAAATTTTAGTTCTGGAAAATCTGGGCACATATAATATATCCTAAAAATCCCAAAACCAACACAGAAACATACTGCACCAAAAACGATGCAGAGAGGTGACAAGACGGCCGCGCTTCCGCGGCAAGAGCTTCCTTATGCCGCGGAAGCGCGGTCCTCTAGACTCCTCTCTGGTTCGTCTTTGGTGGTATTTCACACAAAACCCTGAGATAATTTTTGAAGTATAAAGTTTTTTATTTTGACCAGAAAAAAAAATTAACAGAAACTAGGGTTTTTCGAGTTTGGTTTTTCGATTTTCCGGTTTCGAAACTTCGTTACACTTAACTACTTAGCTAGTTTAGGTTTAGTTAGGCTCTGATACCACTGTAAGTCCGTGTTGCCCATCCCGGTGCTTACGGGAGGCGGAAAACATAATAAAAAACGGATTTTTAATGACTTAGGCAACATGGACTTTGCTTGTGAGGATCTTTGCTAAACGAAAACTAGCTAAAGTAAACTAACAACTAACTAAGTTGTAGAAAGGTTATACCTTTGGTCTTTAGTCCTTCTCTCCTTGCTCGTCGGAATGGTAGAAAGGCCTCACCTTGCTTGTCTTCTTCCGTCAAAGAAAGATCCACTTGAAAGCCACCACCTTTAGCTTCAACTCCAAGCTAGGAGTAACTAGAGTGCAAGAAATGCTAAGACTAGAACCCTAGAAGAGAGTAGAGAGGATCAAGTGAAGGTTTTTCTCAAGCTTTTTGTTTCTCAACACATGAGAGGGAGAGAGCTTGAGGGAGAGGATGAACAAGAGAGAGAAATGATATGAGAGAATGAATTATTTGTGAGCCTTTCTCACTAATATGTGTGTATAATTTTTAATTGAATAATTAGCTAGATAATTATCATGGTAAATCATGACATGACCATTATCATTTCAAATTGCAAAGATCAAAAAGCATCTTCCAAAAGAAATTATGATGGTCAAAGTGTCAACCTTGGTCAACAAGTCAAAGAAGTCAAAAGGTCAACAACCACAACCATGGATAATTATTAACCTAATTACTAATTAACAATAACACACACATAAATATTAGGGTTAATAAAATGACAACAACCATTAACCCTAATCAAGGTCCTCTCCCTCAATCTCAAGCAACTGTGCATACGCACCCGCATTCGTGATCCGAGGAACACGAACACAATGAGAAAAACCAATCTCTAATCATATACTAGGATCCGGCTTAAACCAAAGCCCGCTAGTATAAACTGTCCGGACAGCAAACGTGCACAAGTGCGCGGATGCGAACGAACCCTGTCGCAAAACCATGCGACCTCTACTCATTTTGCCTAAAGGCGAATAGCTCTCTGTGTGGGACTCTAAAGACTCGACACTACGCTGGCAGTGGGTTTAACCACAGACCGCAAGCGGCACTAGCTGTATGTAACGGTCCCCAGGTAGATGTCGATAAGAAGACTGACGAGGTGAACCCCATCTGCACTCCTACTGAGCCTGTATGTGACAATCTCCGTACAGTCCGGTCTGTTCGTCTGATACATCGCATGGCGGGCCTAGGGGGCGGTGAACGTCAGTCCCCTAATAGCGGTACAAGTCGTGTCGGAGTGTAGCCCAGAACACCCTGAGATAACACTGGAAACCTACCAGTATATCTCGCTTGCCCTGGCCAGGGACTACACGTGTAATGGCTCTCCAGGACACAGCGCGATGTCAACCCCCAATACCGGGAGAGACGAATCCTGTCTAACCGTCACTGCCTCCAAGTGCTTCGGGACTGCACCCAAAAACTACCTGTTTGCACAGCTCCTTTGAGCCGTGGTAGGGTAGTAATCAAAGTGCAGTGGGAACACACTCGAGGCGAAGTGACAGTGTCAAGTCAGCGGACTAAGCTGTACTCATGTCACCTGGGAACTGATAACTGACGATAGGTATATTACCAACCAACAGTTCCCGACGAGTCCTGTCCAGTGTACTCGTAACCTAACGAGCACCCGCATACTATCCCAAGTACGACGTACTAACGGCTGTGGGACAGACCGTCTCCCACACTGGGATGAGAAGCGCATACGCTAGTCTACTCCGGAGTATCGATGCCCTGTCTCGATAGTCCAACGACCAGGGACCTGTATAAGGATGTGCTTATAGATTACCCAGCTCCCACGAGTGCGAGCGCCATCACAACGCTGGTAATCAAGCAAAGATCCTAAGGGCTCTACTAATATGTATACCAGCAATATGCTAAAAGAAACACATGCACATATTAAAGCAGAGACAAACCAAGTAGCATACTACCATTTCGAGCAAGATTGTATATACAACTGTGAATATCCCAAGCTTCCATTAAGTAATATACAAACTAGTATGATACAGTAATGGCCTCTAGGGCATATACACTAACACCAGATGTTGTTCTTGCACTAGATGCAATAAGTTGACATTGATCCAATCCTGGAGAAACGGTCGGAAGCAGTTTTAGAACATAAGTTGATGTTCTAGGGATATGATAACGACAGCCTCATTCGGGAGACAGTTATCATTCAAGGCTTCCAAGGTGACATGGACGACAAGGAGGTTGTCAGAGTTATAGTTTTTCCTTCTGACGAAGGGCAGTATTTTGGACAGGTAGTCCAAGGCAATACTGAGGGAGGCATGGCGCAGGATACTGATTAAGTTCAGTTGACGATACAGTCTAAGAAGTTTGGATTTGGAGTTCATTTATGAGCTATGTCCCATCAGACATCCAGACACATTCTAAGACAGGTATTGCTCATTTCGGGAGATGGCTTTCTCCGCGAACTTGAGATATAGAGAGACATAGAAAGATACAACAAAGCGGATCCACTCACTAAGGCTATTCCTCGAACGCAATAGTTTCGCAAACGAGCTTTGTGAGACTGACTAGTACAGGAGTTGGGTGTTCGGTATCACACGGGCTGTGAGTATGCGACATCGCAATAATTAGCCTTGAGTGCAAGTGGGAGATTGTTGGAGATAGTGCCCTCAGAGTCAATTATTAGGTCACAGGTACGTGATTGCAATGATTGATGGAGGACCTATCTCGGTAGGACAGTCTTACTCGAGATGATAGTATGCTATCTGGTTTACCTTTATCATCGTGTACTGCTTTAAGTGACCTGACAAGTAGCTATTACACGTTGATAGAGCCCCTAGGATTCTTGCTTGACCACCAGCAGTATGAGGGCGATCATATAAGTGGGAGCTGGGGGTCTATAAGCATATCCTTAAATGGTCCCTAGTCGTGTGAGTTTCGAGACAGGGCATCGATACTCCAGAGTAGACTAGTGTATACAGTCGAGACCCCGACGAGGGGCGGTGGCCGGTCTCACAAGCCACTGGTGTCAGTTGGATCACCTAAGATGTATACAGGTGCTCATTGGGTTATGAGTACACCGGACAGGACTCACCGGGAACATGCTAGTTGGTCATATACCAGACGTCAGATGGCAGTTCCCTGGTGACATGTGTGCAGGTTAGTTCATCGACCTAGGGATCGTCATTTGTCTCGTGTGAGTTCCCACTGTACTTTGATTACTACCCTACCACGGCTCAAAGGAGTCGTGCAAACAGGTTTTAGTTGGGTACAGTCCCGAGCCACATGGAGGCAGTGAGCGTATCTTCAGGGGTTCGTCTCTCCCGGTATTGGGGGTGAGGTCGTGCTGTGTTTAGGAGAGCCATTACACGAAGCCCTCGGCCGAGGCAAGGAGATTTACTGGTAGGTATTCCAGTAGTATCTCAGGGTGTTCTGGGCTGTAGGGTCCCTAGGCACCCTAGTGAGGTCTCGCAAGGCATCGAACATGCCAATTTAAAAAAAATATAGGTGCCGAGAGACCCGACTACGGATCGTTTGCTAGAAATCTAGGAGAAAAAGCTAACTAGTTAACAATTAACTAAGGGAATACGGAAATACAACCTTTGTAGATCCGTTTGTCCACCTCCATAGCTCCGCAACGAAGTGCCTTCGCTGTCCATAGCAAGTCCCGGGCTCTAGCGTCGGCTTCATCGGAGAATGGACGGGCTAGGTCGTCGACGACGTGCCGAAGATGATCTACGTCGAAGCATCGCAAGATCAAGCTCCACCTTCAACAAGCCATGAAAACTTATGAAGGAAACACACTCTACTACTTGGCAAGAGGTAGAGGATGAAGAAATAGGAAGTGGGTAGACTTTAGAATTGGATTTCTCACTCATTTGCATCAATCACCATTGATGACCACAAGCTTCTTCAAAGAAGAAGATGAAGAAGAAGATGAAAGTTATGATAAGATTAATTTAAAAATAGATAATAAATTGAACACTTATCATAATCTTAACCTTAGTTAAGTGTAGAGAATTAACCAAGGTTGGGTTGAGTGGTTAGGGTTAAGGATGAGAACAAAAAGGTCAATTAGTCAAAGCTTCATGAAACTTCAACTAAAGACAAATGAAGCCACCATTCATTTATCTTTCAATTTATTCAAAATGAATAAATAAATAAGATAAATGAATAAGTAAAAACCCTAATCAACAACTTAACCAAGGTTAATTCTTTACACTTAACCTAAAAAGCATGTATCATCAAACATGATACAATCTTGTGTACAAAAGTATATCACATATACAATGTGCACAAACCAGGTGAGAAAATCCATTTAAAGTGAACCAATACTAGTTAATGCAAAGTAATATATCAAATATATAATTATGCATTAAATCATTAAATCAACACTTGATTTAACGATCCGGTCATATCGCATACAACCGACTAATATCCAATGTATCGGTTTATCGAATCAATCCTCGATTCGATAACTAGGTTATATCGCATGCAACCATTCGACACATTCTTCGCGAGAATGGAATACGGTATCACATACACGAATCATTCTCGGTCCCGCACATATCTCATATGCGCTCCTATTTCGTTTCGCTTGAGCCAGGAAACCTCTGTGTAGGACTCTAAAGACTCGTCAATACGCCGGCAGCAGATGATGATCATATCAAACACCCACAAGCCGCAAGCGGTCTGCTAAACGTAACGGCCACCCGGGTATTGAGCGATCTGAAGATCGACGAGCAAGCCCGCTCACACTCCAGTGAATCCAACCAGTAACACTACCGTACAGTCCGGTCTGATCGTCTGATATGTCGCATATCTTGCCTAGGGGTGGTAAACGTCAGACCCCAATAGCTCGATAAGTCGTGTCGATATGAGGCTCATAACGGGTCGAGAAACTACTGGTAACACTTACCAGCAATTCTCTGAGCAGCCCTGGCCAGGGATTTCCTGTTATAGCCAATCGAACACAGCGCAACATCAACCCCCTATACCGGGAGAGACGAATCCCCTCCTATCGCTCATTGCCTCCATGTGACTCGGGACTGTACCCAAAAACCACCGTTTTGCACGCCCTCTTGGACGTGGTAAGATGGAAATCAAAGCACAGTAGGAACCACACAAGACTCTATGACGATCTCGGGTCAACAGACTACTCTGTACCAGTGTCACCAGAGAACTGCCATCTGACGTGAGGTATAATACCATCTGGGAGTTCTCGGCGAGTCCGTCCAGTGTACCCAGTCTCTACTGAGCACCCGTATATCATCTCTGATGTCAAACACCGATGGATATGGGATCATCCATCGCCTATCTGTATGGGTCGAGAAGGTATACGCTAGTCTACTCTGGTATATCGATGCCCCGTCTCGATACACCCACGACTAGGGACTTTGAAGGATGTACTTATGGACTACCATGTCCCCACTAGTATGATCCGCATCATAGTCCAGGTAGTCAAGCACACATCCTAAGGGCTTTACCAACATGTAACAGAGAGACAATCAGTATACACGTTAAGGTAAAGTTCAACCAGATAGCATACTATCATGTCGAGTAAGAAAGTCCTCCCTATATATGTCCCAGCATCCACTACAATATACATCCTATGTACAGTAATGGCCTCTAGGGCATACATATAACTAACAATCTCCCACTTGCACTAGGGCCATCTGATAGCAGTCGTTGCAGTATCTCATACTCAACCATCCCATAAAAGTCTCTCTCTGGAAACAGGCCTTTGTGAGTGGATCCGCTGTGTTGTCCTCTGAGTCTACTCTCCTAACCTCGATCTCCCTGGAGATCAACCATCTCCATGATCAAGTGATACTGCCTTAGAATATGTCTGGATCACTGATGGGACGGACGTTCCTTGGCATAAGCCACAACTCCATTGTCTCACAATGGTTGGAACGTAGTTCATCTCATGAACCAATATATACCCAGACTGCCTCTTTGGTAGCATCTTAAGTAGCGATGTATCGTGCCTTTATCGTCTAGTATGTCACGGTATCTAGCTTTGAACTCTTCCACCATACCGTCCCTTTACTGAGGGTAAAGACAATGCCTGTGACTGACACTCAGTCGTCTTTATCACCCTGGAACACTTCCAGTGATTCTCCCTAGGATCGGTTGATACCGTCTTACTACAACTAGTGAGAATCCTAACATCCAATTAAATCTATCTCATAGATCCAAAACTCAGGATTTAGGAGGTATCATTTTGATCCTATATGGAGAATCATAGTGATAAGCGGATATTGATCGAGCGTAGCATAGGAAACTCCTTCCCTATCAAGAGTATGTCATCCACGTACTCTACGAGGATCGTTACCATACTCTCTACTACCCTTTTTTTTTATACAAGGTTCATCTACCATATTGATGATGTCAACTTCTTTGACTAATCCATCAAAACAGATGTTCCAACTCCGCGATGCCTGCTTTATCCTATAAAGCATCTTGCACACGTTTCCGCTGCTCCCACTGTCTACGAAGCCCTCTGGCTGTGTACTTATAGACGCACTCTTCTAAAATATCATTTAGAAAAGCAGTCATGACACCCAACCACCAGATATCGTAGTCATGGTATGTAGCCGTGGTAAGTAGGATCTGGATGGACTTAAGTATAGATACTTGAACAGGTTTTATCATTATGATCCATATCTGGTCAATGATGCAAACCTTTAGCAAGTATAGCTTTGAAAGTCTCAACCTTTCCAAGTACACCAAGTAATCTTCTCAAGATATACTTGCTGCTGATGGGGATTTAACCCTTCAGATATAGCAACCAAAGTCCATACTTTGTTGGTGTATAAGGATTCTGTTAGTGTATATGCCCTAGAGGCCATTACTGTATCATACTAGTTTGTATATTACTTGATGGAAGCTTGGGATATTCACCTTGTATAAACAATCTTGCTCAATATAGTAGTATGCTACTTGGTTTGTTTCTACTTCAATGTGTACTTGTGTTTATTTTACTATATCACTTATACGCATTAGTGGAGCCCTTAGGATCTTTTGCTTGATTACCAGCGTTGTGATGGCAGTCACACTAGTGGGGGCTGGGTAATCTATAAGCACATCCTTATACAGGTCCCTGGTCGCAGGACTATCGAGACAGGGCATCGATACTCCGGAGTAGACTAGCGTATGCGCTTCTCATCCCAGTGTGGGAGATGGTCTGTCCCACAGCCATCAGTACGTCGTACTGGAGATAGTATACGGGTGCTCGTTGGGTTACGAGTACACTGGACAGGACTCGTCGGGAACTGACAGGTTGGTATTATACCTATCGTCAGTTATCAGTTCCCAGGTGACATGAGTACAGCTTAGTCCGCTGACTTGACACTGCCACTTCGCCTCGAGTGTGTTCCCACTGCATTTTGATCACTACCCTACCACGGCTCAAAGGAGTCGTGCAAACAGGTGGTGGTTGGGTGCAGTCCCGAAGCACTTGGAGGCAGTGACGGTTAGACAGGATTCGTCTTTCCCGGTATTGGGGGTTGACATCGCGCTGTGTCTAGGAGAGCCATTACACGAGTAGTCCCTGGCCAGGACAAGCGAGATATACTGGTAGGTTTCCAGTGTTATCTCAGGGTGTTTTGGGCTTCACTTCGACACGACTTGTACCGCTATTGGGGGACTGACATTTTACCGCCCCCTAGGCCCGACATGCGATGTATCAGACGAACAGACCGGACTGTACGGAGAATGTCACATTCAGACTCAGTAGGAGTTCCGATGGGGTTTCACCTCGTCAGCCTTCTTGTCGGCATCTACCTGGGGACCGTTACGCACAGCTAGTGCCGCTTGCGGTCTGTGGTTAAACCCACTGCCAGCGTAGTGTCGAGTCTTTAGAGTCCCACACAGAGGGTATTCGCCTCTGGGCAAAACAGGGTAGAGGTCGCATGGTTTTGCGACAGGGTTCGTTCTCATCCGCGCACTTGTGCACGTTTGGAGTCCGGACGGATTATACTGGCAGGCTCTGGTTTGAGCCAGATACTGGTATATGTTTTAGGGTTGCTTTTATCTCTCAGTATTCATGTTCCTCGGAACAAGGATGCAGGTGTGTATGCACGGTTATTTGAGGAAGAGGAAGAGGGCTTTCATTAGGGTTTCGGAACGGGTGCGTATGCACAGTTGACAGTCGTCTTTTTCCAAACCCTAATGGATTTATGTTATATCAATTAATAATATATAATAAAATGAAATTGTGTCATGGTTGGTTTTTATGTTGACTTGTTGACCATGGTTGAAGTTTTGACCATCATCATTACAAAAGAAAGATGCTCTTTGATTCTAGCAAATTCATTTAATGTTTGAAATGATAATGGTTATTCTTAAACTTTCCATCAACCTTTTCATTTTCATTATTATTATTATTTGATAATTCTTTTGCTTTATGTTATGGTTGCAAAAGAAAAAGAGCTCACTTTATCATAACAACTCTCTCTCCTCACTTCATCTTCTTCTTCCTCTAGCTAAAGAGAACCCTTCTCATGTGTTGAGAATCCTTCTCTTTAAAAAGAAAAGTAACCCCTAGTCACTCTCTACTCATTCTAGGTTCAAGGTTTAGCAAGCCGGAAACCCTAGTTCACTCAAAGATCGAGGAAGAGCCCAAAGGTCGAACCTTCGAGGTGGATCCATCTTCGACGGAAGAAGGCGACAAGAAGAGAACCATCAACCTCTACAAAAGTTTGAAGAAGAAGGAGTTCAAGTTTAGGTATAACCATCTTCATCCGAGTAGCTAAATCTCTTTAGCAAGTATGCTAGTTTTAGTTTAGTTAACGATCCCGACTTTGCTTAGTCCATGTTGCCCCTTGCGCTAAAAATTTGATTTTTATACCGTTTCCGCCTCCCCGTAAGAACCGGGGGTCACAACGTGGACTTACAGTGGTATCAGAGCCTAACTAAACTTAAACTAGCTTGGTAGTGAAGTGTAACGAAGTTCGGAACCGAAAAAATCACAAAACCGGAAAAACAAAACCCTAAGTTTCTGTTGAAATTTTTTCTGCTCTAAATGAAAAACTTTATACTTGTAAATTCGGCTCAGGGTTTTGTGTGAACACCCAAGAAAAACGTTGCCCTAATTCATTCAAACCGCCGCGCTTCCGCCGCACGAGGTAGGCATGTGCCGCGGAAGCGCCGCCGTTTGTCGTCTTCTGTGCATCGTTTTTCGTGCAGTGTGTATCTGTGTTGGTTTTGGGATTTTTGAAATATATTATATGTGCCCAGATTTTCCAGAAAAGAAATTTACTTTTGGGGTCCTATAATTCCGTATTTTTTTCCGAACTTCACTGCACTTTGACTATGATGGTTATATCTGTGATGCTTGCATGTATTGAACGTCGGCTAATCGCTATAAGACGATTGGTCGGGGTTATACATGATCTGTGTTTGATATTGGAATGTGTATTTGAATGTGTTGGACTGTCGCGGGTGAATAGCCGGGGTGGATGTGAGATGAGCTTTTGTTTTTCTTTCATTCATTGTAAATGTAAATTGATGTAATAATTATTATTTGTTTGGCCGCACAACCGGGTCGGGGTTGTAGCCGTCATTGTATAATTCTTTTTACTGTTTTTGCTCCTAGGATAGACCCATGGAGGGGTGCACAAACTGCCGGGTACTTGGCGGGTAGTTTGCCGCACCCGTAGGGGTCTTAGGTGGGGTATTTGGCTATTCACCGCGACCGTGTTATCCGCTTTTCGTTCCAGGCTCGAAAGGATTGCGGATTGCTAGTATATCCAATGTATTCATCTGTGATCTGTAATGTCTATCATTGCTTTCTATTTAGGCGTTGCTTATGTTTTACAGCCGCGCTAGCCCAGCCTCCGCTCTGTCGTTAGTTAAGAAACCTAACGAGTGATGACGGGACCCTGTGGCGATTGCGAATGGCATAAGCGTACGTCATATTTTGGTTGTTTTCTGCAATGGTAGGAATTAAATGATGGGACGCATTAAAAGAACTAATGCAAGAATATCACGCATTAAAAGAACTAATGCAAGATAATAAACCAAGTTAAAATCGTTGGAACACTTTCGAAAAACCACTCGGTTCTTTTCAAAACTAACTTTTAAATGCGGAGCTTGAGCCACTCCTTCTAAAAGCTATCTCATTCCATCGATTATATCAAGTTCACTACGTTCACGGCTTCGCCAAAACCATCCGTAGCCCTCCGTCGTTTCATATGAATATTCAACAGTATTCAAGCTGTGTTTGTTGGCCTTAGTCAAGGCACAGTGTTTGGTAGCTGGTGGGTATTCATATGTTGCATAGATAGAATGCGTTGGTTTGGGACAGTCGTATTGCCTTGTTGGCCATAGTCAAGGGTATATACGGGTGGGTTCAAATTAACCTGGATAACGACGGGAAGAACTTGACATGTGACTTATGATTTGTTGGCCTTAGTCAAGGTCATAAGAGCATGGGGCAAAAATCCACATCGGGAGTTTCACAAGTACTGAAACTTGCTAGATTTGCATACCATTTGGAGTGTGATGATTATGGTAGGATTCCTTCATTTTCGTTACGCGATGATATTTGGATCCCGATCCTACTGTGAGTATATGCTACTCCTCGGGAAATTTCTCACTAAACGATCAATGCTATAAACCTAGTAGGTGCCTAGAAAGGTGTTAGCGGGGCTACGCCCCCAGGGAAAAGAGGTTCTTAAATTAAGGAACTTCGCGAAAGCGTTGGAAAACCTCCCTCGAAGTACCGACACTAGCCTGGTTGAACGGTTAAGCAAGTATTGTACGGTGGGATTGATCCCGGCTAATTCTTCCTTTGTGGTTTGAGGAGGGATTCGAGAGACAGTGGGAGCCATCCTGTTTAGACAAATTAAAAACCATTCTAAACTTGCAAGAGCATCGTGCTAAAGTGTTTCTTCTCTCCCCCCTGCAGCGACCAAATTCGAAATGACTGGACTTAAGTTACTTCTAGATAAAAACATACTGACAGGGCCAAACTACAAAGATTGGCTCAGGAATGTCAAATTGGCAATCGCTTACGACAAGCTGGGGTATCTTCTTACCACCAAAGCTCCCCCCGTCCCAGGTCCCACCTCCAACGTCGCGGATAAGGAAATCCGTAAGACTTGGGAGATTGACAGCGCGAAGGCCAGGTGCCTCGTACTTGCCTCGATGGACAACGAACATCAGAGGAGGCACGAGAATATGGATTTGGAATCCATATTTCTTCATACAAAAGAACTGTATGGAGAGCAGTCTCTTATCGCAAGATACGAAGTGTCGAAGAAGTTATTTTCGACAAAGTTGGCCGTCGGATCATCGGTAGCGGACCACGTGCTTAAGATGATTGGCTACACTGAGGAGCTCGCGGAACTTGGGACCACGTTGGATAGTGAACTCTATACGGATTTAATTCTCCAGTCCCTTCCATCCACTTACGCCCAGTTTATACTGAACTTCAACTTACAAGAAAAGGAAGTTGAACTTTCAGAACTCCTCAACCTGCTGAGGAGCGCAGAGGGCACCCTACAGAAGAGTAGGGAAACACCCGCTTTGTTTGTAGGAGGATCTTCTTCCTCTAGGTCCAAGGCGAAAGCCAAGGGAAAGAGGAAGAAAGCCCCCGCCAAACCAAGAGGAGGTGTTAGTAAAGTGGGTACGAAGGGAAAGGAAAAGGCAACAAAGATTGCGGGGAAGCTTGCTGGAAAGGAAGAATGCTTCTATTGTCATAAGAGTGGACACTGGAAGAAAGATTGCAGGGCTTGGAAAGCCAGGACACAGGAACTGAAGCAGGTTGCGGCTTCAGCTTCAGGTGTGTATGTTATTGAAAACTGTCTTTCTATAAACTCTACTTCCTGGGTATTGGATACCGGATCAGGATCTCATATCTGTAATTCTTTGCAGGCGTTGAGAAATCGTAGATTTTTGAAGGCAGGTGACATGACCCTCAGAGTTGCGAACGGAGCTAGCATGGATGCTAAAGCCGTGGGGGACTATCACCTGGGAATGACAGATGGGCATGTTTTGGTTTTGCGTAATTTCTTTTTTGTACCCAACGCAACTTGTAATATCATTTCTGTATCTTTGGTTTCTAAAGAAGGTTATGAATTTGCGTTTGTAAGTAATGTTGTAAACATTCACCTTAATCAAGTTCTGATTGGGTCAGGTACACTGAGCAATGGTATATACGTATTAAACCAACCACAGATTTTCAATGTCCAGAATACACACAAAAGAAAGTCTCCAGATATCAATCAGGCTTTCTTATGGTATTGTAGACTGGGTCACATCAATGAGACACGGTTGACTAAGTTACATAAAGAAGGATACTTAGATCCGTTCGAGTATCAGTCTTATGCCACTTGTGAATCTTGTCTCATGGGAAAGATGACAAAGACTCCGTTTACTGGACACGGAGAAAGAGCGAGCGAGCTCTTGGGACTCATACACAGTGACGTGTGTGGTCCAATGTCTACACATGCGCGAAGCGGTTATTCATACTTCATTACTTTCACAGACGATTTTTCTAGGTATGGACATGTCTTCTTAATGAAGCACAAATCCGAGGCCTTTGAGAAATTTCGGGATTACAAGAATGAAGTTGAAAACCAAACAGGCAAAAGTATTAAGATTCTAAGATCGGATCGAGGTGGTGAATACTTGAGTGCCGAGTTCCTGGACTATTTAAAAGAGAATGGAATTCTCTCTCAGCGTACTCCTCCATACACTCCACAACATAACGGTGTATCGGAAAGGAGGAATCGAACCCTATTCGATATGGTTCGTTCCATGATGAGTAAGGCTGAGTTACCGCGATCTTTCTGGGGATATGCACTAGAAACAGCTGCACATCTCTTGAACCAAGTTCCTACTAAGACTGTGCCTACCACACCATATCAGATGTGGAGTGGGAAGAAACCCTGTCTTAAATCATTTAAGACATGGGGATGTCCGGCTTTTGTAAAAAAGCAGCATGCGGACAAGCTCGAGGCACGCTCAGTACAGTGCAAGTTTGTGGGATACCCAAAGAACTCCAAAGGGTATCTATTCTATTACGCAGAGGAGCAAAAAGTCCTTGTTTCTCGTCATGCCCACTTCTTGGAAACTGAGTTTTTGGAAAATCAGATAAGTGGGAGCGCAGTAGAACTGGATGAAATTCCAGAACCTCAGACTATTACTGAAAGCTTAGTGGAACCAGAGGGTTCAAAAGAACTGGACATTCCTACGCCACTCCGCAGGAGTAGTAGGCAGTCTCATCCGCCCGAGAGATACTACGGTTTTCTCATAGACGGGGATAGAGAGGATTGCATCATAGATTATGATGAGCCTACTAGCTTCCAGCAGGCCGTTCAGAGCGTTGACTCGGTAAAATGGCTGGATGCAATGCGGACCGAAATGGAGTCCATGTACACCAACAAAGTATGGACGTTGGACATTGCTCCAGACGGGGTAAAACCCGTAGGATGCAAGTGGATCTTCAAAAGGAAGATTGGTGTAGATGGACAGGTTGAGACCTATAAAGCTAGACTTGTAGCAAAGGGTTTCCGTCAAAGACCTGGCTTGGACTATGACGAAACCTTTTCTCCAGTGGCTATGCTGAAATCCATTCGGATCCTTCTTGCCATTGCTGCCTTCCACGATTATGAGATTTGGAAGATGGACGTAAAGACCGCTTTTTTAAATGGAAATTTAGAGGAGTGTGTCTATATGGATCAGCCAGAGGGTTTCATTCAGAGTGGGAGCAGCGGAAAGGTGTGCAAGTTGCTTAAGTCCATCTATGGACTAAAGCAGGCATCGCGGAGTTGGAACATCTGTTTTGATGAGACGGTCAAGGAATTTGGCTTTATCAAAAATCCAGATGAACCATGCATCTATAGTAGATTTGTAGCGAGAACTGTAGTATTCCTCGTTTTATACGTGGATGACATTCTCTTAATAGGAAATGACATTCCTATGCTACAATCTGTCAAAGGTTTCTTGTCACACAGCTTCTCAATGAAAGACCTGGGTGATGCCTCATACATCCTGGGGATCCGGATCCATCGTGATAGATCCAAGAGGATATTAGGACTTTCACAGTCCAGGTACATCGACACCATAGTGAAGAGATTCAGTATGGAAGATTCCAAGCGCGGTAACCTACCGGCTTGTCACGGGATCACCCTCTCTAAATAGATGTCTCCCAAGACTGATTTGGAGAGGGATCGCATGTCTATTATACCCTACGCTTCTGCGGTAGGCTCTATAATGTATGCGATGTTGTGTACCAGACCGGATGTAGCTTATGCACTGAGTGTAGTAAGCCGGTATCAGTCAAACCCTGGGGAGAAACACTGGATAGCAGTAAAGAACATTCTCAAGTACCTGAGGAGGACTAAGGAGATGTTCTTGGTGTATGGCGGAAAAGACCTCCAGATCGAGGCCTTTGCTGACTCCAGCTTCCAGAGTGACAAGGATGATTCCAAGTCCATGTCGGGTTTTGTCTTTACCCTCAATGGAGGGGCGGTGTGTTGGAAGAGTTCCAAACAGGAAACCGTTGCAGACTCGACTATGGAAGCGGAATACATCGCTGCATCTGATGCCGCAAAAGAAGCTGTCTGGATGAGGAAGTTCTTGAAAGAACTTCAGGTGGTTCCGTCCATTGTTGACCCAATACCTCTGTATTGCGACAACAACGGGGCTATAGCTTTAGCAAAGGAACCCAGGTCCCATCAGAGATCCAGGCACATCTTGAGGCGGTATCACCTGATCAGGGAGATCGTGGATCGCCAGGAGATCGAGGTTCGGAGGGTTGCTTCAGAAGAGAACACTGCAGATCCATTCACCAAGGCCCTACCCCAGACTCAGTTCGAGCGGCTGATCGAGATGATAGGTCTTCGATACGCCAGTACATGGCCTTAGTGCAAGTGGGAGATTGTTAGTGTATATGCCCTAGAGGCCATTACTGTATCATACTAGTTTGTATATTACTTGATGGAAGCTTGGGATATTCACCTTGTATAAACAATCTTGCTCAATATAGTAGTATGCTACTTGGTTTGTTTCTACTTCAATGTGTACTTGTGTTTATTTTACTATATCACTTATACGCATTAGTGGAGCCCTTAGGATCTTTTGCTTGATTACCAGCGTTGTGATGGCAGTCACACTAGTGGGGGCTGGGTAATCTATAAGCACATCCTTATACAGGTCCCTGGTCGCAGGACTATCGAGACAGGGCATCGATACTCCGGAGTAGACTAGCGTATGCGCTTCTCATCCCAGTGTGGGAGATGGTCTGTCCCACAGCCATCAGTACGTCGTAGTGGAGATAGTATACGGGTGCTCGTTGGGTTACGAGTACACTGGACAGGACTCGTCGGGAACTGACAGGTTGGTATTATACCTATCGTCAGTTATCAGTTCCCAGGTGACATGAGTACAGCTTAGTCCGCTGACTTGACACTGCCACTTCGCCTCGAGTGTGTTCCCACTGCATTTTGATCACTACCCTACCACGGCTCAAAGGAGTCGTGCAAACAGGTGGTGGTTGGGTGCAGTCCCGAAGCACTTGGAGGCAGTGACGGTTAGACAGGATTCGTCTCTCCCGGTATTGGGGGTTGACATCGCGCTGTGTCTAGGAGAGCCATTACACGAGTATTCCCTGGCCAGGGCAAGCGAGATATACTGGTAGGTTTCCAGTGTTATCTCAGGGTGTTTTGGGCTTCACTCCGACACGACTTGTACCGCTATTGGGGGACTGACATTTTACCGCCCCCTAGGCCCGACATGCGATGTATCAGACGAACAGACCGGACTGTACGGAGAATGTCATATTCAGACTCAGTAGGAGTTCCGATGGGGTTTCACCTCGTCAGCCTTCTTGTCGGCATCTACCTGGGGACCGTTACGCACAGCTAGTGCCGCTTGCGGTCTGTGGTTAAACCCACTGCCAGCGTAGTGTCGAGTCTTTAGAGTCCCACACAGAGGGTATTCGCCTCTGGGCAAAACAGAGTAGAGGTCGCATGGTTTTGCGACAGGGTTCGTTCTCATCCGCGCACTTGTGCACGTTTGGAGTCCGGACGGATTATACTGGCAGGCTCTGGTTTGAGCCAGATACTGGTATATGTTTTAGGGTTGCTTTTATCTCTCAGTATTCATGTTCCTCGGAACAAGGATGCAGGTGTGTATGCACGGTTATTTGAGGAAGAGGAAGAGGGCTTTCATTAGGGTTTCGGAACGGGTGCGTATGCACAGTTGACAGTCGTCTTTTTCCAAACCCTAATGGATTTATGTTATATCAATTAATAATATATAATAAAATGAAATTGTGTCATGGTTGGTTTTTATGTTGACTTGTTGACCATGGTTGACTTGTTGACCATGGTTGAAGTTTTGACCATCATCATTACAAAAGAAAGATGCTCTTTGATTCTAGCAAATTCATTTAATGTTTGAAATGATAATGGTCATTCTTAAACTTTCCATCAACCTTTTCTTTTTCATTATTATTATTATTTGATAATTCTTTTGCTTTATGTTATGGTTGCAAAAGAAAAAGAGCTCACTTTATCATAACAACTCTCTCTCCTCACTTCATCTTCTTCTTCCTCTAGCTAAAGAGAACCCTTCTCATGTGTTGAGAATCCTTCTCTTTAAAAAGAAAAGCAACCCCTAGTCACTCTCTACTCATTCTAGGTTCAAGGTTTAGCAAGCCGGAAACCCTAGTTCACTCAAAGATCAAGGAAGAGCCCAAAGGTCGAACCTTCGAGGTGGATCCATCTTCGACGGAAGAAGGCGACAAGAAGAGAACCATCAACCTCTACAAAAGTTTGAAGAAGAAGGAGTTCAAGTTTAGGTATAACCATCTTCATCCGAGTAGCTAAATCTCTTTAGCAAGTATGCTAGTTTTAGTTTAGTTAACGATCCCGACTTTGCTTAGTCCATGTTGCCCCTTGCGCTAAAAATTTGATTTTTATACCGTTTCCGCCTCTCCGTAAGAACCGGGGGTCGCAACATGGACTTACAGATTCCATCTCAGATCGCTAAGCATCCAGCCATTCTTACAGAGTCTTACTCCTGATGGCCAGCTCGAAACTAGTTGGGTCATCATCTCATGTGCATTCCTCGCTCCCACTGTCATAGAGAAACCGAAGTATCTCTCAGGTGGGTGAGGAACCCTACTAGATCGGCGGAGAGGCTGAGGTTCGTTGGTTTCCACTGAATCCTCTGGTTGTACCAAATCATACTGTAGTTTGTATAGCTGGAACACTTCCAGTTCTACATAACAGACCTTGTCTCGAGCTTGTCCGGATTATGCTTTTAGACATAGCCCGGACAACCCCAAATCTTAACTAACTTAAGATATGGGCTCTTCCCTTTCCATATCACATATGAAGTGGTAGGCAACTGATTTGATTTGAACCCTATTCAATAGGTATGCAGCTTCTCAAGTGCATAACTCCCAAAAGGAAATAGGTAACTCAGCAGTACTCATCATAGAGCACACCATATCAAATAGGGTGTATCTGCTCCGCCCCGATATACCATCGTGCTATGGTGTATACGGAGGAGTAATGCTGAGAGAGAATCTCATTCTCCTTTAGAATAGTCCAGGAATTCCGTACTCAAGTATTCTCCTCCCTGATCACATCAAAGGACATAATACTTATACCCGTATTGGTTCTCTACTTCTAACTTATATTCTGTGAATATCTCAAAAGGTTCGGACTTATGTTTCAACAGAAACGTATGTCTGAATCTTGAGAGATTATCAGAGAATGTAATGAAGTATAAAGAACCGGTCCTGGCATGTGTAGACAGGGGACCTACATACATCAACATGTATCAATCCCAAGAGTTCATTAACTCTTTCTCTGTTTCCAATAAACGGAGCTATGGTCATCTTATCTTTGTGACATGAATGGCAAGTTTCACAAGATGTAAATTCAAAGTGATTTAAATATGCATCTTTATGTAACTTAGCTAGTCGGGTCGCATTGATATGACCTAGTCTACAATGCCTCAAGAAGGATCCGTTCATTTCTGAACTCTTCCTCTTGTGTGTGTTCTGTATACTAAAGAACTGTAGTTTGATTTAGAACGTCAATGCTTTTAGATAACGTGCCTGAACCGATCAACTTTTGATATAGGAAATGTTCAAAACATTACCCGACAATACAAAATTATATCGTTTCTTTACTAATAAAGAGACTGATATGATTTTGTATATCAGGTTCGGTATCTAATAACATTCGTTCAGAATCAATGTATTGTAATACAGGGTGACAGTGACCAACAGACTTGGCTGCAACACTTGCCCCGTTTTCTGCCTCATGAAACTTATCACCCGTTCTCAGTTCTCTACCTATCTGTAGCCCTATGTAACATATTACATATCTGGGGTCCTGATCTGGTATCACATACCCAGGATGTAAAGGATACTGAGAAACAGTTCTCTGTAATAAACACACCCGAAGATGATGCATCAACATGCACTCTCTTCGTTTGGGCGGCACGGGAAATCTGGTATTCCCCAATTTCCTACTCTGTCTTATAACAATTATGAGTTGGAGCGGGACCAACGTTCCCCAGCTCAGTATAACAAGCGGGTTTGGTCAATATTCCGTTTTATTATCTTGATTAAGGCATGACATGGTCGCTACCAGGAGAGAGAGAGAAGAAATCACTCAGCGTGCGCTCTTGCAAGAATAGATTGGTTATTATTTTATCTAATCAGGATGGCTCCCACTGCTTTTTATCAAATCTTCCTTCAAACCCTAAAAGGAAAGACTAGCCGGGATTAATTACACACTACAAGTTCGCCAATCTTTCAGCCAGGCCAGTGTCGGTACTTTGAGGGAGGTCCCCCGTGCTTTCGCACGAACTTAATTAATGTAAAACCTCATTTTCCCAGAGGCGTAACCTCGTTAACACCTTTCTAGACACCTACTGGATCGGCTAATTGTAATGTATAAAACTCTCCCAGGAGTAACAATTACTCACAGCGGGTATCGGGATCCAACTATCTCATAGAAAGTATGCAATCTCATTGCAAATTTCAACACTTGAAATTCCCGATAATATTTTGCCCCGAACGATCTATGACCTTGACAAGGTCAACAAACCATAGACCGCAAGTCAAGTTCTACCCGTCATTTCTTGATTGAATCAAACCCACCCGCACGACCCTTGACAAGGTCAACAAGGCCGCACGACTACCCTAACCCAATCTGCATCATATGCATAAGCAGATAAATACTAGTTAGCTACCGCACACTGCGCCTTGACAAGGTCAACAAGCGCAGCACGAATACTAAACAGGATTTATCTGAAATGACGGAGGGCTACGACAGGTTTTTCTGAAAACCTATTGCGTAATGAACTTGATATCGTTGTAGGATCGAATGAATTTTGAAATGGAGTGTTTTTGAGGCTTTTCCAGTTTTGCTAAAGGAGTCACTCCCGGTGAAGGGATCGTCGGTCCTTTCCTCGTCGAATGAGGTGCGGGATATATCATATATATCACTGTGCAAAGCAAAAACACTTAAAAGCAATCAAAATACAAACCGAGTGTGTAGCATCTGCCAGTTATTGCTAAAGGAGTCATTCCCGGTGAAGGGATCTCGGTCCTTTCCTCATCGAATAAGGTGCAGGATATATCACATATACCTCTGTGCAAAGCAAGAACTGTAGCTACCTGTTTTATTTTGAAATTCGATTCTACAACATCTTAGGTTTCTTTTATTTTCATTAATCACATTAATGAAATCCCATCATTTAAGTACCTAAACATCACAGATAAATACGACGTACACTTATGCCATCCGCATTCGCCTCGATGTCCCCTCGTGCACCGTTAGGTTAGGTAACTAACGGCAGAGCAGGGCAGGGCTAGCACGGGTGTAAAACATAAGTAACATCTATATAATATATCATATATACTATATACTGTATCTATCATAGAACATCACATGATCACATCACAGATATCGCAGCAGAAGAATCATATGAAATATTGGATATACTAGGACGTCCGTGTTTTCAATACGAGCCAGTATAAAAAACGGATTCCACGGTCGCGATGAATAGCCAAACCCACACCCCTAGACCCCTACGAGAGCGGCAAGCAACCCTACCAATTCTAGAGTTAGGAGACCCGGACTCGACTCCTCGAGTTGGTCTCCCACTGGACTCCAGAACCCGGTTACTTGTACTCCCCTCCTTGGGTCTATCCTAGTGCGGAAAAGTAAATAATATACAAAGGGTGACAACTTCCGCAACCTCGAAGCGCCCCAATAAAAGAATATTACATACAAGTTTTTACATGAATGAAAATTGAAAACACTCATCTCACATAAAAACCCCCGGCTATTCAAACACGACGATCCAATATAACATATCCAGCAACACATAACATCACATGTCATCAACGTAAGTAAATATGCGCATCCCAATTGTCGTTGACATATAGCAACGAAACCGGCGATATCACATATTACACTTACGGTCACAGAAAAGAAAGTGTAAAACTACAACAGTTGGAATCCGCAACCTCCTCAGACATCGCATGCCTGACCAAATGAATTACTTAGACATCGCATGCCTAACAATTATAAACCCCGCATTTTAGTCTCAAAATCGAAAACACTTTTCAATATTAAGTCGGGCAATTCAACAAGATTCCCGACATCCTGATCGAATGCTCGTCGCAAACTACAGTAGGCGGCCGCACCCCCGATACCGTCGACAAAGTGCACCAAGGCGGAACACCGCTACCGCGAGCACCCGAACGGATGCTTTCGGCGACGGGGTTCTCCTACAGTCACTTGGTCGGGGCTATGGGGTGAGGCTGTCTATTAAGTTTACCCGACGAGTATCCGCGTACGCTACGTGATTGCGACGGACTTTTGATCACATCAAAATTCCGTGGCAACCGATCATTCGAGACTAAATTGCTACGTTTATAACATTCATTTAGTTATCTCATAACTATTTATGAATTCCAATTATTGTATCCCATTCCAGATAATTAGAAAATGTTAAACTTTCCGATTGAACATTCGAACACCCAAGTTTTCCCGATACAGATCAACACATGAAACAAGTCTAACAACATTCCGTTCGTGCCTCAGTACCAACGGTCCAGCCGTAGAAAGGTCAAGCCAACGCCTCACATGTGGCACGCCGTACTGCCCCAAACCCTAAGGTTCAAAGGGCAGTTCAAGACGGTCACATAATCGAGTTAAGGTTTGTTGTCTTCTAGAGGGTCCATCGCGTTACTTGCACTACTTAGAACGTCGTTAAACTGCGGAAAAATCCAACACTTAGAAATTTCCCGACAGGGGAAAAATTGGGTATTTATATCCGGTCGAACTTTTTAACATATTCTAAAATTTATCCGGAAAGCCACACAGACAAAATCTGATATCCCGATCGAAACACCGAATCCCCAAAACAACTGCAGAAAATACAACTCTGGAAAAATATTAAAAACATCCAGAACACACAAGAAACACTATAGAAAACAACTGAAGGAAAAACACACCCTGATCATCACAGACGGCCGCGGAACCGCCGCAAAATGGGGGTCAACGCCGCGGTTCCGCGGTCGTACTGTTGAATCAGGTTTTCGTTTTCTCCAGTTTTTCTTAGAATTTCCTGCACATTTCTCTGCATATTTTTTATTCCAAAAATTCCACAATTTACAGAAATGTCCAGAGAGCAAGTTAAGGGTTTGGGTTTCGGGTCGATCGGACTTCAAATTCCGTCTGGATTTCGCCTAAGGCTCTAGCTAGGCTCTGATACCACTGTAGGGTCCCTAGGCACCCTAGTGAGGTCTCGCAAGGCATCGAACATGCCAATTTAAAAAAAATCTAGGTGCCGAGAGACCCGACTACGGATCGTTTGCTAGAAATCTAGGCGAAAAAGCTAACTAGTTAACAATTAACTAAGGGAATACGGAAATACAACCTTTGTAGATCCGTTTGTCCACCTCCATAGCTCCGCAACGAAGTGCCTTCGCTGTCCATAGCAAGTCCCGGGCTCTAGCGTCGGCTTCATCGGAGAATGGACGGGCTAGGTCGTCGACGACGTGCCGAAGATGATCTACGTCGAAGCATCGCAAGATCAAGCTCCACCTTCACCAAGCCATGAAAACTTGTGAAGGAAACACACTCTACTACTTGGCAAGAGGTAGAGGATGAAGAAATAGGAAGTGGGTAGACTTTAGAATTGGATTTCTCACTTATTTGCATCAATCACCATTGATGACCACAAGCTTCTTCAAAGAAGAAGATGAAGAAGAAGATGAAAGTTATGATAAGATTAATTTAAAAATAGATAATAAATTGAACACTTATCATAATCTTAACCTTAGTTAAGTGTAGATAATTAACCAAGGTTGGGTTGAGTGGTTAGGGTTAAGGATGAGAACAAAAAGGTCAATTAGTCAAAGCTTCATGAAACTTCAACTAAAGACAAATGAAGCCACCATTCATTTATCTTTCAATTTATTCAAAATGAATAAATAAATAAGATAAATGAATAAGTAAAAACCCTAATCAACAACTAAACCAAGGTTAATTCTTTACACTTAACCTAAAAAGCATGTATCATCAAACATGATACAATCTTGTGTACAAAAGTATATCACATATACAATGTGCACAAACCAGGTGAGAAAATCCATTTAAAGTGAACCAATACTAGTTAATGCAAAGTAATATATCAAATATATAATTATGCATTAAATCATTAAATCAACACTTGATTTAACGATCCGGTCATATCGCATACAACCGACTAATATCCAATGTATCGGTTTATCGAATCAATCCTCGATTCGATAACTAGGTTATATCGCATACAACCATTCGACACATTCGTCGCGAGAATGGAATACGGTATCACATACACGAATCATTCTCGGTCCCGCACATATCTCATATGCGCTCCTATTTCGTTTCGCTTGAGCCAGGAAACCTCTGTGTAGGACTCTAAAGACTCGTCAATACGCCGGCAGCAGATGATGATCATATCAAACACCCACAAGCCGCAAGCGGTCTGCTAAACGTAACGGCCACCCGGGTATTGAGCGATCTGAAGATCGACGAGCAAGCCCGCTCACACTCCAGTGAATCCAACCAGTAACACTACCGTACAGTCCGGTCTGATCGTCTGATATGTCGCATATCTTGCCTAGGGGTGGTAAACGTCAGACCCCAATAGCTCGATAAGTCGTGTCGATATGAGGCTCATAACGGGTCGAGAAACTACTGGTAACACTTACCAGCAATTCTCTGAGCAGCCCTGGCCAGGGACTTCCTGTTATAGCCAATCGAACACAGCGCAACATCAACCCCCTATACCGGGAGAGACGAATCCCCTCCTATCGCTCATTGCCTCCATGTGACTCGGGACTGTACCCAAAAACCACCGTTTTGCACGCCCTCTTGGACGTGGTAAGATGGAAATCAAAGCACAGTGGGAACCACACAAGACTCTATGACGATCTCGGGTCAACAGACTACTCTGTACCAGTGTCACCAGAGAACTGCCATCTGACGTGAGGTATAATACCATCTGGGAGTTCTCGGCGAGTCCGTCCAGTGTACCCAGTCTCTACTGAGCACCCGTATATCATCTCTGATGTCAAACACCGATGGATATGGGATCATCCATCGCCCATCTGTATGGGTCGAGAAGGTATACGCTAGTCTACTCTGGTATATCGATGCCCCGTCTCGATACACCCACGACTAGGGACTTTGAAGGATGTACTTATGGACTACCATGTCCCCACTAGTATGATCCGCATCATAGTCCAGGTAGTCAAGCACACATCCTAAGGGCTTTACCAACATGTAACAGAGAGACAATCAGTATACACGTTAAGGTAAAGTTCAACCAGATAGCATACAATCATGTCGAGCAAGAAAGTCATCCCTATATATATCCCAGCATCCACTACAATATACATCCTATGTACAGTAATGGCCTCTAGGGCATACATATAACTAACATGGGCTACACTCCGACACGACTTGTACCGCTTTTGGGGGTCTGACTTTTACCAACCCCCTAGGCCCGCCATGCGATGCTCATAGACGAACGGACCGGACTGTACGGATATTGTCACTGACAGGCTCAGTAGGGTTGTCATGCTGAGTTCGCTCACAGACGTCCCTTTTGGTCAATACCTGGTGGCCCGTTATGTATTGGCTTATACTTCTAACGTGCTAGTGGTTAAATCCACAACCAAGGTGTTGACGAGTCTTTAGAGTCCCCCACATTCTGTTACTCAAGCTTTCGGGCGAAAGGTTGTAGAGGCCGTATGGAGATATGGCAAGGTCCGATCCGATACGTGCGGTATTGCACGGATCAGGATCGGACAGCTTGTACTACAGGCCGTATGGATATATGGCAGGGTTCGATCAGATACGTGCGGTATTGCACGCATCAGGATCGAACAGATATTACTAGCCGGCTTTGGTATAAGCCGGATCCTAGTATAGTACAGTGTAGATTTTGTCTCATTGCATTTATATTTCGGTCGAAATACAGATGCGGGTGTGTATGCACAGTATCGGGGTTTTCCTGTAATTTATTACGGGACCAGTTTTATGGAGTTGCCAGTTTGTTTTTTGTTTCGGCCGATTTCCTTTGTATCGTTCATTGGCCGAAGTTTGGTGGAGGAGGGCTTATTTGCATTGTTGCAAATAAGTGTTTGTGGAGGGGGTCTTTGCATGTTTCCTTGGATCATGATGGTGCACCATTCTTTTGACCTTGACTTCTTCTATCATGATGGTTTCATGATGGAGCCCATCCATTGACTTGATCACTTCATGATGGCTTGACATTGTAAGCATCATGGTTGTTGATGATTAGTGTGTTGAGTGTGGTTTTGGTGTTAGTGATCATGTTCTTTCATGATATCTTTTGATTCCTCTCACTTGCAAAATGAGACTTCTCCACTCATTCTTTTGGTGATCTCCCTCATTCCCTCCCCTCCTATGTCCATGGCCGGCCTCCCCCTTTAGTGGGCTGTCCAAAATTTTGAGGGTGGGATTTTGCTTCATTTCATGTTGCAAAATTCCCACAAGTTCAATCCAAAAAGCCTCAAGTTCAATTCCTCCACAAATGGCAATTCCACGACCCCAAAAATGAGACTTCTTCACTACACATTCTACAGCGAATCTTGGGCACGTCGACTAGCCAGCTTCGTGCCCGAGTTGCCTCGGCATTGAGGTGGGAGCCCGTAAAAGAAGTAGGCGATGTGGTGCACTTCCGGCGACGAGGAGGAGACGGGACATTCCGCAGGAGATCGGGACGATGACGAGAAGACCGGAGGACTTGGATCAGTCGGTATATCTCTCTTCCCCATCTTGTAGTTAGCTAGGACTAATTAATGGTTCGATCCGGGTATTAGTGCGCGGCGGTTTGCCAGTTCAAGTAAAATTAAAGTTTATCACCGCTTCCGCATTTGGCCGTCGGATTGACGCCCGGGGCGCCGCCGTGCACTTACAGTATCATATACGCTAGTCAACTCTGGTATATCAATGCCCCGTCTCGATATACCTACGACTAGGGACTTTCCAGGATATGCTTATAAACTACAGATGTCCCACTAGTATGATCTCCATCATAATCACAGTAGTCAAGCCGATATCCTCAGGGCTTTATCAGCATGTACGAATGAATAAAAGCATGATCAAATCAACATGTCAGATAAAGAAGAACCAGATAGCATACTATCATGTCGAGCAAGAATGTAAACTGAATATATATATATACATGTATATATACATCCACTATCATATAATGGCCTCTAGGGCATACATATTTCCAACACAGAATTGGTAGGGTCGCTTGCCGCTCTCGTAGGGGTCCAGGATGTGGGTTTGGCTATTCATCGCGACTGTGGAATCCGTATTTTCTATTATTGGCTAAATACTAAATACGGACGTCCTAGTATATCCCACATTATATCTATGTTTCTGCTGCCTGTGTTCTGTGATATCTGAGACGAATGATATATTATATATGAGATATATAGTAGACGTTGCTTATGTTTTACACCCGCACTAGTCCCGTCCCGGTATGCAGTTAGTTAAGTAACCTAACGGTGCATAACGGAACATTGCAGCGAATGCGGATGGCATAAGCGTACGTGTTATTTTCGTTTCTTTTCTGTGATTGGCTTTAGGACTTAAATGATGGGATTACATTAATATGATTAATGTAAAGAAAATAAACCTAAAAAGATGTTGTAGAATCGGATTTGAAAACCACTCGGCTATTTATGAAAAAGCTATATTTCAAAACAGCGGAGCACAAGCCACTCCTTTTGAAAACTATTTGATTCTACAACGATATCAAGTTCAAAGCGTTAAAGATTTTCTTAAAAATCATCCGCAACCCTCCGTCATTTTAGGAAGTAGAGTACTTAGTATTCATGCTACGTTTGTTGACTTTAGTTAAGACGTAGTGTACGGTAGCTAAGTGATGTCTTCCTACATTGCATATGATGCAGATTAATTAGGACATTCATACAACTTTGTTGACCATAGTTAAGGGTCATGTGAGTGGGTCTAATTAATCAAGAAATGACGGGCAGAACTTGACTGGTACTTATGATTTGTTGACCTTAGTTAAGGTCATAAGTACTAGGGGTAAAAACCACATCGGGAATTTCAATAGTTGAAATTTGCAATGAGATTGCATACCTTCCATCTGATGGTTGGATCCCGATCCCACTGTGGGCAATAGTTGCTCCTAGGAGAGTTTTACAGTTTACAATTAGCTAACTCATTAAGTGTCTAGAAAGGTGTTAACGGGGCTACGCCTCTGGGAAAACGAGGTTTACTTTAATTAGGTCCGTGCGGAAGCACGGGGAACCTCCCTCAAGTACCGACACTGGCCTGGCTGAATGGTTAGCGAAGTTGTAGACTGTAATTAATCCTGGGTAGTTTTTCTTTTTAAGGTTTGAAAGAAAAACTCGATTAAAGCAGTGGGAAACATCGATTGGACAAGATAATAACCAATCTGATCTATGCAAGAGCTTTCGTTGAGTGTATTCTTTTCTCTCTCTTAATGGCAGATACCCATAACTGGACTCAAGCTTCTACTAGATAAAAACAAACTGAATGGGACCAATTATAAAGACTGGCTGAGGAATTTGAAAATAGCCTTGACTTATGATAAAGTATCATATGTCCTCACGGCTTCAGCCCCGCCCACCGCAGGTCCAAAATCTTCAGTTGCGGATATTGAAGTCCGCAAGACATGGGACGCTGACTGTGCCACGGCCAAATGCCTCGCGCTTGCATCGATGGACAATACACATCAAAAGCAGCACGAGAATATGGACATTCAAACCATATTGCTCCATACAAAGGAGTTGTATGGAGAGCAATCCCGTGTATTACGATACGAAGCATCAAAGAAATTGTTTCAGATGCGAATGGCCCCTGGCACACCAGTAGGAGACCATGTTCTGAAGATGATAGCTCTTATAGAAGAGCTTGAGGACCTTGGATGGACGATGGACAATGAACAATATACGGATATTATTCTGCAGTCCCTCCCCTCCACCTTTTCTCAATTTATAGTGAACTTCAACATGCATAACATGGAGAAGGAACTACCTGAACTCCTTAATATGTTAAGGAGTGCAGAGAGCACTATGAAATCAGTAAAAACTCCCGTTATGACTGTTGGACAGTCTTCCTCTTCTCGCCCAAAAGCTAAGGCCAAGGGAAAGAAAAAGAAGAAGCCCACCAATCCTAAGGGTGGAGTTAAAAAGGTGAAGGGAAAGGAAAGTCCAAAACTGGAGACTCGGGGAAAGGGGGATGTTTTCATTGCCACAAGACAGGACATTGGAAGCGCAACTGCACGGAGTACTTAAATCTCAAGAAGAAGTATGGGGATGCTTCCGCTTCAGGTGTGTTTGTGACAGAAAACTGTTTTTCAATAAACTCTGCTTCCTGGGTATTAGATACCGGTTCAGGTTCTCACATTTGCAATTCTATGCAGGGGTTGAGAAATAGCAAGGTTTTGAAGACAGGTGATCATACTCTCCGCGTTGGAAATGGTTCCAATGTACATACAGTCGCAGTGGGAGAGTATCACTTGGGGTTGCCATCTGGGTGTATATTGGTTTTGAACCCATGTTATTTTGTACCAAGTATTCTATGTTATATAATATCTGTTTCTTTGTTAGACAATGAAGGATATAACTTTATATTACAGAACAATGTTATGAACATTCACCTAAATCAAATGTTGGTTGGGTATGGTACGCTTAATAACGGGATATACGTCCTAAATCAACATACAGTTTTCAGTATACAACACACTAATAAAAGAAAACATTCATAATTAAATGAAGCTTTTCTTTGGCACTGTAGACTTGGTCATATTAACAAAACAAGACTAAACAAGTTACACAAATATGGATATTTAAACCCTTTTGAATATAAATCTTATGCGACTTGCCAGTCTTGTATCAAGGGTAAAATGACTAAAACTCCGTTTACCGGACACGGAGAAAGAGCTACCGAGCTCCCAAGACTCATACATAGTGATGTATGTAGGCCAATGTCTACACAGGCTAGAGGCGGTTTTTCTTACTTCATTACTTTCACTGACGATTTCTCAAGATTCGGTCATGTATTTTTATTAAAGTACAAATTCGAAGCTTTCGAGAAATTCACTGAATATAAACAAGAAGTAGAAAACAAACCGGCTTAAGTATCAAGATGCTTCGATCAGATCAAGGTGGAGAGTATCTCAGTATGGAATTTGCAAACTTCCTAAAAGAGAATGGGATTCTCTCTCAGCTCACTCCTCCTTACACACCACAGCACAACGGTGTGTCAGAACGACGGAATCGGACCCTATTAGATATGGTCCGTTCCATGATGAGTGATGCTGAGTTACCCGTCTCATTTTGGGGGCATGCATTGGAGACTGCAGCGTTTCTACTAAACAGGGTTCCAACCAAAACCGTGTCTACCACGCCATATGAGATATGGCATGGGAAGAGACCATCTCTTAAGAGAATTAAGATTTGGGGTTGCCCGGCCTATGTTAAAAAGCAAAATCTGGACAAACTCGAGAAACGGTCAGTCATGTGTAATTTTGTGGGGTATCCAAAGAATTCTTATGGATATCTATTCTACCACAAAGAGGAACAAAAAGTCTTTGTTTCTTAGTATGCCACATTCTTGGAAAAAGAGTTTTTCACAGATAAAGATGATGGCAAGGTGGTGGATCTAGAAGAGGTTCTAGAGACACACACTACAAATGACGATTTGGTTGAACCGGTTGTTGCAATAGAAACTGAGGAACCTCGGCCACTCCGTAGGTCTGGTAGGACTTCTCGCCCACCGGAGAGATACTAAGGTTTCCTCATTGATGGTGACGGAGAAGACTGCATCATGGATGAAGATGATCCTACCAGTTTTCAGCAAGCTATCACGAGTGGAGACTCTGTGAAGTGGCTGGATGCCATGAGATCCGAAATGGAGTCTATGTACACCAACAAAGTATGGAATTTGGACGTTGTACCCCCTGGGGTAAAACCTGTGGGGTGCAAATGGATCTTTAAAAGAAAAATTGGTGCAGATGGGTAGGTGGAAACCTATAAGGCAAGACTTGTGGCGAAGGGTTTTCGTCAAAGACCAGGTTTGGACTATGACGAGACTTTTTCTCCCGTAGCCATGCTTAAATCCATTCGGATCCTACTTGCTATTGCTGCTCACTATGAATATGAAATCTGGCAGATGGACGTTAAAACGGCATTTCTAAATGGAAATTTAGAAGAATGCGTTTATATGGATCAGCCAGAGGGCTTCATTGACAGTGGGAGCAGCAGGAAAGCATGTAAGTTGCTTAAATCCATATATGGGTTAAAGCAAGCATCACGGAGTAGGAACATCTGTTTCGATGATGTCATCAAAGAGTTTGATTTCATCAAAAATCCAGATGAACCTTGTGTTTATAAGAAGGCTATAGGGAGAGCTGTCACATTCCTCGTATTGTACGTAGACGACATTCTTCTGATAGGAAATGATATTCCTATGCTACAGTCGGTCAAATCTTTCTTATCACTAAGGTTCTCCATGAAGGACCTGGGTGATGCCACATACATTCTGGGCATAAGGATCTATAAGGATAGATCCAAGAAGTTATTGGGATTGTCCCAAACCAGGTACATCAACACCATCCTAAAAAGGTTTAGTATGGAAGACTCCAAGCGGGGTGCCTTACCCGCTTTCCATGCGGTCATTCTCTCCAAGAACTCTTGCCCAAAGACCGATGAAGAGAGAGCTCGCATGAGCATTATACCCTATGCTTCGGCAGTAGGATCTATAATGTATGCGATGTTATGTACACGCCCAGATGTAGCTTATGCACATAGTGTTGTAAGCAGGTATCAATCCAACCCAGGGGAGAACCACTGGACAGCTGTGAAGAACATTCTTAAGTACTTACGAAGGACTAAAGAATTGTTCTTGGTGTATGCTAATGGAGATCTCCAAATGGAGGCCTTTACCGATTCGAGCTTCCAGAGCGATAAGGACGACAGCAAATCTATCTCTGGGTTTGTATTTACCCTCAATAGAGGGGCGGTAAGTTGGAAGAGTTCCAAACAGGATACCGTTGCAGACTCTACGTTGGAAGCTGAGTACATTGCTGCGAATGATGCCGCCAAGGAAACCGTCTGGATGAAGAAGTTCATCTCGGAGCTAGGAGTAGTTCCAACCATTATTGATCCAATACCTTTGTATTGTGACAATAATGGGGCTATGGCGTTGGCCAAGGAGCCCAGGTCCCATCAGCGGTCCAGACAAATCCTGAGGCGCTTTCATTTGATCCGGGAGATAGTAGATCGCCGCGAGATCGAGATTAAGAGAGTAGACACAAAGAATAACGCCGCGGATCCATTCACTAAGGCCCTCCCTCAGCCGCAGCATGAGCGACTTTTGGAGATGTTGGGTTTGAGATACGCCAATAACTGGCCTTAGTGCAAGTGGGAGATTGTTGGATATATGTATGCCCTAGAGGCCATTATATGATAGTGGATGTATCTGTACATGTATATATATATTCAGTGTACATTCTTGCTCGACATGACAGTATGCTGTCTGGTTCTTCTTTATCTGACATGTTGATTTGATCATACTTTTATTCATTCATATATGCTGATAAAGCCCTGAGGATATCGGCTTGACTACTGTGATTATGCTGGAGATCATACTAGTGGGACATCTGTAGTTTATAAGCATATCCTGGAATGTCCCTAGTCGTAGGTATATCGAGACGGGGCATTGATATACCAGAGTAGACTAGCGTATATGATACTAGACCCATACGATGGGCGATGAATGTTCCCACATTCATCGATGTTTGACATCGAGATCATATACAGGTGCTCAGTGGTGACTGGGTACACTGGACGGACTCACCGAGAACTCCTATATGGAATTATATCTATCGTCGGATAGCAGTTCTCAGGTGACACTAGTGCAGGTTAGTCTGTAGACCCGAGATCGTCATAGAGTCTTATGTGCTCTCTCGCTGTACTTTGATTACCACCCTACCACGGCTCTACTGAGTCGTGCAAACAGGTGGCCGTTGGGTACAGTCCCGAGACACACGAAGGCGATGAGCGATAGGAGGGGTTTCGCCTCTCCCGGTATTGGGAGTTGATGCTGTGCTGTGCTCGACTGGTTATATCAGTAAGTCCCTGGCCAGGGCTACTGAGATTTACTGATAAGTGTTATTAGTAGTTTCTCGATCTGTTATAGACCATTCACCGGCACGACTTATTGAGTTATTGGGGTCGACGTGACCATCCCTAGGCTCGATATGCAGCATATCTAACGAAGAGACCGGACTGTACGGTAGTGTTGCCGGTTGGCTCGACGGGAGTTGTAGCAGGTTCGCTTGTTTTCTTCTGATCGCTAAATACCCGAGTGGCCGTTACGTTTAGCTGACCGCTTGCGTCTTGGGGGTGCTTGATATGATCATCACCCACTGTCGGCGTATTGACGAGTCTTAGAGTCCCACAAAGGAGTTAGCTTGTTCAGGCGAAACGTTGTGGTGCGCATATGCGATATGCGCATGGACCCGGTTAAAATGCGCGTATGAGATACCGTATATTAATCGGGCGGCTTACTTTTGGTTAGGTCGTATGTGATATGACCGGATTGATAAAACAAGTGTTGATTTATCATTTAACCATTAGCTTCTCACTAGAAATCCTTTCTTGTATTTTTTGGATGTATGCATGCATGTATGCATTCATTCTTGTTCATGCACATTTGGATGTGCATGCATACATACATACATACATCATCCTTCATGGTTGTATATACATAGAAAATGGTGGCAATATAAGACTCACACTTTGGTTATTTATATGGATTATTATTTCTATTTGTGATAAAACAAAAAGAAAAAGAAATGGATAATTCATGGTCTTGATTCTACACTCTTCTTCAACTAACCATGCTCACCTACTTCTTTACCATGAGTTAATCTTCCTCTTTTGTTTTAACTCAATTAAAATAAATATTCATATAATATAACCATGGTTTGAGATGAAGGGTGAAAAATATATATACATATATTTTCCATTTTCTTCATATGAGATGATCTTTCACTCTTGTTCTAAAAAAGGCCATCATCTTCTTCCTCCTTCTTATTTTGCTCTCTAGACTTTTGTAGTGAGCAAAATACTCATAAAGTTAGGTTTTTGAAGTGAGAAAAGCCACCACAACATCATTCTACACAAGTCTTGCCCACTTGTTTAGAGTGTTAGCTTCATTTCTTTCTCTTGATAAAGTGAAGTTGCAAGCTTGGACAAAGGAGCTTCGGGTGGATCGTCGTGGACACTAGAAGACCTCAAGCGAACCCTTCTCCAACCTTCAAGTGGCCAAGGAGTCTAGCATAGGGAGCTACAAAGGTTGTACTCTCAAAACCCTAGCCTTTGTTGCTTGTGATGTTGATTAAAGTTATGAAACCCTAATTTTCTAGGAATGATCCTTTGTATGTTCACTTAGCACCATAAAAATTTAATCTTTGAGACATGTGATGCTTCCAAACCTTTCATAGGGTGCTAGGTATTCCTAACAGCGAGAATAGAATATGGTATCATATACACGTATTAATCTCGGTCCCGCACATATCAGATATGTGCTCCTACTTCATTTCGCTTGAGCCAGGAAACCTCTGTGTAGGACTCTAAAGACTCGTCATTACGCCGGCAGTAGGTGGCGATCATATCAATCACCCACAAGCCGCAAGCGGTCTGCTAAACATAACGGCCACCTTGGTATTGAGCGATCAGAAGATCAACAAGCAAGCCTGCTCATACTCTTGCGAATCCAATAAGTAACACTACAGTACAGTCCAGTCTCTTCGTCTGATATATATCACAGCCTGGGGGAGGTAAACGTCAGACCCCAATAGCCCTGATAAGTCATGCCGACGTGAGGCTCATAATGGTTCGAGAAACTACTGATAACACTTACCAGTAGATCTCAGCAACCCTGGCCAGGTATTTCCTGTTATAGCCAATCAAGCATAGCAACATCAACCCCCAATATCGGGAGAGACAAAATCCCCTCCTATCGCTCAGTGCCTCCATGTGACTCGTGACTGTACCCAAAAACCACCATTTTACACGATCTCTATAACGTAGTAAGGTGGAAATCAATGCACAGTGAGAATCACACAAGACTCTGTGACGATCTCGGGTCGACAGACTAACCTGTACCAGTGTCACCAGAGAACTGCTATCTGACGATAGGTATAATACCATTTACGAGTTCTAGGCGAGTCCGTTCAGTGTACTCAGTCTCCACTGAGCACCCGTACACCATCTCTGATGTCTAACACCAATGGATATGGGATCATCCATCGCCCATCATATGGGTCGAGAAGCGTATACGCTAGTCTACTCTGGAATATTGATGCCCCATCTCGATACTCCCACAACTAGGAACATTTGAAGGATATACTTACCGACTACCACTGCCCCACTAGTATGATCTGCATCATAATCCTGGTAGTCAAGTGTTAGTTATATGTATGCCCTAGAGGCCATTACTGTACATATGATGTATATTGTAGTGGATGCTAGGACGTATATAGGGAGGACTTTCTTGCTCGACATGATAGTATGCTATCTGGTTGAACTTTACCTTAACGTGTATACTGATTGTCTCTCTGTTACATGTTGGTAAAGCCCTTAGGATGTGTGCTTGACTACCTAGACTATGATGCGGATCATACTAGTAGGGACATGGTAGTCCATAAGTACATCCTTCAAAGTCCCTAGTCGTGGGTGTATCGAGACGGGGCATCGATATGCCAGAGTAGACTAGCGTGTACCTTCTCGACCCATACAGATGGGCGATGGATGATCCCATATCCATCGGTGTTTGACATCAGAGATGATATACGGGTGCTCAGTAGAGACTGGGTACACTGGACGGACTCGCCGAGAACTCCCAGATGGTATTATACCTCACGTCAGATGGCAGTTCTCTGGTGACACTGGTACAGAGTAGTCTGTTGACCCGAGATCGTCATAGAGTCTTGTGTGGTTCCCACTGTGCTTTGATTTCCATCTTACCACGTCCAAGAGGGCGTGCAAAACGGTGGTTTTTGGGTACAGTCCCGAGTCACATGGAGGCAATGAGCGATAGGAGGGGATTCGTCTCTCCCGGTATAGGGGGTTGATGTTGCGCTGTGTTCAATTGGCTATAACAGGAAATCCCTGGCCAGGGTTGCTGAGATTTACTGGTAAGTATTACCAGTAGTTTCTCGAACAGTTATAGACCTCATATCGACACGACTTATTGAGCTATTGGGGTCTGACGTTTACCACCCCTAGGCGAGATATGCGACATATCAGACGATCAGACCGGACTGTACGGTAGTGTTACTGGTTGGATTCACTGGAGTGTGAGCGGGCTTGCTCGTCGATCTTCAGATCGCTCAATACCCGGGTGGCCGTTACGTTTAGCAGACCGCTTGCGGCTTGTGGATGTTTGATATGATCATCATCCGCTGCCCGCGTATTGACGAGTCTTTAGAGTCCTACACAGAGGTTTCCTGGCTCAAGCAAAACGAAATAGGAGCGCATATGAGATATGTGCGGGACCGAGAATGATACCAGTATGTGATACTGTGTTTGATTCTCGCGATGTGACATTGATCGGTTATATGCGATATAGCCGAGTTATCGGATCAAGTGTTGATTCGATAAGTTGTTACTGATGATGCCAGTCGGTTATGTGCGACATGACCGGATCATTGAATCAAGTGTTGATTTAATGATTTAATGCATAATTATATATTTGATATATTACTTTGCATTAACTAGTATCGGTTCACTTTAAATGGATTTTCTCGCTCGGGTGTGCACATTGTATATACGATATAGTTTTGTGCACTTACTTGTATCATGTTTGATGATACATGGTTTTTGGTTAAGTGTATAGAATTAAACTATGGTCAAGATGATGATTAGGGTTTTGCATATTCTTTTAATTATTTGCTTATTCATTTTGGAAAATAATTAAAGCAATAAAGAAGAAAAACAAAATGGTTTTCTTTCTTTATTCTTCATGAAGCTTATTGAAGCTTCATGAAACTTTGACCACTTAACCATTTTGTCTTCTTCTTTTGACCCTAACCATTGATCTAACCTAAGTTAATTCTCTACACCTAACCATGGTGAAAATTATGATAAGATTATTATTCTTTTCTATTTTATAATAACTTATCATATTCTTCATCTTCTTCTTCTTCTTCACTTCAAGAAAAAGCTTCACAAGCTTTAATGGCAAAGTGAGAATTAGAGTGAGAAATCCAATTCTAAAGTCTACCCACTTCCTATTTCTTCATCCTCTACCTCTTGCCAAGTAGTAGAGTGTGTTTACTTCACAAGTTTCTTGACTTGGTGAAGTCGGAGCTTGATTTAGCGATGCCTCGACGTAGATCATCTTCGGCATGGACATCGACGACCTAGCTCGCTTATTCTCCGATGAAGTCGACGCTAGAGCCCGGATTCTTTTTGGACAGCGGAGAGGACATCGTTGCGGAGCTATGGAGGTGGAGCACCGGATCTACAAAGGTTGTATTTCCGTATCTCTTAGTTAAGTGTTAACTAGTTAGCTTTTTCGCCTAGTTTTCTAGCAAACGATCCGTAGTCGGGTCTCTCGGCACCCGTAAAATTTTATAATGGCATGTTCGATGCCTTGTGAGACCTCATTAGGGTGCCTAGGAACCCTACAGTGGTATCAGAGCTACTAGGCATTAGATGTCGACCTATGGGGGGTTCTCACTGTGTGACAGTGTGGCGAAGCATAGGCTCTTACCCCTAGGGTGTCCCGAGACCGGAAGGTGTTCCGGCGGGTTGTAGTTCTCGCGAGGGGGCATGCGTAAAAAATAGTTGCTGAGGGACCCGTTGGTGCCACGGCGACCCCATTGGATGGGATGGCTGCCTGAACTACAGTGGTATCAGAGCCTAGCTAGAGCCTTAGGCGAAGTCCAGACGGAATTTCAAACCCGAACGAACCCGAAACCCACACCCGAGAATGCTCTCTGGACATTTTTGAAATATCTGGATTTTTCCAAATTAAAAATTCGTAAAAAATTCAGCAGGGAAAAATAAGAATTACGATGCAAAAATTTTGTCATGAACAGTAATAACGGCGGCGGAACCGCGGCAGAAGCCTGGCTTCTGCGGCGGTTCCGCGGCAATATGATGACGTCATCACTCACTTTTTGCACAGTAATTTATATTTTAATATGCTGAGTTTTCTGGGAACTTTTAATATTCAGTCAACAGTTGAGTTTTCTAGGGTTGTTTTGGGGATTCGAATGTTCGATCGGATTATCAAATTTTGTCTGTGTGGCTTTCCGGATAAATTTTTAGAATATGTTAAAAAGTTCGACCGGATATAAATACCCAATTTTTCCCCTGTCGGGAAATTTCCAAGTGTTGGATTTTTCCGTAGTTTAACGACGTTCTAAGTAGTGCAAGTAACGCGATGGTCCCTCTAGAAGACACAAACCTTAACTCGATTATGTGACCGTCTTGAACTGCCCTTTGAACCTTCGGGTTTAGGGCAGTACGGCGTGCCACATGTGAGGCGTTGGCTTGACCCTTCTACGGCTGGACCGTTGGTACTGAGGCACGAACTGAATGTTGCTAGACTTGTTTCATGTGTTGATCTGTATCGAGAAAACTTGGGTGTTCGATTGTTCGATTGGAAAGTTTAACATTTTCTATTTATCTGGAATGGGATACAATAATTGGAATTCACAAGTAGTTATGTGATAACTAAATGAATGATATAAACATAGCAGTTTTGTCTCACTTGATCGGTTGCCACGGAATTTTGATGTGATCAAAAGTCCGTCGCAATCACGTAGCGTACGCGGATACTCGCCGGGTAAACTTAATAGACAGCCTCACCCCATAGCCCCGACCAAGTGACTGTAGGAGAACCCCGTCGCCAAAAGCATCCGTTCGGGTGCTCCCGGCAGCGGTGTTCCGCCTTGGTGCACTTCGTCGACGGTATCGGGGGTGCGGCCGTCTACTGAAGTTTGCGACGAGCATTCGATCAGGATGTCGGGAATCTTGTTGAATTGCCCGACTTGGTATTGAAAAGTGTTTTCGATGTTGAGACTAAAATGCGGGGTTTATAATTGTTAGGCATGCGATGTCTAAGTAATTCATTTGGTCAGGCATGTGATGTCTGAGATGGTTGCGGATTCCAACTGTTGTAGTTTTACACTTTCTTTTCTGTGACCGTAAGTGTAATATGTGATATCGCCGGTTTCGTTGCTATATGTCAACGACAATTGGGATGCGCATATTTACTTACGTTGATGACATGTGATGTTATGTGTTGCTGGATATGTTATATTGGATCGTCGTGTTTGAATAGCCGGGGGTTTTTATGTGAGATGAGTGTTTTTCATTTTCATTCATGTAAAAACTTGTATGTAATATTCTTTTATTGGGGCGCTTCCAGGTTGCGGAAGTTTTCACCTTTTGTATATTATTTACTTTTCCGCACTAGGATAGACCCAAGGAGGGGAGCACAAGTAACCGGGTTCTGGAGTCCAGTGGGAGACCAACTCGAGGAGTCGAGTCCGGGTCTCCTAACTCTAGAATTGGTAGGGTTGCTTGCCGCTCTCGTAGGGGTCTAGGGGTGTGGGTTTGGCTATTCATCATGACCGTGGAATCCGTGTTTTATACTGGCTCGTATTGAAAACACGGACGTCCTAGTATATCCAATATTTCATATGTTTCTTCTGCTGCGATATCTGTGATGTGATCATGTGATGTTCTGTGATAGATACAGTATATAGTATATATGATATATTATATAGACGTTACTTATGTTTTACACCCGCGCTAGCCCTGCCCCGCTCTGCCGTTAGTTACCTAACCTAACGGTGCACGAGGGGACATCGAGGTGAATGCGGATGGCATAAGTGTACGTCGTATTTATCTGTGATGTTTAGGTACTTAAATGATGGGACTTCATTAATGTGATTAATGAAATAAAAGAAACCTAAGATGTTGTAGAATCGAATTTCAAAATAAAACAGGTAGCTACAGTTCTTGCTTTGCACAGCGGTATATACGATATATCCTGCACCTTATTCGATGAGGAAAGGACCGAGATCCCTTCACCGGGAGTGACTCCTTTAGCAATAACTGGCAGATGCTACACACTCGGTTTGTCTTTTGATTGCTTTTAAGTGTTTTTGCTTTGCACAGCGATATATATGATATATCCCGCACCTCATTCGACGAGGAAAGGACCGACGATCCCTTCACCGGGAGTGACTCCTTTAGCAAAACTAGAAAAGCCTCAAAAGCACTCCATTTTAAAATCATTTGATTCTACAACGATATCAAGTTCATTACGCAATAGGTTTTCAGAAAAACCTGTCGTAGCCCTCCGTCATTTCAGATAAGTTGTATATAGTATTCGTGCTGCATTTGTTGGCTTTCGTCAAGGTGCAGTGTGCGGTAGCTATATGCTGCTTATCTGCTAGCATACAATGCGATTGGATTAGGGTAGTCGTGCGGCTTTGTTGGCTTTCGTCAAGGGTCGTGCGGGTGGGTTTAATTCAATCAAGAAATGTACGGGCTGAACTTGACTAGCGGGCTATGGTTTGTTGGCTTTCGTCAAGGTCATAGCACGTTAGGGGCAAAATATTATCGGGAATTTCAAGTGTTGAAATTTGCAATGAGATTGCATACCTTCTATGAGATAGTTGGATCCCGATACCCGCTGCGAGTAAGTGTTACTCCTGGGAGAGTTTTATACATTACAATTAGCTGATCAAGTAGGTGTCTAGAAAGGTGTCAACGGGGTTACACCTCTGGGAAAACGAGGTTTACATTAATTAGGTTCGTGCGAAAGCACGGGGGACCTCCCTCAAAGTACCGACACTGGCCTGGCTGAAAGATTGGCGAACTTGTAGTGAGTAATTAATCCCGGCTAGTCTTTCCTTTTAGGGTTTGAAGGAAGATTTGATAAAAAGCAGTGGGAGCCATCCTGATTAGATAAAATAATAACCAATCTATTCTTGCAAGAGCGCATGCTGAGTGTTTTCTTCTCTCTCTCTCCAGGTAGCGACCATATCACGCCTTAATCAAGATAATAATACGGATTATTGACCGAACCCGCTTGTTATACTGAGCTGGGGAACGTTGGTCCCGCTCCAACTTATAATTGTTATAAGTCAGAGCAGGAAATTGGGGAATACCAGAATTCCCGTGCCGCCCAAACGAAGAGAGTGCATGCTGATGCATCATCTTCGGGTGTGTTCATTACAGAGAACTGTTTCTCAGTAACCTTTACGTCCTGGGTATGCGATACCAGATCAGGATCCCATATATGTAATCTGTTACATAGGGCTACAGATAGGTAGAGGACTGAGAACGGGTGATAAGTTTCATGAGGCAGAAAACGGGGCAAGTGTTGCAGCCAAGTCTGTTGGTCATTGTCACCCTGTATTACGAATACATTGATTCTGAACAAATGCTATTAGATACCGAACCTGATATACAAAATCATATCAGTCTCTTTATTAGTAAAGAAAGGATATAATTTTGTATTGATGGATAATGTTTTGAACATTTCCTATATCAAAAGTTGATCGGTTCAGGCACGTTATCTAAAAGCATTAATGTTCTAAATCAAACTACAGTTCTTAGTATACGGAACAAACACAAGAGGATAAGTTCAGAAATAAACGAATCTTTCTTAAGGCATTGTAGACTAGGTCATATCTATGCGACCCGACTGGCTGAAGTTACATGTAGATGCATATTTAAATCAGTTTGAATTTACATCTTATGAAACTCGCTAGTCATGTCACAAAGATATAATGACACTAGCTCTGTTTATTGGAAACAGAGAAAGAGTTGGTAAACTCTTGGGATGATACATGTTGATGTATGTAAGGTCCCCTGTCTACACATGCTAAGACCGGTTCTTTATACTTCATTACATTCTCTGATAATCTCTCAAGATTCAGACATATGTTCCTGTTGAAACATGAGTCCGAGCCTTTTGAGATATTCACAGAATATAAACGAGAAGTAGAGAACCAAAATACGGGTATAAGTATTATGTCCTTTGATGTGATCAAGGAGGAGAATACTTGAGCACGAAATTCTTGGACTTTTCTAAAGGAGAATAAGATTCTCTCTCAGCATTACTCCTCTGTATACACCATAGTACGATGGTATATCGGGGTGGAGCAATTACACCCTATGTGATAAGGTGTGCTCTATGATGAGTAATACTGAGTTACCTGTTTCCTTTTTTGGAGTTATGCGCTTGAGAAGCTGCATACCTATTGAATAGGTTCAAATCAAATCAGTTACCTACCACTTCATATGCGATATGGAAAGGGAAGAGCCCATGTCTTAAGCTAGTTAAGATTTGGGGTTGTCCGGCCTATGTCTAAAAGAAAAATCCGGACAAGCTCGAGGCAAGATCTGTTATGTAGAACTGGAAATGTTCCAGCTATACAAACAACAGCAGATGATTTGATAGAACCAAAGGATTCGGTAGATACCAACGAACCTCAGCCTCTCCGCCGATCTAGTAGGGTTCCTCACCCACCTGAGAGATAATTCTGTTTCTCTATGACAGTGGGAGCGAGGATTGCATCATGAGATGATGACCCAACTAGTTTCGAGCTGGCCATCAGGAGTAAGACTCTGTAAGAATGGCTGGATGCTTAGTGATCTGAGATGGAATCCATGCACACCAACAAAGTATGGACTTTTGTTGCTATATCTGAAGGGTTAAATCCCCATCAGGAGCAAGTATATCTTGAGAAGATTACTTGGTGTACTTGGAAAGGTTGAGACTTTCAAAGCTAGACTAGTTAAAGGTTTTCGTCATCGACCAGGCGTGGATAATGATGAAACCTTTTTCCAGTATCTAAGCTTAAGTCCATCCAGATCCTACTTGCCACGGCTTCATACCATGACTACGATATCTGGTGGTTGGGTGTCATGACTGCTTTTCTAAATGATGTTTTAGAAGAGTGCGTCTATAAGTACACAGCCAGAAGGCTTCGTAGACAGTGGGAGCAGCGGAAACGTGTGCAAGATGTTTTATGTGATAAAACAGGCATCGCGGAGTTGAAACATCTGTTTTGATGAGTTAGTCAAAGAGTTTGACATCATCAAAATGGTAGATGAACCTTGTATAAACAAAAAGGTAGTAAGGAGTATGGTGACGATCCTCGTAGAGTACGTGGATGACATACTCTTGATAGGAAAGGAGTTTCCTATGCTACGCTCGGTCGATCTCCGCTTATCACAAGGATTCTCCAATAGGATCAAAATGATACCTACTAAATTCTGGGTTTTGGATCTGTGAGATAGATCTAAATGGATATTAGGATTCTCACTAGTTGTTGTGAGATGGTATCAATCGATCCTGGGGAGAATCACTGGAAGTGTTCCAGGGTGATAAAGACGACTGAGTGTCAGTCACAGGCATTGTCTTTACCCTCAGTAAAGGGGCGGTATGTTGGAAGAGTTCCAAACTAGATACCGTGACATACTAGACGATAAAGGCTAGATACATCGCTATTTGAGATACTACCAAAGAGGCAGTCTGGATATATATTTGTTCATGAGATGAACTTTGTTCCTCCCATTGTGTGACAATGGAGTTGTGGCTTATGCCAAGGAACGCCGGTCCCATCAGTGATCCAGACATATTCTATGGCAGTATCACTTGATCATGGAGATGGTTGATCTCCAGGGAGATCGAGGTTAGGAGAGTAGGCTCAGAGGACAACACAGCGGATCCACTCACAAAGGCCTGTTCCCAGAGAGAGACTTTTAATGGGATGGTTGAGTATGAGATACTACAACCACTGCTACAGATGGCCCTAGTGCAAGTGGGAGATTGTTAGTTATATGTATGCCCTAGAGGCCATTACTGTACATATGATGTATATTGTAGTGGATGCTAGGACGTATATAGGGAGGACTTTCTTGCTCGACATGATAGTATGCTATCTGGTTGAACTTTACCTTAACGTGTATACTGATTGTCTCTCTGTTACATGTTGGTAAAGCCCTTAGGATGTGTGCTTGACTACCTGGACTATGATGCGGATCATACTAGTGGGGACATGGTAGTCCATAAGTACATCCTTCAAAGTCCCTAGTCGTGGGTGTATCGAGACGGGGCATCGATATGCCAGAGTAGACTAGCGTGTACCTTCTCGACCCATACAGATGGGCGATGGATGATCCCATATCCATCGGTGTTTGACATCAGAGATGATATACGGGTGCTCAGTAGAGACTGGGTACACTGGACGGACTCGCCGAGAACTCCCAGATGGTATTATACCTCACGTCAGATGGCAGTTCTCTGGTGACACTGGTACAGAGTAGTCTGTTGACCCGAGATCGTCATAGAGTCTTGTGTGGTTCCCACTGTGCTTTGATTTCCATCTTACCACGTCCAAGAGGGCGTGCAAAACGGTGGTTTTTGGGTACAGTCCCGAGTCACATGGAGGCAATGAGTGATAGGAGGGGATTCGTCTCTCCCGGTATAGGGGGTTGATGTTGCGCTGTGTTCGATTGGCTATAACAGGAAATCCCTGGCCAGGGTTGCTGAGATTTACTGGTAAGTGTTACCAGTAGTTTCTCGAACAGTTATAGACCTCATATCGACACGACTTATTGAGCTATTGGGGTCTGACGTTTACCACCCCTAGGCGAGATATGCGACATATCAGACGATCAGACCGGACTGTACGGTAGTGTTACTGGTTGGATTCACTGGAGTGTGAGCGGGCTTGCTCGTCGATTTTCAGATCGCTCAATACCCGGGTGGCCGTTACGTTTAGCAGACCGCTTGCGGCTTGTGGATGTTTGATATGATCATCATCCGCTGCCGGCGTATTGACGAGTCTTTAGAGTCCTACACAGAGGTTTCCTGGCTCAAGCAAAACGAAATAGGAGCGCATATGAGATATGTGCGGGACCGAGAATGATACCAGTATGTGATACTGTGTTTGATTCTCGCGATGTGACATTGATCGGTTATATGCGATATAGCCGAGTTATCGGATCAAGTGTTGATTCGATAAGTTGTTACTGATGATGCCAGTCGGTTATGTGCGACATGACCGGATCATTGAATCAAGTGTTGATTTAATGATTTAATGCATAATTATATATTTGATATATTACTTTGCATTAACTAGTATCGGTTCACTTTAAATGGATTTTCTCGCTCGGGTGTGCACATTGTATATACGATATAGTTTTGTGCACTTACTTGTATCATGTTTGATGATACATGGTTTTTGGTTAAGTGTATAGAATTAAACTATGGTCAAGATGATGATTAGGGTTTTGCATATTCTTTTAATTATTTGCTTATTCATTTTGGAAAATAATTAAAGCAATAAAGAAGAAAAACAAAATGGTTTTCTTTCTTTATTCTTCATGAAGCTTATTGAAGCTTCATGAAACTTTGACCACTTAACCATTTTGTCTTCTTCTTTTGACCCTAACCATTGATCTAACCTAAGTTAATTCTCTACACCTAACCATGGTGAAAATTATGATAAGATTATTATTCTTTTCTATTTTATAATAACTTATCATATTCTTCATCTTCTTCTTCTTCTTCACTTCAAGAAAAAGCTTCACAAGCTTTAATGGCAAAGTGAGAATTAGAGTGAGAAATCCAATTCTAAAGTCTACCCACTTCCTATTTCTTCATCCTCTACCTCTTGCCAAGTAGTAGAGTGTGTTTACTTCACAAGTTTCTTGACTTGGTGAAGTCGGAGCTTGATTTAGCGATGCCTCGACGTAGATCATCTTCGGCATGGACATCGACGACCTAGCTCGCTTATTCTCCGATGAAGTCGACGCTAGAGCCCGGATTCTTTTTGGACAGCGGAGAGGACATTGTTGCGGAGCTATGGAGGTGGAGCACCGGATCTACAAAGGTTGTATTTCCGTATCTCTTAGTTAAGTGTTAACTAGTTAGCTTTTTCGCCTAGTTTTCTAGCAAACGATCCGTAGTCGGGTCTCTCGGCACCCGTAAAATTTTATAATGGCATGTTCGATGCCTTGTGAGACCTCATTAGGGTGCCTAGGAACCCTACATCAAGTACTCATCCTAAGGGCTTTATCAACATGTAATAGAGAGACAATAAGTGTACATGTTAAGATAAAGAGCAATCAGATAGCATACTATCATGTCGAGCAAGAAAGTCATCCCTATATATGTTTAAGCACCCACTATAATATACATCACATGTATAATAATGGCCTCTAGGGCATACATATAACTAACAATCTCCCACTTGCAGTAAGGCCATTTGTTGTAATATCTCATACCCAACGCCCCATAAAAGTCTCTCTAGGGAAAAGCCTCTGTGAGTGGATCCTCCGTGTTATCCTTCGCGTCAACTCTCCTTACCTTGATCCTTTGGAGATCAACCATCTGCTTGATCAGGTGATACTGTCATCAGAATATGTCTGGATAGCTGATGGGACCGGCGTTCCTAGGCTAAAGCCGCAACTCCATTGTTGTCACAATAACAATTATTGGATGCTCAATGGTAGGAACTATGTTCATCTCATGAGCAAGAATTATCCAGACATCCACTTTGGTAGCATCGTTGGTAGCGATGTATTCAGCCTTTACCGTCTTGTTTGCCACGGTATATAGCTTGAAACTCTTCCAACATACCGTCCCACCACTGAGGGTAAAGACAAAGCCCGAGAATGACTTTCAGTCGACCTTATCACTCTGGGAGCTCGAATTGGTAAAGGACTCCCATTGGAGTTTACTATTACCAAATCCCCAGAACTTTCTTTAGTGCTTCTCAAGTACTTAAGAATGTCCTACACAGCTGTCCAGTGATTCTCCCAAGACACGATTGATTCCTGATCACTACACCTAGTGAGTTAGCAACATCTGGTCTGGTACATAACATTGCATACATGATAGAGCCTACTGTCGAAGCATAAGGTATCCTTTGCACGCGAGCTCACTCCAAATCAATCATGGAAGACATATTTTTAGAGAGAGTGATTCCTGAGTAAGTGGGCGAACCGCCACGCTTAGAATCTTCCATACTAAACCCTTTTAGTACGGTGTTAATGTACTTGGATTTGGAACACTCCTAACTTCCACTTAGATCTATCACCAGTAGGGTTCCTATCGACGGCAGTAAGGTTTCGGGAGGCATCATCCATGCCATTTTTAAAAATTTTGCCGTTAAAAGGAACTCTAAACTAGAATCGTTAGCTAGAATACAATACGGAAACATATAGTAAACCTTTTACCATCTAAGTGAAATAGAAATACAACCTTTGTAGATCGGTCCTTCACTTTAATAGCTCCTTATTGTAGTCCCTTCGCTGCGATCGTAGTTCTCCCAGACTCTTGCATGGCTTCACGAGGCGAAAAGAGCGACCTTGCTTGAAGTCTTCGAGGCCGAAGAAGATCTACGTTGAGGGGATGCCAACTCAAGCTACTACTTCACTAGCTAAAGAATTAGTGAAGCAAACACCCTATACTAAAGTGCTAATCTAGTAGAGGATGGAGAAATAGGAAGTGGGTTCACTTTAGAATTTGCTTTCTCACTTTACTTTCTCACTTAATCAAAACCTAGAGAGCTTTTGAGCTCAAGGAAGAAGATGAACCAAATGAGATGAAAAGAAAAAATAATGGAGTGAGCAAACCATGGAGAGTGAGTATCATATACTAACCCATGTAGAGACATAACCATGGCTAAGTGTGATGGTTAGGTTACTAAATATCTAAGGTAAAAACATAGTTAGTGGACTTTGTCAAAGCAAACCTTAGCTTCTACAAGCTTCATGCTTGTGACAAAACCTCCACTAGTTTTGTAACTACCTTAAATAATAAAACCCCACTATCACAATTAGAATGGTGTATGTCTTACACACCCATGAATGATGTATCAACAACCATGATACAAAAATCAAAACACAAATTAATATATATCACATATATATTAAGTTGTGCACAAGTGAGAAAAACAAATGCTTAAGTGAACCAATGTTAGTTAATGTAAATTAGTATATCACATATACAATTATACACTAAATTATTAAATCAACACTTGACTTAATAATCCGGTTATATCACATATAACCGACTAACACAAAATGTACCAACTTATCGAATCAACACTTGATCCGATAATCCGGCTATATCACATATAACCGGATAATACAAAAGTCGCAAGAATATAATACGGTATCACATACACACATTATTCTCGGTGTCGCATATATCATATATGCGCTCCTATTTCGTTTTGCCTGAGCCAGTAAAACCTCTATGTAGGACTCTAAAGACTAGTCAATACGCCGACAGTAGGTAATGATCACATCAAGCACCCATAAGCCGTCAGCAGTACTAGCTGGACGTAACGGCTACCCGGGTATTGAGCGATCAGAAGATCAGCAAGCAAGCCCGCTCTAACTCCTGCAAAAGCCTGATGGTAACACTTGCCGTACAGTCCGGTCTCCTCGTCTGATATGTCGCATATCAAGTCTAGGGGTGGTAATCGTCAGACCCCAATAACCGATAAGTCATGCCGATGTGAGGCTCATAACGGGTCGAGAAACTACTGGTAACACTTGCCAGTAAATTTCTAAATCAGCCCTGGCCAGGGACTTACCTGTTATGGCCAATCGAGCACAGCGCAACATCAACCCCCAATACCGAGAGAGACGAAACCTCTCCTATCGTTCATTGCCTCCATGTGACTCGGGACTGTACCCAAAAACCACCGTTTTGCACGCCCTCTTGGACGTGGTAAGGCGGAAATCAAAGCATAGTGGGAATCACACAAGACTCTATGACGATCTCGGGTCTACAAACTAACCTGTACAAGTGTCACCAGAAAACTGCCATCTGACGTGAGGTATAATACCATCTAGGAGTTCTCGGCGAGTCCGTCCAGTGTACCCAGTCTCCACTGAGCACCTGTATACCATCTCTGATGTCAAACACCAATGGATATGGGATCATCCATCGCCTATCTCATGGGTCGAGAAGCGTATACGCTAGTCTACTCTGGTATATCGATGCCCTGTCTCGATACACCCATGACTAGGAATTTTAAAGGATGAACTTATGGACTACCATGGCCCCACTAGTATGATCTGCATCATAGTCCTGGTAGTCAAGTACACATCCTAAGGGCTTTACCAATATGTAACCATAACACGGTATCAAGAGACTAGTATACATGTTAAGATAAAGAGCAACCAGATAGCATACTATCATATCGAGCAAGAAAGTCCTCTCTATATATGTCCAAGCATCTAATATAATATACATCATATGTACAATACTGGCCTCTAGGGCATACATACAACTAACAATCTTCCACTTGCACTAGGGCCAGCTGTTGTAGTATGGCATAACAAGCATCCCGAAGAGTCTCTCAAACTGTATCTGTGGAATGGCCTTCGTGAGTGGATCCGCTGTGTTTCTCTTCGTGTCAACCCTCCTGACCTCAATCTCCCGGCGATCAATTATCTCCCGGATCAGGTGATACCACCTCAGAATATGCCTGGATCGCTGATGGGACTTGGGTTCCTTGGCCAAAGCCACCGCTCCATTGTTATCACAATACAAAGGTATTAGATGCTCAATGGATGGAACCGCTCCAAGTTCAGTAATGAACTTCTTGATCCAGACAGCCTCTTTGGCAACATCGTTGGCAGCGATGTATTCAACCTCCATCGTCGAGTCTGCCACGGTTTCCTGCTTAGAACCCTTCCAGCATACCGCCCCTCCGTAAAGGGTGAAGACAAATCCCGAGTGCGACTGAGAGTCGCCCTTATCACACTGGAAGCTCGAATCGGTAAAGGACTCAACTTGGAGTTCTCCGTTACCATACACCAAGAGCATCTCTTTAGTCCTTCGTAAGTACTTGAGAATGCTCTTCACAGTTGTCCAGTGACTCTCTCCAGGATCAGCTTGATACCTACTTACTACACTTAGTGAGTGTGCTACATCGGGTCTGGTTCATAGCATCACGTACATGATAGAGCCTACTGCCGAAGCATAGGGTATCCCTTGGATGCGAGCTCTCTCCAAATCAGTCTTGGGAGACATATCTTTAGAGAGAGTGAGTCCAGAGATCGTGGGTAAAAACCCACGCTTGGATTCTTCCATACTAAACCTCTTTAGTATGGTGTCAATGTACCTGGATTGGGACAATCCCAGTATCCGTTTAGACCTATCTCTATAGATCTTGATCCCCAAGATGTATGAGTCAACCCCTAGATCTTTCATTGAGAATCGTTGTGATAAGAAGAGCTTGACCGATTGCAGCATAGGAATGTTATTTCCTATCAAGAGTATGCCATCCACGTACAATACGAGGAAGACAACCTTACTCTCTGCTACCTTCTTGTATATACAAGGTTCATCTACGTTTTTGACGAAATCAAACTCTTTGATAACGACATCAAAGCAGATGTTCCAACTCCGTGATGCTTTCTTTAATCCATAGATAGATTTAAGCAGCTTGCACACCTTCCCGCTGCTCCCACTAGCTACGAAGCCCTCCGGCTGAGTCATGTACACGCACTCTTCTAAATCACCATTTAGAAAGGCGGTCTTAACATCCATTTGCCAGATTTCGTAGTCGTGATATGCAGCGATGGAAAGCATGATCCGGATGGATTTAAGCATAGCCACTGGAGAAAAGGTTTCGTCATAATCCACAGCTAGTCGTTGACGAAAACCCTTTGCAACAAGTCTAGCTTTGAAAGTCTCCACTTTCCCATCTACACCAAGTTTTTTCTTGAATATCCACTTGCTCCCAATGGGTTTTACCCCTTCAGAAGCATCTTCCAAAGTCCATACTTTGTTGGTGTACATGGATTCTATCTCGAACCGCATTGCATCCAGCCATTTTACCGAATCTCCACTCGTGATGGCCTGCTTGAAGCTAGTTGGGTCATCATCCTCCATGATGCAATCCTCGCTCCCACCATCCGTAAGAAAACCGTTGTATCTCTCAGGTGGATGAGGAACCCTACTAGATCGGCGGAGTGCTTGGGATTCATCGGGAACTACCGAATCCTCTGATTCCACCAAATCTTCTGTTGTAGTTTGTGTATCCGGATCCTCTTCCAGTTCTACCACTTTGCCACTAATTTCGTTTACAAGAAATTCCTTTTCTAAAAAGGTAGCATGTTGAGCAACAAACACCTTTTGTTCCTCACTGTGGTAGAAAAAATATTAATATGAGTTCTTTGGATATCCCACAAACTTACAAAGAACTGACCGTGCCTCGAGTTTGTCTAGATTTTATCTTTTGACATAGGCCGGACAACCCCATATCTTAACTCGTTTAAGATATGGTCTCTTCCCACTCCATATCTCATATGGTGTGGTAGGTACAGATTTAGATGGAACTTTATTCAATAGGTATGCTGCTGTCTCCAGCGCATAACCTTAAAAGGAAATAGGTAACTCAGCTGTGCTCATCATAGAGCGCACCATATCCAATAGGGTGTGGTTCCTCCGTTCCGATACACCGTTGTGCTGTGGTGTATATGGAGGAGTTAGATGAGAGAGAATCCCATTCTCTTTTAGGGTGTCCAGGAATGCATTGCTCAAGTATTCACCTCCTCGATCAGATTGAAGGATCTTAATACTTTTTCCGGTTTGGTTCTCGACTTCTTGTTTATATTCTCTAAATTTCTCAAAAGCTTCTGATTTGTATTTCATCAGGAACACATATCCGAATCTAGCGAGATCGTCAGTGAATGTAATGAAGTACGCAGAACCATCCCTGGCATGTGTAGACATGGGACCACATACATCACTATTCCAAAGAGTTCAGTAACTCTTTCTCCGTGTCCCATAAACGGAGTTTTGGTCATTTTGCCTTTGAGACATGACTGGCAAGTGTCATAAGATGAAAATTCAAACGGATTCAAATATCCATCCATTTGCAACTTAGCTAGTCGTGTCGCATTGATGTGACCTAGTCTACAATGCCACAAGAAGGATTCGTTCAGTTATGAACTCTTCCTCTTGTGTGTATTTGTTATGCTCAGAACTGTCGATTGATTTAGAACATAAATGCCATTGCACAATGTGCCTGATGCAACCAACTTTTGGTTCAGGAAAATGTTCATAATATTATCATGTAATACAAAATTATATCCATCTTTACTCAACAAAGAAACCGATATAATGTTGCATATCAGGGTCGGCATGTATTACCAGTTGGTAATACAAGGTGATATTCCCCGACGGTTTTAGCTGCAAAAATTGCACCATTTCCAACCCTTATTTCTTTATCATCTTCTTCAAGTTCTTTACCTTTTCTCAACCCATGTAACTAATTACAAATATGGGATCTTGACCCGATATCTAATTCCCACGACGTAGAGCAAATGGAGAAACAGTTCTCTGTAACGAACACACCCGAAGAAAATGCATCAATATGTACTTTCTTCATTCGGGTGGTATGGGAATCCTGGTATTCCCCTATATCCTGTTCAGTCTTATAACTCTTATAAGAAATAACGGAACAAACGTTCCCCAGCACAGTATAACATGCGGGTTCGGTTAATACATCCATATTATTATCTTGATTAAGGCATGATATGGTCGCTACCTGGAGAAAGAAAGAAGAAAACACTTTAGCGTATGCTCTTGTAAGATCAGATTGGTTTTTATTTTATTTAATCAGGATGGCTCCCACTGTTTCTATCAAATCTTCCTTCAAACCCTAAAAGGAAAAACTAGCCGGAATTAATTACACTCTACAATTTCTCCAATCTTTCAGCCAGGCCAGTGTCGGTACTTTGAGGGTGGTTCCCCGTGCTTTCGCACGGACCTAATTAAAATAAACCTCGTTTTCCCAGAGGCGTAACTCCGTTGACACCTTTCTAGACACCTACTTGATCGGCTAATTGTCCTGTGTAAAACTCTCCCAGGAGTAACAATTACTCGTAGTGGGTATCGGGATCCAACTATCTCATAGAAGGTATGCAAGCTCATTGCAAATTTCAACACTTGAAATTCCCGATAATATTTTTCCCCAAACGATCTATGACCTTGACAAGGTCAACAAACCATAGACCGCAGGTCAAGTTCAACCCGTCATTTCTTGATTGAATTAAACCCACCCGCACGACCCTTGACATGGACAACAAGGCCGCACGACTATTCTAATCCAATCTGTATCATATGCATAAGGAGATAAATACTAGTCAGCTACCGCACACTACGTCTTGATAAGGTCAACAAACGCAGCACAAATACTAAGTAGGACTTATCTGAAATGACGGAGGGCTACAACAGGTTTTTCTGAAAACCTATTGCGTAATGAACTTGATATCGTTCTAGAAACAAGTGAATTTTTTGAAAATGAGTGTTTTTGAGGCTTTCATTAGTTTTGCTAAAGAGGTCATTCCCTATGAAGGGATCTCGGCTCTTTCCTCATCGAATAAGGTGCGGGATATATCATATATATCACTATACAAAACAAAACTCCAAAAGCAATCAAAAGAAAAACCGAGTATTGTAGCATCTGCCAGTTTTTCTAAAGAGGTCATTCCCGGTGAAGGGATCTCGGCTCTTTCCTCATCGAATAAGGTGCGGGATATATCATATATATCACTATGCAAAGAAAAACTGTAGCTACCCTTTTTTTGAAAAATTTGATTCTACAACATCTTTTAGGTTTCTTTTCTTTCATTAATCACATTATTGAAGTCCCATCATTTAAGTCACCTAAACATCATAGATAAATACGACGTACACTTATGCCATCCGCATTCGCCTCGATGTCCCGTCTTGCACCGTTAGGTTAGGTAACTAACGGCAAAGCGGGGTAGGGCTAGCGCGGATGTAAAATATAAGTAATGTCTATATAATATATCATATATACTATATATAGTATCTATCTCAACATATCAAATGATCACATCACAGATATCGCAGCAGAAGAAACATATAAAATATTGGATATACTAGGAGATCCGTGTTTTATTTTGAGCTTTTTATAAAACACGGTTTCCACGGTCGCGATGAATAGCCAAACCCACACCCCTACACCCCTATGAGAGCGGCAAGCAACCCTACCAATTCTATAGTTAGGAGACCCAGACTCGACTCCTCGAGTTGGTCTCCCACTGGACTCTAGAACCCGGTTACTTGTTCTCTCCGCCTTGGGTCTATCCTAATGCGGAAAAGTAAATAATATACATCAATGGTGACATCAACCTCAACTCGGAAGTGCCCCAACAAAAGAATATTTCATAAATTTAATTTTACATGAATGAAAACAAAAACTCTCATCTCACATAAAACTCTCGGCTATTCAAAACGCGGCGATCCAATATAACATATCCAACAGCAACACATAACATCACATGTCATCAACGTAAGTAAATATGCGCATCCCAATTGTCATTGACATATATCAATGAAACCGGCGATATCACATATTACACTTACGGTTGCAGAAAAACTAGAAGATGTTAAACATTCCGATCGAATCAACAAACACCCACAATTACCGAGAAAACTCAAAACTTGAGCGTAGTTTTAAAGTTATTCAGCAAACACCACAGAACCAACGAACCAGCCATAGAAGGGCCAAACCAACACCTTACATGCGGCACCGCTGAACCACCACAAACCCGAGGGTTCAATGGCGGTTTTGACGGTCACATAATCGAGTTAAGGTTTTGTTCTTCTAGAGGGTCCATCGCATAACTTGCATGATCTTTGAAAGCTTTTTAACTACGGGAAAAAAATCCAACACTTGGAAAATTTTCCGGCAAGGGAAAAAGTGGGTATTTGACATCCGATTGAACATTTTAATATCGTCTAAAGTAACCCGAAAACAGTTAAAATACGACTACGAAACACTCCGGGTTGTTATTATAGTAAATTAACATCACATGACAATTTAGAAAAAATAAACAACACCTGAAGCACCAAAACCCATGTAACAGAACACTGGAAAAATTTGGAGGGTGTGCTCGGATTGGACCGGTATGGGGGGGTCTCGCCAGCCCAAAAGTGGCCAAATGTCTCCAAATTTCATCAGTGTTCATGTTATCATACATTTATGATTCTGTACTTGTTTAAAAAAAATTTAGGGCTCGTTTTAAATTCGACAGAAACATGATTTTTAGGGTTTCAAGTTCGGAGTTTGTTTCATGTTCGTAATCTAACATAATCCGTATAATTTCCTAGCTAGGCTCTGATACCACTGTAGGGTTCCTATCGACGGCGGCAAGGTTTCGGGAGGCATCATCCATGGCATTTTTTAGATTTTTGTCGTTAAAAGGAACTCTAAACGAGAATCGTTAGCTAGAATACAATACGGAAACATATAGTAAACCTTTTACCATCTACGTGAAATAGAAATAGAACCTTTGTAGATCGGTCCTTCACTTCAATAGCACCTTATTGTAGTCCCTTCACTGCGATCGTGGTTCTCTTGGACTCTTGCATGGCTTCACGAGGAGAAAAGAGCGACCTTGATTGAAGTCTTCGAGGCCGAAGAAGATCTACGTTGAGGGGATGCCAACTCAAGTTACTACTTCACTAGCTAAAGTATTAGTGAAGCAAACACCCTATACTAAAGTGCTAATCTAGGAAGTGAGTTCACTTTAGAATTTGTTTTCTCACTTTACTTTCTCACTTAATCAAAACCTAGAGTGCTTTTGAGCTCAAGGAAGAAGATGAACCAAATGAGATAAGGAAAAGAAAAAAATAACAGAGTGAGCAAACCATGGTGAGTGAGTATCATATACTAACCCATGCAGAGACATAACCATGGCTATGTGTGATGGTTAGATTACTAAATATCTAAGGTAAAAACAAAGTGAGTGGACTTTGTCAAAGCAAACCCTAGCTTCTATAAGCTTTATGCTTGTGACAAAACCTCCACTAATTTTGTAATTACCTTAAATAATAAAACCCCACTATCACAATTACAATAGTGTATGTCTTACACACCCATGAATGATGTATCAACAACCATGATACAAAAATCAAAACACAGATTAATATATATCACATATATATTAAGTTTTGCACAAGTGAGAAAACCAAATGCTTAAGTGAACCAATATTAGTTAATGTAAATTATTATATCACATATACAATTATACACTAAATTATTAAATCAACACTTAACTTAATAATCCGGTTATATCACATATAACCGACTAACACAAAATGTACCAACTTATCGAATCAACACTTGATCCGATAACCCGGATATATCACATATAACCGGCTGATACAAAAGTCACGAGAATAGAATACGGTATCACATACACGCATTATTCTCGGTGCCGCACATATCACATATGCGCTCCTATTTCGTTTTGCCTGAGCCAGTAAAACCTCTATGTAGGACTCTAAAGACTCGTCAATATGCCGGCAGTAGGTGATGATCCCATCAAGCACCCACAAGCCGTCAGCGGTACTATCTGGACGTAACGGCTAACCGGGTATTAAGCGATCAGAAGATCAGCAAGCAAGCCCGATCCAACTCTTGCAAAAGCCTGACGGTAACACTTGCCGTACAGTCTGGTCTCCTCGTATGATATGTCGCATATCAAGTCTAGGGGTGGTAAACGTTAAACCCCAATAACCGATAAGTCATACTGATGTGAGGCTCATAACGGGTCGAGAAACTACTGTCAACACTTACCAGTAAATCTCTAAATCAGCCCTGGCCAGGGACTTCCCTGTTATGGCCAATCGAGCACAGCGCAACATCAACCCCCAATACCGGGAGAGACGAAACCCCTCCTATCGCTCATTGCCTCCATGTGACTCGGGACTGTACCTAAAAACCACCATTTTGCATGCCCTCTTGGATGTGGTAACGTGGAAATCAAAGCACAGTAGGAATCACACATGACTCTATGACGATCTCGGGTCTACAGACTAACTTGTACAAGTGTCACCAGAGAACTGCTATCTGACGTGAGGTATAATACCATCTGGGAGTTCTCGGTGAGTCTGTCCAGTGTACCCTGTCTCCACTGAGCACCCATATACCATCTCTGATGTCAAACACCAATGGATATTGGATCATCCATTGCCCATCTCATAGGTCGAGAAGCGTATACGCTAGTCTACTCTAGTATATCGATGCCCTGTCTCGATACACTCACGACTAGGAACGTTAAAGGATGAACTTATGGACTACCATGGCCCCACTAGTATGATCTGCATTATAGTCCTGGTAGTCAAGTACACATCCTAAGGGCTTTACCAACATGTAACCATAAGACAGTATCAAGAGACTAGTATACTTGTTAATATAAATAGCAACCAGATAGCATACTATCATATCGAGCAAGAAAGTCCTCTCTATATATGTCCAAGCATCCAATATAATATACATCATATGTACAATACTGGCCTCTAGGGTATACATACAACTAACATCACCATAGATCATCATCCACAAGATGTTGTAGGTATCATCCAAATCTTCTTTGGAGAATCCTCGTGATAAGAGGAGCTTGACCGAGTGTAGCATAGGAAACCATTTCCTATCAAGAGTATGTCATATACGTACAATACATGGAAGACAGCTTTACTCTCTACAACCTTCATGTATATACAAGGTTCATCTACCTTTTTGATGAAGTCAAACACTTTGACTGCCACATCAAAATAGATGTCCCAACTCCGTGATGCGTGCTGTGATCCTGATGGACTTAAGCATAGCCACTGGAGAAAAGGTTTCATCATAAACCACACCTGGTTATTGACGATTGCCTTTTACTACAAGTTTAGCTTTGAAAGTCTCAACTTTTCCATCTACACCAAGAATCTTCTCAAGATCCATTTGTTCCCAATGGGTTTTACCCCTTCAAGTGCAACATTCAAAGTCATACTTTGTTGGTGTACATGAATTCCATCTCTGATTGCATATCATCCAGCCATTTCATAGAGTCCCCACTCGTGATGGCCTGCCTGAACCTGGTTGGGTCATCATCTACCATGATGCAATCCTCGCTCCCACCATCACCGAGAAAACCATAGTATCTTTCAGCTGGATAAGGAACCCTACCAGATTCGTGGAGAGGCTGAGGTTCGTCGAAGACTATTGAATCATTTGGTTTTACCAAATCATCAGCTGTTAGTTTGTCCAGCTAGAACTCTTCCAGTTCTACCTCATGACCATTAATTTCTTCACAAGAAATTCCTTTTCTAAAAATGTGGCATGCTGAAAAACAAAATGCCTTTTTCTCCTCAGTTTGGTAGAAGATATACCCTCACAAATGTTTGGGATATCCAACAAACTTATACAGAACTGACCTTGCCTCGAGCTTATCCAGATTTTGCTTTTCAACATAGGCCGGACAACCCTATATCTTAACTCGTTTATGATGGTCTCTTCCCATTCCATATCTCATATGGAGTGGTAGGCAGTGATTTGGATGGAACCTCATTCAATAGGTATGCATCTTATCAAGTGCATAACTTCAAAAGGAAATAGGTAACTCAGCAATACTCATCATAGAGCACGCCATATCTCATAGGGTGCGATACCTCCGTCCCGATACACCGTGGTGCTTTGGTGTATACGAAGGAGTAAGCTAAGAGAGAATCCCATTCTCCGTTTAGAAAATCCAAGAACTCCAAGTAAGACTACGGTAGCGCCCCGGCCGTCATTCCGAGGCCAAAATGCGGAAACGAAAAGTTTTCTTAACTTGAAACCGGAGCTATCGTATGCTTAAAACCCGGATCGAACCATTAACCTATAAACTAGCAACAAGAGAAGGGATAGAAAGCTATACCGATCGATCCGTGTCCTTCGGTCTTTGGCCACCATCCCAAGCTCCCCGCGGCAACTCCGGTCTCGATCTCCTCGTCGGAAAGGCTACCACATCTACGAGTCTTTTTACGGGCTCCCGCTTCATCCGAAGTAACTCGGGCACGAAGTGTGCTAGCCGATGTGTCCAAGGTGTTGTAGAGAATGTTTGTGATCACTTTGTCTCTTGCATCCATGGATTTGGATGGAGGTTGAAGGTGTTGTCATTAATGGATATAATGAGCTAGAGGAGGAAGAAGAAGAAGGAGCTCTTTTCTTTTCTCATGTGAGATGATAGAATGAGAGTGAGAAGAAAATAATCCAAGAGCTAACCATATACATGGCTGCCCCCTCTCCCTCTTTCTTTCATTTCACCATATAAATCAATCACAAATGTGACATGTGCATTTAAAAAGAGACCATGAGTCACTAATAAAGTCCATATCACATTTAATGCACTCCATGATGACCTCTAGCTCATAATTTCCATTTGCAAACATTAATCCAAATGTTTGCGGCAATAAAAAGATACGGCAACATCGAACGTAAACTCGTGACGGATCACAAGGATACCCCTCACCTGTATATACATACCTGCACCCGCATTCCGACTGAATGCGAATGCGATGAGACTAAAGTAATCCAACAAATCTAATAGTAGGATCCGGCTTAAACCAAAGCCCACTAGTATGATCCGTCCGATCATGATCCGCACACTACCGCACGTATATGATCGAACCCTGCCATATATCATATGGCCTCTGCAACGTTTCTCCCGAAACTTGAGAAACTGTCTGTGGGGGACTCTAAAAACTCGTCAATACTTTGGTTGTGGATTTAACCACTTAGCACGTCAGAGGTATTAGCCGTACGTAACGGGCTACCAAGTATTGACCAAAAGGGAGGTCGATGATGAAAGGTTCCTAGGCACTCTTGTGAAGGTTCATAAGGCATCAAACATGCCCGGATAAAAATTCAGACGTGCCGAACAACCCAAAGCCGGGATCTTTGCTAGATTATTAGGGTTAAACATGCAAGATGATAACTTTTTATCTAAGTGTGAGGGATTACAACCTTTGTAGTCCGCTCCTTCGCTTCACAAGCTCCGAGTAGAAGTCCCTTTGCCGCGATCCACGATCTCCCGGACTCATGAGAGGCTCCACGGCTCGAACGATCCATGCTAGCTTGAAGTGTTCCAAATCTCCGATGATCTACGTCGAAGTTGCAAAGACTCAAGCTTTCTCACTCTAAAGAGATGAACACACTAATCTCATGGGCTAGATGAGATGAGGATGAGAGAGTAGTATTTTTGCTTTCTTTTTAAATCATTTTCTCATATATTTTCATCACATAAAGAAAATCTAGTGAGCTTTTTCAAGAGAGAAGAAGATGATAATGGAAAATGATAATGATAATAATCCTTTTGTGATGAATAGAAAATAAAGCTATATGATTGATATATCAACCATGGTCAAGGATGAGTGGCTAATAATGTGTAGAGAATAAACTAGAGTTAGGGTTTGGTTAGGTTTAGAAATGTGTCATCCAAAAATATCTTAACCATGACAAAAGAAAATTGCTTCTAGAAGGTTCAAGAAGCAACTAACCCTAATCAAACCCTAACCTCATTTAATCATCCTTAAACATGTTTAACAATAAATCATATCATGTCACAATAATATATATCACATATATATTATATATTTGCAACAAAAGAAAATAATACAATTAACATATATCGCATATATATCAATGTATCATCCAGTGAGAAAATGAAATAATAAAGCGAGCCAATATTAGATAATGTAATACAATATATCATATATATTATTATACATTAAATCATCGAATCAACACTTGATCCGACGATTCGGCTATATCGAATATTACCGACTAATATATCATGTACCGATTCATCGAACCAACACTTGATCCGATGACCCGGTTCATATCCAAATATCGCGAGAATATAATACGGTATCTCATATCGCATTATCCTCGGTCCTGCGTATATCACATATGTGCCTCTACTCCGTTTCGCCTGAGCCAAGAAACCTCTGTGTAGGACTCTAAAGAATCGTCAATACGCCGGTAGCAGGTGATGATCATATCAAACACCCACAAGCTGCAAGCGGTCAGCTAAACGTAACAGCCACCCAGGTATTGAGCGATCAGAAGATCAACAAGCTAGCCTGTGCGTTCTCCTGTGAATCCAATCAGTAACACTCCCGTACAGTCCGGTCTGTTCGTCTGATATGTCGCATATCAAGTCTAGGGGTGGTATACGTCAGACCCCAGTAACCGATAAGTCATGTCGATGTGTGGCTCATAACGGGTCGAGAAACTACTAGTAACACTTACCAGTAAATCTCTATATCAGCCCTGGCCAGGGACTTCCAGTTACAGCCAATCGAACACAGCACAACATCAACTCCCTATACCGGGAGAGACGAATCCCCTCCTATCGCTCATTGCCTCCATGTGATTCAGTACTGTACCCAAAAGCTACCATTTTTCACGCCCTCTTAGACGTGGTAAGGTGGAAATCAAAGCACAGTGGGAATCACACAAGACTCCATGACGATCTCGGGTCTACAGACTACCCTGTACCAGTGTCACCGGAGAACTGCCATCTGACGTGTGGTATATCACCATCTGGGAGTTCTCGGCGAGTCCGTCCAGTGTACCCAGTCTCCACTGAGCACCCGTACACCATCTCTGATGTCAAACACCGATGGATATGGGATCATCCATCGCCCATCATATGGGTCAAGATGCGTATATGCTAGTCTACTCTGGTGTATCGATGCCCTGTCTCGATATACCCTCGACTAGGAATAGTTATAGGATGTACTCATCGACTACCGTGGCCCCACTAGTATGATCTCATCATAGTCCCAGTAGTCGAGTACAGATCCTAAGGGCTTTATCAACATGTGAGAGAAAAACAGTAAACCAATACAAGTCAACATGTTAAGATAAAGTGAAACCAAATAACATACTATCATGACGAGCAAGAAAGTCATCTCTATATATATCCAAGCATCCATTATAATATACATCATATGTACAACAATGGCCTCTAGGGCATATACATAACTAACAATCTCCCACTTGCACTAAGGCTAGCTGATGTAGTATCTCATACCTAGCATCCCGAATAATCTCTCAAACTGTATCTGGGGAATAGCCTTCGTGAATGGATCCGCAGTGTTTTCCTTCGTATCTACTCTCCTGACCTTGATCTCCCGGCGATCAACTATCTCCCTGATCAGGTGATACCGCCTCAGAATATGTCTGGACTTCTGATGGGATCTGGGTTCCTTGGCCAAAGCCACAGCTCCATTGTTATCGCAATACAGAGGTATTGGATGCTCAATGGATGGAACCACACCAAGTTCACTAATGAACTTCTTGATCCAGACAGCCTCTTTGGCAGCATCGTTGGCAGCGATGTATTCAGCCTCCATCGTCGAGTCTGCAACGGTATCCTGTTTGGAACTTTTCCAACATACCGCCCCTCCATTGAGGGTAAAGACAAAACCCGAATGCGACTTAGAGTCGTCCTTATTACTTTAGAAGCTGGAATCGGTAAAGGACTCCACCTGGAGTTCTCCGTTACCATACACCAAGAACATCTCCTTAGTCGTTCGTAAGTACTTGAGAATGTTCTTCACAGCTGTCCAGTGACTCTCTCCAGGATCTGCTTGATACCGACTCACTACACTTAGTGAGTATGCTACATCGGGTCTGGTACATAGCATCGCATACATGATAGAGCCTACTGCCGAAGCATAGGGTATCCCTTGCATGCGAGCTCTCTCCAAATCAGTCTTGGGAGACATCTCTTTGGAGAGAGTGAGTCCAGAGATCGTGGGTTGGTTCCTACGCTTGGATTCTTCCATACTAAACCTCTTTAGTATGGTGTCAATGTACCTGGATTGGGATAATCCCAGTATCCGTTTAGATCTATCTCTATAGATCATGATTCCCAATACGCAGGAGGCATCACCTAGATCTTTCATTGAGAATCTCTGTGATAAGAAGAGCTTGACTGATTGCAGCATAGGAATATCATTTCCTATCAAGAGTATGTCATCCACGTACAATACGAGGAAGACAACCTTACCCTCTGCTACCTTCTTATAGATACAAGGTTCATCTATATTTTTGATGAAGTCAAACTCTTTGACTACAACATCAAAACAGATGTTCCAACTCCGCGATGCTTGCTTTAACCCATAAATGGATTTAAGCAGCTTGCACACCTTTCCGCTGCTCCCACTATCTACGAAGCCCTCTGGCTGAGTCATGTACACCCACTCTTCTAAATCACCATTTAGAAAGGCGGCCTTAACATCCATTTGCCAGATTTCGTAGTCATGGTATGCAGCAATGGAAAGTATGATCCGGATGGACTTAAGCATAGCCACTGGAGAAAAGGTTTCGTCATAATCCACACCTGGTCGTTGACGAAAACCCTTTGCTACAAGTCTAGCTTTGAAAGTCTCAACTTTTCCATCTACACCAAATTTCTTTTTAAAAATCCACTTGCTCCCAATGGGTTTTACCCCTTCAGGAGCATTTTCCAAAATCCATACTTTATTGGTGTACATGGATTCCATCTCAGATCGCATTGCATCCAGCCAATTCACAGAGTCACCACTCGTGATGGCCTTCTCGAAACTAGTTTGGTCATCATCTTCCATGATGCAATCTTCGCTTCCACCATCAATGAGAAAACCGTAGTATCTCTCAGGTGGACGAGAAACCCTACTAGATTGGCGGAGAGGCTGGGGTTCGTCGGGTACTACTGAATCCTCTGATTCCACTAAATCTTCAGTCGCAGTTTGTGTTGCTGGAACTTCTTCCAGTTCTACCTCAGAGCCACTAATCTCTTTTGCAAGAAATTCCTTTTCTAAAAAGGTGGCATGTTGAGCAACAAACACTCTTTGCTCCTCACCGTGATAGAAAAAATATCTATAAGAATTCTTCGGATATCCTACAAACTTGCAAAGAACTGACCGTGCCTCGAGTTTGTCCGGATTTTGCCTTTTTACATAGGCCGGACAACCCCATATCTTAACTCGTTTAAGATACGGTCTCTTCCCACTCCATATCTCATATGGTGTGGTAGGTACAGATTTAGTTGGAACTTGATTCAATAGGTATGCTGCTGTCTCAAGCGCATACCCCCAGAAGGAAATAGGTAACTCAGCTGTACTCATCATAGAGCGTACCATATCTAATAGGGTGCGATTCCTCCGCTCCGATACACCGTTGTGCTGTGGTGTATAAGGAGGAGTAAGCTGAGAGAGAATCCCATTCTCTTTTAGATAATCTAGAAACTCATTGCTTAAGTATTCACCTCCTCGATCAGATCGAAGAATCTTAATACTTTTGCCCGTTTGATTCTCTACTTCGTGCTTATATTCTCTGAATTTCTCAAAAGCTTCAGATTTGTGTTTCATCAGGAACACATGTCCGAATCTAGAGAGATCGTCAGTGAATGTATTGAAGTAGGAAGAACCGTTCCTGGCATGCGTAGACATGGGACCGCATACATCTCTATGTATCAGTCCTAAGAGTTCAGTAACTCTTTCTCCGTGTCCACTAAACGGAGCTTTGGTCATTTTTCCTTTGAGACATGAATGGCAAGTATCATAAGATGATAATTCGAACGGATTCAAATAACCATATTTATGTAACTTAGCCAGTTGTGTCGCATTGATATGACCAAGTCTACAATACCACAAGTAGGATTCGTTCATATCTGAACTTTTCCTCTTGTGTGTGTTTTGTATATTCAGGACTGTATTCTGATTTAGAATGAATATGCTATTATGTAACGAGCCTGATGCAATCAACTTTTGATCTAGGAATATGTTCATAACATTATCCTTTACTACAAAATTATATCCTTCTTTACTTAATAAAGAAACTGAAATAATGTTGCACATCATGTTCGGTATATAATAGCACTCATTTAGAATCAGTGTATTACGACTTGGTAATACAAGGTGATATTCGCCAACTGCTTTGGCTACAACATTTGCACCGTTCCCTACTTGAATGGAATGATCACCTTTTCCCAGTTCTCTACCTTTCCGTAGCCCATGTAACTGTTTACATATGTAGGATCCTGATCCGGTATCTAATACCCAGGATGTAGGGTGAACTGAGAAACAGTTCTCAATAACTAACACGCCTGAAGAAGATACATCAACATGCATGTTCTTTTGGGCGGCTTGAGAATCCAGATATTCTCCTGTTTCCTGTTCAGTCTTATAACTCTTATAAGAAAGAACGGGTCCAACATTCCCTAGCTCAGTACAATAATTGGGTTCAGTCAATACATCCATATTATTATCTTGATTATGGCCTGACATGGTCGCTACCTGGAGAGAGAGAAGAAAAACACTTTAGCGTATGCTCTTGCAAGATTAGATTGGTTATTATCTTATCTAATCAGGATGTCTCCCACTGTTTTTATCAAATCTACCCTTAAAACCCTAAAAGGTAAGATTAGCCAGGATTAATTACACCCTACAATTTCGTCAATCTTTCAGCCAGATCAGTGTCGGTACTTTGAGGGAGGTTCCCCGTGCTTTCGCACGGACCTAATTAAAGTAAACCTCGTTTTCCCAGAGGCGTAACCCTGTTAACACTTTTCTAGACACCTACTTGATCGGCTAATTGTCCTGTGTAAAACTCTCCCAGGAGTAACACTTACTCGCAGTGGGTATCGGGATCCAACTATCTTATAGGAGGTATGCAATCTCATTGCAAATTTCAACACTTGAAATTCCCGATAATATTTTGCCCCTAGCGATCTATGACCTTGACAAGGTCAACAAACCATAAATCGCAAGTTAAGTTCAACCCGTCATTTCCTGATTGAATTAAACCCACCCGCATGACCCTTGACAAGGTCAACAAGGCCGTACGAATACCCTAATCCAATCACATCTCATGTTTTAGCAGATAAACACTAATTAGCTACCATACACTGTGCCTTGACAAGGTCAACAAACACAGCACGAATACTAAGTAGGATTTATCTGAAATGACGGAGGGCTACGACAGGTTTTTCAGAAAACCTATTGCGTAATAAACTTGATATCGTCGTAGAATCGAGTGAAGTTTTGAAAAGGAGTGTTTTTGAGGCTTTTCTTAGTTTCGCTAAAGGGGTCACTCCTGGTGAAGGGATCGTCGGCCCTTTCCTCATCGAATAAGGTGCAGGATATATTATATATACCGCTGTGCAAAGCAAAACTTTAAAAGCAATCAAAAGACAAACCGAGTTTTGTAGCATCTGCTAGTTTCGCTAAAGAGGTCACTCCCGGTGAAGGGATCGTCGGCTCTTCCCCCATCGAATAAGGTGCAGGATATATCATATATATCACCGTGCAAAGCAAAACTGTAGCTACCATTTTTGTAAAGTTTTGATTCTACAACATCTTTAGGTTTCTTTTCCTTTTATTAATCTCATTAATAAAAATCCCATCAGCTTATGCTTCCTAAGCATCACAGAAGAAACGAAAGCAGTAATATTTATATATCAACATATATATATAGTATAAGCAGTCGTCTCAGGCAGTAATATGATCTCATCACAGAACATTGCAGCAGAAGAACATATATGAAATATTGGATATACTAGGACGTCCGTGTTTTCAATACGAGCCTGTATAAAACACGGATTCCACGGTCGCGACGATAGCCAAACCCACATCCCAAGACCCCTACGAGAGCGGCAAGTAACACTGCCAATTCTAGGGTTAGAAGACCCGGTCTCGACTCCTCGAGATGGCCTCCCACTGGACCCTAGAATCCGGTTACTTGTGCTCCCCTCCTTGGGTCTACCTAATGCGGAAAAGTAAATAATATACACTGGTGACAGCAACCTTAACCTGGAAGTGCCCCAAATAAAAGAATATTACATTACAAATGAATTTTATATGAATGAAAATAAAAACCCTCATCTCACATAAAACCCCCGGCTATTCAAAACGCGACGATCCAATATAACATATCACAGCAACACATAATATCACATATCATCAACGTAAGTAAATATGCGCATCCCAATTGTCGTTGACATATAGCAACGAAACCGTCGATATCATATATTACACTTACGGTCACAGAAAAGAAAGTGTAAAACTACAACATTTGGAATCCACAATCACTTTAGACATCGTAAATCCGAAATATCACATACTTCGCATTTCATGCCTAACTCTATGAATTCCACATATTGTATCACATTCCAGATAAATAGACAGTATTAAACTTTCCGAACAGATAATCAAATACCCAAAATTTCCCAAAGTGCTCAACTCTTGAGCGGAGTTCAAATAATCCCAGAATATGTCAAAGTACCAGTGATCCAGCCGTAGAAGGGTCAAGCCAACGCCTCACATGTGGCACGCCGTACTGCCCCAAACGCGAAGGTTCAAAAGGCGGTTCAAGACGGTCACAAAATCGAGTTAAGGTTTGTTGTCTTCTAGAGGGTCCACCGCTTAACTTGTACAATTTTTCCGAAAGATTTAAACCCAATAAAAATTCAACGCTTGAAAGTTTTACGTGCCGGGATAAAGTGGGTTAATGATATCCGTTCAACTAGTTTAACAGTTTCTAAATATCCGGAAAGAAATACGAATTTAAAATTTCGGATCGAGTCCACGATTACAATAGAAACCCCAGAATACTCAACACTTGAGTCAGAATAAAAATACCCATAAAATATATCTCATAGAATAATTAATTGCTGTGCAAAAATGATTCCTTGATCTGTACATACCGCCGCGGTTCCGCGGCCCAAGCAAGCTAAGGCCGCGGTTCCGCGGCTCTTTGTACGGATCAGGGGATAATTTTTCTACCGTAATTCTTATATTTTCCTGTAGTATTTTTCAGGTATTTTTAATTCAGAAAAAACCCAGTTTTTGAAAAATTTCCAGAGAGGGGGTTAAATTCGTCGGTTCGGGTTCGATCGGAGTTTTAACTACGTAAACACGTCGCCTAATGCTCTAGCTAGGCTCTGATACCACTGAAAGGTTCCTAGGCACTCTTGTGAAGGTTCTTAAGGCATCAAACATGCCCGGATAAAAATTTAGACGTGCCGAACAACCCAAAGCCGGGATCTTTGCTAGATTATTAGGGTTAAACATGCAAGATGATAACTTTTTATCTAAGTGTGAGGGATTACAACCTTTGTAGTCGGCTCCTTCACTTCACAAGCTCCGAATAGAAGTTCCTTTGCCGCGATCCACGATCTCCCGGACTCATGAGAGGCTCCACGACTCGAACGATCCATGCTAGCTTGAAGTGTTCCAAATCTCCGATGATCTACGTCGAAGTTGCAAAGACTCAAGCTTTCTTACTCTAAAGAGATGAACACACTAATCTCATGGGCTAGATGAGATGAGGATGAGAGAGTAGTATTTTTGCTTTCTTTTTAAATCATTTTCTCATATATTTTCATCATATAAAGAAAATCTAGTGAGCTTTTTCAAGAGAGAAGAAGATGATAATGGAAAATGATAATGATAATAATCCTTTTGTGATGAATAGAAAATAAAGCTATATGATTGACATATAAACCATGGTCAAGGATGAGTGGCTAATAATGTGTAGAGAATAAACTAGAGTTAGGGTTTGGTTAGGTTTAGAAATGTGTCATCCAAAAATATCTTAACCATGACAAAAGAAAATTGCTTCTAGAAGGTTCAAGAAGCAACTAACCCTAATCAAACCCTAACCTCATTTAATCATCCTTAAACATGTTTAACAATAAATCATATCATGTCACAATAATATATATCACATATATATTATATATTTGCAACAAAAGAAAATAATACAATTAACATATATCGCATATATATCAATGTATCATCCAGTGAGAAAATGAAATAATAAAGCGAGCCAATATTAGATAATGTAATACAATATATCATATATATTATTATAGATTAAATCATCGAATCAACACTTGATCTGACGATTCGGCTATATCGAATATTACCGACTAATATATCATGTACCGATTCATCGAACCAACACTTGATCCGATGACCCGGTTCATATCCAAATATCGCGAGAATATAATACGGTATCTCATATCGCATTATCCTCGGTCCTGCGCATATCACATATGTGCCTCAACTCCGTTTTGCCTAAGCCAAGAAACCTCTGTGTAGGACTCTAAAGAATCGTCAATACGCCGGTAGCAGGTGATGATCATATCAAACACCCACAAGCTGCAAGCGGTCAGCTAAACGTAACAGCCACCCAGGTATTGAGCGATCAGAAGATCAACAAGCTAGCCTGTGCGTTCTCCTGTGAATCCAATTAGTAGCACTCCCGTACAGTCCGGTCTGTTCGTCTGATATGTCGCATATCAAGTCTAGGGGTGGTATACGTCAGACCCCAGTAACCGATAAGTCGTGTCGATGTGTGGATCATAACGGGTCGAGAAAATACTAGTAACACTTACCAGTAAATCTCTATATCAGCCCTGGCCAGGGACTTCCAGTTACAGCCAATCGAACACAGCACAACATCAACTCCCTATACCGGGAGAGACGAATCCCCTCTTATCGCTCATTGCCTCCATGTGATTCGGGACTGTACCCAAAAGCCACTGTTTTGCACGCCCTCTTGGACGTGGTAAGGTGGAAATCAAAGTACAGTGGGAATCACACAAGACTCCATGACAATCTCGGGTCTACAGACTACCCTGTACCAGTGTCACCGGAGAACTGCCATCTGACGTGTGGTATATCACCATCTGGGAGTTCTCGGCGAGTCCGTCCAGTGTACCCAGTCTCCACTGAGTACCCGTACACCATCTCTGATGTCAAACACCGATGGATATGGGATCATCCATCACCCATCATATGGGTCAAGATGCGTATACGCTAGTCTACTCTGGTGTATCGATGCCCTGTCTCGATATACCCTCGACTGGGAACAGTTATAGGATGTACTCATCGACTACTGTGGCCCCACTAGTATGATCTCATCATAGTCCCAGTAGTCGAGTACAGATCCTAAGGGCTTTATCAACATGTGAGAGAAAAACAGTAAACCAATACAAGTCAACATGTTAAGATAAAATGAAACCAAATAGCATACTATCATGACGAGCAAGAAAGTCATCTCTATATATATCCAAGCATCCATTATAATATACATCATATGTACAACAATGGCCTCTAGGGCATATACATAACCAACAGATGAGCGAACTCATCCTGACACCCTACTGAGCCTGTCAGTGACAATATCCGTACAGTCCGGTCCGTTCGTCTATGAGCATCGCATGGCGGGCCTAGGGGGTTGGTAAAAGTCAGACCCCCAAAAGCGGTACAAGTCGTGTCGGAGTGTAGCCCAGAACACCCTGAGATACTACTAGAATACCTACCAGTAAATCTCCTGCCTCGGCCGAGGGCTTTGTGTAATGGCTCTCCTAGACACAGCGCGACCTCACCCCCAATACCGGGAGAGACGAACCCCTGTCGATCCGCTCACTGCCTCCATGTGGCTCGGGACTGTACCTAACTAAAACCTGTTTGCACGACTCCTTTGAGCCGTGGTAGGGTAGTAATCAAAGTACAGTAGGAACTCACATGAGACAAATGATGATCTCAGGTCGATGAACTAACCTGTACACATGTCACCAGGGAACTGCTATCTGGCGTGAGGTATAATACCAACTAGCATGTTCCCGGCAAGTCCTGTCCGGTGTACTCATAACCCAATGAGCACTTGTATACATCATAGGTGATCCAACTGACACCAATGGCTTGTGAGACAGGCCACCGCCCCTCGTCGGGGTCTCGACTGTATACACTAGTTTACTAATGGAGTATCGATGCCCAGTTTCGAAACTCCCACGACTAAGGACCTTTTAAGGATGTGCTTATAGACCCCAGCTCCCATGTATATGATCGCCATCATACTGGTGGTCGTCAAGCAAGAATCCTAAGGGCTCTATCAGCGTGCAATAGCGACCTGTAAGGTCACCTAAAGCAGTACACGATGATAAAGACAAACCATGGTAGCATACTATTCTCCATCAACGTGTAATAGTGAACTACAATGTCACCTAAAGCATGTACACGATGATAAAGACAAACCAGATAGTATACAATCATCCTGAGTAAGACTGTCCTACCGGTATAGGTCCTCCCTCAATCATTGCAATCACGTGCCTGTGATCCAATAATTGACTCTGAGGGCACTATATCCAACAATCTCCCACTTGCACTCAAGGCTAATTATTGCGATGTCGCATACTCACAGCCCGTGTGATACCGAACACCCAACTCCTCTACTAGTCAGTCTCACAAAGCCCGTTTGCGAAACTATTGCGTTCGAGGAATAGCCTCAGTTAGTGGATCCGCTCTGATGTTTCTTTCTATGTCTCTCTTAATCTCAAGTTCGCGGAGAAAGCCATCTCCCGAAATGAGCAATACTTGTCTTAGAATATGTCTGGATATCTGATGGGACCTACCTCATAAATGAACTCCAAATCCAAACTTCTTAGACTGTATCATCAACTGAACTTAATCAGTATCCTGCGCCTTGCCTCCCTCAGTGTCCGCTTGGATCACCTGTCCAAAACACTGCCCCTCGTTAGAGGGAAAACTATAACTCTGACAGTCACTCTGTCATCCAGGTCACCTTGGAAGCCTGGAATGATAACCGTCTCCTAAAAGAGGTTGTTGCTATTATATCCCTAGAACATCCACTTATGTTCTAAAACTGCTTCCGAACGTTCCTCCAGGATTAGATCAATATCAACTTATTATAGCTCGTGCAAAAACAATATCTGGTGTGGTACTTGACATCTCATGATTGACACAATTGCCTAAGCAAGTGATCTGCCAATCATGCACATCTCTCTGCTCTTTAGTCTGTAAGACACCTTTAGAGAGGGTGACTCCATCACCTGCAGGTACACTACCGTGCCAAGAGTCTTCCATTCTAAAACACCTTTAGAATGCTGTCTAAATACCCAGATTGGGAAACTACCCTAATCTAGATCTAAAAATATAGATCTAGTAACCAGAATACCTGATATAATATCCAAGCCCTATGTGGAGAAACCACTGTATGACAACCAAAGTATAACCGATCGTAGTATAGTAATTTTACTTCTTACTCTGTGTATGTCATCCAAATACCAGGACATCACACCCTACTACCTTCTTAACAGATCCATCCCCTATTCTGATGAAGTCAAACCTATGATTGTCACATCAGAAATAGATGATCTATCTCTGCTATATCTGCTTTAGTCTATAAATAGACATAAACTACTTGTCCACTAATGCTTCCGCTGCTCCCACTGACTACGACAACCCTCTGGAAGAATCATATACACGTACACTTCTAAATCTAGTTTAGAACGACGCTATACTCATCCTCCTGCCGGGTCTCACAGTCTGGAACAACAGCAATGGTAAGTCTGGGTAAACAAGAACCTCCCTACCACCGTCCTTGAGGCTACCGGAGTACCTCTCAGGTGCCTGAGGTTACCCACCATATCTGCGGAGCGGCCAATGGAATGTCAAAACAGATTGAATCTTTTAGGTCCTATTAAATTTTCAGTAATCATTTGCGGTTCTGGAATCACTTCCAGTTCTACCATACTCCTACTACTATTTTCTGAAAAAAAATCCATTTTTATTAAAACTGTGGCGAGTTTAGAACAATATCACTATTGATCTTCCAGATGGTAGAAAGTCAGCCCTCATCATTGTTAGGTTTACCTAGCACCCTATGTAGAGTTTGGAAGCATCACATATCACAAAGATCAAATTTTTATGGTGCTAAGTGAACACATAAAGGATCTTTCCTAGAAAATTTAGGGTTTCTAAAACTACACTTCATCACAAGTATGAAAAGCTAGGGTTTTGAGAGTACAACCTTTGTAGCTCCCTACGCTGGACTCCTCAGCTACTTGGGGTTTGGAAAAAGTCCGCTTGAACTCCTCTAGGTCCACGATGATCCACCCGGAGTCCGCTTCGTCCAAGCTTGCAACTTTACTTTATCTAGAGAATGAAATGAAGCTTACACTCTAAACAAGTAGGCTAGACTTATGTAGAATGGTGTTGTGGTTCTCTTCCTCACTTCAAAATCCTATCTTGTTGAGTATTTTGCTCACTTGAAAATTCTAGAGAGCAAGAGATCAAGGTTGAAGAAGATGATGGCTAATTTTAGAAGAAGAGAAGAATAACTCCAATAAGAAAAAGAAAAAGATAAGCATATATATTTTTCTTTCTTCATCTCAAACCATGGTTATCTTATACGGATATTTAATTTTACTTTAGTTAAAACACAAGAGAAAGATTAAACCATGGTCAAAAGGTAGGTGAACAAGGTTAGGTCAAAAGAAGAGTGTAGAAACTCATCCATGATTTAATCTTATCTCTTTTCTTTTGTTTTAGCATAAATAGAAATAAAAATCCATAATATAAACCATGGTGTGAGTCTTATATTGCCACCATTTTCTATGTATAAACAACCATGATAGATGATGTATGTATGTATGTATGTATGCACATCCATATGTGCATGAATCTATAAAGAAAGCATACATGCATCCATACATCCATCAAACACAAGAAAGGATTTCTAGTGAGAAACTAATGGTTAAATAATAAATCAACACTTGATTTATCAATCCGCGCATATCATATACGACCCCACCAAAAGCATGCCGCCCGATCAATATACGGTATCCTATACGCGCATTTTAATCGGGTCCATGCGCATATCGCATACGCGCACCATAATATTTCGCCTGGACTAGGTAACTCCTTTGTGGGACTCTAAGACTCGTCAATACGCCGGCAGTCGGTGATGATCATATCAAGCATCCCCAAGCCGCAAGCGGTCAGCAAAACGTAACGGCCACCCGGGTATTGACCGATCAGAAGAGAACAAACGAACCTGCTACAACTCCCGTCGAGCCAACCGGCAATACTACCCGTGCAGTCCGGTCTCCTCGTCTGATATGTCGCATATCAAGTCTAGGGGTGGTAAACGTCAGACCCCAATAACCGATAAGTCGTGCCGATGTGAGGCTCATAACGTGTCGAGAAACTACTGGTAACACTTACCAGTAAATCTCCAATCAGCCCTGGCCAGGGACTTCCCTATTACGGCCAATCGAGCACAGTGCAACATCAACCCCCAATACCGGGAGAGACGAAACCCCTCCTATCGCTCATTGCCTCCATGTGACACGGACTGTACCCAAAAACCACCGTTTTGTATGCCCTCATGGACGTGGTAAGGTGGAAATCAAAGCACAGTAGAAATCACACAAGACTCTATGACGATCTCGGGTCTACAGACTAACCTACACAAGTGTCACCTGAGAACTGCCATCTGACGTGAGGTATAATACCATCTGGAAGTTCTCGGCGAGTCCGTCCAGTGTACCCAGTCTCCACTGAGCACCGTACACCATCTCTGATGTCAAACACCAATGGATATGGGATCATCCATCGCCCATCTCATAGGTCGAGAAGCGTATACGCTAGTCTACACTGGTATATCGATGCCCCGTGTCGATACACCCACGACTAGGGACCTTGAAGGATGTACTTATGGACTACCATGTCCCCACTAGTATGATCCGCATCATAGTCCAGGTAGTCAAGTACACATCCTAAGGGCTTTACCAACATGTAACTCTAAGACAGTATAAAGAGACAAGTATACATGTTAAGATAAAGAGCAACCAGATAGCATACTATCATATCGAGCAAGAAAGTCATCTCTATATATGTCCAAGCATCCAATATAATATACATAATTTGTACAATACTGGCCTCTAGGGCATACATACAACTAACAATCTCCCACTTGCACTAGGGCCAGCTGCTGTAGTATCGCATACCGAGCATCCTGAAGAGTCTCTCAAACTGTGTCTGGGGAATGGCCTTCGTGAGGGATCCGCAGTGTTATTCTTCGTGTCAACCCTCCTGACCTCGACCTCCCGGTGATCAACTATCTCCCGGATCAGGTGATACCGCCTCAGAATATGCCTGGATCGCTGATGGGACCTGGGTTCCTTGGCCAAAGCCACCGCTCCATTGTTATCACAATACAAAGGTATTGGATGCTCAATGGATGGAACCACTCCAAGTTCAGTAATGAACTTCTTGATACAGACAGCCTCTTTGGCAGCATCGTTAGCAGCGATGTATTCAGCCTCCATCGTCGAGTCTGCCACGGTTTCTTGCTTGGAACTTTTCCAGCTAACCGCCCCTCCGTAAAGGGTAAAGACAAATCCCGACTGCGACTTAGAGTCGTCCATATCACTCTGGAAGATCGAATCGGTAAAGGACTCCACTTGGAGTACTCCGTTACCATACACCAAGAGCATCTCTTTAGTCTTTCGCAAGTACTTGAGAATGCTCTTCACAGCTGTCCAGTGACTCTCTCTAGGATCATCTTGATACCTGCTCACTACACTTAGTGAGTAAGCTACATCGGGTCTGGTACATAGCATCGCGTAGATGATAGAGCCTACAGCCGAAGCATAGGGTATCCCTTGCATGCGAGCTCTCTCCAAATCAGTCCTAGGAGACATCTCTTTGGAGAGAGTGGCTCTAGAGATCGTGGGTAAGTTCCCACGCTTGGATTCTTCCATACTAAACCTCTTTAGTATGGTGTCAATGTACCTGGATTGGGACAATCCCAATATCCGTTTGGATCTATCTCTATAGATCCTAATCCCCAATATGCAGGAGGCATCACCAAGATCTTTCATTGAGAATCTTTGTGATAAGAAGAGCTTGACCGATTGCAGCATAGGAATGTCATTTCCTATCAAGAGTATGTCGTCTACGTACAATACGAGGAAGACAACCTTACTCTCTGCCACCTTCTTGTAGATACAAGGTTCATCTACGTTTTTGATGAAATCAAACTCTTTGATAACGACGTCAAAGCAGATGTTCCAACTCCGCGATGCTTGCTTTAATCCATAAATGGATTTAAGCAGCTTGAACATCTTCCCGCTGCTTCCACTATCTAGGAAGCCCTCTGGCTGAGTCATGTACACGCACTCTTCTAAATCACCATTTAGAAAGGCGGTCTTAACATCCATTTGCCAGATTTCATAATCATGATGTGCAGCGATGGCAAGCATGATCTGGATGGATTTAAGCATAGCCACTGGAGAAAAGGTTTCGTCATAGTCCACACCTGGTCTTTGACGAAAACCCTTTACAACAAGTCTAGCTTTGAAAGTCTCCACTTTCTCATCTACACCAAGTTTTTTCTTGAAGATCCACTTCCTCCCAATGGGTTTTACCCCTTCAGGAGCATCTTCCAAAGTCCATACTTTGTTGGTGTACATGGATTCCATCTAGGAACACATTGCATCCAGCCATTTCACTGAGTCCCTACTCGTGATGGCCTGCTCGAAGCTAGTTGGGTCATCATCTTCCATGATGCAATCCTCGCTTCCACCATCAATGAGAAAACCGTAGTATCTCTCAGGCGGATGAGAAACCCTGCTAGATCGGCGGAGCGGCTGGGGTTCGTCAGGTACTACTGAATCCTCTGGTTCTACCAAGTCTTCTGTTATAGTTTGTGTCGCTGGAACATCTTCTAGTTCTACCTCAATACCGCTTGTCTGTATCATAAGAAAACCTTTTTCTAAGAAAGTGGCATGTCGAGAAATAAACACTTTTTGTTCCTCGGAGTGGTAGAAGATATACCCTCGCGAATGTTTGGGATATCCAACAAACTTACATAGAACAGACCTTGCTTCGAGCTTGTCCGGATTTTGTGTTTTAACATAGACCGGACAACACCATATCTGAATAAAATTAAGACATGGTCTCTTACCATTCCATATCTCATATGGAGTGGTAGGCACTGATTTGGTTGGAACTTTATTCAATAGGTATGCAGCTGTCTCCAGTGCATATCCCCAGAAGGAAATAAGTAACTCAGCTGCACTCATCATAGAGCGCACCATATCTAATAGGGTGCGATTTCTCCGCTCTGATACACCGTTGTGCTGTGGTGTATAAGGAGGAGTAAGCTGAGAGAGAATCCCATTCTCTTTTAGATAATCTCTGAATTCATTGCTTGAGTATTCTCCTCCTCAATCAGATCGAAAGATCTTAATACTTTTTCCCGTTTGGTTCTCTACTTCGTTTTTATATTCTCTGAATTTCTCAAAAGCTTCAGACTTGTGTTTCAATAAGAACACATATTCGAATCTTGAAAGATCGTCAGTGAATGTAATGAAGTACGCAGAACCATCCCTGGCATGTGTAGACATGGGACCGCATACATCGCTATGCACCAGTCCCAAGAGTTCCGTAACTCTTTCTTCGTGTCCCGTAAACGGAGTTTTGGTCATCTTGCCTTTGAGATATGAATGGCAAGTTTCATAAGATGATAATTCGAACGAATTAAAATATCCATCTTTATGTAACTTAGCCAGTCGTGTCGCATTGATATGACCAAGTCTACAATGCCACAAGAAGGATTCGTTCATTTCTGAACTTTTCCTCTTGTTTGTGTTTTGTATATTGAGTACTGTATTTTGATTTAGAATGAATATGCCATTATGTAACGAGCCTGATGCAATCAACTTTTGATCTAGGAATATGTTCATAACATTATCCTTTACTACAAAATTATATCTTTCTTTACTTAATAAAGAAACTGATATAATGTTGCACATCATGTTCGGTATATAATAGCACTCATTTAGAATCATCGTATCACCACTTGGTAATACTAAGTGATATTCGCCAACTGCTTTGGCTGCAATAGTTGCACCATTCCCTACTTGAACGGAATGATCACCTTTTCCCAGTTCTCTACCTTTCCGTATCCCATGTAACTGTTTACATATGTGGGATCTTGATCCGGTATCTAATACCCAGGACGTAGGGTGAACTGAAAAACAGTTCTCAATGACAAACACACCAGAAGAAGGTGCATCAACATGCATATTCTCCGTTTGGGCGGTGTGAGAATCCAGATATTCTCCTGTTTCCTGTTCAGTCTTATAACACTTATAAGATAAAACGGGTTCAACGTTCCCCTGCACAGTATAACATGCGGGTTCGGTCAATACATCCATATTATTATCTTGATTAAGGCATGACATGGTCGCTACCTGGAGAGAGAGAGAAGAAAACACTTTAGCGTATGCTCTTGCAAGATCAGATTTGTTATTATTTTATCTAATCAGGATGGCTCCCACTGTTTTTTATCAAATCTTCCTTCAAACCCTTAAAAGGAAAGACTAGCCGGGATTAATTACACCTTACAACTTCGCCGATCTTTCTGCCAGGCCAGTGTCGGTACTTTGAGGGAGGTTCCCCGTGCTTTCGCACGGACCTAATTAAAGTAAACCTCGTTTTCCCAGAGGCGTAATCCCGTTGACACCTTTCTAGACACCTACTTGATCGGCTAATTGTCCTGTGTAAAACTCTCCCGAGAGTAACAATTACTCGCAGTGGGTATCGGGATCCAACTATCTCATAGAAGGTATGCAATCTCATTGCAAATTTCAACACTTGAAATTCCCGATAATGCTTTTTCCCCTAGCATCCCATGACCTTGACGGAGGCCAAACTACGCATAGGGCGCTAGTCAAGTTCAACCCGTCATTTCTTGATTGAATTAAACCCACCCGTACGACCCTTGACGGAGGCAAAATTACGCCGTACGAATACCCTAATCCAATCGCATCATATGCTAGCAGATAAGCACTAGTTAGCTACCATACACTACGCCTTGACGGAGGTCAAACTACCGCAGCATGAATACTAAGTAGTACTTATCTGAAATGACGGAGGGCTACGCAGGTTTTTTCAGAAAAACCATGAGCGTAATGAACTTGATATCGTTGTAGAATCTAGTGAATTTTGAAATGGAGTGATTTTGAGGCTTTTATTAGTTTTGCTAAAGTGGTCACTCCCGGTGAAGGGATCTCGGCTCTTTCCTCATCGAATAAGGTGCGGGATATATCATATATATCACTGTGCAAAGCAAAACTCCAAAAGCAGTCAAAAGTCAAACCGAGTGTTGTAGCATCTGCCAGTTTTGCTAAAGAGGTCACTCCTGGTGAAAGGATCTCGGCTCTTTCCCCATCGAATAAGGTGCAGGGTTTATCATATATACCACTATGCAAAGCAAAACTGTGGCTACCCTTTTTTGAAAATTTTGATTCTACAACATCTTTTAGGTTTCTTTTCTTTCATTAATCACATTAATGAAGTCCCATCATTTCAGTCACCTAAACATCACAGATAAATATGACGTACACTTATGCCATCGGCATTCGCCTCGATGTCCCCTCGTGCATCGTTAGGTTAGGTAACTAACGACAGAGCAGGGCAGGGCTAGTGTGGGTGTAAAACATAAGTAACGTCTATATAATATATCATATATACTATATACTGTATCTATCACAGCACATCACATGATCACATCACAGATATCGCAGCAGAAACATAGATATAATGTGGGATATACTAGGACGTCCGTATTTAGTATTTAGCCAACAATAGAAAATACGGATTCCACAGTCGCGATGAATAACCAAGCCCACACCCTGGACCCCTACGAGAGCGGCAAGCGACCCTACCAATTCTGGAGTTTAGGAGACCCGGTCTCGACTCCTCGAGATGGCCTCCTACTAAACCCCAGAACCCGGTCACCCATGCTCCCCTCCTTGGGTCCATTCTAATGCGGAAAAGTAAATAATATACAACACTGGTGGCATCGACCTCAACCCGGAAGTGCCCCAAATAAAAGAATATTACATTAAATTTGAATTTACATGAATGAAAATATAAAACTCTCATCTCACATAAAACCCCCCGGCTATTCAATCGCGACAATCCTGCACATCATATCTCAGCAACACATAATATCTCATATCATCAACGTAAGTAATTATGCGTACCCCGATTGTCGTTGACGTATAGCAACGAAACCGACGATATCGACATACTACACTTAAGGTCACAGAAAAGAAAGTGTAAAACTGCAATATCTGGAATCCACATTCTCTTTAGACATCGTAAATGCGAAATATCACATATTTCGTATTTCATGTCTAGTAATATGAATTCCACACATTGCATCACATTCCAGATAAATAGACAGTATTAAAGTTTTCGAACGAACGATCAAATACCCAAGATTCCCTAAAGCTCAACACTTGAGCGGAGTTCAAAAACCCGGAGTGTGACACAGTAGTAGCGGTCCAGCCGTAGAAGGGTCAAGCCAACGCCTCACATGTGGCATGCCGTACTGCCCCAAACCCTAAGGTTCAAAGGGCAGTTCAAGACGGTCACATAATCGAGTTAAGGTTTGTTGTCTTCTAGAGGGTCCACCACAAAACTTGCACGTATCTCCAAAATATTTAAACCCCGTGAATAGTGAGCAAATGATACTCGTTCGAACACTTCAATACTTTCTAATTTACCCGGAAAAGCAACGAAATGAAAATTCCGATCGAATCGTCGAGTCCAAAACCATATCCATAATATACAGTACTAGATTCAGATTAAACATACCTAAAACAATATACAAGCAGTTATAAGAATTACTGTGCAAATAGGAAGCAATGAACCCTCTGTACGGCCGCGGAGCCACGGCCTAAGCAAGGATTTGCCGCGGTTCAGCGGCGATTTGTACGGATCATGGCTCCGAATTTCACAGTGTTTCTTATTTTTTCTGCTGTATTTTTTAAGTATTTTTAATTCTGAAAAATGACAGATTTTAAAAAATGTCCAGAGAAGGTCTTGAAACGTCGTATTTTGGTTCGATCGGAGTTTTTGCTTCGTAAAAGTGTCGCCTAATGTTCTAGGTCGGCTCTGATACCAATATTAGGTTTACCTAGCACCCTATGTAGAGTTTGGAAGTATCACATGTCACAAAGATCAAATTTTTATGGTGTTAAGTGAACACACAAAGGATCTTTCCTAGAAAATTAGGGTTTCTAAAACTACACTTCATCACAAGTATGAAAAGCTAGGGTTTTGAGAGTACAACCTTTGTAGCTCCCTACGCTGGACTCCTCGGCTACTTGGGGTTTGGAAAAAGTCCGCTTGAACTCCTCTAGATCCATGATGATCCACCCAGAGTCCGCTTCGTCCAAGCTTGCAACTTCACTTTATCTAGAGAATGAAATGAAGCTTACACTCTAAACAAGTGGGCTAGACTTGTGTAGAATGGTCTTGTGGTTCTCTTTCTCACTTCAAAATCCTATCTTGTTGAGTATTTTACTCACTTGAAAATTCTAGAGAGCAAGAGATCAAGGTTGAAGAAGATGATGGCTAATTTTAGAAGAAGAGAAGAATAACTCCAATAAGAAAAAGATAAGCATATATATTTTTCTTTCTTCATCTCAAACCATGGTTATCTTTTATGGATATTTAAATTTACTTTAGTTAAAACACAAGAGAAAGATTAAACCATGGTCAAAAGGTAGGTGAACAAGGTTAGGTCAAAAGAAGAGTGTAGAAACTCATCCATGATTTAATTTTATCTCTTTTCTTTTGTTTTAGCATAAATAGAAATAAAAATCCATAATATAAACCATGGTGTGAGTCTTATATTGCCACCATTTTCTATGTATAAACAACCATGATAGATGATGTATGTATGTATGTATGTATGTATGTATGTATGCACATCCATATGTGCATGAATCTATAAAGAAAGCATACATGCATGCATACATCCATCAAACACAAGAAAGGATTTCTAGTGAGAAGCTAATGGTTAAATGATAAATAAACACTTGATTTATCAATCCGGCCATATCACATACGACCCCACCAAAAGCATGCCGCCCGATCAATATACGGTATCCTATGCGAGCATTTTAATCGGGTCCATGCGCATATCGCATACGCGCACTACAACATTTCGCCTGGACTAGGTAACTCCTTTGTGGGACTCTAAGACTTGTCAATAGGCCGGCAGTGGGTGATGATCATATCAAGCACCCCCAAGCCGCAAGCGGTCAGCTAAACGTAACGGCCACCCGGGTATTGAGCGATCAGAAGAGAACAAGCGAACCTGCTACAACTCCCGTCGAGCCAACCGGCAACATTACCCGTGCAGTCTGATATGTCGCATATCAAGCCTAGGGGTGGTAAACGTCAGACCCCAATAACCGATAGGTCGTGCCGATGTGAGGCTCGTAACGGGTCGAGAAACTACTGGTAACACTTACCAGTAAATCTCCAATCAGCCCTGGCCAGGGACTTCCCTGTTACGGCCAATCGAGCACAGTGCAACATCAACCCCCAATACCGGGAGAGACGAAACCCCTCCTATCGCTCATTACTTCCATGTGACTCAGGACTGTACCCAAAAACCACCGTTTTGCATGCCCTCATGGATGTGGTAAGGTGGAAATCAAAGCACAGTGGGAATCACACAAGACTCTATGACGATCTCGGGTCTACAGACTAACCTGCACAAGTGTCACCTAAGAACTGCCATCTGACGTGAGGTATAATACCATCTGGGAGTTCTCGGTGAGTCCGTCCAGTGTACCCAGTCTCCACTGAGCACCCGTACACCATCTCTGATGTCAAACACCAATGGATATGGGATCATCCATCGCCCATCTCATGGGTCGAGAAGCGTATATGCTAGTCTACACTGGTATATCGATGCCCCGTCTCGATACACTCACGACTAGGGACCTTGAAGGATGTACTTATGGACTACCATGTCCCTACTAGTATGATCCGCATCATAGTCCAGGTAGTCAAGTACACATCCTAAGGGCTTTACCAACATGTAACTCTAAGACAGTATAAAGAGACAAGTATACATGTTAAGATAAAGAGCAACCAGATAGCATACTATCATATCGAGCAAGAAAGTCATCTTTATATATGTCCAAGCATCCAATATAATATACATCATCTGTACAATACTGGCCTCTAGGGCATACATACAACTAACAGTCATAGCCCGGGTCAACCCATAAACAGCCATTACAGAAACGTGCCTTGAGTTATCCAGAGCCTAGTTTTAAGCATAAGCCGGAAAACTCCACGTACCTTAATATCGTTAAGATATGAACCGTTCTATATCCAATATAGAAACAGAGGCACTAATTTAATTGGAACCAGATTCAAATCATGCAACTGTTGGATATATATGCCCTAGAGGCCTTCATTGTATAGGATGCTAGGAATATGTATGTACATAACAATCTTGCTTGATATGATAGTACGCTATTTGGTTTTTCTTTATCTTAACGTGTGATATATTTTACTTTGTATTTATATATATACATGTTGATAAAGCCCATAGGGTGTTTTTCCTGACTACCGGCGTTGTGATGGCAGTCATACTTATGGGAGCTGGATAGCCAATAGGCGCATCCTTAGATGTCCCTGGTCGCAGGAGTATCGAGACTGGGCATGATACTCCAGAGTAGACTAGCGTATACATATCTAGACCCTGAGGAGGGGCGCTGGATTGATCCCGCAGCCATTAGTGGAGTGCACCTAAGATTGTATACAGATGCTCACTGGGTGTGAGTACACCGGACAGGACTCGCCGAGAACTGACTGGATGGTATTATACCTAACGTCAGATAGTACTTCTTGTAAGTCCACGTTGCGACCCCCGGTTCTTTCGGGGAGACGGAAACGGTATAAAAATCAAATTTTTAGCGCATGGGGCAACATGGACTAACAAAGTCGGGATCTTTTCCTAAACTAAAACTAGCAATCATGCTAAAGAGAGTTAGCTACTCGGAAAGGAGGTTATACCTAACTTGAACTCCTTCTTCTTGAAACCTTTGTAGGGGTTGATGGTGCTTTCCTCGTTGCCTTCTTCCGTCAAAGATGAATCCACCTGAGGGTTCAACCTTCGGGCTCTTTCTCGAACTTTGAGTGAACTAGAATCTTCGGCTTGCTAAACCTCTAACCCTAGAGTGAGTAGAGAGTGTCTTTGGGGTGATTTTGTCTCAAGGAGAGGGATTCTCAACACATGAGAAGGATTCTCCTTGAACTAGAGGAGGAAGAAGAAGAAGTGAGGAGAGAGAAGTGTTATGATAGAATGAGCTTTTCTTTTCATTCTACAACCATATCACAAAAAATGAAAAGAATTATCAATTAACAATAATAATAAAATGAAATAGTTGATGGATGGTTTGGAATGACCATTATCATTACATTCTTTAAATGAATTTTGCTAGAATCAAAGAGCATCTTTGCAATGTAATGATGATGGTCAAACCTTCAACCATGGTCAACAAGTCAACCATTGTCAACAAGTCAACAAAACCCAACCATGACACAATTTCATTTAATTAGTATTATTAATTGATATATCATAATTCCATTAGGGTTTGGAAAAAGACGACTGTCAACTGTGCATACGCACCCGTTCCGAAACCCTAATGAAAATCCTCTTCCTCCGCCTCAATCAACTGTGCATACACACCCGCATTCTTGTTCCGAGGAACATGAATACCAAGAGATAAAATCAACCCCAAAACATATACCAGCATCTGGCTCAAACCAGAGCCTGCTAGTAATATCTGTCCGGACTCCAAACGTGCACAAGTACGCGGATGAGAACGAACCCTGTCGCAAAACCATGCGACCTCTACTCTGTTTTGCCCAGAGGCGATAGCCCTCTGTGTGGGACTCTAAAGACTCGACACCACGCTGGCAATGGGTTTAACCACAGACCGCAAGCGGCACTAGCTGTGCGTAACGGTCCCCAGGTAGATGCCGACAAGAAGACTGACGAGGTGAACCCCATCTGAACTCCTACTGAGTCTGAATGTGACAGTCTCCATACAGTCCGGTCTGTTCGTCTGATACATCGCATGTCGGGCCTAGGGAGCGGCAAACGTCAGTCCCCTAATAGCGGTACAAGTCGTGTCGGAGTGAAGCCCAAAACACCCTGAGATAACACTGGAAGCCTACCAGTATATCTCGCTTTCCCTGGCCAGGGACTACTCGTGTAATGGCTCTCCTAGACACAGCGCGATGTCAACCCCCAATACCGGGAGAGACGAATCCTGTCTAACCGTCACTGCCTCCAAGTGCTTCGGAACTGCACCCAACCATTACCTGTTTGCACGACTCCTTTGAGCCGTGGTAGGGTAGTGATCAAAATACAGTGGGAACACACTCGAGGCGAAGTGCCAGTGTCAAGTCAGCGGACTAAGCTGTACTCATGTCACCTGGGAACTGATAACTGACGATAGGTATAATACCAACTTGTCAGTTCCCGACGAGTCCTGTCCAGTGTACTCGTAACCCAACGAGCACTCGTATACTATCTCCAGTACGACGTACTGATGGCTGTGGGACAGACCATCTCCCACACTGGGATGAGAAGCGCATACGCTAGTCTACTCCGGAGTATCGATGCCCTGTCTCGATAGTCCTGCGACTAAGGACCTGTATAAGGATGTGCTTATAGATTACCCAGCCCCCACTAGTGTGACTGCCATCACAACGCTGGTAATCAAGCAAAGATCCTAAGGGCTCCACTAATGCGTATGGGTAATATACTAAAATAAACACATGTACACATTGAAGTAGAAACAAACCAAGTAGCATACTACTATATTGAGCAAGATTGTTTATACAAGGTGAATATCCCAAGCTTCCATTAAGTAATATACAAACTAGTATGATACAGTAATGGCCTCTAGGGCATATACACTAACAATCTCCCACTTGCACTAAGGCCATGTACTGGCGTATCGAAGACCTATCATCTCGATCAGCCGCTCGAACAAAGTCTGGGGCAGTGCCTTGGTGAATGGATCTGCAGTGTTTTCTTCTGAAGCAACCCTCCGAACCTCGATCTCCTTGCGATCCACGATCTCCCTGATCAGGTGATACCGCCTCAAGATGTGTCTGGATCTCTGATGGGACCTGGGTTCCTTCGCTAAAGCTATAGCCCCGTTGTTGTCGCAATACAGAGGTATTGGGTCAACAATGGACGGAACCACCTGAAGTTCTTTCAAGAACTTCCTCATCCAGACAGCTTCTTTTGCGGCATCAGATGCAGCGATGTATTCCGCTTCCATAGTCGAGTCTGAAACGGTTTCCTATTTGGAACTATTCCAACACACCGCCCCTCCATTGAGGGTAAAGACAAAACCCGACATGGACTTGGAATCATCCTTGTCACTCTGGAAGCTGGAGTCAGCAAAGGCCTCGATCTGGAGGTCTTTTCCGCCATACACCAAGAACATCTTCTTAGTCCTTCTCAGGTACTTGAGAATGTTCTTTACCGCTATCCAGTGTTTCTCCCCAGGGTTTGACTGATACCGGCTTACCACACTCAGTGCATAAGCTACATCCGGTCTGGTACACAACATCGCATACATTATAGAGCCTATCGCAGAAGCGTAGGGTATAATAGACATGCGATCCCTCTCCAAATCAGTCTTGGGGGACATCTCTTTAGAGAGGGTGATCCCGTGACAAGCCGGTAGGTTACCGCGCTTGGAATCTTCCATACTGAATCTTTTCAGTATGGTGTCGATGTACTTGGACTGTGAAAGTCCTAATATCCTCTTGGATCTATCACGATGGATCCGGATCCCCAGGATGTAGGAGGCATCACCCAGGTCTTTCATGGAGAACCTGTGTGACAAGAACCCCTTGACAGATTGTAGCATAGGAATGTCATTTCCTATTAAGAGAATGTCATCCACGTATAAAACGAGGAATACTACAGTTCTCGCTACAAATCTACTATAGATGCACGGTTCATCTGGATTTTTGATAAAGCCAAATTCCTTGTCCGTCTCATCAAAACAGATGTTCCAACTCTGCGATGCCTGCTTTAGTCCATAGATGGACTTAAGCAACTTGCACACCTTTCCGCTGCTCCCACTCTGAATGAAACCCTCTGGCTGGTCTATATAGACACACTCCTCTAAATTTCCATTTAGAAAAGCGGTTTTTACGTCCATTTGCCAAATCTCATAATCGTGGAAGGCAGCAATGGCAAGAACGATCCGAATGGATTTCAGCATAGCCACTGGAGAAAAGGTTTCGTCATAGTCCAAACCAGGTCTTTGACGGAAACCCTTTGCTACAAGTCTAGCTTTATAGGTCTCAACCTGTCCATCTACACCAATCTTCCTTTTGAAGATCCACTTGCATCCTACGGGGTTTACCCCGTCTGGAGCAATGTCCAACGTCCATACTTTGTTGGTGTACATGGACTCCATTTCGGTCCGCATTGCATCCAGCCATTTTACCGAGTCAACGCTCTGAACGGCCTGCTGGAAGCTAGTAGGCTCATCATAATCTATGATGCAATCCTCTCTATCCCCGTCTATGAGAAAACCGTAGTATCTCTCGGGCGGATGAGACTGCCTACTACTCCTGCGGAGCGGCGTAGGAATGTCCTGTTCTTTTGAACCCTCTGGTTCCACTAAGCTTTCAGTAATAGTCTGTGGTTCTGGAATTTCTTCCAGTTCTACGGAGCTCCCACTAATTTCCTTTTCTAAGAACTGGTGTTCTAGAAAGTGGGCATTACGAGAAACAAGGACTTTTTGTTCCTCTGCGTAGTAGAAAAGATACCCCCTGGTGTTCTTTGGGTATCCCACAAACTTGCACAGTACTGAGCGTGCCTCGAGTTTGTCCGCATGCTGCTTTTTGACAAAAGCCGGACATCCCCAAATCTTCAGATATTGAAGATAGGGTTTCTTCCCACTCCATAACTCATATGGTGTGGTAGGCACAGTCTTAGTGGGAACTTGGTTCAAACGGTATGCGGCTGATTCTAGCGCATATCCCCAGAATGATCGCGGTAACTCAGCGCTACTCATCATGGACCGTACCATATCCAATAGGGTGCGGTTCCGTCTCTCCGATACACCGTTATGTTGCGGAGTGTATGGAGGAGTAAGCTGAGAGAGAATTCCATTCTCTTTTAAATAGTCCAGGAACTCGGCACTCAAGTATTCACCACCTCGATCCGATCTTAGAATCTTGATACTTTTGCCGGTTTGTTTTTCTACCTCATTCTTATATTCCTGGAATTTTCCAAAGGCTTCGGATTTATGTTTCATTAAGAAGACATGTCCAAACCTTGAAAAATCATCCGTAAAAGTAATGAAGTAAGAAAAACCGCTTCGCGCATGTGTAGACATTGGACCGTACACGTCGCTGTGCACGAGTCCCAAGAGCTCGCTTGCTCTTACTCCGTGTCCAGTGAACGGGGTCTTTGTCATCTTTCCTTTGAGACAGGATTGACAAGTGGCATACGATTGATATTCGAACGGATTCAAATATCCTTCTGTATGTAACTTAGACAACCTTCTCTCATTTATGTGACCCAGTCTACAATGCCATAAGAAAGCCTGATTGATATCTGGAGACTTTCTTTTGTGTGTATTCTGGACATTGAAAATCTGTGGTTGGTTCAATACGTATATACCATTACTCAGTGTACCTGACCCAATCAGAACTTGATTAAGGTGAATGTTTACAACATTACTTACAAACGCAAATTCATAACCTTCTTTAGAAACCAAAGATACAGAAATGATATTACAAGTTGCGTTGGGTACAAAAAAGCAATTACGCAAAACCAAAACATGCCCATCTGACATTCCCAGATGATAGTCCCCCACGGCTTTAGCATCCATGCTAGCTCCGTTCGCAACTCTGAGGGTCATGTCACCTGCCTTCAAAACCCTACGGTTTCTCAACGCCTGCAAATAATTACAGATATGAGATCCTGATCCGGTATCCAATACCCAGGAAGTAGAGTTTATAGAAAGACAGTTTTCAATAACATACACACCTGAAGCTGAAGCCGCAACTTGATTCAGTTCCTGTGTCCTGGCCTTCCAAGCCCTGCAATCTTTCTTCCAGTGTCCACTCTTATGACAATAGAAGCATTCTTCCTTTCCTACAAGCTTCCCCGCTATCTTTGTTGCCTTTTCCTTTCCCTTCGTACCCACTTTACTAACACCGCCCCTAGGTTTGGCGGGGGCTTTCTTTCTCTTTCCCTTGGCTTTCGCCTTGGACCTAGAAGAAGAAGATCCTCCTACAAACAAAGTGGGTGTTTCCCTACCTTTCTGTAGGGTGCCCTCTGCACTCCTCAGCATGTTGAGGAGTTCTGAAAGTTCAACTTCTTTTTCTTGTAAGTTGAAGTTCAGTATAAACTGGGCGTAAGTGGATGGAAGGGACTGGAGAATTAAGTCCGTATAGAGTTCACTTTCCAACGTGGTCCCAAGTTCCGCGAGCTCCTCAATGTAGCCAATCATCTTAAGCACGTGGTCCGCTACCGATGATCCGACGGCCAATTTTGCCGAAAATAACTTCTTCGACACTTCGTATCTTGCGATACGAGACTGCTTCCATACTGTTCTTTTGTATGAAGAAATATGGATTCCAGGTCCATATTCTCGTGCCTCCTCTGATGTTCGTTGTCCATAGAGGCAAGTACGAGTCACCTGGCCTTCGCGCAATCAATCTCCCAAGTCTTACGGATTTCCTTATCCGCGACGCTGGAGGTGGGACCTGGGACGGGGGGAGCTTTGGTGGTAAGAAGATACCCCAGCTTGTCGTAAGTGATTGCCATTTTGACATTCCTGAGCCAATCTTTGTAGTTTGGCCCTGTCAGTATGTTTTTATCTAGAAGTAACTTAAGTCCAGTCATGTCGATTGGTCGCTGCAATTAGGAGAGAGAGAAGAAACACTTTAGCACGATGCTCTTGCAAGTTTAGAGTGGTTTTTAATTTGTCTAAACAGGATGGCTCCCACTGTCTCTCGAATCCCTCCTCAAACCATAAAGGAAGAATTAGTCGGGATCAATCCCACCGCACAATACTTGCTTAACCGTTCAGCCAGGCCAGTGTCGGTACTTCGAGGGAGGTTTTTTCAACGCTTTCGCGAAGTTCCTTAATTTAAGAACCTCTTTTCCCTGGGGGCGTAGCCCCGCTAACACCTTTCTAGACACCTACTAGGTTTATAGCATTGATCGTTTAGTGAGAAGTTTCCCGAGGAGTAGCATATACTCACAGTAGGATCGGGATCCAAATATCATTGCGTGACGAAACTGAAGGAATCCTACCAGAATCACCACACTCCAAATGGTATGCAAATCTAGCAAGTTTCAGTACTTATGAAACTCCCGATGTGGATTTTTTTTGCCCCATGCTCTTATGACCTTGGCGTGAGGTCAAAATGTCATAAGTCACATGTCAAGTTCTTTCCATCATTATCCCGGTTGATTTGAACCCACCCGTACCTACCCTTGATGTCGGCCAAAATGGCGATACGGATGTCCCAAAACAACGCATTCTATCTATGCAACAGATAAATATCCGGTAGCTACCAATCACTATGTCTTGGCGTGAGGTCAAAATACATAGCTTGCATACTACCGAATATTTAACTGAAATAATGGAGGGCTACGAATGGTTTTGGCTCAAGCTCCGCATTTAAAAGTTAGTTTTGAAAAGAACCGAGTGGTTTTTCGAAAGTGTTCCAACGACTTTAGCTTGGTTTATTATCTTGCATTAGTTCTTTTAATGCGTGATATTCTTGCATTAGTTCTTTTAATGCGTCCCATCATTTAATCCTACCATTGCAGAAAACAACCAAAATATGACGTACGCTTATGCCATTCGCATTCGCCACGGGGCCCCGTCATCACCCGTTAGGTTACTTAACTAACGACAGAGCGGGGGCTGGGCTAGCGCGGCTGTAAAACATAAGCAACGCCTAAATAGTTATAAATATATAGCAATGATAGACATTACAGATCACAGATGAATACATTGGATATACTAGGAATCCGCAATCCGTTCGAGCCTGCAACGAAAAGCGGATTACACGGTCGCGGTGAATAGCCAATACCCCACCCAAGACCCCTACGGGTGCGGCAAACTACCCGCCAAGTACCCGGTAGTTTGTGCACCCCTCCATGGGTCTATCCTAGGAGCAAAAACAGTAAAAAGAATTATACAATGACGGCTACAACCCCGACCCGGTTGTGCGGCCATACAAATAATAATATTACATCAATTTACATATTACAAATGAATGAAAGAAACACAACACTCATCTCACATCCATCCCGGCTATTCACCCGCGACAATCCAATCCATTCATATACACATACCATCAACAAACACAGATTACAGATATGTATAACCCCGACTAATCGACATATAGCGATTAGCCGACGTTCAATACATGCAAACATCACAGATATAACCTTCATAGTCAAAGTGTAGTGAAGTTCGAAAAAAAATACGAAATTATAGGCCCCCAAAAATAAATTTCTATTCTGGAAAATCTGGGTACATATAATATATCTCAAAAATCCTAAAACCAAGCCAGAGATACACTGCACCAAAATCGAGGCAGAGAGGAGACAAGACGGCCGCGGTTGCGCGGCAATAGCTTGCTATTGCCGCGGAACCGCGGTTCTTTGGTCAGATCTCTGGCTCGTTTTTGGTGGTTATCTTTAAAAAACCCTGAGATGATTTTTGGTGTATGACAAATTTTGTTTTGACCAGAAAAAGATTTAACAGAAACTAGGGTTTTTAAAAAACTCGGTTTTTGGATTTTTCGGTTTCGAACTTCGTTACACTTCACTACCTAGCTAGTTTATGTTTAGTTAGGCTCTGATACTACTGTAAGTCTACGTTGCGACCCCCGGTTCTTGCGGGGAGGCGGAAACGGTATAAAAATCAAATTTTTAGCGCATGGGGCAACATGGACTAACAAAGTCGGGATCTTTTCCTAAACTAAAACTAGCAATCATGCTAAAGAGAGTTAGCTACTCGGAAAGGAGGTTATACCTAACTTGAACTCCTTCTTCTTGAAACCTTTGTAGGGGTTGATGGTGCTTTCCTCGTTGCCTTCTTCCGTCAAAGAAGGATCCACCTGAGGGTTCAACCTTCGGGCTCTTTCTCGAACTTTGAGTGAACTAGAATCTTCGGCTTGCTAAACCTCTAACCCTAGAATGAGTAGAGAGTGTCTTTGGGGTGATTTTGTCTCAAGAAGAGGGATTCTCAACACATGAGAAGGATTCTCCTTGAACTAGAGGAGGAAGAAGAAGAAGTGAGGAGAGAGAAGTGTTATGATAGAATGAGCTTTTCTTTTCATTCTACAACCATATCACAAAAAATGAAAAGAATTATCAATTAACAATAATAATAAAATGAAATAGTTGATGGATGGTTTGGAATGACCATTATCATTACATTCTTTAAATGAATTTTGCTAGAATCAAAGAGCATCTTTGCAAAGTAATGATGATGGTCAAACCTTCAACCATGGTCAACAAGTCAACCATGGTCAACAAGTCAACAAAACCCAACCATGACACAATTTCATTTAATTAGTATTATTAATTGATATATCATAATTCCATTAGGGTTTGGAAAAAGACGACTGTCAACTGTGCATACGCACCCGTTCCGAAACCCTAATGAAAATCCACTTCCTCCGCCTCAATCAACTGTGCATACACACCCGCATTCTTGTTCCGAGGAACATGAATACCAAGAGATAAAATCAACCCCAAAACATATACCAGCATCTGGCTCAAACCAGAGCCTGCTAGTAATATCTGTCCGGACTCCAAACGTGCACAAGTGCGCGGATGAGAACGAACCCTGTCGCAAAACCATGCGACCTCTACTCTGTTTTGCCCAGAGGCGAATAGCCCTCTGTGTGGGACTCTAAAGACTCGACACCACGCTGGCAGTGGGTTTAACCACAGACCGCAAGCGGCACTAGCTGTGCGTAACGGTCCCCAGGTAGATGCCGACAAGAAGACTGACGAGGTGAACTCCATCTGAACTCCTACTGAGTCTGAATGTGACAGTCTTCGTACAGTCCGGTCTGTTCGTCTGATACATCGCATGTCGGGCCTAGGGGGCGGCAAACGTCAGTCCCCTAATAGCGGTACAAGTCGTGTCGGAGTGAAGCCCAAAACACCCTGAGATAACACTGGAAGCCTACCAGTATATCTCGCTTGCCCTGGCCAGGGACTACTCATGTAATAGCTCTCCTAGACACAGCGCGATGTCAACCCCCAATACCGGGAGAGACGAATCCTGTCTAACCGTCACTGCCTCCAAGTGCTTCGCGACTGCACCCAACCATTACCTGTTTGCACGACTCCTTTGAGCCGTGGTAGGGTAGTGATCAAAATACAGTGGGAACACACTCGAGGCGAAGTGCCAGTGTCAAGTCAGCGGACTAAGCTGTACTCATGTCACCTGGGAACTGATAACTGACGATAGGTATAATACCAACTTGTCAATTCCCGACGAGTCCTGTCCAGTGTACTCGTAACCCAACGAGCACCCGTATACTATCTCCAGTACGACGTACTGATGGCTGTGGGACAGACCATCTCCCACACTGGGATGAGAAGCGCATACGCTAGTCTACTCCGGAGTATCGATGCCCTGTCTCGATAGTCCTGCGACTAGGGACCTGTATAAGGATGTGCTTATAGATTACCCAGCCCCACTAGTGTGACTGCCATCACAACGCTGGTAATCAAGCAAAGATCCTAAGGGCTCCACTAATGCGTATGGGTGATATACTAAAATAAACACATGTACACATTGAAGTAGAAACAAACCAAGTAGCATACTACTATATTGAGCAAGATTGTTTATACAAGGTGAATATCCCAAGCTTCCATTAAGTAATATACAAACTAGTATGATACAGTAATGGCCTCTAGGGCATATACACTAACAGTTCTCAGGTGACATGTGTGCAAATAGTCCGTTGAATTAAGGTCGTCATTTATCTCGTGTGAGTTCCCACTGTGCTTTGATTACTACCCTACCACGGTTCAAAGGAGTCGTGCAAACAGGTTTTAGTTGGGCACAGTCCCGAGCCACGTAGATGCAGTGAGCGACTGTTAGGGATTCATCTCTCCCGGTATAGGGAGTTGATATTGCACGGTGATCGGTTGGTCATTACCATAAGTCCCTGGTCAGGGCTGATTGAGAATTACTGATGTACTGATCAGTAGATTCTCGGATGGTCTTGAGCCATACCGGCACGACTTGTATAGTCATTAGGGGTCTGACGTTCACCACCCTTTTAGACCATACATGCAATACTCTTAGAGGAACAGACCGTACTGCGCGGATATTATCACGGACAGGCTCAGTAGGAGTTCGGATGAGTTTCCTCATCGGCTTTCTTATCGACATCTACCTGGGGATCGTTACGTACAGCTAGTGCCGCTTGCGGTCTATGGTTAAACCCGCTGCCAGCGTAGTAGTCGAGTCTTTAGAGTCCCACACAGAGATTTCCTAACTCCAGGCGAAACGATATAGAGGTCATATGGTTTTACGACAAGGGTTCGGACGCATACGTGTTTAAACGCACGTACGACGTTCGGACAGTTTTTACTAGCCGGCTTTGGTTTAAACCAGATTCTAGTATCAGGTTATTGGATTTATACAGTCTAAAGTTTTTCCGTGTTTTCACGGATAGGAGGGGCGTTCTCGTGATTTTGCGGGAAGCTTCTAGAAGCATGGTGACTTGAGGGTTTAGGTGGCATTTTCATTAAATGCAATTGTGACTCATTTTGTATGATTCATCATATCATTAATGCATCATTAAATGCTTAATGACTCATATAGTGAATCACTCATATTGAATTAATGTAGCATGATGAATAATCATATTTATTCATTTATTTGATAATTCATTATGCTTCATATATATTCAAGTGAGAAGCAATTCCATGATCATTATCTTGTTCACTTTCTCTCTCCTCAAGCTCACTCTCTCTTCAAACCCTAATCCTACCACTCATGAGTTGAGATCAAGGATTAGAATAGACTAAACACTCCATAACCTAACTCTATATGACCTAAGGTCCTTTGATTAGCAACTAGAGAAACTTAGTAACCTCAAGTTTAGAGGTGAAGCTTGGATTAGGGTTCTCGGGTGGATCATCTATCACGGAAAGGAGGCCGAGGAGGACGTAGAGATCGAAAAGATGAAGGACACGATTCACTAGGTATAATCTCTTTTTATAGTAGCTAAGAACTTCTATGGTTGTTGTTAGTTATCGTTTAGTAAAGATCTTCGGTTTGTCGATGTTTGCATAAAGAACAAGATCGTTTTTCATATTTCCGCCTCTCCGCTGTAGGGTTACTAGGCACACACAAGAGGTTCCACAAGGCATCAACCATGCCAAAATCAAATTTTTCGGTGCCGAGAAACCCTAAACTAGATCGTTAACTAGAGATTAGGCGAAACAACAAGCAAGCAAACTACTTTGCTACTATGTGAATAGAAATACAACTTTTGTAGACCAGGTCCACCACTTCTAAAGCTCCGTGTTGATGTCCCTCCACTGCGATCATTGGATCCCGGACTCTAGCGATGGTTTCGTCGGAGAAATGATCGGGCTAGGTCATTGACTTCGAGGCCGAAGATGATCTACGTCGGGGAGACTCAAACTCAAGCTATTCCTTCACTTGGTCAAAAACTTTGTGAAGAGAACACCCTATACTACATGGCAAGTAGTAGAGGATGAAGAAATAGGAAGTGGGTTCACTTTAGAATTGGATTTCTCACACTTTTTCTTATGGCACCATTGGAGCTAGCAAGCTTTTGTGAGCTTGATGAAGATGAAGAAGAAGAAAAGAATTATATGAATATTTCCAAAATGAAACTTATCCAATAAATAATGGCACCATGGTTGAGTTAAGCCCTCATGCTTAACTTATGTAGAGATTTAACCAAACCATTAGGTTAAAGGTTGGGTTAACTAATATCTTTAAACATATGACAAAAGAGTTGACTTTGTCAATGTTTATCAAGCTTCATGAAGCTTGATAACTTTGACCAAAGTCACACTCTTTTGTTATATGTTTAGGAAAATAGTAAACCCTAATCTAACCTTAATTTGGTTCAAGTCTCATACACACAACTTGTTTGTATCATCAAGCATGATACAAACATGTACACTTGCATATATCACATATAAACAATGTGCACATCAAGTGAGAAAATCAATCTTAAGTGAACCAATACTAGTTAATGTAAAGTAATATATTAAATATATAATTATACATTAAATCATTAAATCAACACTTGATTTAACGATCCGGTCATATCGTATATAACCGACTAATATCAATAGTAACAACTTATCGAATCAACACTTGATCCGATAACCCGGCTATATCGCATACAACCGATCAATGTCACAAATCGCGAGAATAGAATACAGCATCACATACTGGTATTATCCTCGGTCCCGCACATATCTCATATGCGCTCCTATTTCATTTCGCTTGAGCCAGGAAACCCATGTGTAGGACTCTAAAGACTCGTCAATACGCCGGCAGTAGGTGATGATCATATCAAACACCCACAAGACGCAAGCGGTCTGCTAAACGTAACGGCCACCCGGGTATTGAGCGATCAGAAGATCAACGAGCAAGCCCGCTCACACTCCTGTGAATCCAACCAGTAACACTTCTGTACAGTCCGGTCTGTTCGTCTGATATGTCGCATATCTTGTCTAGGGGTGGTAAAAATCAGACCCCAATAACTTGATAAGTCGTGTCGATATGAGGCTCATAACGGGTCGAGAAACTACTGGTAACACTTACCAGTAAATCCCTAAAGCAGCCTTGGCCAAGGACTTCCTGTTATAGCCAATCGAGCACAGCGCAACATCAACTCCCTATACCGGGAGAGACGAAACCCCTCCTATCGCTTATTGCCTCCATGTAACTCGGGACTGTACCCAAAAACCACCGTTTTGCATGCCCTCTTGGACGTGGTAAGGTGGAAATCAAAGCACAGTGGGAATCACACAAGACTCTATGACGATCTCGGGTATACTGACTAACCTGTACCAGTGTCACCAGAGAACTGCCATCTGACGTAAGGTATAATACCATCTGGGAGTTCTCGGCGAGTCCGTCCAGTGTACCCAGTCTCCACTGAGCACCCGTATATCATCTCTGATGTCAAACACCAATGGATATGGGATCATCCATCGCCCATCTATATGGGTCGAGAAAGTACACGCTAGTCTACACTGGTATATCGATGCCCCGTCTCGATACAGCCACGACTAGGGACTTTGAAGGATGTACTTATGGACTACCATGTCCCCACTAGTATGATCCGCATCATAGTCCAGGTAGTCAAGTACACATCCTAAGGGCTTTACCAACATGTAACAGAGAGACAATCAGTGTACACGTTAAGGTAAAGAGTAACCAGATAGCATACTATCATATCGAGCAAGAAAGTCATCCATATATATGTACAAGCATCCACTACAATATACATCCTATGTATAGTAATGGCCTCTAGGGCATACATATAACTAACAATCTCCCACTTGCACTGGGGCCATCTGATAGCAGTGGTTGTAGTATCTCATACTCAACCATCCCATAAAAGTCTCTCTCTGGGAAAAGGCCTTTGTGAGTGGATCCGCCGTGTTGTCCTCAGAGTCTGCTCTCCTAACCTCGATCCCCTGGAGATCAACCATCTCCATGATCAGGTGATACTGCCTTAGAATATGTCTGGATCACTGATGGGACGGGCGTTCCTTGGCATAAGCCACAACTCCATTGTCACACAATGGGAGGAACGAAGTTCATCTCATGAACTAATATACACCCAGACTGCCTCTTTGGTAGCGATGTATCTTACCTTTAATCGTCTAGTATGCTACGGTATCTAGCTTGGAACTCTTTCAACATACCGTCCCTTTACTGAGGGTAAAGACAATTCCCGTGACTGACATTCAGTCGTCCTTATCACCCTGGAACCTTTCCAATGATTCTCCCCTGGATCAATTTATACCATCTCACTACAACTAGTGAGTATCCTAATATCCAATTAGATCTATCTCATAGATCCAAAATCCAGGATTCAAGAGGTATCATTATGATCCTATATGGAGAATCCTTGTGATAAGCGGAGATTAACCGAGTGTAGCATAGGAAACTCCTTCCCTATCATGAGTATGTCATCCACGTACTCTACGAGGATCACCACCATACTCCCTACTTCCTTTTTGTATATACAAGGTTCATCTACCATTTTGATGATGTCAAACTCGTTGACTAACTCATCAAAACAGATGTTCCAACTCCGCGATGCCTGCTTTATCACATAAAACATCTTGCACACATTTCTGCTGCTCCCACTGTCTACGAAGCCCTCTGACTGTGTACTTACAGACTCTCTCTTCTAAAACATCATTTAGAAAAGCAGTCTTGACACCCAACCGCCAGATATCGTAGTCATGGTATGTAGCCGTGGCAAGTAGGATCTGGATGGACTTAAGCATAGTTACTTAGAAAAGGTTTCATTATAATCCATACCTGGTCAATGATGCAAACCTTTAACAAGTCTAGCTTTGAAAGTCTTAACTTTTCCATGTACACCAAGCAATCTTCTCAAGATATACTTGCTCCTGATGGGGATTTAACCCTTCAGATAAAGCAACCAAAGTCCATACTTTGTTGGTGTATAAGGATTCCATCTCGGATCGATAAGCATCCAGCCATTCTTACAGAGTCCTACTCCTGATGGCCAGCCCGAAACTAGTTGGGTTATCATCTCATGATGCAATCCTTGCTCCCACTGTCATAGAGAAACCGAAGTATCTCTCAGGTGGGTGAGGAACCCTACTAGATCGGCGGAGAGGCTGAGGTTCGTCGGTTGCTATTGAATCCTTTGGTTCTACCAAATCATCAGCTGCAGTTTGTATAGCTGGAACTCTTTCCAGTTCTACCTCATGTGCATAAATTTCTTCATAAGAAATTCCCTTTCACAAAGGTGGCATGCTGAGTAACAAAACATCTTTTGTTCCTCGGTTAGGTAGAAGATATTCCCTTGCGTATGCTTGGGATATCCAACAAACTTCTACAGTACTGACTTTGCCTCGAGCTTGTCCGGATTTTGCCTTTTAGACATAGGCCGGACAACCCCAAATCTTAACTGACTTAAGAGATGGGCTCTTCCCTTTCCATATCTCATATGAAATGGTAGGCATCTGATTTGATCGGAACCCTATTCAATAGGTATGCAACTTCATAAGTGCATAACTCCCTAAAAGGAAATAGGAAACTCAGTAGTACTCATCATAGAGAACACCATATCACATAGGGTACTATTGCTCCGCCCCGATATACCATCATGCTATGGTGTATACGGAGGAGTAATGCTGAGAGAGAATCTTATTCTTAAAATAGTCCAGGAATCCCATGCTCAAGTATTCTCCTCCTTGATCACATCAAAGGACATAATACTTATACCCGTTTTTGGTTCTCTACTACTAACTTATATTCTGTGAATATCTCAAAAGGTTCGGACTTGTGTTTCAACAAGAACATATGTCTGAATCTTGAGAGATCATCAGAGAAGGTAATGAAGTACAAAGAACCGGTCTTGGCATTTGTAGACAGGGGACCATCATACATCAATATGTATCATCCCAATAGTTCACTAACTCTTTCTCTGTTTCCAATAAACAGAGCTATGGTCATCTTATCTCTGTGACATGACTGGCAAGTTTCACAAGATGTAAATTCAAACTAATTTAAATATGCATCTTAATATAACTGCAGCTAGTCGGGTCGCATTGATATGACCTAGCCTACAATGCCTCAAGAAGGATTCGTTCATTTCTGAACTCTTCCTCTTGTGTGTGTTCTATATACTAAGAACTGTAGTTTGATTTGGAACATCAATGCTTTTAGATAGCGTGCCTGAACCGATCAACTCTTGATTTAGGAAATGTTCAAAACATTATCCAACAATACAAAATTATATTCTTCTTTATCTAAATAAAGAGACTGATATGATTTTGTATATCAGGTTCGTTATCTAATAACATTTGTTCAGAATCAATGTATTCTGGTAATACAGGGTGACAGTGACCAGCAGACCTGGCTGCAACACTTGCACCGTTTTCTGTCTCATGAAACTTATCACCCGTTCTCAGTTCTCTATCTGTCTGTAGCCTATGTAATATATTACATATGTGGGATCCTGATCCGGTATCTAATACCCAGGACGTAAAGGACATTGAGAAACAGTTCTCTGTAATGAACACACCCGAAGAAGATGCATCAGCATGCACTTTCTTCGTTTGGGCGGCACGGGAATTCTGGTAATCCCCAATTTCCTGCTCTGTCTTATAACAATTATAAGTTGGAGCGGGACCAACGTTCCCCAGCTCAGTATAACAAGCGGGTTCGGTCAATACATCCGTTTTATTATCTTGATTAAGGCGTGACATGGATGCTACCTGGAGAGAGAGAGAGAAGAAAACACTCAGCGTATGCTTTTGCAAGATCAGAATGGTTTTTATTTTATCTAATCAGGATGGCTCCCACTGTTTTTATCAAATCTTCTTTCAAACCCTAAAAGGAAAGACTAGCCAGGATTAATTACACGCTACAAGTTCGCCAATCTTTCAACCAGGCCAGTGTCGGTATTTTGAGGGAGGTTTCCCGTGCTTTCGCACGGACCTAATTTATGTAAACCTCGTTTTCCCAGAGGCGTAACCCCGTTGACATCTTTCTAGACACCTACTTGATCGGCTAATTGTAATGTGTAAAACTCTCCCAGGAGTAACAATTACTCGCAGTGGGTATCGGGATCCAACTATCTCATAGAAGGTATGCAATCTCATTGCAAATTTCAACACTTGAAATTCCCGATAATATTTTGCCCCAAGCGTCCTATGACCTTGACAGAGGTCAACAAACCATAGGCTGCTAGTCAAATTCTACCCGTCATTTCCTGATTGAAGTAAACCCACCCGCACGACCCTTGACAGAGGTCAACAAGGTCGCATGACTACCCTAAATCAATCACATCATATGCTTATACAGATAAGCACTAATCAGCTACCGTACACTACGCCTTGACAGAGGTCAACAAACGCAGCACGAATACTAACCAGTACTTATCTGAAATGACGGAGGGCTACGACAGGTTTTTCTGAAAACCTATTGCGTAATGAACTTGATATCGTTGTAGAATCAAATGATTTTAAAATGGAGTGTTTTTTAGGCTTTTCTAGTTTTGCTAAAGGGGTCACTCCCGGTGAAGGGATCGTCGGCCCTTTCCTCATCGAATAAGGTGCAGGATATATCATATATATACCGCTGTGCAAAGCAAGAACTATAGGACCAATCAAAAGACAAACCGAGGGTTGTAGCATCTGCCAGTTATTGCTAAAGGAGTCACTCCCGGTGAAGGGATCTCGGTCCTTTCCTTATCGAATAAGGTGCAAGATGTTCTATAACGAACACCGCGATGCAAAGCAAGAACTGTAGCTACCTGTTTTGAAAATTCGATTCCACGACATCTTAGGTTTCTTTTTCTTTCATTAATCATATTAATGAAGTCCCATCATTTAAATCACCTAAACATCACAGATAAATACGACGTACACTTATGCCATCCGCATTCACCTCGATGTTCCCTCATGCACCGTTAGGTTAGGTAACTAACGACAGAGCGGGGCAGGGCTAGCGCGGGTGTAAAACATAAGTAACGTCTATATAATATATCATATATACTATATACAGTATCTATCATCACATATCAAATGATCACATCATAGATATAGCAGCAGAAGAAACATATGAAACATTGGATATACTAGGACGTCCGTGTTTTCAATATGAGCCTGTATAAAACACGGATTCCACGGTCGCGATGAACAGCCAAACCCACACCCCTAGACCCCTACGAGAGCGGCAAGAAACCCTACCAATTCTAGAGTTAGGAGACCCGGACTCGACTCCTCGAGTTGGTCTCCCACTGGACTCTAGAACCCGGTTACTTGTGCCCTCCTCCTTGGGTCTATCCTAGTGCGGAAAAGTAAATAAAATACAATGGTGACATCTTCCGCAACCTGGAAGTGCCCCAATAAAAGAATATTACATACAACAAATTTTACATGAATGAAAATGAAAAACTCTCATCTCACATAAAACCCCCGGCTATTCAAAACGCGACGATCCAATATAACATATCCAGCAACACATAACATCACATGTCATAAACGTAAGTAAATGTGCGCATCCCAATTGTCGTTGACATATAGCAATGAAACCGGCGATATCACATATTACACTTACGGTCGCAGAAAAGAAAGTGTAAAACTACAACAGTTGGAATCCGCAACCTCTTTAGACATCGCATGCCTAATCAAATGAATTCCTTAGACATCGCATGCCTAACAATTATAAACCCCGCATTTTAGTCTCATTATCGAAAACACTTTTCAATATCAAGTAGGGCAATTCAACAAGATTCCCAACATCCTGATCGAATGCTCGTCGCAAACTTCAGTAGACGGCCGCACCCCCGATGCCGTCGACGAAGTGCACCAAGGCGGAACACCGATGCCGCGAGCACTCGAAGGATGCTTTCGGCGACGGGGTTCTCCTACAGTCACTTGGTCGGGGCTATGGGGTGTAGCTTTCTATTAAGTTTACCGGCGAGTATCCGCGTACGCTACATGATTGGGACGAACTTTTGATCACATCAAAATTTCGTGGCAACCGATCAATCGAGACTAAACTGCTATGTTTATAACATTCATACAGTTATCTCATAACTACTTGTGGATTCCAAATATTGTATCACATTCCAGATAAATGGAAAATGTTAAACTTTCCGATCGAACAAACAAACACCCAAGTTTTCCCGAAACAGCTCAACTCTTGAAATAAGTTCAAAAACATCCATTTCGCCACAGTACCAACGGTCCAGCCGTAGAAGGGTCAAGCCAACGCCCCACATGTGGCACGCCGTACTGCCCCAAACCCTAAGGTTCAAAGGGCAGTTCAAGACGGTCACATAATCGAGTTAAGGTTTGTTGTCTTCTAGAGGGTCCATCGCGTTACTTGCACTACTTAGACGTTCTTAAACTTCGGAAAAATCCAACACATGGAAATTTCCCGGCAGGGGAAAAAGTGGGTATTTATATCCGGTCGAACTTTCTAACATATTCTAAAATTACCCGGAAAAACACATAGACAAAGTTTGACAATCCGATCGAATTTACGAACTCCCAATACAGCCCAGAAAACTCAACTCTTGAGCAGTAATTAAAATTACCCAGAAAACACAGGCATTACAGACGGGCATTACTGTGCAAAGAACGTGACAAGAAGCTTCTTTATGGCCACGGAACCGCCTCAAATGCCAGGGTGTGGCCGCGGTTCCGTGACGCTTTAGTCGATTCAGGGACACGTGCTTCACAGTAACCCCTAGAAAACCCTGCTGAATTTTTTGGATATTTTTAATTCACAAAATTCACAGTTTTGAAAAATTGTACAGAGAAGGGTTTTGAATTAGGGTTTCGGGTTCGATCGGAATTCTAACATCGTCTACACTTCGCCTAAAGCTCTAGCTAGGCTCTGATACCATTGTAGGGTTACTAGGCATACACAAGAGGTTCCACAAGGCATCAATCATGCAAAATCAAATTTTCCGGTGCCGAGAAACCCTAAACTAGATCGTTAACTAGAGATTAGGCGAAACAACAAGCAAGCAAACTACTTTGCAACAAAGTGAATGGAAATACAACCTTTGTAGATCCGGTCCTCCACTTCTAAAGCTCCGTGTTGACGTCCCTCCGCTGCGATTATCGGATCCCGGACTCTAGCGATGGTTTCGTTGGAGAAATGATCGAGCTAGGTCATTGACTTCGAGGCCGAAGATGATCTACGTCGGGGAGACTCAAACTCAAGCTATTCCTTCACTTGGTCAAAAACTTAATGAAGAGAACACCCTATACTACATGGCAAGTAGTAGAGGATGAAGAAATAGGAAGTGGGTTCACTTTAGAATTGGATTTCTCACTCTTTTTCTCATGGCACCATTGGAGCTAGCAAGCTTTTGTGAGCTTGATGAAGATGAAGAAGAAGAAAAGAATTATATGAATATTTCCAAAATGAAACTTATCCAATAAATAATGGCACCATGGTTGAGTTAAGCCCTCATGCTTAACTCATGTAGAGATTTAACCAAACCATTAGGTTAAAGGTTGGGTTAACTAATATCTTTAAACATATGACAAAAGAGTTGACTTTGTCAATGTTTATCAAGCTTCATGAAGCTTGATAACTTTGACCAAAGTCACACTCTTTTGTTATATGCTTAGGAAAATAGTAAACCCTAATCTATCCTTGATTTGGTTCAAGTCTCATACACACAACTTGTTTGTATCATCAAGCAAGATACAAATATGTACACTTGCATATATCACATATAAACAATATGCACATTCAAGTGAGAAAATCAATCTTAAGTGAACCAATACTAGTTAATGTAAAGTAATATATCAAATATATAATTATACATTAAATCGTTAAATCAACACTTGATTTAACGATCCGGTCATATCGTATATAACCGACTAATATCAATAGTAACAACTTATCGAATCAACACTTGATCCGATAACCCGGCTATATCGCATACAACCGATCAATGTCACAAATCGCGAGAATAGAATACAGCATCACATACTGGTATTATCCTCGGTCCCGCACATATCTCATATGCGCTCCTATTTCGTTTCGCTTGAGCCAGGAAACCCATGTGTAGGACTCTAAAGACTCGTCAATACGCCGGCAGTAGGTGATGATCATATCAAACACCCACAAGCCACAAGCGGTCTGCTAAACGTAACGGCCACCCGGGTATTGAGCGATCAGAAGATCAACGAGCAGGCCCGCTCACACTCTTGTGAATCCAACCAGTAACACTTCCGTACAGTCCGGTCTGTTCGTCTGATATGTCGCATATCTTGTCTAGGGGTGGTAAACGTCAGACCCCAATAACTTGATAAGTCGTGTCGATATGAGGCTCATAACGGGTCGAGAAACTATTGGTAACACTTACCAGTAAATCCCTAAAGCAGCCTTGGCCAAGGACTTCCTGTTATAGCCAATCGAGCACAGCGCAACATCAACTCCCTATACCGGGAGAGACGAAACCCCTCTTATCGCTCATTGCCTCCATGTGACTCGGGACTATACCCAAAAACCACCGTTTTGCACGCCCTCTTGGATGTGGTAAGGTGGAAATCAAAGCACAATGGGAATCACACAAGACTCTATGACGATCTCGGGTATACTGACTAACCTGTACCAGTGTCACCAGAGAACTGCCATCTGACGTAAGGTATAATACCATCTGGGAGTTCTCGGCGAGTCCGTCCAGTGTACCCAGTCTCCACTGAGCACCCATATATTATCTCTGATGTCAAACACCAATGGATATGGGATCATCCATCGCCCATCTATATGGGTCGAGAAAGTACACGCTAGTCTACACTGGTATATCGATGCCCCGTCTCGATACAGCCACGACTAGGGACTTTGAAGGATGTACTTATAGACTACCATGTCCCCACTAGTATGATCCGCATCATAGTCCAAGTAGTCAAGTACACATCCTAAGGGCTTTACCAACATGTAACAGGGAGACAATCAGTGTACACGTTAAGTTAAAGAGTAACCTGATAGCATACTATCATATCGAGCAAGAAAGTCATCCCTATATATGTCTAAGTATCCACTACAATATACATCCTATGTATAGTAATGGCCTCTAGGGCATACATATAACTAACATCCGCAACTCGTGGGGTGTTGTACATCAACTTACAGTGGTATCAGAGCCTCACTAAACAATAATTAACTTATTTGCAAAGTCTTATGAATTTCGAACGCAAAACAAACCGGAAAATACACGGATATCACATAGTTTCTGTCGATTTTAAAATGAGGCCTAAAAATTTTTCAGGGACCTCCAGAATAACCTACATGAAATTATAAGAACACAGAAAAAAATGGGCTCCAGAATCGGCCACTGAGCCGCGGAACCGCGGCCGATCCCATGTAGGATTCCTAGGCACTCTTGTGAAGGTTCAAAAGGCATCAAACATGCCCGGATAAAAAATTAGACGTGCCGAACAACCCAAAGCCGGGATCTTTGCTAGATTATTAGGGTTTAACATGCAAGATGATAACTTTTATCTAAGTGTGAGGGATTACAACATTTGTAGTCCGCTCCTTCGATTCACAAGCTCCGAGTAGAAGTCCCTTTGCCGCGATCTACGATCTCCCGGACTCATGAGAGGCTCCACGACTCGAACGATCCATGCTAGCTTGAAGTATTCCAAATCTCCGATGATCTACCTCGAAGTTGCAAAGACTCAAGCTATCTCACTCTAAAGAGATGAACACACTAATCTCATGGGCTAGATGAGATGAGGATGAGAGAATAGTATTTTTGCTTTCTTTTTAAATCATTTTCTCATATTTATTCATCACATAAAGAAAATCAAGTAAGCTTTTTCAAGAGAGAAGAAGATGATAATGGAAAATCAATAATAAGATTAATCCTTTTGTGATGAATAGAATGAAAGCTATATGATTGATTTATTAACCATGGTCAAGGATGAGTGCTCAAGAGTTAGTAGAGAATAAACTAGAGTTAGGGTTTGGTTGGGTTAAGAATGTGTCATCTAAAAATATCTTAAGAATAACAAAAGAAAAAGCTTCTAGAAGGTGCTTGAAGTATCTAACCCAAATCAAACCCTAACCTCAATTAATCATCCTTAAACATGTTTAACAATTAATCATATCATGTCACAATAATATATATCACATATATATTATATATTTGCAACAAAAGAAAATAATACAATTAACATATATCGCATATATATCAATGTATCATCCAGTGAGAAAATGAAATAATAAAACGAGCCAATATTAGATAATGTAATACAATATATCATATATATTATTATACATTAAATTATCGAATCAACACTTGAATCGATGATCCGGCTATATCGAATATTACCGACTAATATATCATGTACCGATTCATCGAATCAACACTTGATCTGATGATCCGGTTCATAACTAAATATCGCGAGAATATAATACGGTATCCCATATCGCATTATTCTCGGTCCTGCACATATCACATATGTGCCCCTACTCCATTTCGCCTGAGCCAAGAAACCTCTGTGTAGGACTCTAAAGAATCGTCAATACGCCGGTAGCAGGCGATGATCATATCAAACACCCACAAGCTGCAAGCGGTCAGCTAAACGTAACAGCCACCCAGGTATTGAGCGATCAGAAGATCAACAAGCTAGCCTGTGCGTTCTCCTGTGAATCCAATCAGTAACACTCCCGTACAGTCCGGTCTATTCGTCTGATATGTCGCATATCAAGTCTAGGGGTGGTAAACGTCAGACCCCAGTAACCGATAAGTCGTGTCGATGTGTGGCTCATAACGGGTTGAGAAACTACTAGTAACACTTACCAGTAAATCTCTATATCAGCCCTGGCCAGGGACTTCCAGTTATAGCCAATCGAACACAGCACAACATCAACTCCCTATACCGGGAGAGATGAATCCCCTCCTATCGCTCATTGCCTCCATGTGATTCGGGACTGTACCCAAAAGCCACCGTTTTGCACGCCCTCTTGGACGTGGTAAGGTGGAAATCAAAGCACAGTGGGAATCACACAAGACTCTATGACGATCTCGGGTCTTCAGACTACCCTGTACCAGTGTCACCGGAGAACTGCTATCTGACGTGTGGTATATCACCATCTGGGAGTTCTCGGCGAGTCCGTCCAGTGTACCCAGTCTCCACTGAGCACCCGTACACCATCTCTGATGTCAAACACCGATGGATATGGGATCATCCATCACCCATCATATGGGTCAAGATGCGTATACGCTAGTCTACTCTGGTGTATCGATGCCCTGTCTCGATATACCCTCGACTAGGAACAGTTATAGGATGTACTCATCGACTACCGCGGCCCCACTAGTATGATCTCATCATAGTCCCAGTAGTCGAGTACAGATCCTAAGGGCTTTATCAACATGTGAGAGTAAAACAGTAAACCAATACAAGTCAACATGTTAAGATAAAGTGAAACCAAATAGCATACTATCATGACGAGCAAGAAAGTCATCTCTATATATATCCAAGCATCCATTATAATATACATCATATGTACAACAATGGCCTCTAGGGCATATACATAACTAACAATCTCCCACTTGCACTAAGGCCAGCTGCTGTAGTATCTCATACCTAGCATCCCGAATAATCTCTCAAACTGTATCTAGGGAATAGCCTTCGTGAATGGATCCGCAGTGTTGTCCTTCGTATCTACTCTCCTGACCTCGATCTCCCGGCGATCAACTATCTCCCTGATCAGGTGATACCGCCTCAGAATATGTCTGGACTTTTGATGGGACCTGGGTTCCTTGGCTAAAGCCACAGCTCCATTGTTATCACAATACAGAGGTATTGGATGCTCAATGGATGGAACCACACCAAGTTCACTAATGAACTTCTTTATCCAGACAGCCTCCTTGGCAGCATCGTTGGCTGCGATGTATCCGGCCTCCATCGTCGAGTCTGCAACGGTATCCTGTTTGGAACTCTTCCAACATACCGCCCCTCCATTGAGGGTAAAGACAAAACCCGAATGCGACTTAGAGTCGTCCTTATCACTTTGGAAGCTGGAATCGGTAAAGGACTCCACCTGGAGTTCTCCATTACCATACACCAAGAACATCTCTTTAGTCCTTCGTAAGTACTTGAGAATGTTCTTCACTGCTGTCCAATGACTCTCTCCAGGATCTGCTTGATACCGACTCACTACACTTAGTGAGTATGCTACATCGGGTCTGGTACATAGCCTCGCATACATGATAGAGCCTACTACAGAAGCATAGGGTATCCCTTGCATGCGAGCTCTCTCCAAATCATTCTTGGGAGACATCTCTTTGGAGAGAGTGAGTCCAGAGATCGTGGGTTGGTTCCCACGCTTGGATTCTTCCATACTAAACCTCTTTAGTATGGTGTCAATGTACCTGGATTGGGATAATCCCAGTATCCGTTTAGATCTATCTCTATAGATCATGATTCCCAATATGCAGGAGGCATCACCTAGATCTTTCATTGAGAATCTCTGTGATAAGAAGAGCTTGACTGATTGCAGCATAGGAATATCATTTCCTATCAAGAGTATGTCATCCACGTACAATACGAGGAAGACAATCTTACCCTCTGCTACCTTTTTATAGATACAAGGTTCATCTATATTTTTGATGAAGTCAAACTCTTTGACTACAACATCAAAACAGATGTTCCAACTCCGCGATGCTTGCTTTAACCCATAAATGGATTTAAGCAGCTTGCACACCTTTCCGCTGCTTCCACTATCTACGAAGCCCTCTGGCTGAGTCATGTACACGCTCTCTTCTAAATCACCGTTTAGAAAGGCGGTCTTAACATCCATTTGCCAGATTTCGTAGTCATTGTATGCAGCAATGGCAAGTAAGATCCGGATGGACTTAAGCATAGCCACTGGAGAAAAGGTTTCGTCATAATCCACACCTGGTCGTTGACGAAAACCCTTTGCTACAAGTCTAGCTTTGAAAGTCTCAACTTTTCCATCTACACCAAATTTCTTTTTAAAAATCCACTTGCTCCCAATGGGTTTTACCCCTTCAGGAGCATTTTCCAAAATCCATACTTTATTGGTGTACATGGATTCCATCTCAGATCGCATTGCATCCAGCCATTTCACAGAGTCACTACTCATGATGGCCTGCTCGAAACTAGTCGGGTCATCATCATCCATGATGCAATCCTCGCTTCCACCATCAATGAGAAAACTGTAGTATCTCTCAGGTGGACGAGAAACCCTATTAGATCGGCGGAGAGGCTGGGGTTCGTTGGGTACTATTGAATCTTCCGGTTCTACCAAATCTTCAGTTTCAGTTTAAGTTTGTGTAGCTGGAATTTCTTCCAGTTCTACCTCTTCGCCACTAATTTCTTTTGTAAGAAATTCCTTTTCTAAAAAGGTGGCATGTCGAGAAACAAACACCTTTTGTTCCTCCCGATGGTAGAAAAGATATCCATGTGAATGTTTTGGATATCCCACAAACTTGCATAGAACTGACCGGGCCTCGAGTTTGTCTGGATTTTGCCTTTTGACATAGGCCAGACAACCCCATATCTTAACTCGTTTAAGACATGGTCTCTTCCCACTCCATATCTCATATGGTGTGGTAGGTACAGATTTAGTTGGAACTTGATTCAACAGGTATGCTGCTGTCTCCAGTGCATGCCCCCAGAAGGAAATAGGTAACTCAGCTGTACTCATCATCGAGCGCACCATATCTAATAGGGTCCGATTCCTCCGCTCAGATACACCGTTGTGCTGTGACGTGAGCGGATTCCGTCACGTTATCATGCGATGATAGTTGGATCCCGATTCCCACTGATGAGTTAGTTTACTCCTCGGGTAACCCCGACTAATTCTTCTTTCAGGTTTGGAGGAGAATTTGAGGTACAGTGGGAGGATTCCAGATTAGATAAATTGGTAACCATTCTGATCTAGGTTAGAGTGCACGCTGAGTGTTTCTTTTCTCTCTCTCTGGCAGCGACCATTGACCCGACCCTAAGACTATGACTCAGTGACCAAGTTGACCGAACCTTCTTAACACTGGCTTTTGGATTGTCAGAGTTGCGAACCTCATTGCCACTCCTACTTTTACCCTTTTCTCCAGGACACCCCGTGTTGCTACGAACGTCAACTTCCATTGGACAAAACCATCGTATGGTTAGATACGAACTCGAAGGAATTTATTCGAGGATGGTCTCAGGTTCTGGAGGAAACGGATAGGACTATTCATTTGTCTTTTCCTTTTTACCTTCTCTCAAGTTGCGAGTACTCCTTGGTTTAGGAGATAGTACACCTATTACGCAAATTGGATAGTCTTCTTCCAAACCTTAGGCTGGTGCCGAACGGTAGGGAATGAAGAAAACCAATTAGCGTAACGATGGTGTACAGAAGGTATTAAGTTCAGACAAAGTAAGGGATTAGTAAGAGGGCAAAGTAAATTGCAACAGATATTCACGACCAAACCAGGTATTTCGTTACCACTCCCACATCACCTTTGTATTTCTCCAGGACACTCCGTATCACTACGAAGATCCACAGTTTATTTGGATACTCCATCGTATGGTTATATACGAACTCGAAAGGAACTTGTTCCAGTTCGGGGATGGATTCTGGTCCAGGAGAAATAGGAATAAGGTTTATTCGGTTGCCTTTTATCTTCACCCTCTCTCATTGCGAGTGTTCCTAGGATTGGGACAGTACACCCATTATGCTTATTGGATAGTCTTCTTCCAAACCATAGGCTGGTGCCGAACAGTAGGGAAGGAAGAAAACCATTTGGCCTAAAGGGGTGTGCAGAAGGTAAAGACTAAAGACATATGAAGGGATTTGGAGAGGTGGCAAAGAAACACACGGTTACAGTTGTGAATCTGGATTCTGGAAGAGGCATTACTAGGAATACCAGGATACCCCATCGAAACATTTCGATGTTTCAGTCTCACTGTGTACTGTTAAAGGAAAACTGATTTCCCGATTAGACACTTGCTCCAGGGTATGTATTTACCATGTATGATTCTCACATCTGTATGATTTTACAGATGATGAGTGGGAGTAGGTTATTGGGAATTGGGTGATCATCCTCATTATATCGGGATTCGTTACAATTGGTGATATTTGAGGAAATCGCCTGGGTAGTTTGCCGGTCGGCAAATATTTGGTTTTGAATATCCGCTGTTATGCACCAATTTCAAATTGATATATCTGTACGTCTATTTTCATAGAGTGAGATATACCTTTTTGAAATTATGTCTGTGACATTTACCTATACCAGTGGATGGTTAGGTAAGGAGCATTAAACAGCGGTGTAATTCTTCTTGACCATAAGTACAGTTTTCAACCTACGACACACAGTGAATGAATTATCAGACTCAAGGGACTTATACAGAGTATTGTATGTTGTCCAGGGTCCATCAGACAGCGGGGTTGGTCCTCGTACTATATTCGGTTTACTTATGACTTCTCTAGTTTTTAGACAGGTGTTTCGTGGAAACACAGGGTCCGAATTTTGAGAAGTTGTAGGTATTTGAATAGAGTAGAGAACCAGGTGTAGCAAGTATCGGGATTCTTCAAAGAGATCGAAGATGTAGATACTTGTGTATGGTATTCAGTTGATAGTAATGATAAAGAGATCTTGCTTCTCTTTCAGGTTACTCATAATTGGAAGTACTCCTAAGTTGAGTAACGCTGATCAGGCCTCCTTCCATTTAGTTGACATGCACTGGAGACAGTTGCATGATTTGGATCTGATTCAGTTAAATCAGTGCCTCTGGTCCTATATGGGATATAGAACAGTTCGTATCTTAACGATGTTGAGGTACGGGGAGTTGTCTGGCTTATGATTAAAACCAGAAACTGGACAACTCAAGGCACGTTTCTGTAATGGCTGTTTGTGGGTTGACCCAGGCTATGACGAGGGTTGACTTTCTACCATCTGGATGAACAATAGCAATATTGTTCCAGACTCGCCACAGTTTTATTAAAAATGGATTTTTTCAGAAAACAGTAGTGGGAGTATGGTAGAACTGGAAGTGATTCCAGAACCACAAACGATTACTGAAGATTTGATAAGGAACCTAAAGATTCAATCTGGTTTGACATTCCATTGGCCACTCCGCAGATAAGGTGGGTAACTTCAGGCACCCGAGAGGTACTCCGGTAGCCTCAAGGACGGTGACAGGGAAGTTCTTGTTTACCCACACTTGCCATTGCTGTTGTTCCAGGCTGCGAGACCCGGCGGGAGGATGAGTATAGCGTCGTTCTAAACTAGTTTTAGAAGTGGACGTCTATATGACTCTGCCAGAGGGTTGTCGTAGTCAGTGGGAGCAATGGAAGCATTGGTGGACAGGTAGCTTATGTCTATTTATAGACTAAAGCAGATGTAGCGGAGATAGATCATCTATTTCTGACGTGACAGTCATAGGTTTGACTTCATCAGAATAGGGGATGGATCTGTTGAGAAGGTAGTAGGGTGTGATATCCTGGTATTTGGATGACATACACAGAGTAGGAAAAGAAACTCCTATACTACAATCGGTTGTACTTTGGTCGTCACACAGTGGTTTCTCCACAAAGGAAATGGATTTTATATCAGACATACTGGTTACTAGATCTATGGTTTTAGATCTAGATTTGGGTGGTTTCCCAATCAGGGTACTTGACAGCATTCTAAGAGTATTTAGGATGGACGACTCCTGGCACGGTAGTGTACCTGCAGGTAATGGAGTCACCCTCTCTAAAGGTGTCTTACAGACTAAAGGGGAGAGGGATGTGCATGATTGGCAGATCACTTGCTCAGGCAATTGAGTCAATCATGAGATGTCAAGTACCATACCAGATGTTGTTCTTGCACTAGATGCAATAAGTTGACATTGATCCAATCCTGGAGAAACGGTCGGAAGCAGTTTTAGAACATAAGTGGATGTTCTAGGGATATGATAACGATAGCCTCATGCAGGAGACAGTTATCAATCCAGGCTTCCAAAGTGACATGGACGACAAGGAGGTTGTCAGAGTTATAGTTTTCCTTCTAACGAGGGGCAGTATTTTGGACAGTTGGTCCAAGGCAATACTGAGGGAGGCATGGCGCAGGATACTGATTAAGTTCAGTTGACGATACAGTCTAAGAAGTTTGGATTTGGAGTTCATTTATGAGCTACGTCCCATCAGACATCCAGACACATTCTAAGACAGGTATTGCTCATTTCGGGAGATGGCTTTCTCCGCGAACTTGAGATATAGAGAGACATAGAAAGAAAGATCAAAGCGGATCCACTCACTGAGGCTATTCCTCGAACGCAATAGTCTCGCAAACGAGCTTTGTGAGACTGACTAGTAGAGGAGTTGGGTGTTCGGTATCACACGGGCTGTGAGTATGCGACATCGCAATAATTAGCCTTGAGTGCAAGTGGGAGATTGTTGGAGATAGTGCCCTCAGAGTCAATTATTAGGTCACAGGTACGTGATTGCAATGATTGATGGAGGACCTATCCCGGTAGGACAGTCTTACTCGAGATGATAGTATGCTATCTGGTTTACCTTTATCATCGTGTACTGCTTTAGGTGACCTGATAAGTCGCTATTACACATTGGTAGAGCCCCTAGGATTCTTGCCTGACCACCAGCAGTATGAGGGCGATCATATAAGTGAGAGCTGGCAGTCTATAAGCATATCCTTAAATGGTCCCTAGTCGTTAGAGTTTCGAGACAGGGCATCGATACTCCAGAGTAGACTAGTGTATACAGTCGAGACCCCGACGAGGGGCGGTGGCCGGTCTCACAAGCCACTGGTGTCAGTTGGATCACCTAAGATGTATACAGGTGCTCATTGGGTTATGAGTACACCGGACAGGACTCGCCGGGAACATGCTAGTTGGTCATATACCAGACGTCAGATGGCAGTTCCCTGGTGACATGTGTACAGGTTAGTTCATCGACCTGGGGATCGTCATTTGTCTCGTGTGAGTTCCTACTGTACTTTGATTGCTACCCTACCACGGCTCAAAGGAGTCGTGCAAACAGGTTTTAGTTGGGTACAGTCCCGAGCCACATGGAGGCAGTGAGCGGATCTTCAGGGGTTCGTCTCTCCCGGTATTGGGGGTGAGGTCGTGCTGTGTCTAGGAGAGCCATTACACGAAGCCCTCGGCCGAGGCAAGGAGATTTACTGGTAGGTATTCCAGTAGTATCTCAGGGTGTTCTGGGCTACACTCCGACACGACTTGTACCGCTTTTGGGGGTCTGACTTTTACCAACCCCCTAGGCCCGCCATGCGATGCTCATAGACGAACGGACCGGACTGTACGGATATTGTCACTGACAGGCTCAGTAGGGAGTCAGGCTGAGTTCGCTCACAGACGTCCCTTTTAGTCAATACCTGGTAGCCCGTTACGTATTGGCTTATACCTCTGACGTGCTAGTGGTTAAATCCACAACCAAGGTGTTGACGAGTCTTTAGAGTCCCCCACATTCTGTTACTCAGCTTTCGGGCGAAAGGTTGTAGAGGCCGTATGGAGATATGGCAAGGTCCGATCAGATACGTGCGGTATTGCACGGATCAGGATCGGACAGTTTGTACTATAGGCCGTATGGATATATGGCAGGGTTCGATCAGATACGTGCGGTATTACACGGATCAGGATCGAACGGATATTACTAGCCGGCTTTGGTATAAGCCGGATCCTAGTATAGTATAGTGTAGATTATGTCTCATTGCATTTGTATTTCGGTCGGAATACAAATGCGGGTGTATATGCACAGTATCGGGGTTTTCCTGTAATTTATTACGGGACCAATTTTCTGGAATTGCCAGTTTGCTTTCGTTTCGGCCGATTTCCTTTGTATCGTTCATTGGCCGAAGATTGGTGGAGGAGGGCTTATTTGCATTGTTGCAAATAGGCATTTGTGGAGGGGGTCCTTGCATTTTGTTGTATCATGATAGCTTTTCCTTGACCTTGACTTCTAGCTTTATCATGATAGCTAGGACTAATTAATGGTTTGATCCGGGTTTTAGTGCGCGGCGGTTTGCCAGTTCAAGTAAAAATTTAAGTTTATCACCGCTTCCGCATTTGGCCGTCGGATTGACGGCCGGGGCGCCGCCGTGCACTTACAGTGGTATCAGAGCAACGCCATTAACTTAGTCTAGCTTTGTGTAATGTGTTTGCATTTTCGATCGATTAAAAATCCCAAAACCGCATTTTTGCCCGCATCAGTTTTCTGTTGAAAATTTTTGGTGTCGAAAAATTTTTCAGGTTGTAAAACATTGATGTACTGGAAATTATAAGGATACTGTAGAAATTCGACACTGTGATTCACCAATGGGAGCGCGGAACCGCGGCCAAAACCCCCCTTGGGCCGCGGTTCCGCCGCACAATGGAGTGATCACTGTATCCAATTTCTACAGTTCCTTTCTGGGGTTAAAATTGGGGTTTTGGAATATTAATATTGGGCCCAGAATTTCCTGATCTGCTACAGTAATGCTTGGGGGCCCACTTGTTAAAATTTGATTGATCGGATATTTTAAACACATTATTTCACAGTATTTACATTATATCTGCGACCGTGAATGTCACTTGATCGGTAAATCCGGTCTAACTGCTATAGCCCGGTTAGACGGATTTGCGAACATGACTTTCACGTTGATGTTCTGTTTTTGCTGTGATGTTGCGGATCGGTCGTGGGGGATAGCCTGGATGCAATGCTAGTACAGTTCTGTTGTATTATGTACATTTGATATTGCGGGGCGAGCGTCCGACATGTGGACTGCCGTCACTGCCTGTTTGTATTATTGTTTTGGGGCACGGCCAGGTTGTGGTCGATGTACCCGTTGTATGTATATTTTACTTTCTGTACTAGGATTGCCCCGCGGAGGGGTGCACGGACAGCCGGGTTCTAGAGGGCGACAAGCCCGCATCTCATGGCATTGAGACGGAGGGGGCTTCACTCTAGGATTGGCGGGATATTCGCCGCACTCGTAGGGGGTACAGGTTGACCCAGGAGGGGTGCCCAAGTTACCGGATTCCCTGAAGTGCTGGGTGGTCCATTCACGGAGCTGAAGGGGGCTGCCTCGCTTCAGGTTTTGGCGGGTAACTTGCCGCGCCCGTAGGGGTCTAGGATTTCATTGCACAGGCTATCCACACGACCAGGGGAACGTCGGGTTTCAGTAGTGGCTCTGTGAAACCCGGGGATCCCAGATATCTGTATTGTTTCTGTGATGCTGTACATTTTCTGTGATGTTGCATTTCTTATCACGCCTTGAGCGAATATAATATATTGGTATATATATTAGTAGATGTTGTATATGTTTTACATCCGCGCTAGTCCAGTCCCCGCTCTGTCGTTAGTTAGCTAACCTAACGGGTAATGACGGGACCCAGTGGCGAATGCGGATGGCATATACGTACATCAGTATATTTTCGTTCTTTTTGGTGTGATCAATTGATGGGACTGCGTTGATTCGGATCAATGCAAGTTAAAAACAAACCTAATCTGATGTTGTTGGAACACTTTTCAAAAAAGCTGTTATTGCAAGGACGTTCTCTTTTGCTTAGCATCGTGGTATTCAGTTGGAATATCCTGCTCCTCAGTCGACGAGGCAAGGGCCGAGATCCCTTCACCGGGAGTGACCCCTTGGACAAAAGTTTGCGTCAGGGCATTAACTTCACTATAGCCGATTACTTTTGCTTTGCACCGTGGTGTTCATTTGGAATATCCTGCACCCCATTCTACGGGGAAAGAGCCGAGATCCCTTCACCGGGAGTGACCTCTTTAGCAATGGTTTTCGTCACTATATTTTTAAAAGCTATCCGTTCCTTCAACGATATCAAGTTCATTACGTTAAAGGTTTTCGCCAGAAACCATTCGTAGCCCTCCGTCATTTCAGTTAAATATTCGGTAGTATTCAAGTTATGTATTTTGACCTCACGCCAAGGCATAGTGATTGGTAGCTGCCGGGTATTTATCTGCTGCATAGATAGATGCGTTGGTTTGGGACAGTCGTACTACTATTTTGGCCTACATCAAGGGTATGTACGGGAGGGTTCAAATTAACCGGGATAATGACGGGTAGAACTTGACATGTGACTTATGATATTTTGACCTCACGCCAAGGTCATAAGAGCATGGGGCAGAAATCACATCGGGGGTTTCAAAAGAACTGAAACATGCCAGATATGCGCATACCTTCTGGAGTGTGATGACGTGAGCGGATTCCGTCACGTTATCATGCGATGATAGTTGGATCCTGATTCCCACTGATGAGTTAGTTTACTCCTCGGGTAACCCCGACTAATTCTTCTTTCAGGTTTGGAGGAGAATTTGAGGTACAGTGGGAGGATTCCAGATTAGATAAATTGGTAACCATTCTGATCTAGGTTAGAGTGCACGCTGAGTGTTTCTTTTCTCTCTCTCTGGCAGCGACCATTGACCCGACCCTAAGACTATGACTCAGTGACCAAGTTGACCGAACCTTCTTAACACTGGCTTTTGGATTGTCAGAGTTGCGAACCTCATTGCCACTCCTATTTTTACCCTTTTCTCCAGGACACCCCGTGTTGCTACGAACGTCCACTTCCATTGGACAAAACCATCGTATGGTTAGATACGAACTCGAAGGAATTTATTCGAGGATGGTCTCAGGTTCTGGAGGAAACGGATAGGACTATTCAGTTGTCTTTTCCTTTTTACCTTCTCTCAAGTTGTGAGTACTCCTTGGTTTAGGAGATAGTACACCTATTACGCAAATTGGATAGTCTTCTTCCAAACCTTAGGCTGGTGCCGAACGGTAGGGAATGAAGAAAACCAATTAGCGTAACGATGGTGTACAGAAGGTATTAAGTTCAGACAAAGCAAGAGATTAGTAAGAGGGCAAAGTAAATTGCAACAGATATTCACGACCAAACCAGGTATTTCGTTACCACTCCCACATCACCTTTGTATTTCTCCAGGACACTCCGTATCACTACGAAGATCCACAGTTTATTTGGATACTCCATCGTATGGTTATATACGAACTCGAAAGGAACTTGTTCCAGTTCGGGGATGGATTCTGGTCCAGGAGAAATAGGAATAAGGTTTATTCGGTTGTCTTTTATCTTCACCCTCTCTCATTGCGAGTGTTCCTAGGATTGGGACAGTACACCCATTATGCTTATTGGATAGTCTTCTTCCAAACCATAGGCTGGTGCCGAACGGTAGGGAAGGAAGAAAACCATTTGGCCTAAAGGGGTGTGCAGAAGGTAAAGACTAAAGACATATGAAGGGATTTGGAGAGGTGGCAAAGAAACACACGGTTACAGTTGTGAATCTAGATTCTGGAAGAGGCATTACTAGGAATACCAGGATACCCCATCGAAACATTTCGATGTTTCAGTCTCACTGTGTACTGTTAAAGGAAAACTGATTTCCCGATTAGACACTTGCTCCAGGGTATGTATTTACCAGGTATGATTCTCACATCTGTATGGTTTTACAGATGATGAGTGGGAGTAGGTTATTGGGAATTGGGTGATCATCCTCATTATATCGGGATTAGTTACAATCGGTGATATTTGAGGAAATCACCTGGGTAGTTTGCCGGTCGGCAAATATTTGGTTTTGAATATCCGCTGTTATGCACCAATTTCAAATTGATATATCTGTACGTCTATTTTCATAGAGTGAGATATACCTTTTTGAAATTATGTCTGTGACATTTACCTATACCAGTGGATGGTTAGGTAAGGAGCATTAAACAGCGGTGTAATTCTTCTTGACCATAAGTACAGTTTTCAACCTACGACACACAGTGAATGAATTATCAGACTCAAGGGACTTATACAGAGTATTGTATGTTGTCCAGGGTCCATCAGACAGCGGGGTTGGTCCTCGTACTATATTCGGTTTACTTATGACTTCTCTAGTTTTTAGACAGGTGTTTCGTGGAAACACAGGGTCCGAATTTTGAGAAGTTGTAGGTATTTGAATAGAGTAGAGAACCAGGTGTAGCAAGTATCGGGATTCTTCAAAGAGATCGAAGATGTAGATACTTGTGTATGGTATTCAGTTGATAGTAATGATAAAGAGATCTTGCTTCTCTTTCAGGTTACTCATAATTGGAAGTACTCCTAAGTTGAGTAACGCTGATCAGGCCTCCTTCCATTTAGTTGACATGCACTGGAGACAGTTGCATGATTTGGATCTGATTCAGTTAAATCAGTGCCTCTGGTCCTATATGGGATATAGAACAGTTCGTATCTTAACGATGTTGAGGTACGGGGAGTTGTCTGGCTTATGATTAAAACCAGAAACTGGACAACTCAAGGCACGTTTTTGTAATGGCTGTTTGTGGGTTGACCCAGGCTATGACGAGGGTTGACTTTCTACCATCTGGATGAACAATAGCAATATTGTTCCAGACTCGCCACAGTTTTATTAAAAATGGATTTTTTCAGAAAACAGTAGTGGGAGTATGGTAGAACTGGAAGTGATTCCAGAACCACAAACGATTACTGAAGATTTGATAAGGAACCTAAAGATTCAATCTGGTTTGACATTCCATTGGCCACTCCGCAGATAAGGTGGGTAACTTCAGGCACCCGAGAGGTACTCCGGTAGCCTCAAGGACGGTGACAGGGAAGTTCTTGTTTACCCACACTTGCCATTTCTGTTGTTCCAAGCTGCGAGACCCGGCGGGAGGATGAGTATAGCGTCGTTCTAAACTAGTTTTAGAAGTGGACGTCTATATGACTCTGCCAGAGGGTTGTCGTAGTCAGTGGGAGCAACGGAAGCATTGGTGGACAGGTAGCTTATGTCTATTTATAGACTAAAGCAGATGTAGCGGAGATAGATCATCTATTTCTGACGTGACAGTCATAGGTTTGACTTCATCAGAATAGGGGATGGATCTGTTGAGAAGGTAGTAGGGTGTGATATCCTGGTATTTGGATGACATACACAGAGTAGGAAAAGAAACTCCTATACTACAATCGGTTGTACTTTGGTCGTCACACAGTGGTTTCTCCACAAAGGAAATGGATTTTATATCAGACATACTGGTTACTAGATCTATGGTTTTAGATCTAGATTTGGGTGGTTTCCCAATCAGGGTACTTGACAGCATTCTAAGAGTATTTAGGATGGACGACTCCTGGCACGGTAGTGTACCTGCAGGTAATGGAGTCACCCTCTCTAAAGGTGTCTTACAGACTAAAGGGGAGAGGGATGTGCATGATTGGCAGATCACTTGCTCAGGCAATTGAGTCAATCATGAGATGTCAAGTACCACACCAGATGTTGTTCTTGCACTAGATGCAATAAGTTGACATTGATCCAATCCTGGAGAAACGGTCGGAAGCAGTTTTAGAACATAAGTGGATGTTCTAGGGATATGATAACGATAGCCTCATGCAGGAGACAGTTATCAATCCAGGCTTCCAAAGTGACATGGACGACAAGGAGGTTGTCAGAGTTATAGTTTTCCTTCTAACGAGGGGCAGTATTTTGGACAGTTGGTCCAAGGCAATACTGAGGGAGGCATGGCGCAGGATACTGATTAAGTTCAGTTGACGATACAGTCTAAGAAGTTTGGATTTGGAGTTCATTTATGAGCTACGTCCCATCAGACATCCAGACACATTCTAAGACAGGTATTGCTAATTTCGGGAGATGGCTTTCTCCGCGAACTTGAGATATAGAGAGACATAGAAAGAAAGATCAAAGCGGATCCACTCACTGAGGCTATTCCTCGAACGCAATAGTCTCGCAAACGAGCTTTGTGAGACTGACTAGTAGAGGAGTTGGGTGTTCGGTATCACACGGGCTGTGAGTATGCGACATCGCAATAATTAGCCTTGAGTGCAAGTGGGAGATTGTTGGAGATAGTGCCCTCAGAGTCAATTATTAGGTCACAGGTACGTGATTGCAATGATTGATGGAGGACCTATCCCGGTAGGACAGTCTTACTCGAGATGATAGTATGCTATCTGGTTTACCTTTATCATCGTGTACTGCTTTAGGTGACCTGACAAGTCGCTATTACACGTTGGTAGAGCCCCTAGGATTCTTGCCTGACCACCAGCAGTATGAGGGCGATCATATAAGTGAGAGCTGGCAGTCTATAAGCATATCCTTAAATGGTCCCTAGTCGTGAGAGTTTCGAGACAGGGCATCGATACTCCAGAGTAGACTAGTGTATACAGTCGAGACCCCGACGAGGGGCGGTGGCCGGTCTCACAAGCCACTGGTGTCAGTTGGATCACCTAAGATGTATACAGGTGCTCATTGGGTTATGAGTACACCGGACAGGACTCGCCGGGAACATGCTAGTTGGTCATATACCAGACGTCAGATGGCAGTTCCCTGGTGACATGTGTACAGGTTAGTTCATCGACCTGGGGATCTTCATTTGTCTCGTGTGAGTTCCCACTGTACTTTGATTACTACCCTACCACGGCTCAAAGGAGTCGTGCAAACAGGTTTTAGTTGGGTACAGTCCCGAGCCACATGGAGGCAGTGAGCGTATCTTCAGGGGTTCGTCTCTCCCGGTATTGGGGGTGAGGTCGTGCTGTGTCTAGGAGAGCCATTACACGAAGCCCTCGGCCGAGGCAAGGAGATTTACTGGTAGGTATTCCAGTAGTATCTCAGGGTGTTCTGGGCTACACTCCGACACGACTTGTACCGCTTTTGGGGGTCTGACTTTTACCAACCCCCTAGGCCCGCCATGCGATGCTCATAGACGAACGGACCGGACTGTACGGATATTGTCACTGACAGGCTCAGTAGGGAGTCAGGCTGAGTTCGCTCACAGACGTCCCTTTTAGTCAATACCTGGTAGCCCGTTACGTATTGGCTTATACCTCTGACGTGCTAGTGGTTAAATCCACAACCAAGGTGTTGACGAGTCTTTAGAGTCCCCCACATTCTGTTACTCAGCTTTCGGGCGAAAGGTTGTAGAGGCCGTATGGAGATATGGCAAGGTCCGATCAGATACGTGCGGTATTGCACGGATCAGGATCGGACAGTTTGTACTATAGGCCGTATGGATATATGGCAGGGTTCGATCAGATACGTGCGGTATTGCACGGATCAGGATCGAACGGATATTACTAGCCGGCTTTGGTATAAGCCGGATCCTAGTATAGTACAGTGTAGATTATGTCTCATTGCATTTGTATTTCGGTCGGAATACAAATGCGGGTGTGTATACACAGTATCGGGGTTTTCCTGTAATTTATTACGGGACCAGTTTTCTGGAATTGCCAGTTTGCTTTCGTTTCGGCCGATTTCCTTTGTATCGTTCATTGGCCGAAGATTGGTGGAGGAGGGCTTATTTGCATTGTTGCAAATAGGCATTTATGGAGGGGGTCCTTGCATTTTGTTGTATCATGATAGCTTTTCCTTGACCTTGACTTCTAGCTTTATCATGATAGCTAGGACTAATTAATGGTTCGATCCGGGTTTTAGTGCGCGGCGGTTTGCCAGTTCAAGTAAAAATTTAAGTTTATCACCGCTTCCGCATTTGGCCGTCGAATTGACGGCCGGGGCGCCGCCGTGCACTTACATATGTAACGAGCCTGATGCAATCAACTTTTGATCTAGGAATATGTTCATAACATTATCCTGTACTACAAAATTATATCCCTCTTTACTCAATAAAGAAACTGATATAATGTTGCACATCATGTTCGGTATATAATAGCACTCATTTAGAATCAGTTTATTACGACTCGGCAATACTAGGTGATATTCGCCAACTGCTTTGGCTACAATACTTGCACCGTTTCCTACTTGAACGGAATGATCACCTTTTCCTAGTTCTCTACCTTTTCGTAGCCCATGTAACAATTTACATATGTGGGATCCTGATCCGGTATCTAATACCCAGGACGTAGGGTGAACTGAGAAACAGTTCTCAATAACTAACACACCTGTAGAAGATGCATCAACATGCATGTTCTTTTGGGCGGTGTAAGAATCCAGATATTCTCCTGTTTCCTGTTCAGTCTTATAACTCTTATAAGAAAGAACGGGTCTAACGTTCCCTTGCTCAGTACAATAATTGGGTTCAGTCAATACATCCATATTATTATCTTGATTATGGCATGACATGGTCGCTACCTGGAGAGAGAGAGAAGAAAACACTTTAGCGTATGCTCTTGCAAGATTAGATTGGTTATTATCTTATCTAATCAGGATGTCTCCCACTGTTTTTATCAAATCTACCTTAAAACCCTAAAAGGTAAGATTAGCCGGGATTAATTACACCCTACAATTTCGTCAATCTTTCAGCCAGATCAGTGTCGGTACTTTGAGGGAGATTCCCCGTGCTTTCGCACGGACCTAGTTAAAGTAAACCTCGTTTTCCCAGAGGCGTAACCCCGTTAACACTTTTCTAGACACCTACTTGAATGACTAATTGTCCTGTGTAAAACTCTCCCAGGAGTAACTCTTACTCACAGTGGGTATCGGGATCCAACTATCTCATAGGAGGTATGCAATCTCATTGCAAATTTCAACACTTGAAATTCCTGATAATGCTTTTGCCCCTAACCCCTATAACCTTGACAAAGGCCAACAAACCATAGGAAGCTAGTCAAGTTCAACCCGTCATTTCTTGATTGAAATTAAACCCACCCGCACGACCCTTGACAAAGGCCAACAAGGTCGTACGAATACCCTAATCCAATCACATCATATGTTTAAACAGATAAGTACCAGTTAGCTACCGCACACTACGCCTTGACAAAGGCCAACAAACGCAGCACGAATACTAAATAGTCTTTATCTGAAATGACGAAGGGCTACGCAGGTTTTTCAGAAAACCCTGAGCGTAATGAACTTGATATCGTCGTAGAATCGAGTGTTTTTGAAAAGGAGTGTTTTTGAGGCTTTTTCTTAGTTTCGCTAAAGGGGTCACTCCCGGTGAAGGGGTCGTCGGCCCTTTCCTCATCGAATAAGGTGCAGGATATATCATATATACCGCTGTGCAAAGCAAAACACTAAAAGCATTCAAAAGACAAACCACGTTTTGTAGCATCTGCCAGTTTCGCTAAAGAGATCACTCCCGATGAAGGGATCGTCGGCTCTTTCCCCATCGAATAAGGTGCAGGATATATCATATATATCACTGTGCAAAGCAAAATTGTAGCTACCCTTTTATAAAGTTTTTGATTCTACAACATCTTTAGGTTTCTTTTCTTTTTATTAATCTCATTAATAAATATCCCATCAGCTTATGCTTCCTAAGCATCACAGAAGAAACGAAAGCAGTAATATTTATATATCAGCATATATATATAGTATAAGCATTCGTCTCAGGCAGTAATATGATCTCATCACAGAACATTGCAGCAGAAGAACATATATGAAATATTGGATATACTAGGACATCCGTGTTTTCAATACGAGCCTGTATAAAACACGGATTCCACGGTCGCGACGAATAGCCAAACCCACATCCCAAGACCCCTACGAGAGCGGCAAGTAACACTGCCAATTCTAGGGTTAGGAGACCCGGTCTCGACTCCTCGAGATGGCCTCCCACTGGACCCTAGAACCCGGTTACTTGTGCTCCCCTCCTTGGGTCTACCTAATGCGGAAAAGTAAATAATATACAAGGGTGACATCAACCGCAACCTGGAAGTGCCCCAAATAAAAGAATATTACATTACAAATGAATTTTACATGAATGAAAATAAAAACCCTCATCTCACATAAAACCCCCGGCTATTCTGAACGCGACGATCCAATATAACATATCACAGCAACACATAATATCTCATATCATCAACGTAAGTAAATATGCGCATCCCAATTGTCGTTGACATATAGCAACGAAACCGGCGATATCACATATTACACTTACGGTCACAGAAAAGAAAGTGTAAAACTACAATATTTGGAATCCACAATCACTTTAGACATCGTAAATCCGAAATATCACATACTTCGCATTTCATGCCTAACTCTATGAATTCCACATATTGTATCACATTCCAGATAAATAGACAGTATTAAACTTTTCGAACAGATAATCAAACACCCAAAATTTCCTAAAGTGCTCAACACTTGAGCGGAGTTCAAATAATCCCAGAATATGTCACAGTACCGGTGATCCAGCCGTAGAAGGGTCAAGCCAACGCCTCACATGTGGCACGCCGTACTGCCCCAAACCCGAAGGTTCAAAAGGCAGTTCAAGACGGTCACATAATCGAGTTAAGGTTTGTTGTCTTCTAGAGGGTCCACCGCTTAACTTGTACAATTTTTTTTTCGAAAGATTTAAACCCGATAAAAATTCAACACTTGAAAGTTTTACGTACCGGGAAACAGTGAGTTAATGATATCCGTTCAAATAGTTTAACAGTTTCTAAATATCCGGAAAGAAATACTTATTTAAATATTCCGATCGAATCTTCGATTACAAAATAAACCCCAGATTTAAACAACACTGGAATCACTTTTAAAAATATCCAGAAGCATCAACAAGCACCTACGGATATTACCATGAAGCCACGTGTCACAATCCCACAAATCCGCCACGGAACCGCCGCGCAAGCTTGCTTGCACCGCGGTTCCGCCGCCGTTTTGAGGAATTGTGGGCCCGTGTTTCATGGTAATTCTTAGAATTCCCTGCTGATTTTTTTACATATTTTTAATTCAGAAAAATCCTAAATTTTGAAAAATTTCCAGAGAGGGGGCTTTTTTCGTCGGTTCGGGTTCGATCGGAGTTTTAACTTCATAAACACATCACCTAATGCTCTAGCTAGGCTCTGATACCACTGTAGGGTTCCTAGGCACTCCTGTGAAGGTTCAAAAGGCATCAAACATGCCCGGATAAAAAATTAGACGTGCCGAACAACCCAAAGCCGGGATCTTTGCTAGATTATTAGGGTTTAACATGCAAGATGATAACTTTTATCTAAGTGTGAGGGATTACAACCTTTGTAGTCCGCTCCTTCGCTTCACAAGCTCCGAGTAGAAGTCCCTTTACCGCGATCCACGATCTCCCGGACTCATGAGAGGCTCCACGACTCGAACGATCCATGCTAGCTTGAAGTATTCCAAATCTCCGATGATCTACCTCGAAGTTGCAAAGACTCAAGCTATCTCACTCTAAAGAGATGAACACACTAATCTCATGGGCAAGATGAGATGAGGATGAGAGAGTAGTATTTTTGCTTTCTTTTTAAATCATTTTCTCATATTTATTCATCACATAAAGAAAATCAAGTAAGCTTTTTCAAGAGAGAAGAAGATGATAATGGAAAATCAATAATAAGATTAATCCTTTTGTGATGAATAGAATGAAAGCTATATGATTGATTTATTAACCATGGTCAAGGATGAGTGGTCAAGATTTAGTAGAGAATAAACTAGAGTTAGGGTTTGGTTGGGTTAAGAATGTGTCATCCAAAAATATCTTAAGAATGACAAAAGAAAAAGCTTCTAGAAGGTGCTTGAAGCATCTAACCCAAATCAAACCCTAACCTCAATTAATCATCCTTAAACATGTTTAACAATTAATCATATCATGTCACAATAATATATATCACATATATATTATATATTTGCAACAAAAGAAAATAATACAATTAACATATATCGCATATATATCAATGTATCATCCAGTGAGAAAATGAAATAATAAAGCGAGCCAATATTAGATAATGTAATACAATATATCATATATATTATTATACATTAAATCATCGAATCAACACTTGAATCGATGATCCGGCTATATCGAATATTACCGACTAATATATCATGTACCGATTCATCGAATCAACACTTGATCTGATGATCCGGTTCATAACTAAATATCGCGAGAATATAATACGGTATCCCATATCGCATTATTCTCGGTCCTGCACATATCACATATGTCCCCCTACTCCGTTTCGCCTGAGCCAAGAAACCTCTGTGTAGGACTCTAAAGAATCGTCAATACGCCGGTAGCAGGCGATGATCATATCAAACACCCACAAGCTGCAAGCGGTCAGCTAAACGTAACAGCCACCTAGGTATTGAGCGATCAGAAGATCAACAAGCTAGCCTGTGCGTTCTCCTATGAATCCAATCAGTAACACTCCCGTACAGTCCGGTCTGTTCGTCTGATATGTCGCATATCAAGTCTAGGGGTGGTAAACGTCAGACCCCAGTAACCGATAAGTCGTGTCGATGTGTGGCTCATAACGGGTCGAGAAACTACTAGTAACACTTACCAGTAAATCTCTATATCAGCCCTGGCCAGAGACTTCCAGTTATAGCCAATCGAACACAGCACAACATCAACTCCCTATACCGGGAGAGACGAATCCCCTCCTATCGCTCATTGCCTCCATGTGATTCGGGACTGTACCCAAAAGCCACCGTTTTGCACGCCCTCTTAGACGTGGTAAGGTGGAAATCAAAGCACAGTGGGAATCACACAAGACTCTATGACGATCTCGGGTCTTCAGACTACCCTGTACCAGTGTCACCGGAGAACTGCCATCTGACGTGTGGTATATCACCATCTGGGAGTTCTCGGCGAGTCCGTCCAGTGTACCCAGTCTCCACTGAGCACCCGTACACCATCTCTGATGTCAAACACCGATGGATATAGGATCATCCATCACCCATCATATGGGTCAAGATGCGTATACGCTAGTCTACTCTGGTGTATCGATGCCCTGTCTCGATATACCCTCGACTAGGAACAGTTATAGGATGTACTCATCGACTACCGCGGCCCCACTAGTATGATCTCATCATAGTCCCAGTAGTCGAGTACAGATCCTAAGGGCTTTATCAACATGTGAGAGTAAAACAGTAAACCAATACAAGTCAACATGTTAAGATAAAGTGAAACCAAATAGCATACTATCATGACGAGCAAGAAAGTCATCTCTATATATATCCAAGCATCCATTATAATATACATCATATGTACAACAATGGCCTCTAGGGCATATACATAACTAACAATCTCCCACTTGCACTAAGGCCAGCTGCTGTAGTATCTCATACCTAGCATCCCGAATAATCTCTCAAACTGTATCTGGGGAATAGCCTTCGTGAATGGATCCGCAGTGTTGTCCTTCGTATCTACTCTCCTGACCTCGATCTCCCGGCGATCAACTATCTCCCTGATCAGGTGATACCGCCTCAGAATATGTCTGGACTTTTGATGGGACCTGGGTTCCTTGGCTAAAGCCACAGCTCCATTGTTATCACAATACAGAGGTATTGGATGCTCAATGGATGGAACCACATCAAGTTCACTAATGAACTTCTTTATCCAGACAGCCTCCTTGGCAGCATCGTTGGCAGCGAAGTATTCAGCCTCCATCGTCGAGTCTGCAACGGTATCCTGTTTGGAACTCTTCCAACATACCGCCCCTCCATTGAGGGTAAAGACAAAACCCGAATGCGACTTAGAGTCGTCCTTATCACTTTGGAAGCTGGAATCGGTAAAGGACTCCACCTGGAGTTCTCCATTACCATACACCAAGAACATCTCTTTAGTCCTTCGTAAGTACTTGAGAATGTTCTTCACTGCTGTCCAATGACTCTCTCCAGGATCTGCTTGATACCGACTCACTACACTTAGTGAGTATGCTACATCGGGTCTGGTACATAGCATCGCATACATGATAGAGCCTACTGCCGAAGCATAGGGTATCCCTTGCATGCGAGCTCTCTCCAAATCAGTCTTGGGAGACATCTCTTTGGAGAGAGTGAGTCCAGAGATCGTGGGTTGGTTCCCACGCTTGGATTCTTCCATACTAAACCTCTTTAGTATGGTGTCAATGTACCTGGATTGGGATAATCCCAGTATCCGTTTAGATCTATCTCTATAGATCATGATTCCCAATATGCAGGAGGCATCACCTAGATCTTTCATTGAGAATCTCTGTGATAAGAAGAGCTTGACCGATTGCAGCATAGGAATATCATTTCCTATCAAGAGTATGTCATCCACGTACAATACGAGGAAGACAATCTTACCCTCTGCTACCTTTTTATAGATACAAGGTTCATCTATATTTTTGATGAAGTCAAACTCTTTGACTACAACATCAAAACAGATGTTCCAACTCCGCGATGCTTGCTTTAACCCATAAATGGATTTAAGCAGCTTGCACACCTTTCCGCTGCTTCCACTATCTACGAAGCCCTCTGGCTGAGTCATGTACACGCTCTCTTCTAAATCACCGTTTAGAAAGGCGGTCTTAACATCCATTTGCCAGATTTCGTAGTCATGGTATGCAGCAATGGCAAGTAAGATCCGGATGGACTTAAGCATAGCCACTGGAGAAAAGGTTTCGTCATAATCCACACCTGGTCGTTGACGAAAACCTTTTGCTACAAGTCTAGCTTTGAAAGTCTCAACTTTTCCATCTACACCAAATTTCTTTTTAAAAATCCACTTGCTCCCAATGGGTTTTACCCCTTCAGGAGCATTTTCCAAAATCCATACTTTATTGGTGTACATGGATTCCATCTCAGATCGCATTGCATCCAGCCATTTCACAGAGTCACTACTCATGATGGCCTGCTCGAAACTAGTCGGGTCATCATCATCCATGATGCAATCCTCGCTTCCACCATCAATGAGAAAACCGTAGTATCTCTCAGGTGGACGAGAAACCCTACTAGATCGGCGGAGAGGCTGGGGTTCGTTGGGTACTATTGAATCCTCCGGTTCTACCAAATCTTCAGTTTCAGTTTGAGTTTGTGTAGCTGGAATTTCTTCCAGTTCTACCTCTTCGCCACTAATTTCTTTTGTAAGAAATTCCTTTTCTAAAAAGGTGGCATGTCGAGAAACAAACACCTTTTGTTCCTCCCGATGGTAGAAAAGATATCCATGTGAATGTTTGGGATATCCCACAAACTTCCATAGAACTGACCGGGCCTCGAGTTTGTCTGGACTTTGCCTTTTGACATAGGCCAGACAACCCCATATCTTAACTCGTTTAAGACATGGTCTCTTCCCACTCCATATCTCATATGGTGTGGTAGGTACAGATTTAGTTGGAACTTGATTCAACAGGTATGCTGCTGTCTCCAGTGCATGCCCCCAGAAGGAAATAGGTAACTCAGTTGTACTCATCATCGAGCGCACCATATCTAATAGGGTGTGATTCCTCCACTCAGATACACCGTTGTGCTGTGGTGTATAAGGAGGAGTAAGCTGAGAGAGAATCCCATTCTCTTTTAGATAATCTAGGAACTCACTGCTTAAGTATCACCTCCTCGATCAGATCGAATAATCTTAATACTTTTGCCCGTTTGATTCTCTACTTCGTGCTTATATTCTCTGAATTTCTCAAAAGCTTCAGACTTGTGTTTCATCAGGAACACATATCCGAATCTTGAGAGATCGTCAGTGAATGTAATGAAGTAGGAAGAACCGTTCCTGGCATGCGTAGACATGGGACCGCATACATCACTATGTATCAGTCCTAAGAGTTCGGTAACTCTTTCTCCGTGTCCACTAAACGGAGCTTTGGTCATTTTTCCTTTGAGACATGAATGGCAAGTATCATAAGATGATAATTCGAACGAATTCAAATAACCATCTTTATGTAACTTAGCCAGTCGTGTCGCATTGATATGACCAAGTCTACAATGCCACAAGTAGGATTCGTTCATTTCTGAACTTTTCCTCTTGTGTGTGTTTTGTATATTCAGGACTGTATTCTGATTTAGAATGAATATGCCATTATGTAACGAGCCTGATGCAATCAACTTTTGATCTAGGAATATGTTCATAACATTATCCTGTACTACAAAATTATATCCCTCTTTACTCAATAAAGAAACTGATATAATGTTGCACATCATGTTCGGTATATAATAGCACTCATTTAGAATCAGTGTATTACGACTCGGCAATACTATGTGATATTCGCCAACTGCTTTGGCTACAATACTTGCTACTTGAACGGAATGATCACCTTTTCCTAGTTCTCTACCTTTTCGTAGCCCATGTAACAATTTACATATGTGGGATCCTGATCCGCTATTTGGCTTTATCCGTCCACCTCTCCGAAGATGCCAAGTTGATTTATGGCACCGTGTATCGGAGGTTTAGACGGATGCGGCCGATGTAGCAGACTTCGTCAGATTCCACCTCGCTTGAGGGGTTTTTGATTGTAGGGACGCTCTTCCCTGCAGGCACAAGCCCTTACAGTTAATTACTCTACCGCATCGCGGTAACAACTTTCTCCTTCTCCAAAATTTCACTTCGTGTCGTGTGTGTTTGTTTTGTTTGTGGTTGCCCGTGGATTGTATACGGAGACCGAATAATGCCGTCACCCGTAGGACGAGGATTAGTCCAAATCCATATTTACTTAGATTTGGGTTTAGTGTTTTTAGTTTAAGGATGCATTAGTCACGTTGCGGCTAAGATCAACTTAAACGTTCGTTAAGGATACGATTGTCCTGTTTGAGATTAAGATCGACTTAACGTGATAATCCATTTAATATCTAGCCATCGGGACTCGTCACCTCTCTGACGTCGTTGAAGGATTACAACGGCAGATGTCAGAGGAGTTCAGAGATCTACCCTTGAACCAAGGTTGATTTGGAGTTTTATAGTCCGTTTGAATGTTTACGGATACGTTAGCCGTGTTTGGGGGCTAAGATAAACTTAAACGGGATCGTTTAGATCCGGCAAAAGAGTATTTGGAGGCTCTATTGTTCCAGTTTAGGGACGTAGTGGTCCATAGGTAGTTTAGGGACGTGGTGGTCCATGTTCCAGTTTAGGGACGTGGTGGTCCATGTTCCAGTTTAGGGACGTGGTGGTCCGACATTAGTTTAAGGACGTTTCGGTCTGACATTAGTTTAAGGACGTTTCGGTCCAACATTAGTTTAAGGACGTTCCGGTCCACGAGTTTAAAGACCCCGCAGTCCGTATTGATATGTGGTCGTCGGGACCCGTCACCTCTCTGACGTCGTTGAAGGATTACAACGATGGGTGTCAAAGGAGTTCGGAGATGTACCCTCGAACCGGATATAAATTAATTTAAGAGAACAGCTGTGCTCAGTCAATTTAATTTGAGGACTTACGGCCAAAATTAGGCTAAGTCCAGTTGAAAATGTTCAACACCCTTATTTATTTTTGGTCTATTAGACCTGTGCTAGGGCTTTGCACACACTTAAATAATGCATTGCATTACTTCTATTTATTTTTTTTTGGGCTTTGCCCATAAAAGATGCAGAGCATCAATTTATTTTGGGCTCTGCAAGGTAACTGCATAGCATTTTTATTATTTTGTTTGGGCTTTGCCCATTTATAAATGATGCAGAACATCAATTTAATTAGGCCTGTTTGGTCTTTTAATTGGGCCTGGCCCTTCAGTAAAAGAAATGCATTATATTTGTCAGGCGCTTTGTGCCAATCACTGAGCGCAAGCGCTTGTGGTGAGGACACGTGTCATGCTCTGGTGAGCGCAAGCGCAACGGCGCAGTGCGCTGCGCTAGTGCACTGCGCTGTTGCACTGCTGACACGTGGCGCACTCTGGTGGGTTGCGCCAATTCCAGAGAGCAAAGCTCTATTTCAAGAGCGCGTAGCGCAAGTTGTTCTGTAGTTGACATGTGGCGCTCTCTCAAGAGCACAACAGCGCAGTTTGGAAGTGCAAAGCACTAAGAATCTTTTAGATTCAAGAACAGAAGTGCAGAGCACTATTTGATTTCTTGATCTAATTTAGATCAAAGAAAAATAAGTTTTTCTTTTTGTTTCAAGAACCAGAGGTTCATAAAAGTGCAAAGCACTATTTTTTATTTTTGTTGCTTTCTTGTTTTTAAAGAACCAGTGGTTCATAAGAAGTGCAAAGCACTGTTTATTATGTGAAGAACATTGATCTGCTTTTTAGATCAATGATTTAAAAAGAGATTTCTTCTCTCTCGTGAAGGTTTTTACCTTTTTCTTTGAAATTTTCACAGAATTCTCTCTCTGTTTGAAACTCTTGTCTTTTTTCAAGAAAATGTTGATGCCTTTAAATTGAGGTCTGGGGTCTCTTTTATAGTGCCCATAAATTAGTTAATTTTGTTGAAGAGATCTTTCTCTGAGTGATTTGGGGAATTTTCCCCACCGTTGGATTTTTGATCCAAGGGTTTCTGTTTTACAGAAGAAAATCTTCTTGTTTTAACAAGAACAGAAAGATTTCTTTAAAATCTTAATTCTGTTAGGCGCAAATGCCCCAGCGCGTGACACGTGTCGCGCAGCGCAACTGCGCTAGCGCATCTGCGCTGACACGTGTCGCGCAGCGCAAAGCGCAGCGCAACTGCGCTAGCGCATCTGCGCTGACACGTGTCGCGCAGCGCAGTGCTTGCTCAACTGCGCTAGCGCATCTGCGCTGACACGTATCGCGCAGCGCAGTGCCTGCGCAACTGAAGCGTTGCTTTCTTTAATTTTGCTTAAAATAGAGCTTTGCTCTGATTGGGCGCGCCTTCTTGGGCGCTGTACTGACGTATCAGCGCCTGACATGTGGCGCGTTGCGCCCGAGATTTGAAGCGTCGCTTCAAAATTTTGAATTTTGAATTTCAACAGAGCTTTACTCTGATTGGGCGAAACAAATGCCCCCCCACCGTTGCGCTCATATGGCGCACACGTGAGTGCAGCGGTGGCAAACTCCTGATCGTTGGATCAAGGGGTGAGCTCAAGGGGCGCAAGCGCCTTATAAATAGGACCTCTGGCCCTTAGAAAAATCTCATCATTTCAAGATTTTTATTTCCCAGAGCTTTACTCTAATTCAAGAACTTTCAGAGCTTTGCTCATTTCTAAAGTCAAAAACTTTAGGTAAAATTAATTGAACTTAATTGAACTTAATCTTCGACCAAAGAGCTTTGCTCTCACAGATCATTTGATCTAAAGAGATCCCCATTGGGGTTTCATAAACGGAGCTTTGCTCTTAAGAACTTATAGATCTGTAGAGATCTTGTTCATGGGTTCTAACCCATGAACAAAGCTTTGCTCTTTGAATCATCTGTAGATCTTTTAGATCTGAAAAAATGAAAAAATTTCACAAGTTTTTCATGGATTTTCCAAGATTCCAAAAATTCTAATTCTTTTAGGTGTAACATTTTCTGATGGACCATAGAGCTATGCTTTTTTAAGGAATCTTATTTCTCTGAGATCAGAGTTTGACAAGTGTCACTCTATGACAGAGCTTTGCTCTGAAAGAGGAGATTTTCTCCTTGTCTCTAGGGATTCTTCCCCCTTTTTTTTTATAAATGGGAATGTTTTCCTGGGGACCAACTGACAATCTCATCTAATGATGAGGTTGTCTTATTAACTGACGTATTGTCATCCAGATTTTGTGGGTCCCCCTTTGGTCTCCTACTCACTGCACTGTTGTGTGGTGTAATTAATTAATTTTAATTTAATTAATGCATTTTCTTTTTTAGACGCCAAACGTTAGAATTACAACACTAACGGTTAAATTGTTCTTTTGCAGCGATCATGTCTCTAGACACTTCATTCCCGTTCGTCCGCTCGGAGGAGGGATTTCCCGAGGCGCCCTTGGACCGTGAAGTCCTGGCCATGATTAGAGAATACGACCCGGAGTACAAGAATCTCAACCTTTGGGGGTCTTGGTATAACCAGATCATTATGGGTCGACGCAGCTTCACATGCGCAGTGTCGTCCGAGCCCATCAGGGCGATTCATTATGCTACCCCACCCTCGGTGCAGTATGCCGTGGAGATGGTGGATTGGACCGCGAACAGCTTTCTTCATCCCGCTATGGATGCGGTTCCGGTCCAACGTCCTATGGTCTTGGATATCCTAGGACGTCGTATATGTCAGGGCGAGGCGAGACCCTGGGGGCAATCATATAACATTGGTCTGATCCTCCGCCATCCGATTGGCTACCTGCCGTAGGCCCGGTACATCCTGTCGACGAAGAAGTCGCAGTTGATAAGATTAGGATTATACACCGCGGTCTACGTCTCTCTCTTCCAGTATCCCACACTCCCCACCTGGTGGTTTAAGGCTTTCCTCAAGCAGTGGAACATTCCCACTCACACTTTCCTTGCCATGGATCGGGAAGTGTCCATCTCTTTGGAGGAGTTCACGGAGGTATCCGGTCTACCAGTCATGGGAGAACATTATGAGGAGCTGCTCCCGACAGATGTGTACGTCTTTGGTGCTAGGCCACTGGTAAGGGGGGTCACACCGGAGAATGCCGTTCAACATCAATTCCCAAGCTTGATTAAGGTGTTGAGCATCTACGAATCTCTTTTTATCGAACATGGGAGTCGGGGGGTCAACTTTGAAGATTTCATCGCTCGGTTCCTTCGCCCAAGCGTCCTCTCATGAGAGGCTGCCAAGTTTGCCACTCTGGATGACCCTTTCGGTCTAGGTGTGGAAAACCTACCGGAGAAGGAGATAGATCAAAAGGGTTTTTTCCTTCCGGACTTCCCTACCATGTCATTTACAGAAATTGCGGCCCCTGGAATGGATGAGGAGGCCTTTTTCTTAGGATTTCTTGGATTGTGGCTGAGCTGGTTTGCGATCCCAATGCACTCTCATCGTATGCGGCCCTCTGTCTTTTACCCAGCCCACCGGATGGCCATCGGGGTAAAGGTGGCTATTGGGATCGCTGGCTTGGCGCACCTATATCATGGTCTCAGCCGAGCAACGGATGCTAACGAGCCCGGGGTATTGCACGTGGTCTTCCTGATGCACTACTTTATGTCGTGGCTTGAGCTACATAAGGCGGGTGTCTTCGGCATGCATAAAAAGCCCTCATTCTTTGACAAGTGTGGTTTCCCTCGCATCATTCAGTTGATTGGCGCATCAATCGTGACCCCTTCACCACGGAACGCCAGAGGTTTACTGCTTCGCCCTCACACCGTTGGAGTCGGGATGTCCTTCATTGACAAGGTATTAACCATTGGAAAAGCGTCCACAGCTGCGGTGCGACCATTACAGGACTCCTTTAAGGATGGAGCTTCAGTGTTGACGGCCCGGGAGACCCTCCACTTGTATTCTATTAGACCGGGCTTCCTAGTCTTCAGGCAGGGCGGTGCGGCAATCTTCATGAGATATAACCCGCATCGTTTCGCCCAACAACTGGGCTATGATCAAAGGGTACCCTTGGAAGCTTTCTTACTGGAACCTGCTGCCAATGAAGAAGGGATGGAGAACGCGTTACATCACTTCATGCGCCTGAACACGGGTTCTCGTTTTTTCATCAGCGCGCCGGCCTGCGCTCCATGACTCCTTAATGTATATAAAGAGTGGTACAATCATGCGACGGGGGCCGTTATAAAGGAAGAGAGGCGAGTGTTGATCGACCATAAAGGTGCACCTCCCGGCACCGACCGTAACGCTCCCTTAGTGCCAAGGACCCCGGTGGTTCCTCCTCTAAAAGATGCCGGGGGCAGACCATCGCGTGCGCAAAGTCCCCCACGTGAGTTGTCGCTCCCTAATATCACAGATGCACCTCCCGCACCCTGTGCTCTAGTGGAGACTGTGGTTGTATCCTCACCAGAGTCTGGCGTGGGTGCGGACATCGGGACCCGTCATCCCAAAGTGGCTGCTAAGCGGAAGTCGATCCCACGTGAGCCTAGGGTCGGAGGGCAAAAGAAAAAGAAGTCGCTCTTCGCTGCGGACGTCGTGTTCGGTCAGGAACCCCATGCTCCCTATGCCGAGGGCCTGATCGAATACGGGACTAACGAAGGATTAGTGATGCCGCCGCCGGACGATACAGACTTGGAGGCTGCTCTCGAAGCTTCAGCGTGGTTGGCGAGGCGTGACGCGTGGCTAGCTAAGCTTGCGCAATCAGGTAACTACTAGTCGCCTTTTCTTTATTGCAACATATCCTCTTCATTGCCTTTGACTAACGCTTTTCTTTCTTTTCTTTCAACAGGCATCACTGATGAAGAAGCTATTGCCGCTTCTCTGAAGACTTTCTAGGAGGAGGAACGTCTTAGAGCATCCATGGGCCTTAGTAAGTTTCGATTCATTAAGTTTTCATTTCCCTTATGTTATGGTCAATCTAACCTTTCCCTTTTAATCACAGGAACCTCAATGCCGCTCCCGCCAAGTGATGCAGATGTCCTACCGGCTGCCGACGTTCCTGCTTCCTCGGGGTTACCGCAAGAAGTCTGTCTTGAGGAGCCGATGAGAGACGCCTTAAAGACTCTGGAGGTGTCTTTGTTTACGGATGACGACGCCACGGTGAAAGAGGCATCACAGAGGTCCATTGTGACAGCTCGGGAGGAAAGAAAGCGGCTAAGGCATGAGGCGAAGGCGCGCAGGGCTGCCTTGTCTGTGGGAGCGGGCCCCAGCACCGTCCCTCGCGCTGATACTCCATCCGAAGAGGCCCCTGTCGCCCTATCCACTGCCTGCAGAGAGGTGGCGCGCGCAGTTCGGAGCGCAAACGGTAAATCCGCTTCAGGTAATATTTCTCTCAGAGTTTTTGTTATAAGGATTTTAATGCCATTGGTCCTTATATCTCTTATCTTGCAAGGCCAAGTCCGATCGAGGGGGAGGCGGAAACCGTTGATCCCAAGGAGACAGAGGAGGCAGCTCCTACCGAGCCTGAGCCGACGGTGGGCAACGTCGCCGAGGCTTCGGGGCCCGAGATGGAGGTTGAGGGGTCTGCAGCTGAGAGGGTCATTGATGCCCAGCCTGAAGTGGCGGCAGATGAAATGATCATTACAACTGAACCGAGGGTGGTGGCGGATGAGGTGCTTGAGGCCGGCGACCTCGTGGTAACGGTGGATGAGCCGATGGAGACGGCGGAGCCCGAAGAAGTAGCGGGTGAGATGGGTACGACTCTTGGGGAAGAGTTAGCCACTCTCTCCCAAGAGTCTGGCAACGCTCCAATCATTGCCCTCCCCGTGTACGATCTTCCGCCGTCTCCAGGTCTTGCGAGCACGACAACGGCCCCTATCGAGTCGGGTGATGAGGCCACGGGCGGTGGCCTCATGTCCACGGAGGAAGGAGACACCTCCGTTTCAGCCGGCAGCTCGTCAGGTAAATCCCAAGTTAGTGTTCTTTCTTTACCTCATAATTTTTCTGAAAAATTTACCTTTTTTGTAACGCAGGTGCAGTCAGCGCCGATGCCCCACTGCTCGAGGGAGCGCCTTCAATGACTGCCTTGGCGGTGGTCACCTCTCAACCCTCTCTCATACCCTCGAAGATGTTGGAAGGTATGGGTTTGCAATTTATTAATCTTATCTTCCAGACGCATAATTTGTGTACTAAAGTTATACTGTTGTGTCTTTCAGGAGTGCTTTTTGACCATCTCTATCAAGTGTTGCTCCCACACTTCTCCTTCCCATCTGAATTCGCCTCCCCCTCTGGTGGCGCTGGTGAGTACCGTTCCCGATTGATATCTTTGTTTTTCAGTGGTAGAATTATTTCTAACTCTCTCTTGTCCTGACCGCAGTGTTACAAATCGAAGGGGGAGAAGAAAGATCGGTTGCGCCACCGGCCCTTCCGGCCTTGCCACCTGCTTCAACCGGTATAGTAAACTGTCTTATCAATGACTTTCTCCGTATCTATTGAATCATCATCTAATCACATTTTGTCCTTTTCAGCTGTCGTTCCAGTCTCGGTGCCTTTTGAGTCTCGTATTACAATACCGGGCGGCCCTTCCCAGAGACGTCCGTCGTCAAAAGGTGCGGCGAATAGTCTGCGCATGTTGAGCGACTACATCGAGGAACTCGACGTCGAGGCTCCTACATCTACTGAGGACTTCGCTACGACGGTTAACCCGATGTTGGTGATATTTTCCACCTTCCAAGACGAGGGCATTGTCGCCTCTTGGGTTAACCATTGTCGGGAGATTGAGGCTCGCCTTCATCAGCTGGAGTCGATGCGCCTATCCCCCGAGACTTTGGCCGTGAGCACTCAAAGGGGAGCATGGCTCGAGCAAAGCACTTCTCATTTCCGTCATTTGGAACAAGAAGCAGCTTTGAGGCTGAAGGAGTGCTAAGAATCTTCAAGCGAAACTGCTCGCCTGCGTGCTGAAGTTGAGGCAAACACCGCTGAGGTAAAGGCCGTCTTCGAGGGCCTTCTGGAGCGCATCTCAAATGGGCTGAGACTGAAGCGGGCACTTGATATCGCCGAGCATGACACTCCAGACCGTGAAGCTGCTCATCAGGCCGTCAGGGATCAGCTTGCATCTGTCGCACAGCAACGGGCCCAAGTGGAGGCGGAGTTGGCAGTGGTGGCCAATCAGGAAAAGGCATGGAAGGAAGTGTACGAACAACTGATAAAGCTACTTAAGATGCTTCCTTCCCAATAGCTGTCTTTGTATCAATGTATTTGTAAAATTTTCCTTTTAAATAATATGTATCCATTCTTTATTCTTTTGTACGATTCATCTTGTATTTGATTGAAGTCAATGAATAAAGATACACATTTTCTTTTGCAATGTCTTGTATGCTCTTTTTCTTTCTGCCTTCTTTTATTATCAGCATGTTATCTTTGATAAACATAATTGGCAGATAACTTAGTTTTTTCCAAGAGATTGCGATGGCTTAGGTCGCAGGTTCAGATCTGTTGCCTAAGACTTTTCAACTCTATGAGCCGTGAGGGTCTCATAGAGACTTTTCTCCCTACGGATCGAGAGGATCTCATAGGTGGATTTTCACCTTAGGAATCGTGTGGATTCCTAAGTGTGTTTTCTCTTACAAGTCGTAAGGATCCTATAAGAGAATTTTTCCCTCTTACGAGTCAAGAGGGCCCATAAGTGGTTGTTTCCCTCCTTGTCGAGATTCGACTTTAGAGAGTGAGACCCGTGAATAGTATGCAAGAAATCTTTTTGGATAGACTTGCAGGGTCCCATTGTTCGGGAAGCAAGCTTTTTGATTCCTGCTGCTTGGGGCTTCATCTTGCAATTTGAGACGAATCGGGAATTTCCCGTGGAGACACTGGTTTCTCTGCGAGCCGATGCGAATCAGGAGGCTCTCGTCAAGGAGTGTTTGTATCCGTGAGTCGAGGAATTTGCTAGGGATTATTTGTTTCCCAAGCACCAAGGATTATTTGTTTCCTTGGGGTTTGAAACGAGTCGAGAATTTCCCATGGAGGCACTGGTGGCTCTGCGAGTCGACGCGGATCAGGAGGCTCTCATCAAGGAGTGTTTGTATCCGTGAGTCGAGGAGTTTGCTAGGGATTATTTGTTTCCTAAGCGCCGAGGATTATTTGTTTCCTTGGGGTTTGAAACAAGTCGAGGATTTCCCACGGAGGCACTGGTGGCTCTGCGAGTCGATGCGGATCAGGAGGCTCTCGTCAAGGTGTGTTTGTATCCGTGAGTCGAGGAGTTTGCTAGGGATTATGTGTTTCCCAAGCGCCAAGAATTATTTGTTTCCTTGGGGTTTGAAACGAGTCGAGAATTTCCCACGGAGGCACTGGTGGCTCTGCGAGTCGACGCGGATCAGGAGGCTCTCATCAAGGAGTGTTTGTATCCGTGAGTCGAGGAGTTTGCTAGGGATTATTTGTTTCCTAAGCGCCAAGGATTATTTGTTTCCTTGGGGTTTGAAACGAGTCGAGGATTTCCCACGAAGTCACTGGTGGCTCTGCGAGTCGACGCGGATCAGGAGGCTCTCGTCAAGGAGTGTTTGTATCCGTGAGTCGAGGTATCTGCTGAAGACACTGGTTTCTTCGGAGTTGGACTGAACCGTCGAGATTTGGCTTCGTCTTCTGGCGGAGCCTGTTGGGAAAGTATGGTTCTCTCTTTCTTCACGCCCTTGGATTGTATACAGGGATCGATGTGATCTTATCTATAGGGCCAAAGTTTTATCATCATTTTTTTTGTTTTACCTCCGCGATGCTCTATCATTACAGCTTTTATATCGCGAAGGTCGTGATTGCCCAAACATTTCGGTTGTTTTTCGCGGTGCCCAATCATTTCGGCTATTTATTTTATTTTTACTCGCCGCTTTTTATTGCGAGTTGCCCAATCATTTCGGCTATCTTGCATGCATACATTTTTACTTGCTGCTTTTTATTGCAAGTTGCCCTATCATTTCGGCTATTTCGTATGCATGTGCGGCCTATTGGCTTTTCGCTGTAAAACGATTTCGGCATCAGCACCGCTACAACTGGGATATTACCAGGAGCGAATCATCATCTGCCCCTGTCGATGTCGAACAAAGGTGGCTTAGGGACCAGGGTTAGGGTCCTGTCGGCTAAGGCTTTTGACTTCATGAGCCGTAAGGGTTTCACGAAGTTATTTCTCCCCACAAGTCGTGAGGATCTTGTAGGTGTATTTTCTCCTTAGGACTCGTGAGGATTCCTAAGTGTTTGTTTCCTCTGTAAGTCTTAAGGATCCCACAGGGGGGGTTTCTCCTCATAAATCGAGAGGATTTACAAGGGTTGTTTACCATGCAAACATATCCCCAGTCACGGATGAGACTTGGTTAGGGAAATGTTTATTCGCGTCCATGGATTGTATACAAGGGTCAGTATTGAGCCACTTGTAGGGCAATATCGGAAGTTGTGGGGGTTGCTTAAGAACAGGTTTAGGTCTCTGTAACTTAAGACTTCCACATCTTATGAGCCGTAAGGGTCCTATAAGAGAGTTCTCCTTACGAGTCGTGAGGATCCCGCAAGTGTATTTTCTCCTTAGGAATCGTGAGTATTCCTAAGTGTGTTACTCCCTTGTGAGTCATAAGGATCTCACGCGGGTGGTTTCTCCTTACAAGGTCGAGAGGATCCTGTAAATGTTTTAACGAGGTTGCGCCCTTTCGGGTCGCCGGTAGCCCTGCTGTTTTTACCCACGGAGCCCTTTCGGGTTTTCATCCGTGCCCATTTTGCTTATGGACATACCTTTTTTTTATTCTTTTTATTTTCTTTTTCTCTTTTTTTTTACGAGGTCGCGCCCTTTCGGGTTTTCATGAACACTCGCCTGTAGCCCTGCTGTTTTTACTCACGGAGTCCTTTCGGGTTTTCATCCGTGCCCATTTTGCTTATGGACATACCGTTTTTATTTATTATATTTTTTTCTTTATTTATTTTTTTTATTCATCTCGTCAGCCTAAGGATGCTGCGGTATTAGTTTAAGGACGTTTCGGTCCGCTATTAGTTTAAGGACATTTCGGTCCGTCTTTGAGAAGCTGACTACTGCTTACAAAACTTGAGCTTAGGAAGATAGCGAGCGGGCATGGTCGTCGTTACCTATCACTGACCTAGGCTGTGGCTCATTAAGCATAGTATTTCTTTAGGAAGCGACCGTTTATCGGCCTGAAAGGCCTTTCATCGTGCATGTCCATGAGTAGATAGGCTCCACCATGGTAGACCTTGTCTATAATGTACGGGCCTTCATAGTTCGGCTCGAATTTTTCCCGCTTGGCGCGATTGGGGATCATAGGCCTTTTGACCATTAACACAAGTTTGCCTTGGCGAAATGTCCTTGGTCGGGTCATTCTTTCATATGAGCGCGTCATCTTTGCTTTATAAGCTTCCAGATTTTGTTGCGCTATGAGCCGGGTTTCATCAAGGGCGTTAAGCTCCTCAAGCCGAAGGTTAGCATTTTCTTCGTTCGTCAGCTCGTAGTGGACTGCCACTCATAGAGAGGGTAACTCTACCTCGAGGGAGAGTACTGCTTCCGTCCCAAATACCAACGCATACGGCGTTGTGTTCGTGGCTGTCTTGAACGTAGTTCGATACGCCCAAAGGGCCTCTTGCAGTCTCTCATGCCAGTCTCTTTTATTTCGGGACACCGTATTTTTCATGATTTTCGTCAGGGTCTTGTTGAAGGCTTCAGCTAGACCGTTAGCTCGCGGATTATAAACCGAGGAATATCTCCAGTCTATATTGTGCTGCTGTGCAAAGCGACTGATCTTGTGGCTTCTGTAAGATGGCCCGTTATCGGAGATGATCCGTCGCGGAGTTCCAAACCGATATATGACATGCATCTTGACGAAATGGAGGATATTCTCCGTCTTAACTTCTCTTAACGGTACTGCTTCTGCCCATTTAGAGAAGTAGTCAGTCGTCGCTAGGATGAAACGATGTCCCCTAGACGATGCTGGTTTGATAGGGCCGACTATATCAGTTCCCCACATCTCGAACGGCCAGCTAGCCACCATTGGATGTAATGGATTTGGATGCTGATGGATGAAATCCCCATGAATTTGACATGAGTGACACTGCTTCGCATATTCGAGGCAGTCCTGAATCATCGTGGGCCAGTAGTAGCCCATGCGTTTGATCTTCAACTTCATCTTTGGGCCTGCTTGGTGAGAACCGCAGAGTCCGTCATAAACTTCCTGGACGACCCTTCTCGCTTCGTCAGGTCCTAGGCATCTCAGCCACAGAGAATCAAATGACCTCTTGTATAGAGTATCATTGACGAAGGCGAAAGATAGAGCTCGTTTCATGAGCTGATGTCTTGTGGACGCTTCTTCGGGCATTCGGTGGGATTTAAAGTAGTCTATGAAGACTTCTCTCCAATCCTCAATATTTTCCCAATCTTTTACTTGCAGGGTAGTCTGCTCGTTCGCTCCTTTTTCTTCGGATGATTCCGGAGATATTTCTGCTGGGGCAAGCACCCAACGGCTTTGCACCATGATTCTTACGTCATCGAGGTTCTCGTCAGCCAGCTCTTTAGCAAGTTTGGCCAACGCGTCTGCTTTGCTGTTTTCCGTGCGCGGTATGTTCTCTAAAGTATAGGAGGGAATTTGGGTCAACAGTTGTTGCACCTTTTCCCCGTACTTCACCAACTCCGGTTTGCATGTTTGGTAGTCGCCGTTTACTTGACTAACGACCAGCTGGGAGTCTCCGTATATGAGGAGGTTTTCAATTCCCATGTCGATGGCGATCTCGAGGCCTGCTATTAGAGCTTCGTATTCGGCTTCATTGTTTGTCCTCGTCTCTGTTAGGGAGAAAGCAAAGCGCATTATCCCTCCTTGTAGAGTTACAAAGATGAGCCCTATGCCCGATTTGATTATAGGGGTGCTTTGTTTGCGCTTCTTCATGGAAGATGCGCCATCGAAATAAAGCTCCCATCGAGTATCATCACCGTCGACCGCATCAAACGCATGTTCGTCTGGAAGATCGCAGTTTAAAGGGGAGTCGGCCGGTATCGGGTACTCAGCGAGGAAATCGGCGATGGCCTGGCCTTTCACTGCCTTGAGAGGTTGATACGTTATCGAGAACTCCATCAAGAGCAGGGCCCATTTAGCGAGTCGACCTGTCAATATGGCCTTTGACATTAGATATTTGAGAGGGTCTACCTTCGAAATGAGACGGACTTCTTGTGCTAATGCGTAATGTCTGAGCTTTGTTATCGTGAAGATCAACGCCAGGCAGTGTTTTTCAATGGGGGAGTAGTTGCTTTCTACCCCCAGCAGAACTCAACTTAAGTAGTAGAGTGCTCTTTCTTTCCCTTGATCTTTCTCTTGTGCCTATAATGCGCCTAAGGAACCTTCGAGGGCGGTTGTATAAAGAATGAGGGGTTTTCCCTTGACCGGAGCAGCCAACACCGGCGGATTCTGCAGGTATTGCTTGATCTCGTCTAGTGCGCTTTGGCATTTTGGTCCCAGATGAACGGGGTTCCCTTCTTCATCAGGTGGCTGTAAGGACAGCACTTTCCTGAAAGGCTGGCTACAAATCGCCGTATATACGCGAGCTTCCCTTGGAGAGACCGCAGCTGTTTGAGATTCCTTGGCGGAGGCATTTCCATGATCGCCTTGATCTTAGACGGATCTATTTCAATACCTCGGTGTCGAACGATGAATCCCAGGAATTTGCCTGAGGAAACTCTGAATGCACACTTGAGCGGGTTCATTTTCAAGTTGTATTGTCGAAGGCGTTGAAATACAGTCTTCAAATGCTCGAGATGTTCCTCGTATGATTTGCTTTTAACCACGAGATCGTCAATATAGCATTCGACGATTTCGTGTATAAGGTCATCGAAGATCTTCGTCATGGCCCTTTGGTATGTGGCACCGGCGTTCTTTAATCCGAAGGGCATCACTTTATAACAGAATATTCCCAAAGGAGTCCTGAAGGCTGTATGCTTCTGGTCTTCGGGATGCATTTTTATCTGATTATAACCTGACGAACCGTCCATGAAGGAGAAAACCTCATGAGTGGACGTATTGTCTATCATCAGTTCGGTGACTGGCACTGGAAAATCGTCCTTCGGGCAAGCTTTATTAAGATCCCGGAAGTCTACGCATATGCGCACTGTCCCATTTTTCTTCATCACTAGGACGATGTTGGCGATCCATTCAGGGTATTGAACTTCTTGGATGAAGCCAGAGTCGATCAGCTTTTTGACCTCGGCGTTGATGCTCATCTCAAGCTCGAACCGCATTCTCCTCGGCGCCTGTTTGACTGGCTTGATGTCCGGGGATATCGCCAATCTGTGTACAGCAATTTCTGGATCTAGTCCCGGCATTTCGGAATAGTTCCAGGCGAAGCAATCTCTATGCTGTAGAAGCACGTCCTTTAACGCAGCCACCCTTTCTTCAGATAGCAGCTCGCTGATGAATGTCGGTCGCGGATCGTCTGCCGATCCCAACTCAATCTTCTTGAGGTTATCTGCAGTAGTATGTATGCCATCCTCCAGTTCTTTCGGAGCTGGCGGAAATTCTGAGATCACCTCATCATTGCTGTTTTCGAGGCACCAGGGAAGGTCGTCCATGTCCTCGGGCTCTTCTTTTAATATTGTAATCATGTGACAGTTGCGAATTCGCTTCCAATCCCAATGTAGAACCGGTTCTTCTTTCGTGGCCTTGGGCTCGTGCTTCTGTGGCGGCGTTACCCTCCAGTTGTCGGACAGAGCGAACTTGCCAAGCTGATATTGATCTTCGACCCAATTCTTGAAGGTGAAGCAGTCTTTGAGCGGGTGCCCTATTACTCGATGGTAAGAGCAATAGTTTGGGTCAGAGATTTCGCTTGCTTGTTCGGGGTGCTTGGACTCCGGCAGTGTAAGCATCTGATGTTTTAGAGCAAGATCAAGAATCTTCTTCGTCTTGTCCCGAGGAAACGAGTACGCTCGACCCATTTTCATCATGAGGGATAGATCAATAACGCTCGACTCCCGTTTGTGTGGCTTCTTAGCCCTGCTTTGTTGCTGTTGAGCACCTTTTTGGCCTTTCGACTTATTTCTGCTTTTGCGCCGAGCCTTCTTTATAACAGGTTGACAAGGAGCGGCATTTTCATCCTTTATGGTCTGTTGAAGGAGGCGTTGTGTCTTGACTTTCTTGTAGATGGCCGTCTCGCGGTTGTGATCATCCCGTACTTTTTGACCAGCTTTCCTTATAAGCTTGTCCATTTGTTCTTCGAACGACGGACTGGACTCTTTTGCATCTGGAACTTTCACTTTCTCAGGATTAGCGTCCTCCCATTGAGCATCCGCGTCTTCATCAAGGTCATACACGACGTAGCAGCCGGGTAGTAACTCTCGTTTCTTTGACCTGATGTATCCAAGCCCTTTTGTTTCCATTCTCCCATTAGGCTGTTTGCGTTGAGTCCCAGGGACGTTCCAGAACCTGTCATAGAATTTGGCCTTTCTAACGGTCTGTTTGAAGGGTATCCCCTGGCGTTTTAGCAGCTTTTTCAAACCTTCCGTATAATATCTGGGGAGACGGATAGGCTGAAGCCTGTCCAACGTAGGATCTGCCCCGTGCTAGACTTCTTTCTCCGGTTTGTTTTCTTTAGAGCGGTAAAATAGAATTGCTTTTTCGCTTTCTCGTTTGGGAGGGATATAGAATGTCCACAGCTCTTCTACACCGTAGATATTAAGTGCATCCAGTTCTTTATGATGTTCAGGCGGCACCATGGCGACTTGTAGACTTTGCTCTTCGTCAGCGGACGTTTGTATTAAAGGTCGAGCAGAGAATACAGCATGGACTTCATCTTCCGAGTCGCTGCCAAAGATCAATGTAGGAGCCGATGGTCCCGGCTTGTTGGGTTGGGGCGGATCCGAATAAACTATCTCCTCTTCCTCCTCGGTATCACTGCCGAAGACAGGGATGGTGGCGTTAGTTTTATTCTCCGGCTTGTGACACTTCTCCGTATCTTCGAAATCCGGTAAGAAGTATTTGGCATCTTCGTATTTGCGGACCTCGTTCACAGAGAACGGGTTCAGTTCTCCCGTCACGGTATACTCGAAACCATCCTTAAAATACTTCATACACTGATGTTGTGTAGAAGGGACGATGTTGTACTCGTGTAACCATGGTCGGCCGAGCAAAGCGTTGTAGCATGTCTTGGCGTCTATGAAGTGGAACTTAATGTCCGTGATGAGTAGCCCGAAGCGTAGCGTCAGTATCACAGATCCAAGAATCTTTGACGATCGGGAGTCGAACCCGGAGATGGTGATCTTGTCCCGAGCAAGGTGCTGGACGCTCATGCAGATTTCCTTCAACACCCGCACGTTGAGTAGGTTAACAGACGACCCGTTATCGATCAGGATTTTGCCTATCTTTATATCATGGCAGTATCCCGAGACATAGAGAGGGCGATTGTGTTCGCACGTCCCAAGTAGAAGGTCTTCATCGCCAAAAGTAACATCGGCCGTGTGCACTTCCTCCAATTCAACCTTCATCTTTTCCTCGGCCAGGCATGCTTGGAATTGTTCTGGGTCTTGGAGCGCCTTAATTAACGAATCTCTCGCCTCTTTTGATAGCAAAAGGGCGTCAAGAATGCTGAGCTGTGAGGGCAGCTTCCTCAGATGTGCTAAGTTGTTGTAATCCACCTTATTCTTCTTTGGTGGGTCTTTGGCAGCTAGCTCTTCCACCACTTGGTCATCTAAGACGATATCTTCAGTGGCCTTTTCTTTCCCTTTATCTTTTTTGTTCGAGGGTCCGAGGTTCTTTTCGGGCAGCGTACGATTACGTAGCCGGATATTTTCACAAACCTTCGGTTCTTCTTCTTTTCTCGAGGCGGACTCTTTAAAGAGAGGGGCAAGTTCTAGCTCTTCATCAGAATCACTCCCAAATGTGGGCACTTGTGATCTACCGGTGTTAACCATGCAACAATCTCCAGTTCTTTTAAGCTCTTCGGTCGTATTGTTCCGTTCTCGGCGAGTCTTGCACTTTTCCCGCTTAAAATGCTGCCGGTGAGCAACATATCCTTGCCACCATCTATCGAAAGCTTTGCACTCTTCAGTGGGGTGCGAAACCTTCTGATGATATAAGCAATAGGAGGGGTGCGTTTCTATTTCACCAGTAATTTTTCCTTCGGAGGATGGTAGCTTCATGCCCATTGATATGGCTTTAGCAAACCTTTTCCTCATCTTGAATTGGCTTTTGTCCGCAGTGGGTGTACTTCGCTCCAACGGGAGTATCTCAATTCTTTCGTCAAGGCGCTGGTGTTTGGCCCTTTCGAATATAACCTCCTCGCGCTCCCGATCAACTTTGCTTTTTAAGAGAGCTTCATTGAGGAATGCATCGATTACTTCATCCGACGGCTCTAGAATTTTTGGTTCGGAATCTGCCCCTAGCGTTTCAGTACAATAAGTTTCCTCATCGTCTATGAACGAGTGGGAAATCACATGACAGCTCGCCACGCATTCCTCAGAATCATCAGATGAACTTTCTCCCTCATCTTCCTTTTGAAAGACGTGATTGAGGAATTCTTGGAATATAATGGGAGTCCGTGCCTTCTGGTTGTATTCCTCCAGCGCGTCAATTTATTTTTGCAAGTCCGTACGCTTGTCGCCAGGCTTCACGGGCTTCTTTGACTTCTTTTTCTTCTTCTTTGAAGATTTCGACGGCTGGCTATGAATGCTTGGGCCACCTCCATCAATCTTTTGAGTTGGACGAGGCTTCAACATCCCTTCAATGATCTGCGGCTCCAACGGGTTCTTCCACTTGATCGCTGGGCATGTCTGAAGATTGTTTAGCATCCTCTTTGTCTTGGTTGATAATACAACTTTCCAAGGAGCTTCTTCAACGACGGAGCATGTTGCCCCCGGCGTATTCGTCCCCTTAGCTGTGTGAAGCTGCGGGGGATTCATCTTCCATTTGTCAGACAATGCGAACTTGCCCTGTCGGTACTGGTTTTCAAGCCAATTTTTGAAAACGTAGAAATCTTCGATCGGATGGCCCAGTACTCGATGATAAGGACAGTAGTTGGGCTCGCTGACATCACTTGGTTGCAACGGACGTTTTGGATCGGGCAGGTTTATGAGTCGGTTGCGCAACGCCAGCTCGAATAACCTTCTCGTCTTATCTCGGGGAAAGGAGTAAGAACGTCCTAGCCTTTCCTCAAGGGCCACGTATGGACGCATATTATTTTAACGAACAACCGGCTTCGAGTCGCTCGGTTGTTGTTGAGCATTAGCGACAACGATCACTTTTCCCTTCCCCTTGTCATTTCGGGAGTCCGGCTTTGGAAGAGGGGGTTTATGGCCCATCTGATCCATTTGCGCTAGTTTGTCAATCAAGGCCTGGAAGGTAGTCGGCTTGAAAAACATCATAAATAGCGAGATGGTTGCTTGAGGATCAAGGGTTCCCACAAACATACCCACTGCGGGAGCTTCTTCAATGCGCTGCTCGCACTTCGACCATAAGTTTCGCCACCGTATAGCGTACTGAACCCATGTTTCGCTGGGTTTTATGCTGGCGTTAATCAGTGCCGTCATCGGGGTACGTTCACTGGTGCTTGCAAAACGCTGAGTAAACAGCAGCTCCATCTCCGCGAAGGTTTTAATAGAGTCGTTCGAGAGCTCAGAGTACCACTCGAACGCCGTATCTGATAAACTTCCAACAAACTGGCGAAGCAACAGCTTGTCGTCACCGCCGGTGTTGCTGCAGAGTGCCCTGAACTGGGCAACGTGCTGGTGAGGATTGCCTGTCCCCTTGTAAACATGGAACTTGGGAATTCTGTAACCCGGCGGGTACTTGATTTGATCTTACCAACTTGGATATGGCCGCCCCGTTTTTACGACCTGACCCGCTGCTTCCGTCGCTTGATGGACCCGGATCTGCTGAGCTATGTATTCGTCCAGATCGGCTTTCGAGATTGTCTCTTCTTTAGCTGCTGACAGAGCTGGCGGAGGATTCGACGTCTCTCCCCTATCGTCTTCAAGGATGATCGGGGGATCTTCAGCAGGTGGATCTTGTTGAATCATCATACCCACCATATCCTGGAACAGGAGGGCCATTTTCTTTATGTTGGCTGCCTGTTCCGCAGCTTCTTTATCCTTCTTCTCCAGTACGCGACGAAGGAATTCAGCATCAGTTTCTTGTTCTTGACGCTCGTCCGAGGACGTTTCAGGGGTTTCTTTTGGCCCTGTAAGTGCGGCCATAGCGTTCATCATCTCTTGGAGCTTCTGCTGCTGCTCCTGAGCCTTGGTCACTGACCTCGTGTGCGGTCTATGACCTGTTGATATGCGGCTATCCTCCTTTCCCGATGTCACATAAACTGTATGAACTATCATGCCCCCTGACTTAGGGCGTTTAGGCTCACCACCTTTGGCATTTGCAGCGGGCGCGGGGGTTTTCTCCGGCCTTCTTCTTTTGTGGGCCGTTGAAGTGGAGGGGGCCATTGCAGTAGGCACCCTAGCGATTGTTGCCCCCTGCTGTTTAATAGGACGGTCTTTTTCTTTTTGCACTTTCGCCTTCTTTTGTTGACAAGAGTGATCTGGGTCGATCACTGAGTCTTGAACCCTCCGCCAAACTTTATAGATTCTTGAGGACAGCCGTTGAGGGGGCTGTTCTTGTTTTGTTTCCGGAACTCTCTCCGCAGGTGGAGGAGATTTCTTCAGTGTAGCGGTTGGAGAGTTCTTCCGTACCCTTCTCAGCAATTCAAAGCTGTTCCCAGTTGGAACAACAGCATTGACTTCCACCACTGGAGCCGGTGGAGTTAACCCTGAGGGGGAGTTGCCCCCTGCCTTCCTCACTCGTTGCCAATGGCGACGTCGAGCACGACGAGCCGTTGGGACTGGCTCAGGGATAGAGATAGCTTCTTTTTCCCCCCTGTCTGAATGAGGTGCCACCGGTGTTAACCTCTTAAAGACTGAGGTTGTCTTCTGAGGGGTGATATTCAACCTATCGAAGACGGATCCTCGAACGGGGGCGGGAGCAGGAATCGTCAGTCTTGAAAAGACTGACTCTTTGACAGGGGAAGCCGCCTTGACGACTTCTAAAGCAGCAGTTATTGCCGTCCTCGGGACAGCCAATTTAGAGTTCTGATTTAGCCTGGTGAAAACAGAGGCTGTCGGTTTGGTAGTGAGCGACCCGTTGACAGGGGCCGTCATAGCAATGAGCCGGTCGAAGACCGACTTTTTGTTCACTTCCGGTGCAGGTATTGGCATAGGGAAGCTTGTAGGTGGGATCATGGTCCCGAAGAACAGACCGGTGGTGGCCTGGGTCACCTGGTCTACTGGCAGAGCGAGGAAAGAAGCCGCTTGGGGCCCATATGCTACACCTCCCGGTGAGGTGGAGCGTCCGTTGCAGTGGCACTTCGAGCAGTCGGTACAGTTAGAGGCCATTGAATCTTGAGTTCTGCGCCAGGAAAAAGACCAAATCTTAGTAACTTGAAATCCGAAGGAAACCATTAACAAACCGCGATTGGTTCGCGAAGACGACACACGAAGTGTGGAGTGGGAAGAGGAAGAGGTCCCACCAGGCGTGCCAGAATCTGTTCCCCTCCGAAGGTCGGCGCACAAGACTGCGATGTCCTGACGCTGAGATTCGGGGCAGATGCTATTTGGTTTTATCCGTCCACCTCTCCGAAGATGCCAAGTTGATTTATGGCACCGTGTATCGGAGGTTTACACGGATGCGGCCGATGTAGCAGACTTTGTCAGATTCCCCCTCGCTTGAGGGGTTTTTGATTGTAGGGACGCTCTTCCTTGCAGGCGCAAGCCCCTGCAGTTAATTATGCTACCGCATCACGGTAACAACTTTCTCCTTCTCCAGAATATCACTTCGTGTCGTGTGTGTTTGTTTTGTTTGTGGTTGCCTGTGGATTGTATACGGAGACTGAATAATGCCGTCGCCCGTAGGACGTGGATTAGTCCAAATCCGTATTTACTTAGATTTGGGTTTAGTGTTTTTAGTTTAAGGATGCATTAGTCGCGTTGCGGCTAAGATCAACTTAAACGTTCGTTAAGGATACGATTGTCCTGTTTGAGACTAAGATTGACTTAACGTGATAATCCATTTAATATCTGGCCATCGGGACTCGTCACCTCTCTGACGTCGTTGAAGGATTACAACGGCAGATGTCAGAGGAGTTCAGAGATGTACCCTTGAACCAAGGTTGATTTGGAGTTTTATAGTCCGTTTGAATGTTTAAGGATACGTTAGCCGTGTTTGGGGGCTAAGATCAACTTAAACGGGATCGTTTAGATCCGGCAAAAGAGCATTTGGAGGCTCTATTGTTCCAGTTTAGGGACGTAGTGGTCCATAAGTTGTTTAGGGACGTTGCGGTCAATGCTCCAGTTTAGGGACGTGGTGGTCCATGTTCCAGTTTAGGGACATGGTGGTCCGACATTAGTTTAAGGACGTTTCGGTCCAACATTAGTTTAAGGATGTTCCGGTCCACGAGTTTAAGGACCCCGCAGTCCGTATTGATGTGTGGTCGTCGGGACCCATCACCTCTCTGGCGTCGTTGAAGGATTACAATGATGGGTGTCAGAGGAGTTCGGAGATGTACCCTCGAACCGGATATAAATTAATTTAAGAGAACAGCTGTGCTCAGTCAATTTAATTTGAAGACTTACGGCCAAAATTGGGCTAAGTCCAGTTGAAAATGTTCAACACCCTTATTTATTTTTGGTCTATTAGACCTGTGCTAGGGCTTTGCCCACACTTAAATAATGCATTGCATTACTTCTATTTTTTTTTGTTTGGGCTCTACCCATAAAAGATGCTGAACATCAATTTATTTTGGGCTCTGCAAGGTATCTGCGTAGCATTTTTATTATTTTGTTTGGGCTTTGCCCATTTATAAATGATGCAGAGCATCAATTTAATTAGGCCTGTTTGGTCTTTTAATTGGGCCTGGCCCTTCAGTAAAAGAAATGCATTGCATTTGTCAGGCGCTTTGCGCCAATCACTGAGCGCAAGCGCTTGTGGTGAGGACACGTGTCATGCTCTGGTGAGCGCAAGCGCAACGGCGCAGTGCGCTGCGCTAGTGCGCTGCGCTGTTGTGCTACGCTGTTGCGCTGCTGACACGTGGCGCACTCTGGTGAGTTGCGCCAATTCCAAAGAGCAAAGCTCTATTTCAAGAGCGCGTAGCGCAAGTTGTTCTGTAATTGACATGTGGCGCTCTTTCAAGAGCGCAACAGCACAGTTTGGAAGTGCAAAGCACTAAGAATCTTTTAGATTCAAGAACAGAAGTGCATAGCACTATTTGATTTCTTGATCTAATTTAGATCAAAGAAAAATAAGTTTTTCTTTTTGTTTCAAGAACCAGAGGTTCATAAAAGTGCAAAGCACTATTTTTTATTTTTGTTGCTTTCTTGTTTTTAAAGAACCAGTGGTTCATAAGAAGTGCAAAGCACTGTTTATTATGTGAAGAACATTGATCTGGTTTTTAGATCAATGATTTAAAAAGAGATTTCTTCTCTCTCGTGAAGGTTTTTACCTTTTTCTTTGAAATTTTCTCAGAATTCTCTCTCTGTTTGAAGCTCTTGACTTTTTTCAAGAAAATGTTGATGCCTTTGAATTGAGGTCTGGGGTCTCTTTTATAGTGCCCATAAATTAGTTAATTTTGTTGAAGAGATCTTTCTCTAACTGATTTGGGGAATTTTCCCCACTGTTGGATCTTTAATCCAAGGGCTTCTGTTTTACAGAAGAAAATCTTCTTGTTTTAATAAGAACAGAAAGATTTCTTTAAAATCTTAATTCTATTTGGCGCAAATGCCCCAGCGCATGACACGTGCACATCTGCGCTGACACGTGTCGCGCAGCGCACAGCGCAGCGCAACTGCGCTAGCACATCTGCACTGACACGTGTCGCGCAGCGCAGTGCTTGCGCAACTGCGCTAGCGCAACTGCGCTAGCGCATCTGCGCTGACACGTGTCGCGCAGCGCAGTGCTTGCGCAACTGCGCTAGCGCATCTGTGCTGACACGTGTCGTGCAGCCCAGTGCCTGCGCAACTGAAGCGTTGCTTCCTTTAATTTTGCTTAAAATAGAGCTTTGCTCTGATTGGGCGCACCTTCTTGGGCGCTGCGCTGACGTATCAGCGCCTGACATGTGGCGCGTTGCGCCCGAGATTTGAAGCGTTGCTTCAAAATTTTGAATTTTGAATTTCAACAGAGCTTTGCTCTGATTGGGCGAAACACCACCGTTGTATTATTTATTTTTACTGTTTTTGCTCCTAGGATAAACCCAAGGTGGGGTGTACAAACTACCGGGTATTTCGAAGTGTTTAGTGGCCTACTCACGTTGTTGAGGGAGACCGCTTCACTTCAGGTACTTAGCGGGTAGTTTTCCGTACCCGTAGGGGTCTAGGGTGGGGTAATGGCCGTTCATCACAACTGTGTAATCCGTCTTTCGTTGCAGGCTCAAATGAAACGCGGATTTCTTGCATAATCCAATAATGTTCATCTGTAATCTGGAATGCCTATTATTGCGTCTGACGAATGTACAATATCTATATATGATAGCTATTTAGACGTCACTTATGTTTTACACCCGCGCTAGCCCAGCCCCCGCTCTGCCGTTAGTTAAGTAACCTAACGGGTGATGACGGGACTCAGAGGCGAATGCGGATGGCATAAGAGGACGTTATATTTTCGTTGTTTTCTGCAATGATAGGTTAATGATGGGACGCATTATTATTAATGCAAAGAAAATAAAACCTAAACTGAATCGTTGGAACAATTTCAAAACCACTCGGTTTTCTTCAAAAAGTAAATTTTAAATGCGGAGCTTAAACCACTCCTTTTAATAAAGGCTATCTTGGTTCCTTCGATCATATCAAGTTCATTACGTTAACGGTTTTTTGCCAAAAACCAACCGTAACCCTCCATCGTTTCAAATAGACAGCACATCGTATTCATGCTATGCTTGTTGGCCTACGTCAAGGCATAGTGTATGGTAGCAGTTTGTTGCTTATTTGTTGCATAGATAGATGCATTAGTTTAGGACAGACGTACAGCCTTGTTGGCCTACGTCAAGAGCATGTACGATGTACCTAAATTAATCAGAACAATGACGGGTAGAACTTGACTTGCGTCTTATGATTTGTTGGCCTACGTCAATGTCATAAGAGCTTGGGGTAAAAATCATATCGGGAGTTTCAAACATAAAGGAAACTTGTAGATTTAGCATACCTTCTGGAGTGTGGTGACTAGAGTGGCTTCCATCTAGGGTATCATACAATGATAGTTGGATCCCGATCCCACTGATGAGTAGGATTACTCTCGGGAAATTTTCTCACTTAACAATCAATGCTATAAACCAAGTAGGTGTCCAAAACGGTGTTAGAGGGGCTACGTCTCCAAGGAAAAGAGGTTATTTAATTAAGGAACTTCGCGAAAGCGTTGAAAAACCTCCCTCAAAGTACCAACACTGGCCTGGCTGAAAGGTTAAGCAAGTATTGTGACGTGTGATTAAATCCTGACTAGTTCTTCTTTTAGGTTTTGAAGAAGGATTTGAGGAAACAGTGGGAGCCATCCTGTTTAGATAAATTAATAAACCAATCTAAACTTGCAAGAGCATATGCTGAGTGTTTTCTTTTCTCTCTCTCTGGAAGCTACAAAGACAAGACTAAAACTATTACTTGAAAAAAATATACTAACCGGGCAGAACTATAAAGATTGGCTAAGAACGTCAACATTACACTGACTTATGACAAAGTAGCATATGTTACCACCGTTGTTCATCCCCTTATCCCAGGACCAGATTCCTCAGTTGTGGACAAAGAAGTTCGCAAAACCTGTGATCTAGACTGTGAGCGAGCTAAGTGTATCATGCTGGCGTCCATGAACAATGAACTCCAGAAACAGCACGAGAGTATGGATATTATATCCATCTTTCCCCATGTCAAAGAATTGTATGGGGAGCACCCCCGTATCGCAAGGTACGAGCCCTCAAGGAAACTCTTCCATATGAGATTAGCTCCAGGATCGCCTGTAGGAGAGCACGTCCTCAAAATGATCATCCTCATTGAGGAACTCGCAAACCTGGGATGCGTGCTAGAGAATGATTTGTACATCGACCTGATTTTGCAGTCCCTTCCCCACACCTTCTCTCAGTTCGTGCTGAACTTCAACATGCACGAAATGGAAGCTGATCTTCCAAAGCTCCTCAATATGTTGAGGGTAGAAGAGACCTCCTTGAAAAAGGAGAAGACCCCCGTTCTGTATGTTGGCCAATCATCTTCTTCTAAATCTAAAGCGAAAGCTAAAGGGAAGAAGAAGATGACAGCCACCAAACCGAAGGGTGGGGTCAAGAAGGTGCAGGGAACGAACAAGGCAGGAAGGGTGAAGATAGAAAAGAACGAATGCTTTTATTGTCACAAGCAAGGGCACTGGAAGAAGGATTGTTTGGCCTTCAAAGCCAAGGACAAGAAGCAAGTTGTTGCTTCTGCTTCAGGTGTGTTAGTAATCGAAAATTGTCTTTCAGTAAACTCTACATCATGGGTACTTGATACCGGTTCTGGTTCTCACATCTGTAATTCATTGCAGGATCTGAGAAATAGTAGAGCACTGGGGACAGGTGATATGACTCTCCGGATGGGCAATGGAATGCATGTAGATGCAATTGCAATAGGAGAATATCACCTAGGGTTGACTAGTGGGCACATTTTGGTGTTGTACAGCTGTTTTTGTATTCCAAGTATGCTGTGTAATATTATATCAGTATCTTTGTTATCTAATAAAGGATATAATTTTGCGCTTAAAAGAAATGTCATGAACATTCTCCTAAATCAAGAACTGATTGGGTTTGGCACACTGGAAAACGGCATATACATACTTAATCAACCTCAAATTTTCAATATTCAAAACACGCTTAAAAGAAAGGCTCCAGATTCAAATCAAGCATTCCTATGGCATTGTAGACTTGGTCATATAAACGAAACAAGGTTGACTAAGTTACATAAAGATGGATATCTAGATCCGTTTGAATATTCATCATATGCAACTTGTCAATCATGTATCAAAGGAAAAATGACCAAATCTCCGTTCACCGGACACGGAGAAAGAGCCACAGAACTCTTGGGACTTGTACACAGTGATGTATATGGTCCAATGTCTACACATGCATGAAGCGGTCACTCCTACTTCATCACTTTTACTGATGACTTCTCTAGGTATGGACATGTGTTCTTAATGAAGCATAAATCCGAGGCTTTTGAGAAGTTTAAGGAGTATAAAAATGAAGTAGAGAAACAGACTGGTAAAAGCATCAAGACACTTCGATCTGATCGAGGTGGAGAATACTTAAGTACCAGTTTCCTTAAATGCTTAAAAGAGAATGGAATTCTCTCTCAGCTTACTCCGCCTTATACACCTCAGCATAATGGTGTATCAGAAAGGAGGAATCGCACGCTATTAGATATGGTGCGTTCAATGATGAGTAATACTGAGTTGCCACTTTCCTTCTGGGGATTTTCTCTAGAATCAGCAGCATACCTATTGAATAGAGTTCCGACTAAATCTGTGCCTACCACTCCATATGAAATGTGGAGCGGAAAGAGACCATATCTCAAGTATATCAAGATATGGGGATGTCCGGCATATGTTAAAAAGCATAATCCGGACAAGCTCGAGGCACGATCGGTTTTATGCAAGTTTGTAGGATACCCCAAGCATTCAAGGGGATATATGGTCTACCACACTGAAGAACAAAAGGTGTTTGTCGCTCGCCACATTGTCTTCTTAGAGAGTGAATTTCTTGCAAAAGAAATTAGTGGGAGCGCGGTAGAGCTAGAAGAAATTCCAGAACATCAAACTGCTACCGAGGACTTAGTAGAACCTCAGGTTTCAATAGGACATGATGAACCAACGCCACTCCGCAGATCTAGTAGGCTTTCTCATCCTCCTGAAAAATACTATGGTTTTCTTCTAGATGGGATCGAGAGGATTGCATCATCGATGATGTTGAGCCTACTAGTTTTCAGCAAGCTATCACGAGTATAGACTCGGTGAAATGGCTGGATGCTATGAGATCCAAAATGGAATCCATGTACACCAATAAAGTATGGACTTTAGAAGTTGCTCCTCCTGGGGTGAAACCAGTTGGATGCAAATGGATCTTCAAAAAGAAGATTGGTGCATTTGGACAAATGGAAACCTACAAAGCTAGACTCTTTGCAAAAGGTTTTCGTCAAAGACCAGGATTGGACTATGATGAAACTTTTTCACCTGTAGCTATGGTTAAATCCATTCGGATCCTGCTTGCGATTGCTGCCTTCCATGACTATGAAATCTGGCAGATGGACGTAAAAATAGCTTTTCCAAATGGACATTTAGAAGAGAGTATTTACATGGATCAACCAGAAGGTTTCTTAGACAGTGGGAGCAGCGAAAGAGTGTGCAAGTTGCTTAAATCCATTTATGGATTAAAGCAAGCATCACGGAGTTGGAACATCTGCTTTGATGAGACAGTCAAGGAATTTGACTTTATCAAAAATGTAGATGAACCATGTATTTATAGGAAGATTGTAGAAGGAGCAATAGTCTTCCTCGTTTTGTACGTCGACGACATACTACTTATAGGGAATGATGTCCTTATGCTACAATCAGTAAAGCTCTTCTTGTCACAGAAATTCTCCATGAAAGACTTGGGAGATGCATCATACATTCTGGGCATTAAGATCCATCGTGATAGATCTAATAGAATGTTGGGACTTTCACAGTCCAGGTATATTGACACTATACTAAAGAGATTTAGTATGGAAGATTCCAAGCACGGTAATATGCCCGCTTGTCACGGGATCACCCTCTCCAAAGAGATGTCTCCAAAGACTGATGAAGAGAGGGTTCGCATGGGCATTATACCCTATGCTTCAGCAGTAGGATCTATAATGTATGCGATGTTATGTACCAGACCAGATATAGCTTACGCACTTAGTGTGGTAAGCAGGTATCAATCTGACCCAGGTGAGAAACATTGGATAGCGGTAAAGAATATTCTTAAGTACCTGAGAAGGACTAAGGAGATGTACTTAGTTTACGGTAATGGGGACCTCCAGGTAGAGGTTTTTACCGACTCCGGCTTCGAAAGTGACAAAGATGAGTCTAAATCCATTTCGGGTTTTGTGTTTACCCTCAATGGAGGGGCGGTATGTTGGAGGAGTTCCAAACAGGATACCGTCGCAGACTCAACTATGGAGGCTGAGTATATAGCTACTAATGAAGCCGCAAAAGAGGCTGTCTGGATGAGGAAGTTCATCTCTGAACTTCAGGTGGTTCCGTCCATTGCCAATCCGATACCTTTGTATTGTGATAACAATGGGGCTGTAGCATTAGCGAAGGAACCAAGGTCCCATCAGAAATCCAGGCATATCTTAAGGCGGTTTCACCTGATCAGGGAGATCGTAGATCGTCGGGAGATCGAGATACGGAGAGTGGACACAAAAGACAACACGGCAGATCCATTCACCAAGGCCATCCCTCAAGTCCAGTTCGAGAGGCTGTTTGAGATGTTGGGCATGCGGTACCCAGCAACTGGATCTAGTACAGACAGTGGGTACTCATTGCGCCAATTATAGGCCTTAGTGCAAGTGGGAGATTGTTGGATATATATGCCCAGAGGCCTTCATTGTATAGGATGCTAGGGATATATATGTACATGACAATCTTGCTTGATATGATAGTACGCTATTTGGTTTGTCTTTATCTTAACGTGTGATATATTTTACTTTGTATTTATATATATACATGTTGATAAAGCCCATAGGGTGTTTTGCCTGACTACCGGCGTTGTGATGGCAGTCATACTTGTGGGAGCTGGATAGTCAATAGGCACATCCTTAGATGTCCCTGGTCGCAGGAGTATCGAGACTGGGCATCGATACTCCAGAGTAGACTAGTGTATACATATCTAGACCCTGAGGAGGGGCGATGGATTGATCCCGCAGCCATTGGTAGAGTGCACCTAAGATTGTATACAGATGCTCACTGGGTGTGAATACACCGGACAGGACTCGCCGAGAACTGACTGGATGGTATTATACCTAACGTCATATAGCAGTTCTCAAGTGACATATGTGTAGATAGTCCGTTGACTTAAGGTCGTCATTTGTCTCGTGTGAGTTCCCACTGTGCTTTGATTACTACCCTACCACGGTTCAAAGGAGTCGTGCAAACAGGTTTTAGTTGGGCACAGTCCCGAGCCACGTGAAGGCAGTGAGTGACTGTTAGGGATTCGTCTCTCCCGGTATACGGAGTTGATAGCGCACGGTGATCGGTTGGTCATTCCCATAAGTCCCTGGCCATGGCTGATTGAGAATTACTAATGGACTGATCAGTAGATTCTCGGATGGTCTTGAGCCATACCGGAACGACTTGTACGGTCATTAGGGGCCTGACGTTCACCACCCCCTAAACCATACATGCGATACTCTTAGATGAACAGACCGGACTGCGCGGATATTGTCACGGACAGGCTCAGTAGGAGTTCGGATGGGTTTCCTCATCGGCTTTCTTATCGACATCTACCTGGGGACCGTTACGTACAGCTAGTGCCGCTTGCAGTCTGTGGTTAAACCCACTGCCAGCGTAGTAGTCGAGTCTTTAGAGTCCCACACAGAGATTTCCCAACTCCAGGCGAAACGATATAGAGGTCGTATGGTTTTACGACAAGGGTTCGGACGCATACGTGTTTAAACGCACGTACGACGTTCAGACAGTTTTTACTAGCCGGCTTTGGTTTAAACCAGATTCTAGTATCGGGTTATTGGATTTATACAGTCTAAAGTTTTTCCGTGTTTTCACGGATAGGAGGGGCGTTCTCATGATTTTGCGGGAAGCTTCTAGAAGCATGGTGACTTGAGGGTTTAGGTGGCATTTTCATTAAATGCAATTGTGACTCATTTTGTGTGATTCATCATATCATTAATGCATCATTAAATGCTTAATGACTCATATAGTGAATCACTCATATTGAATTAATGTAGCATGATGAATAATCATATTTATTCATTTATTTGATAATTCATTATGCTTCATATATATTCAAGTGAGAAGCAATTCCATGATCATTATCTTGTTCACCTTCTCTCTCCTCAAGCTCACTCTCTCTTCAAACCCTAATCCTACCACTCATGAGTTGAGATCAAGGATTAGAATAGACTAAACACTCCATAACCTAACTCTATATGACCTAAGTTCCTTTGATTAGCAACTAGAGAAACTTAGTAACCTCAAGTTTAGAGGTGAAGCTTGGATTAGGGTTCTCGGGTGGATCATCTATCACGGAAAGGAGGCCGAGGAGGACGTAGAGATCGAAAAGATGAAGGACACGATTCACTAGGTATAATCTCTTTTCATAGTAGCTAAGAACTTCTATGGTTGTTGTTAGTTATCGTTTAGTAAAGATCTTCGGTTAGTCGATGTTTGCATAAAGAACAAGATCGTTTTTCATATTTCCACCTCCCCGCAACTCGTGGGGTGTTGTACATCGACTTATAGCAACTGTCTCCAGTGCATGTCAACTAAATGGAGAGAGGCCGATCAGCATTACTCAACTTAGGAATACATCCAGATATGAGTGACCTGAAAGAGAAGCAAGTTCTCATAATCATTACTATCAACTGAATACCATACACAAGTATCTACATCTTCGATCACATTGAAGAATCTTGATATTTGCAATACCTGGTTCTCTACTTTATTCATATACTTATAACTTCTCAAAACTTGGACCTTATGTTTCTACGAAACACTTGTTTAAAAACTAGAGAAGTCATAAGTAAACCGAATATAGTACGAGGACCAACCCCTCTGTCCATAATGGACACTGGACAACATACAATACTCTGTATAAGTCCCCTGAGTATAATAACTCATTCACTGTGTATCGTAGGTTGAAAACTATACTTATGGTTATGAAGAATTACACCGCTGTTTAATGCTCCTTACCTAACCATCAACTGATATAGGTAAATGTCATGGACATAATTTCAAAAAGTTATATCTCACTCTATAAAAATAGACGTACAGATATGCCAATTTGAAATTGGTGCATAACAACGGATATTCAAAACCAAATATTTGTCATCCGGCAAACAACCCAGGTGATTTTCTCAAATATCAGCAATTACAACGAATTCCGATATAATGAGGATGATCACCTAATTCCCAATAACTTACTCCCACTCATCATCTATAAAACCATACAGATGTGAGAATCATACCTGGTAAATACATAACCAGGAGGAAGTGTCTAATTGGGAAATCAGTTTTCTATTAACAGTACACAGTGAAACTGAAACATGTAAATGTTTCGAAGAGGTATGCGGGTATTCTCAGTAATGCCTCTTCCATTATCCAGATTCACAACTGTAACCGTATATTACTTCGTCATCTCTCCAAATCCCTTTATATGTCTTTAGTCATTACCTTCTGTACACCTTTGTTAGGCTAAATGGTTTTCTTCCTTCCCTACCGTTTGGCACCAGCCCATGGTTCGGAAGAAAACTATCCAATAAGCATAATAGGTGTACTGTCCTAATCCTAGGACCACTCGCAACGCGAGAGAAGGTAAAGATAAAAAACAACTGAATAAACTTTATTCCTATTTCTCCTGAACCAGAATCCATCCCCGAACTGGAACAAGTCCCTTCGAGTTCGTATATAACCATATGATGGAGTATCCAAATAACTGTGGATCTTCGTAGTGATACGGAGTGTTCTGGAGAAATACAAAGGTGATATAGGATTGGCAAAGAAATATTTGGTTTGGTCGTGAATAGCAGTCGCAATTTACTTTGCCCTCTTACTAATCCCTTTATTTGTCTTTACTCAATACCTTCTGTACACCTTCGTTAGGCTAAATGGTTTTCTTCATTCCCCACCGTTCGGCACCTGCCTATGGTTTGGAAGAAGACTATCCAATTAGCGTAATAGGTGTACTGTCCTAATCCAAGGAGCACTCGCAACCTGAGAGAAGGTAAAAGGAAAAGACAACTGAATAGTCCTATTCGTTTTCTCCAGAACCGGAAACCATCCTCGAATCTGGAACAAGTTCCTCCAAGTTCCTATATAACCATACGATGGTTTTATCCAATGGAAGTGGATGTTCGTAGTAATACGGGGTGTTCTGGAGAAAAAGGTAAAAGTAGGAGTGGCAATGAGGTATGCAACTCTGACAATCCAAAAGCCAGTGTTTTAAGAAGGTTCGGTTAATCTTGGTCACTGAGTCATAGTCAAGGGTCGGGTCATGGTCGCTGCCAAAGAGAGTGAGAAAAGAAACACTCAGCGTGCACTCTAACCTAGATCAGAATGGTTATCAATTTATCTAATCAGGAAACCTCCCACTGTATCCTTAAATTCTCCTCCAAACCTGAAAGAAGAATTAGTCAGGATCACCCGAGGAGTAAACCAACTCATCAGCGGGAATCGGGATCCAACTATCATCGCATGATAACGTGACGGAATCCACTAACGTTATCACACTCCAGAAGGTATGCGCATGCCTGGCAAGTTTCAGTTTCTTTAGAAACTCCCGATGTATGTTTTTACCCCTAGGACCCAAGTGACCTTGACGAATAATCAACAAATCAAAAGGTCCTAGTCAAGTTCACCCCGTCATTATCTTGATTGCGTTAAACCCACCCGCACGACCCTTGACGAATAATCAACAAAGTCGTACGACCGTCCTAACCAATCCACATATCCATGCGACAGAAAGCATTACAGAGCTACCGCACACTACGCCTCGGCGGATAGCAAGGACAAACGTAGCGCGAATATTAAGCAATACTAATCTAAAATGACGGAGGGCTGCGAATAGTTTTTGGCGAAAAACCTTTTACCGTAATGAACTTGATATCGTTGAAGGAACTGGATAACCTTTAATAAAAATATAGTGACGAAAACCTTTGCTAAAGAGGTCACTCCCGGTGAAGGGATCTCGGCTCTTTCCCCATAGAATGAGGTGTAGGATATTCCAACTGAATACCACAATGCAAAGCAAAAAGTAATGGGCTATAGTGAAGTTATTACCCTGACGCAAACTTCTGTCCAATGGGTCTCTCCCGGTGAAGGGATCTCGGCCCTTGCCTCATCGACTGAGATGCTGGATATTCATAACCGAATACCACTATGCAAAACAAAAGAGAACGTCCTTGGAACAACAGCTTTTTGAAAAATTGTTCCAACAACGTCAGAATAGGTTTGTTTAGCTTGCATTGATCCGAATCAATGTAGTACCATCAATTAATCACACCAATAAAGAACGAAAATATGATGTACGTATATGCCATCCGCATTCTCCACTGGGTCCCGTCATCACCCGTTAGGTTACTTAACTAACGACAGAGCGGGGACTGGACTAGCGCGGGTGTAAAACATATACAACATCTACTAGTATATATATCAATATATAATATTCGCTCAAGGCGTGATAAAATGCAACATCACAGAAAAGTAATAAGCATCACAGAACAATACAGATAATCTGGGATCCCCGGGTTTCATAGAGCCGCTACTGAAACCCAACGTTCCCCTGGTCGTGTGGATAGCCTGTGCAATGAAATCCTAGACTCCTACGGTCGCGGCAAGTTACCCGCCAAGACCTGAAGCGAGGCAACCCCCTTCAACAACGTGAATGGACCACCCAGCACTTCGCGGAATCCGGTAACTTGAGTACCCCTCCTTGGGTCAACCTGTACCCCCTACGAGTGCGGCGAATAGCCCGCCAATTCTAGAGTGAAGCCCCCTCCGTCTCAAAGCCATGAGATGCGGGCCCGTTTCCCTCTAGAACCCGGCTACCCGTGCACCCCTCCGCGGGGTAATCCTAGTACAGAAAGTAAAATATATACAACGGGTACATCGACCTCAGCCCGGTCGTGCCCCAAAAGAATAATATACAAACAGGCAGTGACGGCAGTCCACATGTCGGACGCTCGCCCCGCAATATCAAATGTACAAATACAACCAAACTGTACTACCATTGCATCCAGGCTATCCACCACGACAAATCCGCAACATCACAGCACAACACAGAACATCAACGTGAATGTCACGTTCGCAAATCCGTCTAAAATGGCTATAGCAATTAGACAGGATTTACCAATCAAATGACATTCACGGTCGCAGATATAATGTAAATACTGTGAACTAACATGTTTAAAATTTTCGATCGACAAAATTTCTCGAAGTGGGCCCCAAGCACAATACCCAGTACTCAAATAAATCTGGGCCCAAAATAAAATTACCAGAAACCCTTTTTCCAAGACAGAGACCTACTGAAGAAATTTGGTGCACTGTGGCTACAGTACGGCCGCGGATCCACGGCCAAAACGTGGGTATAGCCGCGGATCCGCCGCGCTATAGTGATATCAGCCCACCAAATTTTCTCAGTTCTCTTAAAAAACCGTGCCTGATTTTCTGCAATACACCAAATAATTTTTTTACAACAGAAAAATTTCGGCAGAAACTGATGACTTGGAAACGCAGTTTTTGAAAATTTCGTCCGATCGAAGTAATAAACACGCTAGAGCAAGCTAGTAAAGGTTAATGGCGTAGCTCTGATACCATGTAAGACTACGGCAGCGCTCCGGCCGTCATTCCGAGGCCAAAATGCGGAAACGAAAATTTTTCTTAACTTGAAACCAGCGCTATCATATACTTAAAACCCGGATCGAACCATTAACCTATAAACTAGAAACAAAAGAAGGGATAGAAAGCTATACCGATCAATCCGTGTCCTTCGGTCTTTGTCCACCATCCCAAGCCCCCCGCGGCAACTCCGGTCTCGGTCTCCTTGTCGGAAAGGGCACCACATCTACGAGTCTTTTTACGGGCACCCGCTTCATCCGAAGCAACTCGGGCACGAAGTGTGCTAGCCGACGTGTCCAAGGTGTTGTAAAGAATGTTTGTGATCACTTTGTCTCTTGCATCCATGGATTTGGATGGAGGTTGAAGGTGTTGCTATTAATGGATATAATGAGCTAGAGGAGGAGGAAGAAGAAGAAGAAGGAGCTCTTTTCTTTTCTCATTTGAGATGATAGAATGAGAGTGAGAAGAAAATAATCCAAGAACTAACCATATACATGGCTGCCCCCCCCCTCTCTCTTTCTTTCATTTCACCATATAAATCAATCACAAATGTGACATGCGCACTTAAAAAGAGACCATGAGTCACTAATAAAGTCCATGTCACATTTAATGCACTCCATGATGACCTCTAGCTCATAATTTCCATTTGCAAACATTAATCCAAATGTTTGCAGCAATAAAAAGATACGGAAACATCTAAAGTAAACTCGTGACGGATCATAAGGATACCCCTCACCTGTATATACATACCTGCACCCGCATTCCGACTGAATGCGAATGCGATGAGACTAAAGTAATCCAACAAATCTAATACTAGGATTCGGCTTAAACCAAAGCCCACTAGCATGATCCGTCCGATCATGATCCGCGCACTACCGCACGTATATGATCGAACACTGCCATATATCATACGGCCTCTGCAACGTTTCGCCCGAAACTTGAGAAACTGTCTGTGGGGGACTCTAAAGACTCTTCAATACTTTGGCTGTGGATTTAACCACTTAGCACGTCAGAGGTATTAGCCGTACGTAATGGGCTACCAAGTACTGACCAAAAGGGAGGTCGATGAGCGAACTCATCCTGACACCCTACTGAGCCTGTCAGTGACATTATCCGTACAGTCCGGTCCGTTCATCTATGAGCATCGCATGGTGGGCCTAGGGGGTTGGTAAAATTCAGACCCCCAAAAGCGGTACAAGTCGTCTCGGAGTGTAGCCCAGAACACCCTGAGATACTACTGGAATACCTACCAGTAAATCTCCTGCCTCGGCCGAGGGCTTTGTGTGATAGCTCTCCTAGACACAGCGCGATCTCACCCCCAATACCGGGAGAGACGAACCCCTGCCGATCCGCTCACTGCCTCCATATGGCTCGGGACTGTACCCAACTAAAACCTGTTTGCATGACTCTTTTGAGCCGTGGTAGGGTAGTAATCAAATTACAGTGGGAACTCACACGAGACAAATGACGATCTCAGGTCGATGAACTAAACTGTACCCATGTCACCAGGGAACTGCTATCTGACGTGAAGTATAATACCAAATAGCATGTTCCCGGCGAGTCCTGTCCGGTGTACTCATAACCCAATGAGCACCTGTATACATCTTAGGTGATCCAACTGACACCAATGGCTTGTGAGACCGGCCACCGCCCCTCGTCGGAGTCTCGACTGTATACACTACTCTACTAATGGAGTATCGATGCCCAGTCTCGAAACTCCCACGACTAGGGACCTTTTAAGGATGTGCTTATAGACCCCAGCTCCCACGTATATGATCGCCATCATACTGCTGGTCGTCAAGAAATAATCCTAAGGGCTCTATCAGCGTGCAATAGCGACCTGTAAGGTCACCTAAAGCAGTACACGATGATAAAGACAAACCATGGCAGCATACTATTCTCCATCAACGTGTAATAGTGAACTACAATGTCACCTAAAGCATGTACACGATGATAAAGACAAACCAGATAGTATACAATCATCCTGAGTAAGACTATCCTACCGGTATAGGTCCTTCCTCAATCATTGCAATCACATGCCTGTGATCCAATAATTGACTCTGAGGGCACTATATCCAACAATCCATGCCTAAGCATTCGCCTCCTCGATCACATCGAAGGACTTTAATACTTCTACCCGTCTGGTTCTTAACTTCAAGCTTCTATTCCTTGAAATTCTCAAAAGTTTCAGACTCGTGTTTCAACAGGAACACATGTCCGAATCATGAGAGATCGTCGATGAATGTAATGAAGTACAAAGAACCAACCCTGGCATTTGTAGACATAGAACCGTATACATCATCATGTATCCATCCCAAGAGTTCAATAACTCTTTCTCTGTTTCCAGTAAACAGAGCATTGGTCATTTTATCTTTGAGACAAGACTGGCAAATATCATAAGATGAAAATTCGAACAGATTCTCATATCCATCCTTATTTAACTTAGCTGGTTGTGTCGCATTGATATGACTTAGTCTACAATGCTACAAGAAAGATTCGTTCATTTCTGAACTACTCCTCTTGTGTGTGTTCTATATACTTTGAACTGCAGTTTAATTTAGAACGTATATGCTATTACATAGCGTGCCTGATCCAATCAACTCTTGTTTCAGGAAAATGTTTTCAACATTATCCCCAATACAGAATTATATCCTTCTTTAACTGAATAAACAAACTGATGTAATGTTGTATATCAGGTTCGGCATGTAATAACATTTGTTTAGAATCAATGTATTTACCACTTGGTAATACAAGGTGATATTTGTCAACTAGTTTGGCTGCAACAATTGCACCATTCTCTAACACTTAGAGATATATCACCCATTCCCAGTTCTCTACCTTCCTGTAGCCCATGTAAAAGATTATATATATGGGATCATAATCCGGTATCATCATACCTAGGACGTAGAGGATACTGAGAAACAGTTCTTGGTAACGAACACACCCGAAGAATATGCATCAACATACTTTTTCTTCGATTGGGTGGCGTAGGAATCCGGATATTCCCCTATTTCTTACTCGGACTTATAACAATTATAAGATTGAGCAGAACCAACGTTTCCCAGCTCAGTATAATAAGCAGGTTCGGTCAATGCATCCATATTATTATCTTGATTAAGGCGTGACATGGTCGCTACCAGGTGAAAGAGAGAAGAAAAACACTCTGCGTATGCTCTTGCAAGATCAGATTGGTTATTATTTTATCTAATCAGGATGGCTCCCACTGTTTTTATCAAATCTTCTTTCAAACCCTAAAAGGTAAGACTAGCCGGGATTAATTACACCCTACAAGTTCGCCAATCATTCGGCCAGGCCAGTGTCTGTACTTTGAGGGAGGTTCGCCGTGCTTTCACACGGACCTAATTAAAATAAACCTCGTTTTCCCAGAGGCGTAACCCCGTTAACACCTTTCTAGTCACATACTTGATCGGCTAATTGTAATGTGTAAAACACTCTCAGGATTAACTCTTACTCGCAGTGGGTATCGAGATCCAACTATCTCATAGAAGGTATGCAATCTCATTGCAAATTTCAACACTTGAAATTCCCGATAATATTTTTTCCCTAGCAACTTATGACTTTGGCTATGGTCAACAAATCATAAGCGCTAGCCAAGTTCAACCCGTCATTTCATGATTGAATTAAACCCACCCGTACGACCCTTGGCTAAGGTCAAAAAAGCCGTACGACTACCCTAACTCAATCGCATCATTTGCTACAGATAGTCACTAATTAGCTATCGCACACTACGCCTTGGCTAAGGTCAACAAACGCAGCACGAATACTAAAAAGTACTTATATGAAATGACGGAGGGCTACGACAGGTTTTAAGAAACCTTTTGCGTAATGAACTTGATATCGTCGTAGAATCGAGTGATTTTGAAAAGGAGTGTTTTTTAGGCTTTTACTAGTTTTGCTAATGAGGTCACTCCCGGTGAAGAGATCTCGACTCTTTCCTCATCGAATGAGGTGCTGGATATTTCACAAATACCACTATGCAAAGCATGAACATAAAAAGCAATCAAAAGACAAAACCGAGTGGGTTGTAGCATCTTCCAGTTTCGCTAAAGATGTCACTCCCGGTGAAGGGATCTCGGCACTTTCCTTATCGAATAAGGTGATCGATATTCTACAAGGAATACCGCTATGCAAAGCAAGAACTAGAGCTACCGGCTTTTAAAACAAGATTCTACAACATTTTTAGTTTCTTTTATTTCATTAATCTCATTAATGAAGTCCCATCAATTATGCTTCACAAGCATCACAGAAGAAACGAAAGCAACAATATTTATTATATATCATATATATAATATAAGCATTCGTCTCAGAATATCAAGTGATCACATCACAGAATATCAGCAGCAGAAGAACACATATGAAATATTGGATATACTAGGAATTCTGTGTTTTAAATTAAGCCAGTAAAAAACGCGGATTCCACGGTCGCGATGAATAGCCTGTCACGACCCAAAGTTCGTCCCGTGACCGGCACTTAACCACGTAACGTCTACAGGTGTAACGCGATTAAGTAAGTCGAAAACCAGAAATTAAAACCATAAAAAAATAGTGAGTAATGAAAACATTAGTTTAAAACATTTAGAAAACCTTGAGTAAAAATCTTTAAAGTTTAAGTTATTTTCTTAAAAATTTCGACAGCACCTCCGTTGTAAAAACTAGCCCTGAAACGGGTACAACACATGATATAAATAAAATGACTGATAATAAGAAAAAAGCATCTCCAAACGGGAGCAATCACGCCCAACAGAGGAAAAAACCACCACAAGAATAATATACGACGCCGTAGCGAAGAAATGAACAATATAAGTGAAAAACAGCATGAAAGGTAAAACTGCATAATAAAGCCGGCTCACATGAGCTCGACATCCAGAATACAAAATAATATACATGTCCTCACAACTGGTCTCTAAGTCAATACATGACATGGTAGATGGAGAGTACTAGATACAATAGAGAGTATAATGAAAATAAACGGATACCGCAAACCCACCTATTAGCAAAATGGCTCACACACCAACTGCAGTGGTATCCGTAGAAAAAAGCTACAAGGAGGTAGCCCTGCCGTGAATACTCTGATGGTCGACTTGCAAACACTGTGGCACAACGGGGGTGAGTTGCCAACTCGTGAATAGTAAATAACATATAAAGGTAATCACGAGTATGCACGTACTGCGATACTCTAACATGTGCAATCTGATAACATCTATATGATGAACTAGGTATGCAATAATCATGCAGAGTGCTCTATCAAGTACAACAACTACAGGATGCAATGTATATCAATGAATGCTGAGCATGGGATAGAATATCATCTACACGAATCATCATCATGGAAAAACCTGGTGTCTACCAAATACACCCCAAAACCCCAAATAACTCAGGCGCCGTCAATCTAATCGGCCCTCATATCCTGTAAATCTCAATGAACGGAGTGCCTAACATCGGCACTCAAAAACATCATGAAATACTCGTGTCCAGCATCGACACGCAAATCCTCATCTATCGGGCTCCGTCAGTCCGGATTGGCCCACGGACTCCATCTGCGGAATCGGCCCTCGGGCCCCTGCAGTACGGGTCGGCCCATATCCATCTCTCGACTCTGGTCAGTATCCTCCGGATAACCTCCAGGTCCAACCAATCACCAGTAGGTAGTAGTCCCTCTGCCAGGCTCACCGTCTACTGCACAGCATCCCTTTCTTGCCCCGGGGTAACATACCGGGTCCACCATGTACCCGCAATCGACCTCATCCAGCTCCTCGAATCGGGTTCACATGTCATACGTCTCAGAACCGAGAAAACGCATGGTGGACGCACTAAAATATCATATCAAAAGAAACCTGGTTTTTCAAAAAAGTGCATACTTTCTTAAAATAATACCACGGTTCTCAAATCCAGAAATCACATGAATCCAAAACTCAATGTGTAAATCCATGCAATGTGTCGTATGCCGCATAAAATCGAACTATGAGTAAAAGGGGGGAAACCGCTCTTTTAAATGGATCCAGTTGAAAATATTTCATGCGGCCCCCAATTTTCCAAAATCAAAGTCAGCATCATCTATATATGTGCAAGAGTATGTATGTAGGCATGGATGCACAAAGATATATATATGCAAGTATGGATGTACACAAAGGGACAGAATCATGTCTAAACATCAACGATGAGATGATCTAAACGATGTATGGTTCATAGCAATCCTATAGTGCGAGTGTCATGGAAATTACTAACGGTGTGTGTGTAACATACAATTTGTGCTTGTGCAGCATGAACCGTTAGTAACAGTGCGGTGTCTCATAACTACTATATCTATATGCAACAAGAGAGGGGTATGCAACTATGGTATATATGCACAACCTATGAATAAATGTGTATAACATGTGGCTACAACATCCTATCAAGCCCTGACGCATAACGCCATACGGGCGATTTTCCCGTAGATATTAAATCTACTCACCGTGATCTCGATCTGCGTGTATCGACCACCTGCTTCCCCTTCTTCGCGGTGTCCGACGTCCCCACCTGCGATCCTAGAATTTACACAAAATAACGCACATAAGGCAAAACCCTGCAAAAACGCGATATCAAGACAATACGAAAAACTAGCGTCGCAAGCTAAACACGTGCATCCGAAACACCAAAACGTGTGCACAAAGGATGAAACTACCCTGACACGCGGCGACATACAATAACCACCAAACGCACGAGTCGCGTAAGTCACAAAATACTAACTAAGGGTAAATGGTCCCAGGTTCTTACCTGGAACACAACTAAGAAAATAAACAACACCAAACACAGCCAAACACACACAGACACCTCCCTGCACAGCACCAACCTCCAAATCCACTAGTAGGCCAGCGAGCTCAGATGGGGAAGGTATCTCGCCGGACTTTTGGGGGTGTAACGAGCACAAAAACTTACACAAAATTCTAGATGTACAGCATTCTGTATATGTTTGCTAAAGAAGAAAATAATTACTGATACAGTAGATACACCATATCCGACAACTTGGTTTAAAAATGTTTTTTTTAAAAAGACATTAAATAGAAACATTATGGTACTTGTATGTAATCAGGTGAAAATACAAGGATTAAGTGACACTAACAGCACATAATCTAGCTAATCTAATCATAAAAACCCTAATTTAACTTAATCTCCACCTAAACCATCAAATCATCATTAAAATCCACCACACACTAAAACTAGCTATACTATCCCAGATTTAGCCTACTGTAAAAACACAAAACCCAAACAATACCCAACAACTTAAAATCACTGCAAACAAAAACCCACCAAGTTACAACTCCACACTCCCCACGACGGCCGATCTCGCCGGAATCGGACCCCTCGTCGCCGGCCAAAACCGCCCAGGTTGGGCTCGAACTTTGGGTATCTACTCAAGTTGGCTAGCACTACACTACTACATTGTTTGGGTTTATCAAAAAGTCTCGGGTTAACAGCAGGTCACAAGTATCAAAACACGACACTAAAAACGATATTCGAGCAAAAACTGAAACTTTAAGGTTCTAGAACAGAACTACCAAGTAACACTACACAACAACTAGCTAAATATCAGTTAGGGGTTTATACCTATACCAACTTGCTCCAAAATCTAAGCTTTCCTAGCTCTATGGGTTAACTTGGGGTGTAGGTTCAATTTTTGTGAAAGAAGTGATGAATTTTGATGAGGTGGGGTGGGGATCTTGAAGAAATGGGTGAGGGTTTGGTGAAGGGGCTGAAGTGTTCTGTTTTGAGAGAGCGAGAAAGAGAAAATATGAGAGGAGGAATAATGTAGATTCAAAAAAATAGAGAGAGAGAGAGTGTGTGAGGGGGGTTAGCGGACAAAGCATGGCACATTCTCCCTCCTCATTTAATACCAAGCATGCTTTGTCTCCTCTCTCTCTCTCCCTCCATCTCTAAGTCAACCCTAGAAGGAAAAATTCATTTTTTTTGAAACTAAAACACTTAATTTAAATACAAAATTATCTAATGAAATGGTCAAAGCACCATGGCTACTAGGCATGGTTTAACCCCAAATTAGCCCTGGGTTAACATGCATATGTGTGTGCAAGCCTAAATTAAATTCTAAAAAAAATATTCATTAATTTTTATAAATTATTTAAAAACCATTTTGGTAAACCTTTTTACTAAAAACCATATTTTCGCTTAATTAACCTCTAATCGCGTTCTAAGGTGTTACAATCTTCCCCCCTTAAAGAAATTCGTCCCCGGATTTAAAAATTTTACTAGGCGTACTTTCAAAGAGATGAGGGAATTTCTTCCGCATCTCACCCTCGGCCTCCCAAGTGATCTCCCCACCATTCGGGTTGCGCCAGAGAACCTTCACAGATGGCAAGACCTTTGATCGAAATTTCTTCACCTGCCGGTCCAATATCACTACTGGCTGCTCGGTGAAGGAAAGATCGCGCTCAAGCTGAACGGTCTGGTGCTGAATTATGTGAGAAGGGTCATGAAGGTATCTGCGAAGCATCGACACATGAAATACGGGGTGAACATCCGGAAAGTCGGGTGGAAAAGCCAAACGATATGCAACTGCGCCCACACGCTCGAGGATCTCGAAGGGACCTATAAATCTGGGACTAAGCTTCCCTTTCCGCCTAAATCTCATCATGCCCTTCATCGGAGAGACCCTCAGAAAAACATGATCGCCAACAGCAAACTCGAGTCTGCGACGGCGTCTGTCAGCATACGATTTTTGCCTGCTCTGAGCTGTCCTCATCCTATCGCGAATCAACTGTATCTTCTCGGTCATCTCCTGTACGATCTGCGGCCTTAAAATACTGCTCTCACTGAGTTTTGTCCAACAGACGGGCGATCGACATCTCCTCCCATATAAAGCTTCGAAAGGTGCCATCTGAATCGTATCTTAGAAGCTATTATTATAGGAGAACTCCACCAAGGGTAAATGATGATCCCAGCTACCACCGAAATCTAGAATACAAGCTCGAAGTATGTCCTCAAGAGTCTGAATAATCCACTCTGACTGGCCGTCAGTCTGCGGATGGAATGCTGTGCTGAAACTCAAGCGGGTGCCTAAAGCCTCCTGAAGTCTCTGCCATAGTCGGCTGGTGAACTGGGTGCCTCGGTCGGACACGATACAAGTCTGGACTCTATGCAGGCGTACAATCCCGTCGATGTATAACTGGGCATACTGAGCAAATCCAAAAGTGGTCTTCACTGGCAGAAAGTGAGCCGCTTTCGTCAATCGATCCACGATCACCTAAATGGAGTCATACCCTCGACTGGTCCTGGGTAGACCCACAATGAAGTCCATAGAGATCTGCTCTCATATCTGTTAGGTCCACGTTACCTCTCCCGGTACTTTCGGGGTTGCGGAAACGGTAAAACAAAAATTTTTCTGGAGTTGGCAACATGGACCGTAAAAGCCGGATCTTTACTAAACAACACACTAGCAACCTAACTTGAGATCTATCTACTCGGTTAGGGGTTATACCTCAACTTGAACTCCTTCTCTTCTTGTTGTTCTTCTCCTTACTTGCTCCGAGGGTTGATCCAGACTATGGTCACTCAACTTGAACCCCTTCTCTTCTTGTTGTTCTTCTCCTTGCTTGCTCCGAGGGTTGAACCGGTCTTTGGTCACCTCCGCGGCCTCCTTGAGTCGAAGACGATCCACTCGAGAGATGTACACCGAGCTCCACCTCGAGCCGAGGTAACTAGGGCAAAGAGATTGCTAATCTAGAAGCCCTAGGATGTGTAGAGAAGATGTATGGATGTGTTTGTCAAGTGAAATCCTTTTTCTCTCAACACATGAGATCAAAGGAAAAATCAAGAGGAGGAAGAAGGAGAAGCAACCATGGAAATGTTTCTCATTTCTTTTCTATGAGAGAGAAAAAGAATGAGCAAATGAAAAACTTAACCAAGAGAAAACATAACCATGGTTGCAATAATGCAAAAACATTATCATTACTAATCCCATCAAGATAAAGGTGATGGCTACAAATGACATGACCATTATCATAACAAAAAGAAAAAGAAAACCAAAGAATACTTTAGATCTTTCAAGAAGATCCTAGTCAACTTTGGTCAAACGGTCAACAAAGTCAAGATGGTCAAATGGTCAATGTAATTAGCCATAACATAATTATCAATGAAAGGATTAGTAAATAATGTCCCCGGCTCACAATGGTTTTGACCAAACGAACTGTCAAAACCCTAATGAGTCCGCCTCAAAATGGTTTTGACCGAATCAACTGTCAAAACCCTAATGAGCCTGCCACATAACGTTTTTGGCCGAACCAACTGCCAAAACCCTAATGAGGCACTTCCTCCTTCATCGCTCCGGAAAACTGTGCATACACACCTGCATCCGCATTCCGTAGAATGCGGATGCGCAGAAGACAAAACAAATCCATCCGTGCAATACTAGGATCCGACTTAAACCAAAGCCTACTAGTACTGCCTGCCCGAACACCATACGCACACAAGTGTACGTAAGTGATCGCAGCCCTGCCGTAAAACCATACGGCCGCTACACGTTTCGCTCAGTGCAAGGAAACTCTCTGTGTGGGACTCTAAAGACTCGACACTGCGCTGGCAGTGGGTTTAACCATAGACCGCAAGCGGCACTATATGTACGTAACGGACCCCAGGTAGATGTCGATAAGAAGGCCGATGAGGTAAACCCATCCGAACTCCTACTGAGCCTGTATGTGACAATCTCCGCACAGTCCGGTCTGTTCGTCTGATACATCGCATGGCGGGCCTTGGGGGCGGTAAACGTCAGTCCCCTAATAGCGGTACAAGTCGTGTCGGAGTGAAGCCCAGAACACCCTGAGATAACACTGGAAACCTACCAGTATATCTCGTTTGCCCTGGCCAAGGACTACTCGTGTAATGGCTCTCCTAGATACAGCGCGATGTCAACCCCTAATACCGGGAGAGACGAATCCTGTCTAACCGTCACTGCCTCCAAGTGCTTCGGGACTGCTCCCAACTACTACCTGTTTGCACGACTCAGTAGAGCCGTGGTAGGGTAGTAATCAAAGAACAGTGGGAACACACTCGAGGCGAAGTGACAGTGTCAAGTCAGCGGACTAAGCTGTACTCATGTCACCTGGGAACTGATAACTGATGATAGGTATAATACCAACCATCAGTTCCCGACGAGTCATGTCCAGTGTACTCGTAACCTAACGAGCACCCGCATACTATCTCAAGTACGACGTACTGACGGCTGTGGGACAGACCGTCTCCCGTGCTGGGATGAGAAGCGCATACGCTAGTCTACTCCGGAGTATCGATGCCCTATCTCGATACTCCCACGACTAGGGACGTGTATAAGGATGTGCTTGTAGATTACCCAGCCCCCACGAGTGTAATCGCCATCACAACGCCGGTAATCAAGAAAAGATCCTAAGGGCTCTACTAATGCGTATAGGTGATATAATAAATAAACACACATGTACACATTAAAGCAGAGACAAACCAAGTAGCATACTACTATATTGAGCAAGATTGTCTGTACAACTGTGAATATCCCAAGCTTCCATCAAGTAATATACATACTAGTATGATACAGTAATGGCCTCTAGGGCATATACACTAACAATCTCCCACTTGCACTAAGGCCATGTACTGGCGTATCGAAGACCTATCATCTCGATCAGCCGCTCGAACTGAGTCTGGGGTAAGGCCTTCGTGAATGGGTCCACTGTGTTGTCCTTTGTGTCCACCCTCCGCACCTCGATCTCCTGGCGATCAATGATCTCCCTGATCAGGTGATACCGCCTTAAGATGTGCCTGGATTTCTGATGGGACCTTGGTTCCTTCGCTAAAGCTATAGCCCCATTGTTATCGCAATACAAAAGTATTGGGTCAACAATGGACGGAACCACCTGAAGTTCACTAATGAACTTCTTTATCCAGACCGCCTCTTTTGCGGCATCGCTTGCAGCAATGTATTCAGCCTCCATCGTCGAGTCTGCGATGGTATCCTGCTTGGAACTCCTCCAACATACCGCCCCTCCATTGAGGGTAAACACAAAACCCGAGACAGACTTGCTGTCATCTTTGTCACTCTGGAAGCTTGAATCGGTAAAGGACTCGACCCTGAGGTCTCCATTACCGTAAACCAGGAACATCTCCTTAGTCCTTCTCAGGTACTTGAGAATGTTCTTCACTGCTGTCCAGTGGTCCTCACCTGGGTCTGACTGATACCGGCTTACCGCGCTGAGCGTGTAAGCTACATCTGGTCTTGTACATAGCATCGCATACATTATAGATTCTACCGCCGAAGCGTAGGGTATAGTGCTCATGCGAACCCTCTCCTCGTCAGTCTTAGGAGACATCTTCTTGGAGAGGGTAATTCCGTGCAATGCGGGTATGTTACCGCGCTTGGAACCCTCCATACTAAATCTCTTTAGTACGGTCTCTATGTACCTGGACTGCGAAAGTCCCAGTAGTCTCTTGGATCTATCTCTATAGATCTTGATCCCCAGAATGTACGAGGCATCACCCAGGTCCTTCATGGAGAACCTTTGTGACAAAAATAGCTTGACCGATTGTAGCATAGGAATATCATTTCCTATCAAAAGAATGTCGTCCACGTACAAGACTAGGAATACGACAGTTTGTCCTACAATCTTCTTATAAACACAAGGTTCATCTTCGTTCTTGATGAAATCAAATTCCTTGATTGCCTCATCAAAACAGATGTTCCAGCTCCGCGATGCCTGCTTTAATCCATAAATGGATTTAAGCAACTTGCACACCTTCCCGCTGCTCCCACTGTCTACGAAACCTTCTGGTTGATCCATGTAAACGCACTCTTCCAAACAACCATTTAGGAAAGCCGTTTTAACATCCATCTGCCAGATTTCATAGTCATGGAAGGCATCAATGGCAAGTAGGATCCGAATGGATTTGAGCATAGCCACCGGAGAAAAAGTTTCGTCATAGTCCAAACCAGGTCTTTGACGAAAACCTTTTGCAACGAGTCTAGCCTTATAGGTTTCCACCTGCCCATCTACACCAAGTTTCCTTTTATAGATCCATTTGCATCCAACGGGTTTTACCCCAGGTGGAGCAATATCCAAGGTCCACACTTTATTGGCGTACATGGACTCCATTTCGGATTGCATTGCTTCCTGCCACTTATCAGAGTCCCTACTGATAATGGCCTGCCTGAAACTGGTAGGGTCATCTTCTTCCAAGATGCAATCCTCTCGATCCCTGTCTATGAGAAAACCGTAGTATCTCTCGGGCGGATGAGAAATCCTACCAGATCTGCGAAGTGGCTGAGGTTCGTTTGGGGTTATTGAATTCTGAGGTTCTGTCAAATCTTCAGTTTCATTTTGTGGTCGCTGAATTTCTTCCAGTTCTACCGAACTCCCACTTGTTTCTTTTGCAAGAAATTGCCACTCTAAAAAGGTGGCGTGGCGAGATACAAACACCTTCTGTTCCTCGGTGTGGTAGAACAGATATCCTGTGGAGTTCTTAGGATATCCCACAAATTTACATAGAACTGAACGTGCCTGAAGTTTGTCCGGATTTTGTACTTTTACATAGGCCGGACAACCCCATACCTTAATACGCTGAAGATACGGCTTTTTACCATTCCATATCTCGAACGGTGTCTTAGGCAAAGATTTAGACGGAACATCGTTCAACAGATATGCCGCCGTCAACAGCGCATGTCCCCAAAATGAAAGAGGTAACTCGGCATTACTCATCATGGAGCGAACCATATCCAGTAGGGTACGATTCCTCCGCTCCGATACACCGTTGTGCTGTGGTGTATAAAGAGGAGTATGCTGGGAGAGAATACCATTCTCTTTTAAGTAATCTAGGAATTCCGTGCTTAAGTACTCCCCTCCTCTATCAGACCGGAGGATCTTGATACTTTTGCCAGTCTGGTTCTCTACTTCGTTTCTGAATTCCTTGAATTTCTCAAAAGCTTCAGATTTGTGTTTCATCAGATACACATATCCGAACCTAGAGAGATCGTCAGTGAATGTGATGAAGTACGAGAACCCACCCCTTGCATGTATAGACATCGGACCACATACACCACTATGTACGAGTCCCAAAAGCTCTGCTACTCTTTCTCCATGTCCGGTGAACGGAGATTTGGTCATCTTCCCTTTGAGACAGGACTGACAAGTTTCATAAGATGAAAACTCGAACGCATTCAAGAGTCCATCTTTATGCAACTTACTCAGTCTTTTCTCTCCGATATGACCAAGTCTACAATGCCACAAGTAGGATTCATTCGTATCTGAATTCTTCCTCTTGCGTGTGTTTTGTATATTGAGAACTGTATTCTGATTTAGAACGTAGATACCATTACACAGTGTACCCTCTACAACTAGTACCTTATGAAGGTAAATGTTCATGATATTCTTGTCAAGAACAAAGTTATATCCATCTTTATCGAGTAAAGAAACTGATATGATGTTGCAAACCATGGAGGGTACATAGTAGCAATCGTTCAAAATCATAGTCTTGCCATTTGGCAATACTAGGTGATATTCACCGACGGCTGCCGCATTAACTTGTGCTCCGTTCGCTACTCTGAGCGACATATCACCCGGTGCAACTTTCCTACTTTTTCTCAGTCCCTGCAATAAATTACAGATATGAGATCCTGATCCGGTATCAAGTACCCAGGAGGTAGGGCTGACCGTAAAATAGTTCTCAATTACAAGAACACCTGAAGTAGATGCAAAACCATGCTTCTTCTTCAACTGGGTATCCTGGAAATCCATACAATCCCCTTTCCCTTTCTCATACTTATGACTGTTGTCACAAGTTAGAGCTGAACCAACGTTCCCCAGCCCCGAATAAGAATTCGGATCGGTCAAGCGATACATTTTATTATCTTGATTAGGGCGTGAAATGGTTGCTACCTGGAGAGGGAGAAAAGAAAACACTTAGCGTACGCTCTTACAAGATTAGATTGGTTTATTAATTTATCTAACCAGGATGTCTCCCACTGTTTCCTCAAATTCTTCTTAAAACCCTTTTAAAAGAAGAACTAGCCGGGATTTAATTCACGTCACAATACTTGCTTAACCTTTCAGCCAGGCTAGTGTCGGTACTTCGAGGGAGGTTTTCCAACGCTTTCGCGAAGTTCCTTAATTTAAGAACCTCTTTTCCCTGGGGGCGTAACCCCGCTAACACCTACTAGGTTTATAGCATTGATTGTTAAGTGAAATAATCTCCCGAGAGTAATCCAACTCATCAACGGGATCGGGATCCAACTATCACTGTGTGATGACCTAGATGGAATCCACTCTAGTCACCACACTCCAGAAGGTATGCTAAATCTGCAAGTCTCAGTACTTTTGAAACTCCCGATGTGGTTTTTGCCCCTAGGACCCAAGTGACCTTGACTGAACCAACATATCAAAGGATCCTAGTCAAGTTCAACCCGTCATTATCTTGACTGCATTAGACCCACCCGTACGAGTCCTTGACTGAGCCAAAATGACCGTACGACTGTCCTAATCAATCACTTTGTATCCTACAGAAAGATATTACATAGCTACCGTACACTACGCCTCGGCTGAGCATGAAATACGTAGCACGAATACTAAGCAATATCAATCCGAAACGACGGAGGGCTACGACTGGGTTTTGGCGAAAACCCGTTAACGTAATAAACTTGATATCATTGAAGGAACGTGATACACTTTTTGAAAATATAGTGGCGAAAACTTTTGCTAAAGAGGTCACTCCCTGTGAAGGGATCTCGGCTCTTTCCTCGTCGAATGAGGTGCAGGATATTCCAAACTGAATACCTCGATGCAAAGTAAGAATAATCGACTATAGCGAAGTTATTACCCTGACGCAAACTTTTGTCCAAGGGGTCACTCCCGATGAAGGGATCTCGGCCCTTGCCTCGTCGACTGAGGTGCAGGGCATTCATAACGGAATACCTCGATGCAAAACAAAAATGAACGTCCTTGCAATAACAGCTTTTTGAAAAACTTGTTCCAAGAACGTCTTTTAGGTTTATTTTCTTGCATTAGTTCTTTTAATGGGTCCCATCATTTAAATCCTACCATTGCAGAAAACAACCAAAATATGACGTACGCTTATGCCATTCGCATTCGCCACTGGGCCCCGTCATCACCCGTTAGGTTACTTAACTAACGACAGAGCGGGGGCTGGGCTAGCGCGGCTGTAAAACATAAGCAACGCCTAAATAGTTATTATATATAGATATACAGCAATGATAGCCAATCCAGATCACAGATGAACACTTTGGATATACTAGGAACCCGCGATTCGTTCAAGCCTGCAACGAAAAGCGGATTACACGGTCGCGATGAATAGCCAATACCCCACCCAAGACCCCTACGGGTGCGGCAAACTACCTGCCAGTACTCGAAGCGAAGCAACCTCCCTCAACGCCGTGAGTAGGCCACTCGGTACTTCGAGATACCCGGTAGTTTGTGCACCCCCTCCATGGGTCTATCCTAGGAGCAAAAACAGTAAAAGAATTATACAATGACGGCTACAACCCTGACCCGGTTGTGCGGCCAAACAAATAATATTACATCAATTTACAAATTTATTACATGAATGAAAGAAAAAGAAACTCTCATCTCACATCCACCCCGGCTATTCATCTGCGACAATCCAACGAGTTCATATACACATACCATCAACAACACAGATCACAGATGTGTATAACCCCCACTAATCGGCGTATAGCGATTAGTAGACGTTCAATACACATATAACATTACAGATATAACCATTAGCCAAAGTCTACAGAACATCGACCAAAAATACGGATTTTTGAGCCCCAAAAACAAATTTTTCTTTCTGGAAAATCTGGGCAGAAAAGTCATATTGTAAAAATCCCAAAATACCCATATAAGAACACTGCAGCAAACAGGATCCCCAACCGAGTTAACTCGGCGGCGGTTCCGCGGCATAAGCAAGCTTAGGCCGCGGAACCGCGGCGCTTTAGTCGAGTTGGGTGATCATTTTTCTTCAGTATTCTAACAAAAGCTTGAGCCTATTTTTAGTGTATGATTTTTTAATTTTGGAACAGTTCTAAAATTCGGCAGAAACTGAATTTTCCGGGGTAATTTTGCGGGTTTTTGTCCAGTCGATATTCTTAATACTTTGCTAACATGCTAGGATGTGTTTAGTTAGGCTCGGATACCACTGCTAGGTCCACGTTACCTCTCCCGGTACTTTCGGGGTTGCGGAAACGGTAAAACAAAAAATTTTCTGGACTTGGCAACATGGACCGTAAAAGCCGGATCTTTACTAAACAACACACTAGCAACCTAACTTGAGATCTATCTACTCGGTTAGGGGTTATACCTCAACTTGAACTCCTTCTCTTCTTGTTGTTCTTCTCCTTGCTTGCTCCGAGGGTTGATCCGGACTTTGGTCACTCAACTTGAACCCCTTCTCTTCTTGTTGTTCTTCTCCTTGCTTGCTCTGAGGGTTGATACGGGCTTTGGTCACCTCCGCGGCCTCCTTGAGTCAAAGACGATCCACTCGAGAGATGTACACCGAGCTCCACCTCGAGCCGAGGTAACTAGGGCAAAGAGATTTCTAATCTAGAAGCCCTAGGATGTGTAGAGAAGATGTATGGATGTGTTTGTCAAGTGAAATCCTTTTTCTCTCAACACATGAGATCAAAGGAAAAATCAAGAGGAGGAAGAAGGAGAAGCAACCATGGAAATGTTTCTCATTTCTTTTCTATGAGAGAGAAAAAGAATGAGCAAATAAAAACTTAACCAAGAGAAAACATAACCATGGTTGCAATAATGCAAAAACATTATCATTACTAATCCCATCAAGATAAAGGTGATGGCTACAAATGACATGACCATTATCATAACAAAAAGAAAAAGAAAACCAAAGAATACTTTAGATCTTTCAAGAAGATCCTAGTCAACTTTGGTCAAACGGTCAACAAAGTCAAGATGGTCAAATGGTCAATGTAATTAGCCATAACATAATTATCAATGAAAGGATTAGTAAATAATGTCCCCGGCTCACAATGGTTTTGACCAAACGAACTGTCAAAACCCTAATGAGTCCGCCTCAAAATGGTTTTTACCGAATCAACTGTCAAAACCCTAATGAGCCTGCCACATAACGGTTTTGGCCGAACCAACTGCCAAAACCCTAATGAGGCACTTCCTCCTTCATCGCTCCGGAAAACTGTGCATACACACCTGCATCCGCATTCCGTAGAATGCGGATGCGCAGAAGACAAAACAAATCCATCCGTGCAATACTAGGATCCGGCTTAAACCAAAGCCCACTAGTACTGCCTGCCCGAACACCATACGCACACAAGTGTACGTAAGTGATCGCAGCCCTGCCGTAAAACCATACGGCCGCTACACGTTTCGCTCAGTGCAGGGAAACTCTCTGTGTGGGACTCTAAAGACTCGACACTACGCTGGCAGTGGGTTTAACCACAGACCGCAAGCGGCACTAGCTGTACGTAACGGTCCCCAGGTAGATGTCGATAAGAAGGCCGATGAGGTAAACCCATCCGAACTCCTACTGAGCCTGTATGTGACAATCTCCGCACAGTCCGGTCTGTTCGTCTGATACATCGCATGGCGGGCCTAGGGGGCGGTAAACGTCAGTCCCCTAATAGCGGTACAAGTCGTGTCGGAGTGAAGCCCAGAACACCCTGAGATAACACTGGAAACCTACCAGTATATCTCGTTTGCCCTGGCCAGGGACTACTCGTGTAATGGCTCTCCTAGACACAGCGCGATGTCAACCCCCAATACCGGGAGAGACGAATCCTGTCTAATCGTCACTGCCTCTAAGTGCTTCGGGACTGCTCCTAACTACTACCTGTTTGCACGACTCAGTAGAGCCGTGGTAGGGTAGTAATCAAAGAACAGTGGGAACACACTCGAGGCGAAGTGACAGTGTCAAGTCAGCGGACTAAGCTGTACTCATGTCACCTGGGAACTGATAACTGACGATAGGTATAATACCAACCATCAGTTCCCGACGAGTCCTGTCCAGTGTACTCGTAACCTAACGAGCACCCGCATACTATCTCAAGTACGACGTACCGACGGCTGTAGGACAGACCGTCTCCCGTGCTGGGATGAGAAGCGCATACGCTAGTCTACTCCAGAGTATCGATGCCCTATCTCGATACTCCCACGACTAGGGACGTGTATAAGGATGTGCTTGTAGATTACCCAGCCCCCACGAGTGTGATCGCCATCACAACGCCGGTAATCAAGCAAAGATCCTAAGGGCTCTACTAATGCGTATAGGTGATATAATAAATAAACACACATGTACACATTAAAGCAGAGACAAACCAAGTAGCATACTACTATATTGAGCAAGATTGTCTGTACAACTGTGAATATCCCAAGCTTCCATCAAGTAATATACATACTAGTATGATACAGTAATGGCCTTTAGGGCATATACACTAACAATATCCACTCCGTAATGGGCAACGGCTGTAGCTCTCCTGCGGGCCTCTGGTGCTCGGCTTTGACCTGCTGACAAGTCAGGCATCTCGACACAAAGTCTGTGACGTCCCTCTTCATCCCTTCCCACCAGTAAACATCCCTCAGATCATGGTACATCTTGGTGAAACCTGGATGAACGATGTACACCAATCGATGCGCCTCCTCGAGAATCTCATGCCTCAGTCCCTCAGAATCTGGTACGCATAGTCGAGTCCTAAATCGCAGTAGCCCCTGATCATCGATCACGAACTCGGAGTCTCTGCCCTGTCTAATCTGCTCCCTGATCTCTTAAAGATGGCCATCACTGGGCTGCGCCTCGCGGATACGGTAAAGCAACTATGGACGTGCACGGATATACGCAAGCTGTCCCCCGGTCGGAGTAAACTCGAACTGCACTCGGCTGTGGCATAAAGTCTGCCAATCTGCCGATGACTGCCTCTGCACAGCGCTCAAACAAGATAGACTGCCTCTGGGCCTCCGACTCAAGGCATCCGCCACTACATTCGCCTTGCCCGGATGATAAAGGATTTCGCAATCGTAGTCCTTCACTAGCTCCATCCAACGACGCTGTCTCAGATTCAGGTCTCGCAGCTGAAATATATACTTCAAGCTCTTGTGGTCCGTGAATACCTGGCACGCCTGGCCGTATAGGTAATGTCTCCAGATCTTGAGTGCAAACACCACTGCAGCCATCTCCAAATCATGAGTGGGGTAGTTCTGTTCGTGTTTCTTCAGCTGCCGAGAAGCATACATGATAAACCTGTCATGTTGCATCAATACGCACCCTAGCCCCATTCGAGAAGCGTCACAATAGACCACAAATCCGCCCGATCCCGAAGGCAAAGATAACACCGACGCCATAGTCAAACGAGTCTGCAACTGCTGGAAGCTATGCTCGCATGCCTCTGTCCAAACAAAAGGAACTCCCTTCCGGGTCAACCCGGACAACGGTGCAGCGATACGGGAGAAGTCCTGAACAAATCGTCGGTAGTAGCCGTCCAGTCCTAGAAAGCTGCGGATCTCTGTAACTGACGCTGGTCTGGGCCAATGCTGAACGGCCTCGATCTTCTTCGGGTCCACACATATGCCATCTCTCGTCACCACGTGACCCAAGAAGTCTACACTGTCGAGCCAGAATGCGTACTTGGAGAATTTAGCGAACAGCTGATGCTCTCTCAAGGTATGCAACGTAATACGCAAGTGCTGCTCGTACTCCTCTCGGCTCCGAAATACACTAAGATATCGTCGATGAATACGATGATGAACTGATCAAGATACGGTCTGAAGACGCGGTTCATCAAATCCATAAACGCTGCTGGGGTGTTGGTGAGTCCGAAAGACATCACCAAAAACTCATAGTGGTCATAACGCGTGCGAAAAACCGTCCTCAGAATATCCTCCTGCCGGACTCGCAACTGATGGTAGCCTGATCGCAAGTAAATCCTCGAAAAGTATCCCGCACCCTGAAGCTGGTCGAACAAGTCATCGATACGTGGTAAGGGATATCTGTTCCGTACGGTAACCCTGTTTAGCTGGCGGTAATCAATACACAATCGCAAACTGCCATCCTTCTTCTTGACGAACAGGACTGGAGCACCCCAACGAGACACACTAGGTCGAATAAGCCATTTATCCAGCAAATCTTGCAACAGACCTTTCAACTTTCTAAGCTCCGCCAGGGCCATCCGATAAGGCGGTATGGAAATGTAACATTTCAGAAAAAAATAAAATATTATTTTTGGAAATTTTTATAATTAAATAATGAATATATTGAATATTTTAATAAGGCGGTATAATTAAATACCGATAAATGGGGGAAATTTTGGAAAATTAAAGAAATTACTAAAATGAGGATGTTTTATTGGATTTAAGCAAATTATGAAATTTTATGATTTATTATACATCATTTTAATGCTAATCGCGATTAAATATCGCTAATCGCGCATTAAACGTGTTTTGTGCACATGACATGCACATGCCATTTTTCACACTTGTTACATTTTCTTATCATGGCTTTTCTTCATTTTCTTTTGCATGGTTGTTGTTTTAATATGAAGAGAAAAGAAAAGAAAAGAAATGGAAAAGAATAAAGAAATGAGGGATGGGCATGAGGGAGAGAGGGTGAGGGGTCAAACTTGACCATGGCTATTCTCCTCCTTCATTCTTCTCTTCATCTTTCTCTTTCATCTCAAGCCTATGGAAGCCCCCTCTCCTCCACCACCTTCACCACCTCACTTCATCATCAAAATCAACTCAAAACCTCATCCCCACTTCATTAAAAGTGTGCACAAGCTCACAAGCTACATTTTGGACATAGAAAAATTTGATTTTGGTGCCCTAAGGGATTCATGAATGCAATGAGGTAATTATTCCATCATTAGTGTAGAATTTCCATTACTTTTGCATCCATGTTAACTTAAAACCGATATAGTGATGTTTGGTGAAGTTTGGAAATTTCCAAATTAGGGTTTAAGGAAAACTTAATTGAGATAGTGTAATTGAGCTTAGTAGTGACCCTAAACCCCTGTTAGTGAAATCATATTGGACTAAAACCTGAGATTTAACCCTGGAATACGAACTTAGAAACCCGATATCGGAAAATTGTGGATTCTGTGAGAGTATAATGAAATCTGCTAACACCCGGGGGACCTGAAAATTATTTAGCAAACACAGTGAGTCATGTAGGCACCCTAGGAGCTACCACTGAAACCTGAGACCCCTTGGATATTTCTTGGCCGCAATTTTATTCCCTTTGGCCGCAAATTGCAGCCTGGGTAGGTTGGAACTGGTTCGTGTTTATTCTGTGGCTCTAGTATCTTTAAATTAGACCCTTCATATATGCAAAATTTGCTAATTTGACTTAGGGTATAATCTAGAGCATGTTTTCAAAGTTGCTGCTTTATGTTTTGCGATGTTTATAAATTGGAGTTTTGATATTTGTGTTTGGTATCGATCACTTGACGTTTGTACGTCTATATCGGGTAATTTTTGATTGATTTGCGTGAGTAGACTATAGGTTTCAACCTATGGGTGATTCGTGTGTCGTTTCGATTTGCGAATTGGATTTTAATGCGATACGACGTGTTATGATATGTAGGTACCCTCACGAGAACTTCGAGATGACAAGCAAGCGCGTGGCGACGTCGGCATCGGCAAGCGAAGGTCAAGGTGAGTAGATATATATCTACGGGAGAAGTCGGGTGGATGGCGTATGGCACCCACGCAGTTTCGTAATAGAACACGAATGCGTTATATCTATATTATATATATACATATACGGATGTGATATGGAATGACTTTGGATTAGTATAGTGTACTTGTAAGTTAGTGTTTAGTCGCGAACCCTAAGGTAGTGATTTGCATACACGCGCACGCACACATACATTCATTTTATTTACATGTGCGTATATGGGGATATGTATATATATATATATATATACACATGGGTATGGGACTATGTATATATATACGTATACATATACATGGATTGAGGATAGTACTTGGGATTAGAGATGAGTCGATTGAGATTGGGCTGGATGCCATGAGATTGGTGATATGACGTGGTTCGTATTATGAGATACGACACGATGTTTAGCGGGTCCTTTAGGCGTGGTGTTTTCATACACACGTATGCATATACATAGATAGTATCAGTATGTACTAGACATAGATCAGTACCCCCAGATCATAAGGTAATGATAAGGATACCAAGAGAATAAAGAGATAAATGTGATTTTGACCCGTACCCAGATTGGGATGCCGTACGATGGATTTACCATACGAGCTATATTGATGATAGATCCGCACTCTTGACTCAAGGATGTCATATTATATTTATATTGTATCATACGTGATACTATTGAGGCGGGATCACCGACTATTATATTTATTTGTATCGACTCAGATTTTGGTGGTTTCCCCTTACCCTTTCGGTTAGACTGTTCGTTTAGTCCTGTAGTTTAGACTAGACTCGAGTCATACCTATTTCAAAACTAATGAATCATGAGTATTTTAAAGATAGGCCAAGGGATTATACGGATATTTTCAAAGGACGCATCTTTTCTAAAACACCGTAGCCCTTATTTTCTAAACACCACAATTCGTGTTATTTCAAATGGCAAAACTATATGACCCATATATATATTGATGTAGATTCTTCATTGTTATGCTTATTATTCAGCTCCCGCATATTATTGCTGTTCGCATCGCATTTGCATGCTTATATTGTGTTTTCATATGTCATTATTGAGATCATGCTGTCAGGACACCAGCACCATTACCGATGATGCGTATGCTCCACGTACACTTGATTGCCGGCTCACACACATCATCATCGGTAATTGCCATGTCACGTACACTTTAGTGAATATTATTTCATTGACTTGGCCTGCTAGCTTATAGTTGCAATATGTTATCACTTTCATATGCTAGTTTAACTATTGCACTCATTGCATTCATATACTCATTGGTTATGCAGTATTTTGGGGTTTTATGCCGATATTCACTGTTTACTTACTCCTGATTTTAGATTTCGGATTTCCATGAGATTTCGGGATTTGGAGGAAAACTGCAAGAATATATATAAACCTCTCTCTCTCTCTCTCTTTTTAAAATGCAAGTTGCGGTTTTCTCGTGATGTATGAATCTTCCACCATGAGTTTTCATGATAGCTGTTGGATTTCGAGACCCGTTTCGAGGAGTAGTATGAACCATCTCGGGTACATGGTGGACCCGGTATGGTACCCCGGGGCGAGAGTGATTTCATGGAGGATGATGAGCCTGGCAGGGGCAGACTGCCTACCGGTGATTGTTTGGCACGGCGGATATCCGAAGGATACCATTCGTGGTCGTGTGATTGATGATATGGGCCGATCCGGACTGACGGAGCCCGAGATATTGAGATTTGAGATATTGAGATATTGAGATTTGATGATACAGGCCAGTCCGGATAGTCGGAGCCTGAGATATTAAGATATTAGGATTTTATGTTTTGTATCGATACTAGACACTGATTATGTTGATTTCATTGATGATACCTCGTGTTATAAAAAACAGAAATCTCACTAAAATAAGAAAACAGTTTCTTCATTTACATGTATACTGTTTTCATTACATTACATTCATACCTCATACATATGATATATTGCTACCTGAGGCACTGACACGAGCACATGGGATTACACTTATATATAGATGTTTACCCTTGCCGCATTTTCATGCTTCAGACTTTATCATTTGAGATTATATATATATCTGATCGTATTGACCGAGGATTGAGTCATACATACGATTTCTGCTCTGTGATGTTTTCTACTGACGAGTTGGCAACCCACCCCCGTTGTGCCACAGTTTCTTACAGGTTTTGCCGTACAGGTTTCGTTACGGCTTTGCTGGAACACTGCTCCCTTTCCGGGTGATTGCTTTTGTAGGTGGGTTCACTTGCATCGTGACCACCATTATACCTTATATATTATTTATTTCAGTTGTATCTAGTAAACTCCATCAACCAGACATGTATTTTTATTGACTTAGCTGACCAGTGATATATATTCTTTCGACCTAGAGTCGCGCGTTGTATTATTACGGGTTTTCATGTTGTTTTGAGTTTCCTTTCAGTTTTGATCCTCGCCCTTCGGTGTTGTATATTATATTGCTTGCGTGGTTGTGACCGTCGATTGACGAGGAGCTAGCTCCCGCTTGGGGATGCCTTTTATCATTGTGCATATATTATTCATGTTGTACCCCATTTGGGGCCAGTATTTACAAAAGAAACTCTGCCGAAATTTTCAGAAAATCTTGATGTTTTAAAAACGCATAATTCGGCTTATGCTATTAAAACCACTTGCTTCTAAACAAGTTTTCCTTCATTTATTATTTAAAATGGTTTTAGATTTCTGGGCTTTTGGCTTACTTGAATTAGATGGAGCCCTATAGACTTCATATGATTCAAGTGCCAGTTACGTGCCATTTCTGGGTTGTGACAAAGTTGGTATCTGAGCGCTAGGTTAACCTTGGTTCGAGTCTATATTTGACTATGCGGAGCCTAGGACGTTTAGATATATACGGAATCTAGTCATGACCTTACGGAACGTAGACTTAGTCGAGGGGGTATTAGACCCGAACTTTCATCGCGTAGGTTGACCTTCGTTGATGGAGTAGGTGACTTAAGGAGAGTGACGTACCGTGTGTATGTTCCGCGGCATACTTACGATACGCTACTCTGCTTAAGAAGCCTTAGGATGTACATTTCCTTGCACAGCATTATATTCATTCATGATCTATCCTCATCGATATTGGTTTATGGTTTTGCTGCCACGATTATACAGGCAGAGAGAGCTACGGCTAGAGTTACGGTCAGCACGAGCTCGTCACAAACGAGGACTGACCAGGGCATGATTCCAGGGACATACAATTACATAGAGAGGCGTCGTCTTATTGTGTTTTCGTGCCATGAGCGTTTGATGGCTTGCTTTTACGAGATTTCTCGGACTTGCAGATTTGCACCAGAGAATTGAGCCACTGATAGAGATCAGCCAGATTTTGGTGACCATTTATGTATCGCTTATTCCTGATGATTGAGGCACTGTTCAGCGTGCAGAAGAATGAGCCAGTTGTTGCTGCGAACGACGAGATATTGCCCCGGATGTTGGAGCTACCGCAGCATGAGTATATATTTAGAGATATGATAGAAGATCACTAGTCACCCGAGGATGAACGACTAGGACATGTGGTTCGTTCTCTTACCTCGATGCGAGGTCATCAGATAGATTGATTCCAGCTAGAGACGACTTCACACAGGTGCGTTGAGTGTAGATAGAGGCAATCGAATGTCAGAAACCCATATTCCAAGTTTAAAGTATTCGGAAAGACATGCAAGTAATTCTATGGACCCTCTAGAAGAATGAAAACCTTAACTCGACATAATGACCATATGAAAGCCTTTGAACCTTAGGGTTTGCGGCAGTTCCGTGGTGCCACTAGTGAGACTTGGCTTTGCCCTTCTACGGCTGGTCCATCAGTGCTGCGGTATGTACTCGATACTATTAAACCATACCCAAGATGTTGAGCTCGTGGGGGATTATGAGGTTTTGACGAATCGATCGATGGTTCAACTTCATTCGAACGCTATGAGATGGGATGCATTTCTTGGGAGACTCCAGATACGAGTATAGCCTTTGGAGCACGGTCCATGCAGCCACGATGAGACAACTCCAAAACAATCGACAGTAGAGAAAAGTGGAGTAAGAGGTTCGTACGAGATCTTGATGAGATGACGTTCCACTCCGCTGACATCAGAGATTTGATACGCATGCAGAGGCGTTATATACGGATATATCTTCAAGGAGGAGTCGTGATGAGTACGCAGTTATTCCGGAACCAGAGATTGATATAGTAAAGGGTGATAACCTCTGGACAGTTCGACAGAAACGAAATTTGGAAGAGACCTCGACAGGACCTTTCTGGAATAATTTACGAGAAGACTTGGACCCAGGAGCGGTCATTTTACGCACACCCAGCAGGACAAAGTTCGGCACCGTTGACGAGACATGTTATGAGTAACCACAACGGTTGGTCAGAGATTCTTTAGAGGATGTGCTTGAGCGGAACTATTCCGCCATACTTGATTTAGGTATTTTGGGTGATTTATTCGCACGATTGAGTCTTGATGACTGAGTTTCATGATATTTGTTTTCGTGCACCATGGTTGTACCTACCGAGTATTTATGCTTTGTGCATAGTTATTACACTTGAGATATGCTTTATTATAATACTCCAAGTGGAGTTGGGGCAGAATACCACCTACCCCGTGAGAAGTGGGATGTTATCCGGTATCGAGGTAGGGATGTAACCGATACGGATGCACACAGGGACTCACCAGAACAATGGGGAGTATCGAATTCCATTCCGAAAGAGGGCACGATCTGAATTATAAATGGAATGATACCACTTTTAAACACAAAGGCGCCTTTTGGATGAATCGGAACTCCGGAGTTTGAAGAACTCCATAATTAAGCGTGCTTGAGCCAAAAAAATTCTGGGATGGGTGACCTACTGGGAAGTAGCCCCGGGTTCATTCAAAAGGACAAAACCGTGCGGTTTCAGCCAAAACGGACAATACCAACTGTGTTTGGGGGTGGGTCGTGACAAGTATGGTATCAGAGCCGGTCCCTCAAAAGTAGGTCTATGGTTCGAGGACGAACCATTGTTCTAAGTGGGGGGAATGTAATACCCCAGGTGGAGTTGGGGCTGAATACCACCTACCCCGTGAGAAGTGTGATGTTATCCGGTATCGAGGTAGGGATGTAACCGATACGGATGCACACAGGGACCCATCAGAACAATAGGGAGTATCGAATTCCATTCCGAAAGAGGGCAGGATCTGAACTATAAATGGAATGATACCACTCATAAAAACAGAGGCACCTTTTGGATGAATCGGAACTCCGGAGTTTGAAGAACTCCGTAGTTAAGCATGCTTGAGCCTGAAAAATTCTGGGATGGGTGACCTACTGGGAAGTAGCCCCGGGTTCATTCAAAAGGACAAAACCGTGCGGTTTCGGCCAAAGCGGACAATACCATCTGTGTTTGGGGGTGGGTCGTGACATTTATACACCATTGTGTTGATTTATGATTTGTGCATAGTTACTGTACTTAATATCATTTCTGTGCCTTGGTTGCACATGTTTTTATTTCATGGATTTCATACAGTTGGGCTGATTTTGTGCATATGGTATACTCATGATTTGGTTTTCGCACTCGGTATAGTTCACTTATGCTTGCAGTGCATTGACACGTATTTTGTGCACCACAGTTGCACCTGATTTCGTTTTGATGTCATTCGGGACATTGATTTTGATTTCATGCCTAGGGCATGCATATGATTTGACTTTTGCTTTCGGCATAATTTTCATGCACTTTTATTATTGTGATTTTCTTTTATGCACACTGATGCAGATGGTTGTAAGATTATATACCACGGTATACCTGATTTGGATTTAGATTGAAATGTTTTGTATACCGTCGATTTCGATTGTGATACTCGATATTTGTTTTGTGCACCTTGTGCACCTGATTGGATTCTTGCTCATATTGACGCGGTTGGATTGGATTTTGCGTATGTTCAGCGCTTGATATTGGATTTCATGATTTCGTGCATGTTGGATGCACATGAATTAGATTTTTCTTTGTGCATATCAGATGCACCTGATGTTGCTGTCAGGCACGCCCGTTGCCCTTGATAGATGTTTCGTGCACACCCGATACACTTAGATGTTGTTTCTGTGCACATGTATGGCACATTCATGGATTTTGATTTCCGTGTGCACCAGACGCACGTAACATTCATATGCAAATTTTGGGATTGATTTCTTATGGAGCAGTACGTTTTTATGATATTTGCTATTTGTTTTCATACTGAGCAGGACTAGTCAGAGGACAGTACCTGGATATATTTTGCATGTATTGATAGTTATCAAAGAGATTTCCAAAAAGGGAGCTATAGTCTCGGTATTTACCTACGAGTCTGATATGACACGAAACGTTTAAAACAAGAAAACCCTTCTAAATTGTTTTCAAAAACTGCGGGACGTGCATATTAAACAAAAGATATATAAATATATGATTATTTTCTGACAATAGACGTCCGCCACTGTACAGTGTTATGCGCATCGCACAGCAACATGAAATTTTGGCATGCATTTCATTCAGAGGTTTACATGTATAGACTTGATGTTTACATGTATAGTTTTAATGTATATCATATTGGTTTCGTTTTGGATTTGACATTTATGTCTTCATCATGACTCCGATGATTGCGGGATGCTTGACGGGGTTTTGTTTTTGAGTTATCTGCTCATTGTTCATGCGCATGCATTGCGCTATGATGCGTTTTATGTATTGATGATTTCGGAGCCCCGACGACTTGGACTTTTACTGAAATGTTTTAGTATTTGAGGGGTTTAAATTTAAATTCGGGGACCGAAATTCTTTAAAGGGGGAAGACTGTAACATTTCAGGAAAAAATAAAATATTATTTTTGGGATTTTTTAAAATTAAATAATGAATATATTGAATATTTTAATAAGACGGTATAATTAAATACCAATAAATGGGGAAAAATTTGGAAAATTACAGAAATTACTAAAATGAGGATACTTTATTGGATTTAAGCAAATTATGAAATTTTATGATTTATTATACATCATTTTAATGCTAATCGTGATTAAATATCACTAATCGCGATTAAATATCGCTAATCGCGCATTAAACGTGTTTTGTGCGCATGACATACACATATCAATTCTCACACTTGTTACATTTTCTTATCATGGCTTTTCTTCATTTTCTTTTGCATGGTTGTTGTTTTAATATGAAGAGAAAAGAAAAGAAAAGAAATAGAAAAGAATAAAGAAATGAAGGATGGGCATGAGAGAGAGGGGGTGAGGGGTCAAACTTGACCATGGCTATTCTCCTCCTTCATTCTTCTCTTCATCTTTCTCTTTCCTCTCAAGCCCATGGCAGCCCCCTCTCCTCCACCATCTTCACCACCTCACTTCATCATCAAAATCAACTCAAAACCTTATCCCCACTTCATTAAAAGTGTGCACAAGCTCACAAGCTACATTTTGGACATAAATTTTTTTTATTTTGGTGCCCTAAGGGATTCATAAGTGCAAATGAGGTAATTATTCCATCATTAGTGTAGAATTTCCATTACTTTTGCATCCATGTTAACTTAAAACCAATATAGTGATGTTTGGTGAAGTTTGGAAATTTCCAAGTTAGGGTTTAAGGAAAACTTAATTGAGATAGTGTAATTGAGGTTAGTAGTGACCTAAACCCCTGTTAGTGATATCATATTGGACTAAAACCTGAGACTTAACCCCAGAATATGAACTTAGAAACCCGATATCGGAAAATTATGGATTCTGTGAGAGTATAATGAAATCTGCTAACACCCGGGGGACCTGAAAATTATTTAGCAAACACAGTGAGTCATGCGGACACCTTAGGAGCTACCACTGAAACCTAAGACCCCATGGACATTTATTGGCCGTAATTTTATTCCCTTTGGCCGGAAATTGCGGCCTGGGTAGGTTGGAACTGGTTCGTGTTTGTTCTGTGGCTCTAGTATCTTTAAATTAGACACTCCATATATACAAAATTTGCTAATTTGACTTAGGGTAAAATCTGGAGCATGTTTTCAAAGTTGTTGCTTTATGTTTTGCGATTTTTATAAATTGGAGTTTTGATATTTGTGTTTGGTATCGATCACTTGACATTTGTACGTCTATATCGGGTAATTTTTGGTTGATTTGCTTAAGTAGATGATAGGTTTCAACCTATGAATGATTCGTGTGTCATTTCGATTTGCGAATTAGATTTTAATGCGATACGACGTGTTATGATATGTAGGTACCCTCACGAGAACTTCGAGAAGACAGGCAAGCACATGGTGACGTCGGCATCGGCAAGCGAAGGTCAAGGTGAGTAGATATATATCTACGGGGGAAGTCGGGTGGATGGCGTATAGCACCCCCGCAGTTTCGTAATAGAATGCGAATGCGTTATATCTATATTATATATATACATATGCGGATGTGATATGGTATGACTTTGGATTAGTATAGTGTACTTGTAAGTTAGTGTTTAGTCGCGAATCCTACGGTAGTGATTTGCATACACACGCGCGCGCACACACACATACATTCATTTTATTTACCTGTGCGTATATGGGGATATGTATATATATACACACACACACATAGGTATGGGACTATGTATATATATACGTATACATATACATGGATTGAGGATAGTACTTGGGATTGGAGATGAGTCGATTGAGATTGGGCTGGATGCCATGAGATCGGTGATATGACGTGGTTCGTATTATGAGATACGACACGATGTTTAGCGGGTCCTTTAGGCATGGTGTTTTCATACATACGTATGCATATAAATAGATGGTATCAGTATGTACTAGACCTAGATCAGTACCCCCAGATCATGAGGTAATGATAAGGATACCAAGAGAATAAAGAGATAAATATGATTCTGACCCGTACCCAGATTGGGATGCCGTACGATGGATTTACCGTACGAGCTATATTGATGATAGATCCGCACTTTTGACTCAAGAATGTCATATTATATTTATATTGTATCATACGTGATACTATTGAGGCGGGGTCACCGACTATTATATTTATATGTATCGACTCAGATTTTGGTGGTTTCCCCTTACCCTTTCGGTTAGACTGTTCGTTTAGTCCTGTAGTTTAGACTAGACTTGAGTTATACCTATTTCAAAACTAACGAATCGTGAGTATTTTAAAGACAGGCCAAGGGATTATACGGATATTTTCAAAAGACGCATCTTTTCTAAAACATCGTAGCCCTTATTTTCTAAACACCATAATTCGTGTTATTTCAAATGGCAAAACTGTATGACACATATATATATTGATGTAGATTATTCATTGTTGTGCTTATTATTCAGCTCCCGCATATTATTGCTGTTTGCATCGCATTTGCATGCTTATATTGTGTTTTCAGATCATGATATTAGTAGTGTACTAAACTTAGATCAGTACCCCTGCTCACGATATGTGATGATGTGGATACCAGATGAATAATGAGATAAATGTGATATTCGACCCGTACCCTGATTTGGGATGCCGTGCGATGGATTTACCGTACGAGATATAATTATGATGATAAATCCGCACTCTTGACTCGAGGATGTCATATTATTTATTGTATCGTACGTAATACTATTGAGCCGAGATCACCGACTACTAGATAATTATATATAAATCGACTCGGACTTAGGTGGATTCCCTTACCCTTTTGACTGGGCTCGAGTCATACTCATTTTCAAAAGTGGAGAATTGTGAGTAATTTAAATACCAAACTGTATGACTCGTATATTTTGGGTAGGTTTATTTTTCAGTGTTGTTGTTACTACATCACTTTCTGTATATTCATGATGTTTCATCGCATTGCATGCTTGTGCATATATTATCTGTAATTATCATGAAACCCTGCTGTCAAGACACCAGCACCATTACCGATGATACGTATGTTCTACATACACCTGCTTGCCGGCTCACACACACATCTTCATCCGTAATTGCCATGTCACGGACACTTTAGAAAATACTATTTCATTGACATAGCTTGCTAACTGATAGTTGCTACATGTTATAGCTTTCATATGCTAGTTGAATTATTGCATGATATCAGATACACCCGTTTATTCATTAGTTATGCAGTATTATGGAGATTTATGCCGGTTTTCATTGTTATTGACATGGTGACTTGATGATTTCGGATTCTTCTTGATATTTTTTGGATTTGGAAACCGCATGTGAAAGTTTTGTAAACTGATGAAATATTTTAAAGAGAAAATTGCGGTTTTCCTTGATATGTTGGGTTGTCCACCATGGTGTTTTCTCGGTTCTGAGATGTTTTCGAGACCCGATTCGAGGAGTTGGATGAACCGTCTCGGGTACATGGTGGGCCCGGTAAGGTACCCGGGGCAAGAAGCTTGAGTTATAGACGATGAGCCCGGTAGGGGCAGACTGCCTACCGGTGATTTTACCTGGCGCGGCGGATATCCGGAGGATACCGTTCATGGTCGTGTGATTGATGATATAGGCCGATCCGGACTGACGGAGCCCGAGGTATTGAGATTTTGAGACACTGAGATATTGAGATTTTGAGACACTGAGATATTGAGATTTAAGACACTGAGATATTGAGATTTGATGATACAGGCCAGTCCGGATAGCCGGAGCCTGAGGTATTGAGATACTGAGATTTATGTTTTGTGTCGATGCTGGACACTGTTTTATCTGTCGATTTCATTGATGATACGCGATTTATATACATACAGAAATCTCATTAAAATAAAGAAAACAGTTGTCTCATTCATGATGTATTCTGTTTCATTTGTAATGCATTCATACATCATATATCTGATATGTTGCAATCTGAGGTACTGACACGAGCATTTAGTATTACACTTATACATAGATGGACCAAGATATTTATTTGAGAATATTACTTGAAATGACCTAGGATAGCGTCATGCATGCGATTTCTACTCGTAGATGTTTTCTACTCATGAGTTGGCAACTCACTCCCGTTGTGCCATAGTTTCTTGCAGGTTTTGCCGTACAAGTTTCGTTGCGGTTTTGCTGGCACACTGTTCCTTCCGGGTGATTGCTTTGGTAGGTGGGTTCTTTTGCATCAGGACCACCATTGTATATTTGTTATTTCAGTTGTATCTAGGAAAACTCCATCAACCAGACTTGTATTATTTGATAGACATAGAAGACCAGTGTATATTCTTTCGAATTTAGAGTCACGAGCTGTATTATTATGGTTTTCCTCTGGTTTTCTTGATGAGGTTGGATTTTTATCCTGAGTTTGATCCTCGCCCTTCGGCGTTGTATATTATATTGCTTGCGTGGTTGTGACCGTCAATTGACGAAGAGCTAGCTCCCGCTTGGGGATGCCTTTATTCATTATATATACTTTATCAGGTTTGTACCCGTTTGAGGTCAGTTTTTACAAAGGAAACTCTGCCGAAATTTTCATAAAAGACTTGACATTCTAAAAATGCACATTTCGGCTTATGTTGTTAAACTTCTTGCTTTAAAATTGGTTTTTCCCTCACTCTACTGCTTTACATGGTTTGGATTTCTGGGTTTTGGCTTACTTAGATTATGTACGCCTCAAGACGTTTCGTAGTTTAAGTGCTGGTCATGTTCCGTACTTTTCGGGTCGTAATAGTTAACTAGCCGATTTGGGTTATACTATCTCGTTTAATTCCACGGCTTGTGTGTTAGTTATATGTATGCCCTAGAGGCCATTACTATACATAGGATGTATATTGTAGTGGATGCTTGGACATATATAGGGAGGAATTTCTTGCTCGACATGATAGTATGCTATCTGGTTGCACTTTACCTTAACGTGTACACTAATTGTCTCTCTGTTACATGTTGGTAAAGCCCTTAGGATATGTACTTGACTGCCGGGACTATGATGCGGATCATACTAGTGGGGACATGGTAGTCCATAAGTACATCCTTCAAAGTCCCTAGTCGTGGGTATATCGAGACGGGGCATCGATATACCAGAGTAGACTAGCGTGTACCATCTCGACCCATACAGATGGGCGATGGATGATCCCATATCCATTGGTGTTTGACATCAGAGATGATATACGGATGCTCAGTGGAGACTGGGTACACTGGACGGACTCGCCGAGAACTCCCAGATGGTATTATACCTTACGTCAGATGGCAGTTCTCTGGTGACACTACTACAGAGTAGTCTGTTGACCCGAGATCGTCATAGAGTCTTGTGTGGTTCCCACTATGCTTTGATTTCCACCTTACCATGTCCAAGAGGGCGTGCAAAACGGTTGTTTTTGGGTACAGTCCCGAATCACATGGAGGCAATGAGCGATAGGAGGGGATTCGTCTCTCCCGGTATAAGGAGTTGATGTTGCGCTGTGTTCGATTGGCTATAACCGGAAATCCCTGACCAGGGTTGCTGAGATTTACTGGTAAGTGTTACCAGTAGTTTCTCGAACTGTTATAGACCTCATATCAACACGACTTATCGGGCTATTGGGGTCTGACGTTTACCACCCCTAGGCAAGATATGCGACATATCAGACGATCAGACCGGACTGTACGGTAAGTGTTACTGGTTGGATTCACAGGAGTGTGAGCGGGCTTGCTCGTAGATCTTCTGATCGCTCAATACCCGGGTGGCCGTTACGTTTAGCAGACCGCTTGCGGCTTGTGGGTGTTTGATATGATCATCACCTGCTGCCGGCGTATTGACGAGTCTTTAGAGTCCTACACAGAGGTTTCCTGGCTCAAGCGAAACGAAATAGGAGCGCATATGAGTTATGTGCGGAACCGAGAATAATGCGTGTATGTGATACCGTATTCTATTCTCGCGATTTGTATCATCGGCAGGTTATATGTGATATAGTCAGGTTACCGAATCAAGTGTTGATTCGATACATTGATACACTTGATACTAGTCGGTTATATGCGATATGACCGGATCATTAAATCAAGTGTTGATTTAATGATTTAATGTATAATTATATATTTGATATATTACTTAGCATTAACTAGTATTGGTTCACATTAAATGGATTTTCTCACTTGAAGTGCACATTGTATATGTGATATATTTTTGTACACTTGTTTGTATCATGTTTGATGATACATGCAACCTTGGGTGTGTGTATGCTATACACTATGTTTAGTGAATGGTTAGGGTTTCATTTCTTTTATTTATCTATTCATTTTTTATTAAAAGAAAAGGAAAACAAAATGGTTGCTTTTAGAACTTTCTTAATGCTTCATGCATCTTTGACTAAAAATGACTATTTTGTCTTCATCTCCTAAACCTAACCATTCAACTAACCTTAGTTCATTCTCTACACTTAACTAAGGTTGCAATATGATAAGAATGAAGAGTTTTTCTTTTTAACTTAATCTTTTTATTCTTATCATATTCTTTTTCTTCTTCTTCTTCTTCTTGAACAAAGAAGAAAGCTTGCTACCATTAATGGCATCTTGAGAAAAAGAGTGAGAAATCCAATTCTAAAGTGAACCCACTTCCTATTTCTTTATCCTCTACCACTTGCCATGTAGTATAGGGTGTTTTCTTCACAAGTTTCACGACTTGGTGAAGTGGGAGCTTGATCTTGTGTTGCCTCGACGTAGATCATCTTCGGCATCGAAGTTGACGACCTAGCCCGATCATTTCTTCGATGAAACCACCGCGAGAGTCCGGGATCCGATCGATACAGCGGAGGGACTTCATCACGGAGCAATGGAGGTGGAGAACCGGATCTATAAAGGTTGTATTTCCGTTCACTTATTAGTAAAGCAGTTTACTAGTTGTAGTTATCGCCTAAACTCTAGTCAACGATCCGTATTAGGGTTTCTCGGTATTTGTAAAATTTGAATTTGGCATGGTTGATGCCTTGTGAGACCTCTAGTGTGTGCCTAGGAACCCTACAGTGGTATCAGAGCCTAGCTAGAGCCTTAGGCGAAGTGTAGATGATGTTAGAATTCCGATTGAACCCCGAAACCCTAAAAATGACCCCTCTCTGTACATTTTTACAAAACTGGGTTTTTTCCAGATTAAAAATTCTTAAAAAATTCAGCAGGAAAGTCTAAGAATTACGGTGCAAAAATGATCAAGTGATACGGCTAAAGCGCGGCGGAACCGCGGCAGAAGCTTGGCTTCTGCGGCGGTTCCGCGGCCAAATGATGAGGTTAGACTTCAATTTTTGCACAGTAATTTGTCTCTTCAGGTGCTGAGTTTTCTGGGAATTTTTAATATGCACTCAAGAGTTGAGTTTTCTGGGGTGTTTTGGAGCTTCGATGATTCGATTGGAAATTTCAAACTTTGTCTATGAGTTTTTCCGGATAATTTTAGAATATGTTAAAAAGTTCGACCGGATATAAATACCCACATTTTCCCCTATTGGGAAATTTCCAAGTGTTGGATCTTTCCGTAGATTAATGACGTACCAAGTAGTGCAAGTAACTCGATGGACCCTCTAGAAGACAACAAACCTTAACTCGATTATGTGACCGTCTTGAACTGCCCTTTGAACCTTCGGGTTTGGGGCAGTACGGCGTGCCACATGTGAGGCGTTGGCTTGACCCTTCTACGGCTGGACCGTTGGTACTGAGGCACGAAGTGAATGTTTTTAAACTTATTTCATGTGTTGAGCTGTTTCGGGAAAACTTGGGTGTTCGATTGTTCGATCGGAAAGTTTAACATTTTCTATTTATCCGGAATGTGATACAATAATTGGAATTCACAAGTAGTTATGAGATAACTAAATGAATGTTATGAATCTAGCACTTTAGTCTCACTTGATCGGTTGCCACGGAATTTTGATGTGATCAAAAATCCGTCGCAATCACGTAGCGTACGCGGATACTCGCCGCTAAACTTAATAGACAGCTACGCCCCATAGCCCCGACCAAGTGACTGTAGGAGAACTCCGTCGCCGAAAGCATCCGTTCGGGTGCTCGCGGCAGCGGTGTTCCGCCTTAGTGCACTTCGTCGGAGGCATCGGGGGTGCAGCCGTCTACTGAAGTTTGCGACGAGCATTCGATCAGGATGTCGGGAATCTTGTTGAATTGCCCGACTTGATATTGAAAAGAGTTTTCGATAAATGAGACTAAAATGCGGGGTTTATAATTGTTAGGCATGCGATGTCTAAGGAATTCATTTGATTAGGCATGCGATATCTAAAGAGGTTGCGGATTCCAACTGTTGTAGTTTTACACTTTCTTTTCTGTGACCGTAAGTGTAATATGTGATATCGCTGGTTTCGTTGCTATATGTCAACGACAATTGGGATACGCGTGTTTACTTATGTTGATGACATGTGATGTTATGTGTTGCTGGATATGTTATATTGGATCGCCGTGTTTGAATAGCCCGGGGTTTTTTATGTGAGATGAGTGTTTTTCATTTTCATTCATGTAAATACTTGTATGTAATATTCTTTTATTGGGGCACTTCTAGGTTGCGGAAGTTGTCACCGTTGTTGTATATTATTTACTTTTCCGCACTAGGATAGACCCAAGGAGGAGAGCACAAGTAACCGGGTTCTGGAGTCCAGTGGGAGACCAACTCGAGGAGTCGAGTCCGGGTCTCCTAACTCTAGAATTGGTAGGGTTGCTTGCCGCTCTCGTAGGGGTCTAGGGGTGTGGGTTTGGCTATTCATCGCGACCGTGGAATCCGTGTTTTATACTGGCTCGTGTTAAAAACATGGACGTCCTAGTATATCCAATGTTTCATATGTTTCTTCTGCTGCGATATCTGTGATGTGATCATGTGATATTCTATGATAAATACTGTAAATAGTATATATGATATATTATATAGACGTTACTTATGTTTTACACCCGCGCTAGCCCTGCCCCGCTCTGTCGTTAGTTACCTAACCTAACGGTGCACGAGGGGACATCGAGGCGAATGCGGATGGCATAAGTGTACGTCGTATTTATCTGTAATGTTTAGGTGATTAAATGATGGGACTTCATTAATATGATTAATGAAAGTAAAAGAAAACTAAAAATGTTGTAGAATCGAATTTCAAAAATAAAACAGGTAGCTACAGTTCTTGCTTTGCACAGAGGTATATGTGATATATCCTGCACCTTATTCGATGAGGAAAGGACCAAGATCTCTTCACCGGAAGTGACTCCTTTAGCAATAACTGGCAGATGCTACAACTCTCGGTTTGTTTTTTGATTGCTTCTATAGTTTCTGCTTTGCACAGTGATATATATGATATATCCCGCACCTCATTCGACGAGGAAAGGACCGACGATCTCTTCACCGGGAGTGACTCCTTTAGCAAAACTAGAAAAGCCTCAAAAACACTCCATTTTAAAATCATTTGATTCTACAACGATATCAAGTTCATTACGCAATAGGTTTTCAGAAAAACCTGTCGTAGCCCTCCGTCATTTCAGATAAGTTGTATATAGTATTCGTGCTACATTTGTTGGCTTTCGTCAAGGTGTAGTGTGCGGTAGCTATATGCTGCTTATCTGCTGCATACGATGCGATTGGATTAGGGTAGTCGTGCGGCTTTGTTGGCTTTCGTCAAGGGTCGTGCGGGTGGGTTTAATTCAATCAAGAAATGTACGGGTTGAACTTGACCAGCGGGCTATGGTTTGTTGGCTTTCGTCAAGGTCATAGCACGTTAGGGGCAAAATATTATCGGGAATTTCAAGTGTTGAAATTTGCAATGAGATTGCATACCTTCTATGAGATAGTTGGATCCCGATACCCGCTGCGAGTAAGAGTTACTCCTGGGAGAGTTTTACACATTACAATTAGCCGATCAAGTAGGTGTCTAGAAAGGTGTTAACGAGGTTACGCCTCTAGGAAAACGAGGTTTACATTAATTAGGTTCGTGCGAAAGCACGGGGGACCTCCCTCAAAGTACCGACACTGGCCTGGCTGAAAGATTGGCAAACTTGTAGTGTGTAATTAATCCCGGCTAGTCTTTCCTTTTAGGGTTTGAAGGAAGATTTGATAAAAAACAGTGGGAGCCATCCTGATTAGATAAAATAATAACTAATTTATTCTTGCAAGAGCGCACGCTGAGTGTTTTCTTCTCTCTCTCTCCAGGTAGCGACCATGTCACGCCTTAATCAAGATAATAATACGGATATATTGACCGAACCCGCTTGTTATACTGAGCTAGGGAACGTTGGTCCCGCTCCAACTTATAATTGTTATAAGACAGAGCAAGATATTGGGGATTACCAGAATTCCCGTGCCGCCCAAACGAAGAAAGCGCATGCTGATGCATCATCTTCGGGTGTGTTCATTACAAAGAACTGTTTCTCAATGTCCCCTACGTCCTGGGTATTTGATACCGGATCAGGATCCCAGATATGTAATCTGTTACATAGGGCTACAGAAAGGTAGAGAACTGAGAACGGATGATAAGTTTCATGAGGCAGAAAACGGGGCAAGTGTGGCAGCCAAGTCTGTTGGTCACTATCACCCTGTATTCCAAATACATTGATTCTGAACAAATATTTTTAGATACCGAACCTGATATACAAAATCATATCAGTCTCTTTATTAGTAAAGAAATGGTAAAATTTTGTATTGTTGGATAATATTTTGAACATTTCCTATATCAAAAGTTGATCGGTTCAGGCACGTTATCTAAAAGCATTGAAGTTCTAAATCAAACTACAATTCTTAGTATACGGAACACACACAAGAGGAAGAATTCAGAAATGAACAGATCCTTCTTGAGGTATTGTAGACTGGGTTATATCAATGCGACCCGACTAGCTGAAGTTACATAAAGATGCATATTTAAATCAGTTTGAATTTACATCTTATGAAACTTGCCAGTCATGTCACAAAGATAAGATGACCATAGCTCCGTTTACTGGAAACAGAGAAAGAGTTAATGAACTCTTTGGACTGATACATGATGATGTATGTAAGGTCCCCTGTCTACACATGCCAGGATTGGTTCTTTATACTTCATTACATTCTCTGATGATATTTCGAGATTCAGACCTATGTTCCTGTTGAAACACAAGTCCGAACCTTTTGAGATATTCACAGAATATAAGTTAGAAGTAGAGAACCAAAATACGGGTATAAGTATTATGTCCTTTGATGAGATCAAGGAGGAGAATACTTGAGCACGGAATTCTTAGACTTTTCTAAAGGAGAATGAGATTCTCTCTCAGCATTACTCCTCCGTATACACCATAGCACGATGGTATATCGGGGCGGAGCAATAACACCCTATATGATAAAGTGTGCTCTATGATGAGTACTACTTAGTTACCTATTTCCTTTTGGGAGTTATGCACTTGAGAAGCTGCATACCTATTGAATAGGGTTCAAATCAAATCAGTTGCCTACCACTTCATATTTGATATGATAAGGGAAGAGCCCATCTCTTAAGTTAGTTAAGATTTGGGGTTGTCCGGCCTATGTCTAAAAACAAAATCCGAACAAGCTCGAGGCAAGGTCAGTTATGTAGAACTGGAAAGGTTCCATCTATGCAAACTACAGCAGATGATTTGGTACAACCAACGGATTCAATAGATACCAACGAACCTCAGCCTCTCCGCCGATCTAGTAGGGTTTCTCACCCAACTGAGAGATACTTCAGTTTCTCTATGACATTGGGAGCGAGGATTGCATCATGAGATGATAACCCAACTAGTTTCGAGCTGGCCATCAGGAGTGAGACTCTGTAAGAATGGCTGGATGCTTAGCGATCTAAAATGGAATCCATGTACACCAACAAAGTATGGACTTTGGTTGTTTTATCTGAAGGGTTAAATCCCCATCAGGAGCAAGTAAATCTTGAGAAGATTACTTGGTGTAGATGGAAAAGTTGAGACTTTCAAAGCTAGACTTGTTAAAGGTTTTTGTCATCGACCAGGCGTGAATAATGATGAAACCTTTTCCAGTGGCTATGCTTAAGTCCATCCGGATCCTACTTGCCACAGCTACATACCATGACTACGATATCTGGCGGTTGGGTGTCATGACTGCTTTTCTAAAATGATGTTTTAGAAGAAAGCTTCTGTAAGTACACAGCCAGAGGGCTTCGTAGACAGTGGGAGCAGCGGAAACGTGTACAAGATGCTTTATAGGATAAAGCAGGCATCGCGGAGTTGGAACGTCTGTTTCCTATGCTACGCTCAGTCAATCTCCGCTTATCACAAGGATTCTCCATATATGATCAAAGTGATACCTCCTAAATCTTGGGTTTTGGATCTATGACATAGATCTAAATGGATGTTAGGACTCTCACTAGTTGTAGTGAGATGGTATCAATCGATCCTGCTGGAAGGATCCACAGTGATAAGGACGACTGAATGTCAGTCACAGGCATTGTCTTTACCCTCAGTGGAGGGACGGTATGTTGGAAGAGTTCCAAGCTAGATACCGTGGCATACTAGACGATAAAGGCTGGATACATCGCTACTTAAGATGCTACCAAAGAGGCAGTCTGGATGTATATTTGTTCATGAGATGAACTTAGTTCCTCCCATTGTGTGATAATGGAGTTGTGGCTTATACCAAGGAACGTCCGTCCCATCAGTGATCCAGACATATTCTGAGGCAGTGTCACCTGATCATGGAGATAGTTGATCTCCAGGATGATCGAGGTTAGGAGAGTACACTCAGAGGACAACACGGCGGATCCGCTCACAAAGGCCTTTTCCCAGAGAGAGACTTTTATGGGATGGTTGAGTATAAGATACTATAACCACTGCTATCAGATGGCCCTAGTGCAAGTGGGAGATTGTTAGTTATATGTATGCCCTAAAGGCCATTACTATACATAGGATGTATATTGTAGTGGATGCTTGGACATATATAGGGAGGAATTTCTTGCTCGACATGATAGTATGCTATCTGGTTGCTCTTTACCTTAACGTGTACACTGATTGTCTCTCTGTTACATGTTGGTAAAGCCCTTAGGATGTGTACTTGACTACCTGGACTATGAGGCAGATCATACTAGTGGGGACATGGTAGTCCATAAGTACATCCTTCAAAGTCTCTAGTCGTGGGTATATCGAGACGGGGAATGTATATACCAGAGTAGACTAGCATGTACCTTCTCGACCCATACAGATGGGCGATGGATGATCCCATATCCATTGGTGTTTGACATCAGAGATGATATACGGATGCTCAGTGGAGACTGGGTACACTGGACGGACTCGCCGAGAACTCCCAGATGGTATTATACCTTACGTCAGATGGCAATTCTCTGGTGACACTGGTACAGAGTAGTCTGTTGACCCGAGATCGTCATAGAGTCTTGTGTGGTTCCCACTATGCTTTGATTTCCACCTTACCATGTCCAAGAGGGCGTGCAAAACGGTGGTTTTTGGGTACAGTCCCGAATCACATGGAGGCAATGAGCGATAGGAGGGGATTCGTCTCTCCCGGTATAGGGAGTTGATGTTGCGCTGTTTTCGATTGGCTATAACCGAAAATCCCAGGCCAGGGTTGCTGAGATTTACTGGTAAGTGTTACCAGTAGTTTCTCGAACTGTTATAGACCTCATATCAACACGACTTATCGAGCTATTGAGGTCTGACGTTTACCACCCCTAGGCAAGATATGCGACATATCAGACGATCAGACCGGACTGTACGGTAAGTGTTACTGGTTGGATTCACAGGAGTGTGAGCGAGCTTGCTCGTCGATCTTTAGATCGCTCAATACCCGGATGGCCGTTACGTTTAGCAGACCTCTTGCGGCTTGTGGGTGTTTGATATGATCATCACCTTCTGCCGGCGTATTGACGAGTCTTTAGAGTCCTACACAGAGGTTTCCTGGCTCAAGCGAAACGAAATAGGAGCGCATATGAGATATGTGCGGGACCGAGAATAATGCGTGTATGTGATACCGTATTCTATTCTCGCGATTTGTATCATCGGCAGGTTATATGTGATATAGCCGGGTTACCGAATCAAGTGTTGATTCGATACATTGATACACTTGATACTAGTCGGTTATATGCGATATGACCGGATCATTAAATCAAGTGTTGATTTAATGATTTAATGTATAATTATATATTTGATATATTACTTAGCATTAACTAGTATTGGTTCACATTAAATGGATTTTCTCACTTGGAGTGCACATTGTATATGTGATATATTTTTGTACACTTGTTTGTATCATGTTTGATGATACATGCAACCTTGGGTGTTTGTATGCTATATACTATGTTTAGTGAATGGTTAGGGTTTCATTTCTTTTATTTATCTATTCATTTTTTATTAAAAGAAAAGGAAAACAAAATGGTTGCTTTTAGAACTTTCTTGATGCTTCATGCATCTTTGACTAAAAATGACCATTTTGTCTTCATCTCCTAAACCTAACTATTCAACTAACCTTAGTTCATTCTCTACACTTAACTAAGGTTGCAATATGATAAGAATGAAGAGTTTTTCTTTTTAACTTAATCTTTTTATTCTTATCATATTCTTTTTCTTCTTCTTCTTCTTCTTGAACAAAGAAGAAAGCTTGCTACCATTAATGGCATCTTGAGAAAAAGAGTGAGAAATCCAATTCTAAAGTGAACCCACTTCCTATTTCTTCATCCTCTACCACTTGCCATGTAGTATAGGGTGTTTTCTTCACAAGTTTCACGACTTGGTGAAGTGGGAGCTTGATCTTGTGTTGCCTCGACGTAGATCATCTTCGGCATCGAAGTCGACGACCTAGCCCGATCATTTCTTCGATGAAACCACCGCGAGAGTCCGGGATCCGATCGGTATAGCGGAGGGACTTCATCACGGAGCAATGGAGGTGGAGAACCGGATCTACAAAGGTTGTATTTCCGTTCACTTATTAGTAAAGCAGTTTACTAGTTGTAGTTATCGCCTAAACTCTAGTCAACGATCCATATTAGGGTTTCTCGGTACTTGTAAAATTTGAATTTGGCATGGTTGATGCCTTGTGAGACCTCTAGTGTGTGCCTAGGAACCCTACATTGTGATGTGCAGGATACCCGCAGCGACCAGTGGATTGGGACCGATCGTAGAATGGATGGCTTGTATCAGTTAGAGCAGCTTCATCTACCATCCTCATCATCTGTTGGTTTTATCTATTTTTCCTCTACGCTTTATCACAAACGGTTAGAGAATCTCTTTAATTCTCGTCTCAAAACACTAGTTTATTCAGGAGTTTTAGGGTCTTTTCCTTTTCATGTTCCAAATAACTGGACTGGTTATCGGCTTGCAAAAGAGTTTGCATTGCCTTTTTCATTGCATAATAATATTACCGCTGCACCTTTTGATTTAGTGCATTCTGATATTTGGGGTCCTGCACCCATTGCTTCTCTATCAGGTTATAAATACTACGTGAGATTTATAGATGATTTCTCACGTTATACTTGGTATATCTCATGCGTTCTCTGCCGACTTGTTCGATATATACAAAGATTTTACAAACATAATCAATACTCGGTTCCATAAAAGAATTAAAGCGTTTAGATTTGATAATGCATGCAAATATGTCTCTCACTCGATGTAAAATCTTCTTAAATCTCATAGAACCTTAGCCCGATAATCCTGCCCTCATATCCCTAAACAAAATGGTGTTCCGAGCGCAAACATCGTCATATTCTTGAAACCACACGTTCTCAAATGTTATCAGCCTCTACTCTACGAACCTTTTGGGCAGAAGCCCTTCTTACAGCAGTATTACTCATTAATATCACACCTTCTCTTTTTCATAACTTTTGTCCATACTCTCGTCTTCACTCAACCATGTTTGACTATTCCACACTTCGAATTTTTGGTTGTGTATGCGTTCTCCTACCACTTCATGAGAAGGACAAGCTGGCTGCTCGTTTCCCATGTTGTGTTATGTTAGGATACAGTCCAAGTCGCTGTTATAATCCCGTTAGTCATAGGCTTCACATATCTCGTCATGATACTTTCTTTAAAAATGTATACTACTATTCCTCAACTAGCGAGTCTGACCTGTCCTTTCTCGATTCATTCATGTCCTCATTAGCTCAACCCTCATAGACTCCACTTCCACCGAATCCACCACTATGGCCAGAAGCTATCTCTACTAATGCATACCCATTTTCTGCCACCCTGGTCACCATTCCGACGGCCTTTGCGCTACCGCCACCACCTACATCGCCGCCACCGCCACCGCCACCGCCACTATATCCATCACCATCACCACCATGTCGCAATCCTTTCCGAAATCGCCATCCTCCACTCCGTTATAGTTATTTGACAAATTCTTACTTGCCACAATTTGTTTTCTTTCTTGCTGTAATTCACTCCTTACAGGAACCTAAGTCATGCACTGAGGTAGTTCAGTATCTCGAATGGAAGAAATCTATATAGGAGGAGCTCCAAGCTTTTCAGCACACTCAAACGTGGGATCTCGTTCCAATACCACCTGGGGTGAAACTAATTAGATGTAAATGGATCTGTAAAATCAAAACCAAATCAGATGGCTCTCTCGAGAGATACAAAGCCAGGCTTGCAGCCCATGAGTTTAGTCAGGAATACGACATTGATTATGAGAAAACTTTTGCTCCAGTTTCTAAAATCACTTCTATTCGCTCTCTTATCGCAGTCGCAGCAGTCCGCCGCTGGGAGTTATACCAGATGGATATTAAGAATGCATTCCTCAATGGTGAAGTTGCTGAGACAGTCTATATACATCCACCTCCTGGCATTGATGCTCGCCCTCGCATGTATGTCGTCTACAGCATACTATCTATGGTCTCAAATATACACCCAGGGCTTGGTTTGAGCGATTTCGACAGTCCATCCTTTCTATCGGGTTTACAGAGAGTTGAGTATGCTATGTTCTATCATACATCCTTTCGTGGACAGGCTATCCTTCTCTTATATGTTGATGACATGATTGTTACTGATGATGATATGCCTACCATCCGGTTTCTTAAACAACACCTTCGGTCTCAGTTTGAAATGAAGAATCTTGGACTACATCGCTACTTCCTTAGGATAGAGATTGCTTGCTCTCTTCGCAGATATCTTTTGTCGCAACAGAAGTATATCTCTGATCTCCTTAGTCGTGCTATCCTTATTGACTTCTCAATTGCATTATCTTCAGCCGTCGCTACTCTTATGGAGCTTCATCTCAAACTTCAAAATCCAGATGGTGAACCCTTACCCAATCCTACCAGATATTGTGAACTTGTTGGATCACTTATTTATCTATCGGCCATTCGACCGGATATGTCTCATGCCGTGTATATGCTTAGTCAGTTGATGTCGGCACTGATGAATGTTCACTATGCATCCCTTATTCGCATTCTCCGGTATCTTCACGTCACTATCACTCGTTCTCTTTTGTTTCTGTCTGATTCGACCTCGACCTTATAGGCTTTCTCAGATGCTGGCTAGGCTGATTATCCTCGCTGATTTCTTAGCGGAGGAGGCGACAAGATGCAGTCTCTAGAGCCTGAGGCTAAATGTCGTGCTATGGCGGACACTACTCTTGAGGTTCATTGGCTCCATCGCCTTCTGCAGGATATCGGTGTTCTCATTCCGTTTCCGATTCCATTGCATTGTGACAACCGCAGTGCCATTTAGATTGCTACTAATCCGGTGTTACATGAGCGCACGAAGCATATAGAGGTTGATTGTCATATTGTACGACATGAGTAAGCCTCTCAACACTTTTCACTACCCTATGTCGCCTCCAAAGATCAGCTCGCAGATATTTTCACGAAGGCTCAGACTACTGCTCAACGGCAGTACTTCTTATCCAAACTCTCGGTATTTGATCCGCCGTGAGTTTGAGGGGGGGAGGGTATTAAGATATGTTGAGTATAGCCGGTGTATTCTAGACTTTCCCCCATTGTATTCTAGACTTTTCCTATTCTAGACTTTTCCATTGATTTGTATATATACATGTATATCAAATATATTGAGAGATTAACACAATAAAACTTTTCTCTAAAGGTAATTCCATTCAAAAAATACGGCCGACCCGACTTCCCTTGGCTACCAATAGCAACGGATCCGTCGCCATTACCATTGATATGATGGAAAAAAATTACCTAATCGCCAACTGTGCCTTCTTTGTGTTGGAGATAGTGCCCTCAGAGTCAATTATTGGATCACAGGCACGTGATTGCAATGATTGAGGGAGGACCTATCCCGGTAGGACAGTCTTACTCAAGATGATAGTATGCTATTTGGTTTATCTTTATCATCGTGTACTGCTTTAGGTGACCTGACATGTCGCTATTACATGTTGATATAGCCCCTAGGATTCTTGCTTGACTACCAGCAGCATGAGGGCGATCATATAAGTGGGAGCTGGGGTCTATAAGCACATCCTTAAAAGGTCCCTAGTCGTGGGAGTTTCGAGACAGGGCATCGATACTCCAGAGTAGATTAGTGTATACAGTCGAGACCCCGACGAGGGGCGGTGGCCAGTCTCACAAGCCACTGGTGTCAGTTGGATCACCTAAGATGTATACAGGTGCTCATTGGGTTATGAGTACACCGGACATGACTCGCCGGGAACCTGCTAGTTGGGATTATACCAGACGTCAGATAGTAGTTCCCAGATGACATGGGTACAGGTTAGTTCATCGACCTGAGGATCGTCATTTGTCTCGTGTGAGTTCCCACTGTACTTTGATTACTACCCTACCACGCTCAAAGGAGACGTGCAAACAGGTTTTAGTTGGGTACAGTCCCGAGCCACATGGAGGCAGTGAGCGGATCTTCAGGGGTTCGTCTCTCCCGGTATTGGGGGTGAGGTCGCGCTGTGTCTAGGAGAGCCATTACACAAAGCCCTCGGCCGAGGCAGGAGATTTACTAGTAGGTATTCCAGTAGTATCTCAGGGAGTTCTGGGCTACACTCCGACACGACTTGTACCGCTTTTGAGGGTCTGACTTTTACCAACCCCCTAGGCCCGCCATGCGATGCTCATAGACGAACGGATCGGACTGTACGGATATTGTCACTGACAGGCTCAGTAGGGTGTCAGGATGAGTTCGCTCATCGACGTCCCTTTTGGTCAATACCTGGTAGCCCGTTACGTATTGGCTTATACCTCTGACGTGCTAGTGGTTAAATCCACAACAAAGGTGTTGACGAGTCTTTAGAGTCCCCCACATTCAGTTACTCAGCTTTCGGGCGAAACGCTGTAGAGGCCGTATGGAGATATGGCAGGGTTCGATCAGATACGTGCGGTATTGCACAGATCAGGATCGGACGGATAATACTAGCCGGCTTTGGTTTAAGCCGGATCCTAGTATAGTAAAGTGTAGATTTTGTCTCATTGCATTTGTATTTCGGTCAGAATACAAATGCGAGTGTGTATACACAGTAGCGGGGTTTTCCTGTAATTTATTACGGGACCAGTTTTCTGGAGTTGCCAGTTTGCTTTCCGTTTCGGCCATATTTCATTTGTATCTTTCAATGGCCGAAGATTGGTGGAGGAGGGCTTATTTGCATTTGTGCAAATAAGCATTTGTGGAGGGTGTTCTTTGCATTTTGTTGCATCATGATGATGCACCATCCATTGACTTGATTTATCCATCATGATTGCTTGACTTTCTTTATCATCATGGTTTTGATGATGGTTGTTGGTGGAGTATGGATTTGTTTGTGATGATTGTTTTTATCACCATTCTTTTCTCTCTTGTATTATGATAATGGTTCCATCATCCATACACCACACTCTCCATTCTCACTCTCCCCTCCCCATGGCAAGGCCGGCCAAGTAGTGGGCTGTCCCAAAATTTTGGGTAGGGAAATTTTGTTCTTTTGGCTTCACAAAATCCATTTAGCTCCTTCTCCAAAAGATATAGTTCATTCCTCCACCAAATGGCAAACTCCATAACCCTAAATGAGACATGGTTCTACAGCATTCTGCAGCAAACCTTGGGCACGTCGACTCCCCAGCTTCGTGCCCGAGTTGCCTCGGTATAGAGGTGGGAGCCCGTAAAAGAAGCCGGCGACGTGGTACTTTTCCGGCGAGGAGGTGGAGACAGGACATTCCGCGGGATATCGGGACGACGGCGAGAAGACCGGAGGACACGGATCACTCGGTATATCTCTTTTCCCCATCTAGTAATTAGCTAGGACTAGTTAATGGTACGATCCGGGTGTTAGTGCGCGGTGGTGCCGGTTCAAGAAAAATTAAAGTTAACCATCGCTTCCGCTTTTGGCCTCGGGATGGAGGCCGGGGCGCCGCCATGCACTTACAGTGGTATCAGAGCCTCGCCATTAACATAGTCTAGCTTTATCTAATGTGTTTTACATTTCCGATCGAACAATTTTCCAAAAACCGTATTTTTCTTCACATCAGTTTCTGTCGAAATTTTTTGGAGTCCAAAAATATTTCAGGTTGTCTCAGAATGATGTGCAGGGAATTATAAGAATTCTGTAGAAATTTGATCACGTGATCGCTCCATACGACCGCGGAACCGCGGCCAAACCCATGCTTGGGCCGTGGTTCCACCGCAGTATATGCAGATCAGTGTGCCAAATTTTTACAGAGGCCTCCTGAGTGGAAAATAGGTTTTCTGGAATGTTATTTTTTTGGGCCCAGATTTCTTGATATGCTACAGTAGTACTTGGGGGCCCACTTGGTAAATTTGATCGATCGGATATTATAAACACATTATTTCACAGTATTTACATTATATCTGCGACCGTGAATGTCACTTGATCGGTAAATCCTGTCTAACTGCTATAGCCCGGTTAGACGGATTTGCGAACGTGACTTTCACGTTGATGTTCTGTGTATTGCTGTGATGTTGCGGATCGGTCATGGGGGATAGCCTGGATGCAATGCTAGTACAGTTTTTGTTGTATTATGTACATTTGATATTGCGGGGCGAGCATCCGACATGTGGACTGCCGTCACTGCCTGTTTGTATTATTATTTTGGGGCACGACCAGGTTGCGGTCGATGTACCCGTTGTATGTATATTTTACTTTCTGTACTATGATTACCCCAAGGAGGGGTGCACGGATAGCCGGATTCTAGAGGACAACAAGCCCGCATCTCATGGCATTGAGACGGAGGGGGCTTCACTCTGGAATTGGCGGGCTATTCGCCGCACTCGTAGGGGTACAGGTTGACCCAGGAGGGGTGCCCAAGTTACCGGATTCCATGAAGTGCTGGGTGGTCCATTCACGTTGCTGAAGGGGGCTGCCTCGCTTCAGGTTTTGGCGGGTAACTTGCCGCGCCCGTAGGGGTCTAGGATTTCATTGCACGGGCTATCCACACGACTAGGGGAACGTCGGGTTTCAGTAGCGGCTCTGTGAAACATGGGGATCCCAGATATCTGTATTGTTCTGTGATGCTGTACATTTCTGTGATGTTGCATTTTTATCACGCCTTGAGCGAATATAATATATTGGTATATATATATTAGTAGATGTTGTATATGTTTTGCATCCGCGCTAGTCCAGTCCCCGCTCTGTCGTTAGTTAGCTAACCTAACGGGTAATGACGGGACCCAGTGGTGAATGCGGATGGCATATACGTACATCAGTATATTTTCGTTCTTTGTGGTGTGATCAATTGATGGGACTGCGTTGATTCGGATCAATGCAAGTTAAAAACAAACCTAATCTAATGTTGTTGGAACACTTTTCAAAAAGCTGTTATTGCAAGGACGTTCACTTTTGTTTTGCATCGTGGTATTCGGTTGGAATATCCTGCTCCTCAGTCGACGAGGCAAGGGCCGAGATCCCTTCACCGGGAGTGACCCCTTGGACAAAAAGTTTGCGTCAGAGCAATGACTTCACTATAGCCGATTACTTTTGCTTTACACCGTGGTATTCAGTTGGAATATCCTGCACCTCATTCTACGAGGAAAGAGCCGAGATCCCTTCACCGGGAGTGACCTCTTTAGCAAAGGTTTTCGTCACTATATTTTTCTAAAAAGCTATCCGTTCCTTCAACGATATCAAGTTCATTACGTTAAAGGTTTTCGCCAGAAACCATTCGTAGCCCTCCGTCGTTTCATATGGGTGGTCAATAGTATTCAAGTTGTGTTTGTTGGCCAAAGTCAAGGCACGGTGTTTGGTAGCTATTGGGGTATTCATATGCAGCATCGATAGATGCATTGGTTTGGGGCAGTCGTATAGCCTTGTTGGCCAAAGTCAAGGGCTTGTACGGGTGGGCTCAAATTAACCTGGAGAATGATGGGTAGAACTTGACATGTGACTTATAATTTGTTGGCCAAAGTCAAGGTCATAAGAGCATGGGGTAAAAATCATATCGGGAGTTTCAAAAGAACTGAAACTTGCCAGATATGCGCATGCCTTCTGGAGTGTGATACCGTGAGCGGATTCCGTCACGTTATCATGCGATGATAGTTGGATCCCGATTCCCACTGATGAGTTGGTTTACTCCTCGGGTGATCCCGACTAATTCTTCTTTCAGGTTTGGAGGAGAATTTGACGGTACAGTGGGAGGTTTCCAGATTAGATAAATTGGTAACCATTCTGATCTAGGTTAGAGTGCACGCCGAGTGTTTCTTTTCTCTCTCTCTTTGGCAGCGACCACTGACCCGACCCTAAGACTATGACTCAGAGACCAAGTTGACCGAACCTTCTTAAACACTAGCTTTTGGATTGTCAGAGTTGCAGACCTCATTGCCACTCCTACATTTACCCTTTTCTCCAGGACACCCCGTATTACTACGAACGTCCACTTCCATTGGACAAAACCATCGTATGGTTAGATACGAACTCGAAAGAATTTATTCGAGGATGGTTTTAGGTTCTGGAGGAAACGAATAGAACTATTCAGTTGTCTTTTCCTTTTACCTTCTCTCAGGTTGCGAGTACTCCTTAGTTTAGGAGTAGTACACCTATTACGCAAATTGGATAGTCTTCTTCCAAACCTTAGGCTGGTGCCGAACGGTGGGGAATGAAGAAAACCAATTAGCATAACGATGGTGTGCAGAAGGTATTAAGTTAAGACAAAGTAAGGGATTAGTAAGAGGGCAAAGTAAACTGCGACTGCTATTCACGATCAAACCAGATATTTCATTACCACTCCCACTTCACCTTTGTATTTCTCTAGGACACTCCGTATCACTATGAAGATCCACAGTTTATTGGATACTCCATCGTATGGTTATATACGAACTCGAAAGGAACTCGTTCCAGTTCGGGGATGGATTCTGGTTTAGGAGAAATAGGAATAAGGTTTATTCGGATGTCTTTTATCTTCACATTCTCTCGCATTGCGAGTACTCCTAGGATTAGGACAGTACACCCATTATGCTTATTGGATAGTCTTCTTCCAAACCATAGGCTGGTGCCGAACGGTAGGGAAGGAAGAAAACCATTTGGCCTAAGGGGTATGCAGAAGGTAATGACTAAAGACATATAAAGGGATTTGGAGAGGTGGCAAAGAATTACACGGTTATGGTTGTGAATCTGGATAATGGAAGAGGCATTACTAAGAATACCCGGATACCCCATCGAAACATTTCAATGTTTCAGTTTCACTGTGTACTGTTAAAGGAAAACTGATTTCCCAATTACACACTTGCTCCAGGGTATGTATTTACCAGATATGATTCTCACATCTGTATGGTTTTACAGATGATGAGTGGGAGTAAGTTATTGGGAATTGGGTGATCATCCTCATTATATCGGGATTCGTTGTAATCGGTGATATTTGAGGAAGCCACCTGGGTTGTTTGCCGGACGGCAAATATTTGGTTTTGAATATCCGCTGTCATGCACCAATTTCAAATCGATATATCTGTATGTCTATTTTCATAGAGTGAGATATACCTTTTTGAAATTATGTCTGTGACATTTACCTATATCAGTGGATGGTTAGGTAAGGAGCATTAAACAGCGGTGTAATTCTTCTTAACCATAAGTACAGTTTTCAACCTACAACACACAGTGAATGAGTTATCAAACTCAAGGGACTTATACAGAGTATTGTATGTTGTCCAGGGTCCATCTGGACAGAGGGGTTGGTCCTCGTACTATATTCGGTTTACTTATGACTTCTCTAGTTTTTAGACAGGTGTTTCGTGGAAACACAGGGTCCGAATTTTGAGAAATTATAGGTATTTGAATAAAGTAGAGAACCAGGTGTTGCAGTATCGGGATTCTTCAAGTTGATCGAAGATGTAGATACTTGTGTATGGTATTCAGTTGATAGTAATGATTAAGAGAACTTGCTTCTCTTTCAGGTTACTCATAATTGGAAGCATTTCTAAGTTGAGTAACGCTGATCGGCCTCCTTCCATTTAGTTGGCATGCACTGGAGACAGTTGCATGATTTGAATCTGGTTCAATTAAATCAGGGCCTCTGGTTCTATATTGGATATAGAACAGTTCATATCTTAACGTTGTTAAGGTACGGGGAGTTGTCTGGCTTATGATTAAAACCAGACACTGGACAACTCAAGACACGTTTCTGTAATGGCTGTTTGTGGGTTGAACCAGGCTATGACACGGGTTGACTTTCTACCATCTGGAAAAACAATAGCGATATTGTTCTAGACTCGCCACAGTTTTAAATAAAATGGATTTTTCAGAAAACAGTAGTGGGAGTATGGTAGAACTGGAAGTGATTCCAGAACCACAAACGATTACTGAAGATTTCGTAGGAACCTAAAGATTCAATCTGGTTTGACATTCCATTGGCCACTCCGCAGATACAGTGGGTAACCTCAGGCACCCGAGAGGTACTTCGGTATGCTCAAGGACGGTGGCAGGGAGGTTCTTGTTTACACACACTTGTCATTGCTGTTGTTCCAGACTGTGAGACCCGGCAGGAGGATGAGTATAGCGTCGTTCTAAACTTGCTTTAGAAGTGTACGTTTATATGACTTTGCCAGAGGATTTTCGTAGTCAGTGGGAGCAGCGGAAGCATTGGTGGACAGGTAGCTTATGTCTATTTATAAACTAAAGCAGATATAGCGGAGATAGATCATCTATTTCTGATGCGACAGTCATAGGTTTGACTTCATCAGAATAGGGGATGGATCTGTTAAGAAGGTAGTAGTAGGGTGTGATGTCATGATATTTGGATGACATACACAGAGTAGGAAGTGATATTCCTATACTACAATCGGTTATACTTTGGTCGTCACACAGCGGTTTCTCCACATGGGACTTGGACATTATATCAGACATACTGGTTACTAGATCTATGGTTTTAGATCTAAATTTGGGTGGTTTCCCAATTAAGGGTACTTAGACAGCATTCTAAGAGTATTTAGAATGGACGACTCCTAGCACGGTAGTGTACCTGCAGGTAATGGAGTCACCCTCTCTAAAGGTGTCTTACATACTAAAGGGGAGAGGGATGTGCATGATTGGCAGATCACTTGCTCAGGCAATTGAGTCAATCATGAGATGTCAAGTACCACACCAGATGTTGTTCTTGCACTAGATGCAATAAGTTGACATTGATCCTATCCTAGAGAAACAGTCGGAAGCAGTTTTAGAACATAAGTGGATGTTCTAGGCATATGATAACGACAGCCTTATTCGGGAAACGGTTATCATTCCAGGCTTCCAAGGTGACCTGGACGACAAGGAGGTTGTCAGAGTTATAGTTTTTCCTTCTGACGAGGGGCGGTATTTTGGACAGGTAGTCCAAGGCAATACTGAGGGAGGCATGACGCAGGATACTGATTAAGTTCAGTTGACGATACAGTCTAAGAAGTTTGGATTTGGAGTTCATTTATGAGCTAGGTCCCATCAGACATCCACACACATTCTTGGACAGGCATTACTCATTTCGGGAGATGGGTTTCTCCGCGAACTTGAGATATAGAGAGACAAAGAAAGAAACATCAAGACGGATCCACTCACTGAGGCTATTTCTCGAACGCAATAGTTTCGCAAACGAGCTTTGTGAGACTGACTAGTAGAGGAGTTGGGTGTTCGGTATCACACGGGCTGTGAGTATGCGACATCGCAATAATTATCCTTGAGTGCAAGTGGGAGATTGTTGGAGATAGTGCCCTCAGAGTCAATTATTGGATCACAGGCACGTGATTGCAATGATTGAGAGAGGACCTATCCCGGTAGGACAGTCTTACTCAAGATGATAGTATGCTATCTGGTTTATCTTCATCATCGTGTACTGCTTTAGGTGACCTGACATGTCACTATTACACGTTGATAGAGCCCCTAGGATTCTTGCTTGACCACCAGCAGTATGAGGGCGATCATATAAGTGGGAGCTGGGGTCTATAAGCACATCCTTAAAAGGTCCCTAGTCGTGGGAGTTTCGAGATAGGGCATCGATACTCCAGAGTAGATTAGTGTATACAGTCGAGACCCCGACGAGGGGCGGTGGCCGGTCTCATAAGCCACTGGTGTCAGTTGGATCACCTAAGATGTATACAGGTGCTCATTGGGTTATGAGTACACCGGACAGGACTCGCCGGGAACCTGCTAGTTGGGATTATACCAGACGTCAGATAGTAGTTCCCAGATGACATGTGTACAGGTTAGTTCATCGACCTGAGGATCGTCATTTGTCTCGTGTGAGTTCCCACTGTACTTTGATTACTACCCTACCACGCTCAAAGGAGACGTGCAAACAGATTTTAGTTGGGTACAGTCCCGAGCCACATGGAGGCAGTGAGCGGATCTTCAGGGGTTCGTCTCTCCTGGTATTGGGGGTGAGGTCGCGCTGTGTCTAGGAGAGCCATTACACAAAGCCCTCGGCCGAGCCAGGAGATTTACTGGTAGGTATTCCAGTAGTATCTCAGGGTGTTCTGGGCTACACTCCGACACGACTTGTACCGCTTTTGGGGGTCTGACTTTTACCAACCCCCTAGGCCCGCCATGCGATGCTCATAGACGAACGGATCGGACTGTACGGATATTGTCACTGACAGGCTCAGTAGGGTGTCAAGATGAGTTCGCTCATCGACGTCCCTTTTGGTCAATACCTGGTAGCCCGTTACGTATTAGCTTATACCTCTGACGTGCTAGTGGTTAAATCCACAACCAAGGTGTTGACGAGTCTTTAGAGTCCCCCACATTCAGTTACTCAGCTTTCGGGCGAAACGCTGTAGAGGCCGTATGGAGATATGGCAGGGTTCGATCAGATACATGCGGTATTGCACAGATCAGGATCGGACGGATAATACTAGCCGGCTTTGGTTTAAGCCGGATCCTAGTATAGTACAGTGTAGATTTTGTCTCATTGCATTTGTATTTCGGTCGGAATACAAATGCGGGTGTGTATACACAGTAGCGGGATTTTCCTGTAATTTATTACGGGACCAGTTTTCTGGAGTTGCCAGTTTGCTTTCCGTTTCGGCCATATTTCATTTGTATCTTTCAATGGCCGAAGATTGGTGGAGGAGAGCTTATTTGCATTTGTGCAAATAAGCATTTGTGGATGGTGTTCTTTGCATTTTGTTGCATCATGATGATGCACCATCCATTGACTTGATTTATCCATCATGATTGCTTGACTTTCTTTATCATCATGGTTTTGATGATGGTTGTTGGTGGAGTATGGATTTGTTTGTGATGATTGTTTTTATCACCATTCTTTTCTCTCTTGCATTATGATAATGGTTCCATCATCCATACACCACACTCTCCATTCTCACTCTCCCCTCCCCATGGCAAGGCCGGCCAAGTAGTGGGCTGTCCCAAAATTTTGGGTAGGGAAATTTTGTTCTTTTGGCTTCACAAAATCCATTTAGCTCCTTCTCCAAAAGATTTAGTTCATTCCTCCACCAAATGGCAAACTCCATAACCCCAAATAAGACATGGTTCTACACCATTCTGCAGCAAATCTTGGGCACGTCGATTCGCCAGCTTCGTGCCCGAGTTGCCTCGGTATAGAGGTGGGAGCCCGTAAAAGAAGCCGGCGACGTGGTGCTTTTCCGGCGAGGAGGTGGAGACAGGACATTCCGCGGGAGACCGGGACGACGACGAGAAGACCGGAGGACACGGATCACTCGGTATATCTCTCTTCCCCATCTAGTAATTAGCTAGGACTAGTTAATGGTACGATCCGGGTGTTAGTGCGCGGTGGTGCCGGTTCAAGAAAAATTAAAGTTAACCATCGCTTCCGCTTCTGGCCTCGGGATGGAGGCCGGGGCGCCGCCGTGCACTTACACTTTGGTACTCTGTCGCTGCAGTCATGATCAAGTAGTCTCTTATCTATGTCATTACAATCGACTAAAACTTTTTCTCTCAGCTTTTCATTTCCTTGAAATTTTACCCCAACAACAACAGACAATGATATATTGTACATATTAACCTGTCACTAACAAGCTGAGATCAGCATAAAACGCAAATCTATATTTTGAGATATATCCCAACTGGTTGGATATGCACAGGTCAAGGTCAAGATAGTTTATTTCTGGAACCTGTCACAGTTTAATGTTTAATTTTTCTCCCCTAACTACCTACCAAAACCAAAATTAGTAGACTTTTGCGGCTCTGGATATTTTCCCTATGGTGCAATATTATACCGGCCGGCTTTCTCCAATATGCTGTGAAATATTCATTTTCTTTGCTTAATATTCTTCTTCGTTGTTTTCTCAGCTTCGTCTTCACAACCCATAAGTCCATCCTACTCCGCCTGCGTGCCATTCCCCTACACATGCGGATCGAAAAATTACACCATCTCCTTCCCCTTCCCCTTCTGAATCGACGGCCGACCTGTGTGCTTATGTCCTAATGGGATGTTTGTCGAATCATGTAACAGCAGCTCATCTGTTGAATTTGCACACGGTGATGGTATGTCTGCCTAAAGTTCAATTTATATATTGCTTTAAACATATAAGAACTCATATTTTTAAAACTAATTTCCATTCAAAAAATTATATTAAAGATATGTCGTATATGAGTATGTATTTTATTTTCCAGACCTCTCCAACAATTGATCTATAGGTTGACCCCTAAGCCAAAAATTACAAAAAACTACTTTCAAATTCTGAATTTGGAAAAAAAAATTATATTCAGTGAGAGAATAGATTAATGTGATAAGGGATTGATGTAGAGCATTGTTGCAAAAGTGTTTCTAGGCTGTTTGCACCGGAATAAGTCCATAGAATCATTAAAAAAAAATGCTGATTTTTAGGTCAACTTCCGAAGCCCGTAACTTTTTTCAGACGTCAAACTGACTATTATTTAGCGTTAGGAAATTGGTGTTTCCGAAAAGGCATTGGAAGATCTACGATGTTTCCTACCGGAGTAAAATCCTGTTGGCATCTGGTTTGACGGCAATTTGAGGTCCTTTGAACGGTGTATGGAGGCACATCAGATTTAACATTTGTTCATAGTTTAACTATATTTACGCTCTCTTGGTAATTTTTCAGAAGGGAAAATTTTCAACACTTTTGTATAAGTTTGGTTTACTATTGTTCGCTTATTTAGAGGCGTTTGGATTCGTTTTTGTACTCAATTATAACAAGCCAATGCATGTCTTACGGTCAACAAATTTAACTATGAAGTTAGAAACCATATGTTTTTTTTAAAAAATTATTCTTGTCTATTTGTGTCTGTTTGTTTATGAACTCTTTGTTTCATTCTTCAAGTGAACCAAAATAGGCCTCAGACTTCATGTTCAAATAACACTATTCTGGTGAACTTGCATGCTATAGTTTAAACTGTATTATTTTTGTACAACTTGGCATTTGTTAATGTATTCTATGCTACTATATAATGCAAATACCCTTTGGTTAAAGGTTCATCCCTCTACTTTTTTCTAGAAAATAAGAAAAAAGGAGAAAAATCCTTCTTTCTTAAAGCCTCCACATCATCTCTCCTCTCTCTCTCTCTCTTTCTCTCTCCTTCCAAAAAAACAATTAATTGTTTATCTAGAACCCTCCATATCAATTAATTGTTTATCTTGAACCCTCCATTATATATATATATATATATATGTATATATATATATATATATATATAACCCTCCACATTATCTCTCTATCTCTTCTCCCAAAAAATAATCAATTGTTTAATTAACACGTACAATGCACGTGCACAAATTCTAGTGTTTGTAATTTGCAGGGACTTCCGAAGCCCGAAAGAAGCTTATAATAGGTAAACATATTTATAATTTTCTTCGTATTTATCCATTTCAGAATAACTTGACGGATTGTAAATCAGAATTTCTTTTGTTGGGCTATTATCCTTATTGATTATGTAAACATGTAGGCAATTAATTGTTTCCAGTCTGTAGCAATATTGTTTCAGAAATATACCAGAGTCATTTGCATCCCCCCATAAAAAACGGATTAATTTTCTTTCCTGATTGATTAAGTAAATCAATGTAATCTTTCCTGCAAGAATCACTTCTGTCACATTTATCAGCAAACATGCAGTACTAATCTTCTCCATTTTTTCTCCTCTTTTCTTAGGTGTACGTGTGGGATTCGCAAGCTTTATTGCAGGAAGCGTTGTCTTTATTTTTTTGGTTCCGTTCTCGCAAAAGAATTTCTGAATTACTCGGTCATAAGAAGAACGCAATCCATACCCGAACGATTGAGACCTTCCTTGAGAAATATGGTTCTCTAGCAATGAAACGGTATACATATTCCGACAGAAAGAAAATGACCCAAGTCCTTCAGCGAAAAACTTGGCCAAGGTGGTTGTGGCAGTGTTTACAAAGGAAAACTCTTCGATGGGCATGAAGTGGCCCTAAAGATCTTGAGTGGAACTAAAGACAACAGAAAGGACTTTATAAACGAGCTGGCTGCCATCGGAAGTACTTCTCATGTAAATGTCGTTAGCTTACAAGGATTTTGCATGGAGGGGTCTAAACGAGCATTAATTTATGACTTCATGCCCAATGGTTCACAAGAGAAGTATATGCTTGGACAAACTTGTAAGAATCCTTATTAGGATGGCAGAAACTATACTACATAGCGGTTGGCATGCTCGGGGGCTCGAATACTTGCACCGTGGGTGTAACACTCAAATGGTTCATTTTGATATCAAGCCTCACAATATACTACTGGATCATGGATTAATATATCAACATATTGGTAACAATAAGGATGATATTGACCTTGCGGAATATGGAGTGACAGGCGAAACCGTAGAAATCACGAGGAAGATGATGATTGTTGGATTTTGGTGCATACAAACAATGCCAGATAATCGACCATCGACAAGTAGGATGGTTGAAATGCTAGAAGGAAGCATATATGACTTGCCAACTCCGCCGAAGCCAGTTCTGTCATCTCCTTTAGATTTGCTAGAGAATTCTTGTTCAACATCTTTCTCATAGAGGACGATTGTATGCAAGAAGTTTATGTTTAGAAGTATGCTCATACTTATTATTTTCTATGTAAATAATACCTAAATTTTAAGAAAAGAAAATCTATAGAGTAAAAGATAGCAGTAGATTTTTTTATTGATGTGAACCTTACAAGTTTCAAATTAGACATTTAGGACCTGTTTGGTTGCAAGATTATGGATATGGATTTGGATTTTGGACTGTGGAATTCAGGAATTCCATAATTTTGTGTTTGGTTGATGGATTTGAATTTTTTGGATTCCTTTGTTTTTTATGGGGAGCTCACCACAAAACAAGGATTCTTGAATTCTAAAAAGTTTTAAGGATTTGACACTATTCATTATACTTTTAGATGGGACATTTATACTTTATATATTTAATCTATATTTCTCTATCTATATTTCTCTAAAATCCTCAAATCCAAATCCCACTTTTTTCACCAACCAAACAAAAATTAGGAATCCAAAATCAACCAAACAACAAATTACCAAATCTAGAAATTTCAACCGTACTAATTCGGAATCCAAATTCCATAATCCTGCAACCAAACAGGCCCTTAAGATACTTTATCTAGGCTTAGCTTTAGTGGTAGTTGATATATTCAAAATCTTCCACACTGGGTATGTATATGCATGCAAAGGAAATCAAATTAAGAGTACGGCTGCATATACTTCTATATTACACCAGCATTCTTTTGGGTGCAAAGCGACCCCAACCCATGGATCTATGTAAGATAAAGATGATTAATAATGCGGAATAATAACAAACACAAAGCCATACAAAGAACATCAAGATTTAACTTGGTTCGACCCCTATTGGATCTAATACTATATCAATGAAGAAGAAGAGGGATACAACATTCACCAAAACACAATTTTGAGACCACTCATACAATTAGAAAAATACAATGGTTATCTCATTAGCTCCAAACCTACAAATCCACTTGAAGCCAACTCCTTCCAAACAAATAGAGTAGACAATCCTCTTCAATGCGGTGTGCAATATTGAAGAATCAACCAAATGAGCTTTGTAAGAAGCCCCTTATCAAGCAGATCTTGCAATTGATCCTTAAGCTCTTTAAACTCCGCTGGGACCACCTGATAAGGCGGTATAGAAATAGGCCCCGTGCCGGGGATCAAGTCGATGCAGAACACGATATCGCGCTCTGGCGGCAACTCAGGTAACTCATTAGGAAATACATCGGGGAATTCTCTCACAATCGGAATCTGGTCCAACGGGATCTCTGTGGCTTCAGCATTAAGAATATAAGCTAACAATCTCCGACATCTTTCCTTCAACAGTCGACTAGCACAAAGGGCGAAAATCGGACTGTGAGAGGCGGCACTGCGGTCCCCTTGTACAACAAGAACTGGCTCTTCCAGAAAAAAAAATCTGACCGCTTTCTTGCGGCAGTCCACGAACGCATAACGAGTGGCTAACCAATCCATACCGAGTAGAACGTCGAAGTCTAACATATCAAGAAAGATCAAATCAACGGAAGATCTCTATCTCCAATCCAAACGGAACATGACCGGAACACGTGTCGAGCGATAAAGGACTCTCCTACGGGAGTAATCATAACGAGTGGCTGATCTAACAAGGATGAATCTCGGCCCAATCTCATTACGAAGTGTGTGGATACATAAGAGTACGTGGAACTAGGGTCAAACAATATGCGCGCTTCGAAAGAACACACAGAAAGAGTACTTGTCACAACAACATTCGATGCCTGTGCATCCTGAGGAGTCAAAGCAAAAACTCTGGCCTGTCCCCTACCAGTACCCTGATGTCCTATGCCTATGCTGCCTCGTCTCTTCTGAACAGAACCGCTACGACCACGGCCCCTCTAAACATCTGTCAGGTGCGGAGTACTGACGGGAGGAGGAGGCAATGCTCACGAAGGAGGAGGTGAACGGGGTAAGGTGACCTGTGGAACTGCTACCTCGCCCTGGCGTCTCACAGTACAATACCTGACGCGGTGGTGCGGACTCCCATACCGATAACATCTGTAACACCCGAGTTCAGCTATACCAATTCCAGTTTCCGTATCTACTTATCCATGGTCTATTCCTGATTTAGCGTGTTTGGGTGCGAATAGTATTTTACATGTTACTAGGCATTCGACCCGACCCGCTTGCTTGAACTTGTTTGACACTTATTATAGATTGTCTTGACTTGTTGCATGGACAGGTGCACCTCATAATTTAGTATACTGGTATTTTATCCTATATCTCATCTTTTGCACACAACAGTTTAAATCATGTAAAATAAATTAAAATTGCTTTTCATGGCCTGCTTGATACCCCTAACCTTGTGCTAGCGTCCTTATATCGTGTTCTCGTCCCGTTCAGTGAAACAGACGAGTTTGAACGGCTACGCGCACGTGCGTACGTCCGTTTTTTAGGGGTATACATTTCTGCTACAAAATCCTTCATTTCAATTTTTGGAACTTGCTAATATTTTTGATTTGTCAAATCCAAATCCTTGGACCCGACCCGGGTGCAATTCGGAAATATTTTGCATCTTGCCAAATCCTATTTATTTAAATCTTTTAAATCTTTAAAATCTGGCTGAAACATATATTCACAGCCTATCATAGATTTTCTAAAGCCCACGATATATTTTTAATAACCACCAGAAAATCTTTTTCAATTTTTTCCCCTAAACTAATTCTTCTCCTCACCCAATCAGAATCCTTCTTTCCTTCGCCGGCCCTACCTTCTTCTCTCTCTCTCTCTCTTTTTCCCTACCTCTCTCTTTTCCTTCTCTCTCTCTCTCTTTCTTTCACCCGCTAGCAAACAATGCTCTCTCTCCTCTCGCTTCCTCTCTCCTCTCGCGTCTCTCTCTCACTCCTTTCGCGGTGAGAAAGGATCCCGTCACCGCTGCCTCCCCTAACGTTACCTCCCTTCTATCCCTCCTTCTTCGTCTCCCTCATTTAAACCCCGAGCACAAGAACCCTAGCCGCCTATTGCTTCCTCGACCTTTCCTCGATCTCTTCACCACCTCCATCCCATCTCCTCCTCCTCGTCGTCGTCGCCATCTTCTTCTTCTTCCTCCTTAACCCGAGCCTGCACTTCACAGGACCCCCTACGGCCAGAACCCATCATCATACTCACCTCCATCGCCTCTGATCACATCGTCATCGCCAACATCTCCTTCTCTCCTCGTCTCTATCATCTACTTCTCCCTCTCTTCTCCTCATCCTCTCTCTCTCTTCTCTCCCATCTTAGAAACCCCTGCACACCCGACCACTTGCACCCACCGTGACGAGAACCCATCACCCTGCACACCTCGTCGCCGGCAATCCCTCAACCCCGTCGTCATCGTCTCCACCTCCTCAACTCTTCCTTTGTGCCACCCTGCACTAGCATCCCCGAGGAGCCTGCAACCGTAGAACCCGAGCACCCTACCTTGCACCCCTGCACCCTCGCCGGCAGCCCACCTCCGGCGACCCCGACAGCGCCAACACCTCGTCTCCCTGACCCCATGGCGACTTCTGTACACAAACCACGATCGCCGGAATACGGTCGTGCCATCGACGATCCCGACGACCCAGCGAGCGTACCTGACCCGTGTGCTTCCATCGTTCGTCGTTTGGGTTTATTCCGTGTACTGTGCGCGCGTCGCGACGTTTTCCGCCGACGTGAGACGTTCCGTATTCCCGTTCTCGATCCGTCCAGGCAAGTAAAACTTGCTACATGCCAATTAATATATTATATATACATTTGACGGCACTTTAAACCGTAGTTTAACTTTAGTACTATGGGTTCCCTTTTTCATGTTCGATGTCGCGTTATGTCATTTTAGTTTCCAGACTTGAAACCTACCGTTTGCTTTTACTTTATTAAATCAGATAACCACATTTATATGTTCTAATCACATTTTAACTATTGACATAGCCTATGGTATTCTTTCTATAGTTTTACTCCATCGGACACCCGTGTGCATTTTAACCTGTTTTAGCTGTGATTTCATCCATTAAACCGATTTATAAATCATTGCATCCCTAAAATTTCTTAATACTTGCTAACATGATTTTAACGGCCATAATTGTCATACTGTATTCATATAATGTTTGAAACCATCTCTGAAATACAAACGGATAACCGTACAGCTAAGTAGTTTAATCTGCGCATATTGCTTAACCTATTACATGTGCCAATTTATTGTGTTGTTGATACCCATGCTTGTTTATATATAACCATGATTGTGTTAGTTGATTATGAGCACCCACATGATATCTTTTACACCCTGACATGTCTTGCTACACACATATTGCTTGACCCGACATGGTACCATACACTACTTGACTTGACCTAATGTACCATGGCTTGACCTGTTACCTAATCTTGTGTCTAATGCCAACAAACCTGACATGTAGTCCTTACGGACCGTTTCTGTTGTCTATCCAGACAAACCTGCACCTACCTGCTCCTGTGTTGGCATTAGTTCTTGATTACTTTAATACCTGACTTGAACACTTATAACTTGGGGGTATGGGGAAATCAATGATGAAACCTGACTTGTAACTCAACAGTTCGATACCTGTTCTGATCAGTCTTACGGGCTAGGCCAGCCCCGGAGTGATGATGCTGACATCACTCATCTGTACTTGCTACCTTCTACTGCCTAGCGGCACGTCTCGGATTCAGCCCGAGAATCTTGACCGTGGTCCTGGGCACGCACGGGATACTATTGAGTTATATCGATGATTCATCAAATTGATTTCAAAGACTTGAGAGTAGATAACCCAATAGAACATTTTAGTTTACTCACTGCATACTACCCTTCACTGCCCTGATTTACATTACCGTTACACCTGCTTTTCATTCATGATTATATTTGCATTTCCTGTTACCCTGTTTGTATTTTATTACTTGATGACATGGCGTGCTGACGTCTGGGTTTTGCATGGCCCAGATTCTTCTACCTTGTTGCAGACTGATCAGGAGTATTGCCGCTGTTAGACCGAGCGGCGAAGTTCCTGTCGGTATGTAGTTTCACTTCCAGGTGTTTCATTTATTGTACCTTTTGGCTTCCGCACATTGTTATTTCTTGACTCTTTTACTCTGGCTTATGGACATGTACTAGATAGTTGGTTTACTTTCCTGTTCTTGATACCTCTACAACCGTAATGTGACTGTAGAAGGATTTTTCCTATCCACAGGTAGCATGGTTGGCTATGTCACGTGCCCATCTTAGCGTACTCTGGGAAGCGGGGTGTGACATGGTTCTTTTGGTATCAGAGACATGGGATATATGTTAATCGGGTTTGATTCTTTTGTAGTTGGGTATTGGACCCAATACACGAATCAGAATACTCGTGATTAAGAACATGTCCTGCCACCTTGATTATCGTGATTCTTGAATCATATCCTTCTCTTGATCCTTTGTTTGGGCGATATGCAACCACTTTGCATTTCGACCTGAAATCTTTTTGGTTCTCTATTGTTTCTCCCTGTTTCTTGATTCTGATACTAGGATTTGGGCGACTTGGGTGGAGTTATGTAATTGTGCCCATGAACTGCAGCATGGTTACAATGCGGTACTCTATCTAAGTAACTTGGAGTTATGGTCTTGATTCACTTCCATGTTCCATGATCTTTGTACTACCTTGTCCCTCTCGGTTTCATTGCTTACCAGTTATTGTTTCATCGCCAGCTTGAATCATGTTTACCGTGGTTAACCCTCTTCAGTATCTTGACTTCGGATGAAGTCATCTTGGTATCTTACTCGTTCTTGTTTTTCCCCGCGTTAGGATTATTCAATCCTGGTGCATTTCCTTGTTTGTTATTGTCTTGGGAATGGATTTCGCGGCACTTTTCACGCTCATATTGATTGTAAGGAAGGGAAAGTGATTCTCCAGATTCCCGGACATTCAGAGGTTGTTTCGCTGGAGGAAGCAGTTCTGTCGGGCCAGTCGAGTTTAGGGCTAGGCCGACAAACTATGTTCTTTCGTCGATGGAAGTGGGTAAGAAAGAAGCGCCGGTAATATTCGAGAGTTTCATGGACATGTTTGAAGACATATCAGGTTTACCGCCGAAGCGAGACATGGAGTTCGCGATTAGTCTTGTTCCTGGTGCAGCGCCAGTTTCTAAAGCGTACTATCCAATGGCACCAGTGGAGTTGGACGAAGTTTAGAAGCAGGTTACTGAATTACTAGTGAAGGGTTAGATTTGCCGCAGCAATTTGATTTGGGAAGCTCCAGTTCTTCTAGTAGAGAAGAAAGATGGCACAAGGAAGATGTGCGTCAGTTATCGAGGATTGGACCGGGTGACTATTAAGAACAAATAACCGATCTCTCGCATTGGCGAATTAATTGAGCAGCTTAGTGGCGCGAGGGTATTCTCGGAGCTGGATTTACGATCCGGATATTATCAGGTCCGAGTTAAATCCGAAGATATTTGCAATACTGCGTTCCGACCTCGGTATGGACATTACGAGTATTTAGTAATGCCCTCCGGAGCAACGAATGCACCGGCGATATTTATGGACTTGATGAACCGAATCTTTTCGCCTTTCTTGGACCAGTTTATGGTGGTGTTCATTAAAGATATTCTGGTCTACTCAGGGAGTATTGAAGAGCATGCGGCATACTTGAAGATCGCACTGCAGACATTGAGGCAAGAAAGATTGTATGCAAAGATGAGCAAGTGCGAGTTTTGGCTTGAAGATGTAAAGTTTTGGGCATATCGTAGCTGGAGATGGAATCGTCGTTTATCCAGGGAAGATTGCAGCAGTTCAAGATTGGCCGTTTCCGAAGAACGTTGTAGAGGTTAGAAGTTTTCTTGAACTTGCAGGATACCTAGAAGGTTGGTGGAAAATTTTGCCCGAGCTTACGTGCAAGAAGTACCATTGATGTGGACGGATAAGTGTGTGTCAGCCCTTGAGGCGTTGGGGCAAGGATGGATAACCGCTCTTATTTTGACCATACCAGATGGTTCCGGAGAATTGGTGTTTCATAGCAACGTATTTGGGAAAAGGATTTGGATGTGTTTGATGCAGCATGGGAAGGTTGTAGCTTACGTGTCGAGACGGCTGAAGACCCATGAGAAGAATTACCCAACTTATGAATTGGAAGCTAGCAGCTGTGGTTTTCACTTTGAAGACTTCGAGACACTACTTTTGGGCGAAAATGGTCGAAGTATTCACCGATCACAAAAGCCTAAAGTATGTGTTCACACAGAAAAGAGATAGACATGAGGCAGCGAAGGTGGTGGATGCTGATGGCTGACTACGATTTCGATCTTAAGTACCATCCGGGAAAAGTTAATGTTGTACCGGATGCACTTAGTCGGTTGCCAACGATTCAGATGACTACACAGAAGAAATTTAGTGAAGACTTTCGGAGATTCGATTTGGAGGTTGTGCTACCGCATTCTTCAAGACAGTTGTTGCAACTGCAAATACAGTCGTCGTTGATCGAGAATAGAAGCAGTGCAATTGCAGGACCCAAGATTGCAGAAGTTTTGAGAACAAGTTGAAGCTGGGCTTCGAACGGGCTTGTTGATCCATGAAGATGGTTCGTTGCAATATGGTAGCCGTTTGTGTGTGCTAAAGGGAGACTTTCGCGAAGAAGTTGTGAAGGAAGCACACAGTTCCGCATATTCCGTACATCCAAGAAGCATGAAGATATACCGAGATCTACGACAGCATTTCTGGTGGAAAGGCGTGAAACGGGAGACTGCCCGCTTTGTGGCAAGGTGCTTGGTGTGTCAGCAAGTTAAAACTGAACATCAAAGGGGTTGCTGGTTTATTGCAACCACTTCCGATTCCTCAGTAGAAGTGGGAACCTATAACCATGGATTTCGTGACTGCTCTACCGCGGAGACCAAAAAGGCAACAGTGCAGTTTGGGTGATTGTTGATCGTTTGACCAAGGCAGCTCATTTCATTCTTTTTCGGGTTGGTCAATCAACAGAAGTTTTGGCAGAACGGTGTATACAGGAGATTGTAAGATTGCATGGAGTACCAGTGAGCATCGTGTCCGACCGTGACACTCGTTTCTTATCACACTTTTGGAGGAGCTTACAGGAAAGTTTGGGGACTCGATTGAAGTTGAGCACAGCTCATCATCCTCAAAACTGATGGCCAGTCGGAGAACGATCCAAACTCTTGAAGACATGTTGAGAGCTGCATGTTGGACTTCAAGGGTTCATGGGAGGATCATCTACATTTGGTGGAGCTTTCGTACAACAACAGTTTCCAGGCGACTATTCAGATGGCTCCATTCGAAGCTTTATATGGTTGCAAGTGTCGTTCACCGTTGTTGGGACGATGTTGGTAAACAAAGATTATTGGGACCGGATTTGGTTGTGCAGACAGTTGTGAAGGTTAATAAATTTTGGGATAATATTAAAGTAGCACGAGACCGACGAAGAGTTGGGCAGATAAGTTGAGAAGACCTCTAGAGTTCGCCGTTGGTGATTGGCATTCTTGAAGGTATCACTGAATAGAGGGGTGATTCATTTCGGAAGTCAAGGAAAGTATAGTCCTCGATTCGTTGGACATTTCAAGATCTTGGAATGTATTGGAGAAGTGGCGCATCGTTTGGGTGTTACCACAATCTTTGGAGAATGTTCATGACGAGTTTCTTATATCTTAACCCCGTAGGTATGCTCGAGATGAAATACATGTATTGGATCTTTCGGAGATAAATGTACGAGAAGATTTAACCTTTGGGGAGCGACCGATGTCAATTGAGGATTGTAGAGAAAAGGGCTCTTAAGAGCAAAATTATCCCTCTTATACTTGTTTCTTGGAGTAATCGCTCGTATGGAGAACCAACTTGGGAACTAGAAGATGAAATCTGGCAGAAGTTTCCACATCTATTCTTGAAATTTCTTGGTTGTTTATCCTTTCTTGTTCTTGGAATTTCGATGATGAAATTCTTTTGTAGTTGGGTATAATGTAACACCCGAGTTCAGCTATACCAATTCCAGTTTCCGTATCTACTTATCCATGGTCTATTCCTGATTTAGCGTGTTTGGGTGCGAATAGTATTTTACATGTTACTAGGCATTCGACCCGACCCGCTTACTTGAACTTGTTTGACTCTTATTATAGATTGCCTTGACTTGTTGCATGGACAGGTGCACCTCATAATTTAGTATACTGGTATTTTATCCTGTATCTCATCTTTTGCACACAGCAGTTTAAATCATGTAAAATAAATTAAAATTGCTTTTCATGGCCTGCTTGATACCCCAAATTTTGTGCTAGAGTCCTTATATCGTGTTCTCGTCCCGTTCAGTGAAACAGACGAGTTTGGACGGCTACGCGCACATGCGTACGTCCGTTTTTTGGGGGTATACATTTCTGCTACAAAATCCTTCATTTCAATTTTTGGAACTTGCTAATATTTTTCATTTGTCAAATCCAAATCCTTGGACCCGACCCGGGTGCAATTCGGAAATATTTTGCATCTTGCCAAATCCTATTTATTTAAATCTTTAAAATCTGGCTGAAACATATATTCACAGCCTATCATAGATTTTCTAAAGCCCACGATATATTTTTAATAACCACCAGAAAATCTTTTTCAATTTTTTTCCCTAGACTAATTCTTCTCCTCACCCAATCAGAATCCTTCTTTCCTTCGCCGACCCCACCTTCTTCTCTCTCTCTCTCTCTCTCTCTCTCTTATTCCCTTCCTCTCTCTTTTCCTTCTCTCTCTCTCTCTTTCTTTTCTTTCTTTCACCCGCTAGCAAACAATTCTCTCTCTCCTCCTCTTTCTCTCTCCTCTAGCTTCCTCTCTCCTCTCGCGTCTCTCTCTCACTCCTCTCGCGGTGAGAAAGGATCCCGTCACCGCTGCCTCCCCTAACGTTACCTCCCTTCTATCCCTCCTTCTTCGTCTCCCTCATTTAAACCCCGAGCACGAGAACCCTAGCCGCCTATTGCTTCCTCGACCTTTCCTCGATCTCTTCACCACCTCCATCCCATCTCCTCCTCCTCGTCGTCGTCGCCATCTTCTTCTTCTTCCTCCTTAACCCAAGCCTGCACTTCACAGGACCCCCTACGGCCAGAACCCATCATCATACTCACCTCCATCGCCGCCGATCACATCGTCATCGCCAACATCTCCTTCTCTCCTCGTCTCTATCATCTACTTCTCCCTCTCTTCTCCTCATCCTCTCTCTCTCTTCTCTCCCATCTTAGAAACCCCTGCACACCCGACCTCTTGCACCCACCGCGACGAGAACCCATCACCCTGCACACCTCGTCGCCGGCAATCCCTCAACCCCGTCGTCATCGTCTCCACCTCCTCAACTCTTCTGTCTCGCCACCCTGCACTAGCATCCCCGAGGAGCCTGCAACCCTAGAACCCGAGCACCCTACCTTGCACCCCTGCACCCTCGCCGGCAGCCCACCTCCGGCGACCCCGACAGCGCCAACACCTTGTCTCCCTGACCCCATGGCGACTTCTGTACACAAACCACGATCGCCGGAATACGGTCGTGCCATCGACGATCCCGACGACCCAGCGAGCGTACCTGACCCGTGTGCTTCCATCGTTCGTCGTTTGGGTTCATTCCGTGTACTGTGCGTGTGTCGCGACGTTTTCCGCTAACGTGAGACGTTCCGTATTCCCGTTCTCGATCCGTCTAGGCAAGTAAAACTTGCTACATGCTAATTAATATATTATATATACATTTGACGGCACTTTAAACCGTAGTTTAACTTTAGTACTATGGGTTCCCTTTTTCATGTTCGATGTCGCGTTATGTCATTTTAGTTTCCAGACTTGAAACCTACCGTTTGCTTTTACTTTATTAAACCAGATAACCACATTTATATGTTCTAATCACATTTTAACTATTGACATAGCCTATGGTATTCTTTCTATAGTTTTACTCTATCGGACAACTGTGTGCATTTTAACTTGTTTTAGCTGTGATTTCATCCATTAAACCTATTTATAAATCATTGCATCCCTAAAATTTCTTAATACTTGTTAACATGATTTTAACGGCCATAATTGTCATACTGTATTCATATAATGTTTGAAACCATCTCTGAAATACAAACGGATAACCGTACAGCTAAGTAGTTTAATCTGCGCATATTGCTTAACCTATTACATGTGCCAATTTATTGTGTTGTTGATACCCATGCTTGTTTATATATAACCATGATTGTGTTAATTGATTATGAGCACCCACATGATATCTTTTACACCCTGACATGTCTTGCTACACACATATTGCTTGACCCGATATGGTACCGTACACCACTTGACTTGACCTGATGTACCATGGCTTGACCTGTTACCTAATCTTGTGTCTAATGCCAACAAACCTGACATGTAGTCCTTACGGACCGTTCCTGTTGTCTATCCAGACAAACCTGCACCTACCTCCTCCTGTGTTGGCATTAGTTCTTGATTACTTTAATACCTGACTTGAACACTTATAACTTGGGGGTATGGGGAAATCAATGATGAAACCTGACTTGTAATTCAACAGTTCGATACCTGTTCTAATCAGTCTTACGGGCTAGGCCAGCCCCGGAGTGATGATGCTGACATCACTCATCTGTACTTGCTACCTTCTACTGCCTAGCGGCACATCTCGGATTCAGCCCGAGAATCTTGACCGTGGTCCCGGGCACGCACGGGATACTATTGAGTTACATCGATAATTCATCAAATTGATTTCAAAGACTTGAGAGTAGATAACCCAATAGAATAGTTTAGTTTACTCACTGCACACTACCCTTCACTGCCCTGATTTACATTACTGTTACACCTTCTTTTCATTCATGATTATATTTGCATTGCCTGTTACCCTGTTTGTATTTTATTACTTGATGACATGGCGCGCTGACGTCTGGGTTTTGCATAGCCCAGATTCTTCTACCTTGTTGCAGACTGATCAGGAGTATTGCCGCTGTTAGACCGAGCGGCGAAGTTCCTGTCGGTATGTAGTTTCACTTCCAGGTGTTTCATTTATTGTACCTTTTGGCTTCCGCACAATGTTATTTCTTGACTCTTTTACTCTGGCTTATGGACATGTACTAGATAGTTGGTTTACTTTCCTGTTCTTGATACCTCTACAACCGTAATGTGACTGTGGAAGGAATTTTCCTATCCACAGGTAGCATGGTTGGCTATGTCACGTGCTCATTGATTTTGTCCAAAAATATATACTTGTTAACCGTAATCAGAAACGGCGTCGTTTTGCAGCTAGCCGGTGAGTACGGGTCGATCCACAGAGATGGGTAATTTTCTTAATGTGTTTTTACGAGTTGATTCCAAATGTTGTTTGGATTGATTAAATCTAAAACCTAGATCTATCACTAAACTAAATTAATCTAAATTAAAATCTTGCTAGGGTTAGGCTTAGGGGAAGTTTGGAGATTAAAGGTTTCCTCACCGCTTTCAATGCCTTATTTTTGATCTATTAGATGTTACGGTAATTATCAATAAAGTGGATTAGAATCTTTTGGGAAGATGTTTCTTCCTCTAGATTCTTGTCCTTCCTTTATCGATACTTACCCTAACCTCCATGGAAAACACGCGCAACCAGTCCTTTACACTACAGTGTCACCATTACCTCGAGGGATAATGTGCCGTAGGGGGCGGTTGTGCGTGCATGCATGGAGTTCTAATTCTTAGTTGTGAAAGGGCATGAAAGGGGTGAGAGATCTCATCTCTCAAACCTTTCCCTAAGGCTAATCCTAACAAGCGAGGAGATTACTCGCTCATTAGGGGATTAAAAGATATTCTAATTAATAAAGAATTAAAACAAAGAATTAAAAAGAACTTACTAGTTTATTGATGGCTCCCTCCAAGCAAGAATACAGAACAGATCTGAATTTGTTTATTGAAAAGAGGCATGAGTTTTACAGATCTGTGATTACAATTTATAGGAAAACAGGAAAACTAGGGTTACAGAGTCTCACGCATGTGCAATTACAGATATGTCCACGAAAAATCCCAACACCCGCACCGACACCAACGCACCGACACCAGAAGTTTGCACCGACAAGGGCACTTGATGGCCGCGGAACCGCGGCAATGATAGGCCTTGGGCTGCGGTTCCACGGCCCTTTGGTGAGATCATCTCACCAAACTTTCTGGGTTGCTTCTTGTTGGCTTGGGCTTTTTATTTATATATATATTTTTCCATTTGGGCTTCTAGGTTGGTTCCAGATCTTCAGTGAACAATTTGCAATAGATTTTTAATCGTTCGCTTTGAGTCGATGTCTTGAATCTTGCTTTGTGAATTGTTCCTTATGTAGGCTTGATCAAGATTCTCTGTTTGTTGGTTAAAGTCCATATTTTCATCGTCTTTACATCGTTTGCACTGTTTTCTGTCCAAGAACCTGTAACCTGTAACATGTAGCAGACATGCGTCAAAAGCACCTGTTTATTTATAAAACGAATAAGAATTGGGGAATATAAACTGCAATATTATGATATGAACAAATACCCCCAAAGTTATCTTTTGCTCGTCCTCGAGCAAACTTATTATTTTTTATTCACTAAAATCCTAACCGCACTTTCGCAGGGAAACGCGATTGCACTGAGCACGTGCAACAAGCCGTTAAACCTCTAGGTGTCTCTAGTAGGAGGAGTGTTGTCTCCTGAGGGTTTTCAGCGGATTACACCCACAAAATCCTATCAACTCGGCCCATTGACTTTTGTTCTCCAATTAGGTTTTCTACCAAGGAATTCTATTATCTTTTGACTCGCAAATTATCCCCCCATATTCTTCACACTTCCTCATTATTTAACTTAAGATTATATATGTTCTATAGAATTACTTAGCTTTCGGCATCTCCTAGGTTTTCCTTCTAGGGTTCCATCTCCACTTAGGAATTTCTATCAACCCTACTAAAGATACAAGTTTTATTCTTCATTCCTTTCTCTCATCTAAACTCTAATCACATATCCCCACGTGTGTGTAAATATCACCCCTACACTTGGAAATTCAAATCAAGCAATCGTACTCTCGTCTATTGTCCAAAGCACTTATTAATTCGTGAATTTTTTTGAATTTTGCTTACACATCCTTCATGCGACTGTTAATACTTCTTGAGGTACCAACAACCGATTACAAGATGCGTTAGCACTTTAAATCGTACTTCCTAGTTTTGCAACACCCAAGGCTTTTAGCAGTGACTCCCAAACCAGTTGGTCTAAGGCACTAGGTGTGAAGCACCCTTGCTAAATATTTTTTTTCTATTTTTGCAGCCTTAAGTAATCACAAAAACCAGTGTCCATTTTTTTATTCTTTAGTCACACTTGTATTTTTTTTTATTGTACTAAGGACTTTAGACAAGAGTATTTCAAGGTCTCTTCTACTATTCCAAGTTTTAAGGTGTATGATTGTGCAAATTGTAGGGTATACATTTTCAGAATCTAGACTTAAGTTAGGAATTATTTTTCAAACTTATACTCTAATAAGAACATCAATACTCTTCCCTCATTTTGACTTAGCCCAAGAAATGAACCAAAATTTGCCTATTTCTAAATAAACTACAAGGCATATACTTTCTACCGTTAAACTTTAAGGAATGTTATTTTTAGGGTTTTTAATTTACTAAGTCTAAGATTTAGTTGTTCCTAGCCAGTTAACCTATTTGTCAAACTCAAGTCAATTAGCCAAAATTGAATACAATTATTTTTACAATTTTTTTGAAATTTTTCAAATTTTTATGATTTTACAAATAAATATGCAAATGCAAAAAATATATACAAATGAATGCGAAAGAAGAAGACGTACCGAGCATACCCCCAAACTTGAACTTGACAGTGTCCTCACTGTCATGCTAAACCAAGAGGATCAAAATACCGGCACTCCCCTGTTTATTTATTTATAAATTTTTTTATTGTTAAGAAAAACAAAAATATATACAGAAAGGCCCTCCCCCAAACTTCATTTAAACTATGTTAGACATTACTGCCAAACCTTGCATAGACCAAACGTTAACACTAACCAGTTGAAAAATTTATCAGTAAAGAGTATTAGTTGGTGGAAGAATAAGTCGTAGCTGTAGGGTTCCTAGGCACTCTAGTGAAGTCTCACAAGTGATCAAACATGCACAAATCAAATTTTACGGGTGCCTACAAACCCGACTATGGATCGTTTACTAGATATTTAGGCGAAAACATAAACTAGTTAACATTTTAACTAAGGGAACGGATATACAACCTTTGTAGATCCGGTCCACCACCTCCACGGCTCCGCAATGAAGTCCCCTCGCTGTCCAAATCATGTCTTGGGCTCTAGCGTCGGCATCATCGAAGAATGGGCGGGCTTGATCGTCGGTTCGATGCCGAAGATGATCTACGTCGAGGCATCGCTAGAACAAGCTCCAACTTCACCAAGTCGGAAAAACTTGTGAAGGAAACACCCTATACTACTTGGCAAGAGGTAGAGGATGAAGAAATAGGAAGTGGGTAAACTTTAGTTTTGGATTTCTCACTAGACTTCATGACTTGCCATTGAAGTAGCAAGCTTTCTTCAATGTTGAAGAAGATGAAGAAGAAGAAGAAGATATGATAACTTTCTTAAAAATAGAAAAGAAAATACAATACTTATCATATCTTTAACCATGGTTTAGTGTAGAGACTTAACTTAGGTTAGATGAGTGGTTAGGGTTAGGCATGAGACAAGAATGGTGACTAAGTCAATGCTTCATGAATCTTCAACTAAAAACAAAATTAGCCACCATTCATTTCTCATTTTCTTTTTCTTTTGAAATAAATAAAATAAAAAGATAAATGAATAAGATGAAACCCTAATCACTAACTAACCATGGTTTAATACTTTACACAAAACCAAACAAGAATGTATCATCAAACATGATACAATCATGTGCACAAAGAAATATATCACATATACAACTTGCACAATTCAAGTGAGAAAATCCTTTTAAAGTGAACCAATACTAGTTAATGCAAAGTAATATATCAAATATATAATTATACATTAAATCATTAAATCAACACTTGATTCAATGATCCGGTCATGTCGCATATAACCGGCCAGTATCCTATGTATCGGCTTATCGAATCAATCCTTGATTCGATAACTAGGTTATATCGCATATAACCAATCGATACATAGATCGCGAGAATGGAATACGGTATCACATACACGCATTATTCTCGGTCCCGCACATATCTCATATGCGCTCCTATTTCGTTTCGCTTGAGCCAGGAAACCTCTGTGTAGGACTCTAACGACTCGTCAATACGCCGGCAGCAGATGATGATCATATCAAACACCCACAAGCCGCAAGCGGTCTGCTAAACGTAACGGCCACCCGGGTATTGAGCGATCATAAGATCGACGAGCAAGCCCGCTCACACTCCTGCGAATCCAACCAGTAACACTTACCGTACGGTCCGGTATGTTCGTCTGATATGTCGCATATCTCGCCTAGGGGTGGTAAACGTCAGACCCCAATAGCTCGATAAGTCATGCCGACGTAGGGTCCATAACATTCGTGAAACTACTGATAACTCTTACCAGTATATCACTGCAACCCTGGCCAGGGATTTCCTGTTATGGCCAGTCGAGCATGGCACAACATCAACCCCCAATACCGGGAGAGACGAATCCCCTCCTATCGCTCATTGCCTCCATGTGAATCGGGACTGTACCCAAAAACCACCTGTTTGCACAACTCAGTAGAGCCATGGTAGGGTGGAAATCAAAGCACAGTGGGAGACACACAAGACTCTATGACGATCTCGGGTCAACAGACTAAGCTGTACCAGTGTCACCAGAGAACTGCCATCTGACGTGAGGTATAATACCATCTGGGAGTTCTCGGCGAGTCCGTTCAGTGTACCCAGTCTCCACTGAGCACCCGCATACCATCTTCGATGTCAAACACCAATGGATATGGGATCATCCATCGCCCATCGCATGGGTCGAGAAGATATGCGCTAGTCTACTCTGGAATATCGATGCCCCGTCTCGATATTCCTACGACTAGGAACATTTCAAGGATGTACTCATGGACTACCCAGGCCCCACTAGTATGATCTGCATCATAGTCCTGGAAGTCGAGTACACATCCTATGGGCTTTATCAACATGTAATCAGAGAGACAGAAAGTATACATGTTAAGATAAAGTGCAACCAGATAGCGTACTATCATGTCGAGCAAGAAAGTCCTACCTATATATGTCCCAGCATCCACTACAATGTACATCCAATGTACAGTAATGGCCTCTAGGGCATACATATAACTAACAATCTCCCACTTGCACTAGGGCCATCTGTAGCAGTGGTTGCAGTATCACATACTCAACCATCCCCTAAATTGTCTCTCTTTGGGAAAAAGGCCTTCGTGAGTGGATCCGCCGTGTTGTCTTCTGAGTCTTCTCTCCTAACCTCGATCACCCTGGAGATCAACTATCTCCATGATCAGGTGATGCTGCCTCAGAATTTGTCTGGGTCACTGATGGGACCAGGGTTCCAGGGCCAAAGCCATACCTCCATTGTCATACAATGGCAGGAACCTGGTTCATCTTATGAACCAATATACACCCAAACTTCCTCTTTGGTAGTATCTTCAATAGCGATGTTACCAGCCTTTATCGTCTAGTTTGCCACGGTATCTAGCTTGGAACCTTTCCAACATACCGTCCCTTTACTGAGCGTAAAGACAGTGCCTGTGACTAACATTCAGTCGTCTTTATCACCCTGGAACACTTCCAGTGATTCTGCCCAGGATCTATTGATACCATCTCACTACAACTAGTGAGAATTCTAACATCCAATTAGATCTATCTCATAGATCCAAAACCCAGGATTTAAGAGGTATCACTTTGATCCTATTTGGAGAATCCTTGTGATAATAGGAGATTGATCGATCGTAGTATAGGAAACTCTTTTCCTATCAAGAGTATGTTGTCTACGTACAATACGAAGATGACCACCTTACTCTCTACTACCCTTTTGTATATACAAGGTTCGTCTATCATTTTGATGAAGTCAAACACTTTGACTATCACATCAAAACAGACGTTCCAACTCCGCGATGCCTGCTTCATTATGTAAAGCAACTTGCACACGTTTCCGCTGCTCCCACTGTTTACGAAGACCTCTGGCTGTGTTCTTATAGACATTCTCTTCTAAATCAGTATTTAGAAAAGCAGTCATGGCACCCAACCGCCAGATATCGTAGTCATGGTATGTAGCCGTGGTAAGTAGGATCTGGACAGACTTAAGCATAGCTACTGGAAAGAGGTTTCATCATTATCCACGCCTGGTCGATGACGAAAACCTTTAACAAGTCTAGCTTTGAAAGTCTCAACTTTTCCACCTAAACCAAGTAATCTTCTCAAGATATACTTGCTCCTGATGGGGATTTAACCCTTCAGATATAGCAGCTAAAGTCCATACTTTGCTGGTGTATATGGATTCCATCTCAGATCGCTAAGCATCCAGCCATTCTTACAGAGTCCCTACTCTCGATGGCCTGCTCGAAAATAGTTGGGTCATCATCTCATGATGCAATCCTTGCTCCCACTGTCATCGAGAAACCGAGGTATCTCTCAGGCGGATGAGGAACCCTACTAGATTGGCGGAGAGGCTGAGGTTCGTCGGGGACTATAGAATCCTTTGGTTCTGTCAAATCATCAACTGCAGTTTTGTATAGCTGGAACCTTTCCAGTTCTACAGAACTGATCCTGCCTTGATCTTGTCCGGATTTTGCTTTAAACATAGGCCGGACAACCCCAAATCTTAACTCGCTTAAGAGATGGGTTCTTCCCATACCATATCTCATGTGGAGTGGTAGGCAGTGATTTGATTGGAACCCTATTCAATAGGTATGCAGCTTCTCAAGTGCATAACTCCCAAAAGGAAAAAGGTAACTCAGTAATACTCATCATAGAGCACACCATATCTAATATTGTGCAATTGCTCCGCCCTGATACACCGTTGTGCTGTGGTGTATTCAGAGGAGTAACACTGAGAGAGAATCTCATTCTCCTTTAGAATAGTCCAGGAATTCTATGCACAAGTATTCTCCTCCCTGATCTTATCATAGGACATAATACTTATACCCGATTATTGGTTCTCTACTTCTAACTTATATTCTGTGAATACCTCAAAAGGTTCGGACTTATGTTTCAACAGGAACATATGACTGAATCTTGAGAGATTATCAGAGAATATAATGAAGTACGAAGAACCAGTCCTGGCATGTGTAGATAGGAGACTTTACATACATCATCATGTATCAGTCCCAAGAGTTTACTAACTCTTTCTCCGTTTACAGTAAACGGAGCTATGGTCATCTAATCTTTGTAACATGACTGGCAAGTTTCACAAGATGTAAATTCAAACTGATTTAAATTTACATCTAAATGTAACTTCAGCCAGTCAGGTCGCATTGATATGACCTAGTCTACAATGCCTCAAGAAGAATTCGTTCATTTCTGAACTCTTCTTCTTGTGTGTGTTCAGTATACAAGGAACTGTAGTTTGATTTAGAACGTCAATGCTTTTAGATAACGTGCCTGAACCGATCAACTTTTGATATAGGAAATGTTCAAAACATTATCCATCTATACAAAATTATATCATTTCTTTACTAATAAAGAAACTGATATGATTTTGTATATCAGGTTCGGTATCTAATAGCATTTGATCAGAATCAATGTATTCGTAATACAGGGTGACAGTGACCAACAGACTTGGCTGCAACACTTGCCCCGTTTTCTGTCTCATGAAACTTATCACCCGTTCTCAGTTTTTCTACCTTTTTGTAGCCCTATGTAACAGATTACATATCTGGGATCCTGATCCGGTATCATATACCCAGGATGCAGAGGATACTGAGAAACAGTTCTTTGTAATGAACACACCCGAAGAAGATGCATCATATGCACTGTCTTCGTTTGGGCGGCATAGGAATTTTGGTATTCCCCTATTTCCTGCTCTGTCTTATAACAATTATAAGTTGGAGCGGGACCAACGTTCCCCAGCTCAGTATAACAAGCGGGTTCGGTCAATACATCCGTATTATTATCTTGATTAAGACGTGATATGGTCGCTACCAGGAGAGAGAGAGAAGAAAACACTCTGCGTGCGCTCTTGCAAGATCAGATTGGTTATATATTTTATCAAATCAGGATGGCTCCCACTGTTTTTATCAAATCTTCCTTCAAACCTTAAAAGGAAAGACTAGCCGGGATTAATTACACTCTACAAGTTCGCCAATCTTTCAGCCAGGCCAGTGTCGGTACTTTGAGGGAGGTTCCCCGTGCTTTCGCACGGACCTAATTACAGTAAACCTCGTTTTCCCAGAGGCGTAACCCCGTTGACACCTTTCTAGACACCTACTTGATCGGCTAATTGTAAAGTGCAAAACTCTCCCAGGAGTAACAATTACTCCCAGTGGGTATCGGGATCCAACTATCACATAGAAGGTATGCAATCTCATTGCAAATTTCAACACTTGAAACTCCCGATAAAGGTTTTTACCCCTAGCACCTATGACCTTAACTATGGTCAACAAATCATAAGTACTAGTCAAGTTCTACCCGTCATTTCGTGATTAATCAGACCCATCCACATGACCCTTAACTAAGGTCAACAAAGTCACGCGACTGTCCTAACTAATCGCATCATATGCGGTGCAGGAAGACATCACTTAGCTACCGTACACTGTGCCTTGACTATGGTCAACAAACACAGCACGAATACTAAGTACTCTACTTCCTAAAATGACGGAGGGTTGCGGCTGGTTTTTGTGAAAACCTTTAACGCTTTGAACTTGATCTCGTTGCGGAATCAAATGGTTTTTAAATGGAATGTTTTTGAGGCTTTTCTAGTTTTGCTAAAGGGGTCACTCCCGGTGAAGGGATCGTCGGCCCTTTCCTCGTCGAATGAGGTGCGGGATATATTATATATATCACTGTGCAAAGCGGAAACTATAGAAGCGATCAAAGACAAACCGAGTGCGTAGCATCTGCCAGTTATTGCTAAAGGAGTCACTCCCGGTGAAGGGATCTCGGTCCTTTCCTCATCGAATAAGGTGCAGGATGTTCTATAATGAACACCGCGATGCAAAGCAAGAACTGTAGCTACCTGTTTTTATTTTGAAATTCGATTCCACAACATCAATTAGGTTTATTTTCTTTCATTAATCTCATTAATGAATATCCCATCATTTAAATCCACCTAACCATCACAGATAAATATAACGTACGCTTATGCCATCCGCATTCGCCTCGATGTCCCGTCTGCACCGTTAGGTTAGGTAACTAACGGCAGAGCGGGGCAGGGCTAGCGCGGGTGTAAAACATAAGCAACGTCTATATAAGACATCATATATACTATAATATCTGTCACAGAGCACAGAACATCGCATGATCACAGATAAAACACAGCAGAAGAAACATATGAAATATTGGATATACTAGGACGTCCATGTTTTCAATACGAGCCAGTATAAAACACGGATTCCACGGTCGTGATGAATAGCCAATCCCACACCCCAAGACCCCTACGAGAGCGGCAAGCAACCCTACCAATTCTAGGGTTAGGAGACCCGGACTCGACTCCTCGAGTTGGTCTCCCACTGGACCCCAGAACCCGGTTACTTGTGCTCCCCTCCTTGGGTCTATCCTAGTGCAGAAAAGTAAATAATATACAACAACGGTGACAACTTCCGCAACCTGGAAGCGCCCCAATAAAAGAATATTACATACAAGTTTTTACATGAATGAAAATGAAAAACACTCATCTCACATAAAAACCCCCGGCTATTCAAACAGGACGATCCAATATAACATATCCAGCAACACATAACATCACATGTCATCAACGTAAGTAAATATGTCCATCCCAATTGTCGTTGACATATAGCAACGAAACCGGCGATATCACATATTACACTTACGGTCACAGAAAAGAAAGTGTAAAACTACAACAGTTGGAATCCGCAACCACCTCAGACATCGCATGCCTGACCAAATGAATTACTTAGACATCGCATGCCTAACAATTATAAACCCCGCATTTTAGTCTCATTATCGAAAACTCTTTTCAATATCAAGTCGGGCAATTCAACAGGATTCCCGACATTCTGATCGAATGCTCGTCGCAAACTTCAGTAGACGGCCGCACCCCCGTTACCGTCAACGAAGTGCACCAAGGCGGAACACCGCTACCGCGAGCACCCGAACGGATGCTTTCGGCGACGGGGTTCTCCTACAGTCACTTGGTCGGGGCTATGGAGTGAGGCTGTCTATTAAGTTTACCCGGCGAGTATCCGCGTACGCTACGTGATTGCGACGGACTTTTGATCACATCAAAATTCCGTGGCAGCCGATCAAGTGAGACTAAACTGCTATGTTTATAACATTCATTCAGTTATCTCATAACTTCTTGTGAATTCCAATTATTGTATCCCATTCCGGATAAATAGAAAATGTTAAACTTTCCGATCGAACAATCGAACACCCAAGTTTTCCCGATACAGATCAACACATGAAACTAGTCTAACAACATTCAGTTCGTACCTCAGTACCAACGGTCCAGCCGTAGAAGGGTCAAGCCAACGCCTCACATGTGGCACGCCGTACTGCCCCAAACCCGAAGGTTCAAAGGGCAGTTCAAGACGGTCACATAATCGAGTTAAGGTTTGTTGTCTTCTAGAGGGTCCATCGAGTTACTTGCACTACTTAGAACGTCGTTAAACTACGGAAAAATCCAACACTTGGAAATTTCCCGACAGGGGAAAAATTGGGTATTTATATCCGGTCGAACTTTTTAACATATTCTAAAATTTATCCGGAAAGCTACACAGACAAAATTCGATACTCCGATCGAAACACCGAATCCCCAAAACAACTCCAGAAAATTCAACTCTTGAATAAATTTTAAATATTCCCAGAAAATCCAGAATAATTTAATAGGAATTACTGTGCAACAAGTGGAAGGTGACGTCATCACATAGCCGCGGAACCGCCGCATAAGCTGGGCTTCTGCCGCGGTTCCGCGCTCTGTTGGATGAATTATTCTCCTGAGTTTGCACAGTAATTCTTATAATTATTTATTGAATTTTTTAGGCATTTTTAATACACAAAAATCCGCATTTCCGGAAAAAGTACAGAGAGCATATTTTGGGTTTCGGTTTTGGGTCGTTCGGACTTCAAATTCCGTCTGGACTTCGCCTAAGGCTCTAGCTAGGCTCTGATACCACTGTAGGGTTCCTAGGCACTCTAGTGAAGTCTCACAAGTGATCAAACATGCACAAATCAAATTTTACGGGTGCCTACAAACCCGACTATGGATCGTTTACTAGATATTTAGGCGAAAACATAAACTAGTTAACATTTTAACTAAGGGAACGGATATACAACCTTTGTAGATCCGGTCCACCACCTCCACGGCTCCGCAATGAAGTCCCCTCGCTGTCCAAATCATGTCTTGGGCTCTAGCGTCGGCATCATCGAAGAATGGGCGGGCTTGATCGTCGGTTCGATGCCGAAGATGATCTACGTCGAGGCATCGCTAGAACAAGCTCCAACTTCACCAAGTCGGAAAAACTTGTGAAGGAAACACCCTATACTACTTGGCAAGAGGTAGAGGATGAAGAAATAGGAAGTGGGTAAACTTTAGTTTTGGATTTCTCACTAGACTTCATGACTTGCCATTGAAGTAGCAAGCTTTCTTCAATGTTGAAGAAGATGAAGAAGAAGAAGAAGATATGATAACTTTCTTAAAAATAGAAAAGAAAATACAATACTTATCATATCTTTAACCATGGTTTAGTGTAGAGACTTAACTTAGGTTAGATGAGTGGTTAGGGTTAGGCATGAGACAAGAATGGTGACTAAGTCAATGCTTCATGAATCTTCAACTAAAAACAAAATTAGCCACCATTCATTTCTCATTTTCTTTTTCTTTTGAAATAAATAAAATAAAAAGATAAATGAATAAGATGAAACCCTAATCACTAACTAACCATGGTTTAATACTTTACACAAAACCAAACAAGAATGTATCATCAAACATGATACAATCATGTGCACAAAGAAATATATCACATATACAACTTGCACAATTCAAGTGAGAAAATCCTTTTAAAGTGAACCAATACTAGTTAATGCAAAGTAATATATCAAATATATAATTATACATTAAATCATTAAATCAACACTTGATTCAATGATCCGGTCATGTCGCATATAACCGGCCAGTATCCTATGTATCGGCTTATCGAATCAATCCTTGATTCGATAACTAGGTTATATCGCATATAACCAATCGATACATAGATCGCGAGAATGGAATACGGTATCACATACACGCATTATTCTCGGTCCCGCACATATCTCATATGCGCTCCTATTTCGTTTCGCTTGAGCCAGGAAACCTCTGTGTAGGACTCTAAAGACTCGTCAATACGCCGGCAGCAGATGATGATCATATCAAACACCCACAAGCCGCAAGCGGTCTGCTAAACGTAACGGCCACCCGGGTATTGAGCGATCAGAAGATTGACGAGCAAGCCTGCTCACACTCCTGCGAATCCAACCAGTAACACTTACCGTACGGTCCGGTCTGTTCGTCTGATATGTCGCATATCTCGCCTAGGGGTGGTAAACGTCAGACCCCAATAGCTCGATAAGTCATGCCGACGTAGGGTCCATAACATTCATGAAACTACTGATAACTCTTACCAGTATATCACTGCAACCCTGGCCAGGGATTTCCTGTTATGGCCAGTCGAGCATAGCACAACATCAACCCCCAATACCGGGAGAGACGAATCCCCTCCTATCGCTCATTGCCTCCATGTGAATCGGGACTGTACCCAAAAACCACCTGTTTGCACAACTCAGTAGAGCCGTGGTAGGGTGGAAATGAAAGCACAGTGGGAGACACACAAGACTCTATGACGATCTCGGGTCAACAGACTAAGCTGTACCAGTGTCACCAGAGAACTGCCATCTGACGTGAGGTATAATACCATCTGGGAGTTCTCGGCGAGTCCGTTCAGTGTACCCAGTCTCCACTGAGCACCCGCATACCATCTTCGATGTCAAACACCAATGAATATGGGATCATCCATCACCCATCGCATGGGTCGAGAAGATATGCGCTAGTCTACTCTGGAATATCGATGCCCCGTCTCGATATTCCCACGACTAGGAACATTTCAAGGATGTACTCATGGACTACCCAGGCCCCACTAGTATGATCTGCATCATAGTCCTGGAAGTCGAGTACACATCCTATGGGCTTTATCAACATGTAATCAGAGAGACAGAAAGTATACATGTTAAGATAAAGTGCAACCAGATAGCGTACTATCATGTCGAGCAAGAAAGTCCTACCTATATATGTCCCAGCATCCACTACAATGTACATCCAATGTACAGTAATGACCTCTAGGGCATACATATAACTAATAGTAGCGATCCATAAAGAATTGGGGAAGATAGAAGTGGTGGTATGGAAGGTATGGAGGTGAATAGACAGGAGGTGGTGATGAATCAAAACGAGAATGCGAATGATCAGCAATCAGTGGAATGTTGGCATTCTCATAGCTTCTTAAAAGAAATGGGGGTGGTTCAACTTCTAAAGGAGGAGGTTGACTGACCATAATACCCCCAAAATGTTCCTGTAGGTTCTCTATTGACTTGGCTTCATCCATCAATTGCATATGATATTCAATTATAATGGAACTGATTTCCTCGATGTCCGCCATAGTCCAACCGAAAACTTGCCGCCTATCTTGTAAGACTTTTAAAATAGCGTTCTCTTGCTCGAAGGCTAGAGAGGCTGATATTATAATGGGAAAATTCTCATTCTCACCTATGTAAGCATATTTAAGGTAAGGCGGTAAGGACATGAGTTTGAGTTTCGGAGGCGAAAGAATCATTGCGGAATCTACCTCGAACTCAAAGGACTCCAACACAGATTCGAAATTACTGCAAACAACCGATTTGGATGGTTCAACTAACTCATCCATAAATTCAAAAGACTCATATTCGGGCTGTGAGTCGTCATCATTCGAAAAAGTGAAACATTCATAATCCATATCGGTTGTGTCAACGGTGGTAGGCTCAAGGAGGGACGCACTAGTGGCGTCAAAACTGTTTTCATCAAACAAGAATCTTTCAAGCTCGCAGTCCTCCTGCGTGATTTCGTGAACAGAGCAAACTTCTCGTGTACTAGTTTTAGGTACGGGGGGCAGACTTTCCATCTTATAAATATTGAACTCACTAGACATCTTCCCAAAGGATAGAGTTATGGAGCCATTGCGACAGTTTATTACAGCATTGGAAGTGGCCAAAAATGGTCGACCGAGGATCACCGGAATTTGGTTCCGTGGGTTAGCAACAGGTTGTGTATCCATAACAATAAAATCAACAGGGAATATGAACTCCCCAACTTTGATCAACACATCCTCTAGCTCACCCCTTGGATGGGTGATTGATCGATCAGCCATTTGGAGAGTACAACGAGTGGGTTTCAACTCTCCAACCCCTAATTGTTCGTACACGGAGTAGGGAAGCAGGTTAACACTAGACCCAAGATCTAAAAGTGCTCGATTAATTTTCTTATCCCCAATCGTGATTGAAATCGTAGGACAGCCGGGGTCCTTTCATTTTTGGGGTAAGGTTTGAGGGTGGTTAATAGCATTACTCACTGCACTAGCCACTAGCACTTTCTTGGGTACTTGAGATGCCTTTCTCTTCGATGTGCATAAGCCCTTTAAGATTTTCGCGTATGAAGGGACTTGTTGGATTGCATCCAAGAGAGGTATATTTATGCTAACCTGCTTAAATAACTCCACAATCTTCTCCACTTGTGCAGTTGGTTTATTGGGACTCAACCTGTTTGGAAATGGAGCATTTTGAAAATTCGTTGAGTCAAATGTCTGTGGAGTAGAATGTGGAGTAGGAACAGCACCCCGTGTAGATGTGTTCGTGTTGTGAGAAATGGGTCCGTTCGAGTTAGAAGAAGTAGAGCCGTGTGAAGGATAGAGAATAGGCTCTAAAGAAAAAGGTGAAGAAGAAGGTGAAGAAAATAAAGAAGGGGAAGATGACGAGAGAAGAAGAAGAAGAAGAACCACCGGCGGGGATGTCATCACTAATACCCACATTATTCTGCAACACTCTTCCGGATCTCAACGTGGTCACCGCATTTACATTGTGATTGTGATATGCGTTTTGTGTGTGACCGGGATTTGGTAATGGTTGAGATAGAAGATTTCCCTTTTCTCTCTCGCTCAACACAGCAGTTAATTGTGCAATTTGTGCCTCAATAGATTTGATACTTTGATCGTGTGAGGCATTGTTATGCATCAAAGACTGAACATAATTTTCAAATCTTGCTGCGGATTCTGTAGATTGCTTGAGAAATGCATCTACACTTTTTTCTAGCGAGATAACCTTATCATCATTTGGTTGAACCAAATTGTTCGTTTGATTTGTATAAGGTTGTTGTTGGAAAGGTTGCTGGTTTTGAGTTTGTGAAGGTGCTTGTTGTTGTTGTGGAGGAGGAGGTCTTTGAAAATTGTTATTTCCTTGGAATTGTTGATTTTGGTTCCAAGCAAAATTTGGGTGACTTCTCCACCCCGGATTGTATATCGAAGAGTACGGATCGTTTCTTTGTCGTTGCTGAAATGCAGCATTGACTTGATCCTGTCCTTGAGTAGATGCATTATAAGGACATTCTTCGGTTAGATGTGATGGATCCGAACAACAAGCACAAACAGTTCGTGTGGGTAAAGCAGGGGCAGGAGAAGACGATGAGATTTTGGTCTCAATGGCTTCTAGCTTTTTCATAAGTGCGGCCATCTCGGCCTTCATAGCAATCGACATATCTACTTGATGTATGCCTGCCCTAGATTGACCAATAGAAGAAGAGGATGTGGTCTTGGTACTCTCCCACTGAATTGTTTGCTCACTAAGATTCTCAAGAAACTGCCACGCTTCGTCGCTAGACTTGGAGAGAAAATGACCTTGACATATGGTTTCTAGCAACTGCTTTGTTGCCGAGTTCAATCCCTCGTATAATGTTTGGCAAAGTTGCCAACTTTCGATCCCATGATGAGGGCATTGAACAAGTAGGTCTTTAAATCTCTCGAAGCACTTCCAAAATGGTTCGGAAGGAAGCTGTGAAAATTGTATAATCTCGTTACGGATTCTAGCAGTTTTGTGATGAGGATAGAACTTTTTCAGAAAAGCTTTCACAAACTCGTCCCAATTTCTATTGGAATGTGATGCGGTGCTGTATAGCCACTTCTCGGCTAGGTCACATAAGGTGAAAGGAATGACCCTTAGCCTTATAGCGTCATCACTTAATTGGGTCGTTTTCATCATAGCGCACACATTTTGGAATTTATTAATAAAGATATATGCATCTTCAAATTCCAAACCATGAAATTTTGGCAGCATATTGATGAAATGTGGTTTTATTTCAAAATTGTCCCCATTTGCCGGTGGGGGTGAAAAACAGGTAGGTAAAGAAGTGCGGACGGGGTAGAAGAGATCCTGGAGCGCAACTCGTGCGGGCGCTACAACAGGCGGGTGATTCGGGTTATTCGCACCTAACGGAGGTGGAATCATTCCCGTCGGTAAGGTATCGTTGGGGTCGTGTCCCGACATACCTTCGGAAGAAGAATTTGAAGGTGGTGGTAAGGAAATGGAGGGAATTTCGACTTCGGTATCGAAAGGTTCGTCGGTCGGTACCAACGAAACACGGACTAATCGGGCGTTAGTATCCCTAGTCCAAAGTGACATACACTAAAGGGGTAGTGTAGTTAGAAAAAAAAGAAAAAAAACAGAATGTGGAGGTAAGATAACGTCAATGAGAAGAAGTGGTGGAAACGAGGTGCAAGATTTCTTTAGCGACAAGTTGCAAGTTTTGAAAAGATTTTTTTTTCTTTCTATTTATGTGAGAATGCTTGCAAAGAGATTTTGAAAAGGGACTTGTGACACAAATGTATCAACCACACATGCACAATCAGGCCTAGATCTAGGGTCACCTAGGTCTGTTAGACAGCTCATAACTAGGGCTAGAAATAGGACCTCAAACCGCCTCTTCACCGACAATTGCGGCCAGGTAAGTGCCAGGTAAGTGGAAAGGAACCACAACAGTGGGCCTAATTAATAACCACTAGCCTAGACACACTTGCCTAGACACCGCAAGGTCAGGTTAGGATAAACGGCCGATGCCTATACTAGTCCTTTTCCTATTGAGCTCGAAGTCCTTAGGGCTGAGTCTAGTATTTTTAATTAATTGTGGTCAATGCAAATGCTTTAAGTGTTTTCTGGGGTCCTGGGAAGGGTGATGAAATCCCCACCCAATCTGAGTTTGGTCAATTAGCCCCTTAAAGTCCGATTAAATTATGCAAAACTGTAAATTCACTTGCAATCAATTTTTTAGCGCGGCGCAAAGAAACCTGCAGAAAATCTGTTATTTAGAAGGGGGAGAAAGATTTTTTAGCGCAAAGAATTCCTGCAGAAAGTTTTTACAGAGAGATATATGGAGGTTGACAGAGGGGAGAAGGAGAAAACAAACCATGCAAATTTGGTGCGCTGAAGAGGCTAAGTGGCCGCGGTTCCGCGGTCTGGGACCCCCTTTCGCCGCGGAAGCGCGTTGGAATGGAGCGATCAGAGCTCCAATAAATTTCTACCTCTCTGTTGTTATATTTCTCCTCTGTTCTGATATGATTTTTCCTGGTTTGCCCTCTGTAAAATTCCAGATCCACGATTCTTCACTGTTCCTGCAAGATTCAAACGACAAAACCCTTCAAACAGATAAAAGTTGATAAAATGTTTTTATATTTTTTTTATTTTCAGATTTTCATGATTTTTAAAACTTATATCAACCCGAAATTACACAGAAAGAAATTTTACGCCATCCCCGGCAACGTCGCCATTTGATTTTCTCCAAAAATATATACTTGTTAACCGTAATCAGAAACGGCGTCGCTTTGCAGCTAGCCGGTGAGTACGGGTCGATCCACAGAGATGGGTAATTTTCTTAATGTGTTTTTACGAGTTGATTCCAAATGTTGTTTGGATTGATTAAATCTAAAACCTAGATCTATCACTATACTAAATTAATCTAAATTAAAATCTTGCTAGGGTTAGGCTTAGGGGAAGTTTGGAGATTAAAGGTTTCCTCACCGCTTTCAATGCCTTATTTTTGATCTATTAGATGTTACGGTAATTATCAATAAAGTGGATTAGAATCTTTTGGGAAGATGTTTCTTCCTCTAGATTCTTGTCCTTCCTTTATCGATACTTACCCTAACCTCCATGGAAAACACGCGCAACCGGTCCTTTACACTACGGTGTCACCATTACCTCGAGGGATAAGGTGCCGTAGGGGGCGGTTGTGCGTGCATGCATGGAGTTCTAATTCTTAGTTGTGAAAGGGCATGAAAGGGGTGAGAGACCTCATCTCTCAAACCTTTCCCTAAGGCTAACCCTAACAAGCGAGGAGATTACTCGCTCATTAGGGGATTAAAAGACATTCTAATTAATAAAGAATTAAAACAAAGAATTAAAAAGAACTTACTAGTTTATTGATGGCTCCCTCCAAGCAAGAATACAGAACAGATCTGAATTTATTTATTGAAAAGAGGCATGAGTTTTACAGATCTGTGATTACAATTTATAGGAAAACAGGAAAACTAGGGTTACAGAGTCTCGCGCATGTGCAATTACAGATATGCCCACGAAAAATCCCAACACCCGCACCGACGCACCGACACCAGAAGTTTGCACCGAAAGGGCACTTGATGGCCGCGGAACCGCGGCAATGATAAGCCTTGGGCCGCGGTTCCGCGGCCCTTTGGTGAGATCATCTTACCAAACTTTCTGGGTTGCTTCTTGTTGGCTTGGGCTTCTTATTTATATATATATTTTTCCATTTGGGCTTCTTGGTTAGTTCCAGATCTTCAGTGAACAATTTCCAATGGATTTTTAATCGTTCGCTTTGAGTCGATGTCTTGAATCTTGCTTTGTGAATTGTTCCTTATGTAGGCTTGATCAAGATTCTCTGTTTGTTGGTTAAAGTCCACATTTTCATCGTCTTTACATCGTTTGCACTGTTTTCTGTCCAAGAACCTGTAACCTGTAACATGTAGCAGACATGCGTCAAAAGCACCTGTTTATTTATAAAACGAATAAGAATTGGGGAATATAAACTGCAATATTATGATATAAACACCCATCTTAGCGTACTCTGGGAAGCGGGGCGTGACAACATCCTAACATCTTGATGTCAGCTGCTGTCCCTGTAGGTAAGAGCTTAATAACTGGTCCTGTATCAAGTCTCTGCCGCCACCACGGCCTGGAAAAAATCCACCGCGACCTCTGCTTGCCATACCTCAACCAAACTGCTTGGAAACTGGTACACCAGTACGAACCCGCTTCAGTCCCGGAATAGTCATAGTCTTGGTAATACGCTCCTCCATTAGCTAGCTGCGTCCATCGCCGCTGCATAAGTATCAAAGCGTTGGGCGACAATAGAGAGGAAAAAATGTGTTTTAAGACCTCGCACAAATCTCTTGATGCGCTTCTCCTCGGTGTCCACCAAATAAGGAGCATATCTGAATAGCTGGGTGAACTGGATATCATACCCGACCACTGTCATATTGGGAGTTTTGTGCAAGGAATCAAAACTGCGAGCTCGAGTATCCTTGACGCTCTGCAGAAGGAAATGAGTAAGAAAAAACCGTCGTGATCTCATCCCATGTCATAGGAGGAAGATCTGCGGCTCGGCCTCTCTCGATGGACTTACACCAAGTATGGGCAATACCCTTTAGACGGAAACTAGTAAGCTCAACTGATCTCGCATCAGAACACCTTAAGGAATGGCAAATCCTGGACATGCTATCGAGGAACGACTGTGGATCCTCTGCTGCGTCGGTGCCAATGAAAACCTGAGGCTTCAGCCTTATAAGCTCTGGTAGTGATACCTCGATAGTCCCGGTAACGGCAGGTACAACTGTCTGAGCAGTAGATAGTACCACGGTCCCCGTAGTAGGCGGAATAACATCTGGCCTCTGTGCTCAACCAGCCTCAACCAAAAATCCAACCATCTGGTGCAAATCCTGGATACTCGCCTCCAGCCTAGCAATCCGGCCTGGAGAAGGAGGAATAATCTGCTCCTGAGGGGTAGGCGTACCGCTCTGGTCGATCCTCGTCTCGGACGAGCCCGTCCTGATCTCGTCTCTGGGCCCTTGTAGTCTTTGGCAGCATGGTGGCTGGAACAAGAAATAGGATTTGGTAAGAACATAGCAACCAGAAACAAAGGATGCATGTAATCAAGAAAGGAATCACAAGACATATATCGTAAGGTCACATAGGCGGAGTATCGTATCGTGAATATGCCGCGGAACATACACACGTTATGTTACTCCGCTCAAGTTACCCACTCCATCATACCAAAGGTCATCTTACACTCCGAAAGGTAAAACCTAATGCTTTGGTACCAAATTTGTCACGACCCAAATGAGGAATATGACCGGCACTTAAATCACGCGACGTCTAAAGGCATAACGTAATTCAAGTAAGACGGAACACAGAATCTAAACCGTGAATAAAGGTAGAGTGGTAAAATCTTTGTTTAAAAAGTTAATTTTAAAAATAGAGAATTATATCAAAACCTTTTTGAAAACCGAATTGTTGTTAAAATATTTCGGCAGTATCTCCTTTGTAAAATCTGATCCAAACCGATACATAGCAAAATATACATATAAACATCCTTACTTGGAAGAAATCTCAACGCCTTTTGGCGGAACACAATCACATAGAAAAAATGTACGATGCCATAGGCGAAGGATAAGCAAATAAGAGAAGAAAACAATAACCACAACACAAAAGAAACAAAGAAAAAGTCGGCTCACACGAGCACGACACCCAGAGTCAAATATAATATAATCTCTCAATCTCATCTATAAGTCAATATATACATATGGTAGATGGAGTATACTAGACACTATGAAAAATAGTATAAGGTAGAAGACAAAAGAATACTCGCAACCCACCTACAAAATATCACGCCCAAAAGTAGTGGTAGTAGTGGTGGTGGTATGCCCTGCCGCGACTACACTGACGGATCGGCCCTGCAAGACACTATGGCACAATGGGGGTGAGTTGCCGGCTCGTGAGTAGTAAATAACATTATAAGTGGTAATCGCAAGTATGAACGTAGCAGCGACAAATCCTAAGTATGAGATTATGATGATATATAATAGTATTGATGCAGCATGAATAAATGAGCAAAGTATAATATCAGAGGTGTAATAACTATATGAAATTGAACATGTCATAATAAGTTTAATGTGGTTAAAACAGAGGTACTATCAATAAATTATCATAAAACCGGTGTCAAGCATCGACACTCGAAATCCAATATCTCATGTGCCGTCACTCTGATCAACCCTCATATCTATCTGACAATATAACTCCGGTCGGTATCCTCCGGATATCCGCCCAGTTTCCATACAATCACCAGTAGGTAGTGTTCCTCTACCAGGCTCAACGCCTTTCTATACGATCTTATTTTCCCAGGGTACCGTACCGGATCCACCATATACCCGCAGACGGTGCCTCCTTACTCCTCGAATCTGGCATACTAATAACTCATAACCGAGAAAACTCATGGTGGACACCAAATATCATATCAAAAGAAAACCACATTTTAAAAATAAATTCAAGTTTTGAAATGTGTTTGCGATTTCTCAAAATATCATGAAAACAGAAATCTCACGAAATAACATCATATGAGAATATGGTGATAATGACAATGTACATGATATTAGCATGATACATGCCATTATGAAATGAACTAAAATCTAACTACAAATAAAGATGTAGTACAATGCAAGATATTGTGGCAGGTTATATAGTATACGTGGCATGGCAATTACCAATAGTGTATGTGTACATATGAGTTAGTGCACATGCGACCTGAACCATTGGTAATAGTGCAAGTGTCCTAACGAGGATGTATCAATGTGTATTAAGTAATAGGATGTGTATCATAATGCTTATGCAATATATATATATATATATATATATATATATATATATATAAGATTTTATAACTAAAATCTAGATATCGGTGCTTAACGCCATCTAGACGATTCCCCCGTAGATGTTAATCTACTCACCGAAATGATCTCGAGCTACTTGAATCCAATCACCTCCTTCCTTTTCCTTGCCGCATCCGAAGTCTCTGCAACCGATCCTAGTATTGAACAAAAACTTTAACACGTGAGGCTAGAATTCCGACATGACACAAAAATACACAAGCACAAACTAACTAACTCTCACGAGTTAACACGTTTGAAAGTAGTGTGCTAAATGCGTGCAACAAACACCTAAGACCATCCCTAAGGTCCGTTAACCAACTAAAACACTAAAACAAGAGTCAAGATATCCGTATCGTAAGTTAACATATCGTCAAAAATAGGGTAAAACGGTCCCATATTTGTGTATATGCAAAATTAGAAAAGGTTGTATATACCAGATGTCTAATTGGAGTCCTAGAAAGCCCCTGACAAAAATATACACCCTAACTCCGCAGAGGGGCCGCAAATTGCAGCCAAAACTATTAAATCGGTGGCCAAAGTTTAGGGGATTGGGCTTGGGTTTCGAGGGTGTACTTAGTGTTGGGATTCCTTAGCACGACTACTAGGTTTTAGGAGGTATCGGGTATGCAATTTTAAAAATTAGTGTGCTAAGAAATCGCAAACCTAGAATCGAACTAGAGAATTAGGATTTAACTAAGCAAGTAAACAACTTTACTCTAAGTGAATAAGGAATACAACCTTTGTAGATCGGTCCTTCACTTCTAAAGCTCCGTGTAGTAGTTCCTTAGCTCTAAGTGGTGGTCTCCCGAACTCTCGTTAGGCTCCACAAGGCGAAAGGAATGAGCTTTCTCAAAGATCTTCGAGGCCAAAGATGATCTACGTCGAGCAGACTCTTACTCAAGCTAGCTCTTCACTAATTGAGAATTAGTGAAGCAAACAACCTATACTAAATGCCTTGTATGGTATAGATTGATGAAGTAGGGATTTCGCTCATTTTAGAATTATTTTTCTCTCTCTCTTTCTTCACCTCAAGAAAACCTAGTGAGCTCAAAAGAGATAATGAAGAAGAAGAAGCGATGAATAATGGCAACCATGGGTGAGAAAATATCATATATCATATTTATAGAGACTTAACCATGGCTAAAGGTAATGGTTGGGTTAATAAAATTCTAGAGTAAAACAAAATTAGTGGACTAAGTCAAGGTTTCCACAAGCTTCTACAAGCATCATAACCATGCCAATTTCCACCTAATTTTGTTTTTTTCCCTTAATAATTAAATCCCCAAATTATCTAAAGTATGGTATGAATCTCATACACCCATGTCCAATGTATCATCAAGTATGACACAATAAATAAATACATTAATATATATCACATATATATTAAATGTATAAGTAGAAAAGAAATTCTTAAGTGAGCTCATATTAGTTAATATATATATTAATATATCAAATATATAATTATATATTAAATTATTAAATCAACACTTGATTTAATAATCCGGCTATATCACATATAACCGACTAATATCATTTATATTAACTTATTGAATCAACACTTGGTTCAATAACCCGACTATATCTTGTTAGTTATATGTATGCCCTAGAGGCCATTACTATACATAGGATGTATATTGTAGTGGATGCTGGGACATATATAGGGAGGACTTTCTTGCTCGACATGATAGTATGCTATCTGGTTGATCTTTACCTTAACGTGTACACTGATTGTTTCTCTGTTACATATTGGTAAAGCCCTTAGGATGTGTACTTGACTACCTGGACTATGATGCAGATCATACTAGTGGGGACGCGGTAGTCCATAAGTACATCCTTCAAAGTCCCTAGTCGTGGGTGTATCGAGATGGGGCATCGATATACCAGAGTAGACTAGCGTATACCTTCTCGACCCATACAGATGGGCGATGGATGATCCCATATCCATCGGTGTTTGACATCAGAGATGATATACGGGTGCTCAGTGAAGACTGGGTACACTGGACGGACTCGCCGAGAACTCCCAGATGGTATTATACCTCACGTCAGATGGCAGTTCTCTGGTGACACTGGTACAGAGTAGTCTGTTGACCCGAGATCGTCATAGAGTCTTGTATGGTTCCTACTGTGCTTTGATTTCCATCTTACCACGTCCAAGAGGGCATGCAAAACGGTGGTTTTTAGGTACAGTCCCGAGTCACATGGAGGCAATGAGCGATAGGAGGGGATTCGTCTCTCCCGGTATAGGGGGTTGATGTTGTGCTGTGTTCGATTGGCTATAACAGGAAATCCCTGGCCAGGGTTGCTGAGATTTACTGGTAAGTGTTACCAGTAGTTTCTTGAATTGTTATAGACCTCATATCGACACGACTTATCAAGCTATTGGGGTGTGACGTTTACCACCCCTAGGCGAGATATGCGACATATCAGACGAACAGACCGGACTGTACGGTAGGTGTTACTGGTTGGATTCACAGGAGTGTGAGCGGGCTTGCTCGTCGATCTTCTAATCGCTCAATACCCGGGTGGCCGTTACGTTTAGCAGACCGCTTGCGGCTTGTGGGTGTTTGATATGATCATCACCTGCTGCCGGCGTATTGACGAGTCTTTAGAGTCCTACACAGTGGTTTCCTGGCTCAAGCGAAACGAAATAGGAGCGCATATGAGATATATGCGGGACCGAGAATAATGCGTGTATGTGATACCGTATTCTATTCTCGCGATGAATGTGTCGAATGGTTGTATGCGATATAACCTAGTTATCGAATCAAGGATTGATTCGATAAATCGATACATTGGATATTAGTCGGTTATATGCGATATGACCGGATCGTTAAATCAAGTGTTGATTTAATGATTTAATGCATAATTATATATTTGATATATTACTTTGCATTAACTAGTATCGGTTCACTTTAAATGGATTTTCTCGCTCGGATGTGCGCATTGCATATGCGATATGATTTTGTGCACTTGCTTGTATCATGTTTGATGATGCATGCAAACTTGGGTTTGTGTAAAGATTGAACCATGGTTTTATGAGTGGTTAGGGTTTATTATTTTCTTATTCATTTATTTTATTTAGTTATTCATTTGGAAAAAGAAAAAGAGTGAGAAAATGGTGGCTTTTCTTTGTTTGTATATGAAGCTTCATGAAGCTTTCATTAAGTCACCATTTTGTCTCATGTTAAAACCTAACCACTCCACTTAACTATAGTTCTCTCTCTACACTTAACCATGGTAAGAGTTATGATAAGAATGGATTTTCTTTTCTATTTTAATTAATTCTTATCATAGCATTCTTCTTCTTCTTCTTCATTTCTTCATGGAAGAAAGCTTGCTCCATTAATGGCAAGTGATAATAAAGAGTGAGAAATCCAATTCTAAAGTGAACCCACTTCCTATTTCTTCATTCTCTACCTCTTGACAAGTAGTATAGGGTGTTTCCTTCACAAGTTTTCATGGCTTGGTGAAGGTGGAGCTTGATCTAGCGATGCCTCGACGTAGATCATCTTCGGCATGGACATCGACGACCTAGCTCGCCATTTCTCCGACGAAGCCGACGCTAGAGCCCGGGAATTCATTTGGACAGCGAGGGGACTTCGTTGCGGAGCTATGGAGGTGGAGCACCGGATCTAGAAAGGTTGTATTTCCGTTTAAACTTTAGTTAAGTTGTTAACTAGTTTCTTTTTCGCCTAGAAATCTAGCCAACGATCCGTTCTAGGGTTTCTCGGCACCGTTTAAATTTGAAATTAGCATGGTTGATGCCTTGTGAGACCTCATTAGGGTGCCTAGGAACCCTACAGTGGTATCAGAGCCTAGCTAGAGCCTTAGGCGAAGCGTAGACGGAGTTTGAAGTCCGATCGAACCGAAACCCAACCCCAAAAATTGCTCTCTGTACTTTTTCTAAAATCGTGGATTTTTCCAAATTAAAAATATGCAGAAAACTCAGCAGGGAATTCTAAGAATTACGGCACAAAATTTATTGCATGAACAGTGTAATCGGCGGCGGAACCGCGGCATAAGCCTAGCTTATGCGGCGGTTCCGCGGCAGAATTGTGACGTCAGCCTTAACTGTTTGCACAGTAATTCATTGTTTCAGGTGCTGAGTTCTCTGGGTATTTTTAAAATTTATTCAAGAGTTGAATTTTTTGGAGTTGTTTTGGGGATTCGGTGTTTTGATCGGAGTATCAGATTTTGTCTAAGTGGCTTTCCGGATAATTTTTTAGAATATGTTAAAAAGTTCGACCGGATATAAATACCCAATTTTTCCCCTGTCGGGAAATTTCCAAGTGTTGGATTTTTCCGTAGTTTAACGACGTTCTAAGTAGTGCAAGTAACGCGATGGACCCTCTAGAAGACAACAAACCTTAACTCGATTATGTGACCGTCTTGAACTGCCCTTTGAACCTTCGGGTTTGGGGCAGTACGGCGTGCCACATGTGAGGCGTTGGCTTGACCCTTCTACGGCTGGACCGTTGGTACTGAGGCACGAACTGAATATTGTTAGACTTGTTTCATGTGTTGAGCTGTATCGGGAAAACTTGGGTGTTCGAATGTTCGATCGGAAAGTTTAACATTTTCTGTTTATCTGGAATGGGATACAATAATTGGAATTCACAAGGAGTTATGTGATAACTGAATGAATGTTATAAACATAGCAGTTTAGTCTCACTAGATCGGTTGCCACGGAATTTTGATGTGATCAAAAGTCCATCGCAATCACGTAGCGTACGCGGATACTCGCCGGGTAAACTTAATAGACAGCCTCACTCCATAGCCCCGACCAAGTGACTGTAGGAGAACCCCGTCGCCGAAAGCATCCGTTCGGGTGCTCGCGGCAGCGGTGTTCCGCCTTGGTGCACTTCGTCGATGGTATCAGGGGTGTAGCCGTCTACTGAAGTTTGCGACGAGCATTCGATCAGGATGTCGGGAATCTTGTTGAATTGCCCGACTTGATATTGAAAAGTGTTTTCGATTTTGAGACTAAAATGCGGGGTTTATAATTGTTAGGCATGCGATGTCTAAAGAATTCATTTGGTCAGGCATGCGATTCTGAGGAGGTTGCGGATTCCAACTGTTGTAGTTTTACACTTTCTTTTCTGTGACCGTAAGTGTAATATGTGATATCGCCGGTTTCGTTGCTATATGTCAACGACAATTGGGATGCGCATATTTACTTACGTTGATGACATGTGATGTTATGTGTTGCTGGATATGTTATATTGGATCGTCGTGTTTGAATAGCCGGGGGTTTTTATGTGAGATGAGTGTTTTTCATTTTCATTCATGTAAAAACTTGTATGTAATATTCTTTTATTGGGGCACTTCCAGGTTGCGGAAGTTGTCACCTTTTGTATATTATTTACTTTTCTACACTAGGATAGACCCAAGGAGGGGAGCACAAGTAACCGGGTTCTGGAGTCCAGTGGGAGACCAACTCGAGGAGTCGAGTCCGGGTCTCCTAACTCTAGAATTGGTAGGGTTGCTTGCCGCTCTCGTAGGGGTCTAGGGGTGTGGGTTTGGCTATTCATCACGACCGTGGAATCCGTGTTTTATACTGGCTCGTATTGAAAACACGGACGTCCTAGTATATCCAATATTTCATATGATTCTTCTGCTGCGATATCTGTGATGTGATCATATGATGTTCTGTGATGGATACTTTATATAGTATATATGATATATTATATAGACGTTACTTATGTTTTACACCCGCGCTAGCCCTGCCCCGCTCTGCCGTTAGTTACCTAACCTAACGGTGCACGAGGGGACATCGAGGCGAATGCGGATGGCATAAGTGTACGTCGTATTTATCTATGATGTTTAGGTACTTAAATGATGGGACTTCATTAATGTGATTAATGAAATAAAAGAAACCTAAGATGTTCTAGAATCGAATTTCAAAATAAAAAAAAAGGTAGCTACAGTTCTTGCTTTGCACAGCGGTATATGTGATATATCCTGCACCTTATTCGATGAGGAAAGGACCGAGATCCCTTCACCGGGAGTGACTCCTTTAGCAATAACTGGCAGATGCTACACACTCGGTTTGTCTTTTGATTGCCTTTAAGAGTTTTTGCTTTGCACAGTGATATATATGATATATCCCGCACCTCATTCGACAAGGAAAGGACCGACGATCCCTTCACCGGGAGTGACTCCTTTAGCAAAACTAGAAAAGCATCAAAAGCACTCCATTTTAAAATCATTTGATTCTACAACGATATCAAGTTCATTACGCAATAGGTTTTCAGAAAAACCTGTCGTAGCCCTCCGTCATTTCAGATAAGTTGTATATAGTATTCGTGCTGCATTTGTTGGCTTTCGTCAAGGTGCAGTGTGCGGTAGCTATATGCTGCTTATCTGCTGCATACGATGCGATTGGATTAGGGTAGTCGTGCGGCTTTGTTGGCTTTCGTCAAGGGTCGTGCGGGTGGGTTTAATTCGATCAAGAAATGTACGGGTTGAACTTGACTAGCGGGCTATGGTTTGTTGGCTTTCGTCAAGATCATAGCACGTTAGGGGCAAAATATTATCGGGAATTTCAAGTGTTGAAATTTGCAATGAGATTGCATACCTACTATGAGATAGTTGGATCCCGATACCCGCTGCGAGTAAGAGTTACTCCTAGGAGAGTTTTACATATTACAATTAGCCGATCAAGTAGGTGTCTAGAAAGGTGTCAACGAGGTTACGCCTCTGGGAAAACGAGGTTTACATTAATTAGGTTCGTGCGAAAGCACGGGGGACCTCCCTCAAAGTACCGACACTGGCCTGGCTGGAAGATTGGCGAACTTGTAGTGTGTAATTAATCCCGGCTAGTCTTTCCTTTTTAGGTTTGAAGGAAGATTTGATAAAAAGCAGTGGGAGCCATCCTGATTAGATAAAATAATAACCAATCTATTCTAGCAAGAGCGCACGCTGAGTGTTTTCTTCTCTCTCTCTCCTGGTAGCGACCATGTCACGCCTTAATCAAGATAATAATACGGATATTTGACCGAACCCACTTGTTATACTGAGCTGGGGAACGTTGGTCCCGCTCCAACTTATAATTGTTATAAGACAGAGCAGGAAATTGGGGATTACCAGAATTCCCGTGCAGCCCAAACGAAGAGAGTGCATGCTGATGAATCATCTTCGGGTGTGTTCATTACAGAGAACTGTTTCTTAGTATCCTTTACGTCCTGGGTATGTGATACCAGATCAGGATCCCAGATATGTAATCAGTTACATAGGGCTACAGAAAGGTAGAGAACTGAGAACGGGTGATAAGTTTCATGAGACAGAAAACGGGGCAAGTGTTGCAGCCAAGTCTGTTGGTCACTGTCACCCTGTATTATCAATACATTGATTCTGAACGAATGTTATTAGATACCGAACCTGATATACAAAATCATATCAGTCTCTTTATTAGTAAAGAAATGATAAAATTTTGTATTGTTGGATAATGTTTTGAACATTTCCTATATCAAAAGTTGATTGGTTCAGGCACGTTATCTAAAAGCGTTGATGTTCTAAATCAAACTACAGTTCTTTAATATACGGAACACACACAAGAGGAAGAGTTCAGAAATAAACGAATTCTTCTTGAGGTATTGTAGACTAGGTCATATCAATGCGACCCGACTAGCTAAAGTTACATAAAGATGCATATTTAAATGAGTTTGAATTTGCATCTTGTGAAACTCGCCAGTCATGTCACAAAGACACGATGACCATAGCTCTGTTTATTGGAAACAGAGAAAGAGTTAGTGAACTCTTGGGATTGATACATGATGATGTATGTAAGGTCCCCTTTTTACACATGCCAAGACCGGTTCTTTGTACTTCATTACGTTCTCTGATGATCTCTCGAGATTCAGACATATGTTCCTGTTGAAACACAAGTCCGAACCTTTTGAGATATTCACAGAATATAAGTTAGAAGTAAAGAACCAAAATACGGGTATAAGTATTATGTCCTATGATGTGATCAGGGAGGAGAATACTTGAGCACGGAATTCTTGGACTATTCTAAAGGAGAATGAGATTCTCTCTCAGCATTACTCCTCTGTATACACCATAGCACGATGGTATATCGGGGCGGAGCAATCTCACCCTATATGATAAGGTGTGCTCTATGATGAGTACTACTGAGTTACCTATTTTCTTTTTGGGAGTTATGCACTTGAGAAGCTGCATACCTATTGAATAGGGTTCAAATCAAATCAGTTGCCTACCACTTCATATTTGATATGATAAGGGAAGAGCCCATCTCTTAAGTTAGTTAAGATTTGGGGTTGTCCAGCCTATGTCTGAAAAACAAAATCCGGACAAGCTCGAGGCAAGGTCAGTTATGTAGAACTGGAAAGGTTCCAGCTATACAAACTACAGCAGATGATTTGATAAAACCAAAGGATTCAATAGTTACCAACGAACCTCAGCCTCTCCGCCGATCTAGTAGGGTTCCTTACCCACCTGAGAGATACTTCTGTTTCTCTATGACAGTGGGAGCAAGGATTGCATCATGAGATGATGACCCAACTAGCTTCGAGCTGGCCATCGAGAGTAAGACTCTGTAAGAATGGCTGGATGTTTATCGATCTGAGATGGAATCCTTATACACCAACAAAGTATGGACTTTGGTTGCTATATCTGAAGGGTTAAATTCCCATCAGGAGCAAGTATATCTTGAGAAGATTACTTGGTGTAGTTGGAAAAGTTGAGACTTTCAAAGCTGGACTTGTTAAAGGTTTTCGTCATCGACCAGGCGTGGATAATGATGAAACCTTTTCCAGTACCTATGCTTAAGTCCATCCAGATGCTACTTGCCACGGCTACATACCATGACTACGATATCTGGTGGTTGGGTGTCATGGTAGCTTTTCTAAATAATGTTTTAGAAGAGAGCAGTCTATAAGTACACGGCCAGAGGGCCTCGTAGACAGTGGGAGCAGCGGAAACGTGTGCAAGATGCTTTATAGGATAAAGCAGGCATCGCGGAGTTGGAACATCTGTTTTGATGGATTAGTCAAAGAAGTTGACATCATCAAAATGGTAGATGAACCTTGTATAAACAAAAAGGTAGTAGGGAGTATGGTGACGATCCTCGTAGAGTACGTGGATGACATACTCTTGATAGGGAAAGAGTTTCCTATGCTACGCTCGATCAATCTCCGCTTATCACAATGACTCTCCACATAGGATCAAAGTGATACCTACTAAATCCTGGATTTTGGATCTATGAGATAGATCTAAATGGATGTTAGGCTACTTACTAGTTGTAGTGAGATGGCATCAGTTGATCCTGGGGAGAATCACTGGAAGTGTTCCAGGGTGATAATGACGACTGAGTGTCAGTCACAGGCATTGTCTTTACCCTCAGTAAAGGGACGGTATGTTGGAAGAGTTCCAAGCTAGATACCGTGGCTTACTAGACGATTAAGGCTGGATACATCGCTACTTAAGATGCTACCAAAGAGGCTGTCTGGGTGTATATATTTGTTCATGAGATGAACTCAGTTCCTCCCATTGTGTGACAATGGAGTTGTGGCTTATGCCAAGGAACGTCCGTCCCATCAGTGATCCAGACATATTCTAAAGCAGTATTACCTGATCATGGAGATGGTTGATCTCCAGGGGATCGAGGTTAGGAGAGTAGACTCAGAAGACAACACAGCGGATCCACTCACAAAGGCCTGTTCCCAGAGAGAGATTTTTATGGGATGGTTGAGTATGAGATGCTACAACCACTGCTATCAGATGGCCCTAGTGCAAGTGGGAGATTGTTAGTTATATGTATGCCCTAGAGGCCATTACTATACATAGGATGTATATTGTAGTGGATGCTGGGACATATATAGGGAGGACTTTCTTACTCGACATGATAGTATGCTATCTGGTTGATCTTTACCTTAACGTATACACTGATTGTCTCTCTGTTACATATTGGTAAAGCCCTTAGGATGTGTACTTGACTACCTGGACTATGATGCGGATCATACTAGTGGGGACGCGGTAGTCCATAAGTACATCCTTCAAAGTCCCTAGTCGTGGGTGTATCGAGATGGGACATCGATATACCAGAGTAGACTAGCGTATACCTTCTCGACCCATACAGATGGGCGATGGATGATCCCATATCCATCGGTGTTTGACATCAGAGATGATATACGGATGCTCAGTGAAGACTGGGTACACTGGACGGACTCGCCGAGAACTCCCAGATGGTATTATACCTCACGTCAGATGGCAGTTCTCTGGTGACACTGGTACAGAGTAGTCTGTTGACCCGAGATCGTCATAGAGTCTTGTGTGGTTCCCACTGTGCTTTGATTTCCATCTTACCACGTCCAAGAGGGCGTGCAAAACGGTGGTTTTTGGGTACAGTCCCGAGTCACATGGAGGCAATGAGCGATAGGAGGGGATTCGTCTCTCCCGATATAGGGGGTTGATGTTGCGCTGTGTTCGATTGGCTATAACAGGAAATCCCTGGCCAAGGTTGCTGAGATTTACTGGTAAGTGTTACCAGTAGTTTCTCGAATTGTTATAGACCTCATATCGACACGACTTATCAAGCTATTGGGGTCTGACGTTTACCACCCCTAGGCGAGATATGCGACATATCAGACGAACAGACCGGACTGTACGGTAAGTGTTACTGGTTGGATTCACAGGAGTGTGAGCGGGCTTGCTCGTCGATCTTCTGATCGCTCAATACCCGGGTGGCCGTTACGTTTAGCAGACCGCTTGCGGCTTGTGGGTGTTTGATATGATCATCACCTGCTGCCGGCGTATTGACGAGTCTTTAGAGTCCTACACAGAGGTTTCCTGGCTCAAGCGAAACGAAATAGGAGCGCATATGAGATATGTGCGGGACCGAGAATAATGCGTGTATGTGATACCGTATTCTATTCTCGCGATGAATGTGTCGAATGGTTGTATGCGATATAACCTAGTTATCGAATCAAGGATTGATTCGATAAATCGATACATTGGATATTAGTCGGTTATATGCGATATGACCGGATCGTTAAATCAAGTGTTGATTTAATGATTTAATGCATAATTATATATTTGATATATTACTTTGCATTAACTAGTATCGGTTCACTTTAAATGGATTTTCTCGCTCGGATGTGCGCATTGCATATGCGATATGATTTTGTGCACTTGCTTGTATCATGTTTGATGATGCATGCAAACTTGGGTTTGTGTAAAGATTGAACCATGGTTTTATGAGTGGTTAGGGTTTATTATTTTCTTATTCATTTATTTTATTTAGTTATTCATTTGGAAAAAGAAAAAGAGTGAGAAAATGGTGGCTTTTCTTTGTTTGTATATGAAGCTTCATGAAGCTTTCATTAAGTCACCATTTTGTCTCATGTTAAAACCTAACCACTCCACTTAACTATAGTTCTCTCTCTACACTTAACCATGGTAAGAGTTATGATAAGAATGGATTTTCTTTTCTATTTTAATTAATTCTTATCATAACATTCTTCTTCTTCTTCTTCATTTCTTCATGGAAGAAAGCTTGCTCCATTAATGGCAAGTGATGATAAAGAGTGAGAAATCCAATTCTAAAGTGAACCCACTTCCTATTTCTTCATTCTCTACCTCTTGCCAAGTAGTATAGGGTGTTTCCTTCACAAGTTTTCATGGCTTGGTGAAGGTGGAGCTTGATCTAGCGATGCCTCGACGTAGATCATCTTCGGCATGGACATCGACGACCTAGCTCGCCATTTCTCCGACGAAGCCGACGCTAGAGCCCGGGAATTCATTTGGACAGCGAGGGGACTTCGTTGCGGAGCTATAGAGGTGGAGCACCGGATCTACAAAGGTTGTATTTCCGTTTAAACTTTAGTTAAGTTGTTAACTAGTTTCTTTTTCGCCTAGAAATCTAGCCAACGATCCGTTCTAGGGTTTCTCGGCACCGTTTAAATTTGAAATTGGCATGGTTGATGCCTTGTGAGACCTCATTAGGGTGCCTAGGAACCCTACATATCTCATATGACCGACCGATATCATATATCACGAGATTAGAATACGGTATCACATACACGTATTAATCTCGGTCCTGCATATATCACATATGTGCCCTACTTCGTTTCGCTTGAGCCTGAAAATCTCTGTGTAGGACTCTTAAAACACATCAATACGCCAGCAGTAGGTAATGATCATATCAGTTACCTACAAGCCGTCAGCGGTACTAGCTAGACGTAACGGTTGCCCAGGTATTGAGCGATCAGAAAATCAATAAGCAAGCTTGCTCATACTCCCGTGAATCCAGTAAGTAACACTACCGTACAGTCCGGTCTTTTCGTCTGATATGTCGTATATCTAGTCTGGGGGTGGTAAACGTCAGACCCCAATAACTTGATAAGTCATGCCGATGTGAGACTCATAACGGGTCGAGAAACTACTGATAACACTTACCAGTAAATCTCATCATCAGCCCTGGACAGGGACTTCCTGTTATAGCCAATCGAGCACAGCGCAACATCAACCCCCAATACCGGGAGAGACGAAACCCCTCCTATCGCTCATTGCCTCCATGTGACTCGGGACTGTATCCAAAATCCCCCTTTTTGCACGCTCTCTTGAACGTGGTATGGAGGAAATCAAAGCACAGTGGGAATCACACAAGTCTCTATGACGATCTCGGGTCTACAGACTAACCTGTACCGGTGTCACCAGATAACTGCTATCCAACGTCAGGTATAATACCATCTAGGAGTTCTCAGCGAGTCCTGTTCGGTGTACCCATTCTCCAATAAGCACCTATGCACATTCTCTGATGTCAAACACCAATGGTTGTGGGATCAACCATCGCCCAATACAGGGTCAAGAATCGTACACACCAGTCTACTCTGGAATATCGATGCCCCATCTCGATACTCCCTCGACTAGGAACAATTAAATGATGTACTTATGGACTACCCTGACCCCACTAGTATGATCTGCATCATAGTCCTGGTAGTCAAGTCCACATTCTAAGGGCTTTATCAACATGTAACAGAGAGACAGTATAAAGATACAAGTATACATGTTAAGATAAAGAGTAACCAGATAGCATACTATCATGTCGAGCAAGAAATTCCTCCCTATATATGTCCAAGCATCCACTATAATATACAATCATGTACAATAATGGCCTCTAAGGCATACATATAACTATCAATCTCCTACTTGCACTAAGACCAGTTGTTGTAGTATCTCATACCCAATATCCTTTAAAGTCTCTCTCGGGAAAGGCCTTCGTAAGTGGATCCGTCGTGTTATTCTTCGTGTCATCTCTCCTGACCTCGATCTCCCGGAGATCAACTATCTCCCTGATCAGGTGATACCGCCTAAGAATTTGTCTGGACCGCTGATGGGACCGGGGTTCCTAAGTCAAAGCCATAACTCTATTGTCATCACAATAGAAGTATTGGACGCTTGTTGTAGGAACCTCACCAAGTTCATCTCATGAACATGTGCATCCATGCATCCTCTTTGGCAGCATCGTTGGTAGCGATGTATTTAGCCTCCATCGTCGAGTCTGCTACGGTATCTAGCTTGGAACTCTTCCAACATACCGTCCCTCTACTGAGGGTAAAGACAAAACCTGAGACCGACTTACTGTCGTCCTTATCACTCTGCAAGCTCAAATCGGTAAAGGACTCCACTTAGAGTTCACTGTTACTATACACCAAGAACATTTCTTTAGTGCTTCTCAAGTACTTAAGAATGTCCTTCACAGCTGTCCGATGATTCTCCTAAGATCCGATTGATTCCTTATCACTACACCTAATGAGTTAGCTACATCTGGTCAGGTACATAACATCGCATGCATGATAGAGTTTACTGCCGAAACATAGGGTATCCCTTGGAGGGTTCCTTAGCACCCTCACTAGGTTTTCTAAGGCATATAGCATGCAATTTTAAAAAATCTAGAGTGCTAGGAAACCCTAAACCAAGGATCTAACTAGAGAATTAGGGTGAAGCTAAACATGTAAACAACTTTACACTAAGTGAACAAGGAATACAACCTTTGTAGACCGATCCTTCACTTGTAAAACTCTGTGCAGTAGTCTCTTCGCTCCAAGTAGTGGTCTCCTGGACTCTCGTTAGGCTCCACTAGGCGAAAGAAACAAGCTTTCTTGAAGTCTTCAAGGCTGAAGATAATCTACGTCGAGGAATCTCCAACTCAAGCTACCTCTTCACTAATTAGGATTAGTGAAGAAAACAATCTATACTAAATGGCTAATCTAGTATAGGTTGATGAAGTAGGAACTTTGCTCACTTTAGAATAATTTTTCTTACTCTTTTTCTTCACCTCAAGAAAACCTAGAGAGCAAGCTTGAGATGAAGAAGATGAACTCAAGAATGGAATGGCTAGAATGGCAACCATGGGTGAGAAAATATCATATATTCTCTTTGTAGAGACTTAACCATGGCTATAGATAATGGTTAGGTTAATAAATATTTAGAGTAAAACAAAATTTGTGGACTAAGTCAATGGTTACCACAAGCTTCTCCAAGCTTCTTCAACCATGACTAATTTCCACCTAATTTTGATATTCCCTTAATAATTAAACCCCACATTATCTTAAGTATGGTATGAGTCTCACAAACCCATGTACAATGTATCATCAAGCATGAAACAAAGAAAATAATGCATTAATATATATCACATATATATTAAATGTACAATGAGAAAAAGAAATTCTGAAGTGAGCTAATATTAGTTAAAGTATATTAATATATCAAATATATATAATACATTAAATTATTAAATCAACACTTGATTTAATAATCCGGCTATATCATATATAACCGACTAATATCATTTATATCAACTTATCGAATCAACACTTGATTCAATAACCCGGCTATATCACATATAACCGACCGATATCACATATCGCGAGATTAGAATATGGTATCACATACACGCATTAATCTCGGTCCCGCACATATCACATATGTGCCCTACTTCGTTTTGCCTGAGCCAGGAAACCTCTGTGTAGGACTCTAAAGACTTGTCAATATGCCGGCAGTAGGTGATGATCATATCAGTCACCCACAAGTCGTCAGCGGTACTAGCTGGACGTAACGGCTATCCGGGTATTGAGCGATCAGAAAATCAACAAGTAAGCTTGCTTATACACCCGTGAATCCAATAGTAACACTACCGTACAGCTCGGTCTCTTCGTTTGATATGTCGCATATCTAGTCTAGGGGTGGTAAACGTCAGACCCCAATAACTTGATAAGTCATGCCGATGTGAGGCTTATAACGGGTCGAGAAACTACTGATAACACCTACCAGTAAATCTCTGTATCAGCCCTGGTTAGGGACTTCCTGTTATAGCCAATCGAGCACAGCGCAACATCAACCCCCAATACCGGGAGAGACGAAATCCCCTCCTATCGCTCATTGCCTCCATGTGACTCGGGACTTGTCATGCCCCGCTTCCCGGTGTACAGCGAAGGGGACGGGACAAGGCCGCTACGTATTTACTGTGAAGTAAATACGCTAAGCATATCTAAGCAATATAAAAGTAAAGCACAAGAGACAAGATATAATTAAAAACAACAACTTTATTTATTCACATTCTTTCTGTATAATACATGGAAAGTAAATACAACCGAAATAAAAAGCAATGCCTAAACAATGGCATAACAGAAAAAGAAAAGTACTGAAATGGAAAGTGTACAATGACTAGAGCTCGGGGTCTTCACTGAACTAGTCCAAGTCTTCAGCAGTGGGCTCGATCTCTGACAGGTCCAGATCACCTGACGACATTCAAAGAAAAAAGAAAGAGAATGTCGTCAGTGAACAGATCGCTCAGTAAGTCCCAAAGATAAGCGAGAAGTAGAATAGACAGAATAAGAAGGTAGCTTTTAAAGTTGTATTATATTGTTATAATATTGTATTTAGTATTAACGTTGTTCTTTGTATCTTGGTACAGAAGGATGCCAGTGTATACGAGAGGAGTCTCTATATGCCAAAGACTAGAGGCAAATGGAAATACAAGGCTCCGTTATACAACCCGGAACAACGGCAATTGGATTCATGTTAGGTGTCTTAATCTTGCAGTCTCGTGCCACTTTTAACACCTTCCGTACCAATCTACCCCTTAAACCCCGTGTTATCTTGATTGCATTGTTGTATTGTAAATTGTATTGATTGTATAATTGGATGACTGACCGAAACCATGATATCAGTAAATGGATGTAACTGTAGAATCATGTATGTAACTGGAGAATCATGTAAACTGGATGATCATGTAAATGGAATGTATATCCATGGTTTTGTTCAGTCAAGTTGTATAAATTGATTGATTGAATATATGGAATAATGGATTTATGGATTCGTGTTGAATTGTAATATTGTAAATTGTAGATTGTACTTGAATCATATTCAAGTCAGATTATACTGAGACTCAAACTGAGTCAGACAATTAGAAAAGTAAATTGAAGTCCTGATTGTTTTGATGTTATCGGTAACCGCTGCATATGGAAGACATGATTTGTGTCTTTTTCAAAGACGATTACCGTATTGATAACACCATTATTAAGTTGTCTATCTTAAATAGGCAAGCACCCACTTCTCCGGCTCCCTGAGGCTCAAGAGATTAGTCCCGCTTAAATCTATGTTTACTAGGGTCCTTAGGGTAATTTATAGAACTTGAGGGGTTTTATGTAAAAATACTTTTATATACTTTTGAAAATACACCCCAAGTATTTATTATTCGTCTTTAGAGTTGTAATGAATGTAGATTTTATATTGTGATATTTCTAGTGAAAATATCCTAATTTCATAAATAAAGATATTTATTTGTAATATTGATTTGTATGAAATTCATGGTATTTTAGTGTAAATGATTCTTGTGATTTTTAGAAAAAGGCGGAATATTTATATCATAACAAAATAGATATTTTAAGGATAAATATACATATATTTATATGAAAATAATTTTTAATATATATTATATTTCTAGAAATCTCATTTTTCTTTAGATGTCGTATTTTAAATCTTTCGAGACCGAATGCTCCTTGCGGAGGTCTGAATCTCGCACTAGTAAGCCCGAGGATGTGCGATAATCCGTACCATCCCGAACGGATTCCCCAAAATGGGTTGTAGCGGCGCTTTGCAAAGATTGTATAAATACTAAATCCTTTAGAAAACGGTTTTATTAAGTAAATGGTATTTATTTGCAATGATGTCATTTTCCCGTATTCTATGTTCCCGAGGGTATTGTGCTATGTTGCATATGAGTGTGTGAGGAGGTAGGTCGTTACCTCGTGATCTACTTAAAGGTATAGCAAAGTTTTGTGATGTTGAAGGTGGAATTGAAACTATGTGGTATTTAAATGAAAAATATGGTAAAATGAAATAGTAATTATTTTGTGATATGAAACTTGATCAATTTGGTTGATTGGTGTTTAATATTCAACATTAGAGAGTTTAAGCATAATTGTATTAATGAGAAGTGAAGTTTTATAAAGAAACCGAATCGGAAATCGGATTGGTTCCGATTCCGTCGGGTTTTGTAAATCCGTATTTTAGAAAAGAAAAGAGAGGTAGAATTTAGGGACTTACGGGTTTAGGACAACAAGGAGAGGGAGGTGGAATGGGAGGAGTCGCCGGTGCGTCGCTTCGTCGTCGGGAGCTCCTAGAATGATCGTCGGAAGTTCGCTGGAAAATTCGCCGTAGCTTCGCCTCGTGCTCGATTTCAAAGTACACAAGGTTTGTTGGAAATTTTTGAGAGTTGGCTCAGAGTTTAGGATGAGAGGGTAGAGGGTAGGGGTGGTATTTATAAGGTTAGGTTAGGGTTAGGGTAGATGAAGGGTTTTAATTTAAAAAATGTAAAAATGTATTGAAAATCATTAAAAAATGGAGTAAATGGTGGTTAATGGGCTCTCTGTAAACGATCCAAATAAATGGAGTGTGCAGGGATGTAAGGGAGAGGAAGAGCCACAACTCCCATGTTGGGGACTTAGCCGTCCGGCCGAGTCCGGCCGGCTGCGCCGGGCCGAGTCGGCTGGTCCGCCGGCCGACTCGGCCGATTCGGGCCGAGTCGGAGGTCAGGGAGGTGGGGGGTCGTCAGTTGTAGCCTCTGGTACATTTAGTTTTTCATGTGTAGTGGGAAATTTTGGAGTTATCACGTGTTGACTGTTGGACTTCTAAAAATTTTAAAACAAAATAATATTAAAAATAATGTGGGGCATTGGATTTGAACTCTGGTGGCTTGGTTCAGCAGTGCAAGGTATTACCAATGAGCTACAAGCTCCTTCTTATAATTATAGAGCTAATTAATTACTTAAAGTAATAACAGTAAATATAAATACCCCAAGTATACATTAATTTTTAAGCAAATTTTGTACACTAAAAATGGAGTTGTTACATTATTTTAACTTGTAATTAAAAAGAAAAATAATTACTTATATCTTGTGCTCAGGCTAAAATACCCCTTTATGGATTTTGAAATAAATATTTTTGAAAAAATTTGTATAGGAAATTTAGGGTTGTTACAGGACTGTACCCAAAAACCATCATTTTGCACATTCTCTTGAACGTGGTAAGGTGGAAATCAAAGCACAGTACGAATCACACAAGACTCTATGACGATTTCGGGTCTACAGACTAACCTGTACCAGTGTCACCAGAGAACTGCTATCTGACGATAGGTATAATACCATCTAGGAGTTCTCGGCGAGTCCTGTTCAGTGTACCCAGTCTCCACCGAGCACCCGTATACCATCTTTGATTTCAAACACCAATGGATATGGGATCATCCATCGCCCATCATATGGGTCAAGAAGCATATACGCTAGTCTACTCTGGAATATCGATGCCCCATCTTGATACTCTCTCGATTAGGAACAATTAAAAGATGTACTTGTGGACTACCCTGGTCCCATTTGTATGATCTCCATCATAGTCCTGGTAGTCAAGTACTCATCCTAAGGGCTTTATCAACATGTAACAAAGAGAAAGTACAAGTTTACATGTTAAGATAAAGAGTAACCAGATAGCATATTATCATGTCGAGCAAGAAGGTCCTCCCTATATATGTACCGGCATCCACTATAATATACAATCATGTACAATAATGGTCTCTAGGGCATACATACAACTAACATCCCTTGCACGCGAGCTCTCTCCAAATCAGTCTTGAGAGACATCTCTTTGGAGAGAGTGATTCCTGAGTAAGTGGGTGAATTGCCATGCTCAGAATCTTCCACACTAAACCCTTTTAGTATGGTGTCAATGTACCTGGATTGGGACAATCCCAACATCGGTATAGATCTATCTCTATAGATCTTAATCCTCAAGATGTAGGAGGCATCACCCAGATCTTTTATGGAGAATCTTTGTGATAAGAAGAGCTTGACCGAGTGTAGCATAGGAACACCATTTCCTATCAAGAGTATGTCATCTACATATAATACGAGGAAGACAATCTTACTCTCTATAACCTTCTTGTATATACAAGGTTTATCTATGTTTTTGACGAAGTCAAACTCTTTGACTGCCATATCAAAACTGATGTTCCAACTCTTTATTCCTGCTTCAACCCGTAGATTGATTTAAGCAGCTTACACACCTTTCCGCTGCTCCCACTATCTACGAAGCCCTCTGGCTATGTCATATACACGCTCTCTTCTAAATCACCATTTAGAAAAGCGGTCTTGACGTCCATCTGCTAGATTTCGTAGTCATGGTATGCAGCGATGGCAAGTAGGATCTGGATGGACTTTAAGTATAGCCACTGGAGAAAAGTTTTCACCATAATCCACACCTGGTCGTTGACGAAAACCTTTTGCTACAAGTCTAACTTTGAAAGTCTCAACTTTTCCATCTAAACCAAATTTCTTCTTAAAGATCCACTTGCTCCCGATGGGTTTTACCCCTTCTGGAGCAACTTCCAAAGTCCATACTTTGTTGGTGTACATGGATTACATCTCAGATCGCATTGCATCCAGCCATTACACAGAGTCTCCACTCGTGATGGCCTGCTCGAAACTAGTTGGGTCATCATATTCCATGATGCAATCCTTGCTCCCACCGTCAATGAGAAAAAAGTAGTATCTCTCAGGTGGATGAGGAACCCTACTAGATCTGCGGAGAGGCTGGGGTTTGTTGGATACTATCGAATCCTTTGGTTCCATTAAATCATTAATCGCAGTTTGTGTAGCTGGAACTTCTTCCTGTTCTACATCATGACCACTAATTTGTTTTCCAAGAAATTCTTTTTTCTAAAAATGTGGCATGCCGAGAAACAAAACACCTTTTGTTCCTTGGTGTGGTAGAAGATATACCCTCGCGAATGTTTGGGATATCCAACAAACTTACAGAACTGACCTTGCCTTGAGTTTGTCCGGATTTTGCCTTTGAACATAGGCCGGACAACCCCATATCTTAACTCGTTTAAGAGATGGTCTCTTCCCATACCATATCTCATATGGAGTGGCAGACAATGATTTGGTAGGAGCCCTATTCAATAGGTATGCAGATGTCTCAAGTGCATGTCCCTAAAAGGAAATAGGCAACTCAGAAGTACTCATCATAGAGCGTACCATATCTAATAAGATGCGATTCCTCCACTCCGATACACCATTGTGCTGTAGTGTATACGGAGGAGTAAGCTGAGAGAGAATCCCATTCTCTTTTAGATAATCCAGGAACTCTGTGCTCAAGTATTCTCCTCCCCGATCAGATCGAAGGATTTTATTACTTTTACCCATCTGGTTCTCAACTTCATGCTTATATTCTTTGAATTTCTCAAAAGCTTCAGACTTGTGTTTCAACAGGAACACATGTCCGAATCTTGAGAGATCGTCAGTGAATGTAATAAAGTATGCGAAACTCTCCGTGGCATGTGTAGAGATGGGACCACATACATCACTATGTATTAGTGCTAAGAGTTCAGTGGCTCTTTCTTCGTGTCAAGTAAACGGAGTTTTGGTCATCTTGCCTTTGAGACATGACTCGCAAGTTTCATAAGATGTAAATTCGAATGGATTCAAATATCCATCTTTATGTAACTTAGCGAGTCGTGTCGCATTGATATGACCTAGTCTACAATGCCACAAGAAGGATTCGTTCGTTTCTGAACTTTTTCTCTTGTGTGTGTTCTGTATGTTAAGAACTGTGGTTTGGTTGAGAACGTATATACCGTTACACAACGTACCGGATCCAATCAACACTTGATTTAAGAAAAAGGTGATAACATTATCCTCCAATGTGATATTATATCCTTCTTTTGTTAGGAAAGCAACCGATATAATATTGCACATCATGTTTGGTACGTAATAACAGTCGTTCAGAACCAATGTATTACCTGTTTGTAATACAAGATGATACTCGCTGATTGTTAGAGTTTTTGCGTGCTTAATTAATTACCGCAATCAAGACGGTTTCGCTTGTAGCTAGCCGGTTGAGTACGGGTCGTCCGCAGGGAGATGGGAATCTTTTTCTATGTGCTTTAACGAGTTAAGTCCAAATGTCCAGGTTTGTTTTGAGATTAACTATATGCTAAAATGATATGTAAAGAGAGCTTTTTAGGGTTAGGATTAGGTTAGTTTGAGTTAGGAGTCGCTTACTTCTTTCGTTGCCACTCTTAATATCGGTGTTACGGTAATCGGCAACAACGGGGATTAGCACGACTAGGAAGGAACTTGCGAGTATAAGCTAGGCTTTCCAACGCTTAAGTTCTTCCTTTTGGTGCTTGTCCGTCTGTTCTTGGCTCTTAGCCTTAACCTCCGGTTAATTCAACCACAACCGGTCTCACTAAGGAATCACCGCTATCAAGTAGGATAGGGTGCCGTAGGGAGCGGATTGTGGTTCAATTAACGGGAGTCCGAATTAAGATGTTGGGCAAGGAAAGAGTGAGAGAGATTTCCTTCTCTCAAACTTCCCTTATCCTACCCTAACAAGTTAGAAAACTACTCACCCATTACAAGAAAAAGGAAAATAAAACAAAGGAGGAAGATAGAAAGAAAGAGTTTAGAAGATTACAACTAGCTATTTGAGACCTCACCTTGGCAAGGATCAAGCTTAAGCATCATTGTTGTTTAAGGATAAAGAAAAAGAGAACAAGAAAGAAACAAACAACAAATAACAACAACTAGATTAGCAAAAGAAAAATACAAGCAATTATAATTAATAATAAGACAAGCATGGTAACAAAAAGAACTCTTTATTCATCCTTCACTCACAAAAGCTCACTACAAGGTTTTAATGGAGAAGAGATGAGAAGAGGAAGAAGAACAACAACATGTATTCTAAAACCTAAATACAAGAATAAGCACCCTTGGCTTTGGCAAGTTCTGGACTATTTATAGACACGGAACTGGAAACCTAGGGCAACAACCTGCCTCCATATAGAATGACCAAAATACCCCTGAAACCTCATCCACTGCGGAGCCCGTACGGCCGCGGTTCCGCGGCCTAAGCATGCTTATGCCGCGGAACCGCGGCCCTTTAGTGGAGTTAGGCCATGAAATTTGGCAGTTTTCCCTACTTTTTAGTACTCTTCAGTGTGGTATATGTTGTTTCTCAGAATCTCTTCACAATATTTCCAGAATTTCAGCAGCACAAAAGGTGATGTAATGTGGATCTTTTGTCATGATTTTTCTTGAGCTCCGCGTAGATATGTTGGATTTTGTGTTGCCATTGAGCTTTGTGCATGAAAATGACATCGATTTGCCATTTTGTCGCTTAACCTGGTGTGCGGCAACATACGGATAGAGAGCGGAGACCCGTGTTTTATCTGTGGTTGGCAGTAGTCCAGATTTTGTCGTGCTTTTCCATGAATTTCATTGTTTAGAGCTGAGAACCTGTATCCTGCAATTAACTAGCAAACACGACTCAAGAGTACCTACCGATAAGCAATGTGATGAAAATTGGGCGGTATAAAAATGCAAAAATCTGATATGAACAAATACCCCCAAACTTATCATTTGCTCGTCCCGAGCAAAGCCAATTTATTCACAAAAAATCCTAACCTCACTTTCGCAGGGAACACGATTGCACTGAGCATGTGCAACAAGCCGTTAAACCTCTAGGTGTCCCTAGTAGGAGGAGTGTTGTCTCCTGAGGGTTTTCAGCGGATACTACCCACAAAATCCGGTCAAGCTAGTTTTGCAAAATAACTATGATTCAAACCCTAAAGTTTTGTTTTAGAAAATAACAATTCTATTACTATCGAACCTTTATTTTTCACACCTCGCTTCTTATTTAACTTAAGATTTTATATGTTTTTACGTGCAGTGCAAATAGTGTCGTTAAGTTTCAGAAGGATCGATTAAAGTCATCATGTCACACAATAAAGCCTAGATAAAATTTTTAAAAGGTTCACATAAGTTTCATAAAGAGTTAAGCATTTTTCAAGTTTCGTTTTCCAGTAAAGTTTCAACTTCAGAATTTCTATCTTCCCTAACAGGAAACTAGGTCTTATTTTTCACTCCACCTTTTTCTTGTTTTCATTTCATACACACCTCTGTGAACGTACAATAGTCTCTATCATAGAATAAAACCTTCATATCTCCGCAAGAAATATTTTTTTATAAAAACCTGTCTTTTGTCAAGATTATTCTCACACAAAGAATCGTTAGGAATTTTAACTCGGAGAGAACACTTGCTTGACTTTGTTTTAATCTGGACTTTCTAGGCTTCTTAACGAGCTTTGGGCCAATGCACCCAAACCAGTTGGTTTTAGGGCATTAGGTGTAGAGACACCCCAGCGGACTTAATTACTCAAGTTACCTAGGCCCAAAAACAAAAGACAATATAGCGTGAAAATCATGATGATTCAATGCGAACGGAGATATAACCGGCAGTTCAATTTTTTTTTTTTTTTGGATAAAAGACGTGTTTAGTGGGTTAGGTGTGTAATCATTCCAATCAAGTTCCAGATGGGTTATTTTTCAGACTTAGTTCCAATTAAGGCATCAATAACATTCCTTCATATTCACTTCACTTCATAAACTATTCTTGATATTACTTATTTCAGAACAAACCTATTTGATCCTCAGAAAATCATTTATCCATTTAAAAGTTTTTAGACATAAAAGACTTGTCATCTAATTTCCAAAACTCACGACACGTGTAGTGTGATGTAAAGACGTATATCAGCTATAATTAACTTCAAAGGAGAGTTATCTTTCAGGTTTTCAAAATCTAAAAATAAGATTTAGTTATTCTTATCTTATCAAACAAAACCGTCGAAAATGTTGAATCAGAGTTCTCCCACTAGCTAACTTGACAGAAAAGTTTTTATGTTTTTAGAAAAATTTCTGATTTTTATGGGTTTTATGGATTTTAATATGCAGATGCAAAATATACATATGAATGCGAAGGTTAGAAATGCGTACCGAGTGTACCCCCAAACTTGAACTGGACAACGTCCCCACTGTCATTGCATGAAGAGATCATTTGAAGGGTCAAAATTGTCGGTTAGATATACACAATTTTTTTTTATGTTTTTGTTTTTAAAGAAAAGAAGAATAGTAAAAATGGAAAAGAATATCCACAAATATATACAAAATGGTATGTACATACCCCCAAACTTATTTGGAACAGTGTCCACTGTTCTTGGCTGGATAACCGAAGGTTGGTGGTAGGCAGAGGAAGATTATGTAGGGTAAACCGGCTCCTGTAAGACCAGGAGCTCCTCTGTTGGTTCGGCACCAAGGTACGGTTTTAGTCTGTGTCCGTTTACTTTGAAAAATGAACCGTCCTTTGGATTCTCCAAATCCACAGCGCCATGCGGATACACATTCCGCACAAAGTATGGCCCTTACCAGCGAGATCTGAGCTTACCAGGATGGAAATGTTGCCGGGTGTCGTAAAGCAGTACCTGTTGACCAGGTACGAAAGTTTTGCGCAAAAGGTGTTTATCGTGAAACACCTTCGTTCGGTTCTTAACAACAACCGCGTTTTCGTAAGCCTCATCCCTAAGCTCGCTCAATTCGTTCAACTGCAGCTTCCGATGGCTGCCCGCATCTTCGAGAGACAGATTCAGCTCCTTTATCGCCCAAAATGCGATGCTCTATTTCCACAGGGAGGTGGCAAGCCTTTCCGTATACAAGCCGATAGGGAGACATGCCAAGATCGGTCTTATAAGCAATTCGAAATGCCTAAAGGGCATCAGTGAGTTTCAACGACCAATCCCTACGGTTCTTGGAAACCGTCTTCTCCAGTATCTGCTTGATTTGCCGATTTGAAACTTCGGCCTGCCCACAGGTTTGGGGGTGGTAGGGCGTAGATATCTTATGATTAATGGAATATTTCCGCATCAAGGCCTCGAAAGTCTTATTGCAGAAATGAGTTCCATTGTCGCTAATGATCGCTCGGGGGTGCCCAAACCGGGAGAAAATGTTTTCTTTAAGAAACCTGACGACAACCTTGTTGTCGTTAGTCCGGCTGGGCACAGTCTCGACCCACTTAGAGACGTAATCAACAGCGAGAAGGATGTACAAGTTTCCAAAAGAGCTGGGAAACGGCCCCATGAAATCTATCCCCCAAACGTCAAAAATCTCCACAACCAAGATTGGTTGGAGCGGCATCTCGTTCCTCCGGGATATCCGGCCCAAGTATTGGCACCGGGAGCAAGTCTTGCAGTAGTCATGAGCGTCTTTGAAGAGTTGTGGCCAGTAGAAACCACATTGCAAGATCTTCTCAGCTGTCTTTCTGGGGCCAAAATGCCCGCCACATGCTTGATCATGGCAAAATGACAGCACACTCTTGAATTCATCGTCAGGGACACACCGACGAATAATCTGGTCGGGACAGTACTTCAACAAATAGGGTTCGTCTCAGTAAAAGTGTTTTACTTGGGATAAGAATCGAAGTCTATCCTGACTTGACTATTCAGTCGGTAGTAATCCTGTGGCCAAATAGTTCACAATATCTGCGAACCAGGGTTTGCAAGATACTGTCAACAGCTATTCATCCGGGAAAACATCGTTGATCGGAATTTGAAGCGACGGCGAAGAAGGAAGTTGTGAGAGATGGTCGGCGACTACATTTTCACATCCTCTTTTGTCCTTGATGACAAGGTCAAACTCTTGAAGCAAGAGGATCTAACGTATCAGCCGAGATTTTGCATCTTTCTTCGCAAAAAGATGGCGCGGAGCAGAATGGTCTGTGTAGACAATGACTGGAGAGCCGATAAGGTAGGGCCTGAACTTTTCTAAAGCAAATACAACAGCCAAGAATTCCTTCTCAGTTGTTGTATAATTAAGTTGGGCATCGTTCAGGGTTCGGCTAGCATAATAGATTACGTGCGGCATCTTGTTGATGTGTTGTCCAAGGACAGCACCAATGGCAAAGTCGGATGCATCGCATATAATCTCAAATGGGTGCGTCCAGTCAGGTGAAGAAAGAACGGGAGCAGAAGTGAGTGAGATTTTTAGTGACTCGAACGCAGTCACACAGCTCGAGTTGAAGTCGAATGGCGTGTCCTTGGCCAGTAAAAGAGTCAAGGGCCTAGCAATCTTGCTAAAGACCTTGATGAACCGTCTATAGAAACCGGCATGGCCAAGGAAGGCTCGGATGTCTCTGACGCATCTGGGAGGAGGGAGATTGGAAATGACCTCAATCTTCGCTTTGTCAACCTCTATGCCATTTTGCGAAATGATATGTCCTAAGACAATACCTTCACGCACCATGAAGTGGCACTTCTCCCAATTCAAAGTGAGGTTCTTGTCCTTACATCGGGTAAGGACAGCGTCAAGATGCAGCAAACACTCATTGAAGGAATCACCGAAGATGGAGAAATAGTCCATGAAGATCTCCAGGAATTTCTCCACCATTTCTGAAAAGATTCCCATCATACACCGCTGGAAGGTAGCGGGTGCATTGCATAACCCAAAGGGCATGCGACGATATGCAAACGTGCCGAAAGGACAAGTGAATGTGGTCTTGTCCTGGTCTTTTTCGGCGGTGGGAATCTGATTATAGCCGGAGTAGCCATCAAGAAAGCAGTAGTAGTCGTGTCCGGCCAATCGTTCAAGCATTTGGTCAATGAAAGGTAGCGGAAAGTGGTCCTTCCGCGTTGCGGCGTTGAGTTTTCTGTAATCGATGCATACTCGCCACCCAGTTTGGGTGCGAGTAGGGATTAACTCGTTCGCCTCGTTAGTGATGACCGTTATGCCTGATTTCTTGGGGATAACGTGAATGGGGCTAACCCACTGGCCATCAGAGATAGGGTAAATGATACCACTATCCAGACACATTACGATTTCCTTTTTCACAGCCTCCTTCATGACTGGGTTGAGTCGCCTTTGTGGATCCCTGGCTGGTTTGGCATCATCCATCAGATGAATGTGATGTCCAACGATCAGGGGACTAATCCCCTTGATGTCCACCATGGACCAGCCAAAAGCTTGCCTATGGCTGTGCAAGATCGCAAGAAGGGCTTTCTCTTGCTCTGGAACTAGAGAAGCCGAGATGATAACAGGGAGGGTCTCGTTCTCACCCAAGTAAGCGTACTTAAGGTGAGACGACAAAGGCTTGAGTTCGAGCGTTGGAGGTGAAACGATTGAAGGCAAGATTGGCGAAACGGTCTCGAACTCAAAGGATTCCAGCAAAGGTTCAAAACGAGTGTAAGCGACCGAGTTGGATAGTTCAGGTAACTCATCCGGAAATTCGAAGGATTCAAACTCGGGTGGTGAGTGGCTAAGATCGTTCGAGAAAGTGAAACACTCATAGTCATTGTCGGGCGCAGAAACAGCAGCAGGTTCGAAGAGGAACGCACTAGTAGCGTTAAGGTTATCGTGATCGAACAAAAACTCCTCGAATTCACACTCTTCTGGGGTGATCTCCTGGATTGAGCAAACGTCTAGTATATGAGCATTAGGTTCGGAGGGCTGATTCCCCAACCTAAAAATGTTGAGTTCAATTGTCATGTTTCCAAAAGATAGGTTCATCGAACCATTTCGACAATTGATCACAACATTTGAGGTTGCAAGGAATGGGCGACCGAGTATCACCGGAATTTGATTCCGGGGGTTAGCTACAGGCTGTGTGTCTAATACAATGAAGTCAACGGGGAATATGAAGTCCCCAACCTTGATTAACACATCCTCTAGCTCACCCCTAGGATGGGTGATTGATCGGTCGGCCATTTGGAGAGTGCAGTGTGTGGGTTTCAGCTCTCCTACACCTAGTTGCTCATATACTGAGTACGGAAGCAGGTTAACACTGGCACCAAGATCTAATAGTGCGTGGTTGATGTTCTTATCCCCAATGGTAATAGAAATCGTAGGACAGCCGGGGTCCTTCCGTTTTTGAGGTAAAGATTGGGTAAGGGCATCACTCACAGCACTAGCCAAGAAAACTTTCTTGGGTACCTGAGATTTCCTCTTTTTCGTGCATAAGTCCTTTAAGATTTTCGCGTAGGACGGGACTTGTTGGACAACATCTAAAAGGGGAATGTTGATGTTAACCTGCTTAAACAACTCCAAAATATTCTCCATTTGTGGATTTTGTTTATTGGATTTCAACCGGTTTGGAAATGGAACATTTTTAAAATTGGTTGAGTCCAATGCTTGTGGAGGAGATTGTGGAGTTGGAACGGATTCCAGAGCTGGTGTTTTCGTGGAGTGAGAAGTGGGTCCATTCAGAGCAGAAGAAGAAGAAGGAGAGCCTTTTAAAGAATGAAGAATAGGCTCAGAAGATGAGGAAGGAGAAGAAGAAGAAGAAGAAGAAGAAGCGGCCGGGGTGTCATTATCCTCAATTGTTGTGCCGATGTTGTTGTGCAGTATCCTTCCCGATCCCAACGTAGTCACGGCACTCACATTATGGTTCTGTTGTTCAAGAGCAACATGTACATTATGTGGGTGACCGGGATTTGGGAGTGGTTGAGATGGAAGCTTTCCCTTCTCTCGCTCGCTTAACGCCGCATTCAGCTATGCAATCTGGGCCTCGATGGTCTTGATGCTTTGCCCATGTGCAGCAGTGTGTTGCACCAACGACTAAATGGAAGACTGGATGTTTGCGGTGGATTGTGTTGATTGTTTAACGAACGCCTCCAGACTTCGTTCTAGCGAGGAAACCTTATCGTTGTTTGACGGAACAAAGTTGTTTTGAGGAAAAGAATTGTTGGGTGCAAAGTTGTTCGTCTGATTTTGAAAAGGTTGGGGTTGGAAGGGCTGCTGAAACTGATGTTGAGTTTGTTGTTGTGCTTGTTGTTGCGGAGGAGGGGGCCTCTGGAAATTGTTGCCTTGGAATTGATGCTGATTCTGATTCCAGGCGAAATTGGGGTGGTTCCTCCAACCGGGATTGTAGGTGGAAGAGTATGGATCATTTCTCGGTCTTTGCTGAAATACAGCGTTAACCTGATCTTGTCCTTGAGATGGTGGATTGTAAGGACACTCTTCGGTTAAGTGAGAAGGATCAGAACAACAAGCACAAATGGTACGAAGGGGAAGAACAGGGGCAGGAGCAGGAGATGAAAATTTGCTCTCTATCGCTTTAAGTTTTCTCGTTATTGCAGCCATTTCAGCTTTCATCGCAATAAAGACATCAAGTTGGTGAATTCCTACCCTAGACTGACCAGTAGAAGTGGAGGTAGAAGTGGAGGAAGAAGAAGAAGAAGTTGGTCTGGTGCTCTCCTATTGAAGCGTTTGTTCCGCAAGGTCGTCGAAGAATTGCCACGCTTCCTCGTCAGATTTCGATAGGAAGTGGCCCTGACAAATGGTTTCCAACAACTGCTTGGTTGCTGGGTTCAGGCCCTCGTATAAGGTTTGGCAAAGTTGCCATTTCTCGATACCATGGTGAGGGCACTGAACAAGAAGGTCTTTATACCGGTCAAAGCACTTCCAGAAGGGTTCAGCAGGAAGCTGGGAGAATTGGTTGATTTCATTGCGGATCCTCGCGGTTTTATGATTCGGATAGAATTTCTTGAGAAACGCTTTCACAAACTCGTCCCAACTGGTTATGGAGTGGGAAGCGGTGCTATACAGCCATTTTTCAGCAAGATCGCACAAAGTGAATGGAATGACCCGTAGCCGTATAGCATCGTCCGATAGCTGGGTGGTTTTCATCATGGCACAAACATTTTGGAACTTGTTGATGAAGATATAGGCATCTTCAGATTCAAGCCCATGAAATTTCGGAAGCATGTTAATGAAGTGGGGCTTAATTTCAAAATTATCCCCATTGGCCGGTGGAAGGGAAATACAGGTGGGAAGTGCAGAGCTGGTGGGATAGAAACGATCGTGGAGCGCGATTCGCTGTGGCACTACGAAAGGCGGTGGTGGTGGGTTATTCGCATCCATAGGAGGTCGAATCAATCCCGGGGGAGTTGTAGGGATGTTTGGATTAAATCCTGAAATCGCGGAAGAAGAGGTTGGTGATGGTGAAGGTGAGAATGTATGAACAGAATTTGGGTCAGCGTCGGAGTTGGCCGGCAAAGGTAAGGGTGAATGAGGCGTGGACGGAGTTTCGACGTTTGAGTCGATCGCGTAGTCGGTAGAGACTAACGTAATGCGGACTAGGCGGGCGCTAGTGTCCCGAGTGCAAGCGGACATACACTAAACAAGTTTAGTATAGTCAAAGCGGAGAAGGTGAGGGTAAGAAAACGTCAATGGAGAAATACGATGGGTGGTGGGTGAAAAAATGGGATTTTGGCGACAAAGAGCAAGTTTTTATAAAAGTTTTTGGTTTTTGTGTGTTTGTTTTTAGAAAGAGCTTTACAGAAATATGTACGGACTTACGGCTTCAAGCAATCACAAACAAGATATGCACAATTACACCTAGATCTGGGGTCACCTAGGTGAGCTAGACAGCTCCTAATATTCCAAAGGGCTAGAAATAGGACCTCAAACCGTCTCTTCTCCGCCAATTATGGCCAGGTAAGTGCCAGGTAAGTGGGAGGCTCCCCACTACGTAAGTAGTGGTCCTAATTAAGTAACCAATTGCCTTGGACACACTTTCCTAGACACCGCAAAGTCAGGATAGGATAAACGGCCGATGCCTGTAACTAGTCCTCTGTCCTATTGAGCGCGAAGTCCTTAGGGCTGAGTCTAGTATTTTTTAATTTAAGCAATGGTCAATGCATATGCTTTTTGTGATTTCTGGGTTCCTGGGAAGGGTGATGAAATCCCCACCCAATCTGGATTGGTTTCAAGCCCCTTAAAGTACGTATTAATAAATGCAAAGCAGTAACAATCAACTGCAATCAATTTTTTTATTTTTTTAGCGCGGCGCAAAGAATCCTGCACAAGAACAATTTTATTGGAAGGGGGAAGAGAGTTTGCGCAAAGAATGCTGCAGAAAACACAGTTCAGTGGAGTTCAGAGGAGTGGAGAAGAGTAGAGAGAGACTCACAGAAAGTTTGGCACCCTGAAGGAACCAAACGGCCGCGGTTCCACGGCCTAAGCTTGCTTATGCCGCTGTTCCGCGGCAAGATGGGTGAGTTGGGGCTCTGGAATTCTGGTGTGTGCTGCCTTGGCTGTCCTCTTCTTTTCTGGGGCTCCTGAATCTTGATTTGCTTACTGGATCTGCTCCAGAATCTTTCAATAGACCGTCTTTTCCGTCTTGTTCACCCGCGGTGTAGCCACAAAGATATGGGTCTAACTTCCCACGTCTTTGGCACTGAACTCGAACTTCATTTTATCCTGCACACTTGCACAAAAACTAATCAAAAATAACAAGATGAATTTTTTACAATGTATATATTTTTTTCCGGTTAGATTTATATTCACAAATTAACCCGAAATTACACAAAGAAATAAACTACCGTCTCCCCGGCAACGGCGCCATTTGAATGTTAGAGTTTTTGCGTGCTTAATTAATTACCGAAATCAAGACGGTTTCGCTTGTAGCTAGCCGGTTGAGTACGGGTCGTCCGCAGGGAGATGTGAATCTTTTTCTATGTGGTTTAACGAGTTAAGTCCAAATGTCCAGGTTTGTTTTGAGATTAACTATGTGCTAAAATGATATGTAAAGAGAGCTTGTTAGGGTTAGGATTAGGTTAGTTTGAGTTAGGAGTCACTCACTTCTTTCGTTGCCACTCTTAATATCGGTGTTATGGTAATCGGCAACAACGGGGATTAGCACGAGTAGGAAGGAACTTGCGAGTATAAGCTAGGCTTTCCAACGCTTATGTTCTTCCTTTTGGTGCTTGTCCTTCCGTTCTTGGCTCTTAGCCTTAACCTCCGGTTAATTCAACCACAACCGGTCTCACTAAGGAATCACCGCTATCATGTAGGATAGGGTGCCGTAGGGAGCGGATTGTGGTTCAATTAACGGGAGTCCGAATTAAGATGTTGGGCAAGGAAAGAGTGAGAGAGATTTCCTTCTCTCAAACTTCCCTTATCCTACCCTAACAAGTTAGAAAACTACTCACCCATTACAAGAAAAAGGAAAATAAAACAAAGGAGGAAGATAAAAAGAAAGAGTTTAGAAGATTACAACTAGCTATTTGAGACCTCACCTTGGCAAGGATCAAGCTTAAGCATCATTGTTGTTTAAGGATAAAGAAAAAGAGAACAAGAAAGAAACAAACAACAAATAACAACTAGATTAGCAAAAGAAAAATACAAGCAATTATAATTAATAATAAGACAAACATGGTAACAAAAAGAACTCTTTATTCATCCTTCACTCACAAAAGCTCACTACAAGGTTTTAATGGAGAAGAGATGAGAAGAGGAAGAAGAAGAACAACATGTATTCTAAAACCTAAATACAAGAATAAGCACCCTTGGCTTTGGCAAGTTCTGGACTATTTATAGGCAGGGAACTGGAAACCTAGGGCAACGACCTGCCTCCATATAGAATAACCAAAATACCCCTGAAACCTCATCCACTGCGGAGCCCGTACGGCCGCGGTTCCGCGGCCTAAGCATGCTTATGCCGCGGAACCGCGGCCCTTTAGTGGGGTTAGGCCATGAAATTTGGTAGTTTTCCCTACTTTTTAGTACTCTTCAGTGTGGTATATGTTGTTTCTCAGAATCTCTTCACAATATTTCTAGAATTTCAGCAGAACAAAAGGTGATGTAATGTGGATCTTTTGTCATGATTTTTCTTGAGCTCCGCGTAGATATGTTGGATCTTGTGTTGCCATTGAGCTTTGTGCATGAAAATGACATCGATTTGCCATTTTGTCGCTTAACCTGGTGTGCGGCAACATACGGATAGAGAGAGGAGACCCGTGTTTTATCTGTGGTTGGCAGTAATCCGGATTTTGTCGTGCTTTTCCATGAATTTCATTGTTTAGAGCTGAGAACCTGTATCCTGCAATTAACTAGCAAACACGGCTCAAGAGTACCTACCGATAAGCAATGTGATGAAATTGGGCGGTATGAAAATGCAAAAATCTGATATGAACACTCGCCAACTGCTTTGGCTGCAACAGTTGCACCGTTCCTTACTTTTAGAGACTTATCACCCTTTCTCAGTTCTCTACCTTTTCTAAGCCCATGTAACAGATTACATACGTGGGATCCTGATCCGGTATCTAATACCCAGGACGTAGAGTGAACTGAGAAACAGTTTTGGGTAACGAACACACCCGAAGAAGACGCATCAACATGCTCTTTCCTCGTTCGGGTTGCATGGGAATCTTGGTATTCCCCTATTTCCCGCTCAGACTTATAACAGTTATAAGATAGAGCGGAACCAACATTCCGCAGGTCAGTATAATAAGCGGGTTCGGTCAACACATCAATATTATTATCTTGATTAAGACGTGTCATGGTCGCTACCTGGAGAGAGAGAGAGAGAAGAAAACACTTAGCATATGCTTATGCAAGATTAGATTGGTTATTATTTTATCTAATCAGTATGGCTCCCACTGTTTTTATCAAATCTTCATTCAAACCCTAAAAGGTGAGACTAGCCGGGATTAATTACACCCTACAAGTTTGCTAACCGGTTAGCCAGGCCAGTGTCGGTACTTTAAGGGAGGTTCCCCGTGCTTTCGCACGGACCTAATTAAAGTAAACCTCGTTTTCCCATAAGCATAACCCTTTTGACACCTTTCTAGACACCTAATGGGTTAGCTAATTGTAAAGTGCAAAACTCTCTCAGGAGTAACACTTACTCGCAGTGGGTATCGGGATCCAACTATCTCATAGAAGGTATGTAATCTCATAGCAAATTTTAACACTTGAATTCCCAATAATATTTTTCCCCTAGCAACTTATGACCTTGACAGAGGTGAAAAAACCATAGGCCGCTAGTCAAGTTCAACCCGTTATTTCGTGACTGAATTAAACCCACCCGCACGACCCTTGACGGAGGTCAACAAGGCCGTACGACTACCCTAATTCAATCGCATCATATTCTTTGTAGATAAGCACTAATCAGCTACCGCACACTACGCCTTGACGGAGGTCAACAAACGCAGCACGAATACTAAATAGTCCTTATCTGAATTGACGGTGGGCTACGACAGGTTTTTAAGAAAACCTTTTGCGTAATGAACTTGATATCGTTGTAGAATCGAGTGATTTGAAAAGGAGTGGTTTAAGCTCCGCTTTTAAAATCATGTGCTTTTCAAATAAACCGAGTGGGTGTAGCATATGCTAGCTTCTGCTAAAGAGGTCACTCCCGGTGAAGGGATCTAGGCTCTTTCCTCATCGAATGAGGTGCTGTATATTCTACAAGAAATACCACTATGCTAAGCAAGAACTAGAGCTACCTTTTTGAAAATTTGATTCTACAACACCATTAGGTTTCTTTCATTTTCATTAATCTCATTGATGAAGTCCCATCATTAATATTTCCTAAACATCACAGATAAAGAAACGAAAATAGAACGTAAGTTTATGCCATCTGTATTCGCCACGGGGCCCCGTCATGCACCGTTAGGTTACTTAACTACCGGCAGAGCGGGGGATGGACTAGCACGGGAGCAAAATATAAGCAACGTTTATTATATATCATATATATAATAAAAACATTCGTCTTACGCGGTTATATGATTTCATCACAGAACATTGCAGCAGAAGTCAAGATATGAAATATTGGATATACTAGAAGTTCCGCGTTTTAATTTAAGCCAGTAAAAAACACGGATTCCACGGTCACGATGAATAGCCAAACCCACATCCCTGGACCCCTACGAGAGTGACAATTAACCCTGCCAATTCTAGAGTTAGGAGACCCGGTCTCGAATCCTCGAGATGGTCTCCCACTGGACTCTAGAACCCAGTTTCTTATGCTCCCCACCTTGGGTCTATCCTAATGCGGAAAAGTAAATAATATACATCAATGGTGATATCATGCTCAACCCGGAAGTGTCCCAATAAAAGAATATTACATACACGTTTTTACATGAATGAAAATGAAAAACACCCATCTCACGCAAAACCCCCCGGCTATTCAAACACGATGATCCAATATAACATATCACAGTAACACATAACATCACATGTCATCAACGTAAGTAGATATGCGTATCCCAATTGTCGTTGACGTATAGCAACGAAACCGGCGATACCCCATATATTACACTTACGGCCGCAGAAAAGAAAGTGAAAACTACAATAATTGGAATCCGCAACATCCTTAGACATCATAAATCCGAAATATCACATGCTTCAGATTTCATGCCTAACCATATGAATTCCTTAAACATCATAAACCCGGGATATCTCATATTTCGAATTTCATGTCTAACATTATAAACCTCGCATTTTAGTCTCAATATTGAAAACACTTTTCAATAACCAGTCCGGCAATTCAACAAGATTCCCGACATCCTGATCAAATGCTCGGCGGAAACTTTAGTAGACGGCCGCACCCCCGATGCCGTCGACGAAGTGCACTTAGGTGGAACGCCGTGGCTGCGAACACCCTAACGGATGCTTTTGGTAACGGGGTTCTCCTACAGTCACTTGGTCGGAGTTATGGGGTGTGGCTATCTAGTAATGTTACCCAACGAGTATCCGCGTACACTATGTGATTGCGACGGAGTTTTGATCCATATCAAAACCCCGTGGCAATCGATCAAAGAGACTAAATTGCTAGATTTATAAAATTCTAACTAGTTTTCGCAAAACTAATTATTGAGGATTCCAAATATTGTATCACAAATCACAGATATATAGAAGATGTTAAATATTTTGATCGAATCAATAAACACCCATAATTCTTAGAGACCTCAACTCTTGAGTCACATTTAAAAATACCCAGACAGTGCGACTAGTACCTACGGATCAGCACATAAAGGCATGCTCCCTGCCTCACCAACGACGCCGCGGAACCGCCGCTAAAAGCCTGTTTTGGCCGCGGTTCCGCGGTCGTTTAGTCGAGTTGGACCATTGTTTTTCTTGGGGATCCATAGAAAACCCTGCACAATTTTCTAGTAATTTTTAATCTGGAAAAATCCAATATTTGGAAAAATTTCCAGATAGCATGTAAATTATGGGTTTCGGAGTTCGATTGAACACTTTAACTTCGTTTAGACGACCCCTAATGCTCTAGCTTGGTTTTGATACCATGTTGGGATTCCTTAGCACGACTACTAGGTTTTAGGAGGCATCGGGTATGCAATTTTAAAAATTAGTGTGCTAAGAAATCGCAAACCTAGAATCGAACTAGAGAATTAGGATTTAACTAAGCAAGTAAACAACTTTACTCTAAGTGAACAAGGAATACAACTTTTGTAAACCAGTCCCTCACTTCTAAAGCTCCATGTAGTAGTCTCTTAGCTCCAAGTGGTGGTCTTTCGAACTCTCGTTAGGCTCCACAAGACGAAAGGAACGAGCTTGCTCAAAGATCTTCGAGGCCGAAGATGATCTAGGTCGAGGAGACTCTAACTCAAGCTACTTTTTCACTAATTGAGAATTAGTGAAGCAAACAACCTATACTAAATGGCTAGTTTGGTATAGATTGATGAAATAGGAATTTTGTTCACTTTAGAATTATTTTTCTCTCTCTCTTTCTTCACCTCAAGAAAACCTAGTGAGCTCAAAAGAGATGATGAAGAAGAAGAAGTGGTGAATAATGGCAACCATGGGTGAGAAAATATCATATATCATATTTGTAGAAACTTAACCATGGTTAAAAATAATGGTTGGGTTAATAAAAGTTTAGAGTAAAACAAAATTAGTGGACTAAGTCAAGATTTCCACAAGCTTCTATAAGCATCATAACCATGCCAATTTCCACCCAATTTTGTTTTTTCCTTTAATAATTAAATCCCCAAATTATCTTAAGTATGGTATGTGTCTCATACACCCATGTCCAATGTATCATCAAGCATGACATAATAAATAAATACATTAATATATATCACACATATATATATTAAATGTATAAGTAGAAAAGAAATTCTTAAGTGAGCTAATATTAGTTAATATATATATTAATATATCAAATATATAATTATATATTAAATTATTAAATCAACACTTGATTTAATAATCTGGCTATATCACATATAACCGACTAATACCATTTATATCAACTTATTAAATCAACACTTGATTCAATAATCCGGCTATATCTTATATAACCGACCGATATCATATATCGCGAGATTAGAATACGGTATCACATACACGTATTAATCTCGGTCTTGCACTTATCACATATGTGCCCTACTTCGTTTCGCTTGAGCCAGGAATTCTCTGTGTAGGACTCTTAAGATTCGTCAATACACCAGCAGTAGGTAATGATCATATCAGTTACCCACAAGCCATCAGCGGTACTAGCTGGACGTAACGGCTACCCAGGTATTGAGCGATCAGAAGATCATAAGCAAGCTTGCTCATACTCCCGTGGATCCCGTAAGTAACACTACCGTACAGTACGGTCTCTTCGTCTGATATGTCACATATCTAGTCTGGGGGTGGTAAACGTCAGACCTCAATAACTTGATAAGTCATGCCGATGTGAAGCTTATAACTGGTCGAGAAACTACTGATAACACTTACCAGTAAATTTCATCATCAGCCCTGGCCAGGGACTTCCTGTTATAGCCAATCGAGCACAGCGCAACGTCAACCCCCAATACTGGGAAAGAAGAAACCCCTCCTACCGCTCATTGCCTCCATGTGACTCGGGACTGTACCCAAAATCCACCTGTTTGCACGCTCTCTTGAATGTGGTAGGGAGGAAATCAAAGCATAGTAGGAATCACACAAGACTCTATGACGATCTCGGGTCTACAGACTAACCTGTACCAGTGTCACCAGAGAACTGCTATCTGACATCAGGTATAATACCATCTAGGAGTTCTCAGCGAGTCCTGTTCAGTGTACCCATTCTCCAATGAGCACCTGTGCACATTCTTTGATGTCAAACACCAATGGTTGTGGGATCAACCATCGCCCCATACAGGGTCAAGAATCGTACACACTAGTTTACTCTGGAATATCGATACCCCGTCCCGATACTCTCTGGACTAGGAACAATTATAGGATGTACTTATGAACTATCCTGGCCCCACTAGTATGATATGCATCATAGTCCTGATAGTCAAGTCCACATCCTAAGGGCTTTATCAACATGTAACAGAGAGACAATATAAAGATATAAGTATATATGCTAAGATAAAGAGTAACCAGATAGCATACTATCATGTCGAGCAAGAAAGTCCTCCCTATATATGTCCAAGCATCCACTATAATATACAATCATGTACAATAATGACCTCTAGGGCATACATACAACTAACACTTAGGGTCTAAAACCTAACACCCAGTAATTTCAACTTAACTCTGTGATCACTGGTTTGATAGCAGATTCGATTTGAAACCCTAACCTTTAACTTATTACAAGTTTTGACACTAATTCAAATATTAAGGTAGTTCAGTGAAATATTGATTGGCTAAACAAGGATGTTTAGCACTAAAACACTCTTATCTACCTTAATTGGTCATGGTCACCCTAAAGATTTTCACAACCCTAAAATCACCTCAAAATCTCACTTAAAATTTTAAAACTACACAAAACATAAACTTTAATCTAAAATATAAGTTGTTAAGACAAGAGTTTAGTAAAGCATGCTTAAAAGTTTGGTCATTATCTCAAGATTGATTTGAAGGAGGCCCTAAACTTGAAAGGCTTCAAGATTAAGGATTGGCTTCAAAGACTCATGAAGAGATAAATTGATTTTGTGGTGAAGTTTGAAGTGTGTGTGTGTATGATTTTGTTAGGAGGTAGAGAGGAACCATGAAGAGATGAATAAAAGAAGAAAGAAAGATGAAGGAGAGAAGAGTAGAGAGAGGGAGGAGGAAAATATTTAGAAGAGGGTGGCTAAATTTAGCCATGGCATCAAATATCTCCTTATTTATTCCATCATTAAATGCCCCACACCCTTTTATCTCCTCATCATGACATCTTTTCTTTTCTTTTCTTTTTATCACCATTTTAATTTGTTAAATGTTTAAGGGTCATGGCTACTAATACATGTTTTAACCAAAACTAACATATGGCTAATACTATATATATATATATATATATATATATATATATATATATATATATGGGGGGGGCACATATATTTTATAAATAAATAAATAAATAAAAATATGTGAAAATAATTACTAAGTTTTATTGAAAACCCATTTGTATCGCTTAATTAAATTATAACTAACTTTAAACAAATTTTAAGACTTTACATGTACACATATGGATCGAAGAACTTCACCATCTTGAACATGTTCCAAATCGACCCCAACTCCTCTGACGCTCCCGGGTACTACATGAATGCCACTAACAACAAACCCTCAATCCCTCATCATCACCATCTCCAACAAGAACTATCAAATCACATTCATTGACTACAACAGCCTCCTCAACATCACATTGATTTCATCAAAGACTTGTACGACTAAATATTTTATTGTACCTCGAGCTCTTCTACAAGCTCGTTGCAGTGAGCCTCGAAGGGATCATGCAAGACGAATGCGAACAAACGGTACGATGCAGCGAAAATAAACAGAATCACGTAGAAACAAAGATAATGAAAAGACTTATCTGACGATAAGAAAATAGAGAATAGATAATCATACCAAACAACCAAGAACACAAAGATATACACAGGTTCGATGCCAAATCGCACCTAGTCTTGCCTTCGCCGATGAGAACCTTCCACCCAAAAAAGTAGTACACGAGATATAATAGTCTACCACTAGCCCAATACAAGAACACTACGAATCTCTCTCAAAACCTGTCATTTCTCTCTCAAACCCTAGGTTTTAATGTCTGCTTCCTTTTCGTGAAAAAATTAATGAGGCATAACAAAACCGTAAGTAAAATTTTCAATTTATAGGTTACAATAGAAACTTGGAAGCAATTAAACTAATTTGGATATAAAACAGCCTTGAGCCCGACCATAGGCTTCATGGGCTTTTCTTCTAAATTTAGGCTTGGGAATGATATTGCAAACAAAATCAACAATTTTGACCTTGTTCCAAAATCCACCAAATATCTCACCACTTGCTCAACCTTAGAACTTTGTTCTCATCGCGGTTTCCCCATCAACGATCAACTAGGCATATCGAGTCCAAATAAAACTTGAACTTTGAAACTGGAACCACCTTTGTGAAAGCATCTGCCGGATTCTCATGGGTACCTATCTTAGTGAGATCAATAACGTTCTTCTCATTCTCTAAGAAGAAATCTCACTTCGATGTGCTTAGTTCTCGAACTATAACCTTAGTGCTCGGCCAAGTGAATCATGCGCTGACTGTCACAGAACATCCATGTTACCCACTGCGGAAAATCGATATCATCCATTAACCTTCACAAATAGATGGCTTCCTTAGCTGTCTCAGTAGCGGCCAACAACTCTGCCTAGGTCGTTTATAATGTGATGATCGACTGAATCGTCGATCTCCAAGGCACTGCGTCAATGCCCAACGTGATACATAGCCTGATGATGCCCTCTGTCTATCCCTATCACCAGCGAAATCCGATTCGCAGTAACTCGTCACAATGCTTCCATCACCACTGCCTCGGCTGAGTAACAAGTCGAACCCTGAAGTACCCTTTAGGTATTTCAAAATCCACTTCACAACTTTCCAATGCTCCTTTCTTGAATTAGCCATGTATCTATTGATCGCTCCGACTCTCTGTGCAATATCTGGTCGCGTGCATACTATCGCGTACATCAAGATACCCACTGCACTTGCATACGACACTCGAAATATGTATTCTTTGTCCCCATCTGACCCTGGAAATAATTTCGCTCAAATCATGTGTAACTAATCTGAAATCAATGTACAAAATTTTTATTTTTTAATGTACAGAAGAGAGTACCACAACCTGAGTTTGAGTTATAAATTACTTTTGCTAAACAATAGCAAGAAGCAACTTGTAGCTCATTGGTAAAGCCCTTGCACTGTTATGACAAACCCTCTGTGTTTGATCCCCATCAGACACAATATTTTTTTCCTGATTTTTCTTTTTAAATTTTTTGAAGCCCAAAATATTGCACGTGCAATACACAGAAAAATCAAAAGTCAGAAAAATCAAACATGTGGAAAATAGTCTAAATACAGAGTTAATTTGCTGGCACGAATCTCGAGGCAAGAAGCTCGAGATCGACAGGCCATTGTTGCTCAAAAACCGGCGTCGACGGTCAGGAGTGGTCCAATTGTCCCCGGGTTCTGCACACTAACCCCTTCACCTACCCCTAACTCCCCTGCACTGTTTGATTTCCCTACAATCAAACAGAGACTCTTCATTTCACAATTTAGCATATTTTAATGCTTTTTAATCCATATTTTTAATTCCTAAACCTTAATTCTCTACTATAAATACTACCCCATGCTCTATCCCTTCACCATTCTGAAAATTCTAGCCAAAACTCTCTCAAAAGTTCCTAGGTACAAGTGGAGTAAAGTGGAGTTAGCAAACGATCAACTTCCGGCGAAGAATCGAAACTAAATTCGGAGGTCCCGCGACGCTATGACGACACCCTTCTCTTCTTCTACCTCTTCTTAACAAAATCAACCGGTAAGTTCCTCTCAATCTCTTTTCCTCTTCATTGAAATTCATTTTAAAAACTTATATCGGTAAGTGGAGTTAATACCGATATCTATTTCTAAACCCTTTGAAATTTACCTTTTTCCTATATATTGTTCATCCAAATTCTTACACAATAATTGTAATCTTAATTATAAATGTTTAGAATAAATTTTAACTTAGAATTCCATGTAAAATAACTTTAATTTAACCTTTTCATTTAAATACCATGAACTTTAAATATCATCTTTTAGTATTTGTTAAAACATTACCTTAGGAAAATTTCACGGGGTAATGACCTACCCTACACGCACACATGGTTCCATAGCAAGATACCTCCTTTATGTGAATTTTTGTTACGAAGACATTATTACAAGAAAATACCACTTACTATAAAAAACGGATTTCTTTTAAACGGTGTTTTAAATTCCTTTGCGATTATTCTTTTATAACCCTTGTTAGGGGACCCGCTAATGGATGGTGTGGATTATCGCTCATTCTTGGGCTAGTAAAGCGAGATGCAGACATTCTCACGGAGCATTCGTTCTCGAAAGGTTTTAAATACGGTTTTTAAGAAAATCGAATTTTCTAAAATAAAAACAAATTAATTTTTTAATAATTATATAAAAAAATTAAAAATCCATATATTTTCAAAATATAATAAACTCATATTTTTTAAATGAAAATATTTACAAGTTTCACTAAAATACCATCAAGATACCGACAAATGACAAGTTTTACAATAAAATACCATGAACTTTCCAAGCTAAGTAATTATCACTAAAATACCTCAAACCCTTAAAATTCACATCTATGAAAACCCTAAATAATATAAATAACTTCTCGAGGTTTATTTGGAAACTATATTAAAAATATTTTTTTTCATAAAACCCCCTCGAGTTATATAAAACAATATTTAAGGATTTTAGTAAATATAGATTTAAGCGGGATCAATTCTCTTGAGCCTCAGTGAGCCAGAGAAAGTGAGTACTTGCCTATTTAAGATAGAAAACTTAACGGAGTTATCAATGATATTTGTCTTGGAAAAAGACACAAATCCTGCCGTCCATGTGCAGCAATTACCGATAACTCTAAAACCTAATTCAAGATGTAAATTAGTTACAAGTGTTTGACTCAGTTAGAGTCCATTTCAAACCTGAATCCAAAGTCAAACATGAATACTTGAACATGAACCAGAATACTTGAATTCAAATATCAATATCAAACATGACTTGACTTGACCGAACCGGTGTTATAACCCGACATGAATTTAACATGAATACTAGAACAAAGTGACTGCTGTTGAAACTGACTTGACTCGAACCATGAATACAACTTGATATGAATATATGAATACTTGACATGAATACATGATATTGACATGAACTCAATCTTGAAAACTTGATGTATTCACGGATTCGAGCAAGACCGGTAATTTTAACTGTAATGTAGAATACACGGGGTATCGGGGTAGTTCATTGCGTGAATCTAACGAAATCTCAGAAGTCCCACTAGATCATGAATCCATGTCTACTAACACAAGCTATCATGAGGGCCCGTGTTTCCTTGCTCCTGAATTACAGCCTGTTGAGTTTGGAATACTTCAACACTATGTTGAAGTCCCATTACTAACACTTGATTCGGGCCCGTGGTTCCTTACCCTTGGATTACAGCCTGTTGGGTTCGAGAACACTCTTGAGATTGGTTGACATTCACCCTTGAACTTACGTTAAATTAGTATACCCAAGTAGAGACCTGTTAAGACACTTATATTCATGTTCACTATACCTACACTACACGACCCTGTTATACTTGTGTGCCATGCTCATGCTATACTGTCATGCTTATCTAGTTGCCATATATATTACCATACTTGTTCACATATTACGATATATATAGAACTGCATGCTAAATAAACTTGCCATGTTTATATTAAACGACATGTTGACACCCCATACTTCATAATCAATTGTTTATGATATACATTTTTCTTTATCATTACACTTTATGTTTCCCTCCATTTCTTGGGGACTTACCGAGCGAAAGTTCGCTGACGGGGATTCTACCCTTCTTTGTTTTTCTTAGAATATTCGTCAGATACTATGGAGACTGATGAGGTACACATCTTAGAGGAGGAGCACGATCAGATCGCGACCCAGACCTAGACCAGTTATCTTTTCTCAGTTTATGTATGCCACCTGTTTAGGCATTTCCATTCTTGTATTTTTCTTTCAGTTGAAATCACGTATTGTAATTGAATCAAGTTGAATGTAAGTAAAGTTGTTGAATTTTATATCTTATGTTTATTCTCTTGTCATTTTTATATTGCTTATTTTACGCTTAGCGTATTTATTACGAGAAATGACCTTCTCGAAATAAATACGTCGCGGGTCTCGTCACGTGCCTGCTTCCGTCTATTGGAAAACGGGGCATGACAGGTTTTGTTGGCTAAACAAGTTGTTGAGTTTGTCCGGATTCTGCTTTTAAACAGAAACTGGATAACTCCATATCTTAATAACCTCAAGATATGTAACCATTCTATATCCATATAGAATCAAGGCACTTAATTTAGATGGAACCAGATTCAAAAGTCATGCAGTTGTTTCCAATACATATCTTAAATGGAAAAAGGCCAGTATAGCATTACTCATCAAGGAGCGTACTTACATATGAGAAACCTGTGAGATAATCAAGTTCTCAATACTATGATAGAATACCTGGCATAAGTATCTACATTTTTGATCATCTCGAAGAATCTTGATACTTCCAGCGTATGGCTCTCTACTTTATTCTTATACTTATAAACTTCTCAAAATCTTTGGACCTTACATTACAACGAATGTGTGTCTAAAACCAGAGAACTCAGGTAAACCTGAATGAAGTAAGAGTACCAACCCCTTATCCCGAAGGACACTGGACAACATACATTTTCACGTATAAGTCCCAAGAGTATACTAGCTCAAATTCTGTGTTTTATAGATTGAAAACTGTATTTTGGTCGAGAATGTCTTACGCCCTTATTCAATGCATCTTACCTTATCCTCAACTGATAAAGGTAAATGTTTATAACACAATTTTCAAAATGTATATCTCACTTTATAAAATGTAGGTATATATATTTCATTTTAAAATTTGGTGCATAACAACGGTTATTCGAGACCAAATATTTGCCGTCAGGCAAAGCCAGGCGATTTAATCCAATATCACCAATTGCAACGAATTTCGATATTGAGGATCAAATTGCCTATTTTCTAATATTTTACTCCTACTCAGTATCTGTAACACCGTACAGATATGGGACCCAAATATGGTAAATACATACCCCAGAGTTAGAATTAATTAGGAAAACAACTCTTTTTTACAAATACACAGATGACCTGAAACATAAGTGTTTCAAAGGGGGTGTCCAGGTATTCCTAGTAATGCTTTTCCATTATCCAGATTCATGACAGTAGTAGCAATTTCCTTTGCCCTCACTTCAATCTCTTTATATGTCTCTACATCTTACCTTTTGCACACCGCACTTAGGCTAATTGATTTTTCTTCCTCCCCTATCTTTCGGTACCAGCTTGAGGCTTGGAAGAAAACTACCGAATAAGCATAACAGGTGTACTCTCCTAGTACAAGGAGCTCTCGCAACCTGAGTGAAGGTAAAGGGAAAAGACAACCGAATAATCCTATTCAATTTCTCTAGAACTTGTGGCCATCCTCGACTGAAGTAACTTCTTTGAGTTCGTATGTAACCATACGATGGCCGTTCCAAACAATATGCATCATCGTAGTGCTACGAAGTGTTATGAAGAAATGCAAAGGGTAAAGTAGGAGTGGCAGGGATATGTGTGACTTTGTCATGAATCATGGCAAGCCAAAGCCCAAGGGTGTAAGAATGTTGGTTAACTTGGTTCATGAGTTTTTAAGGTAAATCATGGGTCGCTGTACCATAGAGAAAAGAAATACTCAGCGTGCACTCTATCAAGATTATATTGGTTATCATTTTATCTAATCAGGATGACTCCCACTGTTTTCTCGAATTCTTCTTCAAATCCTAAAAGGAGAACTAGTAAGGATCATGTACACTTTACAAGTTCGCTAACCATTCAGCCAGGCCAGTGTTGGTACTCCAAGGGAGATCTCCCTTGCTTTCGCATGGAACCAATTAGTAACCCTGTTTCCGTAGAGGCGTAACCTTGTTAACACTTTTTAGACACCTAATAGGTTAGCTAATCGTGAAGTGAAAAATCTCCCGAGGATTAATACATACTACTCAGTAGGAATCGGGACCCAACTATCATCATGTGACAACCTGACGGAATCCATTCAAGTCACCACACTCCAGAAGGTATGCGCATGCCTGGAAAGTTTCCTGTATGTTTGAAACTCCTGATATGGTTTTTGCCCCTAGGACCCAAGTGACCTTGACTAAAGATCAAAATACCAAAGGGTCCTAGTCAAGTTCTACCCATCATTATCTTGATTGCATTAGACCTACCCGCATGACATCTGATTAAAGATCAAAACTATCGCACGACTTTCCTTACAAATCACATTACCATGCAACAGAAAAGCATTACATAGTTAACGAACACTACTAAACATCGAAACACGTAGCACGCGTACTAAGTAATACTAATCTGAAATGACGGAGAGCTACGGCTGGCTTTTGGTGAAAAACCTTTAACGTAATGAACCTGATATCGTTGAGGAACCCGAGTGGCTTTAAAATAGAGTGGTTTAAGCTTCGCTTTTTAAAACTAGTAACATAAACCTTTGCTTAAGAGCGAACTCCCAATGAAGGGATCAAGGATCTTCCCTCATAGAATGAGGTGCAGGATATTCCTAACCGGATACCTCTACGCAAAGCAAAAGAATACGACTATGAGTTTTGAAGAAAACCGAGTAGTTTTAAAATTGGTTCCGACAACATCATTTAGATTTATTTTCCTTGCATTATTCAGATAATGCGTTCCCATCATTTTTAGTTTCTAAGCCACAAAAGAAACAGCCAAAATAACATGCTTTTATATGCCATCCGCATTTACCATGGGGCCCCGTCATACACCGTTAAGTTACTTAACTAACGACAGAGCAGGGGCTGGACTAGCGCGGATGCAAAATATATAAAAGTATCTACTATATATATATATATCAACATTGCAAGCAGATAATAGTCATCACAGGTAGATAAAAATCATCACAGGCAAGCAAACAACAATATGGAATAGCGGATAATGTAGGAGCCCGACGTTTCATTTGAGCCATAAAATGAGACGCGACGTTACCCGGTCGTGTGGATAGCCAGTGCAATGAAGAACCTAGACCCCTACGAGTGCGGCAAGTTATCCGCCAATCCTGAAAGTGAGGCAATCCCAATCAACAAAGTGAATGGGCCACCCGACACTTCATGGAATCAGGTTACTTGAGCATCTCTCCGTGGGTCAACCTATACCCCCTACGAGTATGGTGAATAGCCCGCCAATTCTAGAGTAAGGCCTCCCTCCCGTTCTCAATGCCATGAGATGCAAGCCCATTGCCCTTTAGACCCCGGCTATTCGAGCACTCCTCCGCGTGGTAATCCTAGTACAGAAAAGAAAATATATATACAATAGTGACATCGACTTCAACCCGGTCGTGTCCCAATAAAAGAATATACAAACTGGCAGAAACGGCAGTCCACATGTTGGATGCTCGCCCCGCAATAATGAATATATAAATGAATCTGAACTGTATATCTAACATTGCACACAAGGCTATCCATCACGACAATCCATCCAAAAGATCAGTGCAACTCAGAATATCAACGCGAATATCATGTTCATAAACCCGTCTCATTGTACATATAGCAACCGGTCGGATTATACCGCGCTATGGTATTCACGATCGCAGAAATAAACAAATTCACCGAAAGCCACAAATTTAAAATTTTGATCGATTAAAACTTTCCTCATTGGCCCCAAGTACAAACCAGTACTCAAACAAATCTTGGCCAAAACTAAATATTCCAAAAATCACATTTCGATAATCTAGAGCACCAGAAAATATTTTGGGGGCACAACGGCCAAAATTAGACCGCGGAACCACGGCCAAATGGCACATTCAACAGTGGTTCGGCGGTCTAATTTTAGGCTTATGTGCCCAAATTTCTTTCCGGTCTCTAGTTTTGCCTGCACATAATTTTAATGCAACCCGAACAATTTTTTGAACAACTTTAAAATCCGAACAGCGGATATGGATTTGGAAATATGATTCGAAAAAATCCGTCGATCGAAACTCTAAATAAGTGCAAACAAGTTAGTTAAGGTTTATGCAGTGGCTCTGTACCATGTTGGGGTTTGGTGCCCATGCCGCGGAGGCCGCGGCCAGGCGGAAGCGAAAACAAAAACTTTTGGTGAGCACCAAACATCCGTAACCCAGGATACGATCCAAACACCTAAACTAGCAAACTAAAATATGCAAAGGGTATGAAATTACAACCTTCGATGCGTGTCCACCCAATTATGGAAGATCCCTCCAAGTTTGTAGCCGCCGGGATCGCCCTTAAAAGTCGACCACCCTCGCCGAAGAAGATCCACCCGTGGGAAACCGGAAGAGGCTCCGACCGACAATCCAAACTTGCTAAGGATGGATGATGGGTGATGTAGGAATTTTTCCACTAAACGTTTTCTCTTTAAACCATGCTCACTAGAGAGTAAGAAGTAGAAGGAGAAGAAAGGTGAGGAAGATGGTTGCTTAGTCTTGCAACCATGAAGCATGAAGCTCAAGAAGTTAGAATGAAAAATCATCAAGTGTAGAAAGAATGGATGGCTTTGCATTTATCAACCACAGTTCAATAGAGAACCTAATCAAATCAACATTATATACCAAAGCCATACCATTCTACATTCATGCAACCATGCTTCATTTAAATATCATTTTCCACCTCATTTCACAAAAGAAAATCAAATATGAGGTGTCCTTCTTCTAGAAGTATTCCTGTATAAATACGGAATACTTCACCCGGTATATATATCGCTACATATACGCGTATCCGTATAAATATACGGATAGCACCAAAGAGAGAAAATGAATAGTGAATAATAATACTAAAATATATGTATCAAAATACATATATAAATTATTAAATTAAATAAATTAAAACCTGATTTAATAATCCGGCTTAATCCTAAGCCGGCTAGTACTATCAACTGTCAGATTAAAGTCCGTGTATCCAGTACACGTATTTAATCGGACCCCTGCACATACCAACGTACGGCTTCTACATCTATCGCCTGAACCAGGAAAACCCTCTGTGTGGGACTCTAAAGACTCCACAATACGCCGGCAGTGGGTTTAACCACAAGCACGTCAGCGGCACTAGCTATATGTAACGGCTACCCAAGTACTTACTGAAAGAGAGGTCTGTTAGTGATATATGCCCTAGAGGCCATTATTGTATCATACTATATTGTATATTACATATTGAAAGCTTGGGATATTCACAGTTATAATAACAGTCTTGCTCAAAATGGTAGTATGCTACTTTGTTTGATTCTATCTCAATATGTGCATGTGTTTCTTTTAACATATCGCTTATACATATTGATAAAACCCTTAGGATCTTTGCTTGACTACCAGCGTTGTGATGACAGTCATACTAGTGGGGGCTGGGTAGTCTATAAGCAAATCCTTATACAGGTCCCTAGTCGTAGGATTATAGAGACGGGGCATCGATACTCCAGAGTAGACTAGTATATACGCTTATCATCCCAGCAGAGGAGATGGTCTGTCCCACAGCAATTGGTACGTCATACCGGAGATAGTATACAGGTGCTCATTAGGTTATGAGTTACACTGGACGGACTTGTTGGGAACTGCTGGTTGGTATTATACCTATCGTCAGGTAGCAATTCCCGGGTGGCATGAGTACAGGTTAGTCGATTGACTTGACATCACTATTCTTCTCAAGTGTGTTCCCACCGCACTTAGATTACTACCCTACCACGGCTCAAAGGAGTCGTGCAAACAGGTAGTAGTTGGGTGCAGTCCCGAAGCACTTGGAGGCAATAGCGGTTAGATAGGATTCGTCTCTCCCGATATTGGGGGTTGGTATCGCGCTGTGTTCGGAAAGCCATTATAAAAAGTCTCTGGCCAGGGCAAGCGAGATTTACTGGTAGATACTTCAGTAGTTTCTCAAGGTGTATTGGGCTCTACCCGGCACGACTTATTGCGCTATTAGGGGTCTGACGGTTACCATCCCCTTAGGCCCAATATGCGAGTATCTTAGACGAACAGACCAGACTGTACGGAGATTGTCACAGATAGACTCAGTAGGAGTTCGGATGAGTTTGCTCATCGACCTTCTTATCAACAGATATCTGGGTAGCCGTTACGTGCAGCTAGTATCGCTGACGGACTTATGGTTAAACCCACTGCTAGCATACTGTAGAGTCTTTAGAGTCCCACACAGAAGGTTTCCCTGCTTCAGGAGAAACGATGTAGAGGCCGTATGGTTTTACGGCAGGGTTCCGATCGCATATGTGCACCGGATGCACGGATGTCGTTTGGACGGATAATACTAGTGGGCTTTGGTTTAAGCCGGATCCTAGTATTATATTACTGGATTTTTATTATCTCATTGTATTCGTATTTTTCGGAATACAAATACATGTATGTATATACGGTGATGGCATTCTTGTAATTTTACAAGACATGCTTCTAGAAGGAGACACCTCATTATTTGGATTTATCTATTTTGAAAAATAGATTAATGAGGTGGAAAATGGAGATATTTGAGGCATGGGAGTGAAGCATGGCTTATGCTTTTTTTATTAGTTTGGATACACCATTGAAGTATGGTTGCTATTTTCTATGTGAAAATAATCTATGCTTCATGATTGATGTGGTTGAGCCATTCTTCACTTGGCCTTAGACTTGCTTATTTGCTATTTTTCTTTCTCTCTCCATATTTTCCTCTCCTTCTTCCTCACGACCCTAACCCTTATATGAGTTGTGAACCATAGGGTCAAGTGAGATTAAATACTTCATTAGATGCTCTGCATCTTCTAGGCTACTTAGCTTAGCAAACTAAGTACCCTAGTTATCTCGGTTTAAAGGTTGGAGTTTGAAGTATAGACTCGCAGGTGGATCATCTTCAACACGAGGAGGCCGACATTGCAAGCTCGATCCGATCTTCGAAGAGCTAAAGAAGAGGAGAAGAAGAAGAAGGCCCGAAGGACTTGTTAACAAAGAGGTATAAAACTTTTCATAGTAGTTAGAAGCTCTTAGTAGTTTTAGTTATTTAAGGTTTCCATAAAGATCCTGGAGTTTAGTCGGTGTTGCGAAGTAAGAAAATCATTTTTTGTAAATTCCGCCTCCCCGTGAATCGGCGGGGTGCGCGACATCAACTTACAGTGGTATCAGAGCCTACTAAACCTTAACTATCTAGTTAACAAGTAGTTAAAACTTCGATCGACGGAAAATTGCATGAAATCAAAATTTCAAACCATGCTTGCTGTCGTTTTTCAGAACTGATCAAAAAATTATTTCAGTGGCTTTAAAAATACAAGCAGGCATTTATAAGAACATGGAAAATTTTTGGGATCGTAATCCCCCCACTAGACAGCCGAACCGCGGCCAAACATGCCATTTGGCCGCGGTTCCGCTGCCGAGTTGGGACGATTCACCTAAAAAAATTTCTGGGGTTCTTTTGTGTGGAATTGTGATTTTTGGCATATGCGGTTTCTACCTAGAATTGTTTGTGTACTGGTTTGTGCATGAGATAGACACAGATTTGTTTATCGATCGAAATTCTAAAGTTCTTGGGTAATCATGATTCTGTGTTTGTATATATGATGCTAAACGTTTGCTAATCGCTATATGTCGATCAGTGGGGGTTGCATATATTTGTGATGTTGTGATGGTTTGTGTATATGAAGTATTGGATCATCGTGGATGAATAGCCGGGGGATGTGAGAAGAGTGTTTTCTTTTCTTTCATTCATATAAATTTATAAATTGATGTAATATTATTTTTGCGGGGCACATCCGGGTTGAGGTTGTAGACACCGTTGTATTATTTCATTTACTGTTTCTTGCATATAGGATAGACCCAAGGTGGGGTGCACAAACCACCAGGTTTTTGAAGTGCCGAGTGGCCTACTCATTTTATTGAGGGATGTTGTTTCACTTCGGCAATTTGGCAGGTAGTTTGCCGCACCCGTACCGTGGAATCCTTCTTTCGTTCTAGGGTAAAACAAAACACGGAATTCCTAGTATAACCAATATATTCATCTGTGATTCTGTGATTTGGAATGCCTATTATTGCGTAAGACGAATGGCTATATATATATATATATATATAATAAACGTTGCTTATGTTTTGCACCCGCGCTAGTCCAGCCCCCGCTCTGCTGTTAGTTAAGTAACCTAACGGTGCATGACGGGACCCCGTGGTGAATGCGGATGGCATAAGCGTACATTCTATTTTCGTTTCTTTTTTGCAATGATAGGGTTAAATGATGGGACCACATTAACATTGATTAATGCAAGGAAAACAAACCAAAGTTTAAATCGTTGGAACAATTTCAAAACCATTCGGTTTTCTTCAAAAAGAAAATTTTAAATGCGGTGCCTAAACCACTCTTTTTACAAACTATCATGGTTCTTTCAACTATATCAAGTTCATTACGTTCATGGTTTTGCCAAAACCATTCGTAGCTCTCCGTCATTTTAGATGGGTATTCAGTAGTATTCAAGCTATGTGTTTTGACCTTCGCCAAAGCATAGTGATTGGTAGCTGCTGGGTATTCATCTGTAGCATAGATAGATGCGTTGGTTTAGGACAGTCGTACAACTATTTTGGCCTTCGTCAAGGGTATGTACGGGTGAATTCAAATTAACCTGTATAATGACGGGTAAACTTGACTTGCGTCTTATGATATGTTGGCTTTCGTCAAGGTCATAAGCGCCTGGGGCAAAAATTCACATCGAGAGTTTCTAAGGAAAATGAAACTTGCTAGTGTTGCATACCATTTAGAGTGTGATGATTTTTGTAGGATTCTTTCAAGGTTGTCACACGATAATATTTGGATCCCGATCCTACTGTGAGTATCCGATACTCTTCGGGAGATTTTTCACTAAAACAATCAATACTATAAACCAAGTAGGTGCCTAGAATAGTGTTAGCGGGGTTACGCCTCCAGGGAAAAGAGGTTATGTAATTAAGGAACTTCGCGAAAGCGTTGGAAAACCTCCCTCGAAATACCGACACTATCTTGGCCGAAAGGTAAAGCAAGAATTGTAGGGTGAGATTAATCCTGACTAATCCTTCTTTTATGGTTTGAAGGGGATTCGAGAAACAGTGGGAGCTATCCTGTTTAGATAAACTAATAACCAATAGAAACTTGCAAGAGCATCATGCTGAGTGTTTCTTCTCTCTCTCCTAATTGCAGCGACAAAAATGACTGGGCTTGGGTTACTGCTAGATAATAAATTGACTGGGCCAAGCTATAAAGATTGGCTAAGGAATTTCCAGATAGCTATTACCTATGACAAGATGGGCTACCTCCCTACTGCCAAAGCCCCCGCCTTCCTTGTTCTAGATTCCACCGTTGCGGATGCTGAAATCCGTAAGACATGGAAAAAAGATTGTGCGAGAGCCAAGTGCCTCGTGCTGACCTCAATGGATAATGAACACCATAAGCAGCATGAGAAGATGGAATTAGCTTCCATCTTCCTCTATACCAAAGACTTATATGGAGAGCAATCTCGTATTGCAAGATATGAGACCTCGAAGATATTATTTCAGGCGAGGTTGGCTGTCGGGTCATCTGTAGGGGACCACGTCCTTAAGATGATCAACTATATTGAAGAGCTCGCGGATCTTGGGACCACGTTGGAGAAAGAGTTATATACTGACTTGATTCTACAGTCCCTCCCTCCTACCTACGCCCAGTTTATCTTGAATTTCAACATTCAAGGGTAGGAAGTCACACTTCCTGTCACGTCCCGAAAGTATGGAACATGACCGGCACTTAAAATACGAAACGTCTCGAGGCGTACGTAATCTAAGTAAGCCGAGAACCCAGAAATCCAAACCAAGAAAAGTAGTGAAGTGAAGGAAAACCAACTAAAAGCAAGTAGTTTTAAAAGCATAAGCCGAATTATGTGTTTTAAAAAAAAACATCAAGTATTTTCTGAAAATTTCGGCAGAGTCTCCTTTGTAAATACTGGCCCCCAAACGGGATACAACATAAATAGTATACGAAAGCAATAAAAAAGCATCCCCAACCGGGAGCTAGCTCTTCGTCAATCGGCGATCACAACCACACAAGCAATATAATATATAACGCCAAGGGCGAGGATCAAAACTCATAAGGAAACTCAAAACAGCAAGAAAATCCATAGAAATACAACGCGCGACTCTAAGGTCGAAAGAATAAACATTACTGGTCTCTATCTCTAAAATGAATACATGTTTGCTTGATGGAATTTACTAGATACAACAGAATAATATTATACAAGGTAATATGATGGGTATGATACCAAATAAACCCACCTACTAGCAAGTTACCCGAACGAAACTGTGCCCGCAAAGCCGTGCACGGCAAACCTGCAAGAAACTGGGGCACAACGGGGGTGAGTTGCCAACTCGTGAATAGAAAAACATCTACGAATAGAAATCGCATGTATGACGCAATCCTAGGTCATACGATCATAATATATAATCCTCAAATATAACCAGCAGTTTATAATAATGACTAGGGTAAATATCTAACCCAAGTGTAATCTCATATGCCCGTGTCAGTGCCTCAGGTAGCATTATATCATATGGATGATGAATAAATGCATGAAACAGAATGCATGTACTGAAGAAAACTGCTTTCATAAATTAGTGAGATTTCTGTATTTTTAAAATGAGGTACCATAATGAAATCAGCATAAAACAGTGCCTAGCATCGACACAAAACGTAATCCCAATATCACGATATCTCTGTATCACAGTCTCTGTACCTCAATATCTCGAAATCTCAATGTCTCAATCACAATGACTAGGGCGCCGTCAGTCCAGGCCGGCCCCTACCATCCATCTCATGACCACGACGGTATCCTCCGGATATCCGACTCGTCGGGTAATATCACCGGTCGGTCGTGCTCCCCTGCACAGGCTCAACGTCAACAACACGATCTTCTTGCCCTAGGGTACCGCACCGGGCCCACCATGTACCCGAAACGGTTCATCCATCTCCTCGAATCGGGTCTCGAAATCTATCAGCAAACTCATGGTGGACGACTCATACATCATGGGAAAACCGCACTTTTTATTTAAAAGAGAAGAAAGAAGCTTATACAAGTTTTGCGGTTTTCCCCCAAATCCAGAAAATCTCATGGAAATCCGAATCCAAATCATCAATAGCATGTAAAGCCATGAATATAGGCATGAGAATCCATGAATATGGCATAACAATGAATAACAGTATGCATGAAGTGAAAAGTAATAACTACAATATCTAAGCTGGCATATAAGGCAAGTACACTAATATCATGTCAAACTACTAGCTATCAAGCTAAGTTAAGCAATAATATTTTCTAAGGTGTACGTGACATGGCAATTACCGATGAAGATGTGTGTGAGCCGGCAAGTAAGTGTACGTGGTACATACGCATCATCGGTAATGGTGCTGGTGTCCTAACAGCATAATATCAACAATGCAATATGAAATAACAATGTAAGTATGTGATGCGGAGCGAGCAACCATAATGAGCGGAAGCTAAATATTAAACAATGGTGCCATTTGAAATAACACGAATCGTGGGCTTTTGAAAATAAGGGCTACGGTGGTTTTAAGAAAGGATACGTCTTTTGAAATATCCGTAGATCCCTTGACCTGTCTTTTAAAATACCCACGATCCGCTAGTTTTGAAATATGTAGGAGTCTAATCTAATCTAACAACTACACTAAACTATACGGCTGAACTAACAAGCTGAACTATAGGTAAGGAAACTGCCTATCATCTGAGTCAATACATATACATACCTGTATATGTATAGTCGGTGATCCCGCCTGAATAATATCATATCCGATACCATATCTATAATCAGACATCCCAAGTCAAGAGTGCGAATCAATCATCAATATATAGCTCGTACGTAAATCCGTCGTACGGCATCCTAAATCTGGATACGGGTCAATATCACATTCATCATACTATTCATCTGGTATCCTCTTTATCAAATATCATGATCGGGGTACTGATCTACGTCTAGTACAATACTGATACCGCCTAAGTATGCATGCACGTGTGTGAAACACTACGTCAAGGACACACTACAACGTCATGTCGTATCTCAAATACGAACCCTGCCATATCACCGATCGCACGGCCTCAAATCAAATCTCATCGACTCATCTTAAATCCCAAGTACTATCCTCATCATCCATGCATGTGTATATGAATGTATATATGCATAGTCCCATACCCACGCGTATATACATATATACACATCCCCATCTACGCACAAGAAAGTAATGTATGTAAGTCTGTGTGTGCGTATGTGGGTATAACAACTACTCTAGTGTTTCGCAACTAACCCAAAGGTAATAGATGAACACATAATCATATCATGAATAAACATTCTCGTATCATAAAACACCTATATAAACATATATATATGAACTATAGTACGGACTGCGGGGGTGCTATACGCCATCCACCCGACTTCTCCCTGTAGATATAAATCTACTCACCTGGTCCTCGCTCGCCGGTGCCGACGTCGCCACACGCTTGCTTGTCGTCTCGAAGTCCACATAGGGTACCTACATATCATAACGCACCGTATCACATTAAAACCAAATTCGAAATCGAAACGGCATACAAAAATCAAATCGGCACGCGTATCACGCATAGGTCAAAACCTATCGCCTAAGCATACAAGAATAGTCAAACCAACCCTCGATGTCGATATACAAACGTCAAACCATCGAGAAAACCAAAACACACTCATTTGCGCATCCACGAACACTAACTATAATATAAAATAGGTTAAAATTCACAAAAACCCCAAATTCACCTTAAAAGCTATTTTTCCGAAAACCTAGCAAGCAAGGTTTACCGTTTTTGTACAAAACGTGATATTTTAACAATTCTAGTGACCAATATGATAACTTAATATCTTAATTATGCCATAGAAACCATTACGTAAATTTTAAACCCGCAATTTAATTCAATTTCAAAAACCTAGTTTGCAATTTTAACCAATTTCTACCATTTTATTGCAAAAATGCACATACAACAAACTAGCTTGGATTTGCATGGTCTAAAGTATTAAATTACATTTTAAAATGTTAATGAAGTCATGAAAAACCTAATTACATTTTTATCCCAATTGATTAATCAAATTCCCAAAACCTAGTTAACAAAATTAACACAATTAGCAAAATTTTAAACTAACAATTAGCAACTAGTAACAAGATTTTCCTTACATGACTTAAGATCTCAAATTACAACACACAAATCATGATCCAAATACCCAAAACTCTAATTTGATCACAACCCCTTCTCTTGAATTTTCAATCATGCAACTTGAACCCATATCAAACCTAATTACACTTAATTAAGCTAATATAAGCAATTAATAACAAATTAAGAAAAAGGGTTAGAATTATACCCAAACAATTTGAAGATCCCACAAGCACACATAGCCCTCCAAAATGCTCTCTTATCACCCCAATCCATGCATGTTAGGGTAAACTAAAATGGGTAGGAGTTGGATTTGGATTTATTTTTGAATTTTTGTGGATTTTGAAGCATTTTTGGTGAATTTTGAAGGAAATGAGAAGGGGAAAAAAATAGAGGGGGAAGTGGGCTGCTCTCGGCCAGCAAGAGGAGGAAGTGGGGGAGAATGGTGTGGGATTGTTAAATTTTTCAAAGTCAAAACCCTTACATGCTTCATAGTATACTAACTCACAAATTAATATATTTTATTCACACTACATTTCATGAAACAAATGAGTTAAGCAAAAATTGAGGGGGTGGGTGTTTCCTGCAGGTGGGGCTCGGCCCAAGGAGAGGTGAGGATGAGTGAATTATTTGCAAAGAAAATTCCATACCAAAAACACCCCCACAAGTTACAAAATTGCAAGATTTAGTTTATTTTATTTAAATTTTAATTTCGTTTGATTATAACCAACTAGAACTTGAAATAAATTGCTAAAAATTTATATTACCCACTAGATTTTAGTTGTAATGGTTCTATAGTGTGTAATTAGCCTGTTCAAATTTGTATTTATCGCTAATTTAATGTATTTTTAACAGCTTAAAATAATATTAAAATAATTTATTTCGGAAAAATTTTCAGAAAAATAGAAATTTTACCAGCGGCTCAATAAACACCAAATACTAGCAATTACATAGCTAGAATATGTATATTTAATTTTATAATAAAGTTATTTGTATTTTGACTTTTTACGGAAACCCCCTTATTTTACCGATTTTCCGAAATTTCACCGAAACGATTTTCAAAACGTTACAATCTTCCCCCCTTAAAGAAATTCGGTCCCCGAATTTAAATTAAAACACCTCCCAAATACTAAAACATCTAAGCAAAACCATCAAGTTTTTGGCATGGAATATAGAGAACAACACTGCAGATCCACTCACAAAAGCCATCCCTCAGATAGAGTTCGAAAGGCTAATCGAGATGATAGGTTTGCGATATGCCAATACATGGCCTTAGTGCAAGTGAGAGATTGTTAGTGATATATGCCCTAGAGGCCATTATTGTATCATATTGGATTGTATATTATATATTGGAAGCTTATGATATTCACAGTTATAATAAAAGTCTTGCTCAAAATGGTAGTATTCTACTTGGTTTGATTCTATCTCAATATGTGCATGTGTTTCTTTTAACATATACTTATACATATTGGTAGAGCCCTAAGGATCTTTGCTTGACTACCAGCGTTGTGATGGCAGTCACACTAGTGGGGGCTGGGTAGTCTATAAGCACATCCTTATACAGATTTCTAGTCGTAGGATTATCGAGAAGGGGCATCGATACTTTAGAGTAGACTAGTGTATACGCTTCTCATCCCAGCAGGAGATACGGTCTTTCCCACAGCCATTGGTATGTCGTACCGGAAATAGTATACAAGTGCTCATTAGGTTATGAGTTACACTGGACGGACTCAATGGGAACTGCTGGTTGGTATTATACCTATTGTCAGGTAGCAGTTCCCGGATGGCATGAGTACAGGTTAGTTCGTTGAATTGACATCACTATTCGTCTCAAGTGTGTTCCTACTGCACTTAGATTACTACCTTACCACGGCTCAAAGGAGTCATGAAAACAGGTAGTAGTTGGGTTCAGTCCCGAAACACTTGGAGGCAGTAGCGGTCAGATAGGATTCATCTCTCCCGGTATTAGGGGTTGATATCGTGCTGTGTTCGGAAAGCTATTACACAAAGTCCCTGGCCAGGGCAAGCGAGATTTTTTGGTAGGTACTCCAGTAGTTTTTAAGGGTGTATTAGGCTCTACCCCGGGATGACTTATTGTGCTATTAGGGATCTGACAGTTACCATCCCCCTAGGCCTAATATGTGAGTATCTTAGATGAACAGATCGGACTGTACGGAGATTGTCACAGATAGACTCAGTAGGAGTTCGGATGAGTTTGCATATCATCCTTCTTATCGACAGATACCTGGGTGGCCGTTACGTGCAGCTAGTACCAATGACGGACTTGTGGTTAAACCCACTGCCAGCGTACTGTCGAGTCTTTAGAGTCCTACACAAAAGGTTTCCCTGCTTCAGGCGAAATGATGTAGAGGCCGTATGGTTTTACGGCAGGGTTCCGATCGCATACGTGCACTGGATGCACAAATGTCGTTCGGATGGATAATACTAGTAGGCTTTAGTTTAAGCCGGATACTAGTATTATATTATTAGATTATTATTATCTCATTGTATTCGTATTTTTCGGAATACGAATACGTGTATGTATATACGGTGAGGGCATTCTTCTAATTTTACAAGACATGCTTCTAGAAGGATGTTACGACCCACCCCAAAATACAGATGGTATTGTCTGCTTTGGCCGAAACCGCACGGTTTTGTCCTTTTGAATGAACCCGGGTCTACTTCCCAGTAGGTCACCCATCCCATAATTTCTCTGGCTCAAGCATGCTTAACTATGGAGTTCTTCAAACTTCCGAGTTCCGATTCATCCAAAAGGCGCCTCTGTGTGATAAGAGTGGTATCATTCCATTTATAGTTCAGATCGTGCCCTCTTTCGGAATGGAATTCGATACTCCCTATTGTTCTGGTGGGTCCCCGTATGCATCCGTATCGGTTACATCGCCACTTCAAGACCGGATAACATCACACTTCTCACGGGTAGGTGGTATTCAGCCTTAACTCCACCTGGGGTATTGCATTCTCCCCACTTAGAACAATGGTTCATCCTCGAACCACAAACCTACTTTTGAGGGACCGGCTTTGATACCATACTTGTCACGACCCACCCCCAAACACAGATGGTATTGTCCTCTTTGGCCGAAACCACATGGTTTTCTTCTTTTGAATGAACCCGAGGCTACATCCCAGTAGGTCACCCATCCCAGAATTTCTCTGGCTCAAGCACGCTTAACTACGAAGTTCTTCAAACTCCGGAGTTCCGATTCATCCAAAAGGCGCCTCTGTGTTATAAGAGTGGTATCATTCCATTTATAGTTCAGATCGTGCCCTCTTTCGGAATGGAATTCGATACTCCCCATTGTTCTGGTGGGTCCCCGTATGCATCCGTATCGGTTACATCCCCACTTCGATACCGGATAACATCACACTTCTCACGGGGTAGGTGGTATTCAGCCCTAACTCCACCTGGGGTATTACAAAGTAGACACCTCATTATTTGGATTTATCTATTTTGAGAAATAGATTAATGAGGTGGAAAATGGAGATATTTGAGGCATGGGAGTGAAGCATGGTTTATGCATTTGTTTATTAGTTTGGATACACTATTGAAGCATGGTTGTTATTTTCTATGTAAAAATAATCCATGCTTCATGAGTGATGAGGTTGAACCATTCTTCACTTGGCCTTGGACTTGCTCATTTGCTATTTTTCTTTCTCTCTCCATATTTTCCTCTCCTTTTTCCTTATGACCCTAACTCTCACATGAGTTGTGAACCATAGGGTCAAGTGAGATTAAATACTTCATTAGATACTCTACATCTTCTAAGCTACTTAGCTTAGCAAACTAAGTACCCTAGTTACCTCAGTTTAGAGGTTGGATCTTGAAGTATAGACTCTCGGGTGGATCATCTTCGACACGAGGGGGCCGACGTTGCAATCTCGATCCGATCTTCGAGGAGCTAAAGAAGAGGAGGAGGAGAAGAAGACCCGAAGGACTTGTTAACAAGGAGGTATAACACTTTTCATAGTAGTTAGAACCGCCTAATAGTTTTAGCTAGTTAAGGTTTCCGTAAAGATCCCGGAGTTTATTCGGTGTTACAAAGTAAGAAAATCATTTTTTTGTAAATTCTGCCTCCCCGCAAACCCGCAGGGTGTTCGACATCGACTTATAGGGTCGACAATCTAGTACGTCCTTACCCTACTGAGCCTGAATGTGACAATCTCCATGCAGTCCGGTCTCTTCGTCAAAGAGTATCGTATATCGGGTCTAGGGGGTAGATAACGTCAGACCCCTACTAACCTGATAAGTCGTGTCTGAGTCAAGCTCATGACCAACAGAGATACTATTGATCAACCACCAGTAAATCTTATCCACCGTGGCCATGGATTTCTGTTGATAGCCAACTGAACACAGCGCGACATCAACTCCTAATATTAGGAGAGACGAATCCCTGACAATCGACCACTGCCTCCATGTGGCTCGGGACTGTACCCAACTAAAACCTGTTTGCACGACTCCTTTGAGCTGTGGTAGGGTAGTAATCAAAGTACAGTAGGAACTCACACGAGACAAATGACGATCTCAGGTCAAAGGACTAACCTATACTCATGCCACTTGACAACTTCCATCTGACGATAGACATAATACCATCTAGAAGTTCTCGGTGAGTCCGTCCAGTGTACTCACCTCCAGTGAGCACATGTATACTATCATAGGTGACACAACATTAATGGGTTATGAGACCGGCCACCGCTTCTCGTCGGGGTTTAGAAACGTATACACTAGTCTACTCCAGAATATCGATGCCCAGTCTCACTACTCCAACGACTAGGGACATTTAAGGATATACTTAGGGACAACCCAGCTCCCATATATTGTTCACCATCATAATTCTGGTTGTCAAGAAACAATCCTACGGGCTTCATCAATGATGAATACAAACCAGATAGCATATTATCATCTCGAGTAAGACTGTTATACCTGTATAGGTCCTCCCTCAATTATCATAATTGCCTACTTGCAACCATAATAATTGCCTTGAGGGCACTATATCCAACAATCCCTACCGATGAGATTCGGACTAGACTATTCCATCAAGGCTCACACCCAGAGATTCAAGCAGTTTTAGCAGCTGGGGACTATCCGACTCATGAACTCGCTCTGAAGGCAGCGCGCCGTTATGAAGCTGTAGTCAAGAAGATGGGTAAGCCGCAAGTAGCCGGAATCAAACGACCTTCTACCTAGATGACAGGAGGAGCCTCTTCCAAACCGAGTTTTGCACCTAAGAGGCCAGGAAGATCGTTTAACCGATCCAGTCCAGATTTCCGTTTCTACTGCAAGAGAACTAGACACTTGGCGAAGGACTGCAGGCGTGCAAATGGCATGTGTTTGATTTGTGGTGCATCTACCCATGCTATAAGAGCATGCCCATATCGAAATAACTCTGCACCAGCATCCAGACCCACAATACTAGCTCCGCAAAGGCCAGCTATTCAATCACCTGCACCCCGCTTAGCTCTTCCTACACCAGCTCTATGTGGATCACGTACACAGCCTCAACGTCAATTCCATTAGGCACAGAGAAACGTGCCTCAAGGACATAGGAATGTGCCTACGGCGAGGAGGAATGTACCAAGACGTCAGGCTTTCACAATGATGGTCGAAGAGGTCAAAGCCATAAGACAAATCATCATCGGTAAGTTCTTCCCATCCTTTCAACCATTCAATACCTGTACATCATTATACTTTCCCCGATACCTAAATGCAACCTCATACAACTTAGGTACTATACTAGTATCCACCCTTCCTGCACTAGCACTTTTCGACACTGGAGCTTCACATTACTTCATGTCATAACGGTTAGTGAGAACGCGTGCGATTTCCTTCAAACCACTCGTTTCGAGCTGAAACGTTAGTTCTGGGAATGGAGTCTTGAAGGCAACCTTGAGATACGATTAGTAACTAGTTGTAGTTTGCGGTCAAGAATTCTACGCAAATTTTAAAGTGCTGGACATACCAAATTTCGATATTGTGATGGGAATGGATTGGCCGAGAGTATTTTATACTACCATTGACAGCCATCAAAGGAGGGTAGTATTCGAGATACCAGATCACCCAGTTTTCTATTTCAAAAGTGGAGACAGAACCTTGGAGCCAAGAAGCTACCGTGCTAAGCCGAAGACCGCTGAAGTGTCCTCCTTACACACTGAAGGAGAAAGGCTTGAAGTAATTCAAGAGTTTGAGCATATTTTCCCTGAAGACATATCAGGTTTGCCTCTCGATTGAGCTCTTGAATTTAGTATTGATTTAAAACAAAGTGCACAACCTGTAATCAAAGCTCCGTATCAACTAAGTCCGGAAGGATTAAAAGAAATTTGTACCCAGTTAGACGAGCTCCTAAAGAAAGGTTGGATCATACCAGTACTTCAAGTTGGGGATCACCAGTGCTGCTGGAGAAGAAGAAGGAAGGTATCTACAGGATGTGCGTAGATTATCAAGCACTGAACGAAGTAACGATTAAGAAAAAGTATCCGCTGCCTCGCATCGATGACCTTTTCGATTAGATAAGTGGATTTTGTGTTTTCTCAAGGTTAGATTTTCGTTCAGGCTATCATCAGGTGAAGGTCAAGGAGTCCGACATTCCGAAGACGGCGTTTAGGAATCGTTATGGGCATTATGAATATCTCGTAAGGCCATTTGGAGTGACCAATGCACCAACCATTTTTAAGAACTTGATGAACCAAGTTTTCCATGAGTACTTAGACAAGTTTGTTGTTATCTTCATCGACGATATCCTGGTGTATTCAAAGAATCGGTAGGAGCACGCCGAGCACTTACGCATTGTCCTGGAGACACAATGTAACACCTGAGAATGCGTTTCGTGACTAATTACATTTTAATATGTGATTTTTTAATAAAAAGTTTACCAAATTGATTTTTAAATATTTTATCAAAATTAATAAATATTTTTCTAGAATTTTTCTAAGCTTGCACAAACATGTGCATGTAAACTAGGGTTAAGTCTAGGGTTACCAAGTTTAGGGTTGCATGGTGGGCTAGCCATGTTTAGCCAACCATGTTGGTTTAGCCCTTGGTTAAGTCAATTAGTTTTAATTAAGGATTTTGTTTTGGTTAGGAGTGATTAGGGTTGGGTTGACTTGGGTTGAGGAGAGAGAGGGCATGATGGGTGTCATGTTAGCATTTAATGAGAGAGAGAGAGAGAGGTGGCTCTAGGATTGTGTCACACCCCATTCTTTTCAAAACTTTTTACTTACTTTTCAAACCCTTATCACTTACATCCTTCTCACTCACACACATCACCAATACAACAGTAGCAGCTGTTTCAGCAGCAGGCCCATCTTCAACATCAGCCACACCAGCCTAGCATCGTTGCAAACAACAGCTGCAGCCTTGAAAACAACAGCTGCAAACCACAGCCTCATCAGCAGCCCCAACTCCATATACAACACTCACACAACAACAGCAGCACAACACCAACACAACCACAACCCAAATTCACCAGCTGCTGTAGCAAGCAGCTTCAGCATCAGCAGCTGAAGCAACAGCAGCAACTAACAGCAAAACATTGATGCACTTGAAGCTGTAGCAGCAGCACTCCAGCAGCTCCATTCCCTCATCTTCTTTCCCTTCTATATGTTGTAAGGTTCCTAGAGGGTATAACTTCTAAACTCCTTCTTCGTTAGCTTAGTTGTGTCGCTATAGCTTCGATTAGTTAAAAAATATGAGATTGTGTGCTTGTTTTGGTGACTTGTGTGAAGTTCTGTTTAAGTAATATTAGTATTAGTTAGACTAGCTTAATTAAGTGTTGTTAGGCCCAGGTTAACCTAGGAAAACCCCAGATTACACTAAAATACCCCCAGTTTTCAAATTTGCAAAATTTAACATTGTTATGGACTTTTAGCCTCTCTGGGATCTGCTTTTGACCCGAGCCACTCAGGTAAAAACTGGTAGGACTGTAGCACAGTTACCATGTCAGAAAAACACACACAAAGCACGGGGACCCACCTCCAACCTCCGGCCGCCGATTTATTCAATCTGGCCGCAAATTGCGGCCAGAACAGGGGCTGGGGTGCTGGGGTTTTGCCTGTAGGTGCCTGTTGGGTAGCTTAGGGTGTTGGTATATGCAACTTTTTGTGTAGGAACCAGAGTCAAAAATGTGGAGCCTAAAACCTGTTATTGACTTTTTTAAGCAAAGTTTTAGCTTTTTAAAATCTGCTGTTACTCCTGTGAGTCAAGAATAAAATTGAGTGGACTGTAGCCTACTGGAGATGTCCTGACCACATCACCATAGCCCGATCCCACCAACCCAAACCCAGGCCGCCAAAATATTCTTTCTGGCAGCAAATTGCAGCCAGACTAGGAAGATAGGTCCCATGGTTTTTAGGGTAGGTGTCTGCTACATTTTGTAGGTCTCTGGTATATATAGATTTGTAATATTTTGACCTGGGTAAAATCTGGGGCAGTATATCGTTTTCTGGTGTTTTTAGTTTGCGTGATACGCGCGATACGTGAGTAGATTCTGTGATTCAGCGTATTGCGGCGTGTCGGGTAAAGCGTTAGGCACGTACACACCCGTTTCAGCGTATCGTACACGCGCGTTAATTCGCGACGCGAGTTTCTCGTTTTGTTCCGATATCGCGTTTGCGATATTTTTGATTATATTTGGATTCTTATGTAAATTCCAGGTTCGCAGGCGGGTACGTCAGACGCTGCCAGGAAAGGGAAGCAGGTGGTCGGCTATACTCAGCACGCGACCAGGTGAGTAGATTTAACATCTACGAGGAAATCGCCCGTATGACGTTAAGCGTCCGGGCGTAATATGATATTTAGTTTTATGTGTTCATACTAGAGTAGCATACCTTTTGTTATATATAGAACTGGTAGTATAGAACACTGCACTGTCACTAATGGTACAAGTTGCACGAGCATGATTATATGCTACACTCACACCGTTAGTGATTGCCATGACACTCACAGTATATGATTGCTAGAAATCATATATTATATTGATTCCGTTTTACTGACGTTGTCATGATTTGCCACATATCAGCATAGGTTATATTCATACTATGTACACTATATACTTACGGTTGTGCATACCTCCATTGATATATCACTGCCTGTGCACATGTACCCTTATATTTCGTCATAGTGCATGTATATATATATATATATATATATATATATATATATATATATATATATATATCTTGATATGTTTACCATGGTGCCCTATACATCACATATATTCATACTTGGCACAGATACATCACATGTTCATACTTGTGTCCTATACGTCACATACATTCATGCTTGGCACAGATACATCACATGTTCATACTTGTGTCCTATACGTCATATACATTCATGCTTGGCACAGATACATCACATGTTCATACTTGTGTCCTATACGTCACATACATTCATGCTTGGCACAGATACATCACATATTCATACTTATGCCACCTATATCATCTATTCGTACTTGGATACATATACATCATATGTCCACATTAGTGTACATGTATATTGCTACATTCACTTAGCATACTTATCTTTTCGCACATCCCTACCTATACTCATATTCATAGGTTACATACATGGATGACATTGACTTGATTTAAAAACTAAGGGACCGCATATGATATTTTCCAAACCGGATCTTTTAAAAAGGGCGGTTTTCCCTTTCTTTTACCCTTAGTATCATACGACGCATGGCATGGATTTACGCATTAGATTGATTTATGTGATTTCTGGATTTGGGAACCGGAGTACTACTTTAAGGAAATACGCACTGTTTAAAAACCCGGTTTCCCTTGATATGATATTTCAGTACGTCCACCATGTGTTTTCTCGGTGCTAGAGCGATACATGTGAACCCGAGTCGAGGAGCTGGAAGAGGCCGATTGCGGGTACATGGTGGACGCGGTATGGTACCCCGGGGCGAGAACGGATCGCTGTGCAGTAGACGGTGATCCTGGCAGAGGGACTACTACCTACCGGTGATTGGTTGGACCTGGCGGTTATCCGGAGGATACTGACCAGAGTCGAGAGATAGATACGGGACGACTCGTACTGCCGGGGCCGAGGGCCGATACCGCAGACAGAGCCCGTGGGCTGACCCGGACTGACGGATGCCCGAGATATGAGGTTTTGCGTGTCGATGCTGGATACGAGTTTTCTTGATATTTAGGTGCCGATGTTGGGCACTCACGATTTTATGAAATTACAGGATTTGATGGTCGATGTGGATGACGGCGCCTGAGTTGTACTGGGATTTGGGTGTATTGATAGACATCAGTTATTTTTCCACGTTGATATTCCCTGTAGACATTATCTCGTCCCATACTCAGCATTCAGTACTTGACATCTCATCCTGTAGCTAGAATACCTGATAGAGTACACATGCTTGCATGTCATTACGTACCCTGCTCATCATATATAAGGTTGTTAGATTACATTGCCATGCCTGATTATCACATATCTTGCTCATTACATAGAAATGTTATTAGATCGCACTTGTTGCATGATATTGAGCATCCAGTTCATCATATAGATGTTACCTGTTGGCATAGGTTAGAGTATTGCAGCACGTGCATACTTGCGATTACCTTTATATGTTATCTACTACTCACGAGTTGGCAACTCACCCTCGTTGTGCCACAGTGCTTGCAGGTTGCCCTTTGGAGTAGTCGCGGCTGGCTGTTTACCGCATCTTTTGACACAGATACCTTTGCTGAGGCGTGTTAGCCCTTTGCTAGTAGGTGGGTTTTGTACGGTATCTGTTTACTTTCAGTTGTATATTGATGTATCTAGTATTCTCCATCTACCTTTATGTATTGACTTAGAGACAGTTGTGAGGATGACGTATGTTATTTTGTACTCTGGTGTCGAGCTCGCTGTGAGCCGACTTTATTTATGCAGCTCTATACTTCTTGCTGTCTCCATTTCATTTTTTTCTTTCTCTCAGTCGTACATTATCATTGTGATGCTCTATTCATTCCTATTGTCATTTTACTTACATCTCGTCTTTTACCCGCTTCTCGGGACAAAATTTTATAAAGGAAATGTTGCCAAAATTATTAAACAACACTTGAACTTATAAAGGGTTTCTAGTAAATTAATTAAAGTTTTCTAAACATTTATAACTGTTTTACAGAAATGTTTTAACACTCTAAATTTAATGGTTTTGATTTCTGGGTTTCGGCTTACTTAGTCGCGTTATGCCTGTAGACGTTACGTGGTTAAGTGCCGGTCACGGGCCGAACTTTGGATCGTGACACACTACGACGACATCAACTCTACGCTAAGTATAGCAAGTGTAAATTTTGGCTAGACCAGGTAGGATTTCTCAGACACAACGTTTTAGGCGAAGGAATCTCTGTGGATCCAGCTAAGGTGTCAGCTGTCAGCGAATGGCCTACACCAAAGTCCGTCAAAGATATAAGAAGTTTTCTGGGCCTAGCAGGATACTACAGACGTTCCAGCGAAGGATTTTCAAAGATCGCAGCACCCCTGACCAAGCTTACATCTAAAGATGAAGCATTCGTGTGGTTAGAAGCATGTGAGAAGGATTTTGTAGAACTCAAGTCAAGATTAACCTCTGCACCTATTCTCGTAATACTGGATTGATCTGGCAGATTCGATGTGCATTGTGATGTGTCCGGTAAAGAATTAGGATGCGTTCTACATCGGCATGGAAAAGTTATGGATTTTGCATCAAGACAATTAAAAGTCCATGTGTGCAACTATGCAACACATGATCTGGAATTAGCAGCCGTTATCTTCGCACTCAAGATTTGACATCACCATCTTTTGGGAGAACGAGTAGATATATACACTGACCACAAGAGTCTGAAGTATGTATTTACTCGGAAGGGACTCAACATGCTGAAAGTATGTCTTAGCACCACCACTAGGTTTAATCAAGCTTCCCATATGCAATTTTTTAAAATTTGGAGTGCTAAGCTATACTAACCTAGGATCTAACTAGAGTATTAGGGTTTAAGTAACAATAAAGCAAGTTCTATGCTAAGTGAAAGAGGTTACAACCTTTGTAGACCAAGTCCTTTACTTTTAAAGCTCCTAGTAGTAGTCTCTAGAACTCTTTTTAGCGCCACTTGAAGAAAGGATCGAGCTTGCTTTGCGATCTTCGTGTCGAAGAAGATCCACCTTGAATCCTCTCTAGGTCAAGCCACCTCTTCACTAATCAAGTATTAGTGAAGAAAACAACCTAATCTAAAGGGCTAGTTTAGAGTAGGTTGATGAAGTAGGATTTTTGGCTCACTTAGAATTTTCTTTCCTTTTAATTTTCCAACTCATGGAAAAGGCTAGAGGAGGAAGAAGATGAACATTGGAGAGTGAAGAACAAGAGCTAGGGTTTGAGGCAAGTCAAGAATGGCTCAATTGTTATCTTACTTATTGAAGCATCCATTGTTTCATAATACAAATAATAAACCATACTTCAATAGTGATCACAAACCATTAAGCAAATGTTTTGAGCCATGCTTCACCCATGATCAAAAAATCACCTCATTTTCCACCTCATTATCTATTTTCTCAAAATAGAATAATCCATGTTCATACAAATCATTTTATATATAAATATATACATATCATATACATATATAATTGTATATAAAAAGAAGAGAAGAAAATAATTAGTGAGCATTAATATTAGTTAATATATAAATATATCAAATATAAATATATATCAGATTATTAAATCAACACTTGCTTTAATAATCCGGTTATATCATATATAACCGACTAATATCATTTATCTATATATCATATTATCAAATCAACACTTGATTCGATAATCCGGTTATATCACATATAACCTAACCTATAGAAAATATCGCCAGATTAGAATACGGTATCACATACTCATATTTAATCAGGCTCCCGCACATATAACCTAACATTCTCCCACTTGCACTAAGGCCAGTTGCTGTAGTATCGCATACCCAACATCTCAAAAAGTCTCTCAAACTGCGTCTGGGGGAGGGCCTTCGTAAGTGGATCCGCTGTGTTGTCTTTCGTGTCAACTCTCCTGACCTCGATCTCCCAGTGATCTACTATCTCTAGGATCAGGTGATACCGCCTCAAAATATGTTTGGATCGCTGATGGGACCGGGGTTCCTTGGCTAAAACCACAGCTCCATTGTTATCACAATACAAGGGTATTGGATGCTCAATAGATGGAAACACACCAAGTTCAGCAATGAACTGCTTCATCCAGACAGCCTCTTTGGCGGCATCGTTGGCAGTGATATATTCAGCCTCCATCGTCGAGTCTGCTACAGTATCTTTCTTGGAACTTTTTCAACCTACCCCCCCTCCATTAAGGGTGAAGACAAAACCAGACCGACTTGTTGTCGTCCCTATCACTCTGGAAGCTCGAGTTGGTAAAGGACTCTACCTGGAGTTCTCTATTACCATACACCAAGAAAATTTCTTTAGTCCTCAAGTACTTAAGAATGTTCTTCACAGCTGTCCAGTGTTTCTCCCATGTATCTGATTGATACCTACTTACCACAGCTACTGCATAAGCTACATTCGGTCTGGTACATAACATTATGTACATGATTGACCCAACTGTGGAAGCATGGGGTATCCTTTGCATGCGAACCCTCTCCAAATCAGTCTTGGGAGACATCTCTTTGGAGAGAGTGATTCCTGAACAAGCGGGTAAATTACCACGCTTAGAATCTCCTATACTAAACCTCTGTAGTATGGTGTCTATGTGCCTGGATTGGGACAATCCTAACATCCTTTTAGATCTATCTCTATAGATCTTTATCCCCAGGATGTAAGTGTTAGTGTGATATGCCCTAGAGGCCATTATTGTATAGTACTAGTTTGTATATTACATTTTTGAAGCTTGGGATATATACACGGATTGACATTCTTGCTCAATATGGTAGTATGCTACTTGGTTTGTATCTATCTTAATATGTGTATTTGTTTCTTTTAACATATTGCTAATACATATTGATAGAACCCTTAGGATCTTTTGCTTGACTACCAGCGTTGTGATGGCAGTCACACTTGTGGAGGCTGGGTAGTCTATAAGCACATCCTTATACAGGTCCCTGGTCGTAGGATTATCGAGACAGGGCATCGATACTCCAGAGCAGACTAGTGTATACGCTTCTCATCCCAGAAGGAGAGATGGTCTGTCCCACAGCCATCAGTATATCGTACTGGAGATAGTATGCAAATGCTCGTTAGGTTACGAGCACACTGGACAGGACTCGCTGGGAACTGTTGGTTGGTATTATATCTATCGCCAGTTATCAGTTCCCAGATGACATGAGTATAGCTTAGTCCGTTGACTTGACACTGTCACTTCGCCTCGAGTGTGTTCCCACTGTTCTTATGTAACGTTTTGAAAAAATCGTTTCGGTGAAATTTCGGCAAATCGGTAAAATAAGGGGGGTTTTCCGTAAAAAGTCAAAATATAAATATCTTTAATATAAAATTAAATATACATATTCTAGCTATGTAATTGCTAGTATTTAGTGTTTTTTGAGCCACTGGTACAATTTCAAAATTTCTGAAAAAAAAATATTTTAATATTATTTTAAGCCGTCACTAATACATTTAATTAAAGAAAATTACAAATTGGATTGGGTTGATACAAATTTTATAATTCATGACACACTAAACTGACATGTAAAATATTGTTTTTGAAATGAAATGGTTTGCCAAAACGGTTTTAGAAATATCGAAGAAAAAGGGCTTAATTAGTAAAATTAGTGTTAATGGAATTGGGGTATAACATTTATCATTTTCCCCTCACCTACACTCACCCACACCCTCTCTCCCCTCTCTAAATCAGCATCCCCCACTTCTACTCTTCCCCACTTAATGATTTGGAGAGAAAAGCAAAAGAAAAGAAAGGGAAAAAAAAGAATAATGAGAGAAGAAGTTGGTGTGTTGACTTGGGGGTATTTTATCTTGACTTGGACTTTCTTTTCCACACCCCACACACTCCACACCCTCCCCCATACCTGCTGGCCGAGCCCCCCATCCTCCTTCAGCAGCAGCCCCTCCCAATTCTCCTCTCATTCTCTTGGAAAAAATTCATCAAAATTACCTCAAAATCCATCAAATAAATCCCAAAATTCAAATCCAACTCCTACCCATTTCTCATTAGCCAAACTTGCATGGATCTAGGGAACAAGTTGGCATTTTAGAGGCTTTGATTTCCATATTTGATCTCTTGATCATAAGGTATAATTCTAACCTTTTTCTTAAATTGTGTTAATTGTTTTAGGTTAGCTTAATTAAATGTTTAAATAGGTTTTTAATTGGTTTTAAGTGCATGATTTAAAATTCAAGAGAGGGGTTTAAATTCAAATTGGGGTTTTGTGTTGTGAGATTATGGTTTTGTGGGATGTATTTGACATATTAATGTTATGTTAAATCAAATCTAGTTGCTAGTTGGATTTTTGTTAATTTAAATTTGTGATAATTATATAAATTGCTAACTAGGTTTTTTTAAATATTATGTTAAATTGAGAATTAAAATATGGTAAGGGTTTCATCATGTCTTTGACATGTTAATGAGTAGTTTAACACCTTAGGTTGTGCGAAACCTAGTCTAGTTGTTGAATTATGTATTGTTACTTTAAAAGTGTTAAAATTGGGTAAAATTGTAAACTAGAATTTCGGGTTAATGAAAGTTAGTGAGATTAAAAATCTAATTAGGGTTTGTATGACTTATTTATAATGTTTAGTGGATATTGTGCCCGCTAGATTTGTTTAAATATCAAGTTTTGTACTAAAACGGTTAATTTTGCTTGCTAGATTTTCGGAAAAATAGCTTTTAAAGTGAGTTTGAGGTCTTTGTGAATTTTAACCTATTTTATATTATAATTAGTGTTCGTGAATGTGCAAATGAGGGTGTTTGGGTTTTTCTCGATGGTTTGACATTTGTACATCGACATAGAGGGTTGGTTTGGCTATTCTTGCATGCGTAGGCGATAGGTTTTGACCTATGCGTGATACGCGTGCCGATTTGATTTTCGTATGCCGTTTCGATTTCGAATTTGGTTTTTAATGCGATATGGTGCGTAATGACATGTAGGTACCTCATGCGGACTTCGAGACGACAAGCAAGCGTGTGGCGACGTCGGCATCGGCGAGCGAGGACCAGGTGAGTAGATTTATATTTACGGGGAGAAGTCGGGTGGATGGCGTATAGCACCCCCACAGTTCATGGTGATGTATACGAATACGTATACACACATATATTGATTATATATATTGTTTGAGAGTATTGATGACATAGATGGATTTTGGGTGTGATCGGATTAGTTTAGTGTTGCGAGACCCTAGAGTAGAGGTTGCACCACATTTACACACACACACCCATACTTGCATACATTCTTCTTTCATATGTGCTTATATGGGGTTATATTGTTATATGTTCACATGGGTATGGGACTATGTGTTCACATACCGGATTTGAGGATAGTATTTGGGATTTGAGATAAGTCGATAAGATTTGATTGAGACCGCGAGAACGGTGATATGTCAGGATTCGTACTTGAGACACGTCCTGATGTTATAGCGGATCTTGGGACGACGATACATGTGAATAGTGTTATACATTGAATGGTTGACATGTGATCGTAATATGAGATAAGATATGTTAAGATATTCATAATAGGTCGCATTAGGCGATGTATACCTCTTTATGACGATATATGATGATGATATCGGTTTGTATGAGGCTGTAGATCAGCAGTCAGATCATGATTAGATTGATGATATTAGTATTGTACTAGACGTAGATCAGTACCCCGGATTATGATCTTTGATAAAGAGGATACCAAATGATTAATTTGATGAATGTGATACTGACCTGTACCCAGATTTGGGGATGCCGTACGACGGATTTACGTACGAGCTATATATTGATGTTTGATCCGCACTCTTGACTTGGGAACGTTTGATTATAGATATGGTATCGGATGTGATATTATTGAGGCAGGATCACCGACTAACATATACATGTAGGTATATGTATCGACTCAGAGGTTAGGCGGTTTCCTTACCTTCAGTAGCCAGTTAGCTTAGCCCTTTAGTTTAGTGTAGTTGTTAGACTAGATTTATATTAAATATAGATTTGTTATCTTTGTGTCTAGTATTTAGCTCCCGCTCATTATTGTTGTTGCTCCGCATCACATACTTATTGTGATTCATATTCCATTATTGATATCATGCTGTTAGGACACCAGCACCATTACCGAGGATGCGTATGTACCACGTACACTTACTTGCCAGCTCACACACATCTTCATCGGTAATTACCATGTCACGTACACTTAGAGAATATTATTGCTTGACTTAGCTTGTTAGAAAGTAGTTTCGACATGATATTAGTGTACTTGCCTTATATGCCAGTTTAGACATTGTACTTATTACTTGTCACTTCATGCATACTGTTATTCATTGTTATGCCGCATTCATGGATTCTCATGCATATATTCACTATTTTACGTGCTATTGAGGTTTTGGATTCGGATTTCCATGGGATTTTCTGGATTTGGGGGAAAACCGCAAAACTTATACAAACTTCTTCTCTCTCTTTTTAAATGAAAAGCATGGTTTTCGCATGATGTATGAGTCGTCCACCATGAGTTTGCTGATGGATTTCGAGACCCGATTCGAGGAGACGGATGAACCGTTTTGGGTACATGGTGGACCCGGTAAGGTACCCCGGGGAAAGAAGCGCGTGGTGATGACGATGTGAGCCTGGCAGGGGAGCACTACTTACCGGTGATTTTACCCGACGCGTCGGATATCCGGAGGATACCGTCGTGGTCTTGAGATTGATGGTAGGGGCCGGTCTGGATTGACGGCGCCCTAGATAGTGAGATTGAGACATTGAGATTTTGAGATATTGAGGTACAGAGATTGCGACACAGAGATATCGAGATATTTGGATACTTGTTTTGTGTCGATGCTAGACACCGTTTATGCTGATTTCATTTATGATTCCTCGTTTTTAAAAAGATAAAGAAATCTCACTAAATTTTGAAAGCAGTTTTCTTCAGTACATGCATTCTGTTTCATGCATTCATACATCATCCCTATGATATATTGCTACCTGAGGCACTGATACACATGGGATTACACTTGGGTTAGACATGTACCCTAGCCATTGTTATAGACTGCGGTTATATATTTGAGGATATATTATGATCGTATGACCTAGGATTGTGTTGCTCATGCGGTTTCTGTTCGTAGACGTTTTTCTACTCACGAGTTGGCAACTCACGAGTCGGCCTTCTTATCGACATCTACCTGGGGACCGTTACGTACAGCTAGTGCCGCTTGCGGTCTGTGGTTAAACCCACTGCCAGCATAGTAGTCGAGTCTTTAGAGTCCAACACAGAGATTTCCCTACTCCAGGCGAAACGATATAGAGGTCGTACGGTTTTACGACAATGGTTCGGACGTATACGTGTTTAAACGTACGTACGACGTTCGGACAGTTTTTACTAGCCGGCTTTTGTTTAAGCCAGATTCTAGTATCAGGTTATTGGATTTATACAGTCTAAAGTTTTTCCGTGTTTTCACGGATAGGAGGGGCGTTCTCATAATTTTACGAGAAGCTTCTAGAAGCATGGTGACTTGAGGGTTTAGGTGGCATTATCATTAAATGCAATTGTGACTCATTTTGTGTGATTCATCATGTCATTAATGCATTATTAAATTCTTAATGACTCACATAGTGAATCACTCATATTGAATTAATGTAGTATGATGAATAATCATATTTATTCATTTATTTTGTTTATTCATTATGCTTCATATATTCAAGTGAGAAACAATATCATGATCATTATCATGTTCACCTTCTCTTTCCTCAAGCTCGCTCTCTCTTCAAACCCTAATCCTACCACTCATGAGTTGAGATCAAGGATTAGAATAGACTAAATACTCCATAACCTAACTCTATATCACCTAAGTTCCTTTGATTAGCAACTAGAGAAACTTAGTTACCTTAAGATTAGAGGTGAAGCTTGGATTAAGGTTCTCGGGTGGATCATCTATCACGTAGAGGAGGCCGAGGAGGAAGTAGAGAACGAAAAGACGAAGGACTTGATTCACTAGGTATAATCTCTTTTCATAGTAGCTAAGAACTTCTATGGTTGTTGTTAATTACCATTTAGTAAAGATCTTCGGTTAGTCGATATTTGCATAAAGAACAAGATCGTTTTTCATATTTCCGCCTCCCCGCAACTCGTGGGGTGTTGTACATCGACTTACAGTGGTATCAGAGCCTCACTAAACAATAATTCATTCATTTGCAAAGTCGTATGAATTTCGAACGCAAAACGAACCGTAAAATATATCGTATTCACATAGTTTCTGTCGAATTTAAAATGAGGCCTAAAATTTTTTCAGGGACCTCTAGAATAACCTACATAAAATTATAAGAACACTAGAAAAATTTGGCAGCATGAATCGGCCAACCCACCGCGGAACCGCGGCCGATCCCACCGATTCGCCGCGGATCTGCGGCCGAGTTGAGACCGATTCACCCCAAATTTCCCCAGTTATTCTTCTGTGAATATTTTATCTTTTCTGGAATGTTTATTTTTTGCTCAAATTTCAGATTTACAGAGAAATTTTGGAGTAGAATTTAATGTGTTTGATCGATCGAAATTATACGATGTTTGCTTATTTGATTATATCTGTGAACTGTTTTATGAGTTCGTAAACCTCCCCTAACTGCTAGTATGTCGGTTGGCAGGAGGTTGCACATATCTATGATGATTTTAACTGTTTGTGATTATGAACTGTATTGGACTGTTGTGATGATTAGCCGGGATTTTGTGATGGGTTATTGTATTAATTCATTCGATGTAATTGTAATAAGTTGTAACATTATTTTGCGGGGCACATCCAGGTTGCGGTTGTAGCCATCGTTGTATTATTTCTTTTTACTGTTTTTGCTCCTAGGATAGACCCAAGGTGGGGTACACAAACTACCGGGTATTTTGAACTGTTTAGTGGCCTACTCACGTTGTTGAGGGAGACCGCTTCACTTCGGGTACTTGACGGGTAGTTTGCCGTACCCATAGGGGTCTGGGGTGGGGTAATGGCTATTCATCACAACTGTGTAATCCGTCTTTCGTTGCAGACTCAAAAGAAACGCGGATTACTTGTATATCCAATAAAGTTCATCTGTGATCTGGAATGCCTATTATTGCGTCTGACGAATGTACAATATCTATATATGATAGCTATTTAGACATCACTTATGTTTTACACCCGCGCTAGCCCAGCCCCCGCTCTGCCGTTAGTTAAGTAACCTAACGGGTGATGACGGGATCCTGTGGCGAATGCGGATGGCATAAGAAGACGTTGTATTTTTGTTGTTATCTGTAATGATAGGTTAATGATGGGACACATTATTATTAATGCAAAGAAAATAAAACCTAAACTGAATCGTTGGAACAATTTCAAAACCACTCGGTTTTCTTCAGAAAGCAAATTTTAAAAGCGGAGCTTAAACCACTCCTTTTAATAAAGGTTATCTTGGTTCCTTCGATCATATCAAGTTCACTACGTTAACGGTTTTTTCCCAAAAACCAGCCGTAACCCTCCATCGTTTCAAATAGACAGCACATCGTATTTATGCTATGCTTGTTGGCCTACGTCAAGGCATAGTGTATGGTAGCAGTGTGTTTACTTATTTGTTGCATAGATAGATGCATTAGTTTAGGACAGACGTACAGCCTTGTTGGCTTACGTCAAGGGCATGTACGATGTACCTAAATTAATCAGGACAACGACAGGTAAAACTTGACTTGCGTCTTATGATTTGTTGGCCTACGTCAAGGTCATAAGTGCTTGGGGTAAAAATCACATCGGGAGTTTCAAACATAAAGGAAACTTGCAGATTTAGCAAACCTTCTGGAGTGTGGTGACTAGAGTGGCTTCCATCTAGGGCATCATGCAATGATAGTTGGATCCTGATCCCACTGATGAGTAGGACTACTCTCAGGAATTTTTCTCACTTAACAATCAATGCTATAAACCAAGTAGGTGTCTAGAAAGGTGTTAGAGGGGCTACGCCTCCAGGGAAAAGAGGTTCTTTAATTAAGGAACTTCGCGAAAGCGTTGGAAAACCTCCCTCGAAGTACCAACACTGGCCTGGCTAAAAGGTTAAGCAAGTATTGTGACGTGTGATTAAATCCTGACTAGTTCTTCTTTTAGGTTTTGAAGAAGGATTTGAGGAAACAGTGGGAGCCATCCTGTTTAGATAAACTAATAACCAATCTAAACTTGCAAGAGCATATGCTGAGTGTTTTCTTTTCTCTCTCTCTGGCATCTACCATGACAGGACTAAAACTATTACTTGAAAAAAATATATTGACTCGGCAGAACTATAAAGATTGGCTAAGGAACGTCAACATTGCACTAACTTATAACAAAGTAGCATATGTTACCACCGCTATTCCTCCCCTTATCCCAGGACTAGATTCCTCAGTTGCGGACAAGGAAGTTCGCAAAACCTGGGATCTAGACTGTGAGAGAGCTAAGTGTATCGTGCTGGCGTCCTTGAACAATGAACACCATAAAAAGCACGAGAGTATGGATGTTATATCCATCTTTCTCCATTACAAGGATTTGTATAGGGAGCACTCCCGTATCGCGAGGTACGAGACCTCAAGGAAACTCTTCCAGATGAGGCTAGCTCCAGGATCACCTGTAGGAGAGCATGTCCTCAAAATGATCATCCTCATTGAGGAACTCACAAACCTGGGATGCATGCTAGAGAATGATTTGTACATCGACTTGATTTTGCAGTCCCTTTACCACACCTTCTCTCAGTTCGTGCTGAACTTCAATATGCACGAAATGGAAGCTGATCTTCCAAAGCTCCTCAACATATTGAGGGTAGCAGAGACCTCCTTGAAAAAGGAGAAAACCCCCGTTCTGTATGTTGGCCAATCATCCTCTTCTAAATCTAAAGAGAAAGCTAAAGGGAAGAAGAAGATGAAAGCCACCAAACCGAAGGGTGGGGTTAAGAAGGTGCAGGGAATGAACAAGGCAGGAAAGGTGAAGGCGGATATAAACGAATGCTTTTATTGTCACAAGAAAGGGCACTGGATGAAGGATTGTATGGCCTTCAAAGCCAAGGACAAGAAGCAAGCTGTTGCTTCTGCTTCAGGTGTGTTCGTAATCGAAAATTGTCTTTCAGTAAACTTTACATCATGGGTACTTGATACCGGTTCTGGTTCTCACATCTGTAATTCTTTGCAGGATCTGAGAAATAGTAGAGTACTGGGGACATGTGATATGACTCTCCAGATGGGCAATGGAATGCATGTAGATGCTATTGCAATAGGGGAATATCACCTAGGGTTGACTAGTGGGCACATTTTGGTGTTGTACAGCTGTTTTTGTATTCCCAGTATGTTGTGTAATATTATATCAGTATCTTTGTTATCTAATGAAGGATATAATTTTGCGCTTGAAAGAAATGTCATGAACATTCTCCTAAATCAAGAACTGATTGGGTATGGCACACTGGAAAACGACATATACATACTTAATCAACCTCGAATTTTCAATATTCAAAACACGCTTAAAAGAAAGGCTCCAGATTCAAACCAAGCCTTTCTATGGCATTGTAGACTTGGTCATATAAACGAAACAAGGTTGACTAAGTTACAAAAAGATGGATATTTAGATCCGTTTGAATATTCATCATATGCAACTTGTCAATTATGTATCAAAGGAAAAATGACCAAATCTCCGTTCACCGGACACGGAGAAAGAGCCACAGAACTCTTGGGACTTGTACACAGTGATGTATGTGGTCCAATGTCTATGCATGCGAGAAGCGGTCACTCCTACTTCATCACTTTTACTGATGACTTCTCTAGGTATGGATATGTGTTCTTAATGAAACATAAATCCGAGGCCTTTGAAAAGTTTAAGGAGTATAAAAATGAAGTAGAGAAACAAACTGGTAAAAGCATCAAGACACTTCGATCTGATCGAGGTAGAGAATACTTGAGTACCAGTTTCCTTGAATGCTTAAAAGAGAATAGAATTCTCTCTCAGCTTACTCCACCTTATACACCTCAGCATAATGGTGTATCAGAAAGGAGGAATCGCACGCTATTAGATATGGTGCGTTCAATGATGAGTAGTGCTGAGTTGCCACTTTCCTTCTGGGGTTTTGCTCTAGAATCAGCAGCATACTTATTGAATAGAGTTCCAACTAAGTCTGTACCTACCACTCCATATGAAATGTGGAGCGGGAAGAGACCATATCTCAAGTATATCAAGATATGAGGGTGTCCGGCATATGTTAAAAAGCATAGTCCGGACAAGCTCGAGGCACGATCGGTTTTATGCAAGTTTGTAGGATACCCCAAACATTCAAGGGGGTACATGGTCTACCACACTGAAGAACAAAAGGTGTTTGTCGCTCACCACATTGTCTTCTTAGAGAGCGAATTTCTTGCGAAAGAAATTAGTGGGAGCGCGGTAGAGCTGGAAGAAATTCCAGAACCTCAAACTGCTGCCGAGGACTTAGTAGAACCTCAGGTTTCAATAGAACCCGACGAACCAACGCCACTACGCAGATCTAGTAGGCTTTCTCATCCTCCTGGAAGATACTATGGTTTTCTTCTAGATGGGGATCGAGAGGATTGCATCATCGATGATGATGAGCCTACCAGTTTTCAGCAGGCTATCACGAGTATTGACTCGGTGAAGTGGCTGGATGCTATGAGATCCGAAATGGAATCCATGTACACCAATAAAGTATGGACTTTAGAAGTTGCACCTCCTGGGGTGAAACCAGTTGGATGCAAATGGATCTTCAAAAAGAAGATTGGTGCACTTGGACAAGTGGAAACCTACAAAGCTAGACTCGTTGCAAAAGGTTTTCGTCAAAGACCAGGATTGGACTATGATGAAACCTTTTCACCTGCAGCTATGCTTAAATCCATTCGGATCCTGCTTGCCATTGCTGCCTTCCATGACTATGAAATCTGGCAGATGGACGTAAAAACAGCTTTTCTAAATGAACATTTAGAAGAGAGTGTTTACATGGATCAATCAGAAGGTTTCTTAGACAGTGGGAGCAGCGGAAGAGTGTGCAAGTTGCTTAAATCCATCTATAGATTAAAGCAAGCATCGCGGAGTTGGAATATCTGCTTTGATGAGACAGTCAAAGAATTTGACTTTATCAAAAATTTAGATGAACCATGTATTTATAGGAAGATTGTAGAAGGAGCAGTAGTCTTTCTCGTTTTGTATGTCGACGACTGATAGGGAATGATATCCCTATGCTACAATCAGTAAAGCTCTTCTTGTCATAGAAATTCTCCATGAAAGACTTGGGAGATGCAACCTACATTCTGGGCATTAAGATCTTGTTGGAGATAGTGCCCTCAGAGTCAATTATTGGATCACAGGCACGTGATTGCAATGATTGAGGGAGGACCTATCCCGGTGGAACAGTCTTACTCGAGATGATAGTATGCTATCTGGTTTACCTTTATCATCGTGTACTGCTTTAGGTGACCTGACAGGTCGCTATTGCACGTTGATAGAGCCCTGGGATTCATGCTTGACTGCCAGCAGTATGAGGGCGATCATATAAGTGAGAGCTGGAGTCTACAAGCACAACCTTAAAAGGTCCCTAGTCGTGGGAATTTCGAGACAGGGCATCGATTCTCCAGAGTAGACTAGTGTATACAGTCGAGACCCCGACGAGGGGCGGTGGCCGGTCTCACAAGCCACTGGTGTCAGTTGGTTCACCTAAGATGTATACAGGTGCTCATTGGGTTATGAGTACACCGGACAGGACTCGCCGGGAACATGCTAGTTGGTCTTATACCTGACGTCAGATAGCAGTTCCCAGGTGACATGTGTACAGGTTAGTTCATCGACCTGGGGATAGTCATTTGTCTCGTGTGAGTTCCCACTGTACTTTGATTACTACCCTACCATGGCTCAAAGGAGTCGTGCAAACAGGTTTTAGTTGGGTACAGTCCCGAGCCACATGGAGGCAGTGAGAGGATCTTCGGGGGTTTCGTCTCTCCCGGTATTGGGGGTGAGGTCGCGCTGTGTCTAGGAGAGCCATTACACGAAGACCTTGGCCAAGGAAGGAGATTTACTGGTAGGTATTCCAGTAGTATCTCAGGGTGTTCTGGGCTACACTCCGACACGACTTGTACCGCTTTTGGGGGTCTGACTTTTACCAACCCCCTAGGCCCGACATGCGATGCTCGTAGACGAACGGACCGGACTGTACGGATATTGTCACTGACAGGCTCAGTAGGGTGTCAGGATGAGTTCACTCATCGACGTCCCTTTTAGTCAATAGCTGGTGGCCCGTTACGTATTGGCTTATACCTCTGACGTGCTAGTGGTTAAATCCACAGCCATAGTATTGACGAGTCTTTAGAGTCCACCACACTTTCAGTTACTCAAGCTTTCGGGCGAAACGCTGTAGAGGCCGTATGGAGATATGGCAGGGTCCGATCAGATACGTGCGGTATTGCACGGATCAGGATCGGACAGCTTTGTACTAGTGGCCGTATGGATATATGGCAAGGTTCGATCAGATACGTGCGGTATTGCACGGATCAGGATCGGACAGTTTTTACTAGCCGGTTTTGGTTTAAGCCGGTCCTAGTTTAGTACAGTGTAGATTTTGTCTCATTGCATTTGTATCCGGACGGAATACAGATGCGGGTGTGTATGCACAGTATGGGGTTTTCCTGTAATTTATTACGGGACCAGTTTTCTGGAGTTGCCAGTTTGCTTTCCGTTCCGGCCGGTTTTCCTTTGTTCTTTCCCGGCCGGACTTTTCCGATGGAGGGGGTAATTTGCAGTTTTGCAAATTACACTTTGTGGAGGACTTATTTGCATAAGGGTTGATATGATAAGCATCTTTGCTTTTCATGCTTTTATGTGATTTGATGAGATTAGAAATGAAGTGAGGTTTGATGTTGATTTAGTGATGATTATGTTTTAGGATGTGGTCACCACTTTTTGCTTCCTACACTCACCTCCCTCTTGCTATCATATTGTTTTTGCTCCACCTTTTTATACTTCACTTGAAGAGAGAGTTTGTTTGATGGTTGAGAAAAAGAAAGAGAGAAAGAAAAGAGAAGAAGAGAGTTTCATCTTCATCCTTGAGAGTGTTTCATTTTCTTGATCTCATTTCATGTTAAGAAAAATGCAAGCACCATTTTTCTTGTCTTGTTTCCTCCATCATCCACAAATGGCAACAAACCCCAAAGTGAGACATACACTCTACACTATATTCCTACAGCAAATCTTGGACGCGTCGATTCGCCAGCTTCGCGCCCGAGTTGCCTCGGTATTGAGGTGGGAGCCCGTAAAAGTACCCGGCTTCGTGGTGCCCTTTCCGACGAGGAGGAGACGGACGGAGATCCCGCGAGGAGATCGGAGTGGAGATGAAGACCGGAGGACTCGGATCAGTCGGTATATCTCTAACCCATCCTCTTGTTAGCTTAGACTAGTTTAATGGCACGATCCGGGTGTTTAGTGCGCGGTGGTGCCGGTTTGCTAAGTCCGCAAAATTAAAGTTTATTACCGTTTCCGCGTTTGGCCGTCGGATTGACGGCCGGGGCGCCGCCGTGCACTTACAGTGGTATCAGAGCCTCGCCATTAACTTCGTCTAGCTTCGTTTGATGTGTTTTGCATTTCCGATCGACCAAAATTCTAAAACTTGCATTTTTGTTCGCATCAGTTTCTGTTGAAATATTTTGGTCTCGAAAAATTTTTCAGGTTGTAAAATATTGATGTACTGGAAAATCTAAGAACTCTGTAAAATTTCGATGAAGTGATTCCACAGTTGGAGCGCGGAAGCGCCGCACAAACCCCCATTCCGCCGCCCTTCCGCCGCGAACTGTAGAGATCACTGCACCAATTTTTTACAGAGGCTTTCTGGGATTAAAATATGGGTTTTGGAATATTAAAATTGGGCCCAGGTTTTCTGTGAGTGCTACAGTTTTGATTGGGGGTCCACTTGTTAATTTTTGGTCAATCGGAAAATTTTAAACACATTTTTCACAGTATTTACATTATATCTGCGACCGTGAATGTCACTCGATCGGTAAATCCGGTCTAACTGCTATAGCCCGGTTAGACGGATTTGCGAACGTGACTTTCACGTTGATGTTCTTTGTTTATGCTGTGATGTTGCGGATCGGTCGTGGGGATAGCCTGGATGCAATACTAGTACAGTGTTGTTGTTTATGTACTTTTGATATTGCGGGGCGAGCGTCCGACATGTGGACTGCCGTCACTGCCTGATTGTATTATTATTTTGGGGCACGACCTTGTTGCGGTCGATGTACCCGGTGTATGTATATTTTACATTCTGTACTAGGTTTACCCCGCGGTGGGGTGCACGGATGGCCGGGTTCTAGAGGGCAACAAGCCCGCATCTCATGGCATTGGGACGGAGGGGGCTTCACTCTAGGATTGGCGGGCTATTCGCCGCACTCGTAGGGGGTACTGGTTGACCCAGGAGGGGTGCCCAAGTTGCCGGATTCCGTGGAGTGCTGGGTGGTCCATTCACGGAGCTGAAGGGGGCTGCCTCGCTTCAGGTTTTGGCGGGTGACTTGCCGCGCCCGTAGGGGTCTAGGTTTTCATTGCACAGGCTATCCACACGACCAGGGGAACGTCGGGTTTCAGTAGTGGCTCTGTGAAACCCGGGGATCCCAGATATCTGTATTGTTCTGTGATGCTGTACATTTCTGTGATGTTGCATTTCTTTTCACGCCTTGAGCGAAATATAATATATTGGTATATATATTAGTAGATGTTGTATATGTTTTTCATCCGCGCTAGTCCAGTCCCCGCTCTGTCGTTAGTAAGCTAACCTAACGAGTGATGACGGGACCCAGTGGCGAATGCGGATGGCATATACGTACGTCAGTATATTTTCGTTCTTTGTGGTGTGATCAATTGATGGGACTGCATTGATTCGGATCAATGCAAGTTAAAAAAACCTATTCTGATGTTGTTGGAACACTTTTCAAAAAGCTGTTATTGCAAGGACGTTTACTTTTGTTTTGCATCGTGGTATTCATTTGGAATATCCTGCTCCTCAGTCGACGAGGCAAGGGCCGAGATCCCTTCACCGGGAGTGACCCCTTGGACAAAAGTTTGCGTCAGGGCAGTAACTTCACTATAGCCGATTACTTTTGCTTTGCATCGCGGTATTCATTTGGAATATCCTGCACCCCATTCTACGGGGAAAGAGCCGAGATCCCTTCACCGGGAGTGACCTCTTCAGTAAAGGTTTTCGTCACTATATTTTTATAAAGCTATCCGTTCCTTCAACGATATCAAGTTCATTACGTTAAAGGTTTTCGCCAGAAACCATTCGTAGCCCTCCGTCGTTTCATATGGGTAGTCAATAGTATTCAAGCTGTGTTTGTTGGCCAAAGTCAAGGCACAGTGTTTGGTAGCTGTTGGTTATTCATATGCAGCATAGATAGATGCGTTGGTTTGGAACAGTCGTACTGCCTTGTTGGCCAAAGTCAAGGGTAGGTACGGGTGGATTCAAATTAACCTGGAGAATGACGGGCAGAACTTGACATGTGACTTATGATTTGTTGGCCAAAGTCAAGGTCATAAGAGCATGGGGTAAAAATCACATCGGGAGTTTCAAAAGAACTGAAACTTGCCAGATATGCGCATACCTTCTGGAGTGTGATACCGTGAGCGGATTCCGTCACGTTATCATGCGATGATAGTTGGATCCCGATTCCCACTGATGAGTTGGTTTACTCCTCGGGTGACCCCGACTAATTCTTCTTTCAGGTTTGGAGGAGAATTTGAGGTACAGTGGGAGGTTTCCAGATTAGATAAATTGGTAACCATTCTGATCTTGGTTAGAGTGCACGCTGAGTGTTTCTTTTCTCTCTCTCTCTGGCAGCGACCATTGACCCGACCCTAGACTTTGACTCAGAGACCAAGTTGACCGAACCTTCTTAACACTGGCTTTTGGATTGTCAGAGTTGCAGACCTCATTGCCACTCCTACTTTTACCCTTTTCTCCAGGACACCCCGTATTACTACGAACGTCCACTTCCATTGGACAAAACCATCGTATGGTTAGATACGAACTCGAAGGGATTCGAGGATGGTTTCCGGTTCTGGAGAAAACGGATAGGATTATTCAGTTGTCTTTTCCCTTTTACCTTTTCTCAAGTTGTGAGTACTCCTTGGTTTAGGAGATAATACACCTATTATGCAAATTGGATAGTCTTCTTCCAAACCTTAGGCTGGTGCCGACCGGTAGGGAATGAAGAAAACCAATTAGCCTAAACGGTGTGCAGAAGGTATTAAGATTAAGACAAAGCAAGGGATTAGTAAGAGGGCAGAGTAAATTGCGACTGATATTCACGACCAAACCAAATATTTCTTCGCCAATCCTAAATCACCTTTGTATTTCTCCAGGACACCCCGTATCACTACGAAGATCCACAGTTTATTGGATACTCCATCGTATGGTTATATACGAACTCGAAAGGAACTTGTTCCAGTTCGGGGATGGATTCTGGTCCAGGAGAAATAGGAATAAGGTTTATTCGGTTGTCTTTTGTTTTCACCTTCTCTCGCATTGTGAGTGCTCCTAGGACTAGGACAGTACACCCATTATGCTTATTGGATAGTCTTCTTCCAAACCATAGGCTGGTGCCGAAGGTAGGGAAGGAAGAAAACCATTTGGCCTAAAGGGGTGTGCAGAAGGTAATGACTAAAGACATATAAAGGGATTTGAAGAGGTGGCAAAGAATTATACGGTTATAGTTGTGAATCTGGATAATGGTAGAGGCATTACTAGGAATACCAAGATACCCCATCGAAACATTTCAATGTTTCAGTTCTACTGTGTACTGTTAAAGGAAAACTGATTTCCCGATTAGACACTTGCTCCAGGGTATGTATTTACCAGGTTTGATTCTCACATCTGTATGGTTTTACAGATGATGAGTGGGAGTAAGTTATTGGGAATAGGGTAATCATCCTCATTATATCGGGATTCGTTGTAATCGGTGATATTTGAGGAGATCATCTGGGCTGTTTGCCGGTCGGCAAATATTTGGTTTTGAATATCCGCTGTTGTGCACCAATTTCAAATTGATATATCTGTACGTCTATTTTCATAGAGTGAGATATACCTTTTGATATTATGTCGATGACATTTACCTATATCAGTGGATGGTTAGGTAAGGAGCATTAAACAACGGTGTAATTCTTCTTAACCATAAGTACAGCTTTCAACCTACGACACACAGTGAAAGAGTTGTTAGACTCAGCGGACTTATACAGAGTGTTGTATGTTGTCCAGTGTCCATTAGGACAGAGGGGTTGGTCCTCATACTATATTCTGTTTACTTTTAACTTCTCTAGTTCTTTGACATGTGTTTCGTAGAAACACAGGGTCTAAGTTTTGAGGAGTTATAGGTATTTGAATAGAGTAGAGAACCAGGTGTAGCAAGTATCGGGATTCTTCAAGGTGATTGAAGATGTAGATACTTGTGTATGGTATTCAGTTGATAGTAATGATAAAGAGAAATTGCTTCTCTTTCAGGTTACTCATAATTGGAAGCATTCCTAAGTTGAGTAACGCTGATCGGCCTCCTTCCATTTAGTTGACATGCACTGGAGATAGCTGCATGATTTGAATCTGGTTCAATTAAATCAGTGCCTCTGGTTCTATATTAGATATAGTACAGTTCATATCTTAACATTGTTAAGGTACGGGGAGTTGTCCGGCTTATGATTAAAACCAGACTCTGGATAACTCAAGGCACGTTTCTGTAATGGCTGTTTGTGGGTTGACCCAGGCTATGACGAGGGTTGATTTTCTACCATAAGAAAGATCAATAGTGATATTGTTCTTGACTCGCCACAGTTTTAATAAAAATGGATTTTTTCAAAAACAGTAGTGGGAGTATGGTAGAACTGGAAGTGATTCCAGAACCACAAACGATTACTGAAGATTTGATAAGGAACCTAAAGATTCAATCTGGTTTGACATTCCATTGGCCACTCCGCAGATAAGGTGGGTAACTTCAGGCACCCGAGAGGTACTCCGGTAGCCTCAAGGACGGTGACAGGGAAGTTCTTGTTTACCCACACTTGCCACTGTTGTTGTTCCAGGCTGCGAGACCCGGCAGGAGGATGAGTATAGCGTCGTTCTAAACTAGCTTTAGAAGTGCACATCTATATGACTCTGCCAGAGGGTTTTCGTAGTCAGTGGGAGCAGCGGAAGCATTAGTGGACGTCAGGCTTATGTCTATTTATAGACTAAAGCAGATATAGCGGAGTTAGATCATCTTCTTCTGATGTGACAGTCATAGGTTTGACGTCATCAGAATAGGGGATGGATCTGTTGAGAAGGTAGTAGGAAGTGATATTCCTATACTACGATCGGTCATACTTTGGTCGTCACACAGTGGTTTCTCCACATGGGACTTGGACATTATATCAGACATACTGGTTACTAGATCTATGGTTTTAGATCTGGATTTGGGTGGTTTCCCAATCTGGGTACTTTGACAGCATTCTAAGAGTATTTAGAATAGACGACTCCTGGCACGGTGGTGTACCTGCAGGTGATGGAGTCACCCTCTCTAAAGGTGTCTTATAGACTAAAGTAGAGAGGGATGTGCATGATTGGCAGATCACTTGCTTAGGCAATTGAGTCAATCATGAGATGTCAAGTACCACACCAGATGTTGTTCTTGCACTAGATGCAATAAGTTGATATTGATCCAATCCTGGAGGAACAGTCGGAAGCAGTTTTAGAACATAAGTGGATGTTCTAGGGATATGATAACGACAGCCTCATTAGGGAGACAGTTATCATTCCAGGCTTCCAAGGTGACATGGACGACAGGGTGATCGTCAGAGTTATAATTTTCCTTCTGACGAGGGGCAGTATTTTGGACAGGTGGTCCAAGGCAATACTGAGGGTGGCATGGCGCAGGATACTGATTAAGTTCAGTTGACGATACAGTCTAAGAAGTTTGGATTTGGAGTTCATTTATGAGCTCGATCCCATCAGACATCCAGACATTCTAAGACAGGTATTGCTCATTTCGGGAGATGGCATTCTCCGCGAACTTGAGATTTAGAGAGACATAGAAAGAAACTTCAGAGCGGATCCACTCGCTGAGGCTATTCCTCGAACGCAATAGTCTCGCAAACGAGCTTTATGAGACTGACTAGTAGAGGAGTTGGGTGTTCGGTATCACACGGGCTGTGAGTATGCGACATCGCAATAATTAGCCTTGAGTGCAAGTGGGAGATTGTTGGAGATAGTGCCCTCAGAGTCAATTATTGGATCACAGGCACATGATTGCAATGATTGAGGGAGGACCTATCCCGGTGGAACAGTCTTACTCGAGATGATAGTATGCTATCTGGTTTACCTTTATCATCGTGTACTGTTTTAGGTGACCTGACAGGTCGCTATTGCACGTTGATAGAGCCCTGGGATTCATGCTTGACTGCCAGCAGTATGAGGGCGATCATATAAGTGAGAGCTGGAGTCTACAAGCACATCCTTAAAAGGTCCCTAGTCGTGGGAGTTTCGAGACAGGGCATCGATTCTCCAGAGTAGACTAGTGTATACAGTCGAGACCCCGACGAGGGGCGGTGGCCGGTCTCACAAGCCACTGGTGTCAGTTGGTTCACCTAAGATGTATACAGGTGCTCATTGGGTTATGAGTACACCGGACAGGACTCGCCGGGAACATGCTAGTTGGTCTTATACCTGACGTCAGATAGCAGTTCCCAGGTGACATGTGTACAGGTTAGTTCATCGACCTGGGGATCGTCATTTGTCTCGTGTGAGTTCCCACTGTACTTTGATTACTACCCTACCACGGCTCAAAGGAGTCGTGCAAATAGGTTTTAGTTGGGTACAGTCCCGAGCCACATGGAGGCAGTGAGCGGATCTTCGGGGGTTTCGTCTCTCCCGGTATTGGGGGTGAGGTCGCGCTGTGTCTAGGAGAGCCATTACACGAAGACCTTGGCCAAGGCAGGAGATTTACTGGTAGGTATTCCAGTAGTATCTCAGGGTGTTCTAGGCTACACTCCGACACGACTTGTACCGCTTTTGGGGGTCTGACTTTTACCAACCCCCTAGGCCCGACATGCGATGCTCGTAGACGAACGGACCGGACTGTACGGATATTGTCACTGACAGGCTCAGTAGGGTGTCAGGATGAGTTCACTCATCGACGTCCCTTTTAGTCAATAGCTGGTGGCCCATTACGTATTGGCTTATACCTCTGACGTGCTAGTGGTTAAATCCACAGCCATAGTATTGACGAGTCTTTAGAGTCCACCACACTTTCAGTTACTCAAGCTTTCGGGCGAAACGCTGTAGAGGCCGTATGGAGATATGGCAGGGTCCGATCAGATACGTGCGGTATTGCACGGATCAGGATCGGACAGCTTTGTACTAGTGGCCGTATGGATATATGGCAAGGTTCGATCAGATACGTGCGGTATTGCACGGATCAGGATCGGACAGTTTTTACTAGCCGGTTTTGGTTTAAGCCGGTCCTAGTTTAGTACAGTGTAGATTTTGTCTCATTGCATTTGTATCCGGACGGAATACAGATGCGGGTGTGTATGCACAGTATGGGGTTTTCCTGTAATTTATTACGGGACCAGTTTTCTGGAGTTGCCAGTTTGCTTTCCGTTCCGGCCGGTTTTCCTTTGTTCTTTCCCGGCCGGACTTTTCCGATGGAGGGGGTAATTTGCAGTTTTGCAAATTACACTTTGTGGAGGACTTATTTGCATAAGGGTTGATATGATAAGCATCTTTGCTTTTCATGCTTTTATGTGATTTGATGAGATTAGAAATGAAGTGAGGTTTGATGTTGATTTAGTGATGATTATGTTTTAGGATGTGGTCACCACTTTTTGCTTCCTACACTCACCTCCCTCTTGCTATCATATTGTTTTTGCTCCACCTTTTTATACTTCACTTGAAGAGAGAGTTTGTTTGATGGTTGAGAAAAAGAAAGAGAGAAAGAAAAGAGAAGAAGAGAGTTTCATCTTCATCCTTGAGAGTGTTTCATTTTCTTGATCTCATTTCATGTTAAGAAAAATGCAAGCACCATTTTTCTTGTCTTGTTTCCTCCATCATCCACAAATGGCAACAAACCCCAAAGTGAGACATACACTCTACACTATATTCCTACAGCAAATCTTGGACGCGTCGATTCGCCAGCTTCGCGCCCGAGTTGCCTCGGTATTGAGGTGGGAGCCCGTAAAAGTACCCGGCTTCGTGGTGCCCTTTCCGACGAGGAGGAGACGGACGGAGATCCCGCGAGGAGATCGGAGTGGAGATGAAGACCGGAGGACTCGGATCAGTCGGTATATCTCTAACCCATCCTCTTGTTAGCTTAGACTAGTTTAATGGCACGATCCGGGTGTTTAGTGCGCGGTGGTGCCGGTTTGCTAAGTCCGCAAAATTAAAGTTTATTACCGTTTCCGCGTTTGGCCGTCGGATTGACGGCCGGGGCGCCGCCGTGTACTTACAGTGGTATCAGAGCCTCGCCATTAACTTCGTCTAGCTTCGTTTGATGTGTTTTGCATTTCCGATCGACCAAAATTCTAAAACTTGCATTTTTGTTCGCATCAGTTTCTGTTGAAATATTTTGGTCTCGAAAAATTTTTCAGGTTGTAAAATATTGATGTACTGGAAAATCTAAGAACTCTGTAAAATTTCGATGAAGTGATTCCACAGTTGGAGCGCGGAAGCGCCGCACAAACCCCCATTCCGCCGCCCTTCCGCCGCGAACTGTAGAGATCACTGCACCAATTTTTTACAGAGGCTTTCTGGGATTAAAATATGGGTTTTGGAATATTAAAATTGGGCCCAGGTTTTCTGTGAGTGCTACAGTTTTGATTGGGGGTCCACTTGTTAATTTTTGGTCAATCGGAAAATTTTAAACACATTTTTCACAGTATTTACATTATATATGCGACCGTGAATGTCACTCGATCGGTAAATCCGGTCTAACTGCTATAGCCCGGTTAGACGGATTTGCGAACGTGACTTTCACGTTGATGTTCTTTGTTTATGCTGTGATGTTGCGGATCGGTCGTGGGGATAGCCTGGATGCAATACTAGTACAGTGTTGTTGTTTATGTACTTTTGATATTGCGGGGCGAGCGTCCGACATGTGGACTGCCGTCACTGCCTGATTGTATTATTATTTTGGGGCACGACCTGGTTGCGGTCGATGTACCCGGTGTATGTATATTTTACATTCTGTACTAGGTTTACCCCGCGGTGGGGTGCACGGATGGCCGGGTTCTAGAGGGCAACAAGCCCGCATCTCATGGCATTGGGACGGAGGAGGCTTCACTCTAGGATTGGCGGGCTATTCGCCGCACTCGTAGGGGGTACTGGTTGACCCAGGAGGGGTGCCCAAGTTGCCGGATTCCGTGGAGTGCTGGGTGGTCCATTCACGGAGCTGAAGGGGGCTGCCTCGCTTCAGGTTTTGGCGGGTGACTTGCCGCGCCCGTAGGGGTCTAGGTTTTCATTGCACAGGCTATCCACACGACCAGGGGAACGTCGGGTTTCAGTAGTGGCTCTGTGAAACCCGGGGATCCCAGATATCTGTATTGTTCTGTGATGCTGTACATTTCTGTGATGTTGCATTTCTTTTCACGCCTTGAGCGAAATATAATATATTGGTATATATATTAGTAGATGTTGTATATGTTTTTCATCCGCGCTAGTCCAGTCCCCGCTCTGTCGTTAGTAAGCTAACCTAACGAGTGATGACGGGACCCAGTGGTGAATGCGGATGGCATATACGTACGTCAGTATATTTTCGTTCTTTGTGGTGTGATCAATTGATGGGACTGCATTGATTCGGATCAATGCAAGTTAAAAAAACCTATTCTGATGTTGTTGGAACACTTTTCAAAAAGCTGTTATTGCAAGGACGTTTACTTTTGTTTTGCATCGTGGTATTCATTTGGAATATCCTGCTCCTCAGTCGACGAGGCAAGGGCCGAGATCCCTTCACCGGGAGTGACCCCTTGGACAAAAGTTTGCGTCAGGGCAGTAACTTCACTATAGCCGATTACTTTTGCTTTGCATCGCGGTATTCATTTGGAATATCCTGCACCCCATTCTACGGGGAAAGAGCCGAGATCCCTTCACCGGGAGTGACCTCTTCAGTAAAGGTTTTCGTCACTATATTTTTATAAAGCTATCCGTTCCTTCAACGATATCAAGTTCATTACGTTAAAGGTTTTCGCCAGAAACCATTCGTAGCCCTCCGTCGTTTCATATGGGTAGTCAATAGTATTCAAGCTGTGTTTGTTGGCCAAAGTCAAGGCACAGTGTTTGGTAGCTGTTGGTTATTCATATGCAGCATAGATAGATGCGTTGGTTTGGAACAGTCGTACTGCCTTGTTGGCCAAAGTCAAGGGTAGGTACGGGTGGATTCAAATTAACCTGGAGAATGACGGGCAGAACTTGACATGTGACTTATGATTTGTTGGCCAAAGTCAAGGTCATAAGAGCATGGGGTAAAAATCACATCGGGAGTTTCAAAAGAACTGAAACTTGCCAGATATGCGCATACCTTCTGGAGTGTGATACCGTGAGCGGATTCCGTCACGTTATCATGCGATGATAGTTGGATCCCGATTCCCACTGATGAGTTGGTTTACTCCTCGGGTGACCCCGACTAATTCTTCTTTCAGGTTTGGAGGAGAATTTGAGGTACAGTGGGAGGTTTCCAGATTAGATAAATTGGTAACCATTCTGATCTTGGTTAGAGTGCACGCTGAGTGTTTCTTTTCTCTCTCTCTCTGGCAGCGACCATTGACCCGACCCTAGACTTTGACTCAGAGAACAAGTTGACCGAACCTTCTTAACACTGGCTTTTGGATTGTCAGAGTTGCAGACCTCATTGCCACTCCTACTTTTACCCTTTTCTCCAGGACACCCCGTATTACTACGAACGTCCACTTCCATTGGACAAAACCATCGTATGGTTAGATACGAACTCGAAGGGATTCGAGGATGGTTTCCGGTTCTGGAGAAAACGGATAGGATTATTCAGTTGTCTTTTCCCTTTTACCTTTTCTCAAGTTGTGAGTACTCCTTGGTTTAGGAGATAGTACACCTATTATGCAAATTGGATAGTCTTCTTCCAAACCTTAGGCTGGTGCCGACCGGTAGGGAATGAAGAAAACCAATTAGCCTAAACGGTGTGCAGAAGGTATTAAGATTAAGACAAAGCAAGGGATTAGTAAGAGGGCAGAGTAAATTGCGACTGATATTCACGACCAAACCAAATATTTCTTCGCCAATCCTAAATCACCTTTGTATTTCTCCAGGACACCCCGTATCACTACGAAGATCCACAGTTTATTGGATACTCCATCGTATGGTTATATACGAACTCGAAAGGAACTTGTTCCAGTTCGAGGATGGATTCTGGTCCAGGAGAAATAGGAATAAGGTTTATTCGGTTGTCTTTTGTTTTCACCTTCTCTCGCATTGCGAGTGCTCCTAGGACTAGGACAGTACACCCATTATGCTTATTGGATAGTCTTCTTCCAAACCATAGGCTGGTGCCGAAGGTAGGGAAGGAAGAAAACCATTTGGCCTAAAGGGGTGTGCAGAAGGTAATGACTAAAGACATATAAAGGGATTTGAAGAGGTGGCAAAGAATTATACGGTTATAGTTGTGAATCTGGATAATGGTAGAGGCATTACTAGGAATACCAAGATACCCCATCGAAACATTTCAATGTTTCAGTTCTACTGTGTACTGTTAATACGAGGAGTGGAGGAGTGGAGGACAGTCTAACATTGAAATGTTTTTCCGTGCTTCTGGTATACAGTCTAAAGTTTTTCCGTGTTTTCACGGATTAGAGGGGCGTTCTCGTAATTTGTCGGGAAGCTTCTAGAAGAGTGGTGACTAAGGGGTTAAGGTGGCATGAGCATTAATTGCTTAATGACTTATTTGTGTGATTCATCCTTTGCATTAAATGATTCATTAATGAGTTAATGAGTCATATGATGAATCACACTAGGTGAATGAATCTAACCATGATGATTAATCATTTATATTATTTATTTGATTAATTGTTATGGTTGATATATTCATATGAGTTCATTATTCATTTCATTCTCATCTTCACCTTCTCTCTCCTCAAGCTCACTCTCTCTTCAAACCCTAACCCTAGCCTCTCATGTGTTGAGATCAAGGGTTAGCTAGACTAATACATCCATAACCTCACTCTATATCCCCTAGGTAGCTTAGATTAGCACTTTAAGCAACCTAGTTATCTCAAGTTTGAGATTAAGCTTGGCGTAGGAGCTTTCGGGTGGATCGTCTTTGATTCGAGGAGGCCGTTGAGGTGCCGATGTTCCAAGGAGCCTACGAGGAGTGGAGGACAGCGATGAAGACCCGAAGGACATGTAACGTGAGGTATAACTTCGAATCCGAGTAGTTAAACCTCTAGTTGATAGTTAGCAATGGTTTAGATAACGATTCATGCGCTCAAGTCCGTGTTACGAAGCTTTGATAATCGTTTTTCATATATTCCGCCTCCCCGCAAGTTCGTAGGGTGCGTGACATGGACTTACAGTGGTATCAGAGCCAACTAAACCATTACTAGCTTGTTAGCAACTGATTAGAAGTTCGATCGACGGAAAACACGAAAACAAAAAACCGAAAACCCTAAGTTTCTGTTAATTTTAAAAGTGTCTAAAAAATAATTTGACATACCTTAAAATTCCCAGCAGGGAATTATAAGAATACTGGGAAAATACGATGACCCAACTCGACTTGACGACCGCGGAACCGCGGCCAAAGTGTGCTTTTGGCCGCGGATCCGCGGCCGAGTCAACTCCGAGTTGACTCGGATTTTTACAGTAATTCATATTTTGGTGTTTTTTGTTTTCCTGTATATTCTATTTTTACCCAGGTTACTTCAGTTCAGGTTTGCTTTTGGGGTAGACACGGAATATGGTAATCGATCGATATTCTAAGATATTTGCTAATTGGGTTTTTATCTGTAATGTTTAATGTGTTCGTAAACCTCCCCTAACTGCTAGTATGTCGGTTGGCAGGGGGTTGCACATTTCTGAAATGTTTACTGTTTGTGTATATGAACTGTGTTGGACTGTTGTGATGATTAGCCGGGGTTTGAGATATGTTTAATATTCATTCATTCAATGTAAATGTAATTTGATGTAATATTCTTTTGCGGGGCACATCCAGGTTGCGGTTGTAGCCACCGTTGTATTATTTATTTTTACTGTTTTTGCTCCTAGGATAGACCCAAGGTGGGGTACACAAACTACCGGGTACGTTGAAGTGTTTAGTAGCCTACTCACGGTGTTGAGGGAGACCGCTTCACTTCGGGTACTTGGCGGGTAGTTTGCCATACCCGTAGGGGTCTAGGGTGGGGTAATGGCTATTCATCACAACTGTGTAATCCGTCTTTTATTGCAGGCTCAAAGCAAATGCGGATTGCTAGTAAATCCAATAAAGTTCATATGAGATCTGGAATGCTTATTATTGCGTCTGACAAATGTACAATATCTATATGTGATAGCTATTAGACGTCACTTATGTTTTACACCCGCATTAGCCCAGCCCCCGCTCTATCGTTAGTTAAGTAACCTAACGGGTGATGACGGGACCCATTGGCGAATGCGGATGGCATACGAGGACATGGTATTTTCGTTGTTTTCTGCAATGATAGGATAAATGATGGGACGCATTATTATAATGCAAAGAAAATAAACCAAAGTTGAATCGTTGGAACAAATTTAAAAAAAACCATTCGGTTATTTTAAGAGAGCAGAATTTTTTAATTGCGGAGCTTTAACCACTCCTTTTAAAAAGCTATCAGGTTCCTTCGATTATATCAAGTTCACTACGTTCACGGTTTTGCCAAAACCATTCGTAGCCCTCCGTCATTTCTTATGGATGGTCAGTAATATTCAAGCTATGTTTGTTGGCCTTCGTCAAGGCATAGTGTTTGGTAGCTACTGGGGTATTCATTTGTTGCATAGATAGATGTGTTGGTTTGGGACAGTCGTATTACCTTTTGGCCTTCGTCAAGGGTATGTACGGGTGGGTTCAAATTAACAAAGATAATGATGGGTAGAACTTGACATGTGACTTATGATTTGTTGGCCTTCGTCAAGGTCATAAGAGCATAGGGCAAAAATCCATATCGGGAATTTCTAAAGAAACTGAAATTTGCAGAGAGATGCATACCATTTTGGAGTTTGATGAATGTTGGTAGGATTCCTTCAACATTGTCATACGATGATATTTTGGATCCCGATCCTATTGTGAATACATACTACTTATCAGGAGATTCGTCACTTAACGATCAATGCTATAAACCAAGTAGGTGCCTAGAAAGGTATCAGCGGGGCTACGCCCCCAGAGAAAAGAGGTTATTTAATTAAGGAACTTCGCGAAAGCGTTGGAAAACCTCCCTCGAAGTACTGACACCGGCCTGGCTGAATGGTTAAGCAAGAATTGTACGGTGAGAATAGTCCTGGCTAATTCTTCTTTTATGGTTTGAGGAAGGATTCGAGAAACAGTGGGAGCCATCCAGTTTAGATAAACTAAAAACCAATCTAAACTTGCAACAGTATCATGCTAAAATGTTTTCTTCTCTTTCTTAATTGCAGCGACCTTGTGACCACACATAGGTTACATCTAGATAACAAATTGACTGTATCTGACTTATATGACTGGCAAAGGTCTGTCCAGATATCCATTGCCTATAACAAGCTGGACCACCCTATTACTATTCAAGATCCCGCCGTCCCAGGTCCAGTTCCACTGTCGCGGATATGGATATCCGTCAGACAAGGGAAAAGGATAAAACAAAAGCTAAGTACCTCGTGTTAGCTTCAGTTGATGGTGTATACCAGAAGCAGCATGAGAAGATGGACTTAGTTTCCATCTTTCTCCATAACGAAGATTTATATGGAGAGCAATCTCATATCGCAAGATATGAGACCTCGACCGATTTAATTCAAGCGAGGATGGCTGTCAGGTCATCTGTAGGGGACAACGTCCTTGCAATGACAAGCTATATTCATAAGCTCCAGGACCTGGAAACCACGTTGGGAAACATGTCAGATACTGACTTGATTCTACAGTCTCTACCTTCTACCCTGAAGGAAACCAGGGAAGTAGAAGGAAAGAGAAGGGCAAAAGTTTCGAGACTTAATATAGTAAAAGAGGGTAGTTCCTATTATTATAGGATTGGACATTGGCAGATTGATTGTAGGGCTTTAGATGCCAGTAACAAGGATACGAAGCATGTTGTGGCTTCAGCCTCAAGTGTGTTTGTTATTGAGAACTGTTTGTCAATTAACTCTACTTCCTGGGTATTAGATACCGGAGCAGGATCTCATATCTGTAATTCATTACATGCTTTGAGAAACCGTAGAGTTATAAAGGTAGGTGATTGGTCTCTCAGAGTTGCAAACGGAATGAGCGTGGACGCTGAATCCGTGGGAGAATATCGCCTAGGTTTGACAAGTGGGCAGATATTGATTCTACGTAACTGTCTGTATGTACCTAGTATGACTTGTAATATCATATCAGTATCCTCACTTTCAAGAGAGGGATATAATTTTACATTCGAAAGCGATGTAGTTCACATCCACCTAAATCAAGTTATGATTGGATCCGGTACATTAGATAACGGCATATACGTATTAAGTCAAGCTCAGGTTTTCAATGTCCAGAACACACTTAAAAGAAAGTCTACGGAATTAAATCAGGCTTTCTTATGGCATTGTAGACTAGGTCACATCAATGAGAGAAGGTTGACTAAGTTACATAGAGAAGGATATTTGAATCCGTTCAAATATCAATCTTATGCTGCTTGTGAATCTTGTCTCATAGGAAAGATGACCAAGACTCTTTTTACTGGACATGGAGTAAGAGCAAGCGAGCTCTTGGGACTCATACATAGTGACGTATGCGGTCCAATGTCTACACATGCGAGAGGTGGTTATTCCTACTTCTTTACTTTTACGGATGATTTCTCTAGGTATGGACATGTCTTCCTAATGAAACATAAATCCGAGGCCTTTGAGAAATTCCAGGAATACAAGAATGAAGTGGGAAACCAAAAAGGAAAAAGTATCAAGACACTGAGATCTGATCGAGGTGGAGAATACTTAAGTACCGAGTTCCTGGATTACTTAAAAGAGAATGGAATTCTCTCTCAGCTTACTCCTCCATACATACCACAACATAATGGTGTATCAGAAAGGAGGAATCGAACCCTATTGGATATGGTTCGTTCCATGATGAGTAAATCTGAGTTACCGCGATCTTTCTGGGGATATGCGCTAGAATCAGCTGCATATCTTTTAAACAAAGTTCCAACCAAGACTGTGCCTACCACACCATATCAGATGTGGAGTGGGAAGAAACCCTATCTTCAGTACCTGAAGACATGGGGTTGTCCAGCTTTTGTAAAAAAGCAGCATCCGGACAAGCTCGAGGCACGCTCAGTACAGTGTAAGTTTGCGGGATATTCAAAGAACTCCAAAGGGTATTATTTCTATTGCGCATAGGAACAAAAGATTTTTGTTTCTCGTCATGCCCACTTCTTAGAAACTGATTTTTTTGAAAATCAGAAGAATGGGAGCGCAGTAGAACTGGAAGAAATTCCAGAACCACAAGCTATTACTGAAACCTTGGTAGAACAAGAAGGTTCAGGAGAACCAGACATCCCAGCGCCACTCCGCAGGAGTAGTGGGCAGTCTCATCCGCCCGAGAGATACTACGGTTTTCTCATAGACGGGGATAGAGAAGATTGCACTATTGACTATGATGAGCCTACTAGCTTCCAGCAAGCCATTCAGAGCGGTGACTCAGTAAAATGGCTGGATGCAATGCGGACCGAAATGGAGTCCATGTACACTAACAAAGTATGGACTTTGGACTTTGCTCCAGATGGGGTAAAACCCGTAGGATGCAAATGGATCTTCAGAAAGAGGATTGGTGTAGATGGACAGGTTGAAACCTATAAAGCTAGACTTGTTGCAAAGGGTTTCCATCAAAGACCTGGTTTGGACTATGACGAAACTTTTTCTCCAGTGGCTATGCTTAAATCCATTCGGGTCCTTCTTGCTATTGCTGCCTTCCACGATTATGAGATTTGGCAGATGGACGTAAAGACGGCTTTTCTAAATGGAAATTTGGAAGAGAGCGTCTATATGGATCAGCCAGAGGGATTCATTCAGAGTGGGAGCAGCGGTAAAGTATGCAAGCTGCTTAAGTCCATTTATGGACTAAAGCAGGCATCGCGGAGTTGGAACATCTGTTTTGATGATACTGTCAAGGAATTTGACTTTATCAAAAATCCAGATGAACCATGCATATACAGTAAGATTATAGGGAGAGCTGTAGTATTTCTCGTCTTATACGTGGATGACATTCTCCTAATAGGAAATGATATTCCTATGTTACAGTCGGTCAAAAGTTTTTTGTCACAAAAGTTCTCCATGAAAGACCTAGGTGATGCCACCTACATTTTGGGGATCCAGATCTATCGTGATAGATCAAAGAGGATGTTGGGACTTTTGCAGTCCAGGTACATAGACACCATATTGAAAAGATTCAGTATGGGAGATTCTAAGCGCGGTAACATACCGGCTTGTCACGAAATCACCCTCTCCAAAGATATGTCTCCCAAGACTGATTTGGAAAGGGATCGCATGTCGATTATACCCTACGCTTCAGCGGTAGGCTCTATAATATATGCAATGTTATGTACCAGACCAGATGTAGCATACGCATTGAGCGTAGTAAGCCGGTATCAAGCAAACCCAGGGGAGAATCACTGGATAGCAGTAAAGAACATTCTCAAGTACCTGAGAAGGACTAAGGAGATGTTCTTGGTGTATGGCGGAAAAGACCTCCAGATGGAGGCCTTTGCCGACTCCGGCTTCCAGAGTGACAAAGATGACTCCAAGTCCATGTCGGGTTATGTATTTACCCTCAATGGAGGGGCGGTCTGTTGGAAGAGTTCCAAGCAGGAGACCGTTGCTGACTCAACAATGGAAGCGGAGTACATAGCTGCTTGCGATGCCGCAAAAGAAGCTGTCTGGATGAAGAAGTTCCTTACAGAACTTCAGGTGGTTCCTTCCAGTGTTGGTCCAATACCTCTGTATTATGACAACAACGGCGCTATAGCTTTAGCGAAGGAACCCAGGTCCCATCAGAAGTCCAGACACATCCTAAGGCAGTATCACCTGATCAAGGAGATCGTAGATCGTCGGGAGATCGAGGTGAAAAGAGTAGAGACGGAGAATAACATTGCTGATCCATTCACAAAGGCCATTCCTCAGACGCAGTTCGAGAGGCTATTCGAGATGATAGGTCTACGATATGCCAGCTCATGGCCCTAGTGCAAGTGGGAGATTGTTAGTGTAAATGCCCTAGGGGCCATTATTGTATCATACTAGATTGTATATTACTTAATGGAAGCTTGGGTTATTCACAGTTGTATATACAGTCTTGCTAAAAATGGTAGTATGCTACTTGGTTTGTGTCTACTTTAATATGTTTCTTGTAACGTATCACTTATACATATTAGTAGAGCCCATAGGATCTTTGCTTGATTACCAGCGTTGTGATGGCAGTCACACTAGTGGGGGCTGGGTAGTCTGTAAGCAACATCCTATACAGGTCCCTGGTCGTTGGATTATCGAGATAGGGCATCGATATTCCGGAGTAGACTAAGTGTGTACGCTTCTTATCCCAGTTGGGGAGATGGTCTATCCCACAGCCATCAGTACGTCGTACTGGAGATAGTATACAGGTGCTCGTTAGGTTATGGGTACACCGGACAGGACTCACAGGGGAACTGATTGGTTGGTATTATACCTATCGTCAGTTAACAGTTCCCAGGTGACATGAGTACAGCATAGTCCGTAGACTTGACACTGCTACTTCGCCTCGAGTGTGTCCCACTGTTCTTAGATTGCTACCCTACCACGGCTCAAAGGAGTCATGTAAACAGGTAGCAGTTGGGTGCAGTCCCGAGCACTTGGAGGCAGTAGTGGTTAGATAGGATTCGTCTCTCCCGGTATTGGGAGATGATATCGCGCTGTGTCAGAGAGCCATTACGCAAAGTCCCTGGCCAGGGCAAGCGAAATATACTGGTAGGTTCCAGTAGCTTCTCAGGATGTAATAGGCTTCGCTCAATGTATGCGATGTTATGTATCAGACCAGATATAGCTTACGCACTTAGTGTGGTAAGTAGGTATCAATCTGACCCAGGTGAGAAGCATTGGATAGCGGTAAAGAACATTCTCAAGTACCTGAGAAGAACTAAGGAGATGTTCTTAGTTTACGGTAATGGGGACCTCCAGGTAGAGGCTTTTACCGACTCCGGCTTCCAAAGTGACAAAGATGATTCTAAATCCATTTCGGGTTTTGTGTTTACCCTCAATGGAGGGACGGTATGTTGGAGGAGTTCCAAACAGGATACCGTCGCGGACTCAACTATGGAGGCTGAGTATATGGCTGCTAGTGAAGCGGCAAAAGAGGCTGTCTGGATGAGGAAGTTCATCTCTGAACTTCAGGTAGTTCCGTCCATTGCCAATCCAATACCTTTGTATTGTGATAACAATGGGGCTGTAGCATTAGCGAAGGAACCAAGGTCCCATCAGAAATCCAGGCATATCTTAAGGCGGTTTCACCTGATCAGGGAGATTGTGGATCGTCGGGAGATCGAGGTACGGAGAGTGGACACAAAAGACAACACGGCAGATCCATTCACCAAGGCCATCCCTCAAATCCAGTTCGAGAGGCTGTTTGAAATGTTGGGCATGCGATACGCCAGCAACTAGATCTAGTGCAGACAGTGGGTACTCAATGCGCCAATTATAGGCCTTAGTGCAAGTGGGAGATTGTTAGATATATATGCCCTAGAGGCCTTCATTGTATAGGATGCTAGGGATATGTATGTACATGACAATCTTGCTTGATATGATAGTACGCTATTTGGTTTGTCTTTATCTTAACATATGATATATTTTACTTTGTATTTATATATAAATGTTGATAAAGCTCATAGGGTGTTTGCCTGACTACCGGCGTTGTGATGGCAGTCATACTTGTGGGAGCTAGATAGTCAATAGGCACATCCTTAGAAGTCCCTGGTCGCAGGAGTATCGAGACTGGGCATCGATACTCCAGAGTAGACTAGTGTATACATATCTAGACCCTGACGAGGGGCGATGGATTGGTCCCGCAGCCATTGGTGATGTGCACCTAAGATTGTATGCAGATGCTTACTGGGTGTGAGTACACCGGACATGACTCGCCGAGAACTGACTGGATGGTATTTATACCTAATGTCAGATAGCAGTTCTCAGGTGACATGTGTGCAGATAGTCCGTTGACTTAAGGTCGTCATTTTTCTCATGTGAGTTCCCACTGTGCTTTGATTACTACCCTACCACGGTTCAAAGGAGTCGTGCAAACAGGTTTTAATTGGGCACAGTCCCGAGCCACGTGGAGGCAGTGAGTGACTGTTAGGGATTCGTCTCTCCCGGTATAGGGAGTTGATATCGCACGTTGATCGGTTGGTCATTACCATAAGTCCCTGGCCAGGGCTGATTGAGAATTACTGATGGACTGATCAGTACATTCTCGGATGGTCTTGAGCCATGCCGACACGACTTGTACGGTTATTAGTGTTAGTTATATGTATGCCCTAGAGGCCATTACTGTACATTGGATGTATATTGTAGTGGATGCTGGGACATATATAGAGAGGACTTTCTTGCTCGACATGATAGTATGCTATCTGGTTACTCTTTACCTTAACGTGTGTACTGTTTGTCTCTCTGTTACATGTTGGTAAAGCCCTTAGGATGTGTACTTGACTACCTGGACTATGATGCGGATCATACTAGTGGGGACATGGTAGTCCATAAGTACATCCTTCAAAGTCCCTAGTCGTGGGTGTATCGAGACGGGGCATCGATATACCAGAGTAGACTAGCGTATACCTTCTCGACCCATACAGATGGGCGATGGATGATCCCATATCCATTGGTGTTTGACATCAAAGATGATATATGGGTGCTCAGTAGAGACTGGGTACACTGGACGGACTCGCCGAGAACTCCCAGATGGTATTATACCTCACGTCAGATGGCAGTTCTCTGGTGACACTGGTACAGAGTAGTCTGTTGACCCGAGATCGTCATAGAGTCTTGTGTGGTTCCCACTGTGCTTTGATTTCCATCTTACCACGTCCAAGAGGGCATGCAAAATGGTGGTTTTTGGGTACAGTCCCGAGTCACATGGAGGCAATGAGCGATAGGAGGGGATTCGTCTCTCCCGGTATAGGGAGTTGATGTTGCGCTGTGTTCGATTGGCTATAACAGGAAATCCCTGGCCAGGGTTGCTGAGATTTACTGGTAAGTGTTACCAGTAGTTTCTCGAACAGTTATAGACCTCATATCGACACGACTTATCGAGCTATTGGGGTCTGACGTTTACCAACCCTAGGCGAGATATGCGACATATCAGACGATCAGACCGGACTGTACGGTAGTGTTACTGGTCGGATTCACTGGAGTGTGAGCGGGCTTGCTCGTCGATCTTCAGATCGCTCAATACCCGGGTGGCCGTTACGTTTAGCAGACCGCTTGCGGCTTGTGGGTGTTTGATATGATCATCATCTGCTGCCGGCGTATTGACGAGTCTTTAGAGTCCTACACAGAGGTTTCCTGGCTCAAGCGAAACGAAATAGGAGCGCATATGAGATATGTGCGGGACCGAGAATAATGCGTGTATGTGATACTGTATTCCATTCTCGCGATAAATGTATCGATTGGTTGTATGCGATATAACCTAGTTATCGATTCAAGCATTGATTCGATAAACCGATACATAGGATACTAGTCGGTTATATGCGATATGACCGGATCATTGAATCAAGTGTTGATTTAATGATTTAATGCATAATTATATATTTGATATATTACTTTGCATTAACTAGTATCGGTTCACTTTATTATGGATTTTCTCACTCGGATGTGCGCATTACATATGCGATATGATTTTTGTGCACTAGATTGTATCATGTTTGATGATACATGAATTTTGGTTAAATGTAAAGAATTAAACCATGTTTTAAGTGGATAATTAGGGTTTTGATTTCCTTATTCATTTATTAATCTTTTTCTTTTTGGAAAAAGGAAAAAGGAAATGAGAAAATGGATGCTATTTTGTTTGTATTCTTTGAAGCTTCATGAACTTTGACCATAGCAACCATTTTGTCTTCTTATACAAACCCTAACCATTCATCTAACTTGAGTTAACTCTCTACAATTAACCATGGTCTTGTTATGATAAGGTTTGATTATTCATTTCATTTTTAATTAACTTATCATAACTATTATCTTCTTCTTCCTCATTTTTCTTCAAGTGAAGAAAGCAAGGTCATCAATGGTGATTGATGATAAAGAGTGAGAAATCCAATTCTAAAGTCTACCCACTTCCTATTTCTTCATCCTCTACCTCTTGCCAAGTAGTAGAGTGTGTTCTCTTCACATTTTTTGGCCTTGGTGAAGTTGGAGCTTGATTTAGCGATGCCTCGACGTAGATCATCTTCGGCATGGACATCGACGACCTAGCTCGCCATTTCTTCGACGAAGCCGACGCTAGAGCCCGAGAATTCTTTTGGACAGCGAGGGGACTTCGTTGCGGAGCTATGGAGGTGGAGCACCGGATCTACAAAGGTTGTATTTCCGTTAAACTTTTAGTTAAGTGTTAACTAGTTGCTTTTTCGCCTAGACATCTAGCCAACGATCCGTACACTAGGGTTTCTCGGCACCATAATTTTTGAAATTGGCACGGTTGATACCTTGTGAGACCTCCTTAGGATGCCTAAGAACCCTACAGTGGTATCAGAGCCTAGCTAGAGCCATAGGCGAAGTCTAGACGCGATTTGAAGTCCGAACGAACCCGAAACCCGATCACAAACTTGCTCTCTGTCCAATTTTTAAAAATCTGGATTTTTCCATATTAAAAATATGCAGAAAATTAAGCAGGGTTTTTTATGAATTACTGTGCAAAACGGAGCCCTAACTCCGTCAACCCACCGCGGAACCGCGGCCTTACCCCACGTGGGGCGGCGGTTCCGCGGCCGTTATATTGAATCGTTGACTTTTGTTTGCACAGTAATTGTTATATTTGACTCTTCTGTTTTCTGGATAATTTTAATATATTATTCAAGAGTTGATTTTCAGGGGTTGTTTTGGGGATTCGGTGTTTTGATCGGAGTATCAAATTTTGTCTATGTGGTTTTCCGGATAAATTTTAGAATATGTTAAAAAGTTCGACCGGATATAAATACCCAATTTTTCCCCTGTCGGGAAATTTCCAAGTGTTGGATTTTTCCGTAGTTTAACGACGTTCTAAGTAGTGCAAGTAACGCGATGGACCCTCTAGAAGACAACAAACCTTAACTCGATTATGTGACCGTCTTGAACTGCCCTTTGAACCTTCGGGTTTGGGGCAGTACGGCGTGCCACATGTGAGGCGTTGGCTTGACCCTTCTACGGCTGGACCGTTGGTACTGAGGCACGAACTGAATGTTGTTAGACTTATTTCATGTGTTGAGCTGTATCGGGAAAACTTGGGTGTTCGATTGTTCGATCGGAAAGTTTAACATTTTCTATTTATCTGGAATGTGATACAATAATTGGAATTCACAAGTAGTTATGAGATAACTGAATGAATGTTATAAACATAGCACTTTAGTCTCACTTGATCGGTTGCCACGGAATTTTGATGTGATCAAAAGTCCGTCGCAATCACGTAGCGTACGCGGATACTCGCCGGGTAAACTTAATAGACAGCCTCACTACATAGCCCCGACCAAGTGACTGTAGGAGAACCCCGTCGCCGAAAGCATCCGTTCGGGTGCTCGCGGTAGCGGTGTTCCGCCTTGGTGCACTTCGTCGACGGTATCAGGGGTGCGGCCGTCTATTGAAGTTTGCGACGAGCATTCGATCAGGATGTCGGGAATCTTGTTGAATTGCCCGACTTGATATTGAAAAGTGTTTTCGATTTTGAGACTAAAATGCGGGGTTTATAATTGTTAGGCATGCGATGTCTAAGGAATTCATTTGATTAGGCATGCGATGTCTATGCAAGTTGCGGATTCCAACTGTTGTAGTTTTACACTTTCTTTTCTGTGACCGTAAGTGTAATATGTGATATCGCCGGTTTCGTTGCTATATGTCAACGACAATTGGGATGCGCATATTTACTTACGTTGATGACATGTGATGTTATGTGTTGCTGGATATGTTATATTGGATCGTCGTGTTTGAATAGCCGGAGGTTTTTATGTGAGATGAGTGTTTTTCATTTTCATTCATGTAAAAACTTGTATGTAATATTCTTTTATTGGGGCACTTCCAGGTTGCGGAAGTTGTCACCCTTTGTATATTATTTACTTTTCCGCACTAGGATAGACCCAAGGAGGGGAGCACAAGTAACCGGGTTCTGGAGTCCAGTGGGAGACCAACTCGAGGAGTCGAGTCCGGGTCTCCTAACTCTAGAATTGGTAGGGTTGCTTGCCGCTCTCGTAGGGGTCTAGGGGTGTGGGTTTGGCTATTCATCACGACCGTGGAATCCGTGTTTTATACTGGCTCGTATTGAAAACACGGACGTCCTAGTATATCCAATATTTCATATGTTTCTTCTGCTGCGATATCTGTGATGTGATCATGTGATGTTCTGTGATAGATACAGTATATAGTATATATGATATATTATATAGATGTTACTTATGTTTTACACCCGCGCTAGCCCTGCCCTGCTCCGCCGTTAGTTACCTAACCTAACGGTGCACGAGGGGACATCGAGGCGAATGCGGATGCATAAGTGTACGTCGTATTTATCTGTGATGTTTAGGTACTTAAATGATGGGACTTCATTAATGTGATTAATGAAATAAAAGAAACCTAAGATGTTGTAGAATTGAATTTCAAAATAAAACAGGTGGCTACAGTTCTTGCTTTGCACAGCGGTATATGTGATATATCCTGCACCTTATTCGATGAGGAAAGGACCGAGATCCCTTCACCGGGAGTGACTCCTTTAGCAATAACTGGCAGATGCTACACACTCGGTTTGTCTTTTGATTGCTTTTAAGTGTTTTTGCTTTGCACAGCGATATATATGATATATCCCGCACCTCATTCGACGAGGAAAGGACCGACGATCCCTTCACCGGGAGTGACTCCTTTAGCAAAACTAGAAAAGCCTCAAAAACACTCCATTTCAAAATTCATTCGATCCTACAACGATATCAAGTTCATTACGCAATAGGTTTTCAGAAAAACCTGACGTAGCCCTCCGTCATTTCAGATACGTACTAGTTAGTATTCGTGCTGCGGTTGTTTGGCCTCCGTCAAGGCGTAGTGTACGGTAGCTAACTCGTGCTTATCTGCTAGCATATGATGCGATTGGATTAGGGTATTCGTACGGCGTTGTTTGGCCTCCGTCAAGGGTCGTGCGGGTGGGTTTAATTCAATTAGGAAATGACGGGTTGAACTTGACTAGCGGACTATGGGTTGTTTGGCCTCCGTCAAGGTCATAGCGAGCTAGGGGCAAAATATTATCGGGAATTTCAAGTGTTGAAATTTGCAATGAGATTGTATACCTTCTATGAGATAGTTGGATCCCGATACCCGCTGCGAGTAAGTGTTACTCCTGGGAGAGTTTTATACATTACAATTAGCTGATCAAGTAGGTGTCTAGAAAGGTGTCAACGGGGTTACGCCTCTGGGAAAACGAGGTTTACATTAATTAGGTTCGTGCGAAAGCACGGGGGACCTCCCTCAAAGTACCGACACTGGCCTGGCTGAAAGATTGGCGAACTTGTAGTGTGTAATTAATCCCGGCTAGTCTTTCCTTTTAGGGTTTGATGGAAGATTTGATAAAAAGCAGTGGGAGCCATCCTGATTAGATAAAATAATAACCAATCTATTCTTGCAAGAGCGCACGCTGAGTGTTTTCTTCTCTCTCTCTCCAGGTAGCGACCATATCACGCCTTAATCAAGATAATAATACGGAATTTTGACCGAACCCACTTGTTATACTGAGCTGGGGAACGTTGGTCCCGCTCCAACTTATAATTGTTATAAGACAGAGCAGGAAATTGGGGAATACCAGATTTCCCGTGCCGCCCAAACGAAGAGAGTGCATGCTGATGCATCATCTTCGGGTATGTTCATTACAAGAATTATTTCTCAGTATTCTTTACGTCCTGGGTATGTGATACCAGATCAGGATCCCAGATATGTAATCTGTTACATAGGGCTACAGAAAGGTAGAAAACTGAGAACGGGTGATAAGTTTCATGAGGCAGAAAACGGGGAAAGTGTTGCAGCCAAGTCTGTTGGTCACTGTCACCCTGTATTATCAATACATTGATTCTGAACGAATGTTATTAGATACCGAACCTGATATACCAAATCATATCACTCTCTTTGTTAGAAAAGAAAGGATATAATTTTGTATAGTTGGATAATGTTTTGAACATTTCCTATATCAAAAGTTGATCGGTTCAGGCACGTTATCTAAAAGCATTGACGTTCTAAATCAAACTACAGTTCTTAGTATATGGAACACACACAAGAGGAAGAGTTCAGAAATGAATGGATCCTTCTTAAGGTATTGTAGACTGGGTCAGATCAATGCGATCCGACTGGCTGAGTTACATTTAGATGCATATTTAAATCAGTTTGAATTTACATCTTGTGAAACTCGCCAGTCATGTCACAAAGATAAGATGACCATAGCTCCGTTTACTGGAAACAGAGAAAGAGTTAGTAAACTCTTGGGATGATACATGTTGATGTATGTAGGTCCCCTGTCTACACATGCCAGGAATGATTCTTTTTACTTCATTACGTTCTCTGATGATCTTTTGAGTTTCAGACCTATGTTCCTGTTGAAACATAAGTCTGAACCTTTTGAGATATTCACAGAATATAAGTTAGAAGTAGAGAACCAAACTACGGGTATAAGTATTATGTCCTTTGATGTGATCAAGGAGGAGAATACTTGAGCACGGAAATCCTGGACTATTCTAAAGGAGAATGAGATTCTCTCTCAGCATTACTCCTCCGTATACACCATGGCACGATGGTATATCGGGGCGGAGCAATCACACCCTATATGATATGGTGTGCTCTATGATGAGTATTACTGAGTCACCTATTTCCTTTAGGGAGTTATGCACTTGAGAAGCTGTATACCTATTGAATAGGGTTCGAATCAAATCAGTTGCGTACCACTTCATATATGATATGGAAAGGAAAGAGCCCATCTCTTAAGCTAGTTAAGATTTGGGGTTGTCCGGGCTATGTCTAAAAGCAAAATTCGGACAAGCTCGAGGCAAGGACTGTTATGTAGAACTGGAAATGTTCCAGCTATACAAACTGCAGCTGATGATTTGAAAGAACCAAAGGATTCAATAGTTACCAATGAACCTCAGCCTCTCCGCCGATCTAGTATGGTTCCTCACCCACCTGAGAGATACTTCGTTTTCTCTATGACAGTGGGAGCGAGGATTGCATCATGAGATGATGACCCAACTAGCTTCGAGCAGGCCATCGAGAGTAAGACTCTGTAAGAATGGCTGGATGTTTAGCGATCTGAGATGGAAACCTTATACACCAACAAAGTATGGACTTTGGTTGCTATATCTGAAGGGTTAAATCCCCATCAGGAGCAAGTATATCTTGAGAAGATTACTTGGTGTAGATGGAAAAGTTAAGACTTTCAAAGCTAGACTTGTTAAAGGTTTGCATAATTGACCTGATATGGATCATAATGAAACCTTTTTCTAAGGATCTATGCTTAAGTCCATCCAGATCCTACTTGTCACGGCTACATACCATGACTACGATATCTGGTGGTTGGGTGTCATGACTGCTTTTCTAAAATGATGTTTTAGAAGAGTGCGTCTATAAGTACACAGCCAGAGGGCTTCGTAGACAGTGGGAGCAGCGGAAACGTGTGCAAGATGCTTTATAGGATAAAGCAGGCATCGCGGAGTTGGAACATCTGTTTTGATGAAGTAGTCAAAGAGTTTGACATCATCAAAATGGTAGATGAACCTTGTATAAACAAAAAGGTAGTAGGGAGTATAGTGACGATCCTCGTAGAGTACGTGGATGACATACTCTTGATAGGGAGGGAGTTTCCTATGCTACGCTCGGTCAATCTCTGTTTATCACAATGATTCTCCATATAGGATCATATTGATACCTACTAACTCCTGGATTTTGGATCTATGAGATAGATCTAAATGGATGTTAGGATTCTCACTTGTCGAAGTGAGATGGTATCAATCGATCCTGGGGAGAATCACTGGAAGGGTTCCAGGGTGATAAAGACGACTGAATGTCAGTCACAGGCATTGTCTTTACCCTCAGTGAAGGGACGGTATGTTGGAAGAGTTCCAAGAAAGATACCGCGACATACTAGACGATAAAGGCAGGATACATCGCTACTTATGATGCTACCAAAGAGGAAGTCTGGGTGTATATTGGTTCATGAGATGAACTATGTACCTACCATTGTGAGACAATGGAGTTGTGGCTTATGCCAAGGAACGCCGGTCCCATCAGTGATCCAGACAAATTCTAAGGCAGTATCACCTGATCATGGAGATGGTTGATCTCCAAGGGATCGAGATTAGGAGAGTAGACTCAGAGGACAACACAGCGGATCCACTCACAAAGGCCTGTTCCCAGAGAGAGACTTTTATGGGATGGTTGAGTATGAGATACTACAACCACTGCTACAGATGGCCCTAGTGCAAGTGGGAGATTGTTAGTTATATGTATGCCCTAGAGGCCATTACTGTACATTGGATGTATATTGTAGTGGATGCTGGGACATATATAGAGAGGACTTTCTTGCTCGACATGATAGTATGCTATCTGGTTACTCTTTACCTTAACGTGTGTACTGTTTGTCTCTCTGTTACATGTTGGTAAAGCCCTTAGGATGTGTACTTGACTACCTGGACTATGATGCGGATCATACTAGTGGGGACATGGTAGTCCATAAGTACATCCTTCAAAGTCCCTAGTCGTGGGTGTATCGAGATGGGGCATCGATATACCAGAGTAGACTAGCGTATACCTTCTCGACCCATACAGATGGGCGATGGATGATCCCTATCCATTGGTGTTTGACATCAAAGATGATATATGGGTGCTCAGTAGAGACTGGGTACACTGGACGGACTCGCCGAGAACTCCCAGATGGTATTATACCTCACGTCAGATGGAAGTTCTCTGGTGACACTGGTACAGAGTAGTCTGTTGACCCGAGATCGTCATAGAGTCTTGTGTGGTTCCCACTGTGCTTTGATTTCCATCTTACCACGTCCAAGAGGGCGTGCAAAACGGTGGTTTTTGGGTACAGTCCCGAGTCACATGGAGGCAATGAGCGATAGGAGGGGATTCGTCTCTCCCGGTATAGGGAGTTGATGTTGCGCTGTGTTCGATTGGCTATAACAGGAAATCCCTGGCCAGGGTTGCTGAGATTTACTGGTAAGTGTTACCAGTAGTTTCTCGAACAGTTATAGACCTCATATCGACACGACTTATCGAGCTATTGGGGTCTGACGTTTACCACCCCTAGGCGAGATATGCGACATATCAGACGATCAGACCGGACTGTACGGTAGTGTTACTGGTCGGATTCACTGGAGTGTGAGCGGGCTTGCTCGTCGATCTTCAGATCGCTCAATACCCTGGTGGCCGTTACGTTTAGCAGACCGCTTGCGGCTTGTGGGTGTTTGATATGATCATCATCTGCTGCCGGCGTATTGACGAGTCTTTAGAGTCCTACACAGAGGTTTCCTGGCTCAAGCGAAACGAAATAGGAGCGCATATGAGATATGTGCGGGACCGAGAATAATGCGTGTATGTGATACTGTATTCCATTCTCGCGATAAATGTATCGATTGGTTGTATGCGATATAACCTAGTTATCGATTCAAGCATTGATTCGATAAACCGATACATAGGATACTAGTCGGTTATATGCGATATGACCGGATCATTGAATCAAGTGTTGATTTAATGATTTAATGCATAATTATATATTTGATATATTACTTTGCATTAACTAGTATCGGTTCACTTTATTATGGATTTTCTCACTCGGATGTGCGCATTACATATGCGATATGATTTTTGTGCACTAGATTGTATCATGTTTGATGATACATGAATTTTGGTTAAATGTAAAGAATTAAACCATGTTTTAAGTGGATAATTAGGGTTTTGATTTCCTTATTCATTTATTAATCTTTTTCTTTTTGGAAAAAGGAAAAAGGAAATGAGAAAATGGATGCTATTTTGTTTGTATTCTTTGAAGCTTCATGAACTTTGACCATAGCAACCATTTTGTCTTCTTATACAAACCCTAACCATTCATCTAACTTGAGTTAACTCTCTACAATTAACCATGGTCTTGTTATGATAAGGTTTGATTATTCATTTCATTTTTAATTAACTTATCATAACTATTATCTTCTTCTTCCTCATTTTTCTTCAAGTGAAGAAAGCAAGGTCATCAATGGTGATTGATGATAAAGAGTGAGAAATCCAATTCTAAAGTCTACCCACTTCCTATTTCTTCATCCTCTACCTCTTGCCAAGTAGTAGAGTGTGTTCTCTTCACAAGTTTTTGGACTTGGTGAAGTTGGAGCTTGATTTAGCGATGCCTCGACGTAGATCATCTTCGGCATGGACATCGACGACCTAGCTCGCCATTTCTCCGACGAAGCCGACGCTAGAGCCCGGGAATTCTTTTGGACAGCGAGGGGACTTCGTTGCGGAGCTATGGAGGTGGAGCACCGGATCTACAAAGGTTGTATTTCCGTTAAACTTTTAGTTAAGTGTTAACTAGTTGCTTTTTCGCCTAGACATCTAGCCAACGATCCGTACACTAGGGTTTCTCGGCACCATAATTTTTGAAATTGGCATGGTTGATACCTTGTGAGACCTCCTTAGGATGCCTAGGAACCCTATAATTAGGGGTCTGACATTTACCACCTCCCTAGACTATACATGCGATACTCTTAGACGAACAGACCGGACTGCGCGGATATTGTCACGGACAGGCTCAGTAGGAGTTCGGATGGGTTTTCCTCATCGGCCTTCTTATCGACATCTACCTGGGGACCGTTACGTACAGCTAGTGCCGCTTGCGGTCTGTGGTTAAACCCACTGCCAGCATAGTAGTCGAGTCTTTAGAGTCCCACACAGAGATTTCCCTACTCCAGGCGAAACGATATAGAGGTCGTACGGTTTTACGACAAGGGTTCGGACGCATACGTGTTTAAACGCACGTACGACGTTCGGATAGTTTTTACTAGCCGGCTTTGGTTTAAGCCAGCTTCTAGTATCAGGTTATTGGATTTATACAGTCTAAAGTTTTTTCGTGTTTTCACGGATATGAGGGGCGTTCTCGTAATTTTACGGGAAGCTTCTAGAAGCATGGTGACTTGAGGGTTTAGGTGGCATTATCATTAAATGCAATTGTGACTCATTTTGTATGATTCATCATGTCATTAATGCATTATTAAATGCTTAATGACTCACATAGTGAATCACTCATATTGAATTAATGTAGCATGATGAATAATCACATTTATTCATTTATTTTGTTTATTCATTATGCTTCATATATTCAAGTGAGAAACAATATCATGATCATTATCATGTTCACCTTCTCTCTTCTCAAGCTCACTCTCTCTTCAAACCCTAATCCTACCACTCATAAGTTGAGTTCAAGGATTAGAATAGACTAAACACTCCATAACCCAACTCTATATCACCTAAGTTCCTTTGATTAGCAACTAGAGAAACTTAGTTACCTCAAGACTAGAGGTGAAGCTTGGATTAAGGTTCTCGGGTGGATCATCTATCACGTAGAGGAGGCCGAGGAGGAAGTAGAGAACGAAAAGATGAAGGACTCGATTCACTAGGTATAATCTCTTTTCATAGTAGCTAAGAACTTCTATGGTTGTTGTTAATTACCGTTTAGTAAAGATCTTCGGTTATTCGATGTTTGCATAAAGAACAAGATCATTTTTCATATTTCCGCCTCCCCGCAACTCGTAGGGTCTTGTACATCGACTTACAAGGTATAGCTAGTACCGCTTGCGGCCTGTGGTTAAACCCACTGCCAGAATAGTGTCGAGTCTTTAGAGTCCCACACAAAGGGTTGTTCACCTTTGGGCAAAACAGAGTAGACGTCGTATGGTTTTACGACGGGGTTCGTTCACATACGCGCACTTGTGCACGTTTGGTGTCCGGGCAGTTATTACTAGCAGGCTTTGGTTTAAGCCAGATCCTAGTATTTGTTTTGGGATTGGTTTTGTCTCATTGTATTCATGTTCCTCGGAACACGGATGCGGGTGTGTATACACAGTTGACAGAGGCAGAGGAACCTCATTAGGGTTTTGACCATTGACTTGATTAAAACCAAAATGAGATTGAAGAAATTGATTAATGAGTTTTAATTAGTGATAATTGTATCATGGTTAATTAGGTTTGACCCTTTGATCAAGTTGACCCATGTTGACTTGGATATTTTTGTGAGCATGCTTAGCATTAATTATGATATGATAAGGGTCAAATCAACATCAACCATGACAATTTATCCTAATTAAAATTATTATTATTCTTTTTGTTCATATGAGAGAAAGGTTCACATTATTCTCATTCTCTCATGCTCTTTCTCTCTCTTGCAAAGCTCTCTCCTCTTCCTCTCTCAAAGCTCTCTTGTTTCATTTGTTGAAAAACATGAGCTTTGTGAGATCAAACCATCAAAACACCTCTCTACTCACTCTAGGGTTCTTAGTCTAGCAAGCCAAGCACTCTAGTTACTTCTTTGTTGAGGTAGGAACTCAAGGTAGAGGCCTTCGGGTGGATCTTTTTTCGGCAAAGAGAAGACGAAGAGGAGGAGCCGTCTACACCACTCCAAGGAGCTAGCAACAAGGAGGACCACAACAAGAAGATAAGGAGTTCAAGAACTAGGTATAACCATCTAACCTAGTAGCTAGAACTTGTAGTTAGTTTGTTAGTTTTTGTTTAGCAAAGATCCTTCATGGTTAGTCTATATTTCCTTGTGATAAAAATCTTTTTTTTACTCTTTCCGCCTCCCCGTAAGTACCGGGGTGGGTTACATAGACTTACAGTGGTATCATAGCCTAGCTAAACAACAACTAACATGTTAGCAAAGTGTTTAGAACTTCGATCTCGAAAAAATCGCAAAATACATCAAAATTTAGTGTTTTCTGCCGATTTTAAAAACAGGTCTAAAAATATTTCCAGAGACCTGAAAAATACGAGCAAGGTTTTTTAGGAACACCCAAGAAAAACGAGCTCATGACTCGGTCAGACAGCCGCGGAAGCGCGGCGAAACCAAGCGTTTCGCCGCAAATCCGCGGCCGAGTCGACTCGGAGTCAACTCGTTTTTCCTGCAGTGTGTCCTGATTGATGTTTTGTGATTTTTCAGATTCTTTGTTTCTGCCCAGATTCTTCAGAGAACAGTGTTGTATTTGGGGTAGTTTTAAATTGGAATATTGATCGAACTTCTATAAATTTTAGCTAATTGATTATATCTGTGATGTGATATATGTACTGAACATCGACTAATCGCTATACGTCGATTTGTGGGGGTTGTACATATCTGTGATCTGTGATGTTGGATTGTGTATATGAACTTGTTGGATTGTCGCGGATGAATAGCCGGGGTTGTGAGATGAGTGTTTATTTATCTTTCATTTGATGTAAATTGTAAATTGATGTAATATTATTTTTATGGCCGCACATCCGGGTTGAGGTTGTAGCCGCCACCGTATATTATTTCTTTTACTGTTTTTGCTCCTAGGATAGACCCAAGGAGGGGTGCACAAACTACCGGGTACTTTGAAGTGCCGAGTGGCCTATTCACGTTGTTGAGGGAGGTTGCTTCACTTCGGGTACTTGGCGGGTAGTTTGCCGCACCCGTAGGGGTCTAGGGTGGGGTTTGGCTATTCATCGCGACCGTGGAATCCGTCTTTTGTTGCAGGCTCGAACGAAACGCGGATTCCTAGCATATCCAATGTGTTCATCTGTGATCTGGAATGGCTATTATTGCGTCTAACGAATGTATATATCTATATATGATATCTAGTAGGCGTTGCTTATGTTTTGCATCCGCGCTAGTCCAGCCCCCGCTCTGTCGTTAGTTAAGTAACCTAACGGGTGATAACGGGCCCCTTGACGAATGCGGATGGCATAAGCGTACGTCATATTTTTGTTGTTTTCTGCAATGGTAGGATTAATTGATGGGACGCATTATATTAATGCAAAGAAAATAAACCAAAGTTAAATCGTTGGAACAATTTCAAAACCACTCGGTTTTTTCCAAAACAGAAAACTTTTAAAAACACGAAGCTTAAACCACTCCTTTTAAAAGATATCAGGTTCATTCGATTATATCAAGTTCACTATGTTCACGGTTTCGCCAAAACCATTCGTAGCCCTCCGTCGTTTCATATGGATAGTCAATAGTATTCAAGCTATGTTTGTTGGCCAAAGTCAAGGCATTGTGATTGGTAGCTATTAGATATTCATATTAGCATAGATAGATGCGTTGGTTTGGGACAGTCGTACTGCCTTGTTGGCCAAAGTCAAGGGTAGGTACGGGTGGGTTCAAATTAACCTGGAAAATGACGGATAGAACTTGACATGTGACTTATGATTTGTTAGCCAATGTCAAAGTCTTAAGAGCATGGGGCAAAAATCCACATCGGGAGTTTCTAAAGAAACTAAAACTTGCTAGTATTGCATACCATTTGGAGTGTGATGATCTTGGAAGGATTCCTTCAGCTTTATTACACGATGATATTTGGATCCCGATCCTACTGTGAGTATATGCTACTCCTCGGGAAACTTTCTCACTTAACGATCAATACTATAAACCAAGTAGGTGTCTAGAAAGGTATTAGCGGGGCTACGCCCACAGGGAAAGGAGGTTATTTAATTAAGGAACTTCGTGAAAGCGTCGCAAAACCTCCTTCGAAGTACCGACACTGGCCTGGCTGAACGGTTAAGCAAGTATTGTACGGTGAGATTGATCTCGACTAATTCTTCTTTTATGGTTTGAGGAAGTATTCGAGAAACAGTGGGAGCCATCCTGTTTAGACAAACTAAAAACCACTCTAAATTTGCAAGAGCATCATGCTAAAGTGTTTCTTCTCTCTCTCCTAATTGCAGTGACCAAACATCATGACCGGCCTTAAGTTACTACTAGATAAAAATATACTGACAGGGCCAAACTACAAAGATTGGCTCAGGAATGTCAAAATGGCAATCACTTATGACAAGTTGGGGTATCTCCTTACCACTAAATCCCCCGCCGTCCCAGGTCCAGAATCCAGTGTCGCGGATAAGGAAATCCGTAAGACTTGGGAGATTGACTGCGCGAAGGCCAAGTGCCTCATGCTTTCCTCTATAGACAATGAACATCAGAGGAGGCACGAGAATATGGACCTTGAATCCATATTTCTCCATACTAAGGAACTATATGGAGAGCAATACCGTATCGCCAGATACGAAACCTCGAAAAAGTTATTTTCAGCGAGGTTGGCCGTCGGATCATCTGTAGCGGAACACGTGCTTAAGATGATTGGCTACATTGAAGAGCTCACGGACCTCGGGACCACGTTAGAGAACGAGCTCTACACTGACTTGATTCTCCAATCCCTTCCTTCCACTTACGCCCAGTTTATCCTGAACTTCAACATGCAAGGAAAAGAAGTTGAACTTCCGGAACTCATCAACATGTTGAGGAGTGCAGAGGGCACCCTACAGAAAGTCAGGGAAACACCCTCTTTGTCTGTTGGAGGAGCTTCTTCTTCTAGGTCCAAAGCGAAAGCCAAAGAAAAGAAGAAGAAGGCCCCTACCAAACCAAGGGGCGGTGTTAGTAAGGTGGATGCCAAGGGAAAGGAAAAGGTAGCAAAGGTAGCGGGACAGATTGTGGGGAAGGAAGAATACTTTTATTGTCACAAGAAAGGACACTGGAAGAAAGATTGCAGGGCTTGGAAGGCCAAGAACCAGGACCCGAAGCAAGTCATGGCTTCGGCTTCAGGTGTATATGCTATTGAAAACTGTCTATCAATCAACTCTACTTCCTGGGTATTGGATACTGGATCGGGATCTCATATCTGTAATTCTTTGCAGGCACTGAGAAGACGTAGAGTTTTGAAGGCAGGTGATATAACCCTTAGAGTTGCAAACGGAGCAGGTATGGATGCTGAGTCCGTGGGGGACTATCACTTGGGATTGACAGATGGACATGTTTTGGTTTTATGCGACTGCTATTTTGTACCCAGTTCGACTTGTAATATCATATCTATATCTTTAATGTCTAAAGAAGGTTACGATTTTGCATTTGTAAGCAATGCTGTAAACATTCACCTTAATCATGTTCTGATTGGGTCGGGTACATTAAGCAACGGTATATACGTATTAAACCAACCGCAGATTTTCAATATCCAGAATACACACAAAAGAAAGTCCCCAGAAATAAATCATGCTTTCTTATGGCATTGTAGACTGGGTCACATCAATGAGACAAAGTTAACTAAGTTGCATAAAGAAGGATATTTGGATCCATTCGAATATCAATCATATGCAACTTGTCAATCATGTCTCAAAGGAAAGATGACAAAGACTCCGTTCACTGGACACGGAGTAAGAGCGAGCGAGCTCTTGGGACTCGTACACAGCGATGTATGTGGTCCAATGTCTACACATGCACGAAGTGGTTATTCTTACTTCATTACTTTTACGGATGATTTTTCAAGGTATGGACATGTCTTCTTAATGAAGCATAAATCTGAAGCCTTTGAAAAATTCCAGGAATACAAGATTGAAGTAGAAAAACTAACAGGCAAAAGTATCAACACACTGAGATCTGATCGAGGTGGTGAATACTTGAGTGTCGAGTTCCTGGATTACCTAAAAGAGAATGTAATTCTCTCTCAACTTACTCCTCCGTACACACCACAACACAATGGTGTATCGGAGAGACGGAACCGAACCCTATTGGATATGGTACGTTCCATGATGAGTAACGCTGAGTTACCGCGATCTTTCTGGGGATATGCACGAGAATCAGCTGCATATCTTTTGAACCGAGTTCCAACTAAGTCAGTGCCTACCACACCATATCAGATGTGGAGTGGGAAGAAACCCTATCTTAAACACATTAAGACATGGGGATGTCCAGCTTTTGTCAAAAAGCAGCATGCGGACAAATTCGAAGCACGCTCAGTACAGTGCAAGTTTGTGGGATATCCAAAGAACTCCAAGGGATATTTCTTCTATTACGCAGAGGAACAAAAGGTATTTGTTTCTCGTCATGCCTGCTTCTTAGAAACTGAATTTTTGGAAAATCAGATAAGTGGGAGCGCAATAGAACTGGAAGAAATTCCAGAACCACGAGCTATTACTGAAAGCTTAGTAGAACCAGAAGGTTCGAAAGAACGGGACATTCCCGCGCCGCTCCGCAGAAGTAGTAGGCTTTCTCATCCACCTGAGAGATACTACGGTTTTCTCATAGACGGGGATAGAGAGGATTGCATCATTGATAATGATGAGCCGACTAGCTTCCAGTAGGCCATTCAGAGCACTGACTCAGTAAAATGGCTGGATGCAATGCGGACCGAGATGGAGTCCATGTACACAACAAAGTATGGACTTTGGACGTTGCTCCAGAAGGGGTAAAACCCGTAAGATGCAAATGGATCTTCAAAAGGAAGATTGGTGTAGATGGACAGGTTGAGACCTATAAGGCTAGACTTATTGCAAAGGGTTTTCGTCAAAGACCTGGTTTGGACTAAGACGAAACCTTTTCTCCAGTAGCTATGCTCAAATCCATTCGGATCCTTCTTACCATTGCTGCCTTCCACGATTATGAGATTTGGCAGATGGATGTAAAAACCGCTTTTCTAAATGGAAATTTAGAGGAGTGTGTCTATATGGACCAGCCAGAGGGTTTCATTCAGAGTGGGAGCAGCGGAAAGGTGTGCAAGTTGCTTAAGTCCATTTATGGACTGAAGCAGGCATCGCGGAGTTGGAACATCTATTTTGATGAGACAGTCAAAGAATTTTGCTTTATCACAAATCCAGATGAACCATGCATTTATAGTAAGATTGTAGCACGAACTGTCGTATTCCTCGTTTTATACGTGGATGATATTCTCTTGATAGGAAATGACATTCCTATGCTACAATCTGTCAAAGGGTTCTTGTCACACAGGTTCTCCATGAAAGACCTGGGTGATGCCTCTTACATTCTGGGGATCCGGATCTATCGTGATAGGTCCAAAAGGATATTAGGACTTTCACAGTCCAGGTACATCGACACCATACTGAAAAGATTCAGTATGGAAGATTCCAAGCGCGGTAATTTACCGACTTGTCACGGGATCACCCTTTCCAAAGAGATGTCTCCCAAGACTGATTTGGAAAGGGATCGCATGTCTATTATACCCTACACCTCTGCGGTAGGCTCTATAATATATGCGATGTTGTATACCAGACCAGATGTAGCTTATGCACTGAGTGTAGTAAGCCGGTATCAGTCAAACCCTTGGGAGAAGCACTGGACAGCGGTAAAGAACATTCTGAAGTACCTGAGAAGGACTAAGGATATGTTTTTGGTTTACGGCGGAAAAGACCTCCAGATCGAGGCCTTTGCTGACTCCAGCTTCCAGAGTGACAAGGATGACTCCAAATCCTTGTCGGGTTATGTATTTACCCTCAATGGAGGGACGGTGTGTAGGAAGAGTTCCAAACAGGAAACCGTTGCTGACTCGACGATGGAAGCGGAATATATCGCAGTATCTAATGCCGCAAAAGAACCCGTCTGGATGAGGAAGTTCTTGACAGAACTTCAGGTGGTTCCGTCCATTGTTGATCCAATACTTCTGTAGTGTGACAACAATGGGGCTATAGCTTTAGCAAAGGAACCCAGGTCCCATCAGAAATCCAGACACATCTGGAGGCGGTATCGCCTAATCAGGGAGATCGTGGATCGCCGGGAGATCGAGGTTCGGAGGGTTGCTACAGAAGATAACACTGCGGATCCATTCACAAAGGCCATTCTTCAGACGTAGTTCGAGAGGCTATTCGAGATGAAAGGTCTGCGATATGCCAGCACATGGCCTTAGTGCAAGTGGGAGATTGTTGGTGTGATATGCCCTAGAGGCCATTATTGTATAGTACTAGTTTGTATATTACATTTTGGAAGCTTGGGATATATACACGGATTGACATTCTTACTCAATATGGTAGTATGCTACTTGGTTTGTATCTATCTTAATATGTGTATGTGTTTCTTTTGACATATTGCTAATACATATTGTTAGAGCCCTTAGGATCTTTTGCTTGACTACCAGCGTTGTGATGGCAGTCACACTTATGGGGGCTGGGTAGTCTATAAGCACATCCTTATACAGGTCCCTAGTCGCAGGAATATCGAGACAGGGCATCGATACTCCATAGCAGACTAGTGTATACGCTTCTCATCCCAGGAGGGGAGACGGTCTGTCCCACAGCCATCAGTACATCGTACTGGAGATAGTATGCAGGTGCTCGTTAGGTTACGAGCACACTGGACATGACTCGCTGGGAATTGTTGGTTGGTATTATACCTATCGTCAGTTATCAGTTCCCAGGTGACATGAGTACAGCTTAGTCCGTTGACTTGACACTGTCACTTCGCCTCGAGTGTGTTCCCACTGTTCTTAGATTACTACCCTACCACGGCTCAAATGAGTCGTGCAAACAGGTAGTAGTTGGGTGCAGTCCCGAAGCACTTGGAGGCAGTGACGGCTAGACAGGATTCGTCTCTCCCGGTATTGGGAGTTAATATCGTGCTGTGTCTAGGAGAGCCATTACACAAAGTCCCTGGCCAGGGCCAGTGAGATATACTGGTAGCGTTTCCAGTGGTTTCTCAGGGTGTTCTGGGCTACACTCCTACATGACTTGTACCGCTATTAGGGGACTGACGTTTATCGCCCCCTAGGCCCGACATGCGATACTCTCAGACGAACAGACCGGACTGTACGGAGATTGTAACATTCAGGCTCAGTAGAGTTCGGATGGGTTCGCCTCATCGGTCTTCTTATCGGCATCTACCTGGGGATCGTTACGTACAGCTAGTACCGCTTGCGGCCTGTGGTTAAACCCACTGCCAGCGTAGTGTCGAGTCTTTAGAGTCCCACCCAGAGGGTTGTTCACCTTTGGGCAAAACAGAGTAGACATCGTATGGTTTTACGACGCGGTTCGTTCACATACGCGCACTTGTGCACGTTTGGTGTCCGGGCAGTTATTACTAGCGGCCTTTGGTTTAAGCCAGATCCTAGTATTTGTTTTGGGATTGGTTTTGTCTCATTGTATTCGTGTTCCTCGGAACACGGATGCGGGTGTGTATACACAGTTGACAGAGGCAGAGGAACCTCATTAGGGTTTTGACCATTGACTTGATTAAAACCAAAATGAGATTGAGGAAATTGATTAATGAGTTTTAATTAGTGATAATTGTATCATGGTTAATTAGGTTTGACCCTTTGACCAAGTTGACCCATGTTGACTTGGATATTTTTGTGAGCATACTTAGAATTAATTATGATATGATAAGGGTCAAATCAACGTCAACCATGACAATTTATCCTAATTAAAATTATCATTATTCCTTTTGTTCATATGAGAGAAAGGTTCATATTATTCTCATTCTCTCATGCTCTTTCTCTCTCTTGCAAAGCTCTCTCCTCTTCCTCTCTCAAAGCTCTCTTGTTTCATGTGTTGAAAAACATGAGCTTTGTTAGATCAAACCATCAAAACACCTCTCTACTCACTCTAGGGTTCTTAGTCTAGCAAGCCAAGCACTCTAGTTACTTCTTTGTTGAGGTAGGAGCTCAAGGTAGAGGCCTTCGGGTGGATCTTTTTTCGGCAAAGAGAAGACGAAGTGGAGGAGCCGTCTACACCACTCTAAGGAGCTAGCAATAAGGAGGACCACAACAAGAAGAGAAGGAGTTCAAAAACTAGGTATAACCATCTAACCTAGTAGCTAGAACTTGTAGTTAATTTGTTAGTTTTTGTTTAGCAAAGATCTTTCATGGTTAGTCTATGTTTCCTTATGATAAAAAATCTGTTTTTTACTCTTTCCGCCTCCTCGTAAGTACCGGGGTGGGTTACATAGACTTACAGTAGGAGGTATCACCTAGATCTTTCATAGAGAACTTATGTGATAAGAAGAGCATGACCGAATGCAGCATAGGAATATCATTTCCCATCAAGAGTATGTCATCCACGTACAATACGAGGAAGAAAACCTTACTCTCTACAAACTTTTTATATATACAAGGTTCATTTACGTTTTTTATGAAGTCAAACTCTTTGACTGCCACATCAAAACAGATGTTCCAGCTCCGCGATGCCTGTTTTAATCCATAGATTGATTTAAGTAGCTTGCACACCTTTCCGCTACTCCCACTATCTACGAAGCCCTCTGGCTATGTCATGTACACGCTCTCTTCTAAATCACCATTTAGAAAAGTGGTCTTGACGTCCATTTGCCAGATTTTGTAGTCATGGTATGCAGCAATGGCAAGTAGGATCCTGATGGACTTAAGCATAGCTACTGGAGAAAAGGTTTCATCATAATCGACACCTAGTCGTTGACGAAAACCTTTTGCTATAAGTCTAGTTTTGAAGGTCTCCACTTTTCAATCTACACCAATTTTCTTCTTGAAAATCCATTTGCTCTCAATGGGTTTTACCCCTTCAGGAGCAACTTTCAAAGTCCATACTTTGTTGAAGGGTCCCGGCAGCGCCCCGGTCGTCGAAACGCGGCCAAAATGCGGAACAAAAATTTGTTAAACCGGTGCTACCGTTACCCGATTTTCGGATCGACCTTAAACCCTATACTAGCGAGCTAACTAAGAGTTAGGAAGGTTATACCGAGATGATCCAAGTCCTTCGGTCTTCATTCCAAGCTCCTAGCGATCCTTTGATGATGTTTGGTTGTCGGTCTTCCTCCATCTCCGATGATCCACCCGAGGAAAACGGCGCAAGCTCCAACCTCGACAAACGAGGTAACTGACGCTCCAAAGTCGCTAGCTATGGAGAGTGGGGATGTATGAAAGTGTCATTACCAATTTCTCTCTATTCGTGTGCTCAATGTGTTAGTGTATATGCCCTAGAGGCCATTACTGTATCATACTAGTTTGTATATTACTTAATGGAAGCTTGGGATATTCACCTTGTATAAACAATCTTGCTCAATATAGTAGTATGCTACTTGGTTTGTTTCTACTTCAATGTGTACATGTGTTTATATTAGTATATCACCTATACGCATTAGTGGAGCCCTTAGGATCTTTGCTTGATTACCAGCGTTGTGATGGCAGTCACACTAGTGGGGGCTGGGTAATCTATAAGCACATCCTTATACAGGTCCCTAGTCGCAGGACTATCGAGACAGGGCATCGATACTCCGGAGTAGACTAGCGTATGCGCTTCTCATCCCAGTGTGGGAGATGGTCTGTCCCACAGCCATCAGTACGTCGTACTGGAGATAGTATAGGGTGCTCGTTGGGTTACGAGTACACTGGACAGGACTCGTCGGGAACTGACAGGTTGGTATTATACCTATCGTCAGTTATCAGTTCACAGGTGACATGAGTACAGCTTAGTCCGCTGACTTGACACTGGCACTTCACCTCGAGTGTGTTCCCACTGCACTTTGATCACTATCCTACCATGGCTCAAAGGAGTCGTGCAAACAGGTGGTGGTTGGGTGCAGTCCCGAAGCACTTGGAGGCAGTGACGGTTAGACAGTATTCGTCTCTCCCGGTATTGGGGGTTGACATCGCGCTGTGTCTAGGAGAGCCATTACACGAGTAGTCCCTGGCCAGGGCAAGCGAGATATACTGGTAGGCTTCCAGTGTTATCTCAGGGTGTTTTGGGCTTCACTCCGACACGACTTGTACCGCTATTAGGGGACTGACGTTTTACCGCCCCCTAGGCCCGACATGCGATGTATTAGACGAACAGACCGGACTGTACGGAGACTGTCACATTCAGACTCAGTAGGAGTTCAGATGGGGTTCACCTCGTCAGCCTTCTTGTCGGCATCTACCTGGGGACCGTTACGCACAGCTAGTGCCGCTTGCGGTCTGTGGTTAAACCCACTGCCAGCGTAGTGTCGAGTCTTTAGAGTCCCACACAGAGGGTATTCGCCTCTGGGCAAAACAGAGTAGAGGTCGCATGGTTTTGCGACAGGGTTCGTTCTCATCCGCGCACTTGTGCACGTTTAGAGTCCGGACGGATATTACTAGTAGGCTCTGGTTTGAGCCAGATACTGGTATATGTTTTGGGGTTGCTTTTATCTATCAGTATTCATGTTCCTCGGAACAAGAATGCAGGTGTGTATGCACAGTTACTTGAGGAGGAGGAAGAGGACTTTCATTAGGGTTTCGGAACGGGTGCGTATGCACAGTTGACAGTCGTCTTTTTCCAAACCCTAATGGATTTATGTTATATCAATTAATAATATTAATAAAATGAAATTGTGTCATGGTTGGTTTTTGGTGACTAGTTGACCATGGTTGACTTGTTGACCATGGTTGAAGTTTTGACCATCATCATTACAAAAGAAAGATGCTTTTTGATTCTTGCAAAACCATTTAATGTTTGAAATGATAATGGTCATTCCTAAACCTTCCATCAACTATTTCATTTTCATTATTATTATTAATTTGATAATTCTTTTTCTTTTGTGATATGGTTGCAAGAAAGAAAAAGAGAGCTCATTCTATCATTTAGCTTCTCTCTCCTCACTTCATCTTCTTCTTTCTCTAGCTCAAGGAGAATCCTTCTCATGTGTTGAGAATCCCTCTCCTTGAAAGATAAACACGCTTAGACACTCTCTACTCACTCTAGGATCAAAGGTTTAGCAAGCCGAAGATTCTAGTTCTCTCCAAGTTTGAGAAAGAGCCCGAAGGTTGAACCCTCAGGTGGATCCATCTTTGACGGAAGAAGGCAACGAGGAAAGCACCATCAACCTCTACAAAAGTTTGAAGACGAAGGAGTTCAAGTTAGGTATAACCATCTTTCCGAGTAGCTAATTCTCTTTAGCTTGTTTGCTAGTTTAGTTTAGAAAAGATCCCGACTTTGTTAGTCCATGTTGCCCCATGGGCTAAAAATTTGATTTATACCATTTCCGCCTCCCCGTAAGAACCGGGGGTCGCAACGTGGACTTACAGTGGTATCAAAGCCTAACTAAACTTAAACTAGCTAGGTAGTGAAGTGTAACGAAGTTCGGAACCGAAAAATCCAAAAACCAAACTTTTCAAAAACCCTATTTTCTGTTAAAATTTTTTCTGGTCAAAACAAAATTTGTTATATACCAAAAATTATCTCAGGGTTTTTTAAAGATAACCACAAAAAACGAGCCAGAGATCTGACCAAACGACCGCGTTTCCGCGGCGACAGCAAGCTATGTCGCCGCGGATCCGCGGCCGTCTTGTCTCCTCTCTGCCTCGATTTTGGTGCAGTGTATCTCTGTATTGGTTTTAGGATTTTTAAGATATATTATATGTGCCCAGATTTTCCAGAATAGAGATTTGTTTTTGGGGGCCTATAATTCCGTATTTTTTCCGGACTTCACTACACTTTGACTATGATGGTTATATCTGTAATGTTTGTATGTATTGAACGTCGGCTAATCGCTATAAGTCGATTAGTCGGGGTTATACATCTCTGTGATCTGTGTTTGATATTGGAATGTGTATATGAATGTGTTGGACTGTCGCGGGTGAATAGCCGGGGTGGATGTGAGATGAGCTTTTGTTTTTCTTTCATTCATTTGTAATATGTAAATTGATGTAATATTATTATTTGTTTGGCCGCACAACCGGGTCGGGGTTGTAGCCGTCATTGTATAATTCTTTTTACTGTTTTTGCTCCTAGGATAGACCCATGGAGGGGTGCACAAACTGCCGAGTACTTGGCGGGTAGTTTGCCGCACCCGTAGGGGTCTTGGGTGGGGTATTGGCTATTCACCGCGACCGTGTAATCCGCTTTTCGTTGCAGGCTCGAACGGATTGCGGATTCCTAGTATATCCAATGTATTCATCTGTGATCTGTAATGTCTATCATTGCTATATCTATAACTATTTAGGCGTTGCTTATGTTTTACAGCCGCGCTAGCCCAGCCCCCGCTCTGTCGTTAGTTAAGTAACCTAACGGGTGATGACGGGGCCCCGTGGCGAATGCGAATGGCATAAGCGTACGTCATATTTTGGTTGTTTTCTGCAATGGTAGGATTTAAATGATGGGATGCATTAAAAGAACTAATGCAAGAATATCACGCATTAAAAGAACTAATGCAAGATAATAAACCAAGCAAAGTCGTTGGAACACTTTCGAAAAACCACTCGGTTCTTTTCAAAACTAAATTTTAAAATGCGGAGCTTGAGCCACTCCTTTTAAAAGCTATCTCGTTCCATCGATTATATCAAGTTCACTACGTTCACGGTTTCGCCAAAACCATTCGTAGCCCTCCGTCGTTTCATATGAATATTCAATAGTATTCAAGCTATGTTTGTTGACCTTCGTCAAGGCGTAGTGATTGGTAGCTGTTGGGTGTTCATATGTAGCATAGATAGATGCGTTGTTTGAGACAGTCGTATTGCCTTGTTGACCTTCGTCAAGGGTATATACGGGTGGGTTCAAATTAACCTGGAAAATGACGGGAAGAACTTGACATGTGACTTATGATTTGTTGACCTTCGTCAAGGTCATAAGAGCATGGGGCAAAAATCCACATCGGGAGTTTCATAAGTACTGAAACTTGCTAGATTTGCATACCATTTGGAGTGTGGTGATTCTGGTAGGATTCCTTCAGTTTCGTCACACGATGATATTTGGATCCCGATCCTACTGTGAGTATATGCTACTCCTCGGGAAATTTCTCGCTAAACGATCAATGCTATAAACCAAGTAGGTGTCTAGAAAGGTGTTAGCGGGGCTACGCCCCCAGGGAAAAGAGGTTATTTAATTAAGGAACTTCGCGAAAGCGTTGGAAAACCTCCCTCGAAGTACCGACACTGGCCTGGCTGAACGGTTAAGCAAGTATTGTGCGGTGGGATTGATCCCGACTAATTCTTCCTTTATGGTTTGAGGAGGGATTCGAGAGACAGTGGGAGCCATCCTGTTTAGACAAATTAAAAACTACTCTAAACTTGCAAGAGCATCATGCTAAAGTGTTTCTTCTCTCCCCCCTGCAGCGACCAAATCGAAATGACTGGACTTAAGTTACTTCTAGATAAAAACATACTGACAGGGCCAAACTACAAAGATTGGTTCAGGAATGTCAAAATGGCAATCACTTACGACAAGCTGGGGTATCTTCTTACCACCAAAGCTCCCCCCGTCCCAGGTCCCACCTCCAGCGTCGCGGATAAGGAAATCCGTAAGACTTGGGAGATTGATTGCGCGAAGGCCAAGTGCCTCGTGCTTGCCTCTATGGACAACGAACACCAGAGGAGGCACGAGAATATGGACCTGGAATCCATATTTCTTCATGCAAAAGAACTGTATGGAGAGCAATCTCGTATCGCAAGATACGAAGTGTCGAAAAAGTTATTTTCGGCAAAATTGGCCGTCGGATCATCGGTAGCGGACCACGTGCTTAAGATGATTGGCTACATTGAGGAGCTCGCGGAACTTGGGACCACGTTGGAAAGTGAACTTTATACGGATTTAATTCTCCAGTCCCTTCCATCCACTTACGCGCAGTTTATACTGAACTTCAACTTACAAGAAAAGGAAGTTGAACTTTCAGAACTCCTCAACATGCTGAGGAGCACAGAGGGCACCCTACAGAAGGGTAGGGAAACACCCGCTTTGTTTGTAGGAGGATCTTCTTCCTCTAGGTCCAAGGCGAAAGCCAAGGGAAAGAGGAAGAAAGCCCCCGCCAAACCAAGAGGCGGTGTTAGTAAAGTGGGTACGAAGGGAAAGGAAAAGGCAACAAAGATTGCGGGGAAGCTTGTGGGAAAGGAAGAATGCTTCTATTGTCATAAGAGTGGACACTGGAAGAAAGATTGCAGGGCTTGGAAAGCCAGGACACAGGAACTGAAGCAGGTTGCGGCTTCAGCTTCAGGTGTGTATGTTATTGAAAACTGTCTTTCGATAAACTCTACTTCCTGGGTATTGGATACCGGATCAGGATCTCATATCTGTAATTCTTTGCAGGCGTTGAGAAACCGTAGGTTTTTGAAGGCAGGTGACATGACCCTCAGAGTTGCGAACGGAGCTAGCATGGATGCTAAAGCCATGGGGGACTATCACCTGGGAATGTCAGATGGACATGTTTTGGTTTTGCGTAATTGCTTTTTTGTACCCAACGCAACTTGTAATATCATTTCTGTATCTTTGGTTTCTAAAGAAGGTTATGAATTTGCGTTTGTAAGTAATGTTGTAAACATTCACCTTAATCAAGTTCTGATTGGGTCAGGTACATTGAGCAATGGTATATACGTATTAAACCAACCACAGATTTTCAATGTCCAGAATACACACAAAAGAAAGTCTCCAGATATCAATCAGGCTTTCTTATGGCATTGTAGACTGGTTCACATCAATGAGACACGGTTGACTAAGTTACATAAAGAAGGATACTTGGATCCGTTCGAGTATCAGTCTTATGCCACTTGTGAATCTTGTCTCATGGGAAAGATGACAAAGACTCCGTTCACTGGACACGGAGAAAGAGCGAGCGAGCTCTTAGGACTCATACACAGTGACGTGTGTGGTCCAATGTCTACACATGCGCGAAGCGGTTATTCATACTTCATTACTTTCACAGACGATTTCTCTAGGTATGGACATGTCTTCTTAATGAAGCACAAATCCGAGGCCTTTGAGAAATTTCGGGATTACAAGAATGAAGTTGAAAAACAAACAGGCAAAAGTATTAAGATTCTAAGATCGGATCGAGGTGGTGAATACTTGAGTGCCGAGTTCCTGGACTATTTAAAAGAGAATGGAATTCTCTCTCAGCGTACTCCTCCATACACTCCGCAACATAACGGTGTATCGGAAAGGAGGAATCGAACCCTATTGGATATGGTTCGTTCCATGATGAGTAAGGCTGAGTTACCGCGATCTTTCTGGGGCTATGCACTAGAAGCAGCTGCATATCTCTTGAACAAGGCTCCCACCAAGACTGTGCCTACCACTCCATATCAGATGTGGAGTGGGAAGAAACCCTGTCTTAAGTACCTTAAGATATGGGGATGTCCAGCTTTTGTAAAAAAGCAGCATGCGGACAAGCTCGAGGCACGTTCAGTACAGTGTAAGTTTGTGGGATACCCAAAGAACTCCAGGGGGTATCTGTTCTATTCCGCTGAGGAACAAAAGGTTTTTGTTTCTCAACATGCCCGCTTCTTGGAAACTGAGTTTTTGGAAACCCAGATAAGTGGGAACGCAATAGAACTGGAAGAAATTCCAGAACCACAAGCTATTACTGAAAGCTTGGAAGAGCCAGTAAGTTCAAAAGAACAGGACATTCCTACGCCGCTCCGCAGGAGTAGTAGGCAGTCTCATCCGCCCGAGAGATACTACGGTTTTCTCATAGACGGGGATAGAGAGGATTGCATCATAGATTATGATGAGCCTACTAGCTTCCAGCAGGCCGTTCAGAGCGTTGACTCGGTAAAATGGCTGGATGCAATGCGGACCGAAATGGAGTCCATGTACACCAACAAAGTATGGACGTTGGACATTGCTCCAGACGGGGTAAAACCCGTAGGATGCAAGTGGATCTTCAAAAGGAAGATTGGTGTAGATGGACAGGTTGAGACCTATAAAGCTAGACTTGTAGCAAAGGGTTTCCGTCAAAGACCTGGCTTGGACTATGACGAAACCTTTTCTCCAGTGGCTATGCTGAAATCCATTCGGATCCTTCTTGCCATTGCTGCCTTCCACGATTATGAGATTTGGCAGATGGACGTAAAAACCGCTTTTCTAAATGGAAATTTAGAGGAGTGTGTCTATATGGATCAGCCAGAGGGTTTCATTCAGAGTGGGAGCAGTGGAAAGGTGTGCAAGTTGCTTAAGTCCATCTATGGACTAAAGCAGGCATCGCGGAGTTGGAACATCTGTTTTGATGAGACGGTCAAGGAATTTGGCTTTATCAAAAATCCAGATGAACCATGCATCTATAGTAGATTTGTAGCGAGAACTGTAGTATTCCTCGTTTTATACGTTGATGACATTCTCTTAATAGGAAATGACATTCCTATGCTACAATCTGTCAAGGGTTTCTTGTCACACAGGTTCTCCATGAAAGACCTGGGTGATGCCTCATACATCCTGGGGATCCGGATCCATTGTGATAGATCCAAGAGGATATTAGGACTTTCTCAGTCCAGGTACATCGACACCATAGTGAAAAGATTCAGTATGGAAGATTCCAAGCGCGGTAACTTACCGGCTTGTCACGGGATCACCCTCTCTAAAGAGATGTCTCCCAAGACTGATTTGGAGAGGGATCGCATGTCTATTATACCCTACGCTTCTGCGGTAGGCTCTATAATGTATGCGATGTTGTGTACCAGACCGGATGTAGCTTATGCACTGAGTGTGGTAAGCCGGTATCAGTCAAACCCTGGGGAGAAACACTGGATAGCAGTAAAGAACATTCTCAAGTACCTGAGAAGGACTAAGAAGATGTTCTTGGTGTATGGCGGAAAAGACCTCCAGATCGAGGCCTTTGCTGACTCCAGCTTCCAGAGTGACAAGGATGATTCCAAGTCCATGTCGGGTTTTGTCTTTACCCTCAATGGAGGGGCGGTGTGTTGGAAGAGCTCCAAACAGGAAACCGTTGCAGACTCGACTATGGAAGCGGAATATATCGCTGCATCTGATGCCGCAAAAGAAGCTGTCTGGATGAGGAAGTTCTTAAAAGAACTTCAGGTGGTTCCGTCCATTGTTGACCCAATACCTCTGTATTGCGACAACAACGGGGCTATAGCTTTAGCGAAGGAACCCAGGTCCCATCAGAGATCCAGGCACATCTTGAGGCGGTATCACCTGATCAGGGAGATCGTGGATCGCAAGGAGATCGAGGTTCGGAGGGTTGCTTCAGAAGAAAACACTGCAGATCCATTCACCAAGGCACTGCCCCAGACTCAGTTCGAGCGGCTGATCGAGATGATAGGTCTTCGATACGCCAGTACATGGCCTTAGTGCAAGTGGGAGATTGTTAGTGTATATGCCCTAGAGGCCATTACTGTATCATACTAGTTTGTATATTACTTAATGGAAGCTTGGGATATTCACCTTGTATAAACAATCTTGCTCAATATAGTAGTATGCTACTTGGTTTGTTTCTACTTCAATGTGTACATGTGTTTATATTAGTATATCACCTATACGCATTAGTGGAGCCCTTAGGATCTTTGCTTGATTACCAGCGTTGTGATGGCAGTCACACTAGTGGGGGCTGGGTAATCTATAAGCACATCCTTATACAGGTCCCTAGTCACAGGACTATCGAGACAGGGCATCGATACTCCGGAGTAGACTAGCGTATGCGCTTCTCATCCCAGTGTGGGAGATGGTCTGTCCCACAGCCATCAGTACGTCGTACTGGAGATAGTATACGGGTGCTCGTTGGGTTACGAGTACACTGGACAGGACTCGTCGGGAACTGACAGGTTGGTATTATACCTATCGTCAGTTATCAGTTCCCAGGTGACATGAGTACAGCTTAGTCCGCTGACTTGACACTGGCACTTCGCCTCGAGTGTGTTCCCACTGCACTTTGATCACTACCCTACCACGGCTCAAAGGAGTCGTGCAAACAGGTGGTGGTTGGGTGCAGTCCCGAAGCACTTGGAGGCAGTGACAGTTAGACAGGATTCGTCTCTCCCGGTATTGGGGGTTGACATCGCGCTGTGTCTAGGAGAGCCATTACACGAGTAGTCCCTGGCCAGGGCAAGCGAGATATACTGGTAGGCTTCCAGTGTTATCTTAGGGTGTTTTGGGCTTCACTCCGACACGACTTGTACCGCTATTAGGGGACTGACGTTTTACCGCCCCCTAGGACCGACATGCGATGTATTAGAAGAACAGACCGGACTGTACGGAGACTGTCACATTCAGACTCAGTAGGAGTTCAGATGGGGTTCACCTCGTCAGCCTTCTTGTCGGCATCTACCTGGGGACCGTTACGCACAGCTAGTGCCGCTTGCGGTCTGTGGTTAAACCCACTGCCAGCGTAGTGTCGAGTCTTTAGAGTCCCACACAGAGGGTATTCGCCTCTGGGCAAAACAGAGTAGAGGTCGCATGGTTTTGCGACAGGGTTCATTCTCATCCGCGCACTTGTGCACGTTTAGAGTCCGGAAGGATATTACTAGTAGGCTCTGGTTTGAGCCAGATACTGGTATATGTTTTGGGGTTGCTTTTCTCTATCAGTATTCATATTCCTTGGAACAAGAATGCAGGTGTGTATGCACAGTTACTTGAGGAGGAGGAAGAGGACTTTCATTAGGGTTTCGGAACGGGTGCGTATGCACAGTTGACAGTCGTCTTTTTCCAAACCCTAATGGATTTATGTTATATCAATTAATAATATTAATAAAATGAAATTGTGTCATGGTTGGTTTTTGTTGACTAGTTGACCATGGTTGACTTGTTGACCATGGTTGAAGTTTTGACCATCATCATTACAAAAGAAAGATGCTTTTTGATTCTTGCAAAACCATTTAATGTTTGAAATGATAATGGTCATTCCTAAACCTTCCATCAACTATTTCATTTTCATTATTATTATTGATTTGATAATTCTTTTTCTTTTGTGATATGGTTGCAAGAAAGAAAAAGAGAGCTCATTCTATCATTTAGCTTCTCTCTCCTCACTTCATCTTCTTCTTCCTCTAGCTCAAGGAGAATCCTTCTCATGTGTTGAGAATCCCTCTCCTTGAAAGATAAACACCCTTAGACACTCTCTACTCACTCTAGGATCAAAGGTTTAGCAAGCCGAAGATTCTAGTTCTCTCCAAGTTCGAGAAAGAGCCCGAAGGTTGAACCCTCAGGTGGATCCATCTTTGACGGAAGAAGGCAACGAGGAAAGCACCATCAACCTCTACAAAAGTTTGAAGACGAAGGAGTTCAAGTTAGGTATAACCATCTTTCCGAGTAGCTAATTCTCTTTAGCTTGTTTGCTAGTTTAGTTTAGAAAAGATCCCGACTTTGTTAGTCCATGTTGCCCCATGCGCTAAAAATTTGATTTTTATACCGTTTCCGCCTCCCCGTAAGAACCGGGGGTCGCAACGTGGACTTACACAATGAAGCAACCATAAAAGAAGAATGAGGTGATGAAGTCTTGGCATGAACCAAAATGGTGAACGCTTTTGTGTTTTTGAGAGAGTGGGAGTATAGCAAGCATAATGTAACCAAATGAAAATCAATCCCCTCCAAATTGTGGCCGGCCCCCCCTCTTTCATCCACACAAAAATGTCATTTGTTTAATTTCATTAAACAAATCCAAACCATGCCATACACCATGCTTTGACCCATGCCTTGACTTAGTCACCTTTTCCACCTCATTTCCTAATTAATTTTCTAAAGAAAAATCAATAATGAGGTGGCATCTTCTTCTAGAAGCTATTCGGTACAAAATACGGAATACTTCCCGGTATATATACCGAAATACATACACGCGTATTCGTACCAAAATACGAATAGCCGAGAGATAAAATGAATAGTGAACAATAATACTAGAATACGTATATACAAATACATATACAAATTATTAAATCAAAACTTGATTTAATAAACTGGCATAATCCTAAGCCGCTAGTATTATCAACCGTCCAATTAAAGTCTGCGCAGCAAGTGCACATATTTAATCGGACATCTGTATGTATCAACATATCTCATGTATACCATATCGCCTGAACCGTGAAAACTCTATATGTGGGACTCTAAAGACTCGTCAATACGCTGGCAGTAGGTTTAACCACAAGCACGTCAGCGGCACTAGCTGTATGTAACGGCTACCCAGGTATTGAGCGAAAGGAAGGCCGACGAGCAAACTCATCCTAAACCCCTACTGAGCCTATCAATGACAATATCCGCACAGTCCGGTCTGTTCGTCTAAGAGTATCGCATATCGAGTCTAGGGGGGTGGATAAAGTCAGACCCCCAACAACGCGACATGTAGTGTCGGTATGAAACCCCATCAACACCTGAGAAACTATCGATCCTGGATCGATAATTCTCGTCCACCGTGGCCACGGATTTATGGTGATGGCCATCCGTACACAACGCGACATCAACCCCCAATACCGGGAGAGACGAATCCCCGACGATCCGATCACTGCCTCCATGTGGCTCGGGACTGTACCCAACTAAAACCTGTTTGCACGACTCCTTTGAGCCGTGGTAGGGTAGTAATCAAAGCACAGTGGGAACTCACATGAGACAAATGACGATCTCAGGTCGATAGACTAACCTATACACATGTCACGTGGGAACCGCTATCTGACAATAGGTATAATACCAACTAGCAGGTTCCCGGCGAGTCCGTCCAGTGTACTCATAACCCAATGAGCACCTGTATACTATCTTAGGTGAACAAACTAACACCAATAGCTTGTGAGACTGGGCCACCGCTCCTCGTCGGGGTCTCAATCAGTATACACTAGCCTACACTGGAGTATCGATGCCCGGTCTCGATACTCCCACGACTAGGGACATTTAAGGATGTGCTTATAGACCCCCATCTCCCACGTATGTGATCGCCATCACAATGCTGGCAGTCAAGCAAGAATCCTATGGGCTCTATCAATATGTATATGATGATAAAGACAAACCAGATAGCATACTATCATCTTGAGTAAGATTGCTTTATCGGTATAGGTCCTCACTCAATCATCATAATCACAAGTCCGCGACTATGATAATTGCCTTGAGGGCACTATAGCCAACAATCTCCCACTTAAACTTAAGGCCAATTATTGCGATGTCGCATACTCACAGCCCGTGTGATACCGAACACCCAACTTCTCTACTAATCAGTTTCGCAAAGCCTGTTTGCGAAAATGATTGCGTTCGAGAAATAGCCTCAGTGAGTGGATCCGCTTCAATGTTTCTTTCTATATCTCTCTTAATCTCAACTTCGTGGAGAAAACTATCTCCCGAAGTGAGCAATACTTGTCTTAGAATTTGTCTGGATATCTGATGGGACCCAGTTCACAAATGAACTCCAAATCCAGCAAACTACTTAGACTGTATCGTCCACTGAATTTAATCAGTATCCTACGCCTTGCCTTTCCTCAGTATCCGCTTGGACCACCTGTCCAACATACTGTCCCTCAATAGAGGGAAAAACTATAACTCTGACAGTCACTCTGTCATCTATGTCACCTTGGAAGCCTGATATGATAACCGTCTCCAGAAGGAGGCTGCCGTAATCATTTCCCAAGAACATTCACTTATGTTCAATAACTGCTTCTGAATGTTTCTTCAGGATTGGATTAATATATCTACTTATTGCATCTAGTGCAAAAGCAATATCTGGTGTGGTACTCGACATTTCATGATTGACTCAATTGCCTAAGGAAGTGATATGCTAATCATGCAGATCCCTCTCCCCTTTAGTCTGTAAGACACCTTTAGAGAGGGTGACTCCATCACCTGCAGGTACACCACCATGCCAGAAGTCATCCATTTAATGTCAAAGTACCCAGATTGGGATACTTCCCAAATCTAGATCTAAAACCATAGATCTAGTAACCAGAAAACCTGATATTATATCCATATCCTATGTGGAGAAACAACTTTGTGACAACCACAGTATAACCGATCGTAGTATATGAATATCTCTTCCTATTAAGTGCATGTCATCCTAATACCTGGACATCACTCTCTACTACCTTCTTACCAGATCCATCTCCCATTCTGATGAAGTCAAGACCTATGACTGTCACATTAAAATTAGATGATCTATTTCCGCTATACCTGCTTTAGTCTATAAATAGACATAAGCTACTTGCCCACTATGCTTCCGCTGCTCCCACTGACTACAACAATCCTCTGGCAGAGTCATATACACGTGCACTTCTAAAGCAAGTCTAGAACGATGCTATACTCATCCTCCTGCCGGGTCTTATAGTCTAGAACAGCAGCAATGGCATGTCTGGGTAAAACAAGAACCTCCTGGTCACCGTCTCTGAGAAGACCGAAATACCTCTCGGGTGCCTGAGGTTACCCACTAAATCTGTGGAGTGGCTAATGGAATGTCGAAACCAATTGAATCCTCACGTTCTATTAAATCTTCAGTAATCGTTTATGGTTCTGGAATCACTTCCAGTTCTACCATACTCCCACTCGTATTTTCTATAAAAAAAAAGTCCATTTTACCAAAACTGTGGCGAGTCAAGAACAATATAAATATTGATCTTCCTGATGGTAGAAAGTTAACCCTCGTCAAAGCCCGGGATAACCCACAAACAGCCATTACTGAAACGCGCCTTGAGTTTATCCGGATTCTTGTTTTAAGCATCAGCCGGACAACTCCCTATACCTTAACATCGTCAAGATATAAATTGATTATATATATATATCTAATATAGAAACAAAAGCACTAATTTAATTGGAACCAGATTTTAAATCTTACAGCTATCTCCAGTGCATATCAACCAAATGGAAAGAGGACAGTCAGCATTACTCATCTAGGAGTGCATCCATATATGAGTAACCTGAAAGAGAAGCAAGTTCCCAAAACCATTACTATCAACGGAATATCAAACACACAGGTATCTATATCTTTGAATACTTAGAAGAATCCCGATACTTCTAATAAATGGTTCTCTTCTTTATTCCTATACCTATAACTTCTCAAAATTTGGACCTTGCATTTCAACGAAATACATGTCTAGAATCAGAGAAGTTATGAGTAAACAGAATATAGTACGAGTACCAACCCCATTGTCCTAACGGACACTAGACAACATATAATACTTTGTATAAGTCCCCTGAGTTCAATAACTCAAACCCTGTGCGTCGTAGGTTGAAAAACTGTAGTATGGTTAAGAAGAATTACACCGCTGTTGAATGCACCTTACTTAATCACCAGCTGATATAGGTAAATGTCACAGACACAATATCAAAAAGTTATATCTCACTTTATAAAATAAACGTACAGATATATCAGTTTGAAATTGGTGCATAACAACGGATATTCAAAACCAAATACTCGCCGTCGGGCAAAATCCAGATGATTTCCTCAAATATCACCAATTACAACGAATTCCGATATAATGAGGATCTAATCACCCAATTCCCAATATCTTACTCTCACTCACCATCCGTAATAACATGCAGATATGAGAAACTGATCTGGTAAATATATACCCTGGAGTTAGATTCCAATTGGGAAAACAGTTTTCAATTAACATCACACAGTAAAACTGAAACATGAAAATGTTTCAAAGGGGTTAACTGGTATTCCTAGTAACGCCTCTTCCAATATCCTGAATCATGACAGTAACCATATACTTACCTGCCCTCACTCCAATCCTTTATTATGTTTTTACTTATTACCTTCTGTACACCTCCTTTACGCTAATTGGTTTTCTTCATTCCCTACCCTTCGGCATCAGCCCAAGGTTTGGAAGAAGATTATCCAATAAGAGTAATAGGTGTACTCTCCTAATCCTAGGAGCCCTCGCAACCTGAGAGAAGGTAAAGAGAAAAGACATCTGAATAATCCTATTCTTTTTCTCCTGAACCAGAATCCATCCTCGAAAAAGTTCCTTCGAGTTCGTATGTAACTATACGATGGATTTATCCAATGGAAGTGGATATCCGTAGTGATACGGAGTGTTTTAGAGAAAATCAAAGTGGATGTAGGAGTGGCAGGGGTATACACGATCTTTGTCGTGAATGATGGTGATCGCAACTTTTTTCGCCATTATTCTAATCCCTTTATATGTCTTTACTTATTACCTTCTGTACACCACAGTTAAGCTTGTTGGTTTTCTTCTTTCCCTACCGTTCGGCACCTGCCTATGGTCTGGGGGAAGACTATCCAATAAGCTCAATAGGTGTACCCTCTCCTAATCCTAGGAGCCCTCACAATCTGAGAGAAGGTAAAGAGAAAAGACAACCGAATAATCCTATTTTATCTCTCCAGAACCAGACTCCATCCTCGAAAAAGTTCCTTCGAGTTCGTATATAACCATACGATGGATTTATCCAATGGAAGTGGATGTTCGTAATAATACGGGGTGTTCTGGAGAAATGCAAAAGGTGATATAGAAATAGCAATGATGTATGCGACACCGTGACATTCCAAAAGCCAAAGTGTTTTAAAAAGGTTCGGTCAACTTGGTTTCATGAGTTTTAGTCAAAGGTCGGGTCATAGTCACAGCCAGAGAGAGAGAGAAGAAACACTCAGCGTGCACTCTAACCTAGATCAGAATGGTCAATCACTTTATCTAATCTTGGATGGCTCCCACTGTTTCCTCGAATTCTCCTCCAAACCCAAAAGGAGAATTAGTCGGAATTACCCGAGGAGTAATCCTACTCATCAGTGGGAATCAGGATCCAACTATCATCGCATGATGACCTGATGGAAGCCACTCAAGTCACCACACTCCAGAAGGTATGCGCAAGCTTGGCAAGTTTCCTGTATATTTGAAACTCCCGATATGATTTTTACCCCAGGCGGCTTATGACCTTAACAGAGGTCAACATATCATAAGTCGCAACTCAAGTTCAACCCGTCATTGTCCTGGATTAACTTAGACCCACCCGCACGAGCCCTTGACAGAGGTCAACATGACCGTGTGACTGTCCTAAATAATCACATATCTATGCAACAAACAAGCATTACCCAGCTACCAAGCACTGTGCCTTAACAGAGGTCAACATACACAACATGAATACTAAGTAATACCTGTAAGAAATGACGGAGGGCTACGACTGGTTTTTGGCGAAAAACCTTTAACGTAATGAACTTGATATCGTTGAAGGAATCCAAGTGGTTTTATAAATATATATTGGTGAAAACTTTTGCTAAAGAGGTCACTCCCGATGAAGGGATCTCGGCTCTTTCCCCGTCGAATGGGGTGCATGATATCCCAAATTGAATACCACGATGCAAAGCAAAAGTAATCGACTATAGTGAAGTTATTACGTTGACGCAAACTTTTACTCAAGGGGTCACTCCCGATGAAGGGATCTCGGCCCTTGCCTCGTCGAATGAGGTGCAGGATATTCCCAATCGAATACCACTGTGCAAAGCAAAAGAGAACGTCTGTAATGTCAGTTTTAAAAAACTTTACTTCAACAACATCATATATATAGGTTTGTTTTATCCTTGCATTGATAAGAATCAATGCAGTCCCATCAATTAATCACACCAGAAAAGAACGAAAATAAAATGTACGTATATGCCATCCGCATTCGCCACTGGGTCCCGTCATCACCCGTTAGGTTACTTAACTAACGACAGAGTGGGGACTGGGCTAGCGCGGGTGCAAAACATATACAACATTTACTAGTATATATATAAATATATATATAACATTCATCCCAGGCATGATATAAAGCAACATCACAGAAAAATCACAGAAGCAATACAGAATGGTGGATAATCTGGAGCCCCGAGTTTCACTTGAGCCGCAAGTGTGACCCGACGTTCCCTGTCGTGTGGATAGCCTGTGCAATGAAACCTAGACCCCTACGAGCGCGGCAAGTTACCCGCCAAAACCAGAAGTGAGGCAGCCCCCTTCAGCAACGTGAATGGACCACCCAGCACTTCATGGAATCTGGTAACTTGAGCACCCCTCCTGGGTCACCTATACCCCTTACGAGTGCGGTGAATGGCCCGCCAATTCTAGAGTAAGGTCCCCTCCATCCCAACGCCATGAGATGCGGACCAGTTGCCCTTTAGAACCCGGCTATTCGTGCACTCCACCGTGGGGTAATCCTAGTACAGAAAATAAAATAATATACAAGGGTGACATCGACCTCAGCCCGGTCGTGCCCCAAAAGAATAATATACAAACTTGCAGTGACGGCAGTCCACATGTCGGACGCTCGCCCCGCAATATCAAATGTACAAATGAAATAAAAACTGTACTAACATTGCACCATAGCTATCCACCACGACGATCCAACCAACATCACAGCACATCACAGAACATCAACGTGAATGTCACGTTCGCAAACCCGTCTAAAAGACATATAGCAATTAGACGAGTTTACCGATCAAATGACATTTACGGTTGCAGAATATAATGTATGTACTGTCAAACGCACGCTTAAAATATCGATCGACTAAGTTCCAAATTGCCCCCAATAGCAAAACAACACTTCACTGAAACCTGGGCCAAAACAGAATATCACAAAAATCACAATTCCAAGTATACGAGCTACAGTGAAAATTTGAAGGCCCGTAGCCAATAAATGGCCACGGAACCGCCGCCAATAGGGGGTTAGTGCGGCGGATCCGTGGTACTTTAGTGGCATCACGAGCTCAAATTTTTTGTGTAGCCTTATATTTGCCTTCACGGATTTTTAAGCCACCTGAAATAATTTTTTGACCACTTTTGAAAATCGACAGCAACTTGAAAAATGAAATCGTGATTTCGGTAAAATCCGTCGATCGATCTTTTAAGCACGTCTAAATAAGCTAGTAAGGAGTTTAAAGGGTGGCTCTGATACCATGAAGGGTCCCGGCAGCGCCTCGGCCGTCGAAACGCGGCCAAAATGCGGAACAAAAATTTATTAAACCGGCGCTACCGTTACCCGATTTCCGGATCGACCTTAAACCCTATACTAGCGAGCTAACTAAAAGTTAGGAAGGTTATACCGAGATGATCCAAGTCCTTCGGTCTTCATTCCAAGCTCCTAGCGATCCTTTGATGATGTTTGGTTGCCGGTCTTTCTGTCACGCCCCGCTTCCCAGTTTACGGCGAAGTGGACGCGACAAGGCCCGCTACGTATATACTCAGAAGTACATACGCTAAGCGTAACTAAGCAATATAAAATAATCACAAGAGACAAAAGATGGAAAATAACAGCAACTTTTATTAATAACATTCTTTTTTTACAATGCATGAAATGGAAATACATCTGAACTGAAAAGCAATGCCTAAACAATGGCATAACAATAAAAGGAAATACTGGAAAGAACAAGATACAATGTCTAGAGTTCTGGGTCTTCCTGGAACTGCTCTAAATCTTCACTTGTAGGCTCGTCTCAACTTGGTCCAACGCACCTGACGACATTCCAAGAAGAGAGAAATAGAATGTCGTCAGCGAACAGGTCACTCGGTAAGTCCCAAAGAAGAATGAAGAATAAGAGTGACAGAGTATAGTATTTTCTAAAGTATTGTATTGTAGTAAATTGTGGAATATTGTTTAACGATGTTGTTTGTAGCTTGGTACAGAAAGATGCCAGTGTATACGAGGGGAGTCTCTATATGCCAGAGACTAAGGGCACGTATAGTACAAGGAACCGTTTATGCCACGGTACAACAGCAACTGAATATAGGTTAGGTGTCTTAATCTGACCACCTCATACCACTTTTAACATCTTCCGTACCAATCTACCCCTTTAAACCCCGTGATGTCATATTTGTATTGTTATCTTGTAAACTTGTAATGATTGCTTGATTGACTTTGATTGACTGATTGACTGATTGACTGATTGACTGACCAAAACCATGATATCAGGAAACGGTTATAACCATAGAGTCATGTAAATGGAATACTGGGAATCATGTAAAAGGAATATCCATGGTTCGGTTCGGTCAAGTTATATAGATTGTTAACTGGAATCTGGAATTCATGTATTCATCTTGAGTTGGAATATAAAAGAATATAGATTGACTTGAAACATATTCAAGTTTTGTAGCTTGGTACAGAAGGATGCCAGTGTATACGAGAGGAGTCTCTATATGCCAGAGACTAAGGGCACGTATAGTACAAGGAACCGTTTATGCCACGGTACAACAGCAATTGGATTCATGTTAGGTGTATTAAATCTGACCACCTCGTGCCACCTTTAACACCTTCCGTACCAATCTACCCCTTAAACCCCGCGAAGTCTTATTTGTATTGTTATCTTGTAAATTGTAGTAATTGTAGATTGATTGACTGACTGACCGAAACCATGATATCAGGAAACGGTTGTAACCGTAGAGTCATGTAAATGGAATACTGAGAATCATGTAAAAGGAATATATCCATGGTTCGGTTCAGCCAAATTGTATAAATTGATAATTGTATTCATGGATTCATGTGTTCATTTTGAATTGGAATCTTGTAGATTATAGGTTGACTTGAATCAGATTCAAGTCAAATTAATCAGACTCAAACCCGAGTCAGACAATCAGAATTATGAATCGTGGTCTTATAATTGTTAGGGTCCTTAGGGTAATTTATAAACTTGAGGGGGTTTTATGTAAAAATATTTTTGTATAGTTTTCAAAATATAACTCAAGTATTTAATTATCGTCTTTAAGTACATACAACAATTTAATGATCAAGATAAATATGTATACATGTTCGAATAGCATGAAATGAGTCAAGTATATTATTCGAGTAACTACCATAAACAATGCTGTAAAGAAATATTATGTACGACTAATTAATCAAGTTGAACGAATGCGAAATATAAACAGAAATATGGCTCTAAATGTTTTTCATGCGTGAGTTCCAGTTTTACCTAAATATGACTACCGGTTTGAGAGATATATATGTTTTCGTATCGTCGCGCAAAACAGATCAGAATCTATTCGGCACCGTCACATATTTTTAAAACGCAGTTTGAGTTAATTTGTATCAGGTTTCAGGTTACGAAAATTATTAGAAAATTTAGGTATTTCGATGTACTTATCCAAAACACCAAGATTCACATGATTTAGATTTCTGAAGCTCTAGTTATGATCATTTTAATATCAGCGTTTAAAACAGAAATTCAGATTTCTGGACAGCAACTATATATTGTATTGCAAAGCCTATATTGGGTTGTTTCATGCATTCCTAAGTAATATAATATACAGAAAATTATAGTTCTATCAATGGTGCATTTACACATCTAAATTTTGTCACAAACGGACATCGGGTGTTCGAGTTATGTCCAATTTAAAAACAGTGTGCGAATCGGAACAGATTCTGTCCAGATCCGTCACTTAATATTGTAATGCAGTTTTCTTTATCTTAGATAGGTTTTCGGTAAAACTATAGAACTAATAAAATCTAGATCATTCGATGTAGATATCAAAAACACCTGAGTTTCCTCAATTTGGATACCGGTATACCAAGTTATATGTCCTAGAAGTTGACCGATAACTGCAGTTTTCAGTTTTACGATCAGTGAATAAATACGATGTAATTCCTAAACCGTTATGCGGATCGATCTAAAATTTTTACAGAGTGTATAAAATAATATATTCTATTATATGTAAATTTCATGAAATTTTCAGAATTAAAAATTTATTTATAAAATTTATTTTAAAACTAAAGGTATTGATATGTCATATGTGAGAAATGAGAAACTAAGGTATTTATTCGTAACTCCATTTTTTTTTTTACAAACTTTAAATAAAGTGATTTAAAATAAAACAACAAACATACAATCCTAATTGGTCACTATGAAATCTTAACATGTGAATTGAGAGTAATGAAAAAGACTTTACAAACTATATATGTGTGTATGTTTGTGTGTTCATTATTTATATATATATCCATTTAATTAATTATTTATGAACTATGATATGTCAAGTGAAGTTTTCATGGCAATATAAAACAAGAGAAATATAAAGAGAAAAAGAAAGAGATGGAGGAAGGAAAAAGTGAAGGGACTTACATGCACAAGCCGGTATTGTCACCGGGCTTGTCTATCCGCCGACAGCCTCGCGTTACTAGCGAGACCTTCTTGAAGATTTCTTCATGTTCTTCTTCTTGGACTTTAGGTGAAGAGGGAGAAATGAGAGATAGAAAAAATATGAGGAAGGAAAAGATGGAGGAGGACAATTAAGATGGTGTAATGGTGAATTATGTATAATAATATATGCATTTAACATAAGAATTAAAAGAGAAATGAAAGGTCACCATTCATTTTGGAAATGAAAGGTCTCATTTGTAGGTTATGAGAAGAATAAAAAAAATGATAAAAAAATAATTGCAAGAATGGGGATTTGAACATGTGACTTATGGAATAACAATGCAAGGACTTAACCAATGAGCTATAAGGTTGTTCATGCATATATTTAACTAGAATTAAATATATGATGTTGCTTAAAAAGAAAATGGGCTTTTTAGATGGGCTGTAGAGAATTAGAATAATGGATTTGGGTTAAATATTTATGAAAGGAAAAATAAGAATGAGAAGTTAAAAACTTAAATATAAGAAAATGAAATTGTACCTAGAAAAAAAATACATAATAGATTAAGGAATAAAATAATAATAAATTTAATAGAAAAAGGAAAATACCAAGTACAAATAAATACGGTATATTATTGAAGAGGGATAATACAAATGTATAAAGATTTTGGGGTCATTACATTCTACCCTCCTTAAAAATAATTTCGTCCTCGAAATTACTCAAGAAGGATGATGTAACAGAGTAAGGAAACAGGATTAGGATGATGTCTTCTTCGAGCTCCGTCGATTGATACTCTAACCAATTGAACTAATAAGTCTACAAGATACAATTAGAAAGGATGAATAAGAATTAAGGATTCAAAAGTGGAGAGATGGACTTCAAGGAAACAGAAGGTGGAGTTCAAGATGGATTCAAGGAATATGTAATGTAAAGAATGTTATCAGTTGCTGTTTCTTGTGTTATATTGCCTAGCTTGTTCATACAGACCAGAACTGCATGACAGGGATTCATACAGCTCTGACCTGCATGGGCCACCAACAAAACCTGTCACGCCCCGCTTCCCAGTTTACGGCGAAGTGGACGCGACAAGGCCCGCTACGTATATACTCAGAAGTATATACGCTAAGCGTAACTAAGCAATATAAAATAATCACAAGAGACAAAAGATGGAAAATAACAGCAACTTTTATTAATAACATTCTTTTTTTACAATGCATGAAATGGAAATACATCTGAACTGAAAAGCAATGCCTAAACAATGGCATAACAATAAAAGGAAATACTGGAAAGAACAAGATACAATGTCTAGAGTTCTGGGTCTTCCTGGAACTGCTCTAAATCTTCACTTGTAGGCTCGTCTCAACTTGGTCCAACGCACCTGACGACATTCCAAGAAGAGAGAAATAGAATGTCGTCAGCGAACAGGTCACTCGGTAAGTCCCAAAGAAGAATGAAGAATAAGAGTGACAGAGTATAGTATTTTCTAAAGTATTGTATTGTAGTAAATTGTGGAATATTGTTTAACGATGTTGTTTGTAGCTTGGTACAGAAAGATGCCAGTGTATACGAGGGGAGTCTCTATATGCCAGAGACTAAGGGCACGTATAGTACAAGGAACCGTTTATGCCACGGTACAACAGCAACTGAATATAGGTTAGGTGTCTTAATCTGACCACCTCATACCACTTTTAACATCTTCCGTACCAATCTACCCCTTTAAACCCCGTGATGTCATATTTGTATTGTTATCTTGTAAACTTGTAATGATTGCTTGATTGACTTTGATTGACTGATTGACTGATTGACTGATTGACTGACCAAAACCATGATATCAGGAAACGGTTATAACCATAGAGTCATGTAAATGGAATACTGGGAATCATGTAAAAGGAATATCCATGGTTCGGTTCGGTCAAGTTATATAGATTGTTAACTGGAATCTGGAATTCATGTATTCATCTTGAGTTGGAATATAAAAGAATATAGATTGACTTGAAACATATTCAAGTTTTGTAGCTTGGTACAGAAGGATGCCAGTGTATACGAGAGGAGTCTCTATATGCCAGAGACTAAGGGCACGTATAGTACAAGGAACCGTTTATGCCACGGTACAACAGCAACTGGATTCATGTTAGGTGTATTAAATCTGACCACCTCGTGCCACCTTTAACACCTTCCGTACCAATCTACCCCTTAAACCCCGCGAAGTCTTATTTGTATTGTTATCTTGTAAATTGTAGTAATTGTAGATTGATTGACTGACTGACCGAAACCATGATATCAGGAAACGGTTGTAACCGTAGAGTCATGTAAATGGAATACTGAGAATCATGTAAAAGGAATATATCCATGGTTCGGTTCAGCCAAATTGTATAAATTGATAATTGTATTCATGGATTCATGTGTTCATTTTGAATTGGAATCTTGTAGATTATAGGTTGACTTGAATCAGATTCAAGTCAAATTAATCAGACTCAAACCCGAGTCAGACAATCAGAATTATGAATCGTGGTCTTATAATTGTTAGGGTCCTTAGGGTAATTTATAAACTTGAGGGGGTTTTATGTAAAAATATTTTTGTATAGTTTTCAAAATATAACTCAAGTATTTAATTATCGTCTTTAAGTACATACAACAATTTAATGATCAAGATAAATATGTATACATGTTCGAATAGCATGAAATGAGTCAAGTATATTATTCGAGTAACTACCATAAACAATGCTGTAAAGAAATATTATGTACGACTAATTAATCAAGTTGAACGAATGCGAAATATAAACAGAAATATGTCTCTAAATGTTTTTCATGCGTGAGTTCCAGTTTTACCTAAATATGACTACCGGTTTGAGAGATATATATGTTTTCGTATCGTCGCGCAAAACAGATCAGAATCTATTCGGCACCGTCACATATTTTTAAAACGCAGTTTGAGTTAATTTGTATCAGGTTTCAGGTTACGAAAATTATTAGAAAATTTAGGTATTTCGATGTACTTATCCAAAACACCAAGATTCACATGATTTAGATTTCTGAAGCTCTAGTTATGATCATTTTAATATCAGCGTTTAAAACAGAAATTCAGATTTCTGGACAGCAACTATATATTGTATTGCAAAGCCTATATTGGGTTGTTTCATGCATTCCTAAGTAATATAATATACAGAAAATTATAGTTCTATCAATGGTGCATTTACACATCTAAATTTTGTCACAAACGGACATCGGGTGTTCGAGTTATGTCCAATTTAAAAACAGTGTGCGAATCGGAACAGATTCTGTCCAGATCCGTCACTTAATATTGTAATGCAGTTTTCTTTATCTTAGATAGGTTTTCGGTAAAACTATAGAACTAATAAAATCTAGATCATTCGATGTAGATATCAAAAACACCTGAGTTTCCTCAATTTGGATACCGGTATACCAAGTTATATGTCCTAGAAGTTGACCGATAACTGCAGTTTTCAGTTTTACGATCAGTGAATAAATACGATGTAATTCCTAAACCGTTATGCGGATCGATCTAAAATTTTTACAGAGTGTATAAAATAATATATTCTATTATATGTAAATTTCATGAAATTTTCAGAATTAAAAATTTATTTATAAAATTTATTTTAAAACTAAAGGTATTGATATGTCATATGTGAGAAATGAGAAACTAAGGTATTTATTCGTAACTCCATTTTTTTTTTTACAAACTTTAAATAAAGTGATTTAAAATAAAACAACAAACATACAATCCTAATTGGTCACTATGAAATCTTAACATGTGAATTGAGAGTAATGAAAAAGACTTTACAAACTATATATGTGTGTATGTTTGTGTGTTCATTATTTATATATATATCCATTTAATTAATTATTTATGAACTATGATATGTCAAGTGAAGTTTTCATGGCAATATAAAACAAGAGAAATATAAAGAGAAAAAGAAAGAGATGGAGGAAGGAAAAAGTGAAGGGACTTACATGCACAAGCCGGTATTGTCACCGGGCTTGTCTATCCGCCGACAGCCTCGCGTTACTAGCGAGACCTTCTTGAAGATTTCTTCATGTTCTTCTTCTTGGACTTTAGGTGAAGAGGGAGAAATGAGAGATAGAAAAAATATGAGGAAGGAAAAGATGGAGGAGGACAATTAAGATGGTGTAATGGTGAATTATGTATAATAATATATGCATTTAACATAAGAATTAAAAGAGAAATGAAAGGTCACCATTCATTTTGGAAATGAAAGGTCTCATTTGTAGGTTATGAGAAGAATAAAAAAAATGATAAAAAAATAATTGCAAGAATGGGGATTTGAACATGTGACTTATGGAATAACAATGCAAGGACTTAACCAATGAGCTATAAGGTTGTTCATGCATATATTTAACTAGAATTAAATATATGATGTTGCTTAAAAAGAAAATGGGCTTTTTAGATGGGCTGTAGAGAATTAGAATAATGGATTTGGGTTAAATATTTATGAAAGGAAAAATAAGAATGAGAAGTTAAAAACTTAAATATAAGAAAATGAAATTGTACCTAGAAAAAAAATACATAATAGATTAAGGAATAAAATAATAATAAATTTAATAGAAAAAGGAAAATACCAAGTACAAATAAATACGGTATATTATTGAAGAGGGATAATACAAATGTATAAAGATTTTGGGGTCATTACATTCTACCCTCCTTAAAAATAATTTCGTCCTCGAAATTACTCAAGAAGGATGATGTAACAGAGTAAGGAAACAGGATTAGGATGATGTCTTCTTCGAGCTCCGTCGATTGATACTCTAACCAATTGAACTAATAAGTCTACAAGATACAATTAGAAAGGATGAATAAGAATTAAGGATTCAAAAGTGGAGAGATGGACTTCAAGGAAACAGAAGGTGGAGTTCAAGATGGATTCAAGGAATATGTAATGTAAAGAATGTTATCAGTTGCTGTTTCTTGTGTTATATTGCCTAGCTTGTTCATACAGACCAGAACTGCATGACAGGGATTCATACAGCTCTGACCTGCATGGGCCACCAACAAAACCTGTCACGCCCCGCTTCCCAGTTTACGGCGAAGTGGACGCGACAAGGCCCGTTACGTATATACTCAGAAGTATATACGCTAAGCGTAACTAAGCAATATAAAATAATCACAAGAGACAAAAGATGGAAAATAACAGCAACTTTTATTAATAACATTCTTTTTTTACAATGCATGAAATGGAAATACATCTGAACTGAAAAGCAATGCCTAAACAATGGCATAACAATAAAAGGAAATACTGGAAAGAACAAGATACAATGTCTAGAGTTCTGGGTCTTCCTGGAACTGCTCTAAATCTTCACTTGTAGGCTCGTCTCAACTTGGTCCAACGCACCTGACGACATTCCAAGAAGAGAGAAATAGAATGTCGTCAGCGAACAGGTCACTCGGTAAGTCCCAAAGAAGAATGAAGAATAAGAGTGACAGAGTATAGTATTTTCTAAAGTATTGTATTGTAGTAAATTGTGGAATATTGTTTAACGATGTTGTTTGTAGCTTGGTACAGAAAGATGCCAGTGTATACGAGGGGAGTCTCTATATGCCAGAGACTAAGGGCACGTATAGTACAAGGAACCGTTTATGCCACGGTACAACAGCAACTGAATATAGGTTAGGTGTCTTAATCTGACCACCTCATACCACTTTTAACATCTTCGGTACCAATCTACCCCTTTAAACCCCGTGATGTCATATTTGTATTGTTATCTTGTAAACTTGTAATGATTGCTTGATTGACTTTGATTGACTGATTGACTGATTGACTGATTGACTGACCAAAACCATGATATCAGGAAACGGTTATAACCATAGAGTCATGTAAATGGAATACTGGGAATCATGTAAAAGGAATATCCATGGTTCGGTTCGGTCAAGTTATATAGATTGTTAACTGGAATCTGGAATTCATGTATTCATCTTGAGTTGGAATATAAAAGAATATAGATTGACTTGAAACATATTCAAGTTTTGTAGCTTGGTACAGAAGGATGCCAGTGTATACGAGAGGAGTCTCTATATGCCAGAGACTAAGGGCACGTATAGTACAAGGAACCGTTTATGCCACGGTACAACAGCAACTGGATTCATGTTAGGTGTATTAAATCTGACCACCTCGTGCCACCTTTAACACCTTCCGTACCAATCTACCCCTTAAACCCCGCGAAGTCTTATTTGTATTGTTATCTTGTAAATTGTAGTAATTGTAGATTGATTGACTGACTGACCGAAACCATGATATCAGGAAACGGTTGTAACCGTAGAGTCATGTAAATGGAATACTGAGAATCATGTAAAAGGAATATATCCATGGTTCGGTTCAGCCAAATTGTATAAATTGATAATTGTATTCATGGATTCATGTGTTCATTTTGAATTGGAATCTTGTAGATTATAGGTTGACTTGAATCAGATTCAAGTCAAATTAATCAGACTCAAACCCGAGTCAGACAATCAGAATTATGAATCGTGGTCTTATAATTGTTAGGGTCCTTAGGGTAATTTATAAACTTGAGGGGGTTTTATGTAAAAATATTTTTGTATAGTTTTCAAAATATAACTCAAGTATTTAATTATCGTCTTTAAGTACATACAACAATTTAATGATCAAGATAAATATGTATACATGTTCGAATAGCATGAAATGAGTCAAGTATATTATTCGAGTAACTACCATAAACAATGCTGTAAAGAAATATTATGTACGACTAATTAATCAAGTTGAACGAATGCGAAATATAAACAGAAATATGGCTCTAAATGTTTTGCATGCGTGAGTTCCAGTTTTACCTAAATATGACTACCGGTTTGAGAGATATATATGTTTTCGTATCGTCGCGCAAAACAGATCAGAATCTATTCGGCACCGTCACATATTTTTAAAACGCAGTTTGAGTTAATTTGTATCAGGTTTCAGGTTACGAAAATTATTAGAAAATTTAGGTATTTCGATGTACTTATCCAAAACACCAAGATTCACATGATTTAGATTTCTGAAGCTCTAGTTATGATCATTTTAATATCAGCGTTTAAAACAGAAATTCAGATTTCTGGACAGCAACTATATATTGTATTGCAAAGCCTATATTGGGTTGTTTCATGCATTCCTAAGTAATATAATATACAGAAAATTATAGTTCTATCAATGGTGCATTTACACATCTAAATTTTGTCACAAACGGACATCGGGTGTTCGAGTTATGTCCAATTTAAAAACAGTGTGCGAATCGGAACAGATTCTGTCCAGATCCGTCACTTAATATTGTAATGCAGTTTTCTTTATCTTAGATAGGTTTTCGGTAAAACTATAGAACTAATAAAATCTAGATCATTCGATGTAGATATCAAAAACACCTGAGTTTCCTCAATTTGGATACCGGTATACCAAGTTATATGTCCTAGAAGTTGACCGATAACTGCAGTTTTCAGTTTTACGATCAGTGAATAAATACGATGTAATTCCTAAACCGTTATGCGGATCGATCTAAAATTTTTACAGAGTGTATAAAATAATATATTCTATTATATGTAAATTTCATGAAATTTTCAGAATTAAAAATTTATTTATAAAATTTATTTTAAAACTAAAGGTATTGATATGTCATATGTGAGAAATGAGAAACTAAGGTATTTATTCGTAACTCCATTTTTTTTTTTACAAACTTTAAATAAAGTGATTTAAAATAAAACAACAAACATACAATCCTAATTGGTCACTATGAAATCTTAACATGTGAATTGAGAGTAATGAAAAAGACTTTACAAACTATATATGTGTGTATGTTTGTGTGTTCATTATTTATATATATATCCATTTAATTAATTATTTATGAACTATGATATGTCAAGTGAAGTTTTCATGGCAATATAAAACAAGAGAAATATAAAGAGAAAAAGAAAGAGATGGAGGAAGGAAAAAGTGAAGGGACTTACATGCACAAGCCGGTATTGTCACCGGGCTTGTCTATCCGCCGACAGCCTCGCGTTACTAGCGAGACCTTCTTGAAGAGTTCTTCATGTTCTTCTTCTTGGACTTTAGGTGAAGAGGGAGAAATGAGAGATAGAAAAAATATGAGGAAGGAAAAGATGGAGGAGGACAATTAAGATGGTGTAATGGTGAATTATGTATAATAATATATGCATTTAACATAAGAATTAAAAAAGAAATGAAAGGTCACCATTCATTTTGGAAATGAAAGGTCTCATTTGTAGGTTATGAGAAGAATAAAAAAAATGATAAAAAAATAATTGCAAGAATGGGGATTTGAACATGTGACTTATGAAATAACAATGCAAGGACTTAACCAATGAGCTATAAGGTTGTTCATGCATATATTTAACTAGAATTAAATATATGATGTTGCTTAAAAAGAAAATGGGCTTTTTAGATGGGCTGTAGAGAATTAGAATAATGGATTTGGGTTAAATATTTATGAAAGGAAAAATAAGAATGAGAAGTTAAAAACTTAAATATAAGAAAATGAAATTGTACCTAGAAAAAAAATACATAATAGATTAAGGAATAAAATAATAATAAATTTAATAGAAAAAGGAAAATACCAAGTACAAATAAATACGGTATATTATTGAAGAGGGATAATACAAATGTATAAAGATTTTGGGGTCATTACACTTTCTCTATCTCCGATGATCCACCCGAGGGAAACGGCGCAAGCTCCAACCTCGATAAACGAGGAAACCGACGCTCCAAAGTCGCTAGCTATAGAGAGTGGGGGTGTATGAAAGTGTCACTACCATTTTCTCTCTATTCTTGTGCTCAATAGAGCAACCATAGAAGAAGAATGAGGTGATGAAGTCTTGTCATGAACCAAAATGGTGAAGGCTTTTGTGTGTATGAGAGTGTGGGAGTATAGCAAGCATAATGTAACCAAATGAAAATCAATCCCCTCCAAATTATGGCCGCCCCCCCTCTTTCATCCACACAAAAATGTCATTTGTTTAATTTCATTAAACAAATCCAAACCATGCCATACACCATGCTTTGACCCATGCCTTGACTTAGTCACCTTTTCCACCTCATTTCCTAATTAATTTTCTAAAGGAAAATCAATAATGAGGTGGCATCTTCTTCTAGAAGCTATTCCTTACAAAATACGGAATACTTCCCGGTATATGTACCGAAATACATATACGCGTATTCGTACCAAAATACGAATAGCCGAGAGAGAAAACGAATAGTGAACAATAATACTAGAATACGTATATACAAATACATATACAAATTATTAAATCAAAACCTGATTTAATAAACTGGCTTAATCCTAAGCCGCTGGTATTATCAACCGTCCAATTAAAATCTGCGCAGCAAGTGCACATATTTAATCGGACATCTGTATGTATCAACATACCTCATGTACACCATATCGCCTGAACCGTGAAAACCCTCTGTGTGGGACTCTAAAGACTCGTCAATACGCTGGCAGTGGGTTTAACCACAAACACGTCAGCGGCACTAGCTGTACGTAACGGCTACCCAGGTATTGAGCGAAAGGAAGGCCGACGAGCAAACTCATCCTGAACCCCTACTGAGCCTGTCAGTGACAATATCCGCACAGTCCGGTCTGTTCATCTAAGAGTATCGCATATCGAGTCTAGGGGGTGGATAAAGTCAGACCCCCAACAACGCGACATTTAGTGTCGGTATGAAACCCCATCACCACCTGAGAAACTATCGATCCTGGATTGATAATTCTCGTCCACCGTGGCCACGGATTTATGGTGATGGCCATCCGTACACAACGCGACATCAACCCCCAATATCGTGAATTCCCGACGATCCGATCACTGCCTCCATGTGGCTCGGGACTGTACCCAACTAAAACCTGTTTGCACGACTCCTTTGAGCCGTGGTAGGGTAGTAATCAAAGCACGGTGGGAACTCACACGAGACAAATGACGATCTCAGGTCGACAGACTAACCTGTACACATGTCACCTGGGAACCGCTATCTGACAATAGGTATAATACTAACTAGCAGGTTCCCGGCGAGTCCGTCCAGTGTACTCATAACCCAATGAGCACCTGTATACTATCTTAGGTGAACAAACTAACACCAATGGCTTGTGAGACCTGGCCACCGCCCCTTGTCGGGGTCTCAATCAGTATACACTAGTCTACACTGGAGTATCGATGCCCGATCTCGATACTCCCACGACTATGGACATTTAAGGATGTGCTTATAGACCCCCAATTCCCACGTATGTGATCGCCATCACAATGCTGGCAGTCAAGCAAGAATCGTATGGGCTCTATCAACATGTATATGATGATAAAGACAAACCAGATAGCATACTATCATCTTGAGTAAGACTGCTTTATCGGTATAGGTCCTCACTCAATCATCATAATCACAAGTCCGCGACTATGATAATTGCCTTGAGGGCACTATAGCCAACAGTACATGGATTCCATCTCAGATCTTATAGCATCCATCCATTTCACAGAGTCCCTATATGTGATGGCCTGCTCGAAACTAGTTGGGTCATCATCTTCCATGATGCAATCCTCACTCCCACCGTCTATGAGAAAACCGTAGTATCTCTCAGGTGGATGAGAAACCCTACTAGATCTGCGGAGTTGTTGAGGTTCGTCGGGGACTATTGAATCGTCCGGTTCTACCAAATCTTCAGTTATAGTTTGTGTGGCTGGAAATTCTTCCAATTCTACCTAATTAACACTAATTTCTTTCACAAGAAATTTCTTTTCTAGAAAGTTGGCATGTTGAGCAACAAACACCTTTTGTTTCTCACTATAGTAGAATATATGCCCTCGTGAATGTTTGGGATATCAAACAAACTTACATAGAACATATCTTGTCTCGAGCTTTGTTGGATATGTATGCCCTAGAGGCCATTATTGTATATGTATACATGTGGATGCTTGGATATATATATGTACATGACAGTCTAGCTCGATATGATAGTATGCTATCTGGTTTGTCTTTATCTTAACATGTGCGTATGTTTTACTAGCTATTACATATCATTTATACATGTTGCTAAAGCCTATAGGATCATTGCTAGACTACCCGCGTTATGATGGCGATCATACTTATGGGAGCTGGGTAGTCGGTATGCACATCCTTAAATGGTTCCTAGTCATGGGAGTATCGAGACTGGGCTTCGATATTTCGGAGTAGACTAGTTTATACGTTTCTAGACCCCGATGAGGGGCGATGGTACGGTCCTGCAACCATTGGTCTTTTGCACCTAAGATCGTATACAGGTGCCCACTGGGTGTGAGTACACTGGACAGACTCGCCGAGAACTTCCAGATGGTACGGTTTCCCCCAATCAGAGCAAAGCTCTGTTTAAAATTCAAATTTTTGAAATGAAGCAATGCTTCAGATGCAGCGCCAAGTGCGCTGCACCCTAAGCAGCGCACCACGTGGAAAGCATGTGGGCGCTAGCGCTGGGTGCGCTGCGCTCTAAGCAGCACACCACATGTGTGCTAGCGCTAGGTGCGCTGCGCTCCAAGCAGCGCACCACGTGTCTGTTAGTTGTATGTATGCCCTAGAGGCCAGTATTGTACAGATGATGTATATTATATTGGATGCTTGGACATATATAGAGATGACTTTCTTGCTCGATATGATAGTATGCTATCTGGTTACTCTTTATCTTAACATGTACACTAGTCTCTTTATACTGTCTTATAGTTACATGTTGGTAAAGCCCTTAGGATTTGTACTTGACTACCTGGACTATGATGCAGATCATACTAGTGGGGACATGGTAGTCCATAAGTACATCCTTCAAGGTCCCTAGTCGTGGGTGTATCGAGACGGGGCATCGATATACCAGTGTAGACTAGCGTATACACTTCTCGACCCATGTGATGGGCGATGGATGATCCCATATCCATTGGTGTTTGACATCAGAGATGGTATACGGGTGCTCAGTAGAGACTGAGTACACTGGACGGACTCGCCGAGAACTCCCAGATGGTATTATACCTCACGTCAGATGGCAGTTCTCAGGTGACACTTGTACAGGTTAGTCTGTAGACCCGAGATCGTCATAGAGTCTTGTGTGATTCCCACTGTGCTTTGATCTCCACCTTACCACGTCCATGAGGGAGTGCAAAACGGTGGTCTTTGGGCACAGTCCCGAGTCACATGGAGGCAATGAGCGATAGGAGGGGTTTCGTCTCTCCCGGTATTGGGGGTTGATGATGCGCAGTGCTCGATTGGCCGTAGCAGGGAAGTCCCTGGCCAGGGCTGATCAGAGATTTGCTGGTAAGTGTTACCAGTAGTTTCTCGACCCGTTATGAGCCTCACATCGGCACGACTTATCGGGTTATTGGGGTCTGACGTTTACCACCCCTAGACTTGATATGCGACATATCAGACGAAGAGACCGGACTGTACGGTAAGTGTTACTGGTCGGATTCGCAGGAGTGTGAGCGGGCTAGCTCGTCGATCTTCTGATCGCTCAATACCCGGGTGGCCGTTACGTTTAGCAGACCGCTTGCGGCTTGTGGATGCTTGATATGATCATCATCTGCTACCGGCGTATTGACGAGTCTTTAGAGTCCTACACAGAGGTTTCCTGGTTCAAGCGAAACGAAATAGGAGCGCATATGAGATGTGTGCAGGACCGAGAATAATGCGTGTATGTGATACCGCATTTCATTCTCGCGATATATGTTTCGATTGGTTATATTCGATATGACCTAGTTATCGAATCATTGATGCGATAAATCGATACATTGAATACTAGTCGGTTATGTGCGACATGACCGGATCATTGAATCAAATGATGATTTAATGATTTAATGTATAATTATATATTTGATATATTACTTTGCATTAACTAGTATTGGTTCACTTTAAACGGATTTTTCTCACTAGGTTTGCACATTGTATATGTGATATGTTTTGTGTACACTTGTTTGTATCATGATTGATGATGCATAATAACTTGGCTTTGTGTGAAGAATTAAACCATGGTTATGATAAGGGTTAGGGTTTTTGATTATTCACTTAATTATTTATCCATTATTTATTCATTTAATTAGGTGAAAGAAAACAAAAAGGATTTCTTTTCTTCATGAAGCTTAATGAAGCTTCATGAAACTTTGACCAAAGTCATCCCTTTTGTCTTCATCCTTAACCCTAACCACTAATCTAACCTTGGTCAATTCTCTACACATAACCATGGTTTACTTTATGATAAGTATTGATTTTCCTTTTTATTTCACTTACTTATCATAACATTATCATCATCTTCTTCTTCTTCTTCAAGCTTGCTACATCAATGGCAACTTGAGTTTTAGTGAGAGAAATCCAAATCTAAAGTGAACCCACCTCCTATTTCTTCATCCTCTACCTCTTGCCAAGTGGTTTTGGGTGTTTTCTTCACAAGTTTCCCTACTTGGTGAAGTCGGAGCTTGAACTTGTGCAACCTCGACGTACATCGTCTTTGACACGAAGCCGACGACCTAGCTCGCCCGTTTTCCTGATGAAGCCGCTGAATGAGTCTAGGGTTCGTGATGGACAGCGAGAAGACTTCGTTGCGGAGCCGTGGAGGTGGATATCCGGATCTACAAAGGTTGTAATTTCCATATCCAAGTAGTTAAGTGTTAACTAGATTATCATTTCGCCTAAATATCTAGTCTAAGATCCGTAGTCTAGGGTTTCTCGGCACCATTTTCTTTAAATTGGCATGTTCGATGCCTTGTGAGACCTAACTAGAGTGCCTAGGAACCCTACAGTGGTATCAGAGCCTAGCTAGAGCCTTAGGCGAAGTCTAGACGGAGTTTGAAGTCCGGACGAACCCGAAACCCATATACCCATGAGCTCTCTGGAAATTTTCTAAAATCTGGGATTTTTTAATATTAAAAATGTCTAAAAAATTCAGTAAAGAATTATAAGAATTACGATGCAAAATATTTCACATGAACAGTTCCTTAAGCCGTGGAACCGCGGCAGAAGCATGGCTTCTGCCGCTGTTCCGCGCTCAGAAGGTGACGTCAGCCATACTTAATTGCACAGTAATTCCTGATAAATTCTACTGAGTTTTCTGGGTATTTTTAAATTGACTTTAAGATTGAGTGCTCTGGGGTTAAATTGGGAATCGACGATTCGATCGGAATATCAAACTTTGTCTAAGTGTTTTTCCAGATAACTGTAGAATATGTTAAAGAGTTCGACCGGATATAAATACCCAAGTTTTCCCCTGCCGGAATAATTCCAAGTGTTGGATTTTTCTGTGGTTAAAAGACGTTCTGAGTTGTGCAAGTAACGCGATGGTCCCTCTAGAAGACAACAAACCTTAACTCGATTATGTGACCGTCTTGAACTGCCCTTTGAACCTTCGGGTTTGGGGCAGTACGGCGTGCCACATGTGAGGCATTGGCTTGACCCTTCTACGGCTGGACCGTTGGTACTGAGGTATGAAATGAATGTCTTTGAACCTATTTCATGTGTTGATCGGTGTCGGGAAAACTTGGGTGTTCGAATGTTCGATCGGAAAGTTTGATATATTCTATTTATCCGGAATTTGATACAATAATTGGAATTCACAAACAGTTATGAGATAACTGGATGAATGTTATAAATCTAGCAGTTTAGTCCCATACGATATTGAAAAGAGTTTTCGATAATGAGACTAAAATGCGGGGTTTGTAACTGTTAGGCATGTGATGTCTAAAGAGGTTGCGGATTCCAACTGTTGCAGTTTTACACTTTCTTTTCTGTGACCGTAAGTGTAATATGTGAATCGCCGGTTTCGTTGCTATATGTCAATGACAATTGGGATGCGCATATTTACTTACGTTGATGACATGTGATGTTATGTGTTTTGCTGGATATGTTATATTGGATCGTCGTATTCGAATAGCCGGGGGTTTTTTATGTGAGATGAGTGTTTTTCATTTTCATTCATGTAAAAACTTGTATGTAATATTCGTTTATTTGGGGCACTTCCAGGTAGCGGAAGATGTCACCTTTTGTATATTATTTACTTTTCCGCATTAGGATAGACCCAAGGAGGGGAGCATAAGTAACCGGGTTCTGGGGTCCAGTGGGAGACCAACTCGAGGAGTCGAGTCCGGGTCTCCTAACCCTAGAATTGGCAGGGTTGCTTGCCGCTCTCGTAGGGGTCTAGGGGTGTGGGATTGGCTATTCATCACGACCGTGGAATCCGTGTTTTATACTGGCTCGTATTGAAAACACGGACGTCCTAGTATATCCAATATTTCATATGTTTATTCTGCTGCGATATCTGTGTTGTGACTCTGTGATGGATATAGTATATAGTATATATGATATATTATATAGACGTTACTTATGTTTTACACCCGCGCTAGCCCTGCCCTGATCTGTCGTTAGTTACCTAACCTAACGGTGCACGAGGGGACATCGAGGCGAATGCGGATGGCATAAGTGTACGTCATATCTATCTGTGATGTTTAGGTATTTAAATGATGGGACTTCATTAATGTGATTAATGAAAGATAAGAAACCTAAGATGTTGTGGAATCGAATTTTAAAATAAAACAGGTAGCTACAGTTCTTGCTTTGCACAGCGATATATATGATATATCCCGCACCTTATTCGATGAGGAAAGGACCGAGATCCCTTCACCGGGAGTGACTCCTTTAGCAATAACTGGCAGATGCTACACACTCGGTATGCTTTTGACTGCTTTTGGGTTTTTGCTTTGCACAGCGATATATATGATATATCCCGCACCTCATTCGACGAGGAAAGGACCGAGATCCCTTCGCCGGGAGTGACTCCTTTAGCAAAACTAGAAAAGCCTCAAAATCACTCCATTTCAAAACTTCATTTGATTCTACAACGATATAAAGTTCATTACGCAAAGGGTTTTCTTAAAAACCTGACGTAGCCCTCCGTCATTTCAGATAAGTAATAGTTAGTATTCGTGCTGCGTTTGTTGACTCAGTCAAGGCGTAGTGTGCGGTAGCTGATTACTATTTATCTGTTTATGCATATGATGCAGATTGGATTAGGGTAGTCGTGCGGCCTTGTTGACTTAGTCAAGGGTCGTGCGGGTGGGTTTAATTCAATCAGGAAATGACGGGTTGAACATTACTTGCGGTCTATGATTTGTTGACTCAGTCAAGGTCATAGATCGCCTGGGGCAAAATATTATCGGGAATTTCAAGTGTTGAAATTTGCAATGAGATTGCATACCTTCTATGAGATAGTTGGATCCCGATACCCACTGCGAGTAATTGTTACTCCTGGGAGAGTTTTATACATTACAATTAGCCGATCAAGTAGGTGTCTAGAAAGCTGTTAACGAGGTTACGCCTCTGGGAAAACGAGGTTTACAGTAATTAGGTTCGTGCGAAAGCACGGGAGACCTCCTTCAAAGTACCGACACTGGCCTGGCTGAAAGATTGGCGAACTTGTAGTGTGTAATTAATCCCGGCTAGTCTTTCCTTTCAGGGTTTGAAGGAAGATTTGATAAAAAGCAGTGGGAGCCATCCTGATTAGATAAGATAATAACCAATCTGATCTTGCACGAGCATACGCTAAAGTGTTTTCTTCTCTCTCTCTCCAGGTAGCGACCATTTCATGCCCTAATGAAGATAATAATATGGATGTATTGACCGAACCCGCATGTTATACTGTGCAGGGGAACGTTGGGCCCGTTCTATCTTATAAATGTTATAAGACTGAACAGGAAACAGGAGAATATCTGGATTCTCACACCGCCCAAACGGAGAACATGCATGTTGATGCATCATCTTCGGGTGTGTTTGTCATTGAGAACTGTTTCTCAGTTCACCCTACGTCCTGGGTATTAGATACCGGGTCAGGATCCCACATATGTAAGATGTTACATGGGCTGCGAAAAGGTAGAGAACTGAGAAAAGGTGAACATTCCGTTCATGTAGGGAATGGGGCAAATGTTGCAGCCAAAGCAGTTGGCATATATCACCTGGTATTACCAAATGGTGATACACTAGTCCTGAATGAGTGCTATTATATACCGAACATGATGTGCAACATTATATCAGTTTCTTTATTAAGTAAAGAAGGTTATAATTTTTTAGTAAAGGATAATGTTATGAACATATTCCTAGATCAAAGGTTGATTGCATCAGGCTCGCTACATAATGGCATATTCATTCTCAATCAAAATACAGTCTTCAATATACAAAACACACACAAAAGGAAAAGCTCAGAAATGAACGAATCCTTCTTGTGGCACTGTAGACTTGGCCATATCAATGAGACACGACTAGCTAAGTTGCATAAGAACGGATATTTGAATTCATTCGAATTATCATCTTATGACACTTGCCATTCATGTCTCAAAGGAAAAATGACCAAAACTCCGTTTAAAGGACACGGAGAAAGAGTTACTGAACTCTTGGGACTGGTGCATAGTGATGTATGCGGTCCAATGTCTACACACGCCAGAAATGGTTCTTCCTACTTCATTACATTCACTGACGATCTCTCTAGATACGGGCATGTGTTCCTGTTGAAACACAAGTCTGAAGCTTTTGAGAAATTCAAAGAATATAAGCACGAGGTAGAGAACCAAACGGGCAAAAGTATTAAGGTTCTTCGATCTGATCGAGGAGGTGAATACTTAAGCAGTGAATTCCTGGATTATCTAAAAGAGAATGGGATTCTCTCTCAGCTTACTCCTCCTTATACACCACAGCACAACGGTGTATCGGAACGAAGGAATCGCACCCTATTAGATATGGTGCGTTCAATGATGAGTAATGCTGAGTTACCTATTTCCTTTTGGGGGTATGCGCTTGAGACAGCCATATACCTATTGAATCTGGTTCCGTCTAAATCTGTACCTACCACACCATATGAGATATGGAGTGGGAAGAGACCATATTTTAAGCGAATTAAGATATGGGGTTGTCCAGCCTATGTCAAAAAGCAAAATCCGGACAAACTCGAGGCACGATCAGTCCTTTGCAAGTTTGTGGGATATCCTAAGAATTCTCAAGGATATTTTTTCTACCAAGCTGAGGAACAAAGAGTGTTTGTTGCTCAACATGCCACCTTTTTGGAAAGGGAATTTCTTGCAAAAGAAATTAATGGCAAAGAGGTAGAGCTGGAAGAGGTTCCAGCACCACAAACTGCAATTGACAATTTAGTAGAACCAGAGGATTCAGTGGTGCCCGACGTACCCCAGCCTCTCCGCCGATCTAGTAGGGTTTCTCATCCACCTGAGAGATACTATGGTTTTCTCATTGATGGTGGTAGTGAGGATTGCATCATGGACGATGATGACCCAACTAGCTTCGAGCAGGCCATCACGAGTGGGGACTCAGTGAAATGGCTGGATGCTATGCGGTCCGAGATGGATTCCATGTACACCAACAAAGTATGGACTTTGGAAGTTGCTCCTGAAGGGGTAAAACCCATTGGGAGCAAGTGGATCTTTAAGAAGAAACTTGGTGTAGATGGGAAAGTGGAGAGTTTCAAAGCTAGACTTGTAGCAAAGGGTTTTCGTCAAAGACCAGGTGTGGATTATGACGAGACCTTTTCTCCAGTGGCTATGCTTAAATCCATCCGGATCATGCTTGCCATCGCTGCATATCATGATTATGAAATCTGGCAAATGGATGTTAAGACCGCCTTTCTAAACGGTGATTTAGAAGAGTGCGTGTACATGACTCAGCCAGAGGGCTTCGTAGACAGTGGGAGCAGCGGGAAGGTGTGCAAGCTGCTTAAATCCATTTATGGATTAAAGCAAGCATCGTGGAGTTGGAACATCTGCTTTGACGTCGTTATCAAAGAGTTTGATTTCGTCAAAAATCCAGATGAACCTTGTATCTACAGGAAGGTGGCAGAGAGTAAGGTTGTCTTCCTCGTATTGTACGTGGACGACATACTCTTGATAGGAAATGATATTCCTATGCTGCAATCGGTCAAGCTCTTCTTATCACAAAGATTCTCAATGAAAGATCTTGGTGATGCCTCCTGCATATTGGGGATTAGGATCTATAGAGATAGATCCAAACGGATTTTGGGATTGTCCCAATCCAGGTACATTGACACCATACTAAAGAGCTTTAGTATGGAAGAGTCCAAGCGTGGGAACTTACCCACGATCTCTGGAGTCACTCTCTCCAAAGAGATGTCTCCCAAGACTGATTTGGAGAGAGCTCGCATGCAAGGGATACCCTATGCTTCAGCAGTAGGCTCTATCATGTATGCGATACTATGTACCAGACCCGATGTAGCATACTCACTAAGTATAGTGAGCAGGTATCAAGATGATCCTGGAGAGAGTCACTGGACAGCTGTGAAGAGCATTCTCAAGTACTTACGAAGGACTAGAGATATGTTCTTGGTGTATGGTAATGGAGAACTCCAAGTGGAGTCCTTTACCGATTCCAGCTTCCAGAGTGATAAGGACGACTCTAAGTCGCAGTCGGGTTTTGTCTTTACCCTTTACGGAGGGGCGGTTAGCTGGAAGAGTTCCAAGCAGGAAACCGTGGCAGACTCGACGATGGAGGCTGAATACATCGCTGCCAACGATGCTGCTAAAGAAGCTGTCTGGATCAAGAAGTTCATTACTGAACTTGGAGTGGTTCCATCCATTGAGCATCCAATACCTTTGTATTGCGATAACAATGGAGCAGTGGCTTTGGCCAAGGAACCCAGGTCCCATCAGCGATCCAGGCATATTCTGAGGCGGTATCACCTGATCCGGGAGATAGTTGATCGCCGGGAGATCGAGGTCAGGAGGGTTGACACGAAGAACAACACCGCGGATCCACTCACGAAGGCCATTCCCCAGATACAGTTTGAGAGACTCTTCGGGATGCTCGGTATGCGATACTACAGCAGCTGGCCCTAGTGCAAGTGGGAGATTGTTAGTTGTATGTATGCCCTAGAGGCCAGTATTGTACAGATGATGTATATTATATTGGATGCTTGGACATATATAGAGATGACTTTCTTGCTCGATATGATAGTATGCTATCTGGTTACTCTTTATCTTAACATGTACACTAGTCTCTTTATACTGTCTTATAGTTACATGTTGATAAAGCCCTTAGGATTTGTACTTGACTACCTGGACTATGATGCAGATCATACTAGTGGGGACATGGTAGTCCATAAGTACATCCTTCAAGGTCCCTAGTCGTGGGTGTATCGAGACGGGGCATCGATATACCAGTGTAGACTAGCGTATACGCTTCTCGACCCATGTGATGGGCGATGGATGATCCCATATCCATTGGTGTTTGACATCAGAGATGGTATACGGGTGCTCAGTAGAGACTGAGTACACTGGACGGACTCGCCGAGAACTCCCAGATGGTATTATACCTCACGTCAGATGGCAGTTCTCAGGTGACACTTGTACAGGTTAGTCTGTAGACCCGAGATCGTCATAGAGTCTTGTGTGATTCCCACTGTGCTTTGATCTCCACCTTACCACGTCCATGAGGGCATGCAAAACGGTGGTCTTTGGGCACAGTCCCGAGTCACATAGAGGCAATGAGCGATAGGAGGGGTTTCGTCTCTCCCGGTATTGGGGGTTGATGATGCACAGTGCTCGATTGGCCGTAGCAGGGAAGTCCCTGGCCAGGGCTGATCAGAGATTTGCTGGTAAGTGTTACCAGTAGTTTCTCGACCCGTTATGAGCCTCACATCGGCACGACTTATCGGGTTATTGGGGTCTGACGTTTACCACCCCTAGACTTGATATGCGACATATCAGACGAAGAGACCGGACTGTACGGTAAGTGTTACTGGTCGGATTCGCAGGAGTGTGAGCGGGCTAGCTCGTCGATCTTCTGATCGCTCAATACCCGGGTGGCCGTTACGTTTAGCAGACCGCTTGCGGCTTGTGGATGCTTGATATGATCATCATCTGCTACCGGTGTATTGACGAGTCTTTAGAGTCCTACACAGAGGTTTCCTGGTTCAAGCGAAACGAAATAGGAGCGCATATGAGATGTGTGCAGGACCGAGAATAATGCGTGTATGTGATACCGCATTTCATTCTCGCGATATATGTTTCGATTGGTTATATTCGATATGACCTAGTTATCGAATCATTGATTCGATAAATCGATACATTGAATACTAGTCGGTTATGTGCGACATGACCGGATCATTGAATCAAATGATGATTTAATGATTTAATGTATAATTATATATTTGATATATTACTTTGCATTAACTAGTATTGGTTCACTTTAAACGGATTTTTCTCACTAGGTGTGCACATTGTATATGTGATATGTTTTGTGTACACTTGTTTGTATCATGATTGATGATGCATAATAACTTGGCTTTGTGTGAAGAATTAAACCATGGTTATGATAAGGGTTAGGGTTTTTGATTATTCACTTAATTATTTATCCATTATTTATTCATTTAATTAGGTGAAAGAAAACAAAAAGGATTTCTTTTCTTCATGAAGCTTAATGAAGCTTCATGAAACTTTGACCAAAGTCATCCCTTTTGTCTTCATCCTTAACCCTAACCACTAATCTAACCTTGGTCAATTCTCTACACATAACCATGGTTTACTTTATGATAAGTATTGATTTTCCTTTTTATTTCACTTACTTATCATAACATTATCATCATCTTCTTCTTCTTCTTCAAGCTTGCTACATCAATGGCAACTTGAGTTTTAGTGAGAGAAATCCAAATCTAAAGTGAACCCACCTCCTATTTCTTCATTCTCTACCTCTTGCCAAGTGGTTTTGGGTGTTTTCTTCACAAGTTTCCCTACTTGGTGAAGTCGGAGCTTGAACTTGTGCAACCTCGATGTAGATCGTTTTTGACACGAAGCCGACGACCTAGCTCGCCCGTTTTCCTGATGAAGCCGCTGAATGAGTCTAGGGTTCGTGATGGACAGCGAGAAGACTTCGTTGCGGAGCCGTGGAGGTGGATATCCGGATCTACAAAGGTTATAATTTCCATATCCAAGTAGTTAAGTGTTAACTAGATTATCATTTCGCCTAAATATCTAGTCTAAGATCCGTAGTCTAGGGTTTCTCGGCACCATTTTCTTTAAATTGGCATGTTCGATGCCTTGTGAGACCTAACTAGAGTGCCTAGGAACCCTACAGTGTCAAGTACAGGTGCGCTAGCGCAATGTGTGTTGCCCTTTAAGCAGCGCATCACATGTAAAGCACGGGTACGCTAGCGCTGAAACTAAAATCTCCCCACCGTTAGATCAAAGATCTAGTAATAATGAAAATCATTAATTAATCAGAATTAAATTCTGTTAAGGAAAGATTCCTCAAAATCTTTCCAAATAACAAAATCGTGCTCTGTAAATCAGAGCACCGTTGGATCAATGATCCAATGGTAAATAAAAATTACCAAAAGACAGAATAAATTATGTATGGAAAGATTTATCAATCTTGTTAAAAACAAGAAGATTGCCTTTTGTAAAACAGAAGCCCTAGGATCAAAGATCCAATGGTGGGGAAACATCACCAAATCAATCAGAGAAAGATCTCTTTAACTGATTCAACAAATCAGCCTACCCTATAAAAAGGCCTCTAGACTTCAAGTCTGGGATATATAGAAAGAGAGAGAAAAAACCTCCCCAAAAAAACTTAGAGAAATTCAAAAGAGCAAGCTCTTACAAGAAGATTTTTCTTCAAGGTAAGATTGAATGATGATGAACACAGAGATGAAATCATCTCATGATTAAGAATGAAGAATTCATTTCTTTAAAAAGATCATAGATCTACAAAGATAAAAAGTCTTTCACAAAGAGATCAAAAGATCTCATCATAAAATAAAAGAAGAACTTACTTCTCACAGATCATAGATCTATAAGACTAAAGACTTTCTCAAAGAGATCATGAGCATCTCATTATAAAAAGGAGGGGAGAATAATTCAATTCTCTTAAGGATCATAGATCCATAAAGGCAAACCCTTTCATCAATATAAGAGATTGAAACAAAATAAGAACGGTTGTTCTTAGATCCTGAGACAAAGTCTTTTTTAAAAGAACATAAATTGTTTCTCAGATCATAAAATTAATCAGATACGCTTTGCACTCTTGAACTGCGCTTCTGCGCTTCCTGGACTGGCGCTCAGCGCCAAATGCGCCACGTGTCAATCGCGCATGTACTGCTTAATAACTAGCGCCTTGCGCTTCTGAAATAGCGCACTGCGCTCATGGGCTGGCGCTTAGTGCCAAGCGCACCACGTGTCACTCACGTGTGCGTCACTAAACTGAAAGCGCAATGCGCTCATGAATTAGCGCTCTGCGCTCATAAATTGGCATCATGAGCTCATCATCTGGCGCCTAGCGCCGAGCGCGACACATGTCCCTTACATGTGCGCTACTTGACAGAAGCGCACTGCGCTCTTTGACTGGCGCAAAGCGCCAAGCGCACCATGTGTTGCGCTAACAGAACATAAATTGTTCTCTAATAAATCCCAGAGCTATAATGAATGCTCAGCACTCAATAAAAGACAAAACATTGTCAGAATGCAATTCAATGCTCAGCATTGTTAAGAAGGCCAAGCCCAAATAAAGGATCCAACAGCCCAAAATGTTAGTTATATGTATGCCCTAGAGGCCAGTATTGTATAGATGATGTATATTATATTGGATGCTTGGACATATATAGAGAGGACTTTCTTGCTCGATATGATAGTATGTTATCTGGTTGCTTTTTATCTTAACATGTATGCTTGTCTCTTGATGTTGTCTTATAGTTACATGTTCGTAAAGCCCTTAGGACGTGTACTTGATTACCTGGACTGTGATGCAGATCATACTAGTGGGGACAGAGTAGTACATAAGTACATCCTTTAATGTTCCTAGTCGTAGGTGTATCGAGACAGGGCATCGATATACTAGAGTAGACTAGCGTATACGCTTCTCGACCCATGTGATGGGCGATGGATGATCCCATATCCATTGGTGTTTGACATCAGAGATGGTATACGGGTGCTCAGTGGAGACTGGGTACACTGGACGGACTTGTTAGTTATATGTATGCCCTAGAGGCCATTACTATACATAAGATGTATATTGTAGTGGATGCTTGGACATATATAGGGAGGACTTTCTTGCTCGACATGATAGTATGCTATCTGGTTGCTATTTACCTTAACGTGTACACTGATTGTCTCTCTGTTACATGTTGGTAAAGCCTTTAGGATGTGTACTTGACTACCTGGACTATGATGCGGATCATACTAGTGGGGACATGGTAGTCCATAAGTACATCTTTCAAGGTCCCTAGTCGTGGGTGTATCGAGACAGGGCATCGATATACCAGAGTAGACTAGCGTATACCTTTTCGACCCATACAGATGGGCAATGGATGATCCCATATCCATTGGTGTTTGACATCAGAGATGATATACGGGTGCTCAGTGGAGGCTGGGTACAATGGACGGACTCGCCGAGAACTCCCAGATGGTATTATACCTTACGTCAGATGGCAGTTCTCTGGTGACACTGGTACAGAGTAGTCTGTTGACCCGAGATCGTCATAGAGTCTTGTGTGATTCCCACTGTGCTTTGATTTCCACCTTACCACGTCCAAGAGGGCGTGCAAAACGGTGGTTTTTGGGTACAGTCCCGAATCACATGGAGGCAATGAGTGATGGGAGGGGATTCGTCTCTCCCGGTATAGGGAGTTGATGTTGCGCTGTGTTCGATTGGCTATAACCGGAAATCCCTGGCCAGGGTTGCTGAGATTTACTGGTAAGTGTTACCAGTAGTTTCTCGAGCTGTTATAGATCTCATATCGACACGACTTATCGAGCTAATGGGGTCTGACATTTACCACCCCTAGGCGAGATATGCGACATATCAGACGACGAGACCGGACTGTACGGTAAGTGTTGCTGGTTGGATTCACAGGAGTGTGACCGGGATTGCTCGTTGATCTTCTGATCGCTTGTGGGTGTTTGATATGATCATTACCTGCTGCCGGCGTATTGACGAGTCTTCAGAGTCCAACACAGAGGTTTCCTGGCTCAAGCGAAACGAAATAGGAGCGCATATGAGATATGTGCGGGACCGAGAATAATACCAGGATGTGATACTGTATTCTATTCTCGCGTTATGTGACATTGATCGGTTATATGCGATATAGCCGGGTTATCGGATCAAGTGTTGATTCGATAAGTTGTTACTATTGATATTAGTCGGTTATATGCAATATGACCGGATCATTAAATCAAGTGTTGATTTAATGATTTAATGTATAATAATATATATTTGATATATTACTTTACATTAACTAATATTGGTTCACTTAAGATGTTTTTCTCACTTGATTGTGCACATTGTATATGTGATATATTTTTGTGCACAAGATTGTATCATGTTTGATGATACATGCAAACTTGGGTGTGTGTATGCTATACACCATGTTTAGATAATGGTTAGGGTTTCATTTGTTTTATTTCATTTATTTTTGAAAATTAAAATGAAATGGTGGCTTTCTTTTCTTTCTTTTGCTTGAAGCTTCTTCAAGTTTCAAAGCATCTTTGAAAAAGTCTTCCATTTTGTTTTATCCTAAACCTAACCATTACCTAAACCCTAGTTTATTCTCTACATGAGTTTATCTAACCCATGGTTGCATTATGATAAGGCATCACTTGATTTTCTATTTTGATTATTCATTCATTTTTCTTTTCTTTCTTCTTCTTCTTCTTCATGAAGAAAGAAAAACCCTAGCTAGAAAATTCTAAGTGATGATTCTAAGTGAGAAATCCAATTCCAAAGTGAACCCACTTTTTATTTCTTCATCCTCTACCACTTGCCATGTAGTAGAGTGTGTTATCTTCACAAGTTTTTTGACCTAGTGAAGGTGGAGCTTGAGTTTGAGTTGCCTCGACGTAGATCATCTTCGGCATCGAAGTCGACGACCTAGCCCGATCATTTCTTCGACGAAACCATCGCTAGAGTCCGGAATCCGATGATCGCAGCGGAGGGACATCATCACGGAGCTAAGGAAGTGGAGGACCGGATCTACAAAGGTTGTAGCCCCTTTCACTTAGCACTAAAGCAGTTTAGTAGCTTGTAGTTTCGCCTAATTTCTTGTTAACGATCTATATTAGGGTTTCTCGGCACCTAAATTTTTGAATTTGGCATGGTTGATGACTTGTGGAACCTCTTGAGTGTGCCTAGGAATCCTACAGTGGTATCAGAGCCTAGCTAGAGTTTTAGGCAAAGTGTAGACGATGTTTTAAGTCCGATCGAAACACGAAACCCTAATCCGACCCCTTCTCTGTACAATTTTTAAAACAGTGAATTTTTCCAAATTAAAAATTTCTAAAAAATACAGCAGGGTGTTATAAGAGTTACTGTGAAGCACGTGATCCCAATTCAACCAAATCACCGCGGAACCGCGGCCCCACCCTAACATTTGCGGCGGTTCCGCGGCCATAAAGGCAGTTCTTGGCACGTGCTTTGCACAGTAATGTCCTATACTGAGTCCTGTGTTTTCTGGGTAATTTTAACTTATATTCAACAGTTGAATTTTCTGGGTTGTTTTGGGGATTCGATGATTCGATCGGTTTATTTAACTTCGTCTATGTGTTTTTCCGGATAATTTTTGAATATGTTAAAAAGTTCGACCGGATATAAATACCCAATTTTTCCCCTGCCGGAAAATTTCCAAGTGTTGGATTTTTCCGTGATTTAAGAACGTTCTAAGTAGTGCAAGTAACGCGATGGTCCCTCTAGAAGACAACAAACCTTAACTCGATTATGTGACCGTCTTGAACTGCCCTTTGAACCTTAGGGTTTGGGACGGTATGGCGTGCCACATGTGAGGCGTTGGCTTGACCCTTTTACGGCTGGACCGTTGGTACTGTGGCATGAAGTGAATGTTTTTAAACTTATTTCATGTGTTGAGCTGTTTCGGGAAAACTTGGGTGCTTGATTGTTCGATCGGAAAGTTTAACATTTTCTGTTTATTTGGAATGTGATACAATATTTGGAATTCACAAGTTGTTATGAGATAACTAATATGAATGTTATAAACATAGCACTTTAGTCTCACTTGATCGGTTGCCACGGAATTTTGATGCGATCAAAAATCCGTCGCAATCACGTAGCGTATGCGGATACTCGCCGGGTAAACTTAATAGACAGCTACACCGCATAGCCCCGACTAAGTGACTGTAGGAGAACCCCGTCGCCGAAAGCATCCGTTCGGGTGCTCGCGGCAGCGGTGTTCCGCCTTGGTGCACTTCGTCGACGGTATCGGGGGTGCGGCCGTCTACTAAAGTTTGCGACGAGCATTCGATCAAGTTGTCAGGAATCTTGTTGAATTGCCCGACTTGATATTGAAAAGTGTTTTCGATAATGAGACTAAAATGCGGGGTTTATAATTGTTAGGCATGCGATGTCTAAGCAATTAATTTGATTAGGCATGCGATGTCTATGTAGGTTGCGGATTCCAACTGTTGTAGTTTTACACTTTCTTTTCTGTGACCGTAAGTGTAATATGTGATATCGCCGGTTTCGTTGCTATATGTCAACGACAATTGGGATACGCATGTTTACTTACGTTGATGACATGTGATGTTATGTGTTGCTGGATATGTTATATTGGATCGTCGTGTTTGAATAGCCGGGGGTTTTTATGTGAGATGAGTGTTTTTCATTTTCATTCATGTAAAAACTTGTATGTAATATTCTTTTATTTGGGGCACTTCCAGGTTGCGGAAGATGTCACCTTTTGTATATTATTTACTTTTCCGCACTAGGATAGACCCAAGGAGGAGGGCACAAGTAACCGGGTTCTGGAGTCCAGTGGGAGACCAACTCGAGGAGTCGAGTCCGGGTCTCCTAACTCTAGAATTGGTAGGGTTTCTTTCCGCTCTCGTAGGGGTCTAGGGATGTGGGTTTGGCTATTCATCGCAACCGTGGAATCCGTGTTTTATAGAGGCTCAAAATAAAACACGGACGTCCTAGTGTATCCAATATTTCAAATGTTTCTTCTGCTGCGATATCTGTGATGTGATCATTTGATATGTTGTGATAAATACTGTATATAGTATATATGATATATTATATAGACGTTACTTATATTTTACACCCGCGCTAGTCCTGCCCCGCTCTGCCGTTAGTTACCTAACCTAACGGTGCACGAGGGGACATCGAGGCGAATGCGGATGACATAAGTGTACATCGTATTTATCTGTGATGTTTAGGTACTTTAATGATGGGACTTCATTAATATGATTAATGAAAGTAAAAGAAACCTAAAGATGTTGTGGAATCGAATTTCAAAAATAAAACAGGTAGCTACAGTTCTTGCTTTGCACAGCGGTATATATGATATATCCTGCACCTTATTCGATGAGGAAAGGGCCGGCGATCCCTTCATCGGGAGTGACCCCTTTAGCAATAACTGGCAGATGCTACACACTCGGTTTGTCTTTTGATAGCTTCTATAGTTTCTGCTTTGCACAGTGATATATATGATATATCCCGCACCTCATTCGACGAGGAAAGGGCCGACGATCCCTTCACCGGGAGTGACCCCTTTAGCAAAACTAGAAAAGCCTAAAAAACACTCCATTTTAAAATCATTTGATTCTACAACGATATCAAGTTCATTACGCAATAGGTTTTCAGAAAAACCTGTCGTAGCCCTCCTTCATTTCAGATAAGTACTGTTTAGTATTCGTGCTGCGGTAGTTTGGTATGCGTCAAGGCATAGTGTACGGTAGATAACTAGTACTTATCTGCTAGCATACGATGCGATTGGATTAGGGTATTCGCACGGTGTTGTTTGGCATGCGTCAAGGGTCGTGCGGGTGGGTTTAATTCAATCAAGAAATGTACGGGTTGAACTTGACTAGCAGACTATGGGTTGTTTGGCATGCGTCAAGGTCATAGCACGCTAGGGGCAAAATATTATCGGGAATTTCAAGTGTTGAAATTTGCAATGAGATTGCATACCTTCTATGAGATAGTTGGATCCCGATACCCACTGCGAGTAATTGTTACTCCTTGGAGAGTTATACACATTACAATTAGCCGATCAAGTAGGTGTCTAGAAAGGTGTCAACGAGATTACGCCTCTGGGAAAACGAGGTTTACATTAATTAGGTTCATGCGAAAGCACGGGGGACCTCCTTCAAAGTACCGACACTGGCCTGGCTGAAAGATTGGCGAACTTGTAGTGTGTAATTAATCCCGGCTAGTTTTTCCTTTTAGGGTTTGAAGGAAGATTTGATAAAAACAGTGGGAGCCATCCTGATTAGATAAAATAATAACCAATCTGATCTTGCAAGAGCATACGCTGAGTGTTTTCTTCTCTCTCTCTCTCTCCAGGTAGCGACCATGTCACGCCTTTATCAAAATAATAAAACGGATATATTGACCGAACCCGCTTGTTATACTGAGCTGGGGAACGTTGGTCCCGCTCCAACTTATAATTGTTATAAGACAGAGCAGGAAATAGAGGAATACCAGAATTTCTATGCCGTCCAAACGAAGAAAGTGCATATGATGCATCATCTTCGGGTGTGTTCATTATACAGAACTGTTTCTCAGTATTCTTTACGTCCTGGATATGAGATACCGGATCAGGATCCTGCATATGTAATTTGTTACATGGGCTACAAATAGGTAAAGAACTGAGAACGGGTGATAAGTTTCATGAGACAGAAAACGGGGCAAGTGTTGCAGCCAAGTCTGTTGGTCACTGTCACCCTGTATTACCAATACATTGATTCTGAACGAATGTTATTAGATACCGAACCTGATATACAAAATCATATCAGTCTCTTTATTAGTAAAGAAAGGATATAATTTTGTATTGTTGGATAATGTTTTGAACATTTCCTATATCAAAAGTTGATCGGTTCAGGCACGTTATCTAAAAACATTGATGTTCTAAATCAAACTACAGTTCTTAGTATACGGAACACACACAAGAGGAAGAGTTCAGAAATGAACAAATCCTTCTTGAGGTATTGTAGACTAGGTCATATCAATGCGACCCGACTAGCTGAAGTTACATATAGATGCATATTTAAATTAGTTTGAAGTTACATCTTGTGAAACTTGCCAGTCATGTCACAGAGATAAGATGACCACAGCTCTGTTTATTGGAAACAGAGAAAGAGTTAGTAAACTCTTGGGATTGATACATGTTGATGTATGTAAAGTCCCATGTCTACATATGCCAAGACTGGTTCTTTGTACTTCATTATATTCATTGATGATCTCTCTAGATTCAGACATATGTTCCTGTTGAAACACAAGTCCGAAACTTTTGAGATATTCACAGAATATAAGTTAGAAGTAGAGAACCAAAATAAGGGTATAAGTATTATGTCCTTTGATGAGATCAAGGAGGAGAATACTTGTGCATAGAATTCCTGGACTATTCTAAAGGAGAATGAGATTCTCTCTCAGCATTACTCCTCCGTATACACCATAGCACGATGGTATATCGGGGCGGAGCAATTGCACCCTATTCGATATGGTGCGCTCTATGATGAGTACTACTGAGTTACCTGTTTCCTTTTGGGGGTTATGCATTTGAGAAGCTGCATACCTATTAAAATTAGGTTCGAATCAGATCACAGCCTACCACTCCGTATGAGATATGGTATGGGAAGAGCCCATGTCTTAAGCTAGTTAAGATTTGGGGTTGACCGGCCTATGTCTAAAAGCAAAATCCGGACAAGCTCGAGGCAAGGTCTGTAATGTAGAACTGGAAAGGTTCCAGCTATACAAACTACAGCAGATGATTTGATAGAACCAAAGGATTCAACAGTAACCAACGAACCTCAACCTCTCCGCCGATCTAGTAGGGTTCCTCACCCACCTGAGAGATACTTCGGTTTCTCTATGACAGTGGGAGCGAGGATTGCATCATGAGATGATGACCCAACTAGTTTCGAGCTGGCCATCAGGAGTAAGACTCTATAAGAATGGCTGGATGCTTAGCGATCTGAGATGGAATCCTTATACACCAACAAAGTATGGACTTTGGTTGCTTTATCTGAAGGGTTAAATCCCCATCAGGAGAAAGTATATCTTGAGAAGATTACTTGGTGTACATGGAAAAGTTGAGACTTTCAAAGCTAGACTTGTTAAAGGTTTGCATCATTGACCAGGTATGGATCATGATGAAACTTTTTCTAAGGAGCTATGCTTAAGTCCATCCAGATCCTACTTGCCACGGCTACATACCATGACTACAATATCTGGCGGTTGGGTGTCATGACTGCTTTTCTAAACGATGTTTTAGAAGAGAAAGTCTATAAGTACACAGTCAGAAGGCTTCATAGACAGTGGGAGCAGCGGAAACGTGTGCAAGATATTTTATGTGATGAAGCAGGCATCGCGGAGTTGGAACATCTGTTTTGATGAGTTAGTCAAACAGTTTGACATCATCAAAATGGTAGATGAACCTTGTATATACAAAACGGTAGTAGGGAGTATGGTAGTGATCCTCGTAGAGTATGTGGATGACATACTCTTGATAAGGAAGGAGTTTCCTATGCTACGCTCGGTCAATCTCCGCTTATCACAAGGATTCTCCATATAGGATCAAAGTGATACCTCCTAAATCCTGTGTTTTCATCTATGAGATAGATGTAATTGGATGTTAGGATACTCACTAGATGTAGTGAGATGGTATCAATCGATCCTGGGGAGAATCACTGGAAGGGTTCCAGGGTGATAAAAATGACTGAATGTCAGTCACAGGCATTGTCTTTACCCTCAGTAAAGGGACGGTATGTTGGAAGAGTTCCAAGCTAGATACCGTGGCATACTAGACGATTAAGGCTGGATACATCGCTACTTAAGATGCTACCAAAGAGGCTGTCTGGGTGTATATTAGTTCATGAGATGAACTTCGTTCTTCCCATTGTGAGACAATGGAGTTGTGGCTTATGCCTAGGAACGCCTGTCCCATCAGTGATCCAGACATATTCTAAGGTAGTATCACCTGATCATGGAGATGGTTGATCTCCAGGGTGATCGAGGTTAGGAGAACAGACTCAGAGGACAACACGGCGGATCCACTCACAAAGGCCTTTTCCCAGAGAGAGACTTTTATGGGATGGTTGAGTATGAGATACTACAACCACTGCTATCAGATGGCCCTAGTGCAAGTGGGAGATTGTTAATTATATGTATGCCCTAGAGGCCATTACTATACATAGGATGTATATTGTAGTGGATGCTTGGACATATATAGGGAGGACTATCTTGCTCGACATGATAGTATGCTATCTGGTTGCTCTTTACCTTAACGTGTACACTGATTGTCTCTCTGTTACATGTTGGTAAAGCCCTTAGGATGTGTACTTGACTACCTGGACTATGATGCGGATCATACTAGTGAGGACATGGTAGTCCATAAGTACATCCTTCAAGGTCCCTAGTCATGGGTGTATCAAGACAGGGCATCGATATACCAGAGTAGACTAGCGTATACCTTCTCGACCCATACAGATGGGCTATGGATGATCCCGTATCCATTGGTGTTTGACATCAGAGATGATATACGGGTGCTCAGTGGAGACTGGGTATACTGGATGGACTCGCCGAGAACTCCCAGATGGTATTATACCATACGTCAGATGGCAGTTCTCTGGTGACACTGGTACAGAGTAGTCTGTTGACCCAAGATCGTCATAGAGTCTTGTGTGATTCCCACTGTGCTTTGATTTCCACCTTACCACGTCCAAGAGGGCGTGCAAAATGGTGGTTTTTGGGTACAGTCCCGAATCACATGGAGGCAATGTGCGATGGGAGGGGATTCGTCTCTCCCGGTATAGGGAGTTAATGTTGCGCTGTGTTCGATTGGCTATAACCGGAAATCCCTGACCAGGGTTGCTGAGATTTACTGGTAAGTGTTACCAGTAGTTTCTCGAACTGTTATAGACCTCATATCGACACCACTTATCGTGCTAATGGGGTCTGACGTTTACCACCCCTAGGCGAGATATGCGACATATCAGACGACGAGACCAGACTGTACGGTAAGTGTTGCTGGTTGGATTCACAGGAGTGTGAGCGGGATTGCTTGTTGATCTTCTGATCGCTCAATACCCGGGTGGCCGTTACGTTTAGCAGACCGCTTGCGGCTTGTGGGTGTTTGATATGATCATCACCTGCTGCCGGCGTATTGACGAGTCTTCAGAGTCCTACACAGAGGTTTCCTGGCTCAAGCGAAACGAAATAGGAGCGCATATGAGATATGTGCGGGACCGAGAATAATACCAGGATGTGATACTGTATTCTATTCTCGCGTTATGTGACATTGATCTGTTATATGCGATATAGCCGGGTTATCAGATCAAGTGTTGATTCGATAAGTTGTTACTATTGATATTAGTCGGTTATATGCAATATGACCGGATCATTAAGTCAAGTGTTGATTTAATGATTTAATGTATAATAATATATATTTGATATATTACTTTACATTAACTAATATTGGTTCACTTAAGATGTTTTTCTCACTTGATTGTGCACATTGTATATGTGATATATTTTTGTGCACAAGATTGTATCATGTTTGATGATACATGCAAACTTGGGTGTATGTATGCTATACACCATGTTTAGATAATGGTTAGGGTTTCATTTGTTTTATTTCATTTATTTTTGAAAATTAAAATGAAATGGTGGCTTTCTTTTCTTTCTTTTGCTTGAAGCTTCTTGAAGTTTCAAAGCATTTTTGAAAAAGTCTTCCATTTTGTTTTATCCTAAACCTAAGCATTACCTAAACCCTAGTTTATTCTCTACATGAGTTTATCTAACCCATGGTTGCATTATGATAAGGCATCACTTGATTTTCTATTTTGATTATTCATTCATTTTTCTTTTCTTTCTTCTTCTTCTTCTTCATGAAGAAAGAAAAACCCTAGCTAGAAAATTCTAAGTGATGATTCCAAGTGAGAAATTCAATTCCAAAGTGAACCCACTTCCTATTTCTTCATCCTCTACCACTTGCCATGTGGTAGAGTGTGTTATCTTCACAAGTTTTATGACCTAGTGAAGGTGGAGCTTGAGTTTGAGTTGCCTCGACGTAGATCATCTTCGGCATCGAAGTCGACGACCTAGCCCGATCATTTCTTCGACGAAACCATCGCTAGAGTCTGGGATCCGATGATCACAGCGGAGGGACGTCATCACGGAGCTAAGGAAGTGGAGGACCGGATCTACAAATGTTGTAGCCCCTTTCACTTAGCACTAAAGCAGTTTAGTAGCTTGCAGTTTCGCCTAATTTCTAGTTAACGATCTATATTAGGGTTTCTCGGCACCTAAATTTTTGAATTTGGCATGGTTGATGCCTTTTGGAACCTCTTGAGTGTGCCTAGGAACCCTACAGGACTTGCCGAGAACTCCCAGATGGTATTATACCTCACGTCAGATGGCAGTTTTCTGGTGACACTTGTGCAGGTTAGTCTGTAGACCCGAGATCGTCATGGAGTCTTGTGTGATTCCCACTGTGCTTTGATTTCCACCTTACCACGTCCGAGAGGGCATGCAAAACGGTGGTTTTTGGGTACAGTCCCGAGTCACATAGAGGCAATGAGCGATAGGAGAGGTTTCGTCTATCCCAGTATTGGGGGTTGATGTTGCGCTGTGCTCGATTGGCCATAACAGGGAAGTCCTTGGCCAGGGATGATTTAGAGATTTACTGGTAAGTGTTACCGGTAGTTTCTCGACCCGTTATGAGCCTCAAATCAGCATGACTTATCGGTTATTGGGGTCTGACGTTTACCACCCCTAGATTTGATATGCGACATATCTGACGAGAAGACCGGACTGTACGGCAAGTGTTACTGTTAGGCTTTTACAGGAGTTTGAGCGGGCTTGCTTTCTGATCTTCTGATCGTTCAATCCCTGGGTAGCCGTTACGTCCAGCTAGTACCGCTGACGGCTTGTGGGTGCTTGATGTGATCATCACCTACTGCCGGCGTATTGACGAGTCTTTAGAGTCCTACATAGAGGTTTTACTGGCTCAGGCAAAACGAAATAGGAGCACGCATATGATATGTACGGGACCGAGAATAATGCGTGTATGTGATACCGTATTCTATTCTCGTGACTTTTTGTATCGATCGGTTATATGTAATATAGCCGGATTATCGAATCAAGTGTTGATTCGATAAGATGATACATTGGATGTTAGTCGGTTATATGAGATATAACCGGATTATTAAGTCAAGTGTTGATTTAATGATTTAGTGTATAATTGTATATTTGATATACTAATTTACATTAACTAACATTTGTTCACTTAAGGATTTTTTCTCACTTGTGCACAACTTTAATATATATGTGATATATATTAAAATGAGTTTTCTTTTTGTATCATGGTTGTTGATACATCATTCATGGGTGTGCAAGACATACACCATTCTGTTTTAAATGGTGGTTTATAATTATTTAAGGTAATTACAAATTAGTGGAGCTTTTGTCACAAGCATGAAGCTTGTAGAAGCTTGTGGATGCTTTGACAAAGTCCACTAACTTTGTTTTACTTTGGATTTTTATTAACCTTACCATTTTGGATTAGCCATGGTTATATCTCTACATGAGTTAGTATATGATACTCTCTCACCCATGGTTAGGTCACTTGACTTGATCATTATCCTCATATTTTCTTTTGTTCATCTTCTTCTTCTTTGAGCAAAAGAAAAGCTTGCTAGGGTTTTCAAAAGAGATTGAAACATTGTGAGAATATAAATTCTAAAGTAAACCCACTTCCTATTTCTCCATCCTCTACTAGAATAGCACTTTAGTTTAGGGTGTTTGCTTCACTAATTCTCTAGTTAGTGAAGCAGAAGCTTGAGTTGTTATTTCCTTGACGTAGATCATCTTCGGCCTCGAAGACTTCAAGCAAGGACGCTTCTTTCGCCTCTTGAAGCCATGCAAGAGCCCGGGAGGACCATGATCGCAGCGAAGAGACTACAACAAGGAGCTTTAGAAGTGAAGGACCGATCTACAAAGATTGTATTTCGTATTCACTTAGTCGTAAATATAGTTTACTTGCATGTGATACCCTAATAGTCTAGCAAAGATCTTCTTTAGGGTTGTTCGGCACGGCTAAAATTTTTAACCGGGCATGGTTGATGCCTTGTAGTACCTTGTTAGAGTGCCTAGTAACCCTACAGTGGTATCAGAGCCTAGCTAGAGTATTAGGCGTTGTGTATACGAAGTTAAAACTCCGAACGAACTCCGAAACGACGAAATATACCCTTCTCTGGACATTTTTTTAAAGCTGTGATTTTTCTGAATTAAAAATACTTAAAAATACTAGCAGGAAAATATAAGCATTGCAGTGAAAAACAAGCGTATAATCCGTACAAACCGACGCGGAACCGCGGCCGTACCGCGCTTGGGCCGCGGATCCGCGGCAGTAAAGAGGACTTATACACTCGTTTTAGCACAGTAATGACCGTAGGTGAATATGATATTTTCTGGGTATTTTTAATCTGACTCAAGTGTTGAGTGTTCTGGGGATTATTTTGTATTCGTTGATTCGATCGAAAAATTTAATTTCGTTATGTTTTCCGGATAATTTAGAAAGTATTAAAATGTTCGAACGGATATCATTAACTCATTTTTCCCCGACACGAAAAACTTTCAAGTGTTGAATTTTTCTTGAGTTTAAATCTTTAGGAAAAACGTGTAAGTAACGTGATGGACCCTCTAGAAGAACACAAACCTTAACTCGATTATGTGACCGTCTGAACCGCCTCTAAACCTTATGGTTTGAGGAAGTACGACATGCCACATGTGAGGCGTTGGCTTGACCCTTCTACGGCTGGACCATTTCTACTGTGACGTATTCTGGAATTTTTGAACTCCACTCAAGTGTTGAGCTATTTAGAAAATCTTGGGTATTTGATTATTCGATCGGAAAGTTTAATACTGTCTATTTATCTGGAATGTGATACAATATGTGGAATTCATAGAGTTAGGCATGAAATGCGAAGTATGTGATATTTCGGATTTACGATGTCTAAAGAGATTGTGGATTCCAAATGTTGTAGTTTTACACTTTATTTTCTGTGACCGTACGTGTTGTATGTAGTTGTATTGCCATTTTTCGTTGCTATACATCAACGATGATCGGTGTATGCATACTTAGTTACGTTGATGACATGTGATGTTATGTGTTGATGGATATGTTATATTGGATCGTCGCGTTTTGAATAGCCGGGGGTTTTATGTGAAATGAGAGTTTTTATTTTCATTCATGTAAAATTAAATGTATGTAATATTCTTTTATTAGGGCACTTCCGGGATGAGGTTGCTGTCACCATTTGTATATTATTTACTTTTCCGCATTAGGTAGACCCAATGAGGAAAGCACAAGTAACCGGGTTCTAGAGTCCAGTGGGAGACCAACTCGAGGAGTCGAGTCCGGGTCTCCTAACTCTAGAATTGGTAGGGTTGCTTGCCGCTCTCGTAGGGGTCTAAAGATGCGGGTTTGGCTATTCATCACGACCGTGGAATCCGTGTTTTATAGAGGCTCAAAATAAAACACGGACGTCCTAGTATATCCAATGTTTCAAATGTTTCTTCTGCTGCGATATCTGTGATGTGATCATTTGATATGTTGTGATAAATACTGTATATAGTATATATGATATATTATATAGACGTTACTTATATTTTACACCCGTGCTAGCCCTGCCCCGCTCTGCCGTTAGTTACCTAACCTAACGGTGCACGAGAGGACATCGAGGCGAATGCGGATGGCATAAGTGTACGTCGTATTTATCTGTGATGTTTAGGTGACTTAAATGATGGGACTTCATTAATATGATTAATGAAAGAAAAGAAACCTAAAAGATGTTGTAGAATCAAATTTCCAAAAAGGGTAGCTACAGTTTTTGCTTTGCATAGCGATATATATGATATATCCTGCACCTTATTCGATGAGAAAAGAGCCGAGATCCCTTCACCAGGAGTGACCTGTTGGAGATAGTGCCCTCAGAGTCAATTATTGGATCACAGGCACGTGATTGCAATGATTGAGGGAGGACCTATCCCGGTAGGACAGTCTTACTCGAGATGATAGTATGCTATCTGGTTTACCTTTATCATCGTGTACTGCTTTAGGTGACCTGACATGTCGCTATTACACGTTGATAGAGCCCCTAGGATTCTTGCTTCACTGCCAGCAGTATGATGGCGATCATATACGTGGGAGCTGGTAGTCTATAAGCACATCCTTAAAAGGTCCCTAGTCGTAGGAGTTTCGAGACAGGGCATCGATACTCCATTAGTAGACTAGTGTATACAGTCGAGACCCCGACGAGGGGCGGTGGCCGGTCTCACAAGCCACTGGTGTCAGTTGGTTCACCTAAGATGTATACAGGTGCTCATTGGGTTATGAGTACACCGGACAGGACTCGCCGGGAACCTGCTAGTTGGGCTTATACCTGACGTCAGATAGCAGTTCCCTGGTGACATGTGTACAGGTTAGTTCATCGACCTGAGGATCGTCATTTGTCTCGTGTGAGTTCCCACTGTGCTTTGATTACTACCCTACCACGGCTCAAAGGAGTCGTGCAAACAGGTTTTAGTTGGGTACAGTCCCGAGCCACATGGAGGCAGTGAGCGGATCTGCAGGGGTTCGTCTCTCCCGGTATTGGGGGTGAGGTCGCGCTGTGTCTAGGAGAGCCATTACGCAAAGCCCTCGGCCGAGGCAGGAGATTTACTGGTAGGTATTCCAGTAGTATCTCAGGGCGTTCTGGGCTACACTCCGACACGACTTGTACCGCTTTTGGGGGTCTGACTTTTACCAACCCCCTAGGCCCGCCATGCGATACTCATAGACGAACGGACCGGACTGTACGGATATTGTCACTGACAGGCTCAGTAGGGTGTCAGGATGAGTTCGCTCATCGACGTCCCTTTTGGTCAATAGCTGGTGGCCCGTCACGTATTGGCTTATACCTCTGACGTGCTAGTGGTTAAATCCACAGCCATAGTATTGACGAGTCTTTAGAGTCCACCACACTTACAGTTACTCAAGCTTTCGGGCGAAACGCTGTAGAGGCCGTATGGAGATATGGCAGGGTCCGATCAGATACGTGCGGTATTGCACGGATCAGGATCGAACAGTTTTGTACTAGTGGCCGTATAGTTATATGGCAAGGTTCGATCTGATACGTGCGGTATTGCACGGATCAGGATCGAACGGATTTAACTAGTCGGTTTTGGTTTAAGCCGGTACTAGTTTAGTACAGTGTAGATTTTGTCTCATTGCATTTGTATCCGGTCGGAATACAGATACGGGTGTGTATGCACTGTATAGGGGTTTTCCTGTAATTTATTACGGGACCAGTTTTCTGGAGTTGCCAGTTTGCATTCCGTTCCGGCCGGTTTTTCCTTTGTTCTTTCCCGGCCGGACTTTTCTGATGGAGGGGGTTATTTGCAGTTTTGCAAATAACACTTTGGTGGAGGTTTTATTAGTAAGTTGATTTATTATGATAACCTTTTTAGATACCATTCTTTTCATGCTTTTTGGTGATTAGAAGTGGATTAGAGTTGATGTGATTTGGTTATGATGATGTTTTGCTTGTGGTTACCCTCCACCTTTTCCTACACTCACCTTCCTTCTAAGGTGATGGTTTGATATTCTTTTCTTCTCTACCTCCACCATTCTTATGCTTACTAGATGATAAGTTTTTTTTTTTCAAGAGAGAAAAAAGAAAGAGAGAAGAAGAAGAAGAAGAGAGCTTGAGTTTCATTTCTTGATCTCATTCATGCTAGAAAAATGCAAGCACCATTTTTCTAATCTCATTTCCTCCATCATCCACAAATGGCAACAAACCCAAGTGAGACAATCTACTACACATTCTACAGCACATCTTGAGCATGTCGAGTTGCCGGCTTCATGCGCGAGTTGCCTCGGTATTGAGGTGGGAGCCCGTAAAAGAAGAAGGCGATGTGGTGCCCTTTCCGGTGAGGAGGCGACGATGTGGAGGCAACACTTTCCGAGGGAGATCGGGACGATGACGAGAAGACCGGAGGACTCGGATCACTCGGTATACTTCTCACCCCCTCTCTAGTTAGCTAGCATTAGGTTAATGGTAAACGATCCGGGTTTTCTTTGTCCGCGGTAGCGCCGGTTTCCGAGTAAGGAAAAAATTTTGATTCCGCAATTTGGCATCGAGAAAGACGGCCGGGGCGCTGCCGTGGCGCAACATGGTATCAGAGCCACGCCATTAACCTTACCTAGCTTCGTTTGATGTGTTTGCGTTTCCGATCGACCGAAATTTCCAAAAACCGTATTTTTATTGCACATCAGTTTCTGTCGAAATTTTTTTGGAGTCTAAAAATTTTTCAGGTGGTCTCAGAATGATGTGCAGGGAGTTCTAAGAACACTGCAAAAATTTGGTGACACGACCCCTCCGTACGACCGCGGAAGGGCGGCGCTAACCCCAGTTTTGCCGCGCTTCCGCCGCAGAAGTATGGGTTCGTGTGATTATTTTTTTTGCAGTGGGCTTATGGGCTTAAATTAGGGCTTTTGGAATATTAAAATTGGGCCCAGGTTTTCTGTGAGTGCTACAGTTTTCTTTGGGGCCCACTTGTTAATTGTTTGATCAATCGGAAAATCCTAAACACATTATTTCACAGTATTTACATTATATCTGCGACCGTGAATGTCACTCGATCGGTAAATCCGGTCTAACTGCTATAGCCCGGTTAGACGGATTTGCGAACGTGACTTTCACGTTGATGTTCTATGTTTATGTTGTGATGTTGCGGATCGGTCGTGGGGGATAGCCTGGATGCAATGCTAGTACAGTGCTGTTGTATTATGTACATTTGATATTGCGGGGCGAGCGTCCGACATGTGGACTGCCGTCACTGCCAGTTTGTATTATTCTTTTGGGGCACGACCTGGTTGCGGTCGATGTACCCGGTGTATGTATATTTTACTTTCTGTACTAGGGTTGCCCCGCGGTGGGGTGCACGGATAGCCGGGTTCTGGAGGGCAACGGGCCCGCATCTCAGGGCATTGAGACGGAGGGGGCTTCAGTCCAGGATTGGCGGGCTATTCGCCGCACTCGTAGGGGGTACAGGTTGACCCAGGAGGGGTGCCCAAGTTACCGGATTCCGTGAAGTGCTGGGTGGTCCATTCACGGAGCTGAAGGGGGCTGCCTCGCTCCAGGTTTTGGCGGGTGACTTGCCGCACCCGTAGGGGTCTAGGATTTCATTGCACAGGCTATCCACACGACCAGGGGAACGTCGGGTTTCAGCAGCGGCTCTGTGAAACCCGGGGCTTCCAGATATCTGTATTGTTCTGTGATGCTGTACATTTCTGTGATGTTGCATTTTATTCACGCCTTGAGCGAAATACTATATATATTGGTATATATATTAGTAGATGTTGTATATGTTTTTCATCCGCGCTAGTCCAGTCCCCGCTCTGCCGTTAGTTAGCTAACCTAACGGGTGATGACGGGACCCAGTGGCGAATGCGGATGGCATATACGTACGTCAGTATATTTTCGTTCTTTGTGGTGTGATTAATTGATGGGACTGCGTTGATTCGGATCAATGCAAGATAAACAAACCTAATCTGATGTTGTTGGAACACTTTTCAAAAAGCTGTTATTGCAAGGACGTTCGCTTTTGTTTTGCATCGTGGTATTCATTTGGAATATCCTGCTCCTCAGTCGACGAGGCAAGGGCCGAGATCCCTTCACCGGGAGTGACCCCTTGGACAGAAGTTTGCGTCAGGGCATTAACTTCACTATAGCCGATTACTTTTGCTTTGCATCGTGGTATTCATTTGGAATATCCTGCACCTCATTCTACGGGGAAAGAGCCGAGATCCCTTCACCGGGAGTGACCTCTTTAGTAAAGGTTTTCGTCACTATATTTTCTAAAAGGTTATGCAGTTCCTTCAACGATATCAAGTTCATTACGTTAAAGGTTTTTCGCCAAAAATCAGTCGTAGCCCTCCGTCATTTCAGATTAGTATTACTTAGTATTCGTGCTGCGTATGTCGTGCTCAGCCGAGGCGTAGTGTTCGGTAGCTATGTAGTGCTTTTCTGTTGCATGGATATGTGATTGGTTAGGACAGTCGTACGGTCATTTTGGCTCAGTCAAGGACTCGTGCGGGTGGGTCTAATGCAATCAAGATAATGACGGGTTGAACTTGACTAGGATCCTTTGATATGTTGGCTCAGTCAAGGTCACTTGGGTCCTAGGGGTAAAAATCACATCGGGAGTTTCAAAAGAACTGAAACTTGCCAGGTATGCGCATACCTTCTGGAGTGTGGTGACGTGAGTGGATTCCGTCACGTTATCATGCGATGATAGTTGGATCCCGATTCCCACTGATGAGTTGGTTTACTCCTCGGGTGACCCCGACTAATTCTTCTTTCAGGTTTGGAGGAGAATTTGAGGTACAGTGGGAGGTTTCCAGATTAGACAAAGTGGTAACCATTTTGATCTAGGATAGAGTGCACGCTGAGTGTTTCTTTTCTCTCTCTCTGGCAGCGACCATTGACCCGACCCTGGACTATGACTCAGTGACTAAGTTGACCGAACCTTCTTAACACTGGCTTTTTGGATTGTCAGAGTTGCAGACCTCATTGCCACTCCTACTTTTACCCTTTTCTCCAGGACACCCCGTATTACTACGAACGTCCACTTCCATTGGACAAAACCATCGTATGGTTAGATACGAACTCGAAGGACTTCGAGGATGGTTTCTGGTTCTGGAGAAAACGAATAGGACTATTCAGTTGTCTTTTCTTTTCACCTTCTCTCAGGTTGCGAGTACTCCTTGGTTTAGGAGTAGTACACCTATTACGCAAATTGGATAGTCTTCTTCCAAACCATAGGCTGGTGCCGACCGGTAGGGAATGAAGAAAACCAGTTAGCCTAAACGGTGTACAGAAGGTATTAAGTTAAGACAAAGCAAGGGATTAGTAAGAGGGCAAAGTAAGTTGCGACTGCTATTCACGACCAAACCAAGTATTTCTTTGCCAATCCTAAATCACCTTTGTATTTCTCCAGGACACTCCGTATCACTACGAAGATCCCATTTTATTGGATAATCCATCGTATGGTTATATACGAACTCGAAAGGAACTTGTTCCAGTTCGGGGATGGATTATGGTTCAGGAGAAATAAGGAATAAAGTACATTCAGGTGTCTTTTATCTTCACCTTCTGTCGCAATTGCGAGTGTTCCTAGGATTAGGACAGTACACCCTTTATGCCTTTTGGATAGTCTTCTTCCAAACCATAGGCTGGTGCCGAACGGTAGGGAAGGAAGAAAACCATTTGGCCTAAAGGGGTGTACAGAAGGTAATGACTAAAGACATATGAAGGGATTAAGAAAGATGGCAAAGAATTATACGGTTACAGTTGTGAATCTGGATAATGGAAGAGGCATTACTAGGAATACCAGGATACCCCGACGAAACATTTCAATGTTTCAGTTTCGCTGTGTAATGTTAAAAGAAAACTGATTTCCCGATTAGACACTTACTCCAGGGTATGTATTTACCAGGTATGATTCTCACATCTGTATGGTTTTACAGATGATGAGTGGGAATAAGTTATTGGGAATTGGGTGATCATCCTCACTATATCAGGATTCGTTGTAATCGGTGATATTTGAGGAAGTCACCTGGGTTGTTTGCCGGTCGGCAAATATTTGGTTTTGAATATCCGCGGTTATGCACCAATTTCAAATTGATATATCTGTACGTCTATTTTCATAGAGTGAGATATACCTTTTGATATTATGTCGATGACATTTACCTATATCAGTGGATGGTTAGGTAAGGAGCATTAAACAGCGGTGTAATTCTTCTTAACCATAAGTACAGTTTTCAACCTACGACGCACAGTGAAAGAGTTGTTAGACTCAGCGGACTTATACAGAGTATTGTATGTTGTCCAGTGTCCATTCGGACAGAGGGGTTGGTCCTCATACTATATTCTGTTTACTTTTAACTTCTCTAGTTCTTAGACATGTGTTTCGTAGAAACACAGGGTCTAAGTTTTGAGGAGTTATAGGTATTTGAATAGAGTAGAGAACCAGGTGTAGCAAGTATCGGGATTCTTCAAGGTGATCGAAGATGTAGATACTTGTGTGTGGTATTCAGTTGATAGTAATGAGAATTTGCTTCTCTTTCAGGTTACTCATAATTGGAAGCATTCCTAAGTTGAGTAACGCTGATCGGCCTCCTTCCATTTAGTTGACATGCACTGGAGACAGCTGCATGATTTGGATCTGGTTCAATTGAATCAGTGCCTCTGTTTCTATATTGGATATAGAACAGTTCATATCTTAACGATGTTAAGGTACGGGGAGATGTCCGGCTTATGCTTAAAACCAGACTCCGGATAACTCAAGGCACGTTTCTGTAATGGCTGTTTGTGGGTTGACCCAGGCTATGACGAGGGTTGACTTTCTACCATCTGGAAGATCAATAGTGATATTGTTCTTGACTCGCCACATTTTTAAAAGAAATGGATTTTTCAGAAAACAGTAGTGGGAGTATGGTAGAACTGGAAGTGATTCCAGAACCACAAACGATTATTGAAGATTTGATAAGGAACCTAAAGATTCAATCTGATTTGACATTCCATTGGCCACTCCGCAGATAAGGTGGGTAACTTCAGGCACCCGAGAGGTACTCCGGTAGCCTCAAGGACGGTGACAGGGAAGTTCTTGTTTACCCACACTTGCCATTGTTGTTGTTCCAGGCTGCGAGACCCGGCAGGAGGATGAGTATAGCGTCGTTCTAAACTAGATTTAGAAGTGCACGTCTATATGACTCTGGCAGAGGGTTGTCGTAGTCAGTGGGAGCAGCGGAAGCATTGGTGGACTTTGTGCTTATGTCTATTTATAGACTAAAGCAGATATAGCGGAGTAAGATCATCTGTTTCTGATGTGACAGTCATGGGTTTGACGTCATCAGAATAGGGGATGGATCTGTTGAGAAGGTAGTAGGAAGTGATATTCCTATACTACGATCGGTTATACTTTGGTCGTCACACAGTGGTTTCTCCACAAGGGACTTGGATATTATATCAGACATACTGGTTACTAGATCTATGGTTTTAGATCCAGATTTGGGTGGTTTCCCAATCTGGGTACCTTGACAGCATTCTATGAGTATTTAGAATGGACGACTCCTGACACGGTAGTGCACCTGCAGTTGATGGAGTCACCCTCTCTAAAGATGTCTTATAGACTAAAGGGGAGAGGGATACTCATGATTGGCAGATCACTTGCTTAGGCAATTGAGGCAATCATGAGATGTCAAGTACCACACCAGATGTCGTTCTTGCACTAGATGCAATAAGTTGATATTGATCCAATCCTGGAGAAACGGTCGGAAGCAGTTTTAGAACATAAGTTAATGTTCTAGGGATATGATAACGGCAGCCTCCTTTAGGAGACGGTTATCATTCCAGGCTTCCAAGGTGACATGGACGACAAGGAGGTTGTCAGAGTTATAGTTTTCCTTCCAACGAGGGGCAGTATTTTGGACAGGTGGTCCAAGGCAATACTGAGGGAGGCTTGGCGCAGGATACTGATTAAGTTCGGTTGACGATACAGTCTAAGAAGTTTGGATTTGGAGTTCATTTATGAGCTAGGTCCCATCAGATATCCAGACATTCTAAGACAGGTATTGCTCATTTCGGGAGATGGTATTCTCCGCGAACTTGAGAATAAGAGAGACATAGAAAGAAACATCAGAGCGGATCCACTCACTGAGGCTATTCCTCGAACGCAATAGTTTCACAAACGAGCTTTGTGAGACTGACTTGTAGAGGAGTTGGCTGTTCGGTATCACACGGGCTGTGAGTATGCGACATCGCAATAATTAGCCTTGAGTGCAAGTGGGAGATTGTTGGAGATAGTGCCCTCAGAGTCAATTATTGGATCACAGGCACGTGATTGCAATGATTGAGGGAGGACCTATCCCGGTAGGACAGTCTTACTCGAGATGATAGTATGCTATCTGGTTTACCTTTATCATCGTGTACTGCTTTAGGTGACCTGACATGTCGCTATTACATGTTGATAGAGCCCCTAGGATTCTTGCTTCACTGCCAGCAGTATGATGGCGATCATATACGTGGGAGCTGGTAGTCTATAAGCACATCCTTAAAAGGTCCCTAGTCGTAGGAGTTTCGAGACAGGGCATCGATACTCCATTAGTAGACTAGTGTATACAGTCGAGACCCCGACGAGGGGCGGTGGCCGGTCTCACAAGCCACTGGTGTCAGTTGGTTCACCTAAGATGTATACAGGTGCTCATTGGGTTATGAGTACACCGGACAGGACTCGCCGGGAACCTGCTAGTTGGGCTTATACCTGACGTCAGATAGCAGTTCCCTGGTGACATGTGTACAGGTTAGTTCATCGACCTGAGGATCGTCATTTGTCTCGTGTGAGTTCCCACTGTGCTTTGATTACTACCCTACCCCGGCTCAAAGGAGTCGTGCAAACAGGTTTTACTTGGGTACAGTCCCGAGCCACATGGAGGCAGTGAGCGGATCTGCAGGGGTTCGTCTCTCCCGGTATTGGGGGTGAGGTCGCGCTGTGTCTAGGAGAGCCATTACGCAAAGCCCTCGGCCGAGGCAGGAGATTTACTGGTAGGTATTCCAGTAGTATCTCAGGGCGTTCTGGGCTACACTCCGACACGACTTGTACCGCTTTTGGGGGTCTGACTTTTACCAACCCCCTAGGCCCGCCATGCGATACTCATAGACGAACGGACCGGACTGTACGGATATTGTCACTGACAGGCTCAGTAGGGTGTCAGGATGAGTTCGCTCATCGACGTCCCTTTTGGTCAATAGCTGGTGGCCCGTCACGTATTGGCTTATACCTCTGACGTGCTAGTGGTTAAATCCACAGCCATAGTATTGACGAGTCTTTAGAGTCCACCACACTTACAGTTACTCAAGCTTTCGGGCGAAACGCTGTAGAGGCCGTATGGAGATATGGCAGGGTCCGATCAGATACGTGCGGTATTGCACGGATCAGGATCGAACAGTTTTGTACTAGTGGCCGTATAGTTATATGGCAAGGTTCGATCTGATACGTGCGGTATTGCACGGATCAGGATCGAACGGATTTAACTAGTCGGTTTTGGTTTAAGCCGGTACTAGTTTAGTACAGTGTAGATTTTGTCTCATTGCATTTGTATCCGGTCGGAATACAGATGCGGGTGTGTATGCACTGTATAGGGGTTTTCCTGTAATTTATTACGGGACCAGTTTTCTGGAGTTGCCAGTTTGCATTCCGTTCCGGCCGGTTTTTCCTTTGTTCTTTCCCGGCCGGACTTTTCTGATGGAGGGGGTTATTTGCAGTTTTGCAAATAACACTTTGGTGGAGGTTTTATTAGTAAGTTGATTTATTATGATAACCTTTTTAGATACCATTCTTTTCATGCTTTTTGGTGATTAGAAGTGGATTAGAGTTGATGTGATTTGGTTATGATGATGTTTTGCTTGTGGTTACCCTCCACCTTTTCCTACACTCACCTTCCTTCTAAGGTGATGGTTTGATATTCTTTTCTTCTCTACCTCCACCATTCTTATGCTTACTAGATGATAAGTTTTTTTTTTTCAAGAGAGAAAATAGAAAGAGAGAAGAAGAAGAAGAAGAGAGCTTGAGTTTCATTTCTTGATCTCATTCATGCTAGAAAAATGCAAGCACCATTTTTCTAATCTCATTTCCTCCATCATCCACAAATGGCAACAAACCCAAGTGAGACAATCTACTACACATTCTACAGCACATCTTGAGCATGTCGAGTTGCCGGCTTCATGCGCGAGTTGCCTCGGTATTGAGGCGGGAGCCCGTAAAAAAAGAAGGCGATGTGGTGCCCTTTCCGGTGAGGAGGCGACGATGTGGAGGCAACACTTTCCGAGGGAGATCGGGACGATGACGAGAAGACCGGAGGACTCGGATCACTCGGTATACTTCTCACCCCCTCTCTAGTTAGCTAGCATTAGGTTAATGGTAAACGATCCGGGTTTTCTTTGTCCGCGGTAGCGCCGGTTTCCGAGTAAGGAAAAAATTTTGATTCCGCAATTTGGCCTCGAGAAAGACGGCCGGGGCGCTGCCGTGGCGCAACATGACCTCTTTAGCAAAACTGGCAAATGCTACAGCACTCGATTTGTCTTTTGATTGCTTTTGCAGTTTTTGCTTTGCATAGCGATATATATGATATATCCTGCATCTTATTCCATAAGGAAAGAGCCGAGATCCCTTCACCGGGAGTGACCTCTTTAGCAAAACTAATGAAAGCCTCAAAATCACTCCATTTCAAAATTCACTCGATTCTACAACGATATCAAGTTCATTACGCAATAGGTTTTCAGAAAAACCTGTCGTAGCCCTCCGTCATTTCAGATAAGTTATATATAGTATTCGTGCTGCATTTGTTGGCTTTCGTCAAGGTGTAGTGTGCGGTAGCTATATGCTGCTTATCTGCTGCATATGATGCGATTGAATTAGGGTAGTCGTACGGCTTTGTTGGCTTTCGTCAAGGGTCGTGCGGGTGGGTGTAATTCAGTCAAGAAATGTACGGGTTGAACTTGACTAGCAGGCTATGTTTTGTTGGCTTTCGTCAAGGTCATAGCACGTTAGGGGCAAAATATTATCGGGAATTTCAAGTGTTGAAATTTGCAATGAGATTGCATACCTTCTATGAGATAGTTGGATCCCGATACCCACTGCGAGTAATTGTTACTCCTGAGAGAGTTTTACACAGGACAATTAGCCGATCAAGTAGGTGTCTAGAAAGGTGTCAACGGGGTTACGCCTCTGGGAAAATGAGGTTTACTTTAATTAGGTCCGTGCGAAAGATTGGCGAAATGGTAGGGTGTAATTAATCCCGGCTAGTCTTTCCTTTTAGGGTTTGAAAGAAGATTTGATAAAAACAGTGGGAGCCATCCTGATTAGATAAAATAATAACCAATCTGATCTTGCAAGAGCATACGCTAAAGTGTTTTCTTCTCTCTCTCTCCAGGTAGCGACCATATCATGCCTTAATCAAGATAATAATATGGATGTATTGATCGAACCCGCATGTTATACTTGTAGGGTTACTAGGCACTCTAACAAGGCTCTACAAGGCATCGACCATGCCGGATTAAAAATTTTAGGTGCCGAACAACCCTAAGCTAGATCGTTAACTAGAGATTAGGCGAAAACTATGCAAGCTAAACACTTTAACCCTAAGTGAATACGAAATACAACCTTTGTAGATCGGTCCTTCACTTCTTAAGCTCCTTGATGTAGTCCCTTCGCTGCGATCATCCAATTTCCGGACTCTCGGACGGCTCCATGAGAAATTGCAACGGGATCGCTTGAAGTCTTCGATGCCGAAGATGATCTACGTCGAGGGAATACGGACTCAAGCTTCTACCTCACTAACCATAGAATTAGTGAAGCAAACACCCTAAACTAAAGTGCTAGTCTAGTAGAGGATGGTGAGATAGGAAATGGGTACTCTTTGGATTTTCATTTCTCACAATATTTCTCACTTAAGATCAAACCCTAGCAAGCTTTTCCTTTATGAATCAAGAAGAAGATGATCTCCAAAAGGAAAGAGAAGAGGATAAATGATCAAGTTAGAAAGCTAACCATGGTGAGTGAGTATCATATACTAACTCATGGTGAGACATAACCATGGCTAAGTCTAAATGGTTAGGTCAACAAAATCTAAAGTAAAACAAAGCTAGTGGACTTTTTCAAAGCAACCATAAGCTTCTACAAGCTTCATGCTTATGAAAGAAATTACACTAATTTGTAATTACTTTAAATAAATATAAACCATCATTTAGAATAGAATGGTGTATGTCTTGCACACCCATGTCTAGTATATCATCAAACATGATACAAAATGAAAAACACAATTTTAATATATATCATATATACATTAAAGTTGGGCTCATGTGAGAAAAACCCTAAAGTGAACCAATACTAGTTAATGTAAAATAATATATCAAATATATAATTATACATTAAATCATTAAATCAACACTTGATTTAACGATCCGGTCATATCGCATATAACCGACTAATATCAATGTATCGACTTATCGAATCAATCCTTGATTCGATAACTAGGTTATATCGCATACAACCAATCGATACAAACATCGCGAGGATAGAATACGGTATCACATACACGCATTATTCTCGGTCCCGCACATATCACATATGCGCTCCTATCTCGTTTTGCCTGAGCCAGTACAACCTCTAGGTAGGACTCTAAAGACTCGTCAATACGCCGGCAGTAGATAATGATCATATCAAGCACCCACAAGCCGTCAGCGGTACTAGCTGGACGTAACGGCTACCCGGGTATTGAGCGATCAGAAGATCAGCAAGCAAGCCCGCTCCAACTCCTGCAAAAAGCCTGACAGTGACACTACCGTACAGTCCGGTCTCCTCGTCTGATATGTCGCATATCAGTTCTAGGGGTGGTAAACGTCAGACCCCAATAACCGATAAGTCATGTTGATATGAGGCGCATAACGGGTCGAGAAACTACTGGTAACACTTATCAGTATATCTTTAAACCAGCCCTGGCCTGGGACTTCCCTGTTATGGCCAATCGAGCATAGCACAACATCAACCCCCAATACCGGGAGAGACGAAACCCCTCCTATCGCTCATTGCCTCCATGTGACTCGGGACTGTACCAAAAAACCACCGTTTTGCACGCCCTCTTGGACGTGGTAAGGTGGAAATCAAATCACTGTGGGAATCACACAAGACTCTATGATGATCTCAGGTCTACAGACTAACCTGTACCAGTGTAACCAGAGAACTGCCATCTGACGTAAGGTATAATACCATCTGGGAGTTCTCGGCGAGTCCGTCCAGTGTACCCAGTCTCCACTGAGCACCCGTATATCATCTCTGATGTCAAACGCCAATGGATATGGGATCATCCATCGCCCATCTGTATGGGTCGAGAAGGCATACGCTAGTCTACTCTGGTATATCGATGCCCCGTCTCGATACACCCACGACTAGGGACCTTGAAGGATGTACTTATGGACTACCATGTCCCCACTAGTATGATCCACATCATAGTCCAGATAGTCAAGTACACATCCTAAGGGCTTTACCAACATGTAATAGAGAGACAATCAGTATACACGTTAAGGTAAAGGGTAACCAGATAGCATACTATCATGTCGAGCAAGAAAGTCCTCCCTATATATGTCCAAGCATCCACTACAATATACATCAGATGTATAGTAATGGCCTCTAGGGCATACATATAACTAACAATCTCCCACTTGCACTAGGGCCATCTGATAACATAGGTTGTAGTATCTCATACTCAACCATCCCATAATAGTCTCTCTCTGGGAAAAGGCCTTTGTGAATGGATCCGCCGTGTTGTCCTCTGAGTCTACTCTCATGACCTCGATCCCTTGGAAATCAACCATCTCCATGATCAGGTGACACTGCCTCAGAATATGTCCGGATCACTGATAGGATGGGCATTTCTAGGCATAAGCCACAACTCCATTGTCTCACAATGGTAGGAACGAAGTTCATCTCATGAACTAATATACACCCAGACTTGCTCTTTGGTAGCATTTTTGGTAGCGATGTATCCAGCCTTTATCGTCTAGTATGCCCCGATATCTAGCTTGGAACTCTTCCAACATACCATCCCTTTACTGAGGGTAAAGACAAAGCCTGTGACTGACATTCAGTCGTCCTTATCATCCTGGAACCATTCCAGTGATTCTCCCAAGGATCGATTGATACCATCTCACTACAACTAGTGAGAATCCTAACATCCAATTAGATCTATTCTCATAGATCCAAAAACCAGGATTTAGTAGGTATCACTTTGATCCTATATGGAGAATCCTTGTGATAAGCGGAGATTGACCGAGCGTAGCATAGGAAACCTCTTCCTTATCAAGAGTATGTCATCCACGTACTCTACGAGGATCATCACCATACTCCCTACTACCCTTTTTGTATATACAAGGTTCATCTACCATTTTGATGAAGTCAAACTCTTTGACTATTACATCAAAACAGACGTTCCAACTCCGCGATGCCTGCTTTATCCTGTAAAGCATCTTGTACACGTTTCCGCTGCTCCCACTGTCTACGAAGCCCTCTGGCTGTGTACTTATAGACGCTCTCTTCTAAAACATCATTTAGAAAAGCTTTCATGACACCCAACCACCAGATATCGTAGTCATGGTATGTAGCCGTGACAAGTAGGATCTGGATGGACTTAAGCATAGGCCCCAGAAAAAAGGTTTCATCATTAGCCACAACTGGTCTATGATGCAAACCTTTAACAAGTCTAGCTTTGAAAGTCTCAACTTTTCCATGTACACCAAGCAATCTTCTCAAGATATACTTGCTCCTAATGAGGATATAACCCTTCAGATAAAGCAACCAAAGTCCATACTTTGTTGGTGTATAAGGATTCCATCTCAGATTGCTAAGCATCCAGCCATTCTTACAGAGTCTTACTCCTGATGGCCAGCTCGAAAATAGTTGGGTCATCATCTCATGATGCAATCCTCGCTCCCACTGTCATAGAGAAACTGAAGCAACTCTCAGGTGGGTGAGGAACCCTACTAGATCGGCGGAGAGGCTGAGGTTCGTTGGAATCTACTGAATCCTTTGGTTCTACCAAATAATCTGCTTTAGTTTGTATAGCTGGAACTCTTTCCAGTTCTACCTCATGACCACTAATTTCTTCTCAAGAAATTCCCTTTCACAAAGGTGGTATGTTGAGAAACAAAACATTTTTGTTTCTCGGTTTGGTAGAAGATATTCCCTTGCTGATGCTTGGGATATCCAACAAACTTCCACAGATCAGACTTTGCCTCGAGCTTGTCCGGATTTTGCCTTTAGACATAGGCCGGACAACCCCAAATTTTAACTGACTTAAGAGATGGGCTCTTCTCTTACCATATCATATATGAAGTGATAGGCAACTGATTTGATTGGAACCCTCTTCAATAGGTATGCAACTTTACAAGTGCATAACTCCCTAAAAGGAAATAGGTAATTCAGTAGTACTCATCATAGAGCACACCTTATCATATAGGGTGTGATTGCTCTGCCCCGATACACCGACGTGCTGTGGTGTATACGGAGGAGTAATGCTGAGAGAGAATCTCATATTCCTTTAGAATAATCCAGGAATTCCGTGCTCAAGTATTCTCCTCCTTGATCACATCAAAGGGCATAATACTTATACTCGTTTTGGTTCTCTACTTGTAACTGATATTCTGTGAATATCTCAAAAGGTTCGAACTTGTGTTTCAACAGGAACATATGTCTGTTGAGAGATCATCAGAGAATGTAATGAAGTACAAAGAACCGGTCTTGGCATGTGTAGACAGGGGACCTTCATACATCAACATGTATTATCCCAAAAGTTCACTAACTCTTTCTCTGTTTCCATTAAAACGAGCTATGGTCATCTTATCTCTGTGACATGACCAGCAAGTTTCACAAGATGTAAATTCAAACTAATTTAAATATGCATCTATATGTAACTTCAGCTAGTCGGGTCACATTGATATGACCTAGTCTACAATACCTCAAGAAGGATTCGTTCAGAACTCTTCCTCTTGTGTGTGTTCTGTATACTAAGAACTGTAGTTTGATTTAGAACATCAATGCTTTTAGATAACATGCCTGAACCGATCAACTTTTGATATAGGAAATGTTTAAAACATAATCCAACAATACAAAATTATATCCTTCTTTACTAATAAAGAGACTGATATGATTTTGTATATCAGGTTCGGTATCTAATAACATTCGTTCAGAATCAATGTATTCTGGTAATACAGGGTGATAGTGACCAACAGACTTGGCTGCAACACTTGCACCGTTTTCTATCTCATGAAACTTATCACCCGTTCTCAGTTCTTTACCTATCTGTAGCCCATGTAACAGATTACATATGCGGGATCCTGATCCGGTATCTCATACCCAGGATGTAAAGGATACTGAGAAATAGTTCTCTGTAATGAACACACCCGAAGAAGATGCATCAGCATGCACTTTCTTCGTTTGGGCGGCACGGGAATTCTGGTAATCCCCAAATTTCCTGCTCAGTCTTATAACATTTATAAGTTGGAGCGGGACCAACGTTCCCCGGCTCAGTATAACAAGCGGGTTCAGTCAATACATCCGTATTATTATCTTGATTAAGGCGTGATATGGTCGCTACCTGGAGAGAGAGAGAGAAGAAAACACTCAGCATGCGTTCTTTAAAGAATAGATTGGTTATTATTTTATCTAATCAGGATGACTCCCACTGTTTTTATCAAATCTTCCTTCAAACACTAAAAGGAAAGACTAGCCGGGATTAATTACACGCTACAAGTTCGCCAATCTTTCAGCCAGGCCAGTGTCGGTACTTTGAGGGAGGTCCCCCGTGCTTTCGCACGAACCTAATTAATATAAACCTCATTTTCCCAGAGGCGTAACCCCGTTGACACCTTTCTAGACACCTACTTGATCGGCTAATTGTAATGTGTAAAACTCTCCCAGGAGTAACAATTACTCGCAGTGGGTATCGGGATCCAACTATCTCATAGAAGGTATGCAATCTCATTGCAAATTTCAACACCTGAAATTCCCAATAATATTTTACCCCCAGCGTGCTATGACCTTGACGCATGCCAAACAACCCATAGTCCGCTAGTCAAGTTCAACCCGTACATTTCTTGATTGAATTAAACCCACCCACACGACCCTTGACGCATGCCAAACAATGCCATATGAATACCCTAATCCAATCGCATCGTATGCTAGCAGATAAGCACTAGTTAGCTACCGTACACTACGCCTTGACGCATGCCAAACTACCGCAGCACGAATACTAAGTAGTACTTATCTGAAATGACGGAGGGCTACGCCAGGTTTTTCTGAAAACCTATTGTGTAATGAACTTGATATCGTTGTAGAATCAAATGATTTTAAAATGGAGTGTTTTTGAGGCTTTTCTAGTTTTGCTAAAGGGGTCACTCCCGGTGAAGGGATCGTCGGCCCTTTCCTCGTCGAATGTGGTGCAGGATATATCATATATACCACTATGCAAAGCAAGAACTATAGAAGCAATCAAAAGACAAACCGAGGGTTATAGCATATGCCAGTTATTGCTAAAGGGGTCACTCCCGGTGAAGGGATCTCGGCCCTTTCCTTATCGAATAAGGTGCAGGATGTTCTACAAGGAACACCGCGATGCAAAGCAAGAACTGTAGTTACCTGTTTTTGAAAATTCGATTCCACAACATCTTTTAGGTTTCTTTTTCTTTCATTAATCATATTAATGAAGTCCCATCATTTAAACACCTAAACATCACAGATAAATACGACGTACACTTATACCTTCCGCATTCGCCTCGATGTCCCCTTGTGCACCGTTAGGTTAGGTAACTAACGGCAGAGCGGGGCAGCGCTAGCGCGGGTGTAAAACATAAGTAACGTCTATATAATATATCATATATACTATATACTGTATCTATCACAGCACATCACATGATCACATCACAGATATCACAGCAGAAGAAACATATGAAATATTGGATATACTAGGACGTCCGTGTTTTATTTTGAGCCTCTATACAGCACGGATTCCACGGTCGCGATGAATAGCCAAACCCACACCCCTAGACCCCTACGAGAGCGGCAAGCAACCCTTCCAATTCTAGGGTTAGGAGACCCGGACTCGACTCCTCGAGTTGGTCTCTTACTGGACCCCAGAACCCGGTTACTTGTGCTCTCCTCCTTGGGTCTATCCTAGTGCGGAAAAGTAAATAATATACAAATGGTGACATCGAACTCAACCCGGAAGTGCCCCAATAAAAGAATATTACATACAATTAAATTTACATGAATGAAAATAAAATCTCTCATCTCACATAAAACCCCCGGCTATTCAAAACGCGACGATCCAATATAACATATCCAGCAACATATAACATCACATGTCATCAACGTAAGTAAATATGCGCATCCCAATTGTCGTTGACATATAGCAAGGAAACCGGCGATATCATATATTACACTTACGGTCGCAGAAAAGAAAGTGTAAAACTACAATAGTTGGAATCCGCAACCTCCTTAGATATCGCATGCCTAACAATTATAAACCCCGCATTTTAGTCTCTATATCGAAAACACTTTTCAATATGTAGTCGGGCAATTCAACAAGATTCCTGATAACCAGATCGAATGCTCGTCGCAAACTTTAGTAGACGGCCGCACCCCTATGATGCCGTCGACGAAGTGCACTAAGGCGGAACACCGCTGCCGCGAGCACCCGAACAGATGCTTTCGGCGACGGGGTTCTCCTACAGTCACTTGGTCGGGGCTATGGGGCATGGCTGTCTATTAAGCTTACCCGGCGAGTATCCACGTACGCTACGTGATTGCGACGGACTTTTGATCACATCAAAATTCCGTGGCAACCGATCATTCGAGACTAAAGTGCTATGTTTATAACATCCAAATTAGTTATCACATAACTACATGTGGATTCCAAATATTGTATCACATTCCAGATAAATAGAAAATGTTAAACTTTCCGATCGAACAATCAAACACCCAAGTTTTCCCAAAACGATCTCAACACTTGAGGGAGGTTTAAAAACATCCATCACATGCCACAGTACCAACGGTCCAGCCGTAGAAGGGTCAAGCCAACGCCTCACATGTGGCATGCCGTACTACCCCAAACCCTAAGGTTCAAAAAGCAGTTCAAGACGGTCACATAATCGAGTTAAGGTTTGTTGTCTTCTAGAGGGTCCATCGCGTAACTTGCACGATCTAGACGTTCTTAAACAAACGGAAAAATCCAACACTTGGAAATTTTCCGGGTCGGGAAAAAGCGAGTTATTGATATCCGGTCGAACTTTTTAACACTTACTAAAATTATCCGGAAAATAATAACGAATTTAAAATTCCCGATCGAATCGACGATTACAAAATAAACCCCAAAAATACTCAACTTTTGAGTCAGATAAAAATACCCATAAAATATAAGGAAATCAAATAGAAACATTACCGTGGAAAAAGAAAATGGTGACGTCATCTTATGGCCGCGGAACCGCCGCACGAGGCATGCTCGTGCCGCGGTTCCGCGGCGCTTTAAGCGCCAAACAGTGTCATTTTGCACCGTTTTTCTTATAAGTTCCTGCCGATTTTTTTAGGCATTTTTAATTCAGAAAAATCCCAGATTTTAAGAAATGTACAGAGAGGGTTTTATTTTGTCGATTCCGGGTTCGATCGGGGTTTTAACTTCGTAAACACATCGTCTAAAGCTCTAGCTAGGCTCTGATACCACTGTAGGGTTACTAGGCACTCTAACAAGGCTCTACAAGGCATCGACCATGCCGGATTAAAAATTTTAGGTGCCGAACAACCCTAAGCTAGATAGTTAACTAGAGATTAGGCAAAAACTATGCAAGCTAAACACTTTAACCCTAAGTGAATACGAAATACAACCTTTGTAGATCGGTCCTTCACTTCTTAAGCTCCTTGATGTAGTCCCTTCGCTGCGATCATCCAATTTCCGAACTCTCGGACGGCTCCATGAGAAATTGCAACGGGATCGCTTGAAGTCTTCGATGCCGAAGATGATCTACGTCGAGGGAATACGGACTCATGCTTCTACCTCACTAACCATAGAATTAGTGAAGCAAACACCCTAAACTAAAGTGCTAGTCTAGTAGAGGATGGTGAGATAGGAAATGGGTACTCTTTGGATTTTCATTTCTCACAATATTTCTCACTTAAGATCAAACCCTAGCAAGCTTTTCCTTTATGAATCAAGAAGAAGATGATCTCCAAAAGGAAAGAGAAGAGGATAAATGATCAAGTTAGAAAGCTAACCATGGTGAGTGAGTATCATATACTAACTCATGATGAGACATAACCATGGCTAAGTCTAAATGGTTAGGTCAACAAAATCTAAAGTAAAACAAAACTAGTGGACTTTTTCAAAGCAACATAAGCTTCTACAAGCTTCATGCTTATGAAAGAAATTCCACTAATTTGTATTTACTTTAAATAAATATAAACCATCATTTAGAATAGAATGGTGTATGTCTTGCACACCCATGTCTAGTGTATCATCAAACATGATACAAAATGAAAAACACAATTTTAATATATATCATATATACATTAAAGTTGTGCTCATGTGAGAAAAACCCTAAAGTGAACCAATACTAGTTAATGTAAAATAATATATCAAATATATAATTATACATTAAATCATTAAATCAACACTTGATTTAACGATCCGGTCATATCGCATATAACCGACTAATATCAATGTATCGACTTATCGAATCAATCCTTGATTCGATAACTAGGTTATATCGCATACAACCAATCGATACAAACATCGCGAGGATAGAATACGGTATCACATACACGCATTATTCTCGGTCCCGCACATATCACATATGCGCTCCTATCTCGTTTTGCCTGAGCCAGTACAACCTCTATGTAGGACTCTAAAGACTCGTCAATACGCCGGCAGTAGATGATGATCATATCAAGCATCCACAAGCCGTCAGCGGTACTAGCTGGACGTAACGGCTACCCGGGTATTGAGCGATCAGAAGATCAGCAAGCAAGCCCGCTCCAACTCCTGCAAAAATCCTGACAGTGACACTACCGTACAGTCCGGTCTCCTCGTCTGATATGTCGCATATCAGTTCTAGGGGCGGTAAACGTCAGACCCTAATAACCGATAAATCATGCTGATATGAGGCGCATAACGGGTCGAGAAACTACTGGTAACACTTACCAGTATATCTCTAAACCAGCCCTGGCAAGGGACTTCCCTGTTATGGCCAATCGAGCATAGCACAACATCAACCCCTAATACCGGGAGAGACGAAACCCCTCCTATCGCTCATTGCCTCCATGTGACTCGGGACTGTACCCAAAAACCACCGTTTTGCACGCCCTCTTGGACGTGGTAAGGTGGAAATCAAAGCACAGTGGGAATCACACAAGACTCTATGACGATCTCGGGTCTACAGACTAACCTGTACCAGTGTCACCAGAGAACTGCCATCTGACGTAAGGTATAATACCATCTGGGAGTTCTCGGCGAGTCCGTCCAGTGTACCCAGTCTTCACTGAGCACCCGTATATCATCTCTGATGTTAAACACCAATGGATGTGGGATCATCCATCGCCCATCTGTATGGGTCGAGAAGGCATACGCTAGTCTACTCTGGTATATCGATGCCCCGTCTCGATACACCCACGACAAGGGACCTTGAAGGATGTACTTATGGACTACCATGTCCCCACTAGTATGATCCGCATCATAGTCCAGGTTGTCAAGTACATATCCTAAGGGCTTTACCAACATGTAATAGAGAGACAATTAGTATACACGTCAAGGTAAAGGGTAACCAGATAGCATACTATCATGTCGAGCAAGAAAGTCCTCCCTATATATGTCCAAGCATCCGCTACAATATACATCAGATGTATAGTAATGGCCTCTAGGGCATACATATAACTAACAATACTGTGCTGGGGAACGTTGGTTCCGTTCTTTCTTATAAAAGTTATAAGACTGAACAGGATATAGGGGAATACCAGGATTCCCATGCCACCCGATTGAAGAAAGTATATGTTGATGCATTTTCTTCGGGTGTGTTCGTTACAGAGAACTGTTTCTCCATTTGCTCTACGTCCTGGGTATTAGATACCGGGTCAGGATCCCATATATGTACTCAGTTACATGGGCTTAGGAAAGGTAGAGAACTTGGAGAAGGTGATAAAGACATAAGGGTTGGAAATGGTGCAATTGTTGCAGCTAGAACCGTCGGGGAATATCACCTTGTATTACCAACTGGTAATACATTGATTCTGAACGAATGCTATTACATGCCGAACCTGATATGCAACAATATATCGGTTTCTTTACTAAGTAAAGAGGGATATAATTTTGTATTACAGGATAATGTTATGAACATTTTCCTGAACCAAAAGTTGGTTGGATCAGGCACGTTGTGCAATGGCATTTATGTTCTAAATCAATCAACAGTTCTGAGCATAACAAACACACACAAGAGGAAGAGTTCAGAACTAAACGAATCCTTCTTGTGGCATTGTAGACTAGGTCACATCAATGCGACACGGCTAGCTAAGTTGCATAAGGATGTATATTTGAAACCGTTCGAATTTTCATCTTATGACACTTGCTAGTCATGTCTCAAAGGCAAGATGACCAAAACTCCGTTTACGGGACACGGAGAAAGAGTTACTGAACTCTTGGGACTGATACATAGTGATTTATGCGGTCCCATGTCTACACATGCCAGGGATGGTTCTTCGTACTTCATTACATTCACTGACGATCTCTCAAGATACGGACATATGTTCTTGATAAAACACAAGTCTGAAGCTTTTGAGAAATTTAGAGAATATAAATAAGAAGTCGAGAACCAAACCGGGAAAAGTATTAAAATCCTTCGATTTGATCGAGGAGGTGAATACTTGAGCAATGAATTCCTAAACTTCCTAAAAGAGAATGGGATTCTCTCTCAGCTGACTCCTCCATATACACCACAGCACAACGGTGTATCTGAACGGAGGAACCGCACCCTATTAGATATGGTGCGCTCTATGATGAGCACAGCCGAGTTACCTATTTCCTTCTAGAGGTATGCGCTAGAGACAACCATACATCTATTGAATATGGCCCCCACCAAATCTGTGCCGACCACTCCATATGAGATATGGAAAGGGAAGAGACCGTGTCTTAATTATGTTAAGATATGGGGTTGTCCAGCCTATGTCAAACGACAAAATCCGGACAAACTCGAGGCACGGTCTGTTCTATGCAAATTTGTAGGATATCCCAAGAATTCACAAGGGTATATCTTCTACCACACTGAGGAACAAAAAGTGTTTGTTTCTCGGCATGCCACCTTTTTAGAAAAGGAATTTCTTGCAAAAGAGATTAGTGGTCATGAAGTAGAACTGGAAGAGGTTCCAGCTACAAAAGCTGCAACAGAAGATCTGGTGGAACAAGAGGATTCGGTAGTTCCCGATGAACCCCAGCCACTCCGCCGATCTAGTAGGGTTCCTCACCCACCTGAGAGATACTACGGTTTTCTCATGGATGGTGGGAGCAAGGATTGCATCATGGAGGATGATGACCCAACTAGCTTCGAGCAGGCCATCATGAGTGGAGACTCAGTGAAATGGCTGGATGCAATGCAGTCCGAGATGGAATCCATGTACACCAACAAAGTATGGACTTTGGAAGATGCTCCTGAAGGGGTAAAACCCATTCGGAGCAAGTGGATCTTCAAAAAAAAACTTGGAGTAGATGGGAAAGTGGAGACTTTCAAAGCTAGACTTGTTGCAAAGGGCTTTCGTCAAAGACCAGGTGTGGACTATGATGAAACCTTTTCTCCAGTGGCTATGCTTAAATCCATCCGGATCATGCTTGCCATCGCTGCATATCATGACTACGAAATCTGGCAAATGGATGTTAAGACCGCGTTTCTAAACGGTGATTTAGAAGAGAGCGTGTAGATGACTCAGCCAAAGGGCTTCGTAGCTAGTGGGAGCAGCGGGAAGGTGTGCAAGCTGCTTAAATCCATTTATGGATTAAAGCAAGTATCACGGAGTTGGAACATCTGCTTTGACGTCGTTATCAAAGAGTTTGATTTCGTCAAAAACGTAGATGAACCTTGTATCTACAAGAAGGTGGCAGAGAGTAAGGTTGTCTTCCTCGTATTGTACGTGGACGACATACTCTTGATAGGCAATGACATTCCTATGCTGCAATTGGTCAAGCTCTTCTTATCACAAAGATTCTCAATGAAAGATCTAGGTGATGCCTCCTGCATATTTGGAATTATGATCTATAGAGATAGATCTAAACGGATACTGGGATTGTCCCAATCCAGGTACATTGACACCATACTAAAGAAGTTTAGTATGGAAGAATCCAAGCGTGGGAACTTACCCACAATCTCTGGACTCACTCTCTCTAAAGAGATGTCTCCCAAGACGGATTTGGAGAGAGCTCGCATGCAAGGGATACCCTATGCTTCGACTGTAGGCTCTATCATGTATGCGATGCTATGTACCAGACCCGATATAGCACACTCACTAAGTGTAGTGAATAGGTATCAAGATGATCCTGGAGAGAGTCACTGGACAGCTGTGAAGAGCATTCTCAAGTACTTACGAAGGACTAAAGAGATGCTCTTGGTGTATGGTAATGGAGAACTCCAAGTGGAGTCCTTTACCGATTCGAGCTTCCAGAGTGATAAGGACGACTCTAAGTCGCACTCGGGATTTGTCTTTACCCTTTACGGAGGGGCGGTTAGCTGGAAGAGTTCCAAGCAGGAAACCGTGGCAGACTCGATGATGGAGGCTGAATACATCGCTGCCAACGATGCTGCCAAAGAGGTTGTCTGGATCAAGAAGTTCATTACTGAACTTGGAGTGGTTCCATCCATTGAGCATCCAATACCTTTGTATCGTGATAACAATAGAGCGGTGGCTTTGGCCAAGGAACCCAGGTCCCATCAGCGATCCAGGCATATTCTGAGGCGGTATCACCTGATTCGGGAGATAGTAGATCGCCGGGAGATCGAGGTCAGGAGGGTTGACATGAAGAACAACACAGCGGATCCACTCACGAAGGCCATTCCCTAGATACAGTTTAAGAGACTCTTCGGGATGCTTGGTATGCGATACTACCGTAGCTGGCCCTAGTGCAAGTGGGAGATTGTTAGTAGTATGTATGCCCTAGAGGCCAGTATTGTACAGATGATGTATATTATATTGGATGCTTGGACATATATAGAGAGGACTTTCTTGCTCGATATGATAGTATGCTATCTGGTTGCTTTTTATCTTAACATGTATACTTGTCTCTTGATGCTGTCTTATAGTTACATGTTGGTAAAGCCCTTAGGATGTGTACTTGACTACCTGGACTGTGATGCAGATCATACTAGTAGGGACAGAGTAGTCCATAAGTACATCCTTTAATGTTCCTAGTCGTAGGTGTATCGAGACAGGGCATCGATATACCAGAGTAGACTAGAGTATACGCTTCTCGACCCATGTGATGGGCAATGGATGATCCCATATCCATTGGTGTTTGACATCAGAGATGGTATACGGGTGCTCAGTGGAGACTGGGTACACTGGACGGACTCGCCGAGAACTCCCAGATGGTATTATACCTCATGTCAGATGGCAGTTCTCTGGTGACACTTGTGCAGGTTAGTCTGTAGACCCGAGATCATCATAGAGTCTTGTGTGATTCCCACTGTGCTTTGATTTCCACCTTACCACGTCCGAGAGGGCATGCAAAACGGTGGTTTTTGGTTACAGTCCCAAGTCACATGGAGGCAATGAGCGATAGGAGGGGTTTCGTCTCTCCCGGTATTGGGGGTTGATGTTGCGCTGTGCTCGATTGGCCATAACAGGGAAGTCCCTGGCCAGGGCTGATTTAGAGATTTACTGGTAAGTGTTACCAGTAGTTTCTTGACCCGTTATGAGCCTCACATCGGCATGACTTATCGGTTATTGGGGTCTGACGTTTACCACCCCTAGACTTGATATGCGACATATCAGATGAGAAGACCGGACTGTACGGCAAGTGTTACCGTTAGGATTTTACAGGAGTTGGAGCGGGCTTGCTTGCTGATCTTCTGATCGCTTAATACCCGGGTAGCCATTACGTCCAGCTAGTACCGCTGACGGCTTGTGGGTGCTTGATGTGATCATCACCTACTGCCGGCGTATTGACGAGTCTTTAGAGTCCTACATAAAGGTTTTACTAGCTCAGGCAAAACGAAATAGGAGCACGTATATGATATGTGCGGGATCGAGAATAATGCGTGTATGTGATACCATATTCTATTCTCGTGACTTTTTGTATCGGTCGGTTATATGTGATATAGCCGGGTTATCGAATCAAGTGTTGATTCGATAAGACGATTCATTGGATGTTAGTCGGTTAGATGAGATATAACCGGATTATTAAGTCAAGTGTTGATTTAATGATTTAGTGTATAATTGTATATTTGATATATTAATTTACATTAACTAACATTTGTTCACTTAAGGATTTTTTCTCACATGTTCACAACTTTAATATATATGTGATATATATTAAAATGTGTTTTGTTTTTGTATCATGGTTGTTGATACATCATTCATGGGTGTGCAATACATACACCATTCTATTTTAAATGGTGGTTTATAATTATTTAAGGTAATTACAAATTAGTGGAGCTTTTTTCACAAGCATGAAGCTTGTAGAAGCTTGTGGATGCTTTGATAAAGTCCACTAACTTTGTTTTACTTTGGATTTTTATTAACCTAACCATTTTGGATTAGCCATGGTTATATCTTTACATGAGTTAGTATATGATACTCTCTCACCCATGGTTAGCTCACTTGACTTGATCATTATCCTCATATTTTCTTTTGTTCATCTTCTTCTTCTTTGAGCAAAAGAAAAGCTTGCTAGGGTTTTCAAAAGAGAGTGAAACATTGTGAGAAAATAAATTCTAAAGTAAACCCACTTTCTATTTCTCCATCCTCTACTAGACTAGCACGTTAGTTTAGGGTGTTTGCTTCACTAATTCTCTAGTTAGTGAAGTAGAAGCTTGAGTTGGTATTCCCTCGACTTAGATCATTTTCGGCCTCGAAGACTTCAAGCAAGGACACTTCTTTCGCCTCGTGAAGCCATGCAAGAGCCCGGGAGGACCATGATCGCAGCGAAGGGACTACAACAAGAAGCTTTAGAAGTGAAGGACCGATCTACAAAGGTTGTATTTCATATTCACTTAGTCGTAAATGTAGTTTATGTAAGTCCACGGTAGCGCCCCGGCCGTCTAACAGACGCCAAATGCGGAACAAAAACTTTTTACAAACTGGCGCTATCGTGTACCGTAACCCGGATCTGCCATTAAAGCTAAACTAACAAACTGCAAAGTGGGTAGAAACGTTATACCGAATGATCCGAGTCCTTCGGTCTTCAACCATCATCCCACGCCTTGTTGCGGCTGCTCCGATCTCCTGAATCTCCAGTCTCGTCGTCCAGGTGGCACCACGTCGACGGATCTTTAAACGGGCTCCTGCCTCTGAACCGAGGCAACTCGATCGTCAAGTTTGCCAAAAGAGACGACCAAGATGAAGTAGAGAATGAGTAGAATACTTTGTCTCGTTACGTCCAAGGCTATGGACGAACAGGTAATGAAGTTGCCTTTTGGAATCGGGTGGAAATGTGAAAGAGGCTATCTAATTTTCATGAACCCGAATCTATCATAATCTTTTCTCTAGCAACCATGAGCATCAAGAAGAGGGGAGGGGGCCGACAACTTATAGAGAGGGACGGAGGTGAGTGTAGGAGGGGGAAGGTGACCACAAAGGAAAAGATCAACAACAAATATCTTACCACCAACTATGAAAGCATTAATGGAACTAATGAATCATCACCCTTAGTCACCTCCACCATTAATGATCATTAAATACAACCATGAGTCACTAATCTTGTCATCACTTCTAGAACCTTCTAGAAGCATGACTCACCCTCATGACTCACCCAAGAAGAGAAAAGATAATTCCGTATTTAACCGAATGTTAAATACGGCTGATAGAAAAACTGGAAACTGGCAACTTCCAAAAGTGATCCTGAAACGAATTTCAGGATAACCCCGTATCAGTATAAACATACCCGTATTTGTATTACGACCGAATACAAATGCAACTGAGACAAAGATATTATATCTACACAGTATAATACTGGGTTCCGGCTTAAACCAAAGCATACCGGTATTATCTGTCCGAAAAACGACACGTGCGAAAACGCATGTGCATTTTCCGAACCATGCCATAAACCCATATGGCCTCTACAACGTTTCGCCCGAACTTGGGAAAGTGTCTGTGGGGGACTCTAATGACAAATCAACACACTGGCACTGGGTATAACCTCTAGCACGTCAGAGGTACAAGCTGTACGTAACGGTTTGCCTATGTATTGATTGGAAGGAAAGCTGACGAGCGAACTCATCTATAAACCCTACTGAGCCAGATAGTGACAATGTATATACAGTCCGGTCCGTTTGTCTAAAGAGTATCGCATATCGAGTCTAGGGGGGTGGATAAAGTCAGACCCCTAATAACGCGATAAATCGTGTTGGTATGAAGCCCATCACCACCTGAGAAACTACTGATCCAAATCAGTAATTCTCCACTACCTCGGCCGATGATTCCTAGTGATGGCCACCCGTGCACTGCGCGACATCAACCCCCAATACCGGGAGAGACGAATCCCCGACGATCCGCTCACTTGCCTCCAATATGGCTCGGGACTGTACCCAACTAAAACCTGTTTGCACAACTCCTTTGAGCGTGGTAGGGTAGTAATCTAAGCACAGTGGGAACTCACACGAGACAAATGACGATCTCAGGTCGATGAACTAACCTGTACACATGTCACCAGGGAACTGCTATCTGACGATATGTATAATACCAACTAGCATGTTCCCGGTGAGTCCTGTCCGGTGTACTCATAACCTAATGGGCACCTGTATACATCTTAGGTGAACCAAATAAAACCAATGGCTTGTGAGACCGGCCATCGCCCCTCGTCGGGGTCTCGACTGTATACACTAGTCTACTCTGGAGTATCGATGCCCTGTCTCAAAACTCCCACGACTAGGGACACCTTAAGGATGTGCTTACAGACCCCAGCTCCCACGTATATGATCGCCATCATACTGCTGGTAGTCAAGCAAGAATCCTATGGGCTCTATCATCATGCAATAGTGAACTAATGCATATATACGATGATAAAGACAAACCAGATAGCATACTATCATCTCGAGCAAGACTGTCATATCGGTATAGGTCCTGCCTCAATCATTGCAATCACGTACCTGCGATCCAATAATTGACTTTGAGGGCACTATCTCCAACAATCTCCCACTTGCACTTAAGGCTAATTATTGCGATGTCGCATACTCACAGCCCGTGTGATACCGAATATCCAACTCCTCTACTAATCAGTTTCATAAAGCTAGTTTGTAAAACTCTTGTGTTCGAGAAATAGCCTCGGTGAGTGGATCCGCCCTGATGTTTCTTTCTATGTCTCTCTTAATCTCAAGTTCGCGGAGAAAACCATCTCCCGAATCGAGTAATACCTGTCTTAGAATATGTCTGAATATCTGATGGGTCCTAGTTCATAAATGAACTCCAAATCCAAACTTCTTAGACTGTATTGATCACTGAACCTAATCAGTATCCAGCACCATGCCTCCCACGGTATCCTCTTGGACCACCTGTCTATAATACCGTCCCCCGTCAGAGGGAAAACTATAACTCTGACAATCACTCTGTCTTCCATGTCACCTTTGAAGCCTGGAATGATAACCGTCTCCCGAAGGAGGCTGTCGTCATCAAATCCGTAGAACATACATTTATGTTCTAAAACTGCTTCCTTATGTTTTTCCAGGATTGGATTAATATAAACTTATCGCATCTAGTGCAAAAACAACATCTGGTGTGGTACTTGACATCTCATGATTGACTCAATTGCCTAAGCAAGTGATCTACCAATCATGCACATCCCTCTCCTCTTTAGTCTTTAAGACACCTTTAGAGAGGGTGACTCCATCACCTGCAGGTACACCACCATGCCAGGAGTCATCTATTCTAAATACTTTTAGAATACTGTCAAAGTACCCACATTGGGAAACTACCCAAATCCAGATCTAAAACCGTAGATCTAGAAACCAGAATGTCTGATATTATATCCATGTCCTGTCTGGAGAAACAACTGTGTGACGACCAAAGTACAACCGATCGTAGTATAGGAATTTTACTTCCTACTCTGTGTATGTCATCCAAATACCAGGACATCACACCCTATTACCTTCTCAACAGATCTATCCACTATTCTGATGAATTCAAAACCATGACTGTCTCATTAAAATTAGATGATCTATCTCCGCTATATCTGTTGAAGTCTCTAAATAGACATAAGCTTCTTGTCCACTATGCTTCCGCTGCTCCCACTGACTACGACAACCCTCTGGCAGAATAATATCTACGTACACTTCTAAAGCTAGCTTAGAACGATGTTATACTTATCCTCTTGCCGGGTCTCATAGCCTGGAACAACAGTAGTGTCAAGTCTGGGTAAACAAGAACCTCCCTGTCACCGTCATTGAGGCTACCGAAGTACCTCTCGGGTGTCTGAGGTTACCCACCATATCTGCGGAGTGGCTATTGGAATGTCAAACCTGATTGAATATATAGGTCCTATTAAATTTTCCATAATCGTTTGCGGTTCTGGAATCACTTCCAGTTCTACCATACTCCCACTGCTGTTTTCTGAAAAAGTCCATTTTAATAAAACTGTGGCGAGTAAAGATCAATATCACTATTGATCTTCCAGATGGTAGAAATGTCAACCCTCATCAAAGCCAGGGTCAACCCACTAACTGCCATTACAGAAACGTGCCTTGAGTTATCCAGTGTCTGGTTTTAAGCATAAGCTGGACAACTCCCCGTACCTTAACATCGTTAAGATATGAACCATTCTATATCCAATATAGAAACAGAGGCACTAATTTAATTGGAACCAGATTCAAATCATGCAGCTGTCTCCAGTGCATATCAACTTAATGGAGAAAGGCTAATCAGCATTACTCAACTTAGGAATCCATCCAATTATGAGTAACCTGAAAGAGAAACGAGTTTCTCAGAACCATTACTATCAACTGAATACCCATTACAAGAATCTACATCTTCAATCTCTTTGAAGAATCCTCATACTTGCGACATCTGGTTCTCTACTTTATTCTTATACCCACAACTTCTCAAAACTTAGACATTGTATTTCTACGAAACACTTGTCTAAAAACTAGAGAAGTTACAAGTAAACAGAACATAGTACAAGGACCTGCCCCTTTGTCCTGACGGACACTGGACAACATACAATACTCTGTATAAGTCCTCTGAGTTTAATATCTCAAAACCTTGTGCGTCGTAGGTTGAAAACTGTACCCAGCCGATTTTCTCAAATATCACCAATTACAACGAATTCCGATATAATGAGGATGATCACCTAATTCCCAATAACTTACTCCCACTCATCATCTGTAAAACCATACAGATATGAGAATGAAACCTAGTAAATACATACCCTGGAGTAAGTATCTAATCGGGAAATCAGTTTTCCTTTAACAATGCACAGTGAAACTGAAACATGAAAATGTTTCGTAGGGGTATCCTGATATTCCTAGTAGTGCCTCTTCCATAATCCTATTCATGACTTTAACCGTATATTTCTTTGCCATCTCTCCAAATCCCTTTATTTGTCTTTAGTCGTTACCATCTGTACACCTTCGTTAGGCTAAATGGTTTTCTTCCTTCCCTACCGTTCGGAACCAGCCTATGGTTTGTAAGAAGACTATCCAGTAAGCATAATAGGTGTACCTTCCTAATCCTAGGAGTACTCGCAACTTGAGAGAAGGCAATGATAAAAGACTACTGAATAAAACCTTATTCTATTTCTCCCGAACTGGGGAAAAAGCAAAGGTGAAATAGGAGTGGCGATGAAGTACGCGGTTTGGTTGTGAATGATAATAGTCGCAATTTACTTTGCCCTCTTTCTAATCCTTTTATCTTGTCTTTACATGTTACCTTCTGCACACCCTACTTAGGCTAATTGGTTTTCTTCATTCCCTACCTTTCGGCACCTGCCTATGGTTTGGAATAAGATTATCCAATAAGCGTAATAGGTGTACTCTCCTAAACTAAGGAGCTCTCGCAACCTGAGAGAAGGTGATAATAAAAGAAAACCGAATAATCCAATTCTATTTCTCCTGAACCTGGATCCATCCTCGAAGAAGTCCCTTCGAGTTCGTATATAACCATACGATGGATCTATCCAATGGAAGTGGATGTCCGTAATAATACGGGGTGTTCTGAGAAATATAAGGGGTAAAAGAAGGAGGGGCAATGACTTATGCAACTAGGACAATCCAAAAGCCAGTATATTAAGAAGGTTCGGTCAACTTGGTCACTGAGTCATAGTCTAAGGTCGGTCAAAGGTCGCTGCCAAAGAGAGAGAGAAAAGAAACACTCTGCGTGCACTCTAACCTAGATCAGAATGGTTATCAATTTATCTAATCAGGAAACCTCCCACTGTAATCTCAAATTCTCCTCCAAACCTGAAAGAAGAATTAGTCGGGATCACCCGAAGAGTAAACCAACTCATCGGTGAGAATCGGGATCCCACTATCATCGCATGATAACTTGATGGAAGCCACTCAAGTTATCACACTCCAGAAGGTATGCACATATCTGGTAAGTTTCAGTTTCTTTAGAAACTCCCGATGTGATTTTTGCCTCATGCTCTTATGATCTTGACTTTAGTCAACAAATCATAAGTCACATGTCAAGTTCTACCCGTCATTGTCCAGGTTGATTTGAACCCACCCGTACATACCCTTGATTTTAGTCAACAAGGTAATACGACTGTCCCAAACCAACACATCTATCTATGCAACAAATGAATACCCAGCAACTACCAAACACTATGCCTTGACTTTAGTCAACAAACATAGCTTGAATACTACTGACCACCCATAAGAAATGACGGAGGGCTACGGCTGGTTTTTGGCGAAAAACCTTTAACGTAATGAACTTGATCTCGTTGAAGGAACCTGATAGCTTTTTATAAAAATATAGTGGCGAAAAACTTTTGCTAAAGAGGTCACTCCCGGTGAAGGGATCTCGGCTCTTTCCTCGTGGAATGAGGTGCAGGATATTCCAACCGAATACCACGATGCAAAGCAACTTGTAATCGACTATAATGAAGTTACTACCCTGACGTAAACTTCTGCCCAAGGGGCCACTCCCGGTGAAAGGATCTCGGCCCTTGCCTCGTCGAATGAGGTGCGGGATATTCTAACTGAATATCACTATGCAAAACAAAAGGAAACATCTTTGCAATAAAACCTTTTAAAATTTGTTCCAACAACATCAAATACAGGTTTGTTTTATCTTTGCATTGATAAGAATCAACGCAGTCCCATCAATCAATCACACCAGAAAAGAACGAAAATATGATGTACGTATATGCCCTCCGCATTCGCCACTAGGTCCCGTCATCACCCGTTAGGTTACTTAACTAACGACAGAGCGGGGGATGGACTAGCGCGGGTGTAAAACATATACAACATCTAATAGTATATATACCAATATACAATAATCGCTCCAGGCATGATAATATGCAACATTACAGAAAAGTAATAAGCATCACAGACCAATACAGATAATCTGAGATCCCCGGGTTTCACAGAGCCGCTACTGAAACCCGACGGTCCCCTGGTCGTGTGGATAGCATGTGCAATGAAACTTAGACCCCTACGGGTGCGGAAAGTTACCCGCCAAAACCCGAAGCGAGGTAGTCCCCACAGCATAGTGAATGGAACACCCGGCACTTCACGGAATCCGGTAAATTGAGCACCCCTCCTTAGGTCAACCTGTACACCCTACAAGTGCGGCGAATAGTCTGCCAATTCTAAAGTAAGGTCCCTTTGCCTCTCAAAGCCATGAGATACGGACCCGTTGCCCTCCAGAACCCGGCTATCCATGCACTCCTTCGCGGGATAAACCTAGTACAGAAAATAAAATATGTACTACAGGTACATCGACCTCGACCCGGTCATGCCCCAAAAGAATATTATACAAACAGACAGTGACGGCAGTCCACATGTTGGACGCTCGCCCCGCAATATCAAATGTACAAATAAATCCAAACTGCACTATCATTGCACCCTGCTATCCACCACGACATATCCGCAACAATACAGCACAACACAAAACATCAACACGAATGTCACGTTCGCAAACCCGTCTAAAAGAACTATAGCAATCAGACGCGTTTTACCGATCAAATGACATTCCCGGTCGGAGATATAATGTAAATACTGCATACTAACAAATTTAAAATTTCGATCGACCAAATTTCCCGAAGTGGGCCCCACGTACATCTGCTGTACAGTAACAAAATTTGGGCCCAAAAGAACTATACAAAAACCCACAATTTCCATAAATAAGCTCTCTGGAAAAAGATGGTGCACTGTTCCCACAGAAGCGCCGCGGTTCCGTGGTCAAACCCTAGGTTTGACCGCGGTTCCGCGGTGGTATTGTGGGATCACATGCCCATATTTTTCCAGATTTCTTATATTAGCCTGCTTAGTCTTCTGCAATATGTAAAATAATTTTTAGACACTGTTTAAAATCGACAGAAAGTTTAGCACTTGAAAATTGTGTTTTTCGAAATTCGGTTCAATCGATATTTTAAACGCGTTAGCACAAGTTAGTATAGCTTAATGGTGAGGCTCTGATACCGCTGTAAGTTTACGGTAGCGCCCCGGCCGTCTAACAGACGCCAAATGCGGAACAAAAACTTTTTACAAACTGGCGCTATCGTGTACCGTAACCCGGATCTGCCATTAAAGCTAAACTAACAAACTACAAAGCTGGTAGAAACGTTATACCGAATGATCCGAGTCCTTCGGTCTTCAACCATCATCCCACGCCTTGTTGCGGCTGCTCCGATCTCCTGAATCTCCAGTCTCGTCGTCCACGTGGCACCACGTCGACGGATCTTTAAACGGGCTCCCGCCTCTGAACCAAGGCAACTCGATCGTCAAGTTTGCCAAAAGAGACGACCAAGATGAAGTAGAGAATGAGTAGAACACTTTGTGTCGTTACGTCCAAGGCTATGGACGAACGGTTAATGAAGTTGCCTTTTGGAATCGGGTGGAAATGTGAAAGAGGCTATCTAATTTTCATGAACCCGAATCTATCATAATCTTTTCTCTAGCAATCATGAGCATCAAGAGGAGGGGAGGGGGCCGGCCACTTATAGAGAGGGAGGGAGGTGAGTGTAGGAGGAGGAAGGTGACCACAAAGGAAAATATCAACAACAAATATCTTAGCACCAAGTATGAAAGCATTAATGGAACTAATGAATCATCACCTTTAGTCACCTCCACCATTAATGATCATTAAATACAACCATGAGTCACTAATCTTGTCATCACTTCTAGAACCTTCTAGAAGCATGACTCACTCTCATGACTCACCCAAGAAGAGAAAAGATAATTCCGTATTTAACCGAATGTTAAATACGGCTGATAGAAAAACTGGAAACTGGCAATTTCCAAAAGTGATCCTGAAACGAATTTCAGGATAACCCCGTATCAGTATAAACATACCCGCATTTGTATTACGACCGAATGCAAATGCAACTGAGACAAAGATATTATATCTACACAGTATAATACTGGGTTCCGGCTTAAACCAAAGCCTACCAGTATTATCTGTCCGAAAAACAACACGTGCGAAAACGCACATGCATTTTCCGAACCTTGCCATAAACCCATATGGCCTCTACAACGTTTCGCCCGAACTTGGGAAAATGTCTGTGGGGGACTCTAATGACTCATCAACACACTGGCACTGAGTATAACCTCTAGCACGTCAGAGGTACAAGCTGTACGTAACGGTTTGCCTATATATTGATTGGAAGGAAAGCTGACGAGCGAACTCATCTATAAACCCTACTGAGCCAGATAGTGACAATGTATATACAGTCCGGTCCGTTCGTCTAAAGAGTATCGCATATCGAGTCTAGGGGGGTGGATAAAGTCAGACCCCTAATAACGCGATAAATCGTGTCGGTATGAAGCCCATCACCACCTGAGAAACTACTGATCCAAATCAGTAATTCTCCACTACCTCGGCCGATGATTCCTAGTGATGGCCACCCGTGCACTGCGCGACATCAACCCCCAATACCGGGAGAGACGAATCCCCGACGATCCGCTCACTTGCCTCCAATGTGGCTCGGGACTGTACCCAACTAAAACCTGTTTGCACAACTCCTTTGAGCGTGGTAGGGTAGTAATCTAAGCACAGTGGGAACTCACACGAGACAAATGACGATCTCAGGTCGATGAACTAACCTGTACACATGTCACCAGGGAACTGCTATCTGACGATATGTATAATATCAACTAGCATGTTCCCGGCGAGTCCTGTCCGGTGTACTCATAACCTAATGAGCACCTGTATACATCTTAGGTGAACTAACCAACACCAATGGCTTGTGAGACCGGCCATCGCCCCTCATCCGGGTCTCGACTGTATACACTAGTCTACTCTGGAGTATCGATGCCCTGTCTCGAAACTCCCACGACCAGGGACACTTTAAGGATGTGCTTACAGACTCCAGCTCCCACGTATATGATCGCCATCATACTGCTGGTAGTCAAGCAAGAATCCTATGGGCTCTATCATCATGCAATAGTGAACTAAAGCATATATACGATGATAAAGACAAACCAGATAGCATACTATCATCTCTAGCAAGACTGTCATATCGGTATATGTCCTGCCTCAATCATTGCAATCACGTACCTGCGATCCAATAATGGACTTTGAGGGCACTATCTCCAACAGTTTACTTGCATGTGATACCCTAATAGTCTAGCAAAGATCTTGTTTAGGGTTGTTCGGCACGGTTAAAAATTTTAATCGGGCATGGTTGATGCCTTGTAGTACCTTGTTAGAGTGCCTAGTAACCCTACACAAAATAAATGTTAAAACATTTTTTAACTTGATTGGACTTAGCCCAAGATTGGCCATAAGTCCTCAAATTCAGATTAATTGAGCCCACATGCTCATAAACCTTTTAACAAATCTTAGTTCCAAACTGGACCACAGATCTTTCAACCAAAAGTGGTTCAAGGGTACATCTCTGAACCCCTCTGATATATGTCGTTGTAATCCTTCAACGTCTTTAGAGAGGTGGCGGGTCCCGACAACCATACATTTCACATACTATGACGTCTTTAAACTGGACTGTGGGGTCCTTAAGCCCATGGACTATGATGTCCTTAACCTCGGACTGTGGGGTCCTTAAGCCCATGGACCGAGATGTCATTAAACTAAGATTAGACTGAGATGTTCTTAAACTAACAATGGACCGTAATATCCTGAAACTAATTGACCACAATGTCCCTAAACTAAACAATAGAGTCTAAATGCTCTTTTGTTGGATCTAAACGATCCCGTTTAGTTGATCTTAGTCTAAAATTAGACTAACGTATCGTTAACCAACGTTTAAGTTGATCTTAGTCTCAAATGAGGCTAACGTATCCTTAAACCCAACCCCCAAACCCAAATCTAAGAAGATACGGATTTGAACTAATCCACGCCCTACGGGCGACAACATAAATTAGTCTCCGTATACAATCCACGAGCAACCAAAAACAAAACAAACACCCACGACACGAAGTGACCATCTGGAGAAAAAGAAAGTGGTTACCGCGATGTGGTAGCGTAATTAACTGCAGGGGCTTGCGCCTGCAGGTAAGAGCATCCCCACAATAAAAAAACCCTCGACGAGGGAGAATCTGACGAAATATGCTACATCGGCCGCATCCGTTTAAACCTTCGATACATGGTGTCATAAATCAACTTGGGATCTTCGGAGAGGTGGACGGATACCACCAATTAGCATCTGCCCCGAAATTCAGGCAAGACGGACCTGCACGGTCGCGTCTCCGTGTTTCGGTGGGGAACAGATTCTGGCATGCTCGGTGGGACCTTTTCCTCTTTCCACTCCACACTTTGTGTGTCGTGTTCACGAACGAATCGTGGTTTGATTTCGTTGCCCTTGGGTTCGAGGTACTAAGATTTGGTTTTGCTCTTGTGCAGAAAAAGAAATGGCCTCAAACTGCTCCAACTGCAACTGGAACTCCCGTTCCGCTTCATCTGGAGGTGTAACCTATGGGCCCCAAGCGGCCTCCCTGTTCAAGATGCCAGTGGAGCAAATAACTCAGGATACCACTGGACTATTCTTCGGGACCATGCTCCCACCCATGAACTTCAATGCCCCGCTGACGTTGCAGGAAGCCCCAAAGAAGTCGGTCTTTGATCGACTTACCACTACTGTGATCCCTCTCAACGGGTCGTCCAGCTCCAACGCCTCAGTCTTTGACAGACTGGGCCAAAGCTCATTTGGGCCCATGAAGAAGCCCGCGATACCGGAAAGAGTTATCCCTAAGCGGATAGCCATTCCTGCTTCTGAAGTCATCAAAGCGGCTTCTCCTGCCAAAGGGTCGGTCTTCACTAGACTGACAGTTCCGGCTCCCACTCCAGGCGAAGTCCTCAAAGCTACTTCCCCTGCCCAGAGGTCTGTCTTTGACAGATTGGACACTGCTTCTCAACGGACGTCAGTTTTCAAGAGGCTTGCGCTAGCGACAACCTTCGCCAACACAGGGGGCATGAGGAAGTCACCCCTATAGCTGAACCAACTCCATCTGCAAGACACGCTCGACGTCGCCACTGGCGCCGAGTAAGGAAAGCTGGGGGCATCTCCCCATCTAGACTAACTCCGCCATCTCCCATGGTGGAAATCAATGCTGCTGTTCCAACTGGGAACAGCTTCGAACCGCTTAGGAGGGTTCGCAAGAACTCTCCGACTGCCGTGCTGAAGAGATCTCCTCCACCTATGGAGATTACTACAGAAAAGAAGACGGAGCAGCCCCCTCAGCGGCTTTCTTCCAAAATTTATAAAGTCTGGCGACAGGTCCAGGAATCGGTAATTAACCAGGCCTACTATCGCAGGCCAAAGAAGCTTAAAGCTCAGCAAGAAAAGAGCCATCCCGTAGTACCACAGAAGATGTCATCCGTCTGGGTGCTCGCTGCAACGGCTCCCTCGACTTCAACCGCTCACAAGAGAAGGAGGCCAGAGAAAGCCCCTGTAACCGCGGTGAACCGCAAGAACGCTGAATCTAAACGCCCCAAGTCTAGGGGCATGGTAACACATACTGTTTATATGGCTTCCGGAAAAGAGGAAAGTCATGCTTCCACGGGTCATCGACCGCTTACCCGATCGATAACGAAGGCTCAGGAACAATAGCAGCAGAAACTTCAGGAGATGCTGACTGCAATGGCCGCACTCACTGGGCCGAAAGAAACTTCACAGAACTCAGAGCAGCGTCGGGAACAAGAAACTAATACTGAATTCCTCTGAAGAATGCTCGAGAGGAAAGAAAAAGAAGCCACGGAATACGCGGCCAACATAAAACGAATGGCTCTTTTGTTCCAAGACATAGACGGGATGATATTACAGCCGGAACCACCAGCTGAAGACCCCCCGATTATCATTGAAGACGACAGAGGGGAGACATCGAACCCTCCTCCGGCTCTTTCAACAGCCAAAGAGGAGACCATCTCCAAAGCTGCCCTGGATGATTACATCGCTCAGCAAATACGAGCTTACCTGGCGAATGAAGCGGCCGGCCAAATTGTTAAAACTGGGCGACCATATCCAGGCTGGTATGATCAAATAAGGTACCCGCCGGGATATACGATCCCTAAATTCCACGTATATAAGGGGACAGGAAATCCGATTCAGCATGTTGCACAGTTCAGGGCTCTACGTGGCAACACTGGAGGCGATGATAAACTGCTACTTCGCCAGTTCGTCGGCAGCTTGTCGGAAACAGCGTTCGAATGGTACTCTGAACTCCCGAACGACTCTGTCAAGACATTTGCGGAGATGGAGCTTCTGTTTACACAGATATTCGCAAGTGCTAGCGAGCGCACCCCGATCACTGCATTGATTAACGCCAGGGTAAATCCAGGCGAAACGCGGGTTCAATACACAATACGATGGCGGAATTTATGGTCGAAATATGAGCAGTGCATCGAACAAGCGCCAGCAGTGGGCATGTTCGTAGGCACTCTTGACCCTCAAGCGACTATTTCCCAATTTATGATGTTCTTCAAACCGATCACGTTCCAGGCCTTGATCGACAAACTGGCCCAAATGGACCAGATGGGTCATAGACCGTCTCCTTCAAAGCCGGAGTCGTGGAATGAAAAAGGGAAAGGGAAGGCGACCTTCGTCGCGAATACTCAACAACAGCCCAGTGCCCCAAAAATAACTAATCGCCTAGACGAGAGGCGGCGATTCTATAATGAGAAGATGAAGCGCTATTATTCGTTTCCCCGGGACAAAACGAAGAGACTGTTCGAGCTAGCAGTGCGTAATAGGCTCATCAATCTGCCGAATCCAAAATGACCGTTGCAACCCGGCGAGGCTAATAGTCCCAATTATTGCCCCTACCATCAGACGGTAAGCCATCCAATTGAAGATCGCTTCGTCTTTAAAGGATGGATTGAAGATCAATACCAACAAGGCAAATTTGCCCTGTCCGAGAATTGGAAAGTGAACCCACCACGGTCACACACTCCCAAGAAGACGGACACACCAGGGCATCATGTTCTTTCGTACAAGAAGCTCCATAGGAGGTCGTTCTTTCAGCCAAGACTAAAAGAATGCTGAAGGATCTCCACACATGCCCGGCGATCAGGTGGAAGAATCCACTGGAACCCGAGATTATCGAGGGAATGCTGAAGCCACGCCCAACTCCAAAAATTGGTGATAACAGTCAAAGCGCTCACACCCAGCCATCAAAGTCTTCAAAGAAGAAGAAGAAAGCCAAGAAGCCCATGAAGCCTAGTGACAAGCGCACGGACTTGCAAAAACAGATTGACGTGCTGGAAGAATATAACCAGAAGGCGCGGACCCCAGTCACACTCCAAGAATTTCTCAGCCACGTCCTTGAAGACGGAGATGATGACAATGGAGAAGACTCGTCGGGTGAATCTGAAGATTATGTGGCAAGTTGCCATGTGATCTCCCACTCGTCGATAGACGACGAAGAAGCTCTTTACACAGAGAAACTGGGGGCAGATCCTAAGCCAGAACTTCTAGGGCCATCAGACGAAATGATTGATGCATTCCTTGACGAAGCTTTTCTTAAAAGCAAAGCTGCTCGAGAGCGTGAGATGGCCATATTTGAAAAAGCCAAATGTCAGCGAATGGATGAAAGGGTTGAAACACCCCCGCCAGATCAATGTACATCCGCCGCAAATAAAAGCAGGTTCAAGACGAGGATGGGGTTTGCCAAAGCCATATCGATGGGAATGAAGCCGCCACCCTCCGAAGGAAACATTCTTGGTGAAGCGGAAATACATCCTAACTACTGCTTATATCATCGAAAGATTGCGCACCCCACCGAAGAGTTCAATGCTTTTAAAAGATGGTAGCAGGGATATGTTGCTCACCGGCAACATTTCAAGCGGATGAAACGCAAAACTCGTCGGGAGCAAAGAAATACGTCCGAGGAGCGTAAAAGAACTACCGCAACTGTCACATGGTCGACGCTGGGGGATCACAAGTTCTCACCTTCGGGAGCGACTCTGAGGAAGAAATGACTCTTGGCCCTCTCTTTAAAGAATCCATCTCGGGAAAAGAGGAAGAACTGGAGATCAGCAAAAATATTCAGCTGCGCAATCATACGCTGCCTGAAAAGAATCTTGGGCCCCCGAACAGTGGGTCAAATAGAAAAGATAAAGGGGAAAGAAAAGGTTCCTGAGGATATCTCCCTCGATGATCGAGTCGTCGAAGAGCTGACAGCCAAGGGCCCGCCCAAGAAAAGTAAGGTGGATTACAACGTTCTAGCACACCTGAGAAAGATACCCTCGCAGCTCAGCATTCTCGACGTCCTTCTGCTATCCAAAGAGGCGAGAGATTCATTGATCAAGGCAGTACAAGAGCTAGAGCAATTCCAAGCTTTTCTCGCCGAAGAAAAGATGAAGGACGAGCTGGAAAAAGTGCATAAAGCCGATATCACCTTCGGCGATGAAGATCTCCTCCTTGGGACATGCGAGCATAACCATCCTCTTTATGTCTCCAGATACTGTCATGATATCAAGATAGGCAAAATCCTGGTTGACAATGGGTCTTCCATCAATCTCCTCAACATGAGAGTGTTGAAGAAAATCTGCATGAGCGTTCAGCACCTCGCTCGTGATAAAATCACCATCTCCGGATTTGACTCCCAGTCATCACGGACACTTGGGTCTGTAATACTAACGTTGCACTTTGAGCTGCTCGTCACGGACATTAAATTTCACGTCATTGACGCCATGGCTTGCTACAACGCTTTACTCGGCAAACCTTGGTTACACGAGTACAACATCATCTTGTTTACACAACACCAGTGCATGAAGTATTTCAAGGATGGTCTCGAGTACACCGTAACAGGGGAACATAACCCGTTCTCCGTAAACGAAGTTCGCAAATATGAGGATGCAAAGTATTTCCTGCCTGATTTTGAAGACACAGAAAGATGTCGCAAACCGGAGGACAAGAATAAAGTTATCACCACTATTCTGGTCTTCGAAAGTGATACCGAGGAGGAAGAAGAAATAGTTTATTCAGGGCCGCCCCAATGCAACAAGCCGGGACCGTCCATCCCTATGTTGATCTTCGGCAGCGATTCGGAAGATGAGGTCAACGCTGTATTTTCCGCTCGACCATCAATGCAAGCCCTCGCTAGCAATGAGCGGAGTTTGCAAATTGTCATGGTTCCGCAAGAGCATTACAAAGAGCTTGATGCGCTTGATACCTATAGTGTGCAAGAAATGCAGACATTCTACGTCCCTCCTAGGCGAAGAGATGAAAAAGCGATCCTCTTTTACCGATCAACGGAGACCAGAGTGGAAAAAGAAATATGGCACGGCGCCGATTCTACGCTTGACAGGCTTCAGCCTATCCGACTGCCCAGATACTACACAGAAGGATTGAAAAGGCTCTTGAGACGCCAAGGTGTACCTCTTAAGCAAACTGATCGACAAGCACGGTTCTATAACAGGATCTGGAACGTCCCCGGAACTCAACGAAAGTTGCCCAACAGGAGAATGGAAACGACCGGGCTTGGATATGTTCAATCCAAGAAACGGGAGCTATTTCGCGACTGCTACGTCATACATGACTTTGATGAAGAAGGAGATGTTCTGTCGGAAGATGCTAACCCTGAACCAGAACGAGCTCCCGCCGTGAAAATGCCAAGCCCGTCGTTCGAAGAACAAATGGACAAGCTTATAAGGGAAGCGGGTTGAAAGGTTCGAGATTACCATAATCGCGAAATAGCCATTTACGAGAAAGCCAGGACGCAGCGCCTACTTCAACGGGCCGTTGAGAATGACAATGCTCCTCGTCGCCAACCCGTCATACGAAAGACCCGGCGCAGAAGCAGAAATAAACCCAAGAATGAAAAAAGCGTTCGACAGCGACAAAGCGGGACCAAGAAGCCCCGCGATCGAGAATCAACCAGCCTAGACCCGTCTCTCGTAAAGAAGATGGGTCGAGCGTATTCTTTTTCCCAAGACAAGACAAGAAAGATACTTGATCTTGTCATAAAGCATCAGATGATTACCCTCCCGGAGTCCAAGCACCCCGAGCACACAGGTGAAGTTAATCATCCAGACTATTGCTCCTATCACCGAGCAATAGGACATCCTCTTGAAGACTGCTTCACCTTCAAGAACTGGGTCGAAGACCAATATCAACAAGGCAGGTTCGCTCTGTCCAGCAGTTGGAGGGTAACCCCGCCGCAGAAGCATGAACCAAAAGCCATGAAAGAAGAGCCGGATCAACATCGATCCTGAAAGCGGTCTCGCACCTGTCACGTGATAACGCTGTCAGAAGAAGAGCCCGAGAATATAGATGACCTCCCTTGGTGCTTCGAAAACGATGATGGCGAGGTGATCTCAGAATTTCCACCAGCGCCAAAAGAGCTGGAAGATGGGATACATGCTACTGCAGATAACCTCACAAAAATTGACTTGGGAATGGCAAACGACCCACGGCCGACGTTCGTCAGTGAGCTGTTGTCTGAAGAAAAGGTGGCTATGCTAAAGGACGTGCTCATGCAGCATAAAGATTGCTTCGCATGGAACTATTCCGAGATGCCAGGACTAGATCCAGAGATTACTGTCCACAAATTCGCAATATCCCCGGACGTCAAGCCGATTAAACAAGTACCGAGAAGAATGCGGCTCGAGCTTAAGATGAGCATCAACACCGATGTCAAGAAGCTAATCGACTCCGGCTTCATCCAAGAAGTTCAGTATCCTAACTGGATCGCCAATATCATCCCAGTGATGAAGAAAAATGGGACGGTGCGCATATGTGTGGACTTTCGGGATCTCAATAAAGCCTGCCCGAAGGACGACTTCCCAGTACTAGTCACTGAGCTGATGATAGATAATACGTCCACTCACAAAGTTTTCTCCTTCATGGACGGCTCATCAGGATACAATCAGATAAAGATGCATCCCGAAGACCAGAAGCATACCGCTTTCCGAACCCCTTTGGGCATATTCTGCTACAAGGTGATGCCTTTCGGTCTAAAGAACGCCGGTGCCACCTATCAGAGGGCCATGATGAAGATCTTCGATGAACTCATACATGAAATCGTCGAATGCTATATCGACGACCTCGTAGTTAAAAGCAAATCATACGAGGAACATTTAGAGCATCTGAAGATCGTGTTTCATCGCCTTCAGAAATATAACTTGAAGATGAACCCTCTCAAATGCGCGTTCAGAGTTTCCTCAGGCAAATTCCTAGGATTCGTCGTCCACCACCGAGGCATTGAGATAGACCCGTCGAAGATCAAAGAGATCTTGGAAATGCCTCCGCCAAGAACACTCAAGCAACTGCGGTCTCTCCAAGGGAAGCTCGCGTATATCCGGCGATTTATAGCCAATCTCTCCGGCAAGTGTCGTCCCTACAGTCACTTGATGAAGAAGGGAACCCCGTTCGTTTGGGATCACAAATGCCAAAGCGCACTGGACGAAATCAAGCAATACCTGCAGAATCCGCCAGTACTAACCGCTCCGGTTAAAGGAAAGCCTCTCATTCTCTATACAACCGCCCTCGAAGATTCCTTAGGCGCGCTATGGGCATAAAAGAACGATCAAGGGAAAGAAAGAGCTCTCTACTATCTGAGTCGAGTTCTCCTGGGGGCAGAAAGCAACTACTCCCCCATAGAAAAACACTGCCTAGCGTTGATCTTCGCGGTAATGAAGCTCAGACACTACGCATTGGCACATGAGGTCCATCCCATATCAAAGGTGGATCCTCTCAAATATTTGATGTCGAATGCCATATTAACGGGACGACTCGCTAAATGGGCCTTGCTCTTGATGGAGTTCTCGATAACTTATCGGCCTCTTAAGGCGGTGAAAGGTCAGGCCATCGCCGACTTCCTTGCTGAACATCCGATACCCGCCGATTCTCCTTTGAACTGCGAGTTGCCCGACGAGCACGCGTTTCACACGATCGATGATGAGAGAAAGGAGAATGATACCCGATGGGAACTCTATTTCGATGGAGCATCTTCCATGAAGAAGCGCAAACAAAGCACCCCCATAATCAAATCAGGGGTAGGCATCATCTTCGTGACTCCACAAGGAAGGATAATGCGCTTTGCTTTCTCCTTAACCGAACCGAGGACAAACAATGAAGCCGAGTACGAAGCTTTGATCGCAAGTCTTGAAATCGCCGTCGACATGGGAATTGAGAATCTCCTCATATACGGAGACTCCCAGCTGATCGTTAGTCAAGTAAACGGTGACTATCAAACGTGCAAACCAGAGTTGGTGAAATACGGCGAGAGAGTGCAGCAATTGCTGACTCAAATCCCTGCCTATGCCCTGGAGAGCTTACCGTGTGCGGAAAATAGCTAAGCGGATGCATTAGCCATGCTCGCTAAAGAATTGGCCGACAAAAACCTTGATGATGTGAGGGTCGTTGTGCAGAGCCATCGGGTTCTTGCACCGGCAGAAATATCTCCGGAATCTTCCAAAGAAAAGGGAGCGACCGAGCAAACGGCCCTATAAATAAAAGACCAGGAAAAGGCTATGGATTGGAGAGAAGTCTTTATAGACTACTTCAAATCCCGTCGAACACCTGAAGATGCATCCTCAAGGCATCGGCTCATGAAACGAGCTCTATCCTTTGCCTTTGTTAATGATACTCTGTATAAGAGATCATTTGATTCTCTATGGCTAAGATGCCTGGGACCTGAAGAGGCAAAGAGAGCCGTCCAAGAAACTCACGATGGACTATGCGGTTCTCACCAAGCCGGCCCAAAGATGAAGCTGAAGATCAAATGGATGGGCTACTATTGGCCCACGATGATCCAGGACTGCCTCGAATACACGAAGCAATGCCACTCATGCAAGATTCACGGAGATTTTATCCATCAGCATCCAAATCCACTACATCCAACGGTGGTTAGCTGGCCGTTTGAAATGCGGGGAACTGACATAATCGGCCCTATTGAACCAGCATCGTCCAGAGGACATCGATTCATTTTGGAGACAACTGATTATTTCTCCAAGTGGGCAGAAGCAGCACCACTGAGGGAAGTGAAGACGGAGAATATCCTCCATTTCTTCAAGACGTACGTCATTTATCGGTTTAGAACTCCGCGACGGATCATCTCCGATAACGGGCCGGCCTACAGAAGCCATAAGATCAGCCGCTTCGCACAACAGCATAACATAGACTGGAGATAATCTTTAGTCTATAATTCTCGAGCTAACGGTCTAGCTGAGGCTTTCAACAAGACCTTAACAATGATCGTGAAAAAGACGGTGTCTCGAAATAAGAAGGACTGGCACGAGAGACTGCATGAAGCTCTTTGGGCGTATCGAACTACGTTCAAAACGGCCACGAACACAACGCCGTACGCGTTGGTATTCGGTACGGAGGTGGTACTCCCCCTCGAGATAGAGCTACACTCTCTACAAGTGGCAGTTCACTGCGAGCTAACAGACGAAGAAAATGCTCACCTTCGGCTTGAGGAGCTCGATACCCTTGATGAAACCCGGCTCATAGCGTAATAAAATCTGGAGGCTTATAAAGCAAAGATGACGCGCTCAAATGAGAGATTGACTAGGCCGAGAACATTCCACCAAGGCGAACTCGTGCTAGTGGTCAAAAGACCTATGATCCCTAATCATGCCAAACAGGGGAAATTCGAGCCGAACCATGAAGGCCCGTATATCATAGACAAAGTTTACCAGGGTGGAGCCTACCTACTCTTGGACATGCATGGTGAAAGACCTTTCAGGCCAATAAACGGTCGCTTCCTAAAAAAATACTACGCCTGACGAGTCATGGCCTAGGTCAATGATAGATGACGACTCCTATGTCCGCTCTCTATCTTCCTAAGCCTAAACTCTATAAGTAGTAGCCGGTTTACGGACCGAAACGTCCTTAAACTAACAATGGACCACTATGTTCTAAAACTAGCTGTTAACCGAGACGTCGATAAACTACTGTGGACTGCAGCATCCCAAGGCTGACACAAAAAAATATAAGAAAATAAAAAAATAAAATATATATAAAAAAAGAGAAAACGGTATGTCCATAAGCAAATGGGCATGGATGAAAACCCGAAAGGGCTCCGTGAGTAAAAACTGCAGAGCTACCGGCGAGTTTTTATGAAAACCCGAAAGGGCGCAACCTCGTTAAAAGACACTTGCAAGGTCCTCTTGACCCTGTAAGGAGAAACCACCTGCGTGAGATCCTTACGACTCATAAGGGACCAACACACTTAGGGGATCCTCACGATTCCTAAGGAGAAATTACACTTACGAGATCCTCACGACTCGTAAGGAGAACCTTCCTATAACACCCTCACTGCTCATAGGATTCAAAAGCCTTAAGTTACAGGGATCTGAACCTGTTCTTAAGCCATCACAACCTCCAATGCTGCCTTACAAATGTCTCGACCCTTGTATACTATCCACGGGTGCGAATAAACATTTCCCTAGCAAAGTCCCATCCATGACAAGGGATATGTTTGTGTTAGTTATATGTATGCCCTAGAGGCCATTACTGTACATTGGATGTATATTGTAGTGGATGCTGGGACATATATAGGTAGGACTTTCTTGCTCGACATGATAGTACGCTATCTGGTTGCTCTTTATCTTAACGTGTATACTTTCTGTCTCTCTGTTACATGTTGATAAAGCCCTTAGGATGTGTACTCGACTTCCAGGACTGTGATGCAGATCATACTAGTGGGGCCTGGATAGTCCATGAGTACATCCTTCAATGTTCCTAGTCGAGGGAATATCGAGACGGGGCATCGATATTCCAGAGTAGACTAGCGTATATCTTCTCGACCCATGCGATGGGCGATGGATGATCCCATATCCATTGGTGTTTGACATCGGAGATGGTATGCGGGTGCTCAGTGGAGACTGGGTACACTGAACGGACTCGCCGAGAACTCCCAAATGGTATTATACCTCACGTCAGATGGCAGTTCTCTGGTGACACTGGTACAGCTTAGTCTGTTGACCCGAGATCGTCATAGAGTCTTGTGTGTCTCCCACTGTGCTTTGATTTCCACCCTACCACGGCTCTACTGAGTCGTGCAAACAGGTGGTTTTTGGGTACAGTCCCGATTCACATGGAGGCAATGAGCGATAGGAGGGGATTCGTCTCTCCCGGTATTGGGGGTTGATGTTGCGCTATGCTCGACTGGCCATAACAGGAAATCCCTGGCCAGGGTTGCAGTGGCCTACTGGTAAGTGTTATCAGCAGTTTCACACATGTCATGGACTTCACGTCGGCATGACTTATCGAGCTACTGGGGTCTGACGTTTACCACCCCTAGGCGAGATATGCGGCATATCAGACGAACAGACCGGACTGTACGGTAAGTGTTACTGGTTGGATTCACAGGAGTGTGAGCGGGCTTGCTCGTCGATCTTCTGATCGCTCAATACCCGGGTGGCCGTTACGTTTAGCAGACCGCTTGCGGCTTGTGGGTGTTTGATATGATCATCATCTGCTGCCGGCGTATTGACGAGTCTTTAGAGTCCTATACAGAGGTTTCCTAGCTCAAGCGAAACGAAATAGGAGCGCATATGAGATATGTGCGGGACCAAGAATAATACCAGTATATGATACTGTATTTGATTCTCGTGATTTGTAACATTGATCGGTTATATGCGATATAGCCGGGTTATCGGATCAAGTGTTGATTCGATAAGTTGTTACTATTGATATTAGTCGGTTATATGCGATATGACCGGATCGTTAAATCAAGTGTTGATTTAATGATTTAATGCATAATTATATATTTGATATATTACTTTGCATTAACTAGTATAGGTTCACTTAAATTGGATTTACTCACTTGTATTGCATATTGTATATGTGATATATTTTTTGGTGCACATGATTGTATCATGTTTGATGATACATTCTAGCTTGGTTTTGTGTAAAGTATTAAACTATGGTTAGTTAGTGGTTAGGGTATCATTTCTTTTACTTATTCATTTATCTATTTATTTATTTCATTTAGAAAAGAAAAAGAGAAAAGAATGGTTGTTATTTTTGTTTTTATTTGAAGCTTCTTGAAGCTTTGAACAAGTCCACCATTCTTGTCTCTTCTCTAACCCTAACCACTCATCTAACCTTAGTTAAATCTCTACACTAAACCATGGTTGAAGTCATGATAAGTATTGATTTATTTATCAAATTAAAAATAACTTATCATATATTCATCTTCATCTTCTTCTTCTTCTTCTTCAAGAAGAAGCATGCCTCCATCAATGGCAACTAGCCAAAACAAGTGAGAAATCCAATTCTAAAGTGAACCCACCTCCTATTTCTTCATCCTCTACCGCTTGCCAAGTAGTATAGGGTGTTTCCTTCATAAGTTTTCTTGACTTGGTGAAGTTGGAGCTTGATCTAGCGATGCCTCGACGTAGATCATCTTCGGCATCGTCGTCGATGACCTAGCCCTCTTTTTCTCCGATGAAGCCGACGCTAGAGCCCAAGATCCGATTTGTACAGCGAGGAGACTTCATCGCGGAGCCATGGAGGTAGAGAACCGGATCTACAAAGGTTGTAGCAACTTTCCTTTAGCATTTAATTCGTTTACATGCTTGCATCACCTATATATCTAGTTAACGATCCGTATTAGGGTTTGTAGGCACTTGTAAAATTTGAATTAGCCATGCTTGATCACTTGTGAGACTTCATTAGTGTGCCTAGGAACCCTATAGTTTGCATAGTGAACAGCCCTTGTAAGTCCTCTCGACTTATAAGGAGAAAACACTCTTGTAAGATCCTTACGACTTATAAGAGACCATACGCTTAGGAATCCTCACGATTCTTAAGGAGAAAATGCACCTGCGAGATCCTCACGACTCATAGGGAGAAATACCTTTATGAGACCCTTACGGCCCATGAAGTCAAAAGCCTTAGTCGACGGGATCCTAACCCTGTCTACTAAGCCACCTTTGTTCGACATCGACGAAGGCAGATGATGATTCGCTCCTGGCAATATCCCAGTTGTAGCGATGTTGATGCCGAAATCGGTGTCAAATCCCAAAATTCGCAGCGAAAAGCCAGCGAACCACAAATGCATACAAAATAGCCAAAATGATGGGGCAACTTGCGAAAAAATCAGCAAGTAAAAATGTATGCATGCAAAATATCCGAAATGATTGGGCAACCGCAATAAAAATCCGCGAGTAAATAAAACAAACAGCCGAAATGATTGGGCACTGCGAAAAATAGCCGAAATGATTGGGCAATCGCAACCTTCGTGATATAAAGGCTGAAATGATAGAGCATCGCGGAAAGAAAAATATATAAAATGAAACCTTTTGCCCTACAGATGATATCACATTAATCCCTGTATACAATCCACGGGCGCAAACAAAGAAGGAATCACACCTTCTCTCCCCAGGCTCCATCAGAAGAAGAAGTCAAATCTCAACGGTTCACAGATAGCCTGGAGATCATCTCAACATTCGTCTCATTACAACAAATGTGGCATAAAGCAAAGCAGAACCGTGACAATTCCCAGTTCCATGACTCGGCGGTGCACAGATGACCGAGAGTCAAACCCCGACTCCGTGAAATGCGGATAAAGTCAACCCTTCCTGGTCACGTGGAACACGGCCTATGTCAATCCTAACCCCGTGGGAAACGTCCAGAGCGAAACCTGGTCCTCGCAGAACACGGCTATGCCAATCAGACCCCGTGGGAAGCATCCAGAGCAAAATTCCTGGTTTTGTGGAACACGACCTATGTCAATCCTGACCCCGTGGGAAACATTCAGAGTGGAGCCTGGTCCTCGCAGAACACGGCTATATCAATCAGACGCTGTAGGAAGCATCCAGAGAAAAATTCCTGGTTTCATGGAACACGGCCTATGTCAATCTTGACCCCGTGGGAAACGTCCAGAGCGGATCCTGGTCCTCCCAGAACACGGCTATATCAATCAGACCCCGTGGAAAGCATCCATAGCAAAATTCCTGGTCACGTAGAATACGGCCTATGTCAATCTTGACCCCGTGGGAAACATCCAGAGCGGAGCCTGGTCCTCGCAGAACACGGCTATGTTAATCAGACCCCGTGGGAAGCATCCAGAGCAAAATTCCTAGTCACATAGAACACGGCCTATCTCAATCTTGACCCCGTGGGAAATGTCCAGAGCGGAGCCTTGTCCTCGCAGAACACGGCTATGTCAATCAGACCCCGTGGGAACCATCCAGAGCAAAATTCCTGGTCACACAGAACATGGCTATGTCAATCCGACCTCGTGGGAAGCCTCCAGAGCAAAATCCTGGTTTTATGGAACACGGCCTATGTCAATCCTGACCCCGTGGGAAACGTCCAGAGCGGAGCCTGGTCCTCTTAGAACATGGCTATGTCAATCAGACCCTGTGGGAAGCATCCAGAGAAAATTTCCTGGTCACATGGAGCACGGCCTATGTCAATCCTGACCCCGTAGGAAACGTCCAGAGCGGATCCTAGTCCTCCCCGAACACGGCCTATGTCAATCCTGACCCCGTGGGAAGCATCCAGAGCGGAGCCTGGTCCTCGCAGAACACGACTATGTCAATCCGACCCCGTGGGAAGCATCCAGAGCAAAATCCTGGTTACATGGAACATGGCCTTTGTCAATTTTGACCCCGTGGGAAACGTCCATAGCGGAACCTGGTCCTTGCGAAACACGGTTCATGTCAATCATGACCCTATAGGAAGCATCCAGAGCAAATCCTGGTCCCGTGGAATACGGCTAAAGTCAATCTTGATCCCATAGGAAACGCCCAGAACAACTCCTGACTCCGAATGCGGATAATGGCAACACCATCAATCACTTACGGGTCCTCTAGACCCGTAAGGAAGAAAACTCTCTTGTAAGATCCTTACGACTTATAAGAGAAAACGCACTTAGGAATCCTCACGATTCCTAAGGAGAAAATACACCTACGAGATCCTCTCGACTCGTAGGGAGAAAAATCTTTATGAGACCCTCACGACTCATGAAGTTGAAAAGCCTTAGGCAGCAGATCTGAACCTGCTTCCTAAGCCATCGCTACCTCTCGAAGAATTCAAAACGGAATGCTCCCTCTATTATCTGCAGGCTACGCTTACTAAAGTGACATGCTGATAACAAAGAAAAGAAGAAAGCAAAGAGATGACATAAGACATTGCGAAAGAAATGTATCTTTTATTCATAAATTCAATTGGATACAAAATACATCATATGAAAGAATAAAAAATGGATACATTTTATTCAAAATTACAAATGGTGCAAAAAACAATTATTGAGAGGGAAACGTTTTCAATAGACCAATTAGCCGCTCGCGCACTTCCCTCAGCCCCTTTTCATTAGCTGCCGTGGTCAACTCTGCTTCAACCTGAGCCCGTTGCTGTAGATAAGATGAAAGTTGCTCGTCAGTGACCCGCTGAGCTACCTCACGACCTTGCGCATCTCGTTCAATGAGGTCGAGTTTCTTCCTTAGCGTTAGCCCGTCAGAAATGCAACGTAGAAGGCTTTCAAAGATGACTTTCAGCTGTACAGCGTTTGCATTAACTTGAGCATGCAAACGAGCAGATTCGCTTAAAGTCTCCTCGCGCTCTTTACGCCTCAAAGCTGCTTCTTGTTCAAGATGGCGGAAGTAAGGGGTTCTCTCCTCGACCCATGCAGCCCGCTGGGAGTTCACAGGCAAGACCTCAGGGGCAGGACGTCTAAACTCAAGCTCATGCAGACAGGCCTCGATTTTTCTGCAGTGATTAACCCAGGACTCTACAACGTCTTCATTATGAAAGTGCACGAGCGTCACCAGCATGGGATTAACCTCAGCAGCGAAACCTGAAGAAAAGTCAGGAGTCTCCGCATCAAGCTCCTCGAGGTGATCGATCAACATGCGCAGGCTATTCACAACACCTTTGGAAGAGGGACGTCGAGAGAAGGGACCTTGTTTACCCCAATCAGAGCAAAGCTCTGTTCAAATTCCAAGGCGGGAGATGAAGCAACGCTTCATCTTTCCCCAATCAGAGCAAAGCCCTACTTTGAAAATTTAAACTTTAATAAATGAAGCAACGCTTCAGATCCTCTGCGCTACGCACAGGGCGCCACGTGTCAAAATCAGGCATGCTAGTGCAGAGAGCGCAGCGCCCAAGGCAGCGCGCCCAATCAGAGCAAGACTCTATTTAAAACAAAAATTAAAGGAAGCAATGCTTCAGACGACTTGCGCTCCGTGCTGCGCGCCGCGTGGCAGCGCAGTTAGGTCAGCGCAGTTGCGCTGCGCGCCGCGTGTCAGCGCAGTTGCGCAAGCACAGTTGCGCCGCGCTCTGCGATGCGCGACACGTGTCACGCGCTGAGGCGCTTGCGCAGTTGCGCTGCGCTCTGCGCTGCGTGACACGTGTCACGCGCTGAGGCATTTGCGCCAAACAGAATTAAATTCTAGTAAGATTCTTCTGTTCTTGTTAAAACAAGAAAATTGCCTTTTGTAAAACAGAAGCCCTTGGATCAAAGATCCAACAGTGGGGAAAATTCCCCAAATCACTCAGAGAAGGATCTCTTTAACAAACTTAACAAATCTATGGGCACTATATAAAGACCCCTAGACCCCAACTCAAAGATCATCAACATTATGAGAGATTAAGAACCTCAAAACAGAGAGAACTCTGAAGAAATTTCAAGAAAAAGGTAAAAACCTTCACAAAATAGAAGAACTTCTTCTAATAGATCATTGATCTAAGAACAAGATCATTGATCTTCAAATGATAATAGTGCCTTTTACTTTTTATGAACCACTGGTTCTTTGAAAACAAGAAAAACTTGTTTTCTCTGATCAAAAATTGATCAAAATATAAAACAGTGACCTGCACTTGTAAAATTTGCACTGTTGCGCTCTTGGGTTGGTTCAAGCCACCAGAGAGCGCCACATGTCAGCACCTAAAACACTTGCGTTGTGCGCTTTTAAGAAAGAGCCTTGCTCTCTGAAATTGGCGCAACTTACCAGAACGCGCCACGTGTCAGCAGCGCAAGCATAGCGCACTGGCGCAGCGCACTGCGCTTGCGCGACACATGTCATCACCACAAGCGTTTAAGCTCAGTGATTGGCGCAATGCGCCTGACAGATGCACTGCATCGTTTACTGAAGGACCAGGCCCAAATCAAAAAGGCCTAGTAGGCCAAAATATATTGCAATGCAATAAAAAGGGCAGAGCCCAAACAAAATTGATGCTCTGCATCATTTGTAAAAGGGCAGAGCCCAAACAAAATAAAATGCAATAAAAGGGCGGAGCCCAAACAAAATTGATGCTCTGCATCATTTATAAATGGGCAGAGCCCAAACAAAATAAAAAATGCAATGCATTATTTAAAAAGGGGTAAAGCCCTAGCATAGGTTTAATAGGCCAAAAATAAGAAATAACGTTGAATATTCTCAACAGGACTTAGCCCAATCATGGCCGTAAGTCCTCAAATTAAATTGACTGAGCAAGACTGCTCCCTTAAATCAATTTACATCTGGCTCAAGGGTACATCTCTGAACTCCTCTGACACCTGTCGTTGTAATTCTTCAACGTCGTCAGAGAGGTGACGGGTCCCGACGGCCATACATTCAATGGACCACCACGTCCCTAAACTGGAACATGGACCACCATGTCCCTAAACTGGAGATGGACCACCATGTCCCTAAACTGGCGATGGACCGCCATGTCCCTAAACTGGAAATGGACCGCAATGTCCCTAAACTACCTATGGACCACTACGTCTCCAAACTGGAACAATAGAGCCCCCAAACGCTCTTTTGTTGGGTCTAAACGATCCCGTTTAAGTTGATCTTAGCCTCAAATATGGCTAACATATCCTTAAACATTCAAACAGACTTTAGTCCCAAATTGGACTATAAGACCCCCAATCAACTTTGGTTCAAGGGTACATCTCCGAACTCCTCTAACACATGTCGTTGTAATCCTTCAACGTCGTCAGAGAGGTGACGGGTCCCGACGGCCATATATTCAATGGACCACCATGTCCCTAAACTGGAAATGGATCTAGACGATCCCGTTAAGTAGATCTTAGTCTGGAAATTAGACTAACGTATCCTTAACAAACGTTTAAGTTGATCTTAGCCTCAAATATGGCTAACGTATCCTTAAACCAAACCCTAAAACCCAAATCTAAGAAAGTACGGATTTGGACTAATCCACGTCCTACGGGCGATGAAATAAATAGTCTCCGTATACAATCTACGGGCAACCACAAACAAAACAAACACCCACGACACGAAGTGAAATTCTGAAGAAGGAGAAAGTTTTTACTGCGATGCGGTAGCGTAATTAACTGCAGGGGCTTGCGCCTGCAGGGAAGAGCGTCCCCATAATCAAAAACCCCTCAAGCGAGGGGGAATCTGACGAAGTCTGCTACATCGGCCGCATCCGTCTAAACCTCCGATACACGGTGCCATAAATCAACTTGGCATCTTCGGAGAGGTGGACGGATAAAATCAAATAGCATCTGTCCCGAATCTCAGTGTCAGGACTTCGCAGTCCTGTGCGCCGTCTTTCGGAGGGGAACAGATTCTGGCACGTCCGGTGGGACCTTTTCCTCTTTCCACTCCACACTTCGTGTGTCGTGTTCGCGAACGAATCACGGTTTGCTGTGGTTTCCTGTGGATTCGAGGTACTAAGATTTGGTGTCTTGCTCCGTGCAGAAAACAGAAGATCAATGGCTTCAAACTGCACTGCCTGCAACTGCAACTCTCGCTCCGTCTCTGCTGGAGGAGTAACTTACGGGCCCCAAGTGACCTCTCTTTTCAAGATGCCAGTGGAACAAGTAACTCAAGCCACCACTGGACTATTCTTCGGGACCATGCTCCCACTGATGAGCTTCAATGCCCCAATGACGTTGCAAGAAGCCCCAAAGAAGTCGGTCTTTGATCGACTTACCACTGCCGCGGTCCCTCTCAACGGGTCGCCCAACTCCACTGCCTCTGTTTTTAACAGACTAGGTCAGAGCTCCAGCGGGCCTATGAAAAAGCCAGCAATACCAGAAGATGTTATCCCGAAACGGATAGCTATCCCTACTCCAATTTCAGGCGAAATCACCAAGGGTGCTTCCTCTGCTCGGAAGTCTGCTTTTGACAGGTTGGCCGTTCCCATTCAACGGACGTCGGTCTTTAAAAGGCTGGTACCAGCAGATTCTGACCAACACAGGGGGCATGAAGAGGCCACCCCTATGGCTCAATCAATTCCACCCGCACGACGCGCTCAACGTCGCCACTGGCGCCGAGTAAGGAAGGCTGGGGGCAACTCCCCCTCTGGGATAAGTCCGTCAGCTCCGATGGTGGGGATCGAGGCTACTGTTCCAACCGAGAACAGCTTTGAATTACTCAACAAGGTGCGCAGAAACTCTCCTACTGCGGTGTTGAAACGAACTCCTTCATCTGTGAAGAATACTCCAGAGAAGAAGCTAGAGCAGCCCCCTCAACGGCTGTCCTCTAAAATTTACAAAGTCTGGCAACAGGTCCAGGAATCAGTGATTGATCAAAACTATCTCCGCCGACAGAAAAAGATAAAGGTTCGGCAAGAGAAGGACTACTCCGTCAAGTCACAAAAAGCAACGGCTAGCTGGATGCCCACTTCAACGGCCCGCTCAACTTTAACCACTCAAAAGAAAAGGAGGCCGCAAAGAGCCCCTGTGAACATGGTGAAGCGTAAAAGCGCTGAACACAAATGCCCCAGGTCTGAGGGCATGGTGGTGCACACTGTTTATATGGCTTCCGGAAAGGAGGAAAGCCGTGCTTTGACGGGTCACCGACCGCTCACCTGATCCGTGACGAAAGCCCAGGAGCAACAACAAAAGCTCCAGGAAATGATGACTGCAATGGCTGCACTTACCGGGCCAAAAGAAAACTCGGAGTTATCATCAGAGCAGTGTCACGAACAAGAAACCGATGCTGACTTCTTACGTAGAGTCCTCGAAAAGAAGGACAAAGAAGCCGCAGAACAAGCGGCTAACATAAGACAGATGGCGCTCCTCTTCCAAGATATGGTAGGGATGATGTTACCGCCGGACCCTCCAGCTGATGACCCTCCAATCATTGTTGAAGACGATAGAAGGGAAGCATCTAATCCTCCTCCGGCTCTTTCCACAGCCAAGGAAGAAATCATTTCCAAAGCTGCACTAGACGACTATATAGCTCAGCAAATACGAGCTCATCAGGCGAATGAAGCGGCTGGGCAAATTGTTAGAACCGGACGACCCTATCCAAGCTGGTATGACCAAATCAGTTACCCGCCGGGATATACGAACCCTAAGTTCCACGTATATAAAGGGACAGGGAATCCGCATCAGCATGTCGCTCAATTCAGGGCCTTATGCAGCAATACTGGAGGTAACGACAAATTGCTGCTTCGCCAATTTGTCGGCAGCTTAGCGGAGCCTTTGAATGGTACTCGGAGCTACCTGACGACTCTGTCAAAACATTTGCGGAGATGGAGCTGCTGTTTACACAAAGATTCGCGAGTGCTAGTGGACGCACCCCGATAAGAGCGCTGATAAATGCCAGGATAAGGCCAGGCGAAACATGGCTCCAATACGCAACACGATGGCGGAACCTATGGTCAAAATGCGAACAACGCATAGAAGAGGCACCTGCGGTAGGCATGTTCGTGGGCACTCTTGATCCGCAAGCGACCATCTCGCAGTTCATGATGTTCTTCAGGCCGACCACCTTCTAGGCCTTGATCGACAAGTTAGCCCAAATGGACCAGATGGGCCATGGACCTTCTCCTCCAAAACCAGATTCTCGAAATGAGAAAGGAAAAGGGAAAGCGATCGTTGTCGCCAATGCTTAACGACAGCCGAGCAACTCAAAGCTGGTCGTTCGCCAAAATAACGTGCGTCCACGCCCATCCCTCAAGGAGAGACTGGGACGTCCTTACTCGTTTCCTCAGAATAAAACGAGAAGACTGTTCGAGCTGGCAGTGCGCAATAGACTCATCAATCTGCCGAGTACAAAATGTCTGTTGCAGCCAGGCGATCTCAATAATCCCAATTATTGCCCTTACCACCAAACGGTAAGTCACCCGATCGAGGACTGTTTCGTCTTTAAGGGATGGATCGAGGATCAGTACCTACAAGGCAAGTTCGCGCTGTCTGAAAACTGGAAGGTGAACCCACCACAGCCGCACTCTCCAAAGAAGACGGACACGATGGGGGCAGCTTGTTCTTTTGTTGAGGACGAAAACGATGGAGAAGACTCATCAGATTAATCCGAAGACTGCATAATGACTTGTCATGTGATCTCTCACTCATTGGTGGATGATAAAGATGCTCCTTGCGCCGAGAAACCAAGGACGAACCCTGAACCAGAAATTCCGCGGCCGTCAGACGAGTTGATCGATGCCTTCCTGAATGAGATTCGTCTGAAAGTTGAAGCCAATCAAGAGCGTGAGATGGCCATACTGGAAGGAGCCAAACACCGACTACTAGACCAAAGAGTTGAGGCACTTCCGTCAAATCAAAAGTCATTCGCTGCGGATAAAAACAAATTCAAGACGAGGAAAAGGTTCGCCAAAGCTCTATCAGTGGGAATGAAGCTACCGCCCTCTGAAGAAAATACTCTCGGTAGAGTAGAGATGCATCCTAACTTCTGCTTATATCATCAGAAGATCATACATCCTACCGAAGACTGCGACTCCGTTAAGTGTTGGTGGCAAGGGTATGTCGCTCAAAAGCAACACTTCAACAGGACAAAGAATGAAGCTCGTAGACGTCAGAAAAATGCGATAGGTGAGCGCAAAAGAGCCGCCGTCGACTGTCATATAGCCGACTCCAAGGGATCGCAAATTATCACCTTTGGAAGCGACTCTGACGAAGAAGCTGCCCTTAACCCTCTCCTCAAGGAATCCATTTCAAAAATGAATGAATTGAGAAGTTGCGAGAATGTTCAGCCGTGCAATCGCACGCTACTGGAAAAAAATCTCGGCCCCGTAAACAAAGGATGGAGCAAAAAAGATAAAGGGAAGGGAAAAACAGCCCTCGTAGCCAATACTCAACAGCAATCGAGTGACCTTAGACCGGTTGTTTGCCGAAACAACAAGCGGCAACCCCTCCATGAAAAGTTGAAACGTCCTTACTCGTTTCCTTAAGATAAAACAAGGAGACTGTTCGAGCTGGCAGTGCGCGACAGACTCATCAATCTGCCGAGTCCAAAACGTCCGTTGCGTCCAGGCGATGTTAACGATCTCAATTATTGCCCTTACCACCAAACGGTAGGTCACCTGATTGAGGATTGCTACGTCTTCAAAAACTGGGTTGAAGACCAATACCAACAGGGCAAGTTCGTCATCTCCGAAAACTGGAGGGTGAACCCGCCACAACCACACGCTCCGAGAAAGATGGATACGCCGGAGTCATCATGCTCAGTCATAGAGAAAACACCATAGACCGAAAAGTCAGTAAACTAGAGATTCGCCTCAAATACGGCGACGGCGGACCGAAACGTTCTTAAACTAACGATGGACCGCAATGTCCTAAAACTTGCAAATGACCGAAATGCCTTTAAACTACTACCGCAGCATCCTCAGTCTGACGTGATAAAAAAAACCAAAAAAAAAACGGTATGTCCATAAGCAAAACGGGCACGGATGAAAACCCGAAAGGGCTCCGTGAGTAAAAACAGCAGGGCTACCGGCGAGTCTTGTGAAAACACGAAAGGGCGCAACCTTGTTAGAAAAAAAAAGAAAAAAAAAAGAAAGAAAAATGGTATGTCCATAAGCAAAATGGGCACGGATGAAAACCCGAAAGGGCTCCGTGAGTAAAAACAGCAGGACTACCGGCGAGTCTTGTGAAAACCTGAAAGGGCGCAACCTCGTTAGAAAAGAAGAAGAAAAAAAAAGAAAGAAAAACGGTATGTCCATAAGCAAAATGGGCACGGATGAAAACCCGAAAGGGCTCCGTGAGTAAAAACAGTAGGGCTACCGGCGGGTATTCGTGAAAACCCGAAAGAGCGCGACCTCGTAAAAAAAAAGAGAATAAAAAGAATAATAATAAAAAAAAAACGGTATGTCCATAAGCAAAATGGGCACGGATGAAAACCCGAAAGGGCTCCGTGAGTAAAAACGGCAGGACTACCGGCGAATGTTTGTGAAAACCCGAAAGGGCGCAACTTTGTTAAAAGACACTTGCAGGGTCCTCTCGACCTTGTAAGGAGAAACCACCCGCGTGAGATCCTTATGACTCACAAGGAAGCAACACACTTAGGGATCCTCACGATTCCTAGGGAGAAATTACACTTGCGAGATCCTCACGACTCGTAAGGAGAACTCTCTTATGGGACCCTCATGGCTCATAAGATTTGAAAGTCTTAAGTTACAGAAACCTTAACCTGTTCTTAAGCAAACCCCCCACAACCTCCGATATTGCCCTACAAGCGGCTCGATGCTGACCCTTGTATACAATCCACGGGCACGAATAAACATTTCCCCAGCAAAGTCTCAACCGTGACTAGGGATATGTCGATATGGTGAACAACCCTTGTAAGTCCTTTCGACTTATAAGGAGAAAACCCTTTTGTAAGATCCTTATGACTTACAGGGGGACATGCACTTAGGAATCCTCACGATTCCTAAGGAGAAAACACACCTACGAGATCCTCACGACTTGTAGGGAGAAATACCTTTGTGAGACCCTTACGGCTCATGAAGTCAAAAACCTTAGTCGACAGGACCCTAACCCTGTTCGCTAAGCCACCTTTGTTCGACATCGACAGAGGCAAATGATGATTCGCTCCTGGCAATATCCCAGTTGTAGCAGATGCCGAAATCGGTGTCCAATTCCAGGCTTAGAGCGAAAAGCCAGCAAGCCACACATGCATACGAAATAGCCGAAATGATGGGGCAACTTGCAAACAAAATCAGTAAGTAAAAAGATATATGCATGCAAAAAAGCCGAAATGATCGGGAAACTCGCAATAAAAAGCAGCGAGTAAAAAATAAAATAAAATAAAAAGCCGAAATGATTGGGCACCGCGAAAAATAGCCGAAATGATTGGGCAATCGCAACTTTCGCGATATAAAAGCTGAAATGATAGAGCATCGCAGAAATAAAACAATAAAAAAATATGATGAAACTTTTTTCCCTACAGATGAGATCGCATCGATCCCTGTATACAATCCAGGGGCACAAACAAAGAAGGAACCATATCTTCCCAACAGGCTCCACCAGAAAGCGAAACCAAATCTCGACGGTTCATAGACAACCTAGAGACAATCTCGACATTTTTCACAATATTGCAGGCACAATGTCAACAAATGGAGCAAAAGGAGGATCCCTAGTTTCAGCGTCTTCACGTCAACAACCGACCTCAGAGTCATAATGAAATGAAGCCATGGCATAGTCCCTAGTTCCAAATCCTAACGGCAATATCTACGGCCTAAGAATCAACAAAGGCGTGCCTTCGCAATCCATCAAGATGCGGATACAACGCCAACAAAAGACCCCGCGGTCGAAACAAAGCGAAGCAACGGAAAAATCCCAGCTTCATCTCAACAATCGTCTCAATACAGCAGACGAGATGTTAACAAAGGTGTTCCTTCGCAATCCATCAAGATGCGGATACAACGCCAACAAAAGACCTCGCGATCGAAACAAAGCGAAGCGACGGCAAAATCCCAGCTTCATCTCAACAATCGTCTCGATACAGCAGACGAGATGTCAACAACGGTGTTCCTTCGCAGTCCATCAATATGCAGATACAACGCCAACGAAAGACCCCATGGTCAAACAAGCGGAGTAATGGAAAAATCCCAGCTCCACCTCAGCATTCATCTTGATATAGCAGACGAGATGTCACGACAGCATTCTTCCTCCAACAGGATTCGGACGTGACAAAGCAAACAAAGCGAAGGCCAAATCCCTAGCTTCAAGGTCTTAACGGCGAGTCATATAAAGCCTGAAAGACAACTGGAGATCATCTCACACCAGTGCAGAATGGTCACCACTTCGGCATTCGTCTCGACACAGCAGATGCAACAATCAAACAAACGGAGCCACGGCAAAATCCTAGCTCCACCTCGGCATTCGTCTCTATACAGCAGACGAGATGTCAACTCAGCGTTCTTCCTCCAGCAGGGTTCAAACGCGACAATCAAACAAACGGAGCCACGGCAAAATCCCTAGTTCCCACCGCGACAATCGTCTCGATACAGCAGACGCGATGCCAGCAAATGAAGCAAAGGCCTAATTCCTAGCTTCAGGGTCTTGACAGCAACTCACATAAAACCTGAAAGACTATCGGAGATCATCCCACACCAGCGCGGAGTGGATATGACTCATCGGTGCTCTCCAAAATGAGCCTAACCTCAAGTAAAAAGCGGCATGGCAAATTCCTAATGCTTGCTCTTCTGACGGTCAAACTGCCTAGGAAGATTGCTTGAAGACATCTTGTCCAGCCCCTGAAGGGATCAGAGACACGGCAGTCGTAGGGCTACTCGAACAGCACGATTGCCTATCGAGGAATATATCAGCTTATGTGACGGTACGACGGCCAAAACCCTAAGTACTACAGACCCTAACAGACTTCTGTCGTAAAAGAGCAGAGGTTAACTGTGACGTTAGGATATTCTCGCGAGAAATGTTCGGTCAGTCTCGACTTGTGAAGAGATTGATGTCTTTGCGAGAACTTCTCGATGCGGCTCGACTCGTGAGATAAAGCCTTAAGCAGTAAGGATTAAAAAAACTGGTTTCCTAAGCACTGGGACCCTACAAGTCGGCCCAAAATGGTCTCTTGCATACAATCCACGGGTCTCACTCTCCCAACTCGAATCTTGATAAGGAGGGAAACAACCGCTTACGAGTCCTCTCGACTCGTGAGAGGGAAAATTCTCTTATGAGATCCTTACGACTTATAAGAGAAAACACACTTAGGGATCCTCACGATCCCTAAGGAGAAAATACACCTACGAGATCCTCTCGATCCGTAGGGAGAAAAGTCTCTATAAGACCCTCACGGCTCATAGAGTTGAAAAGTCTTAGGCGGCAGATCTGAACCTGCAGCCTAAGCCATCGCTATCTCTCGAAGAAGCCAAGATGCTTACTCTATTATCTGTCAATCATGTTGTTAAGGCAGCATACTGATATTAAAAGAAAGAATAAAGCGATAGAAAGAACATCCGATGGGCATTTGATCAGGCATTTGAGACACATTCATTCATGCATGTGCGAAAGACTCAGAACGAGAAATAAGACAAGCTGAAATAGAAATTTTCCATTCATATTGCAAAGGGTTCTTACAAGCATAAAGACATTATTCAAATAATTACAACGGAAAAACCTCAGATCGTGGACAGGGATTGAGGAACTCGAAAGTGACCCTGTCCAAAACTTTCCAAGCTTGGCGAACCATCCTGGTGTGCTTCCTTTCGCGAGCACGGGCGTCGGGATCCCCACTGATGTCTTCCACCCTCCGATAGGCAGCAAGAGTAGCAGACTGTTGAAAGGCTTCGTGCAAGAGATCGATAAGATTGTCTCGCCGTCTCTTCGAAATTAAATTCATCAGGTACACTGAGTGCACCTTGTCCTCGGCGGTGTCCAATGCTCTAAGCGGCACGCCAGTAAAGAATAGGGGAAGTGCTTTCCAGATGGCTCCCACAATAAGCTTCAACAGAGGGGAGCGCCGAGGAAGCAGCTGACCGTTATACGCGTCAAAGCGACTCATGATCTCTGCACATTCGACATTGGTAAATTCTCGATTTTGGGAATGGCCGAGTCGGCGGATGTTCCCGTAAGAGATAATCTCGTCGAGATCGTACATGTGGGCGTCCATCACTCCTATAAAAGAAGATCGACAAAATTAACAACTCGTAGAGTTTTGCTATATGATTTAAAAAGGAGCAAAGCTCCATCGATGAATCAAGAAGTTACAAATAGAATCCTCTCAGGAGAGCAGAGCTCTATTAATGGAACCATAATAGGGTTCTCCTTAGTCCTCTTTAGACCCCTTTAGAGCAAAGCTCTGCTAAATGAAACCCTAAATGGGTCTTCTTTAGATCAGGGATCTATTGAGAGCAAGGCTCTTAAAATTGATTTAATTTAATCCAAATTTATTTTTTACCTAAAATTCTCTAAAGTTTGAACTTTTAAAAGTGTTAAACAAAAGAGCAGGGCTCTGAGATTCTGAAAATAAAATTCTTGGAGATGATGATCATCTGTGGAGGGCCAAAGGTCCTATTTATAGGCATCAAGTGCCCTTTCAACTTCCAAAAGTTGCCGCAACGGTTGGAATTCTGCCACCGTTGCGCTCGCGTTTGGGGCTACGTGAGCGCAACGGTGGGGGGGGAGGCATTTATTTACCCCAATCAGAGCAAAGCTCTGTTCAAATTCCAAGGCGGGAGATGAAGCAATGCTTCATCTTTCCCCAATCAGAGCAAAACTCTATTTTGAAAATTTAAATTTTAATAAATGAAGCAACGCTTCAGATCCTCCGCGCTACGCGCAGGGCGCCATGTGTCAAAATCAGGCACGCCAGCACAGAGAGCGCAGCGCCCAAGGCAGCACGCCCAATCAGAGCAAGGCTCTATTTAAAACAAAAATTAAAGGAAGCAACGATTCAGACGACTTGCGCTCTGCGCTGTGCGACACGTGGCAGCGCAGTTGGGCTAGTGCAGTTGCGCTGCGCTCTGCGCTGCGCGCCGCGTGTCAGCGCAGTTGCGCTGCGCTGTGCGCTGCGCGCCGCGTGTCAGCGCAGTTGCGCTGCGCTGTGCGCTGCGCGACACGTCTCACGCGCTGAGGCGCTTGCGCAGTTGCGCTGCGCTCTGCGCTGCGCGACATGTGTCACGCGCTGGGGCGTTTGCGCCAAACAGAATTAAATTCTAGTAAGATTCTTCTGTTCTTGTTAAAATAAGAAAATTGTCTTTTGTAAAACAGAAGCCCTTGGATCAAAGATCCAACAGTGGGGAAAATTCCCCAAATCACTCAGAGAAGGATCTCTTTAACAAACTTAACAAATCTATGGGCACTATATAAAGACCCCTAGACCCCAACTCAAAGATCATCAACATTGTGAGAGATTAAGAACCTCAAAACAGAGAGAACTCTGAAGAAATTTCAAGAAAAAGGTAAAAACCTTCACAAAATAGAAGAACTTCTTCTAATAGATCATTGATCTAAGAACAAGATCAATGATCTTCAAATAATAATAGTGCCTTTTACTTTTTATGAACCACTGGTTCTTTGAAAACAAGAAAAACTTGTTTTCTCTGATCTAAAATTGATCAAAATATAAAACAGTGACCTGCACTTGTAAAATTTGCACTGTTGTGCTCTTGGGTTGGTTCAAGCCACCAGAGAGCGCCACGTGTCAGCACCTAAAACACTTGCGTTGTGCGCTTTTAAGATAAAGCCTTGCTCTCTGAAATTAGCGCAACTCACCAGAACGCGCCACGTCTCAACAGCGCAAGCATAGCGCACTGGCGCAGCGCACTGGCGCAGCGCACTACGCTTGCGCGACACGTGTCATCACCACAAGCGCTTGCGCTCAGTGATTGGCGCAAAGCGCCTGACAGATGCACTGCATCGTTTGCTGAAGGGCCAGGCCCAAATCAAAATGGCCTAGTAGACCAAAATATATTGCAATGCAATAAAAAGGGCAGAGCCCAAACAAAATTGATGCTCTGCATCATTTGTAAAAGGGCAGAGCCCAAACAAAATAAAATGCAATAAAAGGGCGGAGCCCAAACAAAATTGATGCCCTGCATCATTTATAAATGGGCAGAGCCCAAACAAAATAAAAAATGCAATGCATTATTTAAAAAGGGGTAAAGCCCTAGCACAGGTTTAATAGGCCAAAAATAAGAAATAACGTTGAATATTCTCAACTGGACTTAGCCCAATCATGGCCGTAAGTCCTCAAATTAAATTGACTGAGCAAGACTGCTCCCTTAAATCAATTTACATCTGGCTCAAGGGTACATCTCTGAACTCCTCTGACACCTGTCGTTGTAATTCTTCAACGTCGTCAGAGAGGTGACGGGTCCCGATGTCCCTACATTCAATGGACCACCATGTCCCTAAACTGGAGATGGACCACCATGTCCCTAAACTGGCAATGGACCGCCATGTCCCTAAACTGGAAATGGACCGCAATGTCCCTAAACTACCTATGGACCACTACGTCCCCAAACTGGAACAATAGAGCCCCCAAACGCTCTTTTGTTGGGTCTAAACGATCCCGTTTAAGTTGATCTTAGCCTCAAATATGGCTAACATATCCTTAAACATTCAAACAGACTTTAGTCCCAAATTGGACTATAAGACCCCCAATCAACTTTGGTTCAAGGGTACATCTCCGAACTCCTCTAACACATGTCGTTGTAATCCTTCAACGTCGTCAGAGAGGTGACGGGTCCCGACGGCCATATATTCAATGGACCACCATGTCCCTAAACTGGAAATGGATCTAGACGATCCCGTTAAGTAGATCTTAGTCTGGAAATTAGACTAACGTATCCTTAACAAACATTTAAGTTGATCTTAGCCTCAAATATGGCTAACGTATCCTTAAACCAAAACCTAAAACCCAAATCTAAAAAAGTACGGATTTGGACTAATCCACGTCCTACGGGCGACGAAATAAATAGTCTCCGTATACAATCCACGGGCAACCACAAATAAAACAAACACCCGCGACACGAAGTGAAATTCTGGAGAAGGAGAAAGTTGTTACCGCGATGCGGTAGCGTAATTAACTGCAGGGGCTTGCGCCTGCAGGGAAGAGCGTCCCACAATCAAAAACCCCTCAAGCGAGGGGGAATCTGACGAAGTCTGCTACATCGGCCGCATCCGTCTAAACCTCCGATACACGGTGCCATAAATCAACTTGGAATATTCGGAGAGGTGGATGGATAAAACCAAATAGCATCTGCCCCGAATCTCAGTGTCAGGACTTCGCAGCCCTGTGCGCCGTCCTTCGGAGGGGAACAGGCCTGCTGGAATTATAACTTGAGACTCGAATGGAACTAAATTCGATGTCACAGCTACAAAGAAAATCACAGTCAAATAACGGTTCAAGAAATAAAGGAGGTTCATGAACAACGGAGTTTACTATACCGGCTGCAGCAGGTGGCAAGACCGGGAGTACCGGTGGTGCAACTGTTCTTTCGTCTCCTCCTTCGATCTGTAGGGCTGCAATTAAAACAAAGAAGAATTAGAAACGATTTGACTACCCGTAAAAGAAAATAAGGGACATTAGCTAAAGGCTGTACTCACCAGCTCTGCTAGAAGAGGCAATCTCTGACTGAAAGGAGAAGTATGGGTGTAGCATCCGATACAGGTGATCAAAAAGGACTCCTGCAAGGATGTAATAATGCAGTGTCAGTACATAAAGTATACTGCTTACAATGAAGCTGATGGGTCACAAATCGGCACGTTCCAGCATTTGAGATGGTACGAGAGAAGGTAAAGGAGTGGTCACTGTCAAAGCAGCAACTAGAGATGCTTCCTCAGGTGGCACAACCCCAACACTCATCACACCTGCATTAGAAATAAGAGAAACGCTGTCAAAAGAAATTGAAAGGGATTGCAGAATAAAGGGGAGAGTAATGACCCAAAATATACCTGGTGAGTCGCCGGTCGAGACCGCGACAAGGGCGTCACTGGATGCAGCAAATGCTTCACCCTCCTCCATCGAAACGGTCTCGCCACCCGTAGCCTCATCCCCCGACTCTACGAGAATCGTCGTGACACTCGCAGCGCCCGAAAACGGCAAGGACACGCAAGGGGAAAGAGTGGCGATTGGAACAGTGCCCGAATCTTGAGAAAGAGTGGCTACCTCGGGCTCAGCGATTGTAGCCATCTCACCTACCGTTACCTCGGGCTCGGCGATTGTAGCCGTCTCACCTACCGCTACCTCAGGCTCGGTGGTTGTCGCTACGTCACCCACCACTTCCTCGGCAAGCCTCGGCCCAGTAAGTTAGGATATATGAGAACCTGAAAGTTAAAACTTTGACAAAAGAACCCAATGTCACGTTACCTTGGGTCGGTTTTTCGATTGCTTCCCAAGCCGCACGTGCTGCCTGTCTGTGGGCGGTAGACAAGGCAGCCGAAGCATCCTCTGAAAGAGTAGGGGCAGGGGTAGCAGCGCTCGAACCTGCACCCGCGGCCAAGGCAGCGTTACGCTCCCTTGCTGCGCGCACTCTACGCTTCCTTTCTGCTCGGGCCGTGAGAGCGGATCTTCTAAAATCCTCCATCAATGGGACGTCATCGTCCGCGCCAAGGATTACCTCTTGAGCCATTATGGCATCCGTCATCGGTTGCTTAAGTGAAGCTTCTTTCGAAAATATCGGCGGAACTGAGACTTCGATAGCCGACCCGGGAAGCGTCTACACACCGCCCTGTGAAGTCGGTGCCACGCCTGGAATAACCCGAGTAGAGGTAGTTCTTGTAATAAGATGAAAATGAGGGGTCAGATTACCCATAAGAAACGGGAGTGGAGACGCGGTGAACCGAAATGTACCGATGCCTAAGGATGCTCGAAGTCTTTCCTCTTCCTCAAAAGTCTTGAGAGAAGCTGTGAGAGCTTCTTCGGTGGAAATGCCTGTTAAAGAAGGAAAAGTATCAGTCAAAACATGATGATAAAAAGATATGATGCAATGACGAAAGGTACGGCTGATGTTTACTTGACCGCGCGAGGATGGCCAGTCCCGCTTCGTGACTTGCCAATTGCTCAGAAGTTGCAATGGTAGCCGCCAGATCAGTATTATCTGGCGGCATGAATAGACCCTCGTTTGTCCCATACTCGCTCAGGCCCTCGCCATAAGGAGCATGAGGTTCCTGGCCGAGTACAACGTCGGCAGAAAGGATCGACTTCTTCTTCATCTTCTGCGAGCGAGCTCCGGTCGCCGCAAGCATAAGTTTACGTTTAGTGGGCACCTTGGAGCAACGAGTCCCGATATCTGAACCTATGCCATAATTGGGGAAAGCTACAGTCGTCGTTTCTACAGGAGCCCAGGGTATCGGTAGCTCGGGCCTGTCGTGCGGGACTTCGATCACGGCAGCTTCTCTTAAGGGAGGTGGGACAATGGTCCGTCGCTTCGGATGGACGTTTCGATCACCAGCAGGGGGTGCACCTTTGCGATCGAGCAGCAGTCGCTTCTCCTCCCTGATGACGGTGCCCATTGAATGCTGACATCACGCCACGTACACACTAAGGGACTTCGGGACACAGCTCGGTTCGCTGATAAAGAAGTTGAACCCCTTGTCACACGCATAAAATGATGCAGCGCATTTCACATTCCCTCTTTAGTGACAGCAGGTTCTAACAAGAAAGCCTCAAGCGGGACTCCCTGATTGTAGCTCAGTTGTTGGGCGAAACGATGCGGATTGTATCTCATGAGTAACACCGCATCATTTTGCCTAAACACTAGAAAGCCCGGTCTGATAGAATATAGATGAAGGGTTTCCCGAACTTTCAAAACAGAGGCTCCATCTTTAAAAATATCCCGCAATGGCTGCACCGTTGTTGCGGACTCTTTGCCGATGGTCAGAATCTTGTCGGTGAAGGTCATGCCATCTCCAACCGTGCGAGGACGAAGGAGCAAACCTCTAGCTTCCGCGGTGACGGATTTACAATAGATGCGCCGACTAATCGCATAATCCGGGTGAAGCCGTACCTGTCATAGAAGGAAGGCCTTTTATGGATACCGAAAATGCCAAGTGCATGTAGCTCGAGCCATGACATGAAGTAATGTATCGAAAAGTTCACGTGCTGCACTCCGGGTTCAGTAGTATCCGCCGCTTGGCTGAGGCCATAATAAAAATGAGCTAACCCGGCAACCCCGACAGCCACTTTCACCCCTAATAACCATTCGGTGAGCTGGGTAGAAGACAGACAGCCTCATACGACGAGGGTGCATCGGGAGCGCAAACCAGCTCAGCCATAGCCCAAGAAACCCCAAAAAGAACATTTCCTCATCAATTCCAGGGACTGCAACCTCCACAAAAGAAACGACTGGGGTGTTGGGTAAGAAGAAACTCTTTTGATCTGCCTCCGCCGTTGGCAGGTTGTTTAAACCTAAGCCGAAAGGGTCGTCAAGCGTGGCGAATTTAGCTGCCTCCTTCGAAAGGACTCCCGGATGGAGAAAACGAGCGATGAAATCTTCGAAATTAACCCCGCGGCTCCCAGATTCGAGGAAAAGGCCCTCATAAATATTCAACACTTTGATCAAACTAGGAAATTGGTGTTGAATGGCGTTCTCCGGGGTAAGGCCTGTCATCACTGGCTTGGCACCAAAAACATATTCATCCGTAGGAAGCAGTTCCTCATAATGCTCCCCCATAACCGGTAAGCCAGAAACTTCTGCAAATTCCTCTAAGGAAATTGATACTTCTCGGTCCAGCAAAAGGAAGGTGTGAGTAGGAATATTCCACTGCTCCAGAAAGGCCTTAACCCACCAGGCGGGAAGCGTAGAATACTGGAAGAGAGAAGCATAAATGGCGGGATACAACCCAAGCCTCAGCAACTGTGACTTCTTCGCTGACAGAATATAGCGGGCCCATTGCAGATAGCCAGCTGGATGACAAGGAATTAGGCCAATCATATATGGTTATCCCCACGGGCGCGCCTCGCCCTGACAAATACGTCGCCCCAGGGTATCCAAAGCCATTGGAGGCTGAACGGGTATCGAAGCCATAGCAGGTTGAAGAAGACCTCCCGAAGTCCAGTTGACTTCTTCCACGGTATAGTTCACCGGGGTTGGGTCGGCGTAATGGATCGCCATGATGGGCTCTGAGGGTACCGCACACGAAAAGCTCTGCCGACCCTTAATAATTTGATTGTACCATGTCCCCCAGAGGTGAAGATTCATATGTTCCGGGTCATGATCATTGATCAATGGTAAGACTTCCCGGTCCACAGCGCTCCAGGGAATCCTCCCTCTGAACGAACAAACGGGAAAAAGGGATCGAAAGACATGTCGCCTGCGTGAAAAGGGACAAAAGTCAACTGTCAATGCTATAATTTAATTTAAATTCTGACACTTGGTACTTTAGAATTTGTACCGCACTGCAATGTAGTAGAGATGGAACAAATGGGGCCCACAAAATCTAGATTACAGTTCATCATTAATAAAAACAGCCTCATCATTTGATGAGACTGTTGATTAAATGAGGAAATCCTCAATTGATTCTCATTTAATGAGAAATTCCTCTGGTTAAGGAGTAAATCTCCCCTGGAGAGCAGTGCTCTGTGACAGAGTGACACTTGTCAAACTCTAATCATGAAGGAATAAAAATTCTTCAAGGGCCTTGCTCTGGAAGAAAATGATGGAATAATCCATAAGGAAAATTAAAAACAATTTTTTTATACGCATTAAAAAATTCTGAGATTTTCAAGATCCATGAACAAACTCTTAAGAGTTCTTCATAAGAGATTAATAAATCTACATGATTTGAAGAGAGCAAAGCTCTGTTAATGAGTTAAGAAACCCTGAAAGAGATCTCTTTAGATCTATGATTCCAAGAGAGCAAAGCTCTGTTAATGAAACCCTAAAAGGGTTTTCTTTAGATCATAGATCTATGAAGAGCAAGGCTCTGTTAATGGGTAAAACTCTAAATTATTAAAAGATTTAATTTTTACCTAAATTTTGACAGAGTTTTTGGTCCTTAAGAAAATTCTTAAGATGGAGAGCTATGCTCTGTGAGAGAATAAAAATTCTCAGAAAACAAGGAAGAAGATGAATAGAAATCATCCTAAGGACCAAAGGTCCTATTTATAGGCACTGAGTGCCGTTTCAACTTCTGAGTTGATTCAAGGGCACAGATGCTGCCACCGCTGCACTCACATTCAACTTCTGAGTTGATTCAAGGGCACAGATGCTGCCACCGCTGCACTCACATGTAGGCCACGTGAGCGCAACGGTGGGGGGCATTTGTTTCCCCCAATCAGAGCAAACCTCTATTTAAAATTCAAATTTTGGAAATGAAGCAATGCTTCAGATGCAGCGCCAAGTTCGCTGTGCCCTAAGCAGCACACCACGTATAAAGCATGTGGGCGCTAGCACTGGGTGCGCTGCGCTCTAAGCAGCATACCACGTGTGCGCTAACGCTACGTACGCTGTGCTCCAAGCAGCGCACCATGCGTCAAGTACGGGTGCGCTAGCGCAATGCGCGCTGCCCTTTAAGCAGTGCACCACGTGTAAAGCACGGGTGCGTTAGCGCTGGAACTAAAAGCTTCCCACCATTAGATCAAAGATCTAGTAATAATGATAAATCATTAATTAATCAGAATTAAATTCTGTTAAGGAAAGATTCCTCAAAATCTTTCCAAATAATAAAATTATGCTCTGTAAATCAGAGCATCGTTGGATCAATAATCCAATGGTAAATAGAAATTACCAAAAAACAGAATAAATTTTGTATGGAAAGATTTATCAATCTTGTTAAAAATAAGAAGATTGCCTTCTGTAAAACAGAAGCCCTAGGATCAAAGATCCATGGGTGGGGAAACATCCCCAAATCAATCAGAGAAAGATCTCTTTAACTGATTCAACAAATCAGCCTGCCCTATAAAAAGGCCCCTAGACTTCAAGTCTGGGATATACAGAAAGAGAGAGAAAAAACCGCCCCAAAAAAACTTAGAGAAATTCAAAAGAGCAAGCTCTTACAAGAAGATTTTTCTTCAAGGTAAGAATGAATGATGATGAACACAGAGATGAAATCATCTCATGATTAAGAAAGAAGAATTCATTTCTTTAAAAGGATCATAGATCTACAAAGACAAAAAGTCTTTCACAAAGAGATCAAAAGATCTCATCATAAAATAAAAGAAAAACTTACTTCTCACAGATCATAGATCTATAAGACTAAAGTCTTTCTCAAAGAGATCATGAACATCTCATTATTAAAAGGAGGGGAGAATAATTCAATTCTCTTAAGGATCATAGATCCATAAAGGCAAAACCTTTCATCAATATAAGAGATTGAAACAAAATAAGAACGGTTGTTCTTAGATCCTGAGACAAAGTCTCTTTTAAAAGAACATAAATTGTTTCTCAGATCATAAAATTAATCAGATGCGCTTTGCGCTCTTGAACTGCGCTTCTGCGCTTCCTGGACTGGCGCTCAGCGCCAAATGCACCACGTGTCAATCACGCATGTACTTCTTAATAACTAGCGCCTTGCGCTTCTGAAATAGTGCACTACGCTCATGGGCTGGCACTTAGCGCCAAGCGCACCACGTGTCACTCACGTGTGCGCCACTAAACTGAAAGCGCAATGCGCTCTTGAATTAGCGCTCTGATCTCATAAATTGGCATCATGCGCTCATCATCTGGAGCCTAGCGCCGAGCGCGACACATGTCCCTTACATGTGCGCTACTTGGCAGAAGCGCATTGCGCTCTTTGACTGGCGCAAAGCGCCAAGCGCACCATGTGTTGCGCTGACAGAACATAAATTGTTCTCTAATAAATCCCAGAGCTATGATGAATGCTCAGCACTCAATAAAAGACAAAACATTGTCAGAATACAATTCAATGCTCAGCATTGTTAAAAGGGCTAAGCCCAAATAAAGGATCCAACAGCCTAAAATAAATGTTAAAACATTTTTTTAACTTGATTGGACTTAGCCCAAGATTGGCCATAAGTCCTCAAATTCAGATTAATTGAGCCCACATGCTCATAAACCTTTTAACAGATCTTAGTTCCAAACTGGACCACAGATCTTTCAACCAAAAGTGGTTCAAGAGTACATCTCTGAACCCCTCTGATATATGTCGTTGTAATCCTTCAATGTCTTTAGATAGGTGACGGGTCTCGACAACCATACATTTCACAGACTATGACGTTTTTAAACTGGACTGTGGGGTCCTTAAGCCCATGGACTATGATGTCCTTAAGCCCATAGACCGAGATGTCCTTAAGCCCATGGACCGAGATGTCCTTAAACTAACATTGGACCGAGATGTCCTTAAACTAACAATAGACCATAATGTCCCTAAACTAATCGACCGCAATGTCCCTAAACTAAACAATAGAGTCTAAATGCTCTTTTGTTGGATCTAAACGATCCCATTTAGTTGATCTTAGTCTAAAATTAGACACACGTATCCTTAACCAACATTTAAGTTGATCTTAGTCTCAAATGAGGCTAACGTATCCTTAAACCCAACCCCCAAACCCAAATCTATGAAGATACGGATTTGGACTAATCTACGCCCTACGGGCGACAATATAAATTAGTCTCCGTATACAATCCACGGGCAACAAAAAAAAAACAAACACCCACGACACGAAGTGACCATATGGAGAAGGAGAAAGTGGTTACCGCGATGCGGTAGCGTAATAAACTGCAGGGGCTTGCGCCTGTAGGGAAGAGCGTCCCCACAATCAAAAACCCTTTGACGAGGGGGAATCTGACGAAATCCGCTACATCGGCCGCATCCGTTTAAACCTTCGATACATGGTGTCATAAATCAACTTGGCATCTTCGGAGAGGTGTACGGATAGCACCAATTAGCATCTTCCCCGAAATTCAGGCATGACGGACCTGCGCGGTCGCGTCTCCGTGTTTCGGCGGGGAACAGGTACTATACCTATCGTCAGGTGGAAGTTCTCAGGTGACATGAGTACATGTTATTCTTTAGACCTGAGATCGTCATTTGTCTCATGTGAGTTGCCACTATGCTTTGATCACTACCCTACCACGGCTCTACTGAGTCATGCAAACAGGTTTTGGTTAGGTACAGTCCCGAGCCACATGGAGGCAGTGAGCGATTGTCGGGGATTCGTCTCTCCCGGTATAGTGAGTCGATATCGTACTGTGTCCGATTGGTCGGGACCATAAGACCTTGGCCAAGGCAGTTCGGATTTATGGATTGGCTTATCAGTAGTTTTCCGGATTGGTCCTGAGCCACATTAGCACGAATTATCAGGTTATTAGGGTCTGATGTTTACCACCCCCTAGACCCGGTATGCGATACTCTTGGACGAAGAGATCGGACTGTAAGGAGATTGTCACAGATAGGCTCAGTAGGGATCCAGATGAGTTTGCTCGTCGGCCTTTCTTTTCGACAAGTACTCGGGTAGCCATTACGTACAGCTAGTGTCGCTGACGTGCTTGTGGTTATAGATTTATCCAGTAACTCACTGCTGGCGTACTGTTGAGTCTTTAATGTCCCACACAGAAGGTTTTCCAGATTCAGGAGAAATGATGTAGTAGCCGTATTGGATACGTGCAGGGTTCCGATCGATTGATGTACTGTGTACCCGGACTTTCGATCGGACTGTTGGTAATACTAGCCGACTCGGGTTTTGAGCCGGATCATTAAATCAGGTATTGGTTTAATAATTTACATATATGTATTTCGATATGTATATTCTAGTATTACGTTCTTCGTGTTATTATATCTCTTTGTGCGTTCGTGTTTTTATGCGAATGCAGATATGTATATACGGTTGACTGTAATCCGTATTTTATTACAGATAACACTCTAGAAGGTGGAAACCTCATTAGTCTTTTTCCATTTATTTGATAAATGGAAATGAGGTGTAAATTGAAGGAGAGGGAGGTATGGTGAGAGCCATGGCTTCAATAGTTGACAAATGAATTATTAATTCATTTGTGACAACTATTGAAGCATGGTGGATATATTATATTGATGGATAGTGTTTTACAAAACCATTGCCACCTATTTTCTCTCACATGCTTGCTCATTTTAATTTTGTGCTCACCATTTTTCTTCACCTCCTTCTCCTTCTCTTGAGCTTTACCACCTTCATCATCTTCCTCCTCTTTACACTCTCATGTGTTGAGAAACAAGAGAGGATGTAAGATAGAGAAAGAAAGTCACTTAGAACCTCACACTACATCCTAAACTTCTTGGATTAGCAACCCAAGTTCTCTAGTTGCTCTACTTGACATTTAGTGTGGAGCTAAAGTCATGGATCACATCCCTCGGGTGGATCATCTACGATAAAGGAGGACCGAAGAGTAAGATCGAACGCGGAGAACTGAAGGAGCCAACAAAGAAGATCAAGCGTGATCATGGGGGCCACTTGGAGCGAACGATGAGGAAAGAAGACCGAAGGACTTGGATCGTTTTGTGAGACTTCTTTTCATAGTAGTTAGCTCTCTTAGTCTTGCTAGTTTGGTTTATGGAAAGATCCGGTTTAATGGGTTATTCTAGCGCCGTTTTTAAACTCGTAGAAAATTTTTGTTCCGCAAATGCCCACGGATGATGGCTAGGGCGTTGGGGTAACCCAACATGGTATCAGAGCCACCCCATAAAATCTAGACTAGTAGTTTAAACAACGTTTAAAATAACGAAACCGAAATAACTCCAAAACACGAAACCTAGAATTCAAGTTTCTGTCAAATTTTAAATGGCCTCTGAAATTTTTTTAAACAACTGCAGAGTGTTCCTTTTACTATAACTAGAACACAAGAGAAACACGAGCTCTTGATTCAATGTTTGGCCGGCGAAAACGTCATTAAGACCGGCCACGCCGGTTTGTGATGAGTAAATGTGCTCATTTTTGTTTGGTGATCTATATCTCTTGGATTTAGGGTTTCAGGACTTGTTTGTTTTTGCCCAGAATGTTTTTTCAGATATCATGAGTTTTGGGGCATTACGGAGTATTTCGAAATCGCTATTTTAACACTGTTTAAAAATTATCAGTACTTAGATTAATATCTGTGATCGTGAATGTCATTTGATCGGTATAACCCATCTAACTGCTATATGTTCTTTTAGACGAGTTTGCGAACATGACATTCACGTTGATGTTCTGTGATTGTGCTGATATTATGGTTGGATTGTCGTGGTGGATAGCCGGCGGTGTGATGGTTTAGTATAGTCCATATTCATTTGTACATTTGTTATTGCGGGGCAAGCGTCCGACATGTGGACAGCCGTTTCTGCCGTGTTGTATATTCTTTTATTGGGGTACGACCGGGTAGAGGTCGATGTCACCTTGTACATATATTATTATTTTCTATACTAGGATTACCCCGCGGTGGAGTGCTCGAATAGCTGGGTTCTAGAGGGCAACAAGCCCGCATCTCATAGCGTTGAGACGGAGGGGGCTTCACTCTAGAATTGGTGGGCTATTCACCGCACTCGTAAGGGGTATAGGTATAACCTATGGAGGGGTGCTCAAGTTACTGGGTCCCGTGAAGTGCTGGGTGGCCTATTCACTTTGTTGATTAGGATTGCCTCACTTCTGGGATTGGAGGGTAACTTGCCGCGCTCGAAGGGGTCCAGGTTTACATTGCACGGGTTATCCACACAACCGGGAATGCCGGGTCTCATTTGCGGCTCAAATAAAACCCAAGGATCCAAAATTATCCACCATTCTGTGTTGTTTGCTGAGATTTTGTGATGTTGCCTAGTATCATGCCTGGGACGAATGTTATATATATTTATATATATACTAGTAGATGTTATATATGTTTTGCACCCGCGCTAGTCCAGCCCCCGCTCTGTCATTAGTTAAGTAACGTAACGGGTGATGACGGGGCCCCATGGCGAATGCGGATGAAATATACACACATTGTATTTTCGTTCTTTTCTGGTGTAATAAGATTAATTGATGGGACCACATTAATTTTGATTAATGCAAGATAAAAAACCTAAAAGATGTTGTTTGAACAAATTTCGAAAAACTATAGTTATATTCTTTCGCTTTTGCATAGTGGTATTCGGTTGTGAATATCCAGCACTTCATTCTAGGAGGCAAGAGCCGAGATCCCTTCGCGGGGAGTGACCTCTTGAGCAAAAGTCTATATTGTAGATTACTCGGTTTTTTCAAAACCACAAGTTTTCAAAAGCGGATCCTAAACCACTCCTTTTCAAAACTGCTCAGGTTCCTTCAACGATATCAAGTTCATTACGTTAAAGGGGTTTTTCGCCAAAAACTCAGCCGTAGCCCTCCATCATTTTTATAAGTAGTACTTAGTATTCGTGCTGCGTTTGTTGACTGTGTCAAGGCGTAGTGAACGGTAGCTGAGTACTGCTTATTTGTAGCATACGATGCGATTGGTTAGGACAGTCGTATAACCTTGTTGACCGTGTCAAGGGTTATGCAGGTGAGTTTAATGCAATCAAGATAATGACGGGTTGAACTTGACTAGGACTCTTTGATTTGTTGACTGTGTCAAGGTCACTTGGGTCATAGGGGTAAAAACCACATTGGGAGTTTCATATATACAAGAAACTTGCTAGTTCTGCATACCTTCTGAAGTGTGGTGACTAGAGTGGCTTCCATCTAGTTTATCACGCAATGATAGTTGGATCCCGATCCTACTGATGAGTAGGATTACTCCTGGGAGATTATTTCACTTAACAATCAATGCTATAAACCAAGTAGGTGTCTAGAACGGTGTTAGCGGGGCTACGCCTCCAGGGAAAAGAGGTTATATAATTAAGGAACTTCGCGAAAGCGTTGGAAAACCTCTCTCGAAGTACCGACACTAGCCTAGACAGAAAGGTTAAGTAAGTATTGTGACGTACGATTAATCCCAACTAATTCTTCGTTTAAGGTTTGAAGAAGAATTCGAGAAAACAGTGGGAGCCATCCTGATTAGATAAACTAATATCCAATCTAATCTTGCAAAAGCGCACGCTGAGTGTTTCTTTTCTCTCTCTCCAGGTAGCAACCACTTCATGCCTTAAACAAGATAATAAAATGTATCGCTTGACCGATCCGAATTGTTGTTCGGGGTTGGGGAACGTCGGTTCAGCTCTAACTTATGACAGCAGTCATAAGTATGAGCAAGGGAAAGGGGATTGCATGAATTCCTTGATGACCCCATCAAAGAAGAAGCATACTATTGCGTCTTCTTCAGGTGTTCTGGTTATTGAGAACTATTTTTCGGTCAGTCCTAACTCTTGGGTACTCGATACCGGATCAGGATCTCATATTTATAATTTATTACGGGGACTGAGAAAAAGTAGGATGGTTGGAATTGATGATATGTCCCTCAGAGTAGGGAACGGAGCACAAGTTGATGCTTCTGCCGTCAGTGAATATCACCTAGCATTTCCAAATGGCAATGTTATGAATTTTAACAATTGCTACTATATACCTTCCATGGTTTGCAACATCATATCAGTTTCTTTACTTGATAAAGATGGATATAGTTTTGTTCTTGATAGAAATATCATGAATATTTACCTTAATAAGGTATTGGTTGCAGAAGATACACTGTGTAATGGTATCTATGTTCTAAATCAAAACACAGTTTTCAATATACAAGACACACGCAAGAGGAAGAGACCAGAAATGAATGAATCCTACTTATGGCATTGTAGACTTAGTCATATCGGAGAGAAAAGACTAAGTAAGTTGCATAAAGATGGTATTTAAATACATTTGAATTTTCATCTTGTGAAACTTGTCAGTCTTGTCTCAAGGGAAAGATGACCAAATCCTCATTCACCGGACACGGAGAAAGAGTAGTAGAGCTCTTGGGACTCATATACAGTGATGTATGTGGTCCAATATCTATACATGCAAGGGGTGGGTTCTCGTACTTCATCATATTCACCGACGATCTCTCTAGGTTCGGGTATGTGTATCTTATGAAACACAAATATGAAACTTTTGAGAAATTCAGAGAATACAGAAACAAAGTAGAGAAACAGATTGGCAAAAGTATCAAGATCCTCCAATCTGATAGGGGAGGGGAGTACTTAAGTACGGAATTCCTATAATACTTAAAAGAGAATGGAATTCTCTCTCAGCTTACTCCTCCATATACAACACAGAACAACGGTGTATCAGAGCAGAGGAATTGTATCCTATTGGATATGGTTCGCTCCATGATGAGTAGTGCTGAGTTGCCTCTTTCATTCTGGGGATATGCACTTCAAACAGCGGCACATATTTTGAATCAAGTTCCATCCAAATCTGTGCCTAAAACTCTGTATGAAATATAGAGTGGTAAGAGTTTGTATCTTAAACGTATTAAGATTTGGGGGTGCCCTGCTTATGTTAAAAAGCAGAACCCATACAAACTCGAGACATGATCAATTTTGTGTAAGTTTGTAGGATATCCAAAAGATTCTAACGGGTATCTATTCTACCACGCAGAGGAACAAAGGATTATTGTTTCATGGAACGCCATATTTTTAGATAAAGAATTTCTTACAAAAAATATTAGTGGGAGAGTGGTAGAACTAGATGAAGTTCCAGAAACATAAACTATAACTGAAGATTTGGTGGAACCGCTAGATTCAGTAATGCACGATTCAGCTCAGCTACTCCGCAGATTTAGTAGTATTTCTCATCCGCCCGAGAGATACTATGGTTTTCTCATAGACGGGGATCGAGAGGATTGCATCTTGGAACAAAATGATTCTACTAGTTTCAGGCAGGCCATTATCAGTAGGGACTCTGATAAGTGGCTGGATGCTATGTTATTCGAAATGGAGTCCATGTACACCAATAAAGTCTGAACCTTGGATATTGCTCCACCTGGGGAAAAACCCGTTGGATGCAAATGGATCTACAAAAGAAAATTTGGTGTAGATGGGAAGGTGGAAACCTATAAGGCTATATTTGTTGCAAAAGGTTTTCGTCAAAGACCAGGTGTGGACTATGACGAAACCTTTTCTCCGGTGGCTATGCTCAAATCCATTCAGATCCTACTTTTCATTGCTGCCTTCCATGACTATGAGATCTGGAAGATGGTCGTAAAAACGGCTTTTCTGAATGGAAGTTTGGAAGAGTGCGTTTATATGGATCAGCCGGAAGGTTTCGTAGACAGTGGGAGCAGCGGGAAGGTGTGCAATTTGCTTAAATCCATTTATGGATTAAAGCAGACATCACGGAGCTGGAACATCTGTTTTGATGAAACAGTCAAGAAATTTGACTTCATCAAGAACGAGGATGAGCCTTGTATATATAAGAAGATTGTAGGACGAACGGTCGTATTCCTAGTCTTGTACGTGGACGTCATTCTTTTGATAGGAAATGACATTCTTATGCTACAATCGGTCAAGTTGTTCTTGTCACAAAGATTCTCCATGAAGGACCTGGGTGATGCCTCGTACATTCTGGGGATTAAGATCTACAGAGATAGATCCAAGAGATTACTGGGACTTTCACAGTCTAGGTACATAGAGACCGTACTAAAAAGATTTAGTATGGAAGATTACAAGCACGGTAATATACCCATATTACATGGAAATCACCCTTTCCAAAGAGATGTCTCACAAGACTGATGAGAAGAGGGTTCGCATGAGCACTATACCCTACGCTTCGGCAGTAGGATCTATAATATATGCGATGTTATGTACCCAACCAGATGTAGCTTACGCGCTTAGCGTGGTGAGCCTGCATCAGTCTAACCCAGGTGAGAACCACTGAACAGCTGTTAAGAACATTCTTAAGTACCTAAGAAGGACTAAAGAACTGTTCCTGGTATTCGGTAATGGGGACCTCCAGGTGAAGTCTTTTACCGATTCAAGCTTTCAGAGTAACAAGGATGACAGCAAGTCTGTCTCGGGTTTTGTGTTTACCCTCAACGGAAGGGCGGTCTGTTGGAAGAGTTCCAAGCAGGACACTATCACAAACTCGACGATGGAGTCTGAATATATTACTGCCAACGATGCCGCAAAAGAAGTCGTATGGATTAAGAAGTTCATTACTGAACTTCAGGTAGTTCCATCTATTATTAACCCAATACCTTTGTATTGGGACAACAATGGAGCTATGGCTTTAGCGAAGGAACCATGGTCCCATCAGAAATCCAGGCACATCTTGAGGTGGTATCACCTGATCAGGGAGATCATTGATCGTCGGGAGATCGAGGTGCGGAGAGTTGACACAAAAGACAACACGGCGGATCCATTCACCAAGGTCCTTCTACAAGCATAGTTCGAGAGACTTTTTGGGATGTTGGGTATTCGATATGCCAACAACTGGCCCTAGAGTAGACATTGGGTACTCGATACGCCAATATATATGGCCTTAGTGCAAGTGGGAGATTGTTGGATATGTATGCCCTAGAGGCCATTATTGTATATGTATACATGTAGATGCTTGGACATATATATATAGGACAATCTTGCTCGATATGATAGTATGCTATCTGGTTTGTCTTTATCTTAACATGTGCGTATGTTTTACTTGCTATTACATATAATTTATACATGTTGATAAAGCCCGTAGGATCATTACTAGACTACCTGCGTTGTGATGGCGATCATACTTGTGTGAGCTGGGTAGTCGGTACACACGTCCTTAAAAGATCCCTAGTCATGGGAGTAACGAGACTGGGCATCAATATTCTGGAGTAGACTAGTGTGTACGTTTCTAGACCCCGACGATGGGTGATGGTACGGTCCTGCAACCATTGGTCTTTCGCACCTAAGATCGTATACAGGTGCTCACTGGGTGTGAGCACACCGGACGGACTCGCCGAGAACTTCTAGATGGTACTATACCTATCGTCAGGTGGAAGTTCTCAGGTGACATGAGTACAGGTTATTCTTTAGACCTGAGATCGCCATTTGTCTCGTGTGAGTTCCCACTGTGCTTTGATCACTACCCTACCACGGCTCTACTGAATCGTGCAAACAGGTTTTGGTTGGGTACAGTCCCTAGCCACATGGAGGCAGTGGGAGATTGTCAGGGATTCGTCTCTCTCGGTATAAGGAGTCGATATCGCACTTTGTTCTATTGGTCAAGACCATAATAACTTGGCCAAGGCGGTTGGGATTTACTGATAGGCTGATCAGTAGTTTCCCGGATTGGTCCTGAGCCACATCTGTTTGGAATATGTATGCCCTAGAGGCCATTATTGTACATTGATGTATATTATAGTGGATGCTTGGACATATATATAGAGGGCTTTTTTGCTCGACATGATAGTATGCTATCTGGTTACTCTTTATCTTAAAATGTTGACTGGTATTCTAATACTGTCTTTCTCTTACATGTTGATAAAATCCTTAGGATATATGCTTGACTTCCAGGACTATGATGCAGATCATACTACCGGGACCTGGATAGTCTACAAGATCATCCTTTAATTGTTCCTAGTCGAGGGAATATCGAGACAGGGCATCGATATTCTAGAGTAGACTAGTGTGCACGTTTCTTGACTCTGTATAGGGCGATGGTTGGTCCCATAGCTATTGGTGTTTGACATCAAAGATTGTACACAGGTGCTCATTAGATAAAGGGTACACCGAACAGGACTCGCTGAGAACTCCTAGTTGGTAGTATACCTATCGTCAGATAGCAGTTCTCTTGTGACACTGGTACAGATTAGTCTGTAGACCCAAGATCGTCATAGAGTCTTGTATGGCTCCCACTGTGCTTTGATTTCCTCCCTACCATGGCTCAAAGGAGTCGTGCAAACAGGTGGATTTTGGGTATAGTCCTGAGTCACATGGAGGCAATGAGCGATGGGAGGGGTTTTGTCTCTCCCGGTTTTGGGGGTTGATGTTGCACTATGCTCGATTGGGTATAACTGGAAGTCTCTGGCCATGGCTGCTACTGAGATTTACTGATAAGAGTTATCGGTAGTTTCTCGAACCGTTATAGGCCAGACATCGGCATGACATATCACGTTACTGGGGTCTGACGATTCCATCCCTATACATGATATGCAACATATCAGACGAAGAGACCGGACTGTACGGTAAGTGTTACTGATAGGCTTCATGGAGAGTATGGACATGCTTGCTTGTTGATCTTCTAATCGCCCAATACCTGCCGTTATGTCCAGCTAATACCGCTGACGGCTTGCAGGTGACTGATGTGATCATCACCTACTGCTGGCGTATTAACGAGTCTTTAGAATCCCACACAGAAGTTTCCCGGTTCAAGCAAAATGAAGTACGGCACATACTTGATATGTGCGGGAGCCTGATTAAATACGTGTATGTGATATCGTATTGTAATCTGGCAGTTATCTGTTATCGGTCAAGTTATATATGATATAACCGGATTGTTGAATCAAGTGTTGGTTTGATAATGTGATATACAGATAAATAATATTAGTCGGTTATATATGATATAACTGTATTATTAAATCAAGTGTTGATTTAATAATATGATATATATTATATTTGATATAATTATATCTTAACTAATATTATTAGCTTACTAATTATGTTTCTTAATATATATTAATATATATGTGTGTGTGTGTGTGTGTGTGTGTGTGTATTATATGAAGCATGGCATGTATTTTCTATTTTTATAAAATAGAAAATGAGGTGTAAATTATGGAGATATTTGTGGAATGGGCAAGACATGGGTTTTTCATTTGTTTATTAGTCTTGCAAAACTATTGAAGTATGGTTGATTAAATTTATTGCAAATTCAACCATGCTTTAATAAGTGAGCAAGAGTGTAGCTTTTTCTACATAAGGGTTCATATTATTTTTGCCTTAGCCATTCTTGAGGTCTTGCTCTTTCTTACTGTCTATTTTTTCCTCACCTCACCTCCAAGTTCAAACCCTCACATGTGATGTGAATCATTGAAGTTGTGAGAACCCTAGTGAGCAAATCAAACCCCTACTTCACCATCCTAGTGTTGATTAGCACCTTGCACTAGTGTGTGTCCTTCACAAATGAGATTTTAGTGAAGAGGTAGCTTGATCAAGTGAACTTCGGGTAGATCGTCTTCGGCACGAAGATCACGGAGGAGGCTCATTCCAACTTTAAAAGGAGCCTTGTGGAGTCGTAGGGACTACAACCCGGAGCATCTGAAGAGAAGGACTTGGTCTATGAAGGTCGTATACTCCTTCCCTTCTTGTTGTTTATTTTATTTCATCATAGAACCCTAATAATCTAGTTTGATTCTAGGTTAATTTTAATTAGCACCATGAAAATTTGAAAATTGCATGTGTGTTGCCCGTTTAAACCAAGTCGTGGTGCTACTAAACACTTTCATGGTATCAGAGCTACTAGGCATTGGATGTCGACCTATGGGAGGTTCTCACTGTGTGACTGTGTGGCGAAGCATAGGCTCTTACCCCCAGGGTGTCCCGAGACGGGAAGGTGTTCCGGCGGGTTGTAGTCCTCATGAGGGGGCATGTGTAAAAAGTAGTTGCTGAAGGACCCGTTAGTGCCACGGTGACCCCATTGGATAGGGTGGCTGCCTGACTTTCATGGTATCAGAGCCAAATTAGAACATTTGGGTAGGTCTTTACGATTTTAAAGTGTTCGATCGATTTTTCAAAGCCCAGATTTTTCAAGTTTCTGTCGATTTTCAAAAGTTGGAATTTGATATTAAAAATATGCAGAAATACGTGCAGGGTTTTCTATGGAGCCCCAAGAAATTTGAAGCTCCAATTCCCTTTAAACGCCGCGGAAACGCCTTACAAACCCTAGTTTGGCCTCTGCTCCAACAACTTTTTGTGGTATTTTGGGGTCCTGTTTCTTATGCTACTCCATGGTTACATTTGTCACTTTTTAGGTGTTTTTACTGATTCTCAAGTTGTTGAGGCCTCTGTAATTTATGGGTGTTTGTTAAATTGATCGAAATGTTTAACGTCGTATAGATCTTGATGATATGTGATACAATTGTTCGAATTCGGAATAATTAGTTTTGTGAAAACTAGTTAGTAATTTGTAAACCTAGCCGTTTAGTCTCGTTTGTTCGATTGCCATGGAGTCTTGATTCGGATCAAAACTCCGTCGCAATCGCGTATTGTACGCGATCACAAAGTCGGAAATCTTGTTGAATTATCCGACAACTAATTGAAAAGAGTTTTCAATTTGAGACTAAAATGTAAGTTTTATAAGCTAGGCATGAAATTCGGAATATGAGATATTCCGGGTTTATGATGTCTAAGGATATTGCGGATTCTAATTATTATAGTTTTTCATTTATTTTCTGTGACCGTAAGTGTAATATGTGGGGTATCCCAAATCTCGTTGCTATATGTCAACGGCATTTGGGATACGCGTATTTCTTACGTTGATGATATGTGATATTATGTGTTGCTGTGATATATTTTATTGGATCGTCGTGATTGAATAGCCGGGGGGTTTTGCGTGAGATGAGATTTTTTCATTTTCATTCATGTAAAATTTGTATGTAATATTCTTTTATTAGGGCACTTCCGGGCTGAGGATGATGTCACCACTGATATATATTATTTACTTTTCTGCATTAGCATAGACCCAAGGCGGGGAGCACAAGTAACTTGGTTCTAGAGTGTAGTGGGAGACCATCTCGAGTAGTCGAGACCAGGTCTCCTAACTCTAGAATTGGCAGAGTTACTTGCCGCTCTCGTAGGGGTCTATGGGATGTGGGTTTGGCTATTCATCACGACCGTGGAATCCGTGTTTTACATTACTGGATGAATTTAAAACACGTACCTCCAAGTATATCCAATATTTCATATGTTGCTTCTGCTGCTTGGTTCTGTGATGTGATCATATAACTGCGTGAGACGAATGTTATATTATATATATGATATATAAAAAACGTTGCTTATGTTTTGCACCCGCACTAGTCCAGCCCCTGCTCTGCCGTTAGTTAAGTAACCTAACGGTGCATGACGGGGCCCGTGGCGAATGCGGATGGCATAAGCGTACGTTCTATTTTCGTTTCATTTTTCTTTGATATTTAGGAAACATTAAATGATGGGACTTCATTAATAAGATTAATGAAAGAAAAGAAACCTAAATATGTTGTAGAATCAGTTTTAAAAACAGGTAGCTCTAGTTCTTGCTTTGCATAGTGGTATTCCTTGTAGAATATCCAGCACCTCATTCGATGAGGAAAGAGCCGAGATGTCACGCCCCGCTTCCCAGTGTACGGGCAGAGGACGCGACAAGGCCGCTACGTATTTACTGTGAAGTAAATACGCTAAGCTTATCTAAGCAATATAAATATAAATGCACAAGAGAAAAGCTATAATAAAACAGCAACTTTATTTATTTACATTCTTTTTACAATACATGGAAAAGTAAATACAACTGAATGAAAGCAATGCCTAAACAGTGGAATAACGGAAATGAAAAGTATTGAAATAAAAATGTGTACAATGAAGCTAGAGCTCTGGGTCGTAGGCAAGCTGATCCAAGTCCTCACTAATAGGCTCGATTTCCTGAGTGTCCAGATCACCTGATAACATTCCAAAGAAGAAAGAGAAGGAATGTCGTCAGCGAACAATCGCTCGGTAAGTCCCAAAGATAAGGGAGAAGTAGAATAGACAGAGAGAGAGAGAGAGGGAGAGTGTGTAGCTTTTAAATTTGTATCATATTGTTATAATATTGTATTTAGTGTTAACGCTGTTGTTTGTAGCTTGGTACAGAAGGATGCCAGTGTAAACGAGAGGAGTCTCACTTGCCCCAGAGACTAAGGTATCAGGAACTCAAGTAACCGTTTATGCCACGGTACAACAGCAACGGAATACAGGTTAGGTGTCTTATGGTTGCAGTCTCATGCCACTTCTAACACCTTCCGTACCAATATACCCCTTAAACCCCGCTATGTCTTGATAGTATTGTTTGTATTGTATTGCAACTTGTATTGTCTTGTATAGATGGATGACTTGCCGAAACCATGATATCAGTAAATAGATGTAACTGGAAAATCATGTAAATGGAAGTATATCCATGGTTCGGTTCGTTCAATACAGATTGAATAGATTGAATATATGGATTCATGTTGAATTGTAGTATTGTAGATTGTACTTGAATCATATTCAAGTCAGATTATTATAATGAGACTCAGTCTGAGTTAGACAATTAAAAAAGAAATTGATGTCCTGATTGTTTTGATGTTATCGGTAACCGCTGCACATGGGAGGCAGGATTTGTGTCTTTTTCAAAGACGATTATCGTATTGATAACACCGTTTGTTAAGTTGTCTAGCTTAGATAGGAAAGCACCCATATCTCCGGCTCCCTGAGGCTCAAGAGACTGGTCCCGCTTAAACCTATATTTACTAGGGCCCTTAGGGTAATTTATAGAACTTGAGGGGGTTTTATATAAAAATAATTTTGTATAATTTACAAAATACACCTCAAGTATTTAATTATCATCTTTGGAGTTTTCATAGTTGTAGATTTTATATTTGTGACATTTCTAGTGAAAATAACCTAATTTTCATAATACATGGTATTGAATTGTAAGTGTTGGACTTGTATAGAATTTTATGGTATTTTCATGTAAAATGATTCTTTTGATTTAGAAAGGTTGGAATATTTATATCATATCAAAAATAGGTATTTTAAAAATACATATATATATATATATTTTATATAAAATAATTTTAATTTATTATATTCTAGAAATCTCATTTTCTTAAGATATTCGTATTTTAAAAATCTCGAGACCGAATGCTCCTTACGGAGGTCTGCATCTCGCACTACTAAGCCCAGGGATGTGCGATAATCTACACCATCGCAGTCGGGTTCCCCAAAATGGGTTGTAGCGGCGCTTTTCAAAAATTTATAAAAATACGTAATCTTATAGAAAACGGTTTTAATAGTTAGTGGTATTTATATGTAAAGTTTTGTTTTCCCGTATTCTATATTCCCAAAAGGTATTGTGCTATATTACATATGAGTGTTGTGAGGAGATAGGTCATTACCTCATGATCTAATTAAAGGTATAACAAGATTTATGATGTTTTAAGGTAGAAACTAAAGTATATGGTATTTTATTGAAAAAGAGCGGTAAAAGTTACAAAATGAAATATTTTGCTATGGAACTTGTTCAACATGTTTTGTTAATGATTAATAGTCAAGATGTAAGAGTTTAATATGGTTGTGTTAAGGAAAATTGAACTTTATAAGAAAACCGAATCGGAAGTCGGATTTAACTCCACTTCCGTAGGGTTTTAGTAATACGAGTTTTTAGAAAAAAATAGAGAAGAGGGAGGTGGGACTTACTGGCTTAGAGGTTAGAGAAGAGGGAGAGGAAGACATAGGATTTTCCGGTACGTCATTTCGTCGCCGGGAGCTGCTAGAGTCATCGTCGGAAATTCGCCGGAGTTTCGCCCTTCGCTAACATCACTTGTACACAAAATTTTATAGAGTTTTCTTGAGAGTTTGGAAGAATTGTGAGTGAGGGGGGTGTGTTTAGGGATGGTATTTATAGGGTAATGCTAGGGTTAGGGTGGGTGAAAGGTTGAATTGAAAATGTATTAAAAATGTATTTAAAAAATATGGTTTAACAGGATTTTAATTGAATTTAAAAGGCTCTGTTAAATTGCAGGAAATTTAAAGTGTACAGGGATAATGGGGAGGCAGAGAAACGCACTTTCACTGTTGACAACTCGGTGATCCGGCTCAACTTGGCCGGCGTCGCCGGCCCGAGTCGGCCGAGTCGGGCCGGGGCTCGCTGCCACGTGTCCCTCGTCGCTTGATGTAGCCCCTAGGTCAGTTTGTTTTACATGTGTAATGGGGTTTTTACGAGTTATGCACGTGTAGGCTCTTGGGCTTCTAAAAATCTAAAATAAAACAATATTAAAAATAATGTGGCTAATGGGATTTGAACTATGGTGCTTTGGATCAGTAGTGCAAGATCTTACCAATGAGCTACAAGCTCCTTCTTTCTATTAAAAAGCAAATCAAACTTATAACTTGTGCTCAGGCAAAAATACCCCTTTCTGTATTTTTTTCAAAAATTTGTACAGAAAGTTGTACAGAAAATTTAGGGTTGTTACATTCTACCCTCTTTATAAAAATTTCGTCATCGAAATTTGTAAAAGGAAAGTGTAACGGATTCAAGGAAAGTTTTGTGATAGACCTATTGGTAGTGTATGAAAAATATATGAAAGAACGAAAGAACGTGAAGGTTTTGGAAAGATTGTAAAAGTGGTGAGGGAATTTTGGGTTAGGACAGATTCAAAATATATGATAAGATTCATGGAATAGGTATTGTAAAGAATGTTTTAGTTGCTGGTTCTTGTGTTATATTGCTTAGGTTGTTCACGCAGAACAAAACTGCATGGTAGTGTTCCATACAGCTCTAACCTACATGGGTCGCCACCAAAACCTGTCACGCCCCGCTTCCTGGTATACGGCGAAGGGGACGCGACGAGGCCGCTACGTATTTACTCAGAAGTAAATACGCTAAGCGTAACTAAGCAATATAAAAGAAATATACACAAGAGACAAAAGTAATGAAACAACAACTTTATTTATTAACATTCTTTTATACAATGCATGGAAATAAATACATCTGAATGAAAGCAATGCCTAAATAGTGGCATAACGGAAATGAAAAGTACTGAAATAAAAATGTGTACAATGAAGCTAGAGCTCTGGGTCGTAAGCAAGCCGATCCAAGTCCTCACTAGTAGGCTCGATCTCCTGAGTGTCCAGATCACCTGACAACATTCCAAAGAAGAAAGTGAAGGAATGTCGTTAGTAAACAATCGTTCGGTAAGTCCCAAAGATAAGGAAGAACTAGAATAGACAGAGAGAGAGAGTGTAGCTTTTAAAGTTGTATCATATTGTTATAATGTTGTATTTAATGTTAACGCTATTGTTTGTAGCTTGGTACCAAAGGATGCCAGTGTATACGAGAGGAGTCTCACTTGCCCTAGAGACTAAGGTATCAGGAACTAAAGGAACCGTTTATGCCACGGTACAACAGCAACGGAATACATGTTAGGTGTCTTATGGTTGCAGTCTCGTGCCACTTCTAACACCTTCTGTACCAATCTACCCCTTAAACCCTGTGATGTCTTAATAGTATTGTTTGTATTGTATTGCAACTTTTATTGTCTTGTATAGATGGATGACTTGCCGAAACCATGATATCAGTAAATGGATGTAACTGGAGAATCATGTAAATGGAATTATATCCATGGTCCGGTTCAGTCAATACAGATTGAATAGATTGAATATATAGATTCATGTTGAATTGTAATATTGTAGAATGTACTTGAATCATATTCAAGTGAGATTATTATAATGAGACTCAGTCTGAGTCAGACAATTAGAAAAGAAATTGAAGTCCTGATTGTTTTGATATTATCGGTAACCGCCGCACATGGGCAGCAGAATTTGTGTATTTTTCAAAGACGATTACCGTGTTGATAACACCGTTTGTTAAGTTGTCTACCTTAGATAGGCAAGCACCCATATCTCCGGCTCCCTGAGGCTCAAGAGACTGGTCCCGCTTAAACCTATATTTACTAGGGTCCTTAGGGTAATTTATAGAACTTGAGGGGGTTTTATGTAAAAATAATTTTGTATAATTTACAAAATATACCTCAAGTATTTAATTATCGTCTTTGGAGTTTTCATAGTTGTATATTTTATATTTGTGACATTTCTAGTGAAAATAACCAAATTTTCATAATACATGGTATTTAATTGTAAGTGTTGGACTTGTATGAAATTTCATGGTATTTTCATGTAAAATGATTCTTTTGATTTAGAAAGGTTGGAATATTTATATCATATCAAAAATAGGTATTTTGATAATATATATATATATATATATATATATATATATTTTATATAAAATAATTTTAATTTATTATTTTCTAGAAATCTCATTTTCTTAAGATATTCATATTTTAAATCTCTCGAGACCGAATGCTCATTGTGGAGGTCTGCATCTCGCACTACTAAGCCTAGGGATGTGCGATAATCTACACCATCCCAGTCGGGTTCCCCAAAATGGGTTGTAGCGGCGCTTTGCAAAGATTTATAAAAATACGTAATCTTATAGAAAACGGTTTTAATAGTTAGTGGTATTTATATGTAAAGTTCCATTTTCCCATATTCTATTTTCCCGAAAGGTATTGTGCTATATTGCATATAAGTGTTGTGAGGAGGTAGGTCATTACCTCGTGATCTAATTAAAGGTATAACAAGATTTATGTTGTTTTAAGGTAGAACGTAAACTACATGGTATTTTAACGAAAAAGAGCGGTAAAAGTTACAAAATGAAATATTTTGCTATGGAACTTGTTCAACATGTTTTGTTAATGATTAATAGTCAAGATGTAAGAGTTTAATATGGTTGTGTTAAAGAAAATTGAACTTTATAAGAAAACCGAATCGGAAGTCGGATTTAACTCCGCTTCCGTCGGGTTTTAGTAATACTAGTTTTTAAAAAAGAATAGAGAAGATGGAGGTGGGAATTACTGGCTTAGAGGTTAGAGAAGAGGGAGAGGAAGACGTAGGATTTGCCGGTGCGTCGTTTCGTCGCTGGGAGCTCTTAGAGTCGTCGTCGGAAATTCGCCGGAGTTTCGCCCTTCGCTAACTTCACTTGTACACAAAATTCCATAGAGTTTTCTTCAGAGTTTAGAAAGAATTATGAGTGAGGGGTGTGTGTTTAGGAGTGGTATTTATAGGGTAATGCTAGGATTAGGGTAGGTGAAAGGTTGAATTGAAAATGTATTAAAAAATATGGTTTAATGGGGTTTTAATTGAATTTAAAAGGCTCTGTTAAATTTCAGGAAATTTAAAGTGTACAGGGATAATGGGGAGGCAGAGAGACACACTTTCACTGTTGACAACTCGGCGATCCGGCTCAACTCGGCCGGCGGTGGCGGGCCGAGTCGGCCGAGTCGATTCGGGGCTCGCTGCCACGTGTCCCTCGTCTCTTGGTGTAGCCCCTGGGTCAGTTTTTTTACATGTGTAGTAGGGTTTTTACGAGTTATGCATGTGTAGGCTCTAGGGCTTCTAAAAATCTAAAATAAAACAATATTAAAAATAATGTGGCTAATGGGATTTGAACTCTGGTGCTTTGGATCAGTAGTGCAAGGTCTTACCAATGAGCTATAAGCTCCTTCTTGCTATTAAAAAGCAAATCAAACTTATAACTTGTGCTCATGCAAAAATACCCCTTTCTGTATTTTTTTTGAAAATTTTGTATAAAATTTAGGGTTGTTACACGAGATCTCTTCACCGGGAGTGACCTCTTTAGCGAAACTAGCACATGCTACAACTCACTCGTTTAGTTTTGATAGCTGCTCTAGTTCTTGTTTTGCATAGTGGTATTCCTTGATGAATATCCAGCACCTCATTCGATGAGGAAAGATCCGAGATCCCTTCATCGGGAGTGACCTCTATAGCAAAACTAGCAAACGCTACAAAACTGTTCGATTTTAAAATGGAGCTTAAAATACTCCAAATCACTAGATTCTACAACTATATCAAGTTCATTACGCTAAGGGTTTTCTTAAAAACCAGCGTAGCCCTCCGTCATTTCAGATAAGTGATGTTTAGTATTTGTGCTGCGTTTGTTGACCTCTGTCAAGGCGTAGTGTGTGGTAGCTGATTAGTGCTTATCTGCCGTATGTGATTCGATTAAATTAGGGTAGTCATACGGCCTTGTTGACCTCTGTCAAGGGTCGTGCGGGTAAGATTAATTCAATCACGAAATGAACGGGTTGAACTTGACTAGCGGCCTATGGTTTCTTGACCTCCGTCAAGGTCATAGGATGCTAGGGGTAAAAACAATTATTGGGAATTTCAAGTGTTGAAATTTGCAATGAGATTGCATACCTTCTATATGATAGTTGGATCCCGATACCCACTGCGAGTAAGAGTTACTCCTGAGAGAGTTTTGTACTTTACAATTAGCTAATCCAGTAGCTGTCTAGAAAGGTGTCAACGAGGTTATGCCTCTAGAGAAACGAGGTTTATTTTAATTAGGTCCATGCGAAAGCATGGGGAACCTCCCTCGGAGTATCGACACTGGCCTGGCCGACCAGTTAGCGAACTTGTAGAATGTAATTAATCCCGGCTAATCTTACCATTTATGGTTTGAAGGAAAATTTGATAAAAACGGTGGGAGCCATCCTGATCAGATAAGATAATAACCAATCTAATCTTGCAAGAGCGCATGCTAAAGTGTTTTTTCTCTCTCTCCAGGCAGCGACCAATGACACGCCTTAATCAAGATAATAATATGGATGTATTAACCGAACCCGCCTTTTATACAAGGCTGGGGAATATTGGTCCCGCTCTATCTTATGATTGTCATAAGGTTGAGAAAGGAATAGGGGAATACCCGGATTCCCACGCCACCCGTACGAAGAATAAGCATGCTGATGCATCGTCTTTGGGTGTGTTCGTAACCGAGAACTGTTTCTCAGTTTGCTCTACGTCCTGTGTATTAGATACCGGATCAGGATCCCACATATGTAATTTATTACATAGGCTAAAGAAAGGTAGAGAACTGGGAAAGGGTGATAAGTCTCTACAAGTAGGGAACGGAGCAATTATTGCAGCCAAAGCAGCTGGCGAATATCACATTGTTTTACCAACCGGTAATACATTGGTTCTGAATGACTGTTACTAAGTGCCAAACATGATTTGCAATATTATATCGGTTTCTTTACTAACTAAAGAAGGATATAATCTCACATTAGAGGATAATGTTATGAACATTTTCCAAAATCAAGTATTGATTGGGTTTGGTAAGTTATGTAACGGTATATACGTTCTGAATCAAACTACAGTTCTAAACGTACATAACACACACAAGAGTAAGAGTTCAGATATGAACGAAGCCTTCTTGTAGCACTGTAGACTAGGTCATATCAATGCAACAAGGCTAGCTAAGTTGCATAAAGATGAATATTTAAATCCGTTCGAATTTACATCTTATGAAACTTGCGAGTCATGTCTCAAAGGTAAAATGACCAAAACTCCATTTACTGGACACGGAGAAAGAGCTACTGAACTCTTGGGACTGATACATAATGATGTATGTGGTCCTATCTATATATACCAGGAATGGTTCCTCGTACTTTATTATATTCACCGATGATCTCTTAAGATTCGAACATGTGTTCTTGTTGAAACACAAGTCCAAAACTTTCGAGAAATTCAAGGAATATAAGAACGAAGTAGAGAACCAAACGGGTAAAAGTAATAAAATCCTTCGATCTGATCGGGGAGGAGAGTACTTGAGCACGAAATTCCTTGACTATTTAAAAGAGAATGGGATTCTCTCTCAGCTTACTCCTCCATATACACCACATCACAACAGAGTATTGGAGCGGAGGAATCACACCCTATTAGATATGGTGCGCTCTATGATGAGTACTGCTGAGTTGCCTAATTCCTTTTGGTGTTATGCGCTTGAGACAACTGCATACCTATTGAATAGAGTTCCGACCAAATTAGTACCTACAACTTCATATGAGATATGGGAGGGGGAGAGACCATGTCTTAATTATATTAAGATATGAGGTTGTCCGGCTTATGTCAAAAAGCAAAATCCGGAAAAGCTCGAGGCAAGGTCAGTTCTGTGCAAGTTTGTAGGATATTCCAAACATTCGCGAGGGCATATCTTTTACCACACTAAGGAACAAAAGGTGTTTGTTGCTCAACATGCCATCTTTTTAGAAAAGGAATTTCTTGTAAAAGAAATTAGTGACAATGAGGTAGAACTGGAAGAAGTTCCAGCAGCACAAACTGCAACTGACGATTTGATGGAACCGGAGGATCCAGTAGTACCCAACAAACCCCAGCCACTCTGTAGATCTAGTAGGGTTCCTCATCCACCTGAGAGATACTATGGTTTTCTCGTAGACGGTGGAAGCGAGGATTGCATCATGGAAGATGATGACCCGACTAGTTTCGAGCAGACCATCACAAGTGGAGACTCTGTGAAATGGCTAGATGCTATGCGATCTGAGATGGAATCCATGTACACCAACAAAGTATGGACTTTGGAAGTTGCTCCTGAAGGGGTAAAACCCATTCGGAGCAAGTGGATCTTCAAAAACATGATTGGTGTAAATGGAAAAGTTGAGACTTTCAAAGCTAGACTTGTAACAAAAGGTTTTCGTCAACGACCTGGTGTCGATTATGATGAAACATTTTCTCCTGTCGCTATGCTTAAGTCTATCAGGATCCTACTTGCCATTGCTGCATACCATGACTACGAAATATGGCAGATGGACGTCAAGACCACTTTTCTAAATGGTAATTTAGAAGAGAGTGTGTACATGACACAGCCAGAGGGCTTCGTAGACAGTGGGAGCAGCAGAAAGGTGTGCAAGCTTCTTAAATCAATCTACGGATTAAAGCAGGCATCGCAGAACTGGAACATCTGTTTTGATGTAGCAATCAAAGAGTTTGACTTCATAAAAAATGTAAATGAACCTTGTATATAAAAAAAGATTGTAGAGAGTAAGGTTGTCTTCCTCGTATTATACGTGGATGACATACTCTTGATAGGAAAAGATGTTCCTATGCTACATTCGGTCAAGCTCTTCTTATCACATAAGTTCTCCATGAAAGATCTAGGTGATGCCTCCTACATCTTAGGGATAAAGATCTATAAAGATAGATCTAAAAGGATGTTAGGATTGTCCCAATCCAGGTACATAGACACCATACTAAAGAGGTTTAGTATGGAATATTCCAAGCATGGTAACTTACCCGCTTGCTCAGGAATCACTCTCTCCAAAGAGATGTCTCCCAAGACTGATTTAGAGAGGGCTATGCAAGGGATACCCTATGCTTCCGCAGTCGGATCAATCATGTATGCGATATTATGTACCAGACCGGATGTAGCTTACTCACTAGGTGTAGTGAGTAGGTATCAATCAGATCCTGGGGAGAAACAGTGGATAGCTGTGAAGAACATTCTTAAGTACTTGAGAAGGACTAAAGAAATGTTCTTGGTGTATGGTAACGGTGAACTCCAGCTAGAGTCCTTTACCGATTTGAGCTTCCAGAGTGATAAGGACGACAGTAAGTCGGTCTTAGGTTTTGTCTTTACCTTCAACGGAGGGGCGGTGTGTTGGAAGAGTTCTAAGCAAGACACCGTAGCGGACTCGACGATAGAGGCTGAATACATTGCTGCAAACGATGCTGCCAAAGAGGCTATCTGGATAAAGAAGTTCATTGCTGAACTTGGTGTGGTTCCATCCATTAAGCATCCAATACCTATGGATTGTGATATCAATTGAGCTGTAGCTTTGGCCAAGGAACCCTGGTCCTATCAGCGATCCAGACATATTCTTAGGCGGTATCACCTGATCCGGAGATAGTTGATCGACGGGAGATCGAGGTCAGGAGAGTTGACACGAAGGACAACACAGCGGATCCACTCACGAAGGCCCTTCCCCAGATGCAGTTTGAGAGACTTTTTGGGATGTTGGGTATGAGATACTGCAACACATGGCCTTGGAGCAGGTGGGAGATTGTTAGGAATATGTATGCCATAGAGGCCATTATTGTATATTGATATATATTATAGTGGATGCTTGGACATATATATAGAGGACTTTCTTGCTCGACATGATAGTATGCTATATGGTTGCTCTTTATCTTAATATGTACACTTATATTATTATACTGTCTTTCTGATACATGTTGATAAAGCCCTTAGGATATGTGCTTGACTTCCAGGACTATGACGCAGATCATACTACTAGGACCTAGATAGTCTACAAGCACATCCTTTAATTGTTCCTAGTCGAGGGAATATCGAGACAGGGCATCGATATTTCAGAGTAGACTAGTGTGTACGTTTCTTGATCCTGTATAGGGCGATGGTTGGTCCCATAGCCATTGGTGTTTGACATCAAAGATTGTACACAGGTGCTCATTAGAGAATGGGTACACCGAACAGGACTCGTCGAGAACTCCTAATTGGTAGTATACCTATCGTCACATGGCAGTTCTCTGGTGACACGGGTACAGGTTAGTATGTAGACCCGAGATCGTCACAGAGTCTTGTGTGGCTCCCACTGTGCTTTGATTTCCTCCCTACCACGGCTCAAAGGAGTCATGCAAACAGGAGGATTTTGGGTACAGTCCCGAGTCACATGGAGGCAATGAGCGATAGGAGGGGTTTCGTCTCTCCTAGTATTGAGGGTTGATGTTTTGCTATGCTCGATTGGCTATAACTGGAAGTCCCTGGCTAGGGCTGCTGCTGAGATTTACTGATAAGATTTTTCATTAGTTTCTCGAACTGTTATAGGCCAGACATCGGCATGACTTATCACGTTACTGGGGTCTGATGATTCCACCCCTATACATAATATGCGACATATCAAACGAAGAGACCGGACTGTACGGTAAGTGTTACTGATAGGCTTCATGGAGAGTAAGGACAAGCTTGCTTGTTGATCTTCTAATCGCTCAATACTTGGGTAGCCGTTACGTCCAGCTAGTACCGCTGACGGCTTGTAGGTGACTGATGTGATCATCACCTATTACTGGCGTATTGACGAGTCTTTCGAGCCCCACACAGGAGTTCCCTGGTTCAAGCGAAACGAAGTAGGGTACATATGTGATATGTGCGGGGGCCTGATTAAATACGTGTATGTGATACCGTATTGTAATCTGGCTGTTATCTATTATCGGTCAGGTTATATGTGATATAACCGGATTATCGAATCAAGTGTTGATTTGATAATGTGATATACAGATAAATAATATTAATCGGTTATATGTGATATAACTGGATTATTAAATCATGTGTTGATTTAATAATATGATATATATTATATTTGATATAATTATATCTTAACTAATATTATTAGCTCACTAATTATGTTTCTTAATATATATATATTATATATATATATTTGATATGTGTGTGTGTGTGTATTATATGAAGCATGACATGTATTTTCTATTTTTAGAAAATAGAAAATGAGGTGTAAATTGTGGAGATATTTGTGGAATGGGCAAGGCATGGGTTTTTCATTTGTTTATTAGTCTTGCAACACTATTGAAGTATGGTTGAATAAATTTATTGTAAATTCAACCATGCTTCAATAAGTGAGCAAGAGTGTAGTTCTTTCTACACAAGGGTTCATATTGTTTTTGCCTTAGCCATTCTTGAGCTCTTGCTCTCTCTTGCTCTCTATTTTTTCCTCACATCACCTCCATGTTCAAACCCTCAAATGTGATGTGAATCATTGAACTTGTGAGAACCCTAGTGAGCAAATCAAACCCCTACTTCATCATCCTAGTGTAAATTAGCACCTTGCACTAGTGTGTTTCTTTCACTAATGAGATTTTAGTGAAGAGTTGGCTTGATCAAGTGAACTTCGGGTGGATCATCTTCGGCACGAAGATCTCGGTGGAGGCTCGTTCCAACTTCAAGAGGAGCCTTCTGGAGTCGTAGTGACTACAACCCGGAGCATCTGAAGAGAAGGACTTGGTCTATGAAGGTCGTATACTCCTTCCTTTCTTGTTGTTTATTTTATATAATCATAGAAACCCTAATAATCTAGTTTGATCCTATGTTAGTGTTAATTAGCACCATGAAAATTTGAAAATTGCATGTGTGTTGCCCGTTTAAACCAAGTCGCGGTGTTACTAAACACTTTCAACATCATCACGAATTATCGGATTATTAGGGTCTGACGTTTACCACCCCTTAGACCCGGTATGCGATACTCTCAGACAAAGAGACCGCACTGTACGAAAATTGTCACAGATAGGCTCAGTAGGAATCCGGATGAGTTTGCTCGTCGGCCTTCTTTTTCGACAGGTACCTGGGTAGCTGTTACGTATAGCTAGTGCCACTGACGTACTTGTGGTTATAGATTTATCCAGTAACTCACTGCCGGTGTGCTGTCGAGTCTTTAGAGTCCCATATAGAGGGTTTCCCTGATTCAGGCGAAATGATGTAGTAGCCGTATTGGATACGAGCAGGGTTCCGATCAATTGATGTACTGTGTACCCGGACTTTCGATCGGAAAGTTGGTAATACTAGCCAACTCGGGTTTTGAGCCGGATTATTAAATCAGGTATTGATTTAATAATTTACATATATGTATTTCGATATGTATATTCTAGTATTACGTTCTTCATGTTATTCTATCTCTTTGTGTGTTCGTGTTTTTATACGAATACAGGTATGTATATACGGTTGACTGTAATCCGTATTTTATTACGGATAACATTCTAAAAGGTGGACACCTCATTAGTCTTTTTCCATTTATTTGATAATTGGAAATGAGGTGTAAATTGAAGGAAAGGGAGGTATGGTGAGAGCCATGGCTTCAATAGTTGACAAATGAATTATTAATTCATTTGTGGCAACTATTGAAGCATGGTGGATATATTATATTGATGGATACTGTTTTGCAAAACCATTGCCATCTGTTTTCTCTCACATGCTTGCTCATTTTCATTTTGTGCTCACCATTTTGCTTCACCTCCTTCTCCTTCTCTTGTGCTTTACCACCTTCATCATCTTCCTCCTCTCTACACTCTCATGTGTTGAGAAACAAGAGAGGAGGTAAGATAGAGATAGAAAGTCACTTAGAACCTCACACTACATCCTAGACTTCTTGGATTAGCAACCCAAGTTCTCTAATTGCTCCACTTGACATTTAGTGTGGAGCTAGAGCCATGGATCACACCCTTCGGGTGGATCATCTACGACAAAGGAGGACCGAAGTGCAAGATCGATCACGGAGAACTGAAGGAGTCAACAAAGAAGATCAAGCACGATCATAGTGGCCACTTGGAGCGAACGATGAGGAAAGAAGACCGAAAAACTTGGATCGTTTGGTGAGACTTCTTTTCATAGTAGTTAGCTCTCTTAGTTTTGTTAGTTTGGTTTATGGAAAGATCCGGTTTAATGGGTTATTCTAGCGCCGTTTTTAAAGTCGTAGAAAATTTTTGTTCCGCAAACGGCCACGGATGATGGCTAGGACGTTAGGGTAACCCAACAAGCTTGTCCGGATTTTGCTTTTTGATATAAGCCGAACAACCTCATATCTTAATGAAATTAAGACATGGTATCTTCCCCTCCCATATCCCATATAGAGTGGTAGACACTGATTTGGTTGGAACCCTATTCAATAGGCATGCAGTTGTTTCAAGTGCATAACCCCAAAAAGAAATAGATAACTCAACATTACTCATCATAGAGCGCACCATATCTAATAGGGTGCGATTCCTCCGCTCCGACACTCCATTGTGCTGTGGTGTATATGGAGGAGTTAGCTGAGAGAGAATCCCATTCTCTTTTAAATTGTCTCAGAATTCCATGCTTAAGTAATCTCCTCCTTGATCAGATCGAAGGATTTTAATACTTCTACCCGTCTGGTTCTCTACTTCGTTCTTATATTCCTTGAATTTCTCAAAAGCTTCAGATTTGTGTTTCAACGGGAACACATGTCCGAATCTTAAGAGATCATCAGTGAATGTAATGAAGTACGAGGAACCATTCCTGGTATGTGTAGACATAGGACCACATACATCACTATGTATTAGTCCCAAAAGTTCAGTAGCTCTTTCTCCGTGTCCGGTAAATGGAGTTTTGGTCATCTTGTCTTTGAGACATGACTCGCAAGTTTCATAAGATGTAAATTCGAATGGATTCAAATATCCATCTTTATGTAACTTAGCTAGTCTGGTACCATTGATATGACCAAGTCTACAATGCCATAAGAAGGCTTCGTTCATTTCTGAACTTTTCCTCTTGTGTGTGTTCTGTATACTTAGAACTGTGATTTGATTTAGAACGTATATATTGTTACACAACGTACCAAACCCAATCAACACTTGATTTAGGAAATATTCATAACATTTATCTCTAGTACAAAGTTATATCCTTCTTTATCTAATAAAGAAATTGATATTATATTGCACATCGTTTTTGGTACGAAATAACAGTCGTTCAGAATCAATGTATTACCATTTGGTAATTCTAGATGATATTCGCCAACTGCTTTGGCAGCAACAATTGCTCCATTCCCTACTTTTAGAGACATATCACCCTTTCCCAGTTCTCTACTTCTTCTTAACCCATGTAACAAATTAAAAACGTGGGATCCTAATTCGGTATCCAATACCCAGAACGTAGAGCAAACTGAGAAACAGTTCTCGATAACGAACACACCCGAAGAAGATGCATCCGCATGCTCTTTCTTCGTTCGGGTTGCATGAGAATCCTGGTATTCCCATATTCCTTGTGCAGACTTATGACAGTCATAAGATAGAGCGGAACCAGAGTTCCCCAGCTCAGTATAATAAGCGGGTTCGGTCAATACATCCATGTTATTATCTTGATTAAGGCGTGTCATGGTTGCTACCTGGAGAAAGAGAGAAGAAAAACACTTTAGCGTGCGCTCTTGCAAGATTAGATTGGTTATTATCTTGTCTAATAAGGATGGCTTCCACTGTTTTTATCAAATCTTCCTTTAAACAGTAAAAGGTAAGATTATCCGATATTAATTACACCCTACAAGTTCGCCATTTGGTCAGCCAGGTAGGTATTGGTACTCCAAGGGAGTTTCCCATGCTTTCACATTGAACTAATTAAATAACTTCGTTTCCATAGGAGCATAACCCCGTTAACACCTTTCTTAGACACCTACTGGATCAGCTAATTGTAAAATGAAAAACTCTCACAGGTGTAACGCATACTCGCGGTGGGTATCGGGAACCAACTATCATATAAAAGGTATGCAATCTCATGTTAGATATGTGTATGCCCTAGAGGCCATTATTGTACATATGATGTCTATTATAGTGGATGCTTGGATATATATATACATAGAGGACTTTCTTGCTCGACATGATAGTATGCTATCTGGTTACCTTTAACTTAATATGTAGACTTGTATTGTGATACTGTCTTGCTCTCGCGTGTTGATAAAGCCCTTAGGATATGTACTTGACTGCCAGGACTATGATGTAGATCATACTAGTGGGGCCAGGATAGTTCACAAGTACATTCTTCAATTATTCCTAGTCGAGGCAATATCGAGACAGGGTATCGATATTCCAGAGTAGACTAGCGTATACGCTTCTTGACCCATATGATGGGCGATGGATAATCCCACATCCATTGGTGTTTGACATCAGAGATGGTATACTGGTGCTCAGCGGAGACTGGGTACACTGAACAGGACTCGTCGAGGACTCCTATGTGGTAGTATACCTATCGTCAGATAGCGGTCCTCTGGTGACACTGGTACAGGTTAGTCTAAAGACCCAAGATCGCCATAGAGTCTTGTGCGGCTCCCACTGTGCTTTGATTTCCTCCCTACCACGCTCAAGAGGATTCGTGCAAACAGGTGGATCTTGGATACAGTCCCGAGTGGTATGGAGGCAATGAGCGATAGGAGGGGTTTCGTCTCTCCCGGTATTGGGGGTTGATATTGCGCTATGTTCGATTGGCTATAACTGGAACTCCCTGGCCAGGGCTGCTGCCGAGATATACCGATAAGTGTTATTAGTAGATTCTCGAGCCGTTATAGGCCATACATCGACATGACTTATCACGTTACTGGGGTCTGACGATTTCCACCCTTAGACAAGATATGCGTCATATCAGACGAAGAGACCGGACTGTACGGTAGTGTTACTGATAAGCTTCATGGAGACTATGGACAGGCTTGCTTGTAGATCTTCATATCGCTCAATACCCGGGTAGCGGTTACGTCCAGCTAGTACCGCTGACGGCTTGTAGGTGACTGATATGATCATCACCTACTGCCAGCGTATTGACGAGTCTTTAGAGTCCTACACAGAAGTTTCCTGGTTCAAGCGAAACGAAGTAGGACACATATATGATATGTGTGTGGGCCTGATTAAATACGAGTATGTGATACCGTATTGTAATCTGGCAGTAATCTGTCATCGGTCCGGTTATATGTGATATAACCAGATTGTCGAATCAAGTGTTGATTCGATAATGTGATATACAGATAAATGATATTAGTCGGTCATATATGATATAACTGGATTATTAAATCAAATGTTAATTTAATAATATGATATAAATTATATGTGATATAATTACATATTAACTAATATCATTAGCGCACTAATTAATCTTCATTAAATATATATATATATATATATAATAAAATGAAGCATGGTATTTATGTTTCTATTTCGTGAAAATAGAAATGAGGTGTAAAATGAAGCATGGTTGCAAGCATTGGTTATTCTTTTGTTTATTCATTCTTGACTCACTATTCAAGTATGGTTGGAATTTAATATTGCATAATTTCATGCTTGAATGAGTGAGGGGTCTTGGCTTTTGATTCATTCTTGTTCATTCCAAAAGACTTAGCCATTTTTTCTCTCATGCTTGCTCTTGCTTCTCCTTCCTCTTCTTGATTTTCCTCAAGCTTCAACCTCACATGTGATATGAATCATGAAGCTTGAGCACAAATTAGTGAGCTCTTAGCATCACCTACTTCATCATCTCACACCATTTTAGCAAATTAGTGTGATGTGTTTCATACAGTAAAGGGTTTAGTGTAGTGGTAGCTTGAACTAGTAGGAGCTTCGAGGTGGATCATCTTTGGCGCGAAGGGTAAGAAGGAAGCTTGTTCAAAGTCTCAAGAGAAGCCTTGTGGAGTTGTGGGACTATTACATGGAGCATATTGAAGAGAAGGACCATCTACAAATGTTGTATTCATGATCCTTTTAGATGTAAAGATGTTTGCATTCTATTCCGACTAAATCTCTAGTTAACTATTCTAGCGTAGGGTTCTTTGTAACGACAATTTTTTTTAAAAACGGCATGCACGATGCCCCCCGAAAACTTGCTGTGATTGCTAGGTCCCCTTCAGTGGTATCAGAGCCAAACTAGCGAATTAAACAGATTGCGTAGAATTACGAAACCGAAAAACTCCAAAACTTGAAACCCTAAAATTCCAGTTTCTGTCAAATTTTAAAATTTGTCAAAAAAATTATTTAAACAAGTGCATAATGTAGTATGGGACAATATAAGAAAACTGTACAAAATACACCCCCAGTGCTCGGATTTTGGCCGGCGACCAAGAATGAAATTTCGGCGTCGCCGGATTTCTTAAGGAGTTTGGGTTTGAGTTTTGTGGTGTGTTCTGGTCTCCGGGTTTTGGTGTTTCAGGTGTTGTTTATTTTTGCTAAATTTGCATGTGATGTTTATTTACCAAAACAGCAACTTGAAGTATTTCGTAGTCGTAATTCTAACTATTTTCGGGCTATTTTAGACGGTGTTTAAAAAGTTCAAACGGATATCAAATACCCACTTTGACCCTCGCTGGAAATTTATTCAAGAGTTGGATCTTTTCCGTAGTTTGAAACATTCAAATATCATGCAAGTTATTCGATGAACCCTCTAGAAGAAAGAAACCTTAACTTGATTATGTGACCGTCAGAACCTGTCACGACCCGAAAAGTACGGAACATGACCGGCACTTAAACTACGAAACGTCTTGAGGCGTACGTAATCTAAGTAAGCCAAAACCTAGAAATCTAAACCAAGTAAAGCAGTAGAGTGAAGGAAAAACCAATTTTAAAGCAAGAAGTTTAACAACATAAGCCGAAGTTTGCATTTTTAAAATCTCAAGTCTTTTCTGAAAATTTCGGCAGTGTTTCCTTTGTAAAAACTGACCCCAAACGGGTACAAACCTAATAAAGCATATATAAGGAATAAAGGCATCCCCAAGTGGGAGCTAGATCTTAGTCAATTGACGGTCATAACCACACAAGCAATATAATATAAAACGCCGAAGGGCGAGGATCAAAACTCAAAAGAAAGCCCATATCCACCAGAAAACCATAATAATACAAGCGCGACTCTAAGGTCGAAAGAATATACACCGGTCTTCTAGCTCTATCAAATATACAAGTCTGCTTGATGGAGTTTTACTATATACAACTGAAATAACAAATATACAATGGTGGTCACGATGCAAGTGAACCTACCTACCAAAGCAATCACCCGGAAGGAACAGTGCGCCAGCAAAGCCGCAACGAAACCTGTACGGCAAAACCTACAAGGAACTGTAGCACAATGGGGGTGAATTGCCAACTCGTGAGTAGAAAACATCCCAGAGCAGAAATCGCATGTATGACACATCCTAGGTCATATCAAGTAATATCCTCAAATAATAATATCCTGATCCATCTACATATAAGTGCAATACTACGTGCTCGTGTCAGTGCCTCAGATAGCAACATATCAGATATATGATGTATGAATGCATTACGAATGGAAACAGAATACGTCATGAGTGAGACAATTGTTTTCTTTATTTAATGAGATTCCTGTATGTATATAAATCGAATATCATCAATGAAATCAACAGAGAAATCAGTGTCAAGTATCGACACAAAACATGAATCTCAATATCTCAGGCTCCGGCTATCCGGACTGGCCTGTATCATCAAATCTCAATATCTCAGTGTCTCAAATCTCAATATCTCAATATTTCAGGCTCCGGCTATCCGGACTGTCCTGTATCATCAATGACATGACCACGAACCGGATATCCGCCACGCCAAACAATTACCGGTAAGTAGTCTTCCCCTGCCAGACTCATCGTCTACAACTCGAGCTTATTGCCCTGGGGTACCTTACCGGGCCCACCATGTACCCGAGATGGTTCATCCTACTCCTCGAATCGGGTCACAAAAACCAACTCAAAACCGAGAAAATATCATGGTGGACAATACTCATCATATCAAGGAAAACCGCATCTTTCTCTTTAAAATAATTCATCAGTTTATAAAATGTCACATGCGGTTCCCAAATCCAGAAAATCTCACGAAGGGTCCAAAATCATCAAAATCACGATATCAATAAACAATGAATACCGGCATAAATCTCCATAATATTGCATGACTAATGCATATATGGATGCATCTGATATCATGCAATGAATGCAATAGTTAAACTAGCATATGAAAGAGGTAACTATCAGTTAGCAAGCTATATCAATGAAATAGTATTCTCTAAAGTGTACGTGACATGGCAATTACCGATGATGATGTGTGTGAGCCGGCAAGCAGGTGTACGTGGAACATAAGCATCATCGGTAATGGTGCTGGTGTCCTGACAGTAGGGTTTCATAATAATTACAGATAACATATGTACAAGCATGCAATGCGATGAAACATCATGAATATACAGAAAGTGATGTAGTAACAGCAACCCTGAAAAATATACCTACCCAATATACGAGTCATACAGTTTGGTATTTAAATTACTCATAATTCTCCATTTTTGAAAATGAGTATGACTCGAGCCCAGTCAAAAGGGTAAGGGAATCCACCTAAGTCTGATTCGATCTATATATATATCTAGTAGTCGGTGATCTCGCCTCAATAGTATTACGTATGATACAATAAATAATATGACATCCTCGAGTCAAGAGTGCGGATCTATCCTCATAACTATATCTCGTACGGTAAATCTATCGTATGGCATCCCAAATCTAGATACGGGTCAAATATCATATTTATCTCATTACTCATCTGGTATCCTTATCATCATATGTCATGAACTGGGGTACAAATCTAAGTCTAGTACAAACTGATACCATCAACAAATATATGTGCGTGTGTCTGAAGCACATCGCCTAAAGATCCGCTAAAATCTCATGTCGTATCTCTTAGTACGAACCAAATCACATCAATGATCTCACGGCATCATGCCCAATCACATCGACTCATCTCCAAGTACCAAATACTATCCTCAACCTCCGTGTGTGTGTGTGTGTGTGTGTGTGTATAAGCACCAATACAACCACATATACATACATATATATGTATATATATATATACATATGACGTATACACCCAAAACCATATCCCGTGTGTGTATATGTGTGTATACAACCTTACTCTAGGGTTCACAACTAAGAAACCAACTAAATCCTTTCTTCGATTCTCGCTAACACTAACCCATGATCTCCTAATGCTTTTCTTTCTAAGGTTCATATCTCGTAATAACCCATATATGTATCTCTATACCGCGTCACATCACAATCTTATGAATTTACGGGGGTGCTATACGCCATCCACCCGACTTCCCCCGTAGATATATATCTACTCACCTTGATCTTCGCTTGTCGATGCCGATGTCGCCACACGCTTGCTTGTCGTCTCAAAGTCCACATGGGGGTACCTACATGTCACAACATATCGTATCGTATTAAAATCCAAATTAAAACCAAAACGACACACTAAAAGCCTATAGGTTAGAACCTACGGACTACGCCTTTCAAACCACCAAACAACCCTCGATATCATCATACAAACATCAAGTGATCTAGGTAAAACACAATTACTAAAATCCAGAATCCAAAATACGAAAAATATAACCCCGAATCAAAACAGCAACTCATGAATTTAGTCCCAGATTTTACCCTAAGTCAAATCAGCCAATTTTGCATATGTAAAGGGTCTAGTTTACTGGAGATGGAGCTACAGACGAATCACGAAGCAAAATGCCCCAGGTATGGCCGCAAATTGCGGCCAGAAGGATTATTTCTGTGGCCAAGTTGGGGAAGTAGGGGCTAGGGTTTCAGTGGGGGGTCTTACGTTGCCTACACACTCCTCTGTGTTTGCTAAAAAAATTTCAGGTCACCCGGGTGTTAGAAGATTTCATTATACCCCCACAGAATCCACAATTCTCCGATATCGGGTTTCTAAGTTCGTATTCCGGGGCTTAAGTCTCAGGTTCAGTCCACTATATCATCACAACAGAGGTTGTAGTCCCTAATTACTCCTCAATTTCACCATTGGAATCAATTCAAACCATAATCCCTAACTTGAAATTTTCAAAGTTCGCTAAACTACACAATATCGATTCTAAACTAGTATGGAAACTTAAGGAATCGAAATACTATCATGGTGGTGCAGAAATTACCTCATTTGGCAACTCAAGAATTTTCTTGAGTTGCCCCATGTGTCCAAAATCCTTGCTTTCTTTGTCCAAAGTGTAGCTAGAGGGCTTGTGCACATTTTTAATGAAGTGGGGATGGAGTTTTAATAAAGATTTGATGGTGTTTCGAGGGTTTAGAGGTGGAGGGAGAGGGAGTGCTTCCATGGGAGAGGAAGGGGAAAGAAAGATGAAGAAAATAATGAAGAGGGAAGAGAATGGCCCAAGTCAACCAAGACCCCTCACCCTCTCTTTCTCTCTCATGCCCATACTTCTTTGACTTTTCTTTTTCTTGTTTTCTTTATCTTTCTTTTCTTATCTTTATCTTTTGTTTTCTTTTCTTTTTTCTAAAACAAAACCATGCAAGGGAAGGAAAAAGCCATAACAAAATGAAACAAGTGTCAAAATGTGACATGGTGCATGTTTTGTACAAAATAAGCTTAATGCACGATTAGCGATATTTAATCGCGATTAGCACTAAATAGTGTATAATTAATCATAAAAACTTATAATTTGCATAGATCACATAAAGCACCATTATTTCACTAATTTCCATAATTTTTCCAAATTTTCCCCAAATTTATCGGTATTTAATTTTACCGCCTTATTAAAATATTCAATATAATTTTTATTTAATTATAAAAATTCCCAAAAATAATATTTTATTTTTCTGAAATGTTACAGTCTTCCCCCTTAAAGAAATTCGGTCCCCGAATTTAATTTAAACCCCCAAATTTTAAAACATTTCAATAAAAGATCATGTCGTCGGGGCTCCGAAATCATAAATACAAAAAACATATCGTAGCGCAATGCATGCGCATTAAAAACGAGTATATGAACCAAAATCGAACTCCGTCAAGCATCACGCATATCATCGGATTCGCACGCATATCATCGGAGTTACAATGGAGATACAGATCTCAAAATCCACCACTGAAATCCAATATACTCTTGTCAAATACTATGATACATATATAGTACGCATCCTCAAATCTCCAAAACCGAATAGAACGCATGCAAAATCTTTTCTAAATCGCCACGTGATGCGTAACCCACGGCATAAGTAGCGGACGTTTATTGTAAGAAAATGATCCCATATATATATATATATATATATATATATATATATATATATATATATATATATATATATATTTTGTTTAACATACGTCCCGCCATTTAAAAAAATAATTTAGAAGGGTTTCCTTTGAAAAAATTCTTCGTGTCATCTCGGACACGTGGGTAAATACTGAGACTATTGCTCCCTTTTGGAAATCCCTTCGATAACTATCGATGCATGCAAGAACATAATCAGATACTGTTCTCAGACTAGTCCTACTCAGCTACTATACCAATTAGTAAATATCATAAACATCATCTCAAAGGGAAATCAAAGACAAAATATGTACATGAATGCCACGTGCGTCTGGTGCGCATGGAAATCGAAATCAATGAAATGTGCCATACATGTGCACAGAAATAAAATCTAAGTGCAACGGGTGTGCACGACACCTGTCAAGGGCAACCAGTGTGCCTGACAGCCAAAACCAGGTGCATCTGATATGCACGAAGAATCTTGATTGAGTGCATCTGGTGTGCATCAAAATCGCATCCAGCGCCCAAATATGCGCAAGAATCCAAATCCAGTGCACAAGGTGCATAAAAACAATATCGAATATCGCAATCGAAATCGACGGTATACAACACGTCTCAATTCAAATCCAAATCAGGTATATCGTGGTATATAATCTCACAACCATGTGCATCAGCGTGCACAAAATCGAATCAAAATACTAAAAGTGTATGAAAACTATGCCGAAAGCATAAGTCAAATCACATGCATTCCATAGGCATGAAATCAAAATCAACATCTCGAATGATATCTAATCAAAGTCAAGTGCTTCTGTGGTGCACAAAATCTCAATCATGCAAATAAATCGCTCAAAATATCAGGCATAGAATCAAAATCAATATCTCGAATGATATCAAATCAAAGTCAAGTGCTACTGTGGTGTACAAAATCTCAATCATGCAGATAAATCGCTCAAAATATCAGGCATGGAATCAAAATCAACATCTCGAATGATATCTAATCAAAGTCAAGTGCTACTGTGGTGCACAAAATCTCAATCATGCAAATAAATCGCTCAAAATATCAGGCATAGAATCAAAATCAAAATCAACATCTTGAATGTCATCAATCGAAGTCGAGTGTAACTGTGGTGCACAAATTCTCAATCCAGTGCAACTAACATGCACGAATGGAAATCCCAATTGAGTGCATCCGGTATGCACAAAACCATATCTCATATCATGCGCTCAACATGCGCGAAAATCCAAATCAAGTACATCCATTATGCATGAATGAAGGCTAAATCAAGGGCATCGAACATGCATGAATAAAATCTAAATCAAGTGTATCCAACATGCACGAAAAAAATCTAAATCAAGTGCATCCAACATGCACGAATAAAATCTAAATCAAGTGCATCCGATGCGCACAAAATCCAATATTAAGCGCCTAATATGCGCAAAAATCCAACCCAAGCGCGTCAGTCCGTGAAAAGTATCTAGTGCAGTAACATGCATGAAAACGAACATCAAGTGCAGACGCACACCAAACACAAATCTGGTAACACAAATACTCAAATACATAAATCGGGTGAAACCAAGGTACGGAGTATAATTCCGGTGCAACCAATGCACAAAACACCTAGCTGGTGCAACAAATGCTCGAAATATGAATCCGGTGCATCCAGTGCACGGAATACAATATAGTGCAACAATCGCACAAAAATACAAATATGGTGCATCAAGAGCACAAAATACCAACTCCAGTGCATCCGGTGCACGAAATATCAAATACAGTGCATCCAGTGCACGAAATGCCGAATACAGTGCATCCAGTGCACGAAATACCAAATACAGTGCATCCAGTGCATGAAATACCAAATACAGTGCATCCAGTCCATGAAATACCTAATACAGTGCATCCAATGCACGAAATACCAAATACAGTGCATCCAGTGCACGAAATACAATATGGTGTAACAATGCACAGCGTAAAAACCTAGTGCAACAACTGCATAAAATACAAATCGGGTGCAACAAGTGCATGGAAATGCATCAATAACTCAAATGCGTATAAAAAGCAACACCGAGTGTGCCAAGGTGTATAAAATCATAAACGCTTGCAACTACGTGCACAAAACATGTATCCACGCACTGCAAGCACATGTAAGCTATACCCAGTGCAAAAACCAAATCGAGTGCATACCACCTGCACAAAAATCAAATCAGCTGTATGCAATCCATGAAATCATAAACATGTGCAGCCAAGGCACAAAACTGAATCAAGTGCAATAAACCTGCACAAATCATAAATCAACACAACGGTGTATAAAGCATATCTCAAGTGCAATAACTATGCACAAAACGTAAATACTCAGTAGGTGCAGCCATGGTGCACGAAAACAAATATCATGAAACTCAGTCATCAAAACTCAATCATGCGAATAGATCGCCTAAAATACCGAAATCAAGTATGGCGGAATAGTCCCGCTCAAGCACATCCTCTAAGAGTCTCTGGCTAACTGTCGTGATCACTCATAACATGTCTCATTGACGATGCTGAACTCTGGCCTGCTGGGTGTTTGTAATAGGACCGCTCCTGGGTCCAAGCCATCTCGTAAATTATTCCAGAAAGGTCCTGTCGAGGTCTCTCCCAAATCTCGTGTCTGCCGAACTGTTCGGAGGTTATCACCCTTTACTATATCTGTTTCTGGTTCTGGAACGGCTGCATACTCATCGCGACTCCTTCCGAAAGATATATCCATATACAGCGCCTCTGCATGCGTATCACATCTCTGATGTCGGCAAAGTGAAACGTCATCTCATCTAGATCTCGTACGAAGCTCTTACTCCACTTTTCTCTAATGTCGACTGTTTCGGACTCGACTCTTCGTGGCTGCATGGACTGCGCTCCAACAGCTATACTCGTATCTGGAGTCTCCCAAGCAAAGCATCCCATCATATGATATCCGAATGAAGTCAAACCTTTCGATCGATTCGTCAAAGTCCCATAATCCCACAAGAGCTCAACATCTTGAGTACAGTTTAATATAATCGAGTACATACCACGGCACCGGTGGACCAGCCGTAGAAGGGCAAACCCAAGCCTCACTAATAGCACCGCGGAACTGCCGCAAACCCTAAGGTTCAAAGGTTTTCACATGGTCATTATGTTGAGTTAGGGGTTTCATTCTTCTAGTAGGTCTATAGAATTGCTTTCATGTCTTTTCGAATACTTTAAACTTGGAATATGGGTTCCTGACATTCGATCACCTCTATCGACACTCAACGTACTTGCGTAAAGTCGTCTCTAGCTGGAATCAATTAATCTGATGACCTCGCATCGGGGTAAGCGAACGAACCACATATCCTAGTCATTCATCCTCGGGTGATTAGCGATCTTCTGTCATATCTCTAAGTACAACTCGTACTGCAATAGCTCTAACATCTGGGGCGATATCTCGTCGTTCGCAGCAACTACTAGCTCATTCTTCTGCACGCTGAACAGTGCCTCAATCAACATGAATAGGCAATACATCAATGGTCATCACATTCTGTCTGGTCTCTATCAGTGGCTCAATCCTCTGGTGCTGATCTGCACGTCCGAGTAATCTCGTAAAAGCGACCCATCAAACGCTCATGGCGCGAAAACACCATAAAACGATGCCTCTATGCAATCGTATGTCCCTGGAATTACGCCCTGGTCAGTCCTCGTCCGTGACGAGCTCGTGCTGACCGCAACTCTAGCCATAGCTCTCCACGCCCGTACAACCGTGGTAACAAAACCATAAACTGGTACTGAATGGGATAGATCTTAGGAATGAATATAATACTGTGCAAGGAAATGTACATCCTAAGGCTTCTTAAGCGGAGTAGCATATCGTAAGTATGCCGCGGAACATACACACGGTACGTTACTCTACTAAAGTTGCCTACTCCATCAACCAAGGGCCATCCTACATTCAGGAGGTAAAAGCTAACACATTGATACCAACTTTGTCACGACCCGAATAGTACGGAACATGACCGGCACTTAAACTAAGAAATGTCACGAGGCGTACGTAATCTTAGTACGCCAAAACCCAGAAATCCAAACCAAGTAAAGCAGTAGAGTGAATGAAAAATCAATTTTAAAGTAAGAAGTTTAACAACATAAGCCGAAGTATGCATTTTTAAAATCTCAAGTCTTTTCTGAAAATTTCGGCAGAATTTCCTTTGTAAAAACTGACCCCAAACGGGTACAAACCTGATAAAGCATATATAATGAATAAAGGCATCCCCAAGCGGGAGCTAGATCTTCGTCAATTGACGGTCACAACCACGCAAGCAATATAATATACAACGCCGAAAGGCGAGGATCAAAACTCAAAAGAAAGCCCATATCCACCAGAAAACCATAATAATACAAGCGCGACTCTAAGGTCAAAAGAATATACACTGGTCTTCTAGCTCTATCAAATATACAAGTCTGGTTGATGAAGTTTTACTAGATACAACTAAAATAACAAATATACAATGGTGGTCACGATGCAAGTGAACCCACCTACCAAAGCAATCACCCGGGAGGAACAGTGTGCCAGCAAAGCCGCAACGAAACCTGTATGGCAAAACCTGCAAGGAACTGTGGCACAATGGGGGGAGTTGCCAACTCATGAGTAGAAAACATCCTAGAGCAAAAATCGCATCTATGATGCATCCTACGTCATATCAAGTAATATCCTCAAATAATAATATCCTGATCCATCTATATATAAGTGCAATACTACGTGCTTGTGTCAGTGCCTCAGATAGCAACATATTAGATATATGATATATGAATGCATTAAGAATGGAAACAGAATACGTCATGAGTGAGACAACTGTTTTCTTTATTTAATGAGATTCCTATATGTATATAAATCGAATATCATCAATGAAATCAACAGAGAAATCAGTGTCAAGTATCGACACAAAACATGAATCTCAACATCTCAATATCTCAGGCTCCGACTATCCAGACTGGCCTGTATCATCAAATCTCAATATCTCAGTGTCTCAAATCTTAATATCTCAGGCTCCGGCTATCCGGACTGGCCTGTATCATCAATCACACGGCCATGAATGGTATCCTCCGGATATCCACCGCGCCAAACAATCACCGGTAGGTAGTCTTCCCCTGCCAGGCTCATCGTCTACAACTCGAGCTTATTGCCCCGGGGTACCTTACAGGGCCCACCATGTACCCGAGACGGTTCATCCTACTCCTCGAATCGGGTCTCGAAAACCAACTAAGAACCGAGAAAACATCATGGTGTACAATACTCATCATATCAAGGAAAACCGCATCTTTCTCTTTAAAATAATTCATCAGTTTATAAAATGTCACATGCGGTTCCCAAATCCAGAAAATCTCACGAAGGGTCCGAAATCATCAAAATCACAATATCAATAAACAATGAATACCGGCATAAATCTCCATAATACTGCATGACTAATGAATATATGAATGCATCTAATATTATGCAATGAATGCAATAGTTAAACTAGCATATGAAAGCGGTAACTATCAGTTAGCAAGCTATATCAATGAAATAGTATTCTCTAAAGTGTACGTGACATGGCAATTACCGATGATGATGTGTGTGAGCCGGCAAGCAGGTGTACGTGGAGCATATGCATCATCGGTAATGGTGCTGGTGTCCTGACAGTAGGGTTTCATAATAATTACAGATAACATATGTACAAGCATGCAATGCGATGAAATATCATGAATATACAGAAAGTGATGTAGTAACAGCAACCCTGAAAAATATACCTACCCAATATACGAGTCATACAGTTTGGTATTTAAATTACTCACAATTCTCCACTTTTGAAAATGAGTATGACTCGAGCCCAGTCAAAAGGGTAAGGGAATCCACCTAAGTCTGAGTCGATCTATATATATATTTAGTAGTCGGTGATCTCGCCTCAATAGTATTACGTACGATACAATAAATAATATGACATCCTCGTGTCAAGAGTGCAGATCTATCCTCATAACTATATCTCGTACGGTAAATCTATCGTACGGCATCCCAAATCTGGATACGGGTCAAATATCATATTTATCTCATTACTCATCGGCATCCTTATCATCATATGTCATGAACTGGGGTACAGATCTAAGTCTAGTACAAACTGATACCATCAACAAATATATGTGCGTGTATCTGAAACACATCGCCTAAAGATCCGCTAAAATCTCCTTTCGTATCTCATAGTACGAACCAAATCACATCACCGATCTCACAGTATCATGCCCAATTACATCGACTCATCTCCAAGTACCAAATACTATCCTAAACCTCCGTGTATACGTGTATGTATGTATATATATAAGCACCAACACAACCACATATACATATGACGTATACACCCAAAACCATATCCCGTGTGTGTATATGTGTGTGTACAACCTTACTCTAAGGTTCACGACTAAGAAACCAACTAAATCCTTTCTTCGATTCTCGCTAACAATAACCCATGATCTCCTAATGCTTTTCTTTCTAAGGTTCATATCTCGCAATAACCCATATATGTATCTCTATACCGCGTCACATCACAATATTATGAATTTGCGGGGGTGCTATACGCCATCCAACCGACTTCCCCCGTAGATATATATCTACTCACCTTGATCTCGCTTGCCGATGCCAACGTCGCCACGCGCTTGCTTGTTGTCTCGAAATCCACATGGGGGTACCTACATGTCACAACATATCGTATCGCATTAAAATCCAAATCAAAACCAAAACGACACGCTAAAAGCCTATAGGTTAGAACCTACGGACTACGCCTTTCAAACCACCAAACAACCCTCGATATCGTCGTGCAAACGTCAAGTGATCGAGGTAAAACACAATTACTAAAATCCAGAATCCAAAATACGAAAAATATAACCCCGAATCAAAACAGCAACTCATGAATTTAGTCACAAATTTTACCCTAGGTTAAATCAGCCAATTTTGCATATGTAAAGGGTCTAGTTTACTGGAGATGGAGCTACAGACGAAGCACGAAGCAAAATGCCCCAGGTCTGGCCGCAAATTGCGGCCAGAAGGATTATTGCTGCGGCCACATTAGGGAAGTAGGGGCTAGGGTTTCAGTGGGGGTTCCTAGGTTGCCTGCACACTCCTCTGTGTTTGCTAAAAAAATTTCAGGTCACCCGGGTGTTAGCAGATTTCATTATACCCCACAGAATCCATAATTCTCCGATATCGGGTTTCTAAGTTCATATTCCAGGATTTAAGTCTCATGTTCAATCCACTGTATCATCACAACAGGGGTTGTAGTCCCTAATTACACTTCAATTTCACCTTTGGAATCAATTCAAACCCCAATCCCTAACTTGAAATTTTCAAAATTCGCTAAACTACACAGTATCGATTCTGAACTTGTATGGACACTTAAGGAATCGAAATACTATCATGATGGTGCAGGAATTAGCTCATTTGGCAACTCAAGAATTTTCTTAAGTTGCCCCATGTGTCCAAAATCCTTGCTTTCTTGGTCCAAAGTGTAGCTAGAGGGCTTGTGCACATTTTTAATGAAGTGGGGATGGAGTTTTGATGAAGATTTGAAGGTGTTTTGAGGGTTTAGAGGTGGAGGGAGAGGGATTGCTGCCATGGGAGAGGAAGGGGAAAGAAAGATGAAGAAATAATGAAGAGGGAAGAGAATGGCCCAAGTCAACCATGACCCCTCACCCTCTCTTTCTCTCCTATGCCCATACCTTTTTGACTTTTCTTTTTTCTTGTTTTCTTTATCTTTTCTTTTCTTATCTTTATCTTTTGTTTTCTTTTCCTTTTTCTAAAACAAAACCATGCTAGAGAAGGAAAAAGCCATAACAAAATGAAACAAGTGTCAAAATGTGACACAGTGCATGTTTTGCACAAAACAAGCTTAATGCACGATTAGCGATATTTAATCGCGATTAGCACTAAATAGTGTATAATTAATCATAAAAACTTCTAATTTGCATAGATCACATAAAGCACCCCATTTCAGTAATTTCCATAATTTTTCCAAATTTTCCCCAAATTTATCAGTATTTAATTTTACCGCCTTATTAAAATATTCAATATAATTATTATTTAATTATAAAAATTTCCAAAAATAATATTTTATTTTTCTGAAATGTTACAGAACCGCCACTGAACCCTAGAGTTCGTGGTGGTTCAGCGGTGCCACATGTGAGGCATTGGTTGGCCCTTCTGCGGCTGGTTCATTGGTACTGTGGCATATGATGAATACTTTCAAACTACGCTCAAATGTTGAGCTTATTGGGTAATTGTGGGTGTTTGTTGATTCGATCGGAATGTTTAAAATCGTCTAACTTTTTGATAACATGTGATGTTATGTGTTGCTTGGATATGTTATATTGGATCGTCGCGTTTTGAATAGCCGGGGGTTTTACGTGAGATGCGAGTTTTTATTTTCATTCATGTAAAATTCATTGTACGTAATATTCTTTTATTGGGGCACCTCAGGGTTGAGGATGATGTCACCATTGTTGTATATTATTTACTTTTTCGCATTAGGATAGACCCAAGGAAGGGAGCACAACTAACCGGGGTCTAGAGTCTAGTGGGAAACCAACTCGAGGAGTCGAGTCCGGGTCTCCTAACTCTAGAATTGATAGGGTTGCTTGCCGCTCTCGTAGGAGTCTAGAGGTGTGGGTTTGGTTATTCATCGCCACCGTGGAATCCGTGTTTTATTCTGGCTTAACTTAAAACACGGAATTCCTAGTATATCCAATATTTCATATGATATCTTCTGCTGCTGATTTTCTTTGATGTGATCACTTTATATGTGCGATGTATTTTCGTTTCTTCTGTGATGCTTAGGAAGCTTAATTGATGGGACTTCATTAATGAGATTAATGAAAGAAAAGAAACCTAAAGATGTTGTAGAATCAAATTTTCAAAAAGGGTAGCTCAATTTTTTCTTTGCATAGCGGTATTCCTTGTAGAATATCCAGCACCTTATTCGATAAGGAAAGAGCCGAGATCCCTTCACCGGGAGTGACCTCTTTAGCGAAACTAGCAAATGCTACAAATCACTCAGTTTAGTTTTTGATTTCTTCTATAGTTCTTTCTTTGCATAGCGGTACTCCTTGTTGAATATCCAGCACCTTATTCGATAAGAAAAGAGCTGAGATCCTTTCACCGGGAGTGACCTCTTTAGCGAAACTAGAAAAGCCTCAAAAACACTCCTTTTCAAAATCACTCGTTTCTACAACGATATCAAGTTCATTATGCTCATGGTTTTCTGAAAAAACTGCGTAGCCCTCCGTCATTTCAGATAGGTACTATTTAGTATTCGTGCTATGTTTGTTGGCTTTCGTCAAGGCATAGTGTGCGGTAGCTAATTAGTGCTTATCTGCTAAAGCATGAGATGTGATTGGATTAGGGTAGTCGTACGAATTTGTTGGCTTTCGTCAAGGGTCGTACGGGTGGGTTTAATTCAATCAAGAAATGTACAGGTTGAGCTTGACTAGCGTCCTTTAGTTTGTTGGCTTTCGTCAAGGTCATAGGATGCTAGGGGTAAAAGTATTATCGGGAATTTCAAGTGTTGAAATTTGCAATGAGATTGCATACCTTCTATGAGATAGTTGGATCCCGATACCCACTGCGAGTAAGAGTTACTCCTGAGAGAGTTTTACACATAACAATTAGCCAATCAAGTAGGTGTCTAGAAAGGTGTTAACGGGGTTACGCCCTTGGGAAACCGAGGTTTATTCTAATTAGGTCCGTGCGAAAGAACGGGGAACCTCCCTCAAAGTACCAACACTGGCCTGGCTGAATGATTGGCGAACTTGTATGGTGTAATTAATCCCGGCTAATCTTACCTTTTACGGTTTGAAGGAAGATTTGATAAAAATTGTGGGAGACGTCCTGATTAGATAAGATAATAACCAATCTAATCTTGCAAAGAGCGCACGCTAACGTGTTTCCTTCTATATTTCTCCTGGCAGCAACTAATGTCACGCCTTAATCAAGATAATAATATAGATGTATTGACCGAACCTGCTTGTTATACTGAGCAAGGGAAAGTTGGTTCCGCTCCAACTTATAAGTGTTATAAGTCCGAGCAGGAAATAGGAACTTATACGGATTCCCACGCCACCCAAACGAAGAATAAGCATGTGGATGCATCTTCTTCAGGTGTGTTAGTTATAGAGAACTGTTTCTCAGTACACTCTACGCCCTGGGTATTAGATACCGAATCGGGATCCCACATATGCAATATGTTGCATGGGCTTAGGAAAGGTAGAGAACTGGGAAGAGGTGATCATTCCCTAAAAGTAAGGAAAGGTGCAAATTTTGCAGCCAAAACAGTTGGTGAATATCACCTTGTATTACCAACAGGGAATACATTGATCCTGAATGACTGTTACTACGTACCCTCTATGATATGCAATTTAATATCAATCTCTTTATTAGATAAAAAAGGATATAACTTTGAAGTAGGGAATAATGTTATGAACATTTACCTAAATCAAGTGTTGATTGGGTTTGGTGCGCTATGTAACGGATTATACGTTCTGAATCAAAATACAGTTCTTAACGTACAAAACACACACAAGAGGAAGTGTTCAGAAATGAACGAATCTTTCTTGTGTCATTGTAGACTAGGTCATATCAATGCGACATGAGATATTTGAATCCGTTCGAATTTTCATCTTATGACACTTGCCAGCATGTCTCAAAGGCAAGATGACCAAAACTCCGTTTAGTGGACACGGAGAAAGAGTTACGGAACTCTTGGGACTGATACATAATGATGTATGCGGTCCCATGTCTACGCATGCCAGGAATGGTTCCTCATACTTCATTACATTCACTGAAGATCTCTCAAGATACGGACATGTGTTCCTGCTGAAACACAAGTCTGAAGCTTTTGAGAAATTCAGAGAATATAAGCACGAAGTCGAGAACCAAACGGGTAGAAGTATTAAAATCTTTCGATCAGATCGGGGAGGAGAATACTTGAGCACAGAATTCCTTGACTATCTAAAAGAGAATGGAATTCTCTCTCAGCTTACTCCTCCATATACACCACATCACAACGGTGTATCGGAGCGGAGGAATCACACCCTATTAAATATGGTGCGCCCTATGATGAGCACCGCTGAGTTACATGTTTCCTTTTGGGGGTATGCGATTGAGACAGCCATACATCTATTGAATATGGTTCCTACCAAATCAGTGCCTACCACTCCATATGAGATATGGAAAGGGAAGAGACCATATCTTAACTATGTGAAGATATGGGGTTGTCCGGCCTATGTCAAAAGGCACAATCCGGACAAGATCGAGGCAAGGTCTGTTATGTGCAAGTTTTTAGATATCCCAAAAACTCACAAGGGTATATCTTCTACCACACCAAAGAACAAAAGGTGTTTGTTTCTCGGCATGCCACATTTTTAGAAAAGGAATTTCTTGCGAAAGAAATTAGTGCCAAGGAGGTAGAACTGGAAGAAGTTCCAGCTACACAAACTGCAACAGAAGATTTAGTGGAACCAGAGGATTCAGTAGTCCCTGATGAACCCCAGCCTCTTCGCCGTTCTAGTAGGGTTCCTCATCAACCTGAGAGATACTTTGGTTTTCTCATTGATGGTGGGAGTGAGAATTGCATCATGGAAGATGATGACCCAACTAGCTTCGAGCAGGCCACCACGAGTAGGGACTCTGTGAAATGGCTGGATGCAATGCGGTCTGAGATGGAATCCATGCACACCAACAAAGTATGGACTTTGGAAGTTTCTCCTGAAGGGGTAAAACCCATTGGGATCAAATGGATCTTTTAGAAGAAACTTGGTGTAGATGGAAAAGTTGAGACTTTCAAAGCTAGACTTGTTGCAAAAGGTTTTCGTTAATGACCAGGTGTGGATTATGATGAAACCTTTTCTCCAATGGCTACGCTTAAGTCCATCCGGATACTACTTTCCATCGCTGCATACCATGACTCCGAAATCTGGCAAATGGATGTTAAGACCGTCTTTCTAAATGGTGATTTAGAAGAGAGCGTGTACATGACTCAGCCGGAAGGCTTCATAGACAGTGGGAGCAGTGGAAAGGTGTGCAAGCTGCTTAAATCCATCTACGGGTTAAAGCAGGCATCGCGGAGTTGGAACATCTATTTTGATGAGGTAGTCAAAGAGTTTGACTTCTTCAAAAACATAGATGAACCTTGTACATACAAGAAGGTTGCAGAGAGTAAGGTCGTCTTCCTCGTATTGTACGTGGATGACATACTCTTGATAGGAAACGATGTTCCTATGCTGCACTCGGTCAAGCTCTTCTTATCACAAAGATTCTCAATGAAAGATCTAGGTGATGCCTCCTACATTTTAGGGATTAAGATCTATAGAGATAGATCTAAACGAATACTGGGATTGCCCCAGTCCAGGTACATATACACCATACTAAAAAGGTTTAGTATGGAAGAGTCCAAGCGTGGGAACATATCCACGATCTCTGGACTCACTCTCTCCAAAGAGATGTCTCCCAAGACTGATTTGGAGAGAACTCGCATGCAAGGGATACCCTATGCTTCGGCAGTAGGCTCTATCATGTATGCGATGCTATGTACCAGACCCGATGTAGCATACTCAGTAAGTGTAGTGAGTAGGTATCAAGCAGATCCAGAAGAGAATCACTGGAAAGCTGTTAAGAACATTCTCAAGTACTTGAGAAGGACTAAGGAGATGTTCTTAGTGTACGGTAACGGTGAACTCCAAGTGGAGTCCTTTACTGACTCGAGCTTCCAAAGTGATAAGGAAGACAGTAAGTCGGTCTCGGGTTTTGTCTTTACCCTCAACGGAGGGGCGGTGTGTTGGAAGAGTTCCAAGCAAGACACCGTTGCAGACTCGACGATGGAGGATGAATACATCGCTGCCAACGATGCTGCCAAAGAAGCTGTCTGGATGAAGAAGTTCATTGCTGAGCTTGGTGTGGTTCCGTCCATTGAACATCCAATACCTGTGCATTGTGATAACAATGGAGCGGTGGCTTTGGCCAAGGAACCCCGGGCCCATCAGAGATCGAGACATATTCTGAGGCGGTATCACCTGATCCGGGAGATAGTAGATCGCCGGGAGATCGAGGTCAGGAGAGTTGACACAAAGGACAACGTAGCGGATCCACTCACGAAGGCCCTCCCTCAGACGCAATTTGAGAGACACTTTGGGATGTTGGGTATGAGATACTACAACACATGGCCTTAGTGCAAGTGGGAGTTTGTTAGATATGTGTATGCCCTAGAGGCCATTATTGTAAATTTGATGTATATTATAGTGGATGCTTGGATATATATATATATATATATATATATATATATATATATATATATATATATATATATACAGAGAGGACTTTCTTGCTCGACATGATAATATGCTATCTGGTTACCTTTATCTTAACATGTAGACTTGTATTATGATACTGTCTTGCTCTCACGTGTTGATAAAGCCTTTAGGATATGTACTTGACTACCATGACTATGATGTAGATCATACTAGTGGGGCCAGGGTAGTTCACAAGTACATCCTTCAATTGTTCCTAGTCGAGCGAATATCGAGACAGGGCATCGATATTCCAGAGTAGAATAGCGCATACGCTTCTTGACCCATATGATGGGCGATGGATGATCCCACATCCATTGGTGATTAACATCAGAGATGGTATACGGGTGCTCAGTGGAGACTGGGTACACTGAACAGGACTCGCCGAGGACTCATATGTGGTAGTATACCTATCGTCAGATAGCAGTCCTCTGGTGACACTGGTACAGGTTAGTCTGTAGACCCGGGATCATCATAGAGTCTTGTGCGGCTTCCACTGTGCTTTGATTTCCTCCCTACCACGCTCAAGAGGAGTCGTGCAAACAGGTGGATTTTTGGTACAGTCCCGAGTGGTATGGAGGCAATGAGCAATAGGAGGGGTTTCGTCTCTCCCGGTATTGAGGGTTGATGTTGCGCTATGTTCGATTAGCTATAACTGGAATTCCCTGGCTAGGGCTACTACCGAGATATACTAATAAGTGTTATCAGTAGTTTCTCGAACCGTTATAGGCCAGACATCGACATGACTTATCACGTTACTGGGGTCTGACGATTTTCACCCCTAGACATGATATGCAGCATATCAGACGAAGAGACCGGACTATACGATAGTGTTACTGATAGGCTTCATGGAGACTATGGACCGGCTTGCTTGTTGATCTTCATATCGCTCAATACCCGGGTAGCCGTTATGTCCAGTTAGTACTACTGACGGCTTGTAGGTGACTGATATGATCATCACCTACTGCCGGCGTATTGACGAGTCTTTAGAGTCCCACACAGAAGTTCCCCGGTTCAAGCGAAACGAAGTAGGACACATATGTGATATGTGTGTGGGCCTGATTAAATACGAGTATGTGGTACCTTATTGTAATCTGGCAGTAATCTGTCATCGGTACGGTTATATGTGATATAACCAGATTGTCGAATCAAGTGTTAATTCGATAATGTGATATACAGATAAATGATATTAGTCGGTCATGTATGATATAACCGGATTATTAAATCAAATGTTGATTTAATAATATGATAAAAATTATATATGATATAATTACATATTAACTAATATCATTAGCACACTAATTAATCTTCATTAAATATATATTTATATATGTGATATATATATATATATATATTAAAATGAAGCATGGTATTTATGTTTCTATTTTGTGAAAATAGAAATGAGGTGTAAAATGAAGCATGATTGCATGCATGGGTTATTCTTTTGTTTATTCATTCTTGACTCACTATTCAAGCATGGTTGCAATTTAATATTGCATAATTCCATGCTTGAATGAGTGAGGGGTCTTGGCTTTAGATTCATTCTTGTTCATTCCAAAAGACTTGGCCATTTTTTCTCCCATGCTTGCTCTTGCTTCTTCTACCTCCTCTTGATTTTCCTCAAGCTTTAACCCTCACATGTGATGTGAATCATGAAGCTTGAGCACAAATTAGTGAGCTCTTAACTTCCCCTACTTCATCATCTCACACCATTTTAGCAAATTAGTGTGATGTGTTTCATACACTAAAGGGTTTAGTGTAGTGGTAGCTTGAAATAGTACGAGCTTCGAGGTGGATCATCTTTGGCGCGAAGGCTACGAAGGAAGCTTGTTCAAAGTCTCAAGAGAAGCCTTGTGGAGTCGCAGGACTATTACACGGAGCATATTGAAGAGAAGGACCATCTACAAAGCTTGTATTCATGATCCTTTTAGTTGTAAAGATGTTTGCATTCTATTCCGACTAAATCTATAGTTAACGATTCTAGCGTAGGGTTCTTTATAACGGCAATTTTTTTTTAAAATGGCATGCACGATGCCCCCCCCCCCGAAAACTTGCTATCGTTGCTATTTCCCCTTCATCTCATTGTAAATTTCAACACTTGAAATTCTTGATATCTGTTTTTACCCCTAACGACCTATGACCTTAACGGAGGTCAACAAACCATAGGCTACTAGTCAAGTTCAACCCGTCATTTCGTGATTGAATTAAACCCACCCGCACGACCCTTGACAGAGATCAACAAGGTCGTATGACTACCCTAATCCAATCGCATCATGTACTGCAAATGATCACTAATTAGTTACCGCACACTACGCCTTGACGGAGGTCAACAAACGCAGTACGAATACTAAATAGTCCTTATCTGAAAAGACGGAGGGTTACGACTGGTTTTGAAGAAAACCTTTAGCGTAATGGACTTGATAACGTTTTAGAATCAGGTGATTTGAAAAAGGAGTGGTTTAAGCTCCGCTTTTAAAATCGAGTAGTTTTCAAAACAAACCGAGCGGGTTATAGCATTTGCTAGTTTTGCTAAAGAGGTCACTCCCGGTGAAGGGATCTCGGCTCTTTCCTCATCGAATGAGGTGCTGGATATTCATCAAGGAATACCACTATGCAAAGCAAGAACTAGAGCTGCCTTGTTGAAAAATTTGATTCAACAATATCTTTAGGTTTCATTTCTTTCCATTAATATCATTAATGAAGTCCCATCGTTTATGTTTCCTAAACATCATAGAAAAGAAATGAAAATAGAACGTACGCTTATGCCATCCGCATCGCCACGGGCCCCGTCATGCACTGTTAGGTTATTTAACTAACGGCAGAGCGGGGGCTGGACTAACGCTAGTGCAAAACATAAGCAACGTTTATTATATATATCATATATATAGCATTCTTCTTACACGGTTATATGATCACATCATAGAACTCAAGCAGCAGAAGCAGACATATGAAATATTGGATATAGTAGGAGGTCCATGTTTTAAATTCAGCTAGTGATGAAAAACACGGATTCCACGATCGTGATAAATAGCCAAACCCACATCTCTAGACCCCTACGAGAGCGACAAGTAACCCTGCCAATTCTAAAGTTAGACGACCCGGTCTCGACACCTCGAGATGGTCTCCCACTGGACTCTAGAACCCGGTTACTTGTGCACCCCGTCTTGGGTCTATCTTAATGCAGAAAAGTAAATAGTATACATCAATGGTAACAACAACCTCAACCCGAAAGTGTCCCAATAAAAGAATATTACATACAATTTTACATGAATGAAAATAGAAAAACTCTCATCTCACGCAAAAACCCCCGGCTATTCAATCACGACGATCCAATATAACATACCACAGCAATACATAAACATCACATGTCATCAATGTAAGTAAATATGCGTATCCCGAATGTCGTTGACATATAGCAACGAGATCGGGGATACACCACATATTACACTTACGGTCGCAGAAAAGAAATGAAAACTACAATAATTAGAATTCATATATTCTTTAAACATCATAAACCCGGAATATCACATATTCCGAATTTCATGCCTAACCTTATAAACCTTGCATTTTAGTCTCGAATTGAAAACACTTTTCAATAACCAGTCGGGTAATTCAACAGGATTCCCGATAAAATGATCGAATGCTCATTGGGAATTTTAGTAGATGGTCGCACCCCCGGTGCCGACGATAAAGTGCACTTAGGCGGAACACCGTAGACGCAAGCACCCGAGTGGATGCTTTTGGCAACGGGGTTCTCCTAAGTCACTTGGTCGGGGCTATGGGGCATGACTATCTAGTAGTATTATCCGGCGAGCGTTCACGTACTATACAAGATTGCGACGAAGTTTTGATTCGAATCGAAACTCTGTAGCAATCGATCAACCGAGACTAAAACGCTAGATTTACCAATAACAAACTAGTTTTCACAAAACTAATTAATATGGATTCCAAATATTGTATCACATATCATAACTTAAACTCGAACTGATGTTAAATCGCGACTTCGAAACACTCCGACTTGCCCCAATACAAAAGATAACATCACATGCAATCTAGGCAAAATCAAACAGTACCTGAAACCCTAAACCTAAGATCCCAGAGCACCATAAAAAACTCAAGTCCCAACTCAACTATAGGACTGGCCAGGCCGGTTTTTTGAATGATCTCGCCGGACAATGTTTATCATTTGGGGCTCGTTTTTCTATAGTGTTCTAGTTACATCATATGTAGCATTCTGCACTTGTTTAAAATTTTTTTAGAGGACTTTTAAAAATCGATAGAAACTAGGGTTTTAGGTTTACAGTTTTCGGAGTTGTTTCGGCTTCGTAATTTATATACATCGTCTAATGCTCTAACCTGGCTTTGATACAATGAAAGTATGTCTTAGCACCACCACTAGGTTTAATCAAGCATCCCATATGCAATTTTTTAAAATTTGGAGAGCTAAGCTATACTAACCTAAGATCTAACTAGAGTATTAGGGTTTAAGTAACAATAAAGCAAGTTCTATACTAAGTGAAAAAGAATACAACCTTTGTAAACCAAGTTCTTCACTTCTAAAGCTCCAAGTAGTAGTCCCTAGAACTCTTCTTGGCTCCACTTGAAGAAAGGATCGAGCTTTCTTTGCGATCTTCATGTCGAAGATGATCCACCTTGAAGTCCCTCTAGGTCAAGCCACCTCTTCACTAATCAAGTATTAGTGAAGGAAACAACCTAATCTAAAGGGCTAATTTAAAGTAGGTTGATGAAGTAGGAGTTTTGGCTCACTTAGAATTCTCTTTCCTTTTAATTTTTCAACTCATGGAAAAGGCTGGAAGAGGAAGAAGATGAACATTGGAGAGTGAAGAACAAGAGCTAAGGTTTGAGGCAAGTCAAGAATGGATCAAGTGTTTTCTCACTTATTGAAGCGTCTATTATTTCACAATACAAATAATGAACCATACTTCAATAGTGATCACAAACCATTAAACAAATGTTTTGAGCCATGCTTCACCCATGCCCAAAAAATCTCCTCATTTTCCACCTCATTATTTATTTTCTCAAAATAGAATAATCCATGTTCATACAAATCATTTTATATATAAATATATACATATCATATACATATATTATTATATATAAAAAGAAGAGAAGAAAATAATTAGTGAGCATAAATATTAGTTAATATATAAATATATCAAATATAAATATATATCAAATTATTAAATCAACCCTTGATTTAATAATCCGGTTATATCATATATAACCGACTAATATCATTTATCTATATATCATATTATCAAATCAACACTTGATTGAATAATACGGTTATATCACATATAACCTAACCTATATTAAATATCGCCATATTAGAATACGGTATCACATACACGTATTTAATCAGGCTCCCGCACATATCAGCATATGTGTCATACTTCGTTTCGCTTGAACTAGGAAACCTCTGTGTGGGACTCTAAAGACTCGTCAGTACGCCAGCGGTAGGTAGTGATCACATCAGTTACCCACAAGCCGTCAGCGGTACTAGCTGGACGTAACGGCTACCCAGGTATTGAGCGATTAGAGGATCAACAAGAAAACTTGTCCATTCTCCCATGAAACCTATAAGTAACACTTACCGTACAGTCCAGTCTCTTCGTCTGATATGTCGCATATCGAGTCTACGGGTGGAAACGCCAGACCCCAGTAACTTGATAAGTCATACCGATGTGTGGCTTATAACGGTTTGAGAAACTACTGATAACACTTACCAGTAAATCTCATCAGCCCTGGCCAAGTACTTACTGTTATAGCCAATCGAGTATAGCGCAACATCAACCGATATCAAATGTCGCCAGATTAGAATACGGTATCACATACACGTATTTAATCAGGCCCCCGCACATATCAACATATGCGCCCTACTTCATTTTGCTTGAGCTAGAAAACCTCTGTGTGGGACTCTAAAGACTCGTCAATACGCCAGCAGTAGGTAATGATCACAACAGTCACCCACATGCTGTCAGCGGTACTAGCTGGACGTAGCGGCTACCCAGGTATTGAGTGATTAGAAGATCAACAAGAAAACTTGTCCAAACTCCCATGAAGCCTATAAGTAACACTTACCGTACAGTCCGGTCTCTTCGTCTGATATGTCGCATATTCAGTCTGGGGGTGGAAACGTCATACCCCAGTAACTTGATAAGTCATGCCGATGTGTGACTCATAACGGTTCGAGAAACTACTGATAACACTTACCAGTAAATCTCATCAGCCCTGGCCAGGGACTTACTGTTATAGCAAATCGAGTATAGCGCAACATCAACTCCCAATATCGGGAGAGATGAAACCCCTCCTATCGCTCACTGCCTCCATATGACTCGGGACTGTACCCAAAATCCACCTATTTGCACGACTACTTTGAGCCGTGGTAGGGAAGAAATCAAAGCACGGTGGGAACCACACAAGACACTATGACGATCTCGGGTTTACAGACTAATCTGTACTAGTGTCACTAGAGAACTGCTATCTGACGATAGGTATAGTACCATCTAGGAGTTCTCGACGAGTCCTGTTCGGTGTTCCCATTCTCTAATGAGCACCTTTGTACAATCTTTGATGTCAAACACCGATGGTTATGGGATCAACCATCGCCCCATACAGGGTCAAGAAACGTACACACTAGTCTACTCTGGAATATCGATGCCCTGTCTCGATATCCCCTTGACTAGGAACTGTTAAAGGATGTGCTTGTGGACTACACAAGTCCCAATAGTATGATCCGCATCATAGTCCTGGTAGTCAAGCTAACATCCTAAGTGAAAGTCTACCCTAGCACCACCATAAGATTCCAGTGGCATCAAACATGCCGAATTTTAATTTTTTAAGTGCTAGGTTAGACTCACCAAGATCTATACTAGAATATTTAGGGATAATCTACAATGATATGTAAATATAAAGAACTGAAGATGGCTATATCCTCGTAGATCGAGTCCTTCACTTCACATGTTCCGTGTAGTAGTCCATACGACTCCACTAGGCTCCACTTGAAGATTTGGACGAGCTTCCTCCGATGACCTTCGTGCCGAAGATGATCCACGCGAAGCCCACTAGCTCAAGCTACCTCTTCACTAATCTCGTATTAGTGAAGTAAACACACCACACCAAAGTGCTAGTTTGGTGTGGGATGGTGAAGTAGAGGATTTGTGGCTCACTAATTTATGTTCAAGCTTCATGATTCACATCACATGTGAGGGTTGAAGATGAGAGCATGAGAGCAACACTTGAAAAGGCTAAGTGTTGAGAATGAAGTATAAAATGGCAACCCCTTGACCCCTCACTCATTCAAGCATAGAATAATTGCAATATAAAATGGCAACCATGCTTGAATAGTGATTCAAGATGAATAAACAAATAGAAAATGACATGCCTCACCATGCTCCCAATTTCCACCTCATTTCTATTTTTCACAAAAATAGAAATCATGCCATGCTTCATTATAAATATATATATATATATATATATATATATATTAATATATATCATATATATTAATATATATATTATGAAGAATAATTAGTGAGCTAATGATATTAGTTAAGATATAATTATATCACATATAATATATATCACATTATTAAATCAACACTTGATTTAATAATTCGGTTATATCACATATGACCGACTAATATCATTTATCTGTGTATCACATTATCAAATAAACACTTGATTCGATAATCCGGTTATATTACATATAACCTAACTTGATAACAGATAACTGCCAGATTACAATACGGTATCACATACACGTATTTAATCAGGCCCACACACATATCACATATGTGTCCTACTTCGTTTCGCTTGAACCAGGGAACTCCTGTGTGGGACTCTAAAGACTCGTCAATACGCCAGTAGTAGGTGATGATCACATCAGTCACCCACAAGCCGTCAGCGGTACTAGCTGGACGTAACGGCTACCCGGGTATTGAGCGATATGAAGATCAACAAGCAAGCTTGTCCATACTCTCTATGAAGCCTATCAGTAACACTACCGTACAGTCCGGTCTCTTCGTCTGATATGTCGCATATCATGTCTAGGGGTGGTAAACGTCAGACTCCAGTAACTTGATAAGTCATGCCGATGTCTGGCCTATAACGGTTCGAGAAACTACTGATAACTCTTATCTGTAAATCTCAGCAGCAGCCCTGGCCAGAGACTTGCAGTTATAGCCAATCGAGCATAGCAACATTAACCCCCAATACCGGGAGAGAAGAAACCCCTCCTATCGCTCATTGCCTCCATGTGACTCGGGACTGTACCCAAAATCCACCTGTTTGCACAACTCCGCTTGAGTGTAGTAGGGAGGAAATCAAAGTACAATGGGAGCCATAAAAGACTCTATGACGATCTTGGATCTACAAACTAACCTATACCAGTGTCACCAGAGGACTGCTATCTGACGATAGGTATAATACCAACTAGAAGTCCTCAGCGAGTCCGTTCGGTGTACCCATTCTCCAATGAGCACCTGTGTATAATCTTTGATCTCACACACCAATGGTTGTGGGATCAAACATCGCCTTTCAAGGGACAAGATACATACACACTAGTCTACTCTGGAATATCGATGCCCTAGTCTCGATATTCCCTCGACTAGGAACTGATTAAAGGATGTACTTTTGGACCACCCTGGCCCCACTAGTATGATCTCATCATAATCCTAGTAGTCAAGTACATATCCTAAGGGCTTTATCAACATATAAGAGACAGACAGTATAAAAATACCAGTTTACATGTTAAGATAAAGGTAACCAGATAGCATACTATCATGTCGAGCAAGAAAGTCCTATATTATGTCCAAGCATCCACTATATCAACAATAATTGCCTCAAGGGCATACATATTCCTAACACTAAGGGCTTTATCAACATGTATCAGAGAGACATCATAATAATCCTAATACAAGTGTACATGTTACGATAAAGAGCAACGAGATAGCATACTATCATGTCGAGCAAGAAAGTCCTCTCTATAAATGTCCAAGCATCCACTGTATTATACAATCATGTACAATAATGGCCTCTAGGGCATACATACAACTAACAATCTCCCACTTGCACTAAGGCCGGTTGTTGTAGTATCTCATACCCAACATCCCGAAGAGTCTCTCAAACTGTATCTGGGGTATGGCCTTCGTGAGTGGATCCGCCGTATTATTCTTCATGTCAACTCTCCTGACCTCGATCTCCCGGCGATCAACTATCTCCCGGATCAGGTGATACCGCCTAAGAATATGTCAGGATCGCTGATGGGATCTGGGTTCCTTAGCCAAAGCCACTGCTCCATTGTTATCACAATAAAAAGGTATTGGATGCTCGATGGACGGAACCACACTAAGTTCGGTTACAAACTTCTTTATCTAGAAAGCCACTTTGGCGGCACCGTTGGCAGCGATGTATTCAGCCTCCATCGTCGAGTCTGCCACGGTATCTTGCTTGGAACTCTTCCAACATACCGCCCCTTCATTGAGGGTGAAGACAAAACCCGAGACCGACCTAGAGTCGTCCTTATCACTCTAGAAGCTCGAATCGATAAAGGACTCCACTTGGAGTTCACCGTTACCATACACCAAGAACATTTCTTTAGACCTTCTCAAGTACTTAAGAATGTTCTTCACAGCTGTCCAGTGATTCTTCCCAGGATCCGATTGATACCTGCTTACAACACTAAGTGCGTACGCTACATCCGTTCGGGTACATAACATCGCATACATGATAGACCCGACTGCCGAAGCATAGGGTATCCCTTGCATGCGAGCCCTCTCCAAATCAGTCTTGGGGGACATCTCTTTGGAGAGAGTGATTCCAGAGATCATGGGTAAATTCCCACGCTTGGAATCCTCCATACTAAACATCTTTAGTATGGTGTCAATGTACCAGGATTGGGACAATCCCAACATCCGTTTACATCTATCTCTATAGATCTTAATCCCTAGGATGTTGGAGGCATCACCCAGATCCTTCATGGAGAATCTTTATGATAAGAAGAGATTGACCGAGTGCAGCATAGGAACATTATTTCCTATCAAGAGTATGTCATCCACGTACAATACGAGAAAAACGACCTTACTCTTTGCAACCTTCTTGTATATACAAGGTTCATCTACGTTTTTGACGAAGTCAAACTCTTTGACTGCCATATCAAAACAGATGTTCCAACTCCGCGATGCCTACTTTAACTCGTAAATTGATTTAAGCAGCTTGCACACCTTTCCGCTGCTCCCACTATCTACGAAGCCCTCTGGCTGAGTCATGTACACGCTCTCTTCTAATCACCATTTAAAAAAGCGGTTTTGATATCCATCTACCAGATTTCGTAGTCATGGTATGCAGCGATGGAAAGTAGGATCCGGATGGACGTAAGCATAGCCACTGGAGAAAATGTTTCATCATAATCCACACCTGGTCGTTGATGAAAACCTTTTGCTACAAGTCTAGCTTTGAAAGTCTCAACTTTTCCATCTACACCATGTTTCTTCTTAAAGATCCACTTGCTCCCAATGGGTTTTACCCCTTCAGGAGCAACTTCTAAAGTCCATACTTTGTTGATGTACATGGATTCCATCTCAGATCGCATTGCATCCAGCCATTTCATAGAGTCCCCACTCGTGATGTCCTGCTCGAAACTAGTTGGGTCATCATCTTCCATGATGCAATCCTCGCTCCCACCGTCAATGAGAAAACCGCAGTACCTCTCAGGTGAATGAGGAACCCTACTAGATCTGCAGAGTGGCTGAGGTTCGTCGGGGACTATTGAATCCTCCGTTTCCACCAAATCGTCAGTTGTAGTTTGTGTAGCTGGAACTTCTTCCTGTTCTACCTCATGACCACTAATTTCTTTTACAAGAAATTCATTTTCTAAAAAGGTGACATGTTGAGCAACAAACACCTTTTGTTCCTCACTGTGGTAGAATATATATCCATATGAATCCTTTGGATATCCCATAAACTTACACAGAACAGACCTTCTCTCGAGCTTGTCCGGATTTTGCTTTTTAACATAGGCCGAACAACCCCATATCTTAACTCGTTTAAGAGATGGTCTCTTCCCATTCTATATCTCATATAGAGTGGTAGGAACTGATTTGGTTGGAGCTATATTCAATAGGTACGCAGCTGTCTCCAGTGCATAACCCCAAAAGGAAATAGGCAACTCAGCAGTACTCATCATAAAGCATACCATATCTAATAGGGTGCGATTCCTCCGCTGCGATACACCGTTGTGCTGTGGTGTATACGGAGGAGTAAGCTGAGAGAGAATCCTATTCTCTTTTATATAATCCAGAAACTCTGTTCTCAAGTATTCTTCTCTCCGATTGGATCGAAGGATTTTAATACTTTTATACGTTTGGTTCTCTACTTCGCACTTATATTCTTTGAATTTCTCAAAAGCTTCAGACTTGTGTTTCAACAGAAACACATGTACGAATCATAAGAGATCATCAGTGAATGTAATGAAGTACGAAGAACCATTCCTGGAATGTGTAGACATAGGACCGCATACATCACTATATATCAGTCCTAAGAGTTCAGCAGCTCTTTCTCCGTGTCTAGTAAACGGAGTTTTGATCATTTTTCCTTTGAGACATGACCGGTAAGTTTGATAAGATGTAAATTCGAACGGGTTCAAATATCCATCCTTATGTAATTTAAATAGTCGTGTCGCATTGATATGACCTAGTCTACAATGCCACATAAAGGATTCGTTCATTTATGAACTTTTCCTCTTGTGTGTGTTCTGCACGTTAAGAACTGTGGTTTGATTTAGAACGTATATGCCATTACTTAACGAGCCTGATCCAATCAACTTTTGATTTATGAAAATGTTCATAACATTATCCTGCAATACAAAATTATATCCTTCTTTACTTAATAAAGAAACTGATATAATATTGCATATCAGGTTCGGAATGTAATAACATTCGTTCAAAATTAATGTATTACCAGTTGGTAATACAAGGTGATATTCACCAACTGCTTTGGCTGCAATATTTGCACCATTCCCTACTCTTACAGACTGATCACCTTTTCCCAGTTCTCTACCTTCTTTAGCCCATGACAGATTACATATGTGGGATCCTGATCCGGTATCTAATACCCAGGACGTAAAGCATAATGAGAAACAGTTCTCGGTAAAAAACACACCCGAAGAAGATGCATCAATATGCTCATTCCTCGTTTGGGTGGCGTGGGAATCCGGATATTCCCTTATTTCCTGCTCGGACTTATAACAATTATAAGATAGAGCAGAACCAAAGTTCACCAGCCCAGTATAACAAGCTGGTTTGGTCAATACATGTATATTATTATCTTGATTAAGGCATGTCATGGTCACTACCTGGAGAGAGAGAGAAGAAAACACTTAGCGTATGCTCTTGCAAGATTAGATTGGTTATTATTTTATCTAATTAGAATGGCTTCCACCGTTTTTATCAAATCTTCCTTCAAACCCTAAAAGGTAAGACTAGCCGGGATTAATTACATTCTACAAGTTCGCTAACCGGTCAGCCAGGCCAGTGTCGGTACTTTGAGGGAGGTTCCCTGTACTTTCGCACGGACCTAATTAAAATAAACCTCGTTTTTCCATAGGCATAACCCCATTGACACCTTTCTAGACACCTAATGGGTCAGCTAATTGTAAAGTGCAAAACTCTCCCTGGAGTAACACTTACTCGCAGTGGGTATTGGGATCCAACTATCTCATAGAAGGTATGCAATCTCATTGCAAATTTCAACACTTGAAATTCTCAATAATATTTTGCCCCTAGCAACTTATAACCTTGGCTATGGTCAAAAAATCATAAGTGCTAGCCAAGTTCAATCCGTCATTTCTTGATTGAATTAAACCCACCCGTACGACCCTTGGCTATGGTCAACAAAGCCGTATGACTACCCTAATCCAATCGCATCATATGCTTGCAGATAAGCACTAATTAGCTACCGCATACTACGCCTTGGCTATGCTCAACAAACGTATCACGAATACTAAATAGCACCTATATGAAATGATGGAGGGCTACGACAGGTTTTAAGAAAACCTTTTACGTAATGAATTTGATATCGTTGTACAATCGAGTGATTTTTTTTAAAAGGAGTGGTCTAAGCTCCGCTTTTAAAATCGAGTTTTTCAAAATAAAACGAGTAGGTGTAGCATCTGCTAGTTTTTGCTAAAGAGCTCATTCCCGGTGAAGAGATCTCGGCTCTTTCCTCATCGAATGAGGTGCTGGATATTCATCAAGGAATACCGCTATGCAAAATAAAAACTAGAGCTACCTTTTTGAAAATTTGATTCTACAACATCTTTAGGTTTCTTTTCTTTTCATTAATCTCATTAATGAAGTCCTATCATTTATGCTTCCTAAGCATCACAGAAGAAACGAAAATACAACGTACGCTTATGCCATCTGCATTCGTCATGGGGTCCCGGCATTCACAGTTAGGTTAGTTAACTAATGACAGAGCGGGACAGGACTAGCGCGGATGCAAAACATTAGCAACGTTTATTATATATCATATATATAATATAAAGCATTCGTCTCACGTAGTTATATGATCTCATCACAGAACATTGCAGCAGAAGTCAACATATGAAATATAGGACATACTAGGAGGTCAGTGTTTTAAATCAAGCCAGTAAAAAACACGGATTCCACGGTTGTGATGAACAGCCAAACCCACATCCCTAGACCCCTACGAGAGTGGCAAGCAACCCTACCAATTCTAGAGTTAGGAGACCCGGTCTTGACTCCTCGAGATGGTCTCCCACTGGACTCTAGAACCCGGTTACTTATGCTCCCCGCCTTAGGTCTATCCTAATGCGGAAAAGTAAATAATATACATCAATGGTGACATCATCCTCAACCCGGAAGTGTCCCAATAAAAGAATATTACATACAAGTTTTTACATGAATGAAATGAAAAACTCTCATCTCACGCGAAAACATCGGCTATTCAAACACGACGATCCAATATAACATATCACAGTAACACATAACATCACATGTCATCAACGTAAGTAAATATGCGTATCCCAATTGTCGTTGACGTATAGCAACGAAACCGGCGATACACCACATATTACACTTATGGTCGCAGAAAAGAAAGTGAAAACTGCAACAATTGGAATCCGCAACACCCTTAGACATCATAAACCCAAAATATCACATACTTCGGATTTCATGCCTAACCAAATGAATTCCTTAGACATCATAAACCTAGAATATCTCATATTCCGAATTTCGTGCCTAACATTATAAACCCCGCAATTTAGTCTCGATATTGAAAATACTTTTCAATAACTAGTCGGAAAATTCAATAAGATTCCTGACATCCTGATCGAATGCTCGTCGGAAAATTTAGTAGAAGACCGCACCCCCGATACCATCGATGAAGTGCACTTAGGCAGAACACCACGGCCGTGAGCACCTGAACGGATGCTTTAGGCAACGGGGTTCTCCTACAGTCACTTGGTCGGGGCTATGGGGGGTGGCTATCTAGTAATGTTACTCGGCGAGTATCCGCGTACACTACGTGATTGCGACGGAGTTTTGATCCACATCAAAACCCCGTGGCAACCGATCAAATGAGACTAAATTGCTAAATTTATAAAATTCAAACAAGTTTTCATAAAACTAATTATTGTGGATTCCAAATATTGTATCACAAATCACAGATATCTAGACGATGTTAAACATTTCGATCGAATCAACAAACTTCCAAAATACCCAGAGTCCTCAACACTTGAGTCAGTTAAAAATACCCAGACAGTGCCCCAAGCATCTACGGACCAACACAAGAAGCTACGCTCCCTGCCTCACCAACGGCGCCGCGGAACCGCCGCCAAAGGTATGGTTTGGCCGCGGTTCCGCGGCCGTTTGGTCGAGTTAGGCCGTCTTTTTTCTTGTGGGTCCATATAATAGCCTGCACAATTTTTTGAATATTTTTAATCAGGAAAAATCCAACATTTGGAAAAATTTCTAGAGAGCATGGGTTTTTCGGGTTTCGAAGTTCGATCAAACACTTTAACTTCGCCTAGACGACTCCTAATGCTCTAGCTTGGCTTTGATACCACCGTTGGGTTCCTTAGCACTCTCACTAGGTTTTATAAGGCATCGGATATGCAATTTTAAAAAATCTAGAGAGCAAAGAAATCCAAACCAAGGATCTAACTAGAGAATTAGGGTTTAACTAAACAAGTAAATAACTTTACTCTAAGTGAATAAGGAATACAACCTTTGTAGACCGGTCTTTCACTTCTAAAGCTCCGTGTAGTAGTCCCTTAGCTCCAAGCGGTGGTCTCCCGGACTCTTGTTAAGCTCCACTAGGTGAAAGGAATGAGCTTGCTCAAGGATCTTCGAGGCCGAAGATGATCTACGTCGATGAATCTCTAACTAAAGCTACCTCTTCACTAATTGATGGATTAGTGAAGCAAACAACCTATACTAAATGGATGGTTTGGTATATGTTGATGAAGTAGGAATTTTGCTCACTTTATATTTATTTTTCTCTTTTTCTTTTTCCTCTCACTTGAAAGCTAGAAAGCAAGCTAAGAGATGAAGAAGAAACTCAAGTGATCAACCATGGGTGACAAAATATCTCATATAACTCTTGTAAAGATTTAACCATGGCTAAAGATAATGGTTAAGTTAATAAATATCTAGAGTAAAACAAAATTAGTGGAATAAGTCAAAGCTTCTCCATGCTTCCACAAGCATCTTAAGCCTTACTAATTTCCACCAAATTTTGATTTTTCCCTTAATATTTAATCACCACGATTATCTTTAGTTAGGTATGAGTCTCATACACCCAAGTCCATTGTATCATCTAACATAACACATAATAAATACATTAATATATATCACATATATATTTGTATGTATTTTGAGAAAACATTTTCTTAAGTGAGCTAATATTAGTTAATGTATATTAATATATCAAATATATAATTATACATTAAATTATTAAATCAACACTTGATTTAATAACCCGGCTGTATCGCATACAACCGACTAATATCATTCATATGTATATCAAATATACATACAACAAATTATCGAATCAACACTTGATTCAATAATCCGGTTATATCACATATAACCTATATCGCGAGATTAGAATACGGTATCATATACACATATTAATCTCGGTCCCACACATATCACATATGTGCTCTACTTCGTTTCGCATGAGCTAGGAAAACTCTATGTATGACTCTAAAGACTCGTCAAAACGCCAGCAGTAGGTGATGATCATATCTGTCATGCCCCACTTCTCAGTATACGGGCAGAGGACGCGACGAGGCCGCTACGTATTTACTCTGAAGTAAATACGCTATGCGTATATAAGCAATATAAGTAAAATACACAAGAGACAAAGACAATAGATATAATTGAACAACAACTTTATTTATTAACATTCTTTTTACAATACATCTGGAAAGTAAATACATGGAATGAATGCAATGCCAAAACAGTGGCATAACAGAAATGAAAATGGAATAAGTACAAGTGGCTACAGCTCTGGATCGAAGGCTATCTGATCCAAGTCCTCGCTGCTAGGCTCTGTCTCCAGAAGGTCCGAATCACCTGACGACATTCCAAAGAAGAAGAAAGAGAATGTCGTCAGCGAACAAATCGCTCGGTAAGTCCCAAAGATGAGGAAGAAATAGAATAGACAAAGAGAGAGTGTGTGTGTGTGTGTGCGTAACTTTTTAAGTGGTATTATATTGTTATAATGTTGTATTTAGTGTTAACGCTGTTGTTTGTAGCTTGGTACAGAAGAGGCTGGTGTATACGAGAGGAGTCTCACTAGACCAGAGACTACGGTATACTGAGTACAAGGCTCCGTGATAATAGCCGGAACAAAGGTGATTGAATTCAGGTTAGGTGTTTTATGGTTGCAGTCTCATGCCACTTCTAACACCTTCTGTACCAATCTACCCTTTAAACCCCGCGATGTCTTGATTGTATTGTTTGTATTGTATTGTCTTGTATTATAGATTTTATAGATGGATGACTTTCCGAAACCATGATATCAATAAATGGATGTAACTGGAGGATCATGTAAATGCATGTATTGTTAGTGTATATGCCCTAGAGGCCATTACTGTATCATACTAGTATGTATATTACTTAATGGAAGCTTGGGATATTCACCTAGTATTGACAATCTTGCTCAAAATGGTAGTATGCTACTTGGTTTGTTTCTACTTCAATATGTACATGTGTTTATTTTAGTATATCGCCTATACACATTAGTGGAGCCCTTAGGATCTTTGCTTGATTACCAGCGTTGTGATGGCGGTCACACTAGTAGGGCTGGGTAATCTATAAGCACATCCTTATGCAGGTCCCTGGTCGCAGGACTATCGAGACAGGGCATCGATACTCCGGAGTAGACTAGCGCATGCGCTTCTCATCCCAGTGTGGGAGACGGTCTGTCCCACAGCCGTCGGTACGTCGTACTTGAGATAGTATGCGGGTGCTCGTTGGGTTACGAGTACACTGGACAGGACTCGTCGGGAACTGACTAGTTGGTATTATGCCTATCGTCAGTTATCAGTTCCCAGGTAACATGAGTACAGCTTAGTCCGCTGACTTGACACTGTCACTTCGCCTCGAGTGTGTTCCCACTGTACTTTGATTACTACCCAACCACGGCTCAAAGGAGTCGTGCAAACAGGTGGTAGTTGGGTGCAGTCCCGAAGCACTTGGAGGCAGTGACGGTTAGACAGGATTCGTCTCTCCCGGTATTGGGGGTTGACATCGCGCTGTGTCTAGGAGAGCCATTACACGAGTAGTCCCTGGCCAGGGCAAACGAGATATACTGGTAGGCTTCCAGTGTTATCTCAGGGTGTTTTAGGCTTCACTCCGACACGACTTGTACCACTATTGGGGGACTGACGTTTACCGCCCCCTAAGCCCGCCATGCGATGTATCAGACGAACAGACCGGACTGTACGGAGAATGTCACATTCAGGCTCAGTAGGAGTTCAGATGGGTTTCGCCTCGTCAATCTTCTTATCGGTATCTACCTGGGGACCATTACGCACAGCTAGTGCCGCTTGCGGTCTGTGGTTAAACCCACTGCCAGCGTAGTGTCGAGTCTTTAGAGTCCCACACAGAAAGCTATTCGCCTTTAGGCAAAAGAGTAGAGGTCGCATGGTTTTGCGACAGGTCGCATGGTTTTGCGACAGGGTTCAGTCACATCCGTGCACTTGTGCACGTTTAGTGTCCGGACAGTTTACACTAGCGGGCTTTGGTTTAAGCCAGATCCTAGTGTACGTATTGGGATTGGTTTTATCCAGTTTGCATCCGTGTTCCTCGGAACGCGGATGCGGGTGTGTATGCACAGTTGACGGAGAGACAGAGACAGAGGATTCTCATTAGGGTTGTTGACCGTTGACCGTTGACTATTGACTTTTTTGCTCAACCCTAATGAGAATATGATATGTGATTAACAATTATATTAATTAAGTATTATGGTGATATGGTTGTTGAGGGATTGACTTTGTTGACTTGTTGACTTTTGTTGACTTATTGACTTTGTTGACCGGTTGACTAGGCTTGACTAGTTGACCATCATGATAACTATAGCTATCATTTCATGGCAAAGACTTTTGCTTGCTTGCTCTTTTGTGCAAAATGAGTGCATGAAATGATATGGCTATGGTTGCTTAAACCATCACATAATACTTGATTGATATGAGGTGTTATGATTGTTTTGGATTATGAGAGCCAAATGAGAAAAGTCTTCTCTCATTCTTTCATGCTCATTCTCTATCTTATTCTTGAGCTCTCATCTTCCTCCTCTTGCTCTCCCTCTCTTGACTCTATGGTTCACTTGTCTCATGAGTTGAGAACCAAGAACCATAGATAAAATCCCATATAAACTCTTCTCTACTCACTCTAGTTCACAAGGTTTAGCAAACCGAGTGAACTAGTTTCTTCAAAGTTCGAAGAAGGAGCCAAAGGTTGAAGCTTTCAGGTGGATCTATCTTCGGCGCAAGGAGACGACGGGGAGAAGCCGATTCGGACGACCATCGAAGCTTGAAGACGAAGGAGTTCGAGAAAAAGAAAGGTATAACCCCCTAACCGAGTAGTTAGCAACTCATAGTTAGGTTGTTAGTTAGATGTTTAACAAAGATCCGGTTTTGAGTCCATGTTACCACCTCTAGAAAATTGATTTTCACCAAATTCCGCATGCCCGAAAGAACCGGGAGAGGTAGCATGGACTTACAGTGGTATCAGAGCCTAGTTAAACTCTATCTAACATGTTAGCAAAGTAGGTAGAAGATCGATCAAAGAAAAGTCACGAAACGAACCCGAGATTTTCAAGTTTCTGCCGATTTTTATTCTGTTCAAAAGTTGATAAATTTCATCTTAAAAATCGGCTCAGGCTTTTGTTAGAATAACCACAAAATTTGGTCCCACGAACCGTTCAAAGCGCAGCGGAACCGCGGCGGGAGCGTGGGAGCACGCTCCCGCCGCGGTTCCGCGGCCGAGTTGACTCGGCCGAGGTCCAAATTTGGTGCAGTATATTTCTGGGGTTGTTTTGGGATTTTTGGAATATGTATTTTCTGCCCAGATTTTCCAGAACGAAAATTTTGTATTTGGGGCCTGTAAATCCGTATTTTTGATCGAACTTCTAAAAGACTTTAGCTGACGGGTTTTTCTGTGATGTGATATTTGTATTGAACGTCTGCTAATCGCTATATGTCGATTAGTGGGGGTTATACAAATCTGTGATCTGTAATGTTATTGGAATGTGTATATGAATTCATTGGATTGTCGCGGGTGAATAGCCGGGGGTTGTGAGACGAGAGTTTTCTTTTCTTTCAATTCATGTAAATTTGTAAATTGATGTAATAATTATTTGTATGGCCGCACAACCGGGTCGGTGTTGTAGCCGTCATTGTATAATTTTTTTTTACTGTTTTTGCTTCTAGGATAGACCCATGGAGGGGGTGCACAAACTACCGGGTATGCCGAAGTGCCGAGTGGCCTACTCACGGAGTTGAGGGAGGTTGCTTCGCTTCGGGTACTTGGCGGGTAGTTTGCCGCACCCGTAGGGGTCTTGGGTGGGGTATTGGCTATTCACCGCGACCGTGTAATCTGCTTTTCGTTACAGGCTCGTACGAATTGCGGATTCCTAGTATATCCAATGTGTTCATCTGTGATCTGAAATTGCTATCATTGCAGTATATCTATATATGATATTATTTAGGCGTTGCTTATGTTTACAGCCGCGCTAGCCCAGCCCCCGCTCTGTCGTTAGTTAAGTAACCTAACGGGTAATGACGGGGCCCCGTGGCGAATGCGAATGGCATAAGCGTACGTCATATTTTGGTTGTTTTCTGCAATGGTAGGATTAAGTGATGGGACGCATTAAAAAAACTAATGCAAGAATATCACGCATTAAAAGAACTAATGCAAGAAAATAAACCAAGTACAAGTCGTTGGAACACTTTGAAAACCACTCGGTTCTTTTCAAAACTAACTTTTAAATGCGGAGCTTGAGCCACTCCTTTTAAAAGCTATTTCGTTCCTTCGATTATATCAAGTTCACTACGTTCAAGGTTTCGCCAAAACCATCCGTAGCCCTCCGTCGTTTCATATGAATAATCAACAGTATTCAAGCTGTGTTTGTTGGCCTTAGTCAAGGCACAGTGTTTGGTAGCTGGTGGGTATTCATATGTTGCATAGATAGAATGCGTTGGTTTGGGACAGTCGTATTACTTTGTTGGCCATAGTCAAGGGTATATACGGGTGGGTTCAAATCAACCTGGACAACGACGGGTAGAACTTGACATGTGACTTATGATTTGTTGGCCTTAGTGAAGGTCATAAGAGCATGGGGCAAAAATCCACATCGGGAGTTTCAAAAGTACTGAAACTTGCTAGTGTTGCATACCATTTGGAGTGTGATGATCCTGGTAGGATTCCTTCAGTTTCGTCACACGATGATATTTGGATCCCGATCCTACTGTGAGTATATGCTACTCCTCGGGAAATTTCTCACTTAACGATCAATGCTATAAACCAAGTAGGTGCCTAGAAAGGTGTTAGCGGGGCTACGCCTCCAGGGAAAAGAGGTTCTTGAATTAAGGAACTTCGCGAAAGCGTTGGAAAACCTCCCTCGAAGTACCGACACTGGCCTGGCTGAACGGTTAAGCAAGAATTGTACGGTGAGATTGATCCTGACTAATTCTTCCTTTTTGATTTTGAGGAGGGATTCGAGAGACAGTGGGAGCCATCCTGTTTAGACAAATTAAAAACCACTCTAAACTTGCAAGAGCATCATGCTGAGTGTTTTCTTCTCTCTCTCTTAATTGCAGCGATCAAGTGACCGCACCTAGGTTACATCTAGATAATAAAAATGACTGAATCTGACTGTTATGACTGGCAAAGGTCTGTCCAGATGTCCATTACCCATGACAAGCTGGGACACCTCTTAACTAATCAAACCCCTGCCGTCTCAGGTCCAGTTTCCCCTGTCATGGATGTTTACATCCAAAGGACATCGGAAAAGGATTGTGCGAAAGCCAAGTGCCTCGTGTTAGCCTCAGTTGATGGTGCGAACCAGGGGCAGCACGAGAAGATGGACTCAGTTTCTATCTTCCTCCATAACAAAAATTTATATGGAGAGCAATCTCGTATCGCAAGATATGAGACCTCGAACGAATTGCTTCAAGCGAGGTTGGCTGTCGGGTCATCTGTAAGGGACAACGTCCTTACAGAGACCAGCTATTTTAAGCTCACGGACCTGGGGACCGCGTTGAAGAATGGGTCAAGTACTGACTTAATTCTACAGTCCCTGCCCTCTGCTTATACCCTGAAAGAAACCAGGGAAGAAAAAGGAAAAGCAAGGGCAAAAGTTTCAGGACTGGATATAGTAAAAGAGGGACGTTCCTATTGTAACGGGAATGAACAGTGGCAGAAAGATTGCAGGGCTTGCAAAGCCAGTAGCCAGAATTCGAAGCATGTTATGGCTTCGGCTTCGAGTGTATTTGTAATAGAGAACTGTTTTTCAGTTAACCCTACTTCCTGGGTATTGGATACCGGATCAGGATCTCACATCTGTAATTCGTTACAGGCTCTGAGAAACCGTAGGGTTATCAGGAAAGGTGATATGACTCTCAGGGTTGCTAACGGAATGAGCATGGATGCTGTATCCGTAGGGGAATATCACCTAGGACTGACAGCTGGGCAGATATTGATTCTGCGTAACTGTTTGTATGTACCAGGTGCGACTTGTAATATCATATCTGTATCCTTACTTTCTAAGGAAGGATATGATTTTTATTTTGTAAGCGATGTAGTAAACATCCACCTAAATCAAGTACTGATTGGGTCAGGTACATTAAATAACGGTATATACGTATTGAATCAAGCTCAGATATTTAGTGTCCAGAATACACTTAAAAGAAAGTCTCCAGAATTAAATCAGGCTTTCTTATGGTATTGTAGACTGGGTCATATCAATGAGACACGGTTGACTAAGTTACATAAAGAAGGATACTTGGATCCGTTCGAGTACCAGTCTTATGCCACTTGTGAATCTTGTCTCATGGGAAAGATGACAAAGACTCCGTTCACTAGACATGGAGTAAGAGCGAGCGAGCTCTTGGGACTCATACACAGTGACGTGTGTGGTCCAATGTCTACACATGCGCGAAGTGGTTATTCATACTTCGTTACTTTCACAGATGATTTCTCTAGATATGGACATGTCTTCTTAATGAAGCACAAATTCGAGGCGTTTGGGAAATTTCAAGAATACAAGAATGAAGTTGAAAAACAAACCGGCAAAAGTATCAAGATTCTAAGATCGGATCGAGGTGGAGAATACTTGAGTGCCGAGTTTCTGGGCTACTTAAAAGAGAATGGAATTCTCTCTCAACTTACTCCTCCATACACACCACAACACAACGGTGTATCGGAAAGGAGGAATCGAACCCTATTAGATATGGTTCGTTCCATGATGAGTAAGGCTGAGTTACCGCGATCTTTCTGGGGTTATGCACTAGAAACAGCTGCACATCTCTTGAACCAAGTTCCTACTAAAACAGTGCCTACCACACCATATCAGATGTGGAGTGGGAAGAAACCCTGTCTTAAATCCTTTAAGACATGGGGATGTCCAGCTTTTGTAAAAAAGCAGCATGCGGACAAGCTCGAGGCATGCTCAGTACAGTGCAAGTTTGTGGGATACCCAAAGAACTCCAAGGGGTATCTTTTCTATTACGCAGAGGAGCAAAAAGTCCTTGTCTCTCGTCATGCCCGCTTCTTGGAAACTGAGTTTTTAGAAAATCAGATAAGTGGGAGCGCAATAGAACTGGAAGAAATTCCAGAACCACAAGCTATTACTGAAACCTTAGTAGAACCAGAAGGTTCAGGGGAACTGGACATTCCTACGCCACTCCGCAAGAGTAGTAGGCAGTCTCATCTGCCCAAGAGATACTACGGTTTTCTCATATACGGGGATAGAGAGGATTGCACCATGGATTATGGTGAGCCTACTAGCTTCCAGCAAGCCATTCAGAGCGGTGACTCGGTAAAATGGCTGGATGCAATGCGGACCGAGATGGAGTCCATGTACACCAACAAAGTTTGGACTTTGGACTTTGCTCCAGAAGGAGTAAAACCCGTAGGCTGCAAATGGATCTTCAGAAAGAAGATTGGTGTAGATGGGCAGGTTGAAACCTATAAAGCTAGGCTCGTTGCAAAGGGTTTTCGTCAAAGAACTGGTTTGGACTATGACGAGACCTTTTCTCCGGTGGCCATGCTTAAATCCATTCGGATCCTTCTTGCCATTGCTGCCTTCCACGATTATGAAATATGGAAGATGGACGTAAAGACGGCTTTTCTAAATGGAAATTTGGAAGAGTGCGTCTATATGGATCAGCCAGAGGGATTCAATCAGAGTGGGAGCAGCGGTAAAGTGTGCAAATTGCTCAAGTCCATCTATGGACTCAAGCAGGCATCGCGGAGTTGGAACATCTGCTTTGATGATACTGTCAAAGAATTCGACTTTGTCAAAAACCCAGATGAACCATGCATTTACAGTAAGATTGTAGGGAGAAATGTGGTATTCCTCGTCTTGTACGTCGATGACATTCTCCTAATAGGAAATGATATTCCTATGCTACAGTCAGTCAAAGGATTCTTGTCGCAGAGGTTCTCCATGAAGGACCTGGGTGATGCCAACTACATTCTGGGGATCCAGATCTATCGTGATAGATCTAAGAGGATGTTAGGACTTTCACAGTCAAGGTACATCGACACCATACTGAAACGATTCAGTATGGAAGATTCCAAGCGTGGTAATCTACCGGCTTGTCACGGAATCACCCTCTCCAAAGAGATGTCTCCCAAGACTGATTTGGAAAGGGCTCGCATGTCATCAATACCTTACGCATCTGCAGTAGGCTCTATTATGTATGCGATGTTGTGTACCAGACCAGATGTAGCATACGCATTGAGCGTTGTAAGCCGGTATCAGTCGAACCCAGGGGAGAAACACTGGATAGCAGTAAAGAACATTCTCAAGTACCTGAGAAGGACTAAGGAGATGTTCTTGGTGTATGGCGGAAAAGACCTCCAGATTGAGGCCTTTGCTGACTCCAGCTTCGAGAGTGATAAGGATGACTCCAAGTCCATGTCGGGTTATGTCTTTACCCTCAATGGAGGGGCGGTTTGCTGGAAGAGTTCCAAGCAGGAAACCGTTGCTGACTCAACTATGGAAGCGGAGTACATAGCTGCTTGCGATGCCGCAAAGGAAGCTGTCTGGATGAAGAAGTTCCTCACGGAACTTCAGGTGGTTCCTACCAGTGTTGATCCAATACCGCTGTATTATGACAACAACGGCGCTATAGCTTTAGCGAAGGAACCCAGGTCCCATCAGAAGTCCAGGCATATTTTGAGGCGGTACCACCTGATCAGGGAGATCGTTGATCACCGGGAGATCGAGGTGAAGAGAGTAAATACGGAAGATAACACTGCTGATCCACTCACGAAGGCCTTACCCCAGACTCAGTTCGAGCGGCTGATCGAGATGATAGGTCTTCGATACGCCAGTACATGGCCTTAGTGCAAGTGGGAGATTGTTAGTGTATATGCCCTAGAGACCATTACTGTATCATACTAGTATGTATATTACTTAATGGAAGCTTGGGATATTCACCTTGTATTGACAATCTTGCTCAAAATGGTAGTATGCTACTTGGTTTGTTTCTACTTCAATGTGTACATGTGTTTATTTTAGTATATCTCCTATACACATTAGTGGAGCCCTTAAGATCTTTGCTTGATTACCAGCGTTGTGATGGCGGTCACACTAGTGGGGCTGGGTAATCTATAAGCACATCCTTATGCAGGTCCCTGGTCGCAGGACTATCGAGACAGGGCATCGATACTCCGGAGTAGACTAGCGCATGCGCTTCTCATCCCAGTGTGGGAGACGGTCTGTCCCACAGCCGTCGATACGTCGTACTTGAGATAGTATGCGGGTGCTCGTTGGGTTACGAGTACACTGGACAGGACTCGTCGGGAACTGACTAGTTGGTATTATGCCTATCGTCAGTTATCAGTTCCCAGGTGACATGAGTACAGCTTAGTCCGCTGACTTGACACTGTCACTTCGCCTCGAGTGTGTTCCCACTGTACTTTGATTACTATCCTACCACGGCTCAAAGGAGTCGTGCAAACAGGTGGTAGTTGGGTGCAGTCCCGAAGCACTTGGAGGCAGTGACGGTTAGACAGGATTCGTCTCTCCCGGTATTGGGGGTTGATATCGCGCTGTGTCTAGGAGAGCCATTACACGAGTAGTCCCTGGCCAGGGCAAACGAGATATACTGGTAGGCTTCCAGTGTTATCTCAGGGTGTTTTGGGCTTCACTCCGACACGACTTGTACCGCTATTGAGGGACTGACGTTTACCGGCCCCTAGGCCCGCCATGCGATGTATCAGACGAACAGACCGGACTGTACGGAGAATGTCACATTCAGGCTCAGTAGGAGTTCAGATGGGTTTCGCCTCGTCAGTCTTCTTGTCGGCATCTACCTGGGGACCGTTACGCACAGCTAGTGCCACTTGCGGTCTGTGGTTAAACCCACTACCAGCGTAGTGTCGAGTCTTTAGAGTCCCACACAGAAAGCTATTCGCCTTTAGGCAAAAGAGTAGAGGTCGCATGGTTTTGCGACAGGTCGCATGGTTTTGCGACAGGGTTCAGTCACATCTGTGCACTTGTGCACGTTTAGTGTCCGGACAGTTTACACTAGCGGGCTTTGGTTTAAGCCAGATCCTAGTGTACGTATTGGGATTGGTTTTATCCAGTTTGCATCCGTGTTCCTCAGAACGCGGATGCGGGTGTGTATGCACAGTTGACGGAGAGACAGAGGCAGAGGATTCTCATTAGGGTTGTTGACCGTTGACTATTGACTTTTTTGCTCAACCCTAATGAGAGTATGATATGTGATTAACAATTATATTAATTAAGTATTATGGTGACATGGTTGTTGAGGGATTGACTTTGTTGACTTGTTGACTTTTGTTGACTTGTTGACTTTGTTGATCGGTTGACTAGGCTTGACTAGTTGACCATCATGATAACTATAGCTATCATTTCATGGCAAAGACTTTTGCTTGCTTGCTCTTTTGTGCAAAATGAGTGCATGAAATGATATGGCTATGGTTGCTTAAACCATCACATAATACTTGATTGATATGAGGTGTTATGATTGTTTTGGATTATGAGAGCCAAATGAGAAAAGTCTTCTCTCATTCTTTCATGCTCATTCTCTCTCTTGTTCTTGAGCTCTCATCTTCCTCCTCTTGCTCTCCCTCTCTTGACTCTATGGTTCACTTGTCTCATGAGTTGAGAACCAAGAACCATAGATAAAATCCCATACAAACTCTTCTCTACTCACTCTAGTTCACAAGGTTTAGCAAACCGAGTGAACTAGTTTCTTCAAAGTTCGAAGACGGAGCCAAAGGTTGAAGCTTTCTGGTGGATCTATCTTCGGCGCAAGGAGACGACGGGGAGAAGCCGATTCGGACGACCATCGAAGCTTGAAGACGAAGGAGTTCGAGAAAAAGAAAGGTATAACCCCCTAACCGAGTAGTTAGCAACTCGTAGTTAGGTTGTTAGTTAGATGTTTAACAAATATCCGGTTTTGAGTCCATGTTACCACCTCTAGAAAAAAAAAATTCACCAAATTCCGCATGCCCGAAAGTACCGGGAGAGGTAGCATGGACTTACATGTATATCCATGGTTCGGTTCGGTCAAGTTCTATAGATTGATAGATTGAACAGATTCAATATATGGATTCATATTGAATTGTTATATATACTTGAATCTCATTCAAGTCAGATTGATTATATTGAGACTCGGTCTGAGTCAGACAATTAGAAAAGAAATTGAATCCTGAATTAGGTTTTTGTGTTATCGGTAACCGTTGCACATGGACGGCTGGATTTGTGTCTTTTTCAAAGACGATTACCGTGTTGATAACACCGTTTGTTAAGTTGTCTACCTTAAATAGGCAAGCACCCATATCTCTGGCTCCCTGAGGCTCAAGAGACTGGTACCGCTTAAACATATATTTACCAGGGTCCTTATTGTAATTTAGTATAACTTGAGGAGGTTTTAGGTAAAAATAATTTTGTATAATTTTCAAAAAACACCTCAAGTATTTTATTATCGTCTTTAAAGTTTTCATTGATGTATATTTTATCATCGTGACATTTCTAGTGAATAAAACCTATTTTTCATAATATATGGTATTTAATTGTAAAGTATTGAACTTGTATGGAATTGCATGGTATTTTCATGTAAAGTGATTTTTTTTATTTATAAAAGTTGGAATATTTATACCATATCAAAAATAGATATTTTGATGATACATATATAAAATAATTTAATTTATTATTTTTTCTAGAAATCTCATTTTCTTAAGATATTTGTATTTTTAAATCTTTCGAGACAGTATGCTCCTTGCGGAGGTCTGCATCTCGCATTACTAAGCCCGAGGATATGCGAAAATCCGCACCATCCCGAACGGGTTCCCCAAAATAGGTTGTAGCGGCACATTGCAAAGGTTTGTTAAAAATACATATCTTCTAGAAAAATGTTTTTATAAGTTAGAGGTAGTTTTGTGTAAAATCGTACTTTTCCAAAACTATGTTCCCAAAGATCAACGTGCTATGTTACATATGAGTGTTGTGAGGAGGTAGGTCATTACCTCGTGAACTATCTAAAGGTATAGTAAGGGGTAATTATGTTTTATGTCGAAACTAAACTATATGGTATTTTTCTGTAAAAGTGCTATAGAAATTGAAATATAAATTCTTTTGATATGAAACTTGTCAATATGTTTTGTTAATGTTTAATGATCATGATGTGAGAGTTTGGTATTATTGTGTCTAAGAAAAATATGATTTTTAAGGAAAAACCGAATCGAAAGTCGGATTAACTCCACTTCCGTCGGGTTTTAGAATTCTAATTTTTTTGAATAGTAAAGAGAAGGGGAGAAGAGACTTACGGGTTTAGGGTCAAGAGAAGAGGAAGAGGAAGATTGTGGAAACACCGGTGCGTCGTTTCGTCGCCGGAAACTCCTCGAACCATCGTCGGAAGTTTGTCGGAGCTTCGCCCTTTGCTAACTCCACTTGCAGACAAAAAGTCTAGGGAATTTTTTTGAGAGTTTTGACAGGAATTTCAATTTGAAGGGTGTGAAAATTTGAGTGGGTATTTATAGGAAAAACTAGGGTTAAGGTGTGATAAAAAATGCATTAAAAAAAGTTTAATTGGATTTTTAATTCTCTGGAATAATGCAGGGAATTTAAACAGTGTAGGGGTTATGGGTGTTGGAGATAGTGCCCTCAGAGTCAATTATTAGGTCACAGGTACGTGATTGCAATGATTGATGGAGGACCTATCCCGGTAGGACAGTCTTACTCGAGATGATAGTATGCTATCTGGTTTACCTTTATCATCGTGTACTGTTTTAGGTGACCTGACAAGTTGCTATTACACGTTGGTAGAGCCCCTAGGATTCTTGCTTGACCACCAGCAGTATGAGGGCGATCATATAAGTGGGAGCTGGGGTCTATAAGCATATCCTTAAATGGTCCCTAGTCGTGTGAGTTTCGAGACAGGGCATCGATACTCCAGAGTAGACTAATGTATACAGTCGAGACACCGACGAGGGGCGGTGGCCGGTCTCACAAGCCACTGGTGTCAGTTGGATCAGCTAAGATGTATACAGGTGCTCATTGGGTTATGAGTACACCGGACTGGACTCGCCGGGAACATGCTAGTTGGTCATATACCAGACGTCAGATGGCAGTTCCCTGGTGACATGTGTACAGGTTAGTTCATCGACCTGGGGATCGTCATTTGTCTCGAGTGAGTTCCCACTGTACTTTGATTACTACCCTACCACGGCTCAAAGGAGTCGTGCAAACAGGTTTTAGTTGGGTACAGTCCCGAGCCACATGGAGGCAGTGAGCGTATCTTCAGGGGTTCGTCTCTCCCGGTATTGGGGGTGAGGTCGTGCTGTGTCTAGGAGAGCCATTACACGAAGCCCTCGGCCGAGGCAAGGAGATTTACTGGTAGGTATTCCAGTAGTATCTCAGGGTGTTCTGGGCTACACTCCGACACGACTTGTACCGCTTTTGGGGGTCTGACTTTTACCAACCCCCTAGGCCCGCCATGCGATGCTCATAGACGAACGGACCGGACTGTACGGATATTGTCACTGACAGGCTCAGTAGGGTTGTCAGGCTGAGTTCGCTCACAGACGTCCCTTTTAGTCAATACCTGGTAGCCCGTTACGTATTGGCTTATACCTCTGATGTGCTAGTGGTTAAATCCACAACCAAGGTGTTGACGAGTCTTTAGAGTCCCCCACATTCAGTTACTCAGCTTTCGGGCGAAAGGTTGTAGAGGCCGTATGGAGATATGGCAAGGTCCGATCAGATACGTGCGGTATTGCACGGATCAGGATCGGACAGTTTGTACTATAGGCCGTATGGTTATATGGCATGGTTCGATCAGATACGTGCGGTATTGCACGGATCAGGATCGGACAGTTCATACTATAGGCCATATGGTTATATGGAAGGGTTCGATCAGATACGTGCGGTATTGCATGGATCAGGATCGAACAGATATTACTAGCCGGTTTTGGTATAAGCCGGATCCTAGTATAGTACAGTGTAGATTTTGTCTCATTGCATTTGTATTTCGGTCGAAATACAGATGCGGGTGTGTATGCACAGTATCGGGGTTTTCCTGTAATTTATTACGGGACCAGTTTTCTGGAGTTGCCAGTTTGCTTTCCGTTTCGGCCAATTTCCTTTGTATCGTTCATTGGCCGAAGTTTGGTGGAGGAGGGCTTATTTGCATTGTTGCAAATAAGCATTTGTGGAGGGGGTCTTTGCTTTTTGTTGTATCATGATAGCTTTTCCTTGACCTTGACTTCTAGCTTTATCATGATGGCTTGACTTTGTTGACAATCATGGTTGTTGATGATTGTTGGTGGAGTGTGGGTTTGGGTTTGTAATCATCTCTTGATATCATGACCTTTCTCTCTCTCCCTTGCATTATGGTTGTGGCTATCCTCTTTCATTTGAGCACTCACTCCATTCTCTCCTCTCACCAAGCCATGGCCGGCCACTCTCTTGGTGGGGCTGTCCAAACATTTTGGTGTGGGATTTTGCTTCATTTCATGTTGCAAAAATCCCACAAGATCAATCCCAAAAGCTCCAAGTATCATTCCTCCACTAAATGGCAATTCCACAACCCCAAAGTGAGACTTGAGGACTACATATTCTACAGCGAACCTTGGGCACGTCGAGTAGCCGGCTTCGTGCCCGAGTTGCCTCGGCATTGAGGTGGGAGCCCGTAAAAGAAGTAGGCGATGTGGTGCACTTCCGGCGACGAGGAGGAGACGGGACATTCCGCAGGAGATTGGGACGACGACGAGAAGACCGGAGGACTCGGATCTGTCGGTATATCTCTCTTCCCTTTCTTGTAGATAGCTAGGACTAGTTAGTGGTTCGATCCGGGTATTAGTGCGCGGCGGTTTGCCAGTTCAGTAAAAATTAAAGTTTATCACCGCTTCCGCATTTGGCCGTCGTGCACTTACAGTGGTATCAGAGCCTCGCCATTAACTTAGTCTAGCTTTGTTTAATGTGTTTTGCATTTCCGATCGACCAAAATTCCAAAATCTACATTTTTGTTCACATCAGTTTTCTGTTGAAATTTTTTGGTCTCCAAAAATTTTTCAAGTTGTATAAAATTGATGTACTGGAGATTATAAGCCCACTGTAGAAATTCGACACAGTAAGTCGACCACCAGAGCGCGGAACCGCGGCAAAACCCCCCCTTGGGCCGCGGTTCCGCCGCCGAATAGTGTCCTTACTGTATCAATTTTCTTCAGTTGCTTTCTGGGCTTAAAATATGGGTTTTGGAATATTAATTTTGGGCCCAGAATTTCTTGATGTGCTACAGTAGTACTTGGGGGCCCACTTGTTAAATTTTGATCGATCGGATATTCTAAACACAGTATTTCACAGTATTTACATTATATCTGCGACCGTGAATGTCACTCGATCGGTAAATCCGGTCTAACTGCTATAGCCCGGTTAGACGGATTTGCGAACGTGACTTTCACGTTGATGTTCTTTTTTTGCTGTGATGTTGCGGATCGGTCGTGGGGGATAGCCTGGATGCAATGCTAGTACAGTTGTGGTTGTATTATGTACATTTGATATTGCGGGGCGAGCGTCCGACATGTGGACTGCCGTCACTTCCTGTTTGTATTATTATTTTGGGGCACGGCCAGGTTGCGGTCGATGTACCCGTTGTATGTATATTTTACTTTCTGTACTAGGATTGCCCCGCGGAGGGGTGCACGGATAGCCGGGTTCTGGAGGGCAACAAGCCCGCATCTCATGGCATTGAGACGGAGGGGGCTTCACTCTAGGATTGGCGGGCTATTCGCCGCACTCGTAGGGGGTACAGGTTGACCCAGGAGGGGTGCCCAAGTTACCGGATTCCGTGAAGTGCTGGGTGGTCCATTCACGGAGCTGAAGGGGGCTGCCTCGCTTCAGGTTTTGGCGGGTAACTTGCCGCGCCCGTAGGGGTCTAGGTTTTCATTGCACAGGCTATCCACACGACCAGGGGAACGTCGGGTTTCAGCGGCTTTGTGAAACCCGGGGATCCCAGATATCTGTATTGTTTCTGTGATGCTGTACATTTCTGTGATGTTGCATTTTATTCACGCCTTGAGCGAATATAATATATTAGTAGATGTTGTATATGTTTTACATCCGCGCTAGTCCAGTCCCCGCTCTGTCGTTAGTTAGCTAACCTAACGGGTAATGACGGGACCCAGTGGCGAATGCGGATGGCATATACGTACATCAGTATATTTTCGTTCTCTGTGGTGTGATCAATTGATGGGACTGCATTGATTCGGATCAATGCAAGTTAAAAACAAACCTAATCTGATGTTGTTGGAACACTTTTCAAAAAGCTGTTATTGCAAGGACGTTCACTTTTGTTTTGCATCGTGGTATTCAGTTGGAATATCCTGCTCCTCAGTCGACGAGGCAAGGGCCGAGATCCCTTCACCGGGAGTGACCCCTTGGACAGAAGTTTATGTCAGGGCATTAACTTCACTATAGCCGATTACTTTTGCTTTACACCGTGGTATTCAGTTGGAATATCCTGCACCTCATTCTACGGGGAAAGAGCCGAGATCCCTTCACCGGGAGTGACCTCTTTAGCAACGGTTTTCGTCACTATATTTTTAAAAAGCTATCCGTTCCTTCAACGATATCAAGTTCATTACGTTAAAGGTTTTCGCCAGAAACCATTCGTAGCCCTCCGTCGTTTCAGACGGGTAGCACGTAGTATTCATGCTGTGTTTGTTGACCTTCGTCAAGGCATAGTGTATGGTAGCTGCTTGTTACCTTTCTGCTGCATAGATAGATGCGTTGGTTTGGGACAGTCGTATAGCCTTGTTGGCCTTCGTCAAGGGCTTGTACGGGTGGATTCAAATTAACCTGGATAATGACGGGTAGAACTTGACATGTGACTTATGATTTGTTGACCTTCGCCAAGGTCATAAGAGCATGGGGCAGAAATCACATCGGGAGTTTCAAAAGAACTGAAACTTGCCAGATATGCGCATACCATCTGGAGTATGATGATGTGAGCGGATTCCGTCACGTTATCATGCGATGAGAGTTGGATCCCGATTCCCACTGATGAGTTAGTTTACTCCTCGGGTGTTCCCGACTAATTCTTCTTTTAGGTTTGGAGGAGAATTTGAGGTACAGTGGGAGGTTTCCAGATTAGATAAATTGGTAACCATTCTGATCTAGATTAGAGTGCACGCTGAGTGTTTCTTTTCTCTCTCTCTGGCAGCGACCATTGACCCGACCCTAAGACTATGACTCATGACCAAGTTGACCGAACCTTCTTAACACCGGCTTTTGGATTGTCAGAGTTGCAAACCTCATTGCCACTCCTACTTTTACCCTTTTCTCCAGGACACCCCGTATTACTACGAACGTCCACTTCCATTGGACAAAACCATCGTATGGTTAGATACGAACTCGAAGGAATTTATTCGAGGATGGTTTCAGGTTCTGGAGAAAACGGATAGGACTATTCAGTTGTCTTTTCCTTTTACCTTCTCTCAGGTTGTGAGTACTCCTTGGTTTAGGAGATAGTACACCTATTACGCAAATTGGATAGTCTTCTTCCAAACCTTAGGCTGGTGCCGACCGGTAGGGAATGAAGAAAACCAATTAGCCTAACGATGGTGTACAGAAGGTATTAAGTTCAGACAAAGCAAGGGATTAGTAAGAGGGCAAAGTAAATTGCGACTGATATTCACGACCATACCAAGTTTTTCGTTACCACTCCCACATCACCTTTGTATTTCTCCAGGACACTCCGTATCACTACGAAGATCCACAGTTTATTGGATACTCCATCGTATGGTTATATACGAACTCGAAAGGAACTTGTTCCAGTTCGGGGATGGATTCTGGTTCAGGAGAAATAGGAATAAGGTTTATTCAGGTGTCTTTTATCTTCACCTTCTCTCGCATTGCGAGTGTTCCTAGGATTAGGACAGTACACCCATTATGCTTATTGGATAGTCTTCTTCCAAACCATAGGCTGGTGCCGAACGGTAGGGAAGGAAGAAAACCAATTGGCCTAAAGGGGCGTGCAGAAGGTAATGACTAAAGACATATAAAGGGATTTGGAGAGGTGGCAAAGAACTATACGGTTACAGTTGTGAATCTGGAAGAGGCATTACTAGGAATACCGGGATACCCCATCGAGACATTTCAATGTTTCAGTTTCACTGTGTAAAGTTAAAAGAAAACTGATTTCCCAGTTAGACACTTGCTCCAGGGTATGTATTTACCAGGTTTGATTCTCACATCTGTATGGTTTTTCAGATGTTGAGTGGGAGTAAGTTATTGGGAATTGGGTGATCATCCTCATTATATCGGGATTCGTTGTAATCGGTAATATTTAAGAAAATCACCTGGGCTGTTTGCCGGTCGGCAAATATTTGGTTTTGAATATCCTCTGTTATGCACCAATTTCAAATTGATATATCTGTACGTCTATTTTCATAGAGTGAGATATACCTTTCTGAAATTATGTCTACGACATTTACCTATATCAGTGGATGGTTAGGTAAGGAGCATTAAACAGCGGTGTAATTCTTCTTAACCATAAGTACAGTTTTCAACCTACGACACACAGTGAATGAGTTATCAGACTCAAGGGACTTATACAGAGTATTGTATGTTGTCCAGGGTCCATCAGGACAGAGGGGTTGGTCCTCGTACTATATTCGGTTTACTTATGACTTCTCTAATTTTTAGACAAGTGTTTCGTGGAAACACAGGGTCCGAATTTTGAGAAGTTATAGGTATTTGAATAGAGTAGAGAACCAGGTATAGCAAGTATCAGGATTCTTCAAAGAGATCGAAGATGTAGATACTTGTGTATGGTATTCAGTTGATAGTAATGATAAAGAGATCTTGTTTCTCTTTCAGGTTACTCATGATTAGAAGCATTCCTAAGTTGAGTAACGCTGATCGGCCTCCTTCCATTTAGTTGACATGCACTGGAGACAGCTGCATGATTTGAATCTGGTTCAATTAAATCAGTGCCTCTGGTTCTATATTGGATATAGAACAGTTCGTATCTTAACGATGTTAAGGTACGGGGAGTTGTCCGGCTTATGCTTAAAACCAGACTCTGGATAACTCAAGGCACGTTTCTGTAATGACTGTTTGTGGGTTGACCCAGGCTATGACGCGGGTTGACTTTCTACCATCTGGATGAACAATAGCAATATTGTTCTAGACTCGCCACAGTTTTATTAAAAATGGATTTTTTTTCAGAAAACAGTAGTGGAAGTATGGTAGAACTGGAAGTGATTCCAGAACCACAAACGATTACTGAAGATTTGATAAGGAACCTAAAGATTCAATCTGCATTGACATTCCATTGGCCACTCCGCAGATAAGGTGGGTAACTTCAGGCACCCGAAAGGTACTACGGTAGCCTCAAGGACGGTGACAGGGAAGTTCTTGTTTACCCACAATTACCATTGCTGTTGTTCCAGGCTGCGAGACCCGGTGGGAGGATGAGTATAGCGTCGTTCTAAACTAGTTTTAGAAGTGTACGTCTATATGACTCTGCCAGAGGGTTGTCGTAGTCAGTGGGAGCAGCATTGGTGGACAGGTAGCTTATGTCTATTTATAGACTAAAGCAGATGTAGCGGAGATAGATCATCTACTTCTGACGTGACAGTCATGGGTTTGACTTCATCAGAATAGGGGATGGATCTGTTGAGAAGGTAGTAGGGTGTGATGTCCTGGTATTTGGATGACATACACAGAGTAGGAAAAGAAACTCCTATACTACAATCGGTTATACTTTGGTCGTCACATAGTAGTTTCTCCATATGGGACTTGGACATTATATCAGACAAACTGGTTACTAGATCTATGGTTTTAGATCTAGATTTGGGTGGTTTCCCAATCAGGGTACTTAGACAGCATTCTAAGAGTATTTAGAATGGACGACTCCATGCACGGTAGTGTACCTGCAGAAGATGGAGTCACCCTCTCTAAAGGTGTCTTATAGACTAAAGGGGAGAGGGATGTGCATGATTGACAGATCACTTGCTTAGGCAATTGAGTCAATCATAAGATGTCAAGTACCACACCAGATGTTGTTCTTGCACTAGATGCAATAAGTTGATATTGATCCTATCCTGGAGAAACAGTCGGAAGCAGTTTTAGAACATAAGTGGATGTTCTAGGGATATGATAACGACAGCCTCGTTGAGGAGACAGTTATCATTCCAGGCTTCCAAGGTGACCTGGACGACAGGGAGGTTGTCAGAGTTATAGTTTTCCTTCTGACGAAGGGCAGTATTTTGGACAGGTGATCCAAGGCAATACTGAGGGTGGCATGGCGCAGGATACTGATTAAGTTCAGTTGACGATACAGTCTAAGAAGTTTGGATTTGGAGTTCATTTATGAGCTAGGTCCCATCAGACATCCAGACACATTCTAAGACAGGTATTGCTCATTTCGGGAGATGGGTTTTCTCCGCGAACATGAGATATAGAGAGACATAGAAAGATACAACAAAGCGGATCCACTCACTAAGGCTATTCCTCGAACGCAATAGTTTCGCAGACGAGCTTTGTGAGACTGACTAGTACAGGAGTTGGGTGTTCGGTATCACACGGGCTGTGAGTATGCAACATCGCAATAATTAGCCTTGAGTGCAAGTGGGAGATTGTTGGAGATAGTGCCCTCAGAGTCAATTATTAGGTCACAGGTACGTGATTGCAATGATTGATGGAGGACCTATCCCGGTAGGACAGTCTTACTCGAGATGATAGTATGCTATCTGGTTTACCTTTATCATCGTGTACTGTTTTAGGTGACCTGACAAGTTGCTATTACACGTTGGTAGAGCCCCTAGGATTCTTGCTTGACCACCAGCAGTATGAGGGCGATCATATAAGTGGGAGCTGGGGTCTATAAGCATATCCTTAAATGGTCCCTAGTCGTGTGAGTTTCGAGACAGGGCATCGATACTCCAGAGTAGACTAGTGTATACAGTCGAGACCCCGACGAGGGGCGGTGGCTGGTCTCACAAGCCACTGGTGTCAGTTGGATCAGCTAAGATGTATACAGGTGCTCATTGGGTTATGAGTACACCGGACTGGACTCGCCGGGAACATGCTAGTTGGTCATATACCAGACGTCAGATGGCAGTTCCCTGGTGACATGTGTACAGGTTAGTTCATCGACCTGGGGATCGTCATTTGTCTCGTATGAGTTCCCACTGTACTTTGATTACTACCCTACCACGGCTCAAAGGAGTCGTGCAAACAGGTTTTAGTTGGGTACAGTCCCGAGCCACATGGAGGCAGTGAGCGTATCTTCAGGGGTTCGTCTCTCCCGGTATTGGGGGTGAGGTCGTGCTGTGTCTAGGAGAGCCATTACACGAAGCCCTCGGCCGAGGCAAGGAGATTTACTGGTAGGTATTCCAGTAGTATCTCAGGGTGTTCTGGGCTACACTCCGACACGACTTGTACCGCTTTTGGGGGTCTGACTTTTACCAACCCCCTAGGCCCGCCATGCGATGCTCATAGACGAACGGACCGGACTGTACGGATATTGTCACTGACAGGCTCAGTAGGGTTGTCAGGCTGAGTTCGCTCACAGACGTCCCTTTTAGTCAATACCTGGTAGCCCGTTACGTATTGGCTTATACCTCTGACGTGCTAGTGGTTAAATCCACAACAAGGTGTTAACGAGTCTTTAGAGTCCCCCACATTCAGTTACTCAGCTTTCGGGCGAAAGGTTGTAGAGGCCGTATGGAGATATGGCAAGGTCCGATCAGATACGTGCGGTATTGCACGGATCAGGATCGGACAGTTTGTACTATAGGACGTATGGTTATATGGCATGGTTCGATCAGATACGTGCGGTATTGCACGGATCAGGATCGGACAGTTCGTACTATAGGCCGTATGGTTATATGGCAGGGTTCGATCAGATACGTGCGGTATTGCATGGATCAGGATCGAACAGATATTACTAGCCGGTTTTGGTATAAGCCGGATCCTAGTATAGTACAGTGTAGATTTTGTCTCATTGCATTTGTATTTCGGTCGAAATACAGATGCGGGTGTGTATGCACAGTATCGGGGTTTTCCTGTAATTTATTACGGGACCAGTTTTCTGGAGTTGCCAGTTTGCTTTCCGTTTCGGCCAATTTCCTTTGTATCGTTCATTGGCCGAAGTTTGGTGGAGGAGGTCTTATTTGCATTGTTGCAAATAAGCATTTGTGGAGGGGGTCTTTGCTTTTTGTTGTATCATGATAGCTTTTCCTTGACCTTGACTTCTAGCTTTATCATGATGGCTTGACTTTGTTGACAATCATGGTTGTTGATGATTGTTGGTGGAGTGTGGGTTTGGGTTTGTAATCATCTCTTGATATCATGACCTTTCTCTCTCTCCCTTGCATTATGGTTGTGGCTATCCTCTTTCATTTGAGCACTCACTCCATTCTCTCCTCTCACCAAGCCATGGCCGGCCACTCTCTTGGTGGGGCTGTCCAAACATTTTGGTGTGGGATTTTGCTTCATTTCATGTTGCAAAAATCCCACAAGATCAATCCCAAAAGCTCCAAGTATCATTCCTCCACCAAATGGCAATTCCACAACCCCAAAGTGAGACTTGAGGACTACATATTCTACAGCGAACCTTGGGCACGTCGAGTAGCCGGCTTCGTGCCCGAGTTGCCTCAGCATTGAGGTGGGAGCCCGTAAAAGAAGTAGGCGATGTGGTGCACTTCCGGCGACGAGGAGGAGACGGGACATTCCGCAGGAGATTGGGACGACGACGAGAAGACCGGAGGACTCGGATCTATCGGTATATCTCTCTTCCCTTTCTTGTAGATAGCTAGGACTAGTTAGTGGTTCGATCCGGGTATTAGTGCGCGGCGGTTTGCCAGTTCAGTAAAAATTAAAGTTTATCACCGCTTCCGCATTTGGCCGTCGGATTGACGGCCGGGGCGCCGCCGTGCACTTACAATGGGGTAGGCCAAGAGGCACATAGGAAAAAAGAAAATCAGGAATCGGTGCTGAGTCGACCGGCGGCGCCGGCCGATCCATGCCTCCCGCTGGCCCGAGTCGGCCAAGTTGGGCCTCGACTCGTCGCCACATGTCCCTCGTCGCTTGGTTACCATAGTAGAGTCGTTTTTTTATATGTGACTCTTGGTTTTTACGAGTTATGCACGTGTAGACTCTTGGGCTTCTAAAAAGATTAAAAGAAAACTAATTAAAAATAATGTGGCTGATGGGATTTGAACTCTGGTGCTTTGGTTCAGCAGTGCAAGGTATTACCAATGAGCTACAAGCTCCTTCTTCCTGTTCAAAAGCAAATCAAACTTATAACTTATGCTCAGGCTCAAGTTCCCCTTTCTGTATTTTTGAAAAAAATTGTACAGAAATTTTAGGGTTGTTACATTCTACCGTCCTTATAAAAATTTCGTCCTCGAAATTTGTAAAAGGAAATTGTAACAGATTCAAGGAAAGTTTAGTGATAGAAAACTGATAGTGTATGAAAATAACAAAGTGGTACAAGAGTTTGAAAAGGTTGAAGTGAATTACCAGTGTTACCTTAGTCTACAGCCTCTGCTTCTTCGGCCGCTAAAAGGAAAGCCCGATGCCGGGGGACATTCCTCCTAGCTGGGGGTACATTCCTCTGTCCTTGGGCAATGTTTCTCTGCCCTCGAGGCATGTCCCTCAATGCCTGATGGAATTGGCGAGTAGGCTGTGCAGGTGGTGGAGCTGTGAGTGCAAGACGAGGTGCAGGAGCCTGGATAGCTGGCCGCTGCGGGTAGTTGGTGGGTGTGTGAGTTGAGATGCGTCTATAAGGACAGTTTCCAATTCCGTGATTGGATGCCACAAACTAGGCACAAGCCTTTTGCGTGCCTACAGTCCTTCTACAAGTGTCCATCCTTCTTGCAGTAGAAACAAAAATCTGGACTTGACTAGTTAATTGTTTCTTTCTGTCTCTTGGGTTTTGAAGGTTGTATAGGATAGGCTCCTCCTACCATCTGGGTGGCAGAGCGCTTTATACCGGTTGCTTCCGCTTCTGGTCGGTTCAATAATATAGCAGTCTGCTGCTGTAGTTCTTCTAGAAGGCTTCGGATCGTCTCAAGCAGAACCGTCTGCTCGTTGATCGGAGCAGCGACGGCGGGTGTGAGTGGTAGTGGTGGGGGAGTGTTGTTGACATATGTGCTGGTGTTGTTTGGGGAATCCATAACCTTGAAAGAAAAAATTTGGTTTAGGATAGATTCAAAGTATATGAAATGATAAGATTCAAGGAATATGAATTGTAAAGAATGTTTTCAGTTGCTAGTTCTTGTGTTATATTGCTTAAGTTGTCCACACAGAACAGAAATGCATGGCAGGGTTCCATACAGCTCTGACCTGCATGGTAGGGTTCCATACAGCTCTGACCTGCATGGGCCGCCAACAAAACTTGTCACATCCCGCTTCCCAGTATACGGGGAGAGGACGCGACGAGGTCGCTACGTATTTACTCTGAAGTAAATACGCTAAGCGTATCTAAGCAATATAAGTAAAATGCACAAGAAACAAAGACAATAGATATAATTGAACAACAACTTTATTTATTAACATTCTTTTTACAATACATCTGGGAAGTAAATACATGGAATGAATGCAACGCCTAAACAGTGGCATAACAGAAATGAAAATGGAATAAGTACAAGTGGCTACAGCTCTGGGTAGAAGGCTATCCGATCTAAGTCCTCGCTACTGGGCTCTATCTCGAGAAGGTCCGAATTACCTAACGACATTCCAAAGAAGAAAGAGAACGTCGTCAGCAAACAAATCACTCGGTAAGTCCCAAAGATGAGGGAGAAATAGAATAGATAAAGAGAGAGAGTGTAACTTTTTAAGTGGTATTATATTGTTATAATGTTGTATTTAGTGTTAACGCTGTTGTTTGTAACTTGGTACAGAAGAGGCCAGTGTATACGAGAGGAGTCTCACTAGACCAGAGACTACGGTATACTGAGTACAAGGCTCCATGATAATACCCGGAACAACGGCGATTGAATTCAGGTTAGGTGTCTTATGGTTGTAGTCTCGTGCCACTTCTAACACCTTCCGTACCAATCTACCCTTTAAACCACGCGATGTCTTGATTGTATTGTTTGTATTGTATTGTAAATTATATTGTCTTGTATTATAGATTGTATAAATGGATGACTTGCCGAAACCATGATATCAGTAAATGGATGTAACTGGAGGATCATGTAGATGGATGTATATCCATGATTCGGTTCAGTCAAGTTATATAGATTAATAGATTGAACATATTGAATATATGGATTCATATTGAATTGTTATATATACTTGAATCTCATTCAAGTCAGATTGATTATATTGAGACTCAGTCTGAGTCAGACAATTAGAAAAGAAATTGAATCCTGAATTAGGTTTTGGTGTTATCGGTAACCGCTGCACATGGACGACAGGATTTGTGACTTTTTCAAAGACGTTTACCGTGTTGATAACACCGTTTGTTAAGTTGTCTACCTTAAATAGGCAAGCACCGATATCTCCGGCTCCCTGAGGCTCAAGAGACTGGTCCCGCTTAAACCTATATTTACTAGGGTCTTTATTGTAATTTAGTACAACTTGAAGGGGTTTTAGGTGAAAATAATTTTGTATAATTTTCAAAATACACCTCAAGTATTTTATTATCGTCTTTAAAGTTTTCATTGATGTATATTTTATCATCGTGACATTTCTAGTGAATAAAACCTATTTTTCATAATATATGGTATTTAATTGTAAAGTATTGAACTTGTATAGAATTGCATGGTATTTTCATGTAAATTGATTCTTTTTTATTTAGAAAAGTTGGAATATTTATACTATATCAAAAATAGATATTTTGATGATACATATATAAAATAATTTAACTTATTATTTTTTCTAGAAATCTCATTTTCTTAAGATATTTGTATTTTTAAATCTTTCGAGATCGTATGCTCCTTGCGGAGGTCTGCATCTCGCACTACTAAGCCTGAGGATGTGCGATAATCTACACCATCCCGAACGGGTTCCCCAAAATAGGTTGTAGCAGCACATTGCAAAGGTTTGTTAAAAATACATATCTTCTAGAAAAATGATTTTATATGTTGGAGGTAATTTTGTGTAAAATCGTATTTTCCCAAAACTATGTTCCCAAATATCATCATGCTATATTACATATGAGTGTTGTGAAGAGGTAGGTCATTATCTCGTGAACTATCTAAAGGTATAGCAAGGGGTAATGATGTTTTATGTCGAAACTAAACTATATGGTATTTTTCTGTAAAAGTGCTATAAAAATTGAAATATAAATTCTTTTGATATGAAACTTGTCTATATGTTTGTTAATGTTTAATGATCATGATGTGAGATTTTGGTATTATTGTGTTTAAGAAAAATATGATTTTTAAGGAAAAACCGAATCGGAAGTCGGATTAACTCCACTTCCGTCGGGTTTTAGAGTTCTAAGTTTTTAGAATAGTAAAGAGAAGGGGGAGAAGGGACTTACGGGTTTAGGTTCAAGAGAAGAGGAAGAGGAAGATTGGGGAAACACTGGTGCATCGTTTCGTCGCCGGAAACTCCTCGGACCGTCATCGGAAGTTCGTCGGAGCTTCGCCCTTTGCTAACTCCACTTACACACAAAAAGTCTAGGGAATTTTCTTGAGAGTTTGGATAGGAATTTCAGTGTGAAGGGTGTGATAAATTGAGTGGGTATTTATAAAAAAAAACTAGGGTTAGGGTATGATAAAAAATGCATTAAAAATATGCATTAAAAAGAGTCTAATTGGATTTTTAATTCTCTGGAATAATGCAGGGAATTTAAACAGTGTAGCGGTTATGGGGTAGACCAAGAGGCACAGAGGAAAAAAGAAAATCGGGAATCGGAGCTGATTCGGCCGGCGGCGCCGGCCGATCCACGCCTCCCGTCGGCCCGAGTCGGCGGAGTTGGGCCTCGACTCGTCACCACGTGTCCCTTGTTGCTTGGTTACCACAGTGGAGTCGTTTGTTTTATGTGTGACTCTTGGTTTTTACGAGTTATGTACATGTAGACTCTTGGGCTTCTAAAAAGATTAAAAGAAAACTAATTAAAAATAATGTGGCTGATAGGATTTGAACTCGGGTGCTTTGGTTCAGCAGTGCAAGGTATTAACAATGAGCTACAAGCTCTTTCTTGCTGTTCAAAAGCAAATCAAACATATAACTTGTGCTCAGGCTCAAGTTCCCTTTTCTGTATTTTTGAAAAAAAATTGTACAGAAAGTTTAGGGTTGTTACAATTTCAGTCACCCACAAGCCGTCAACGGTACTAGCTGGACGTAACGGCTACCCGGGTATTGAGCGATCAGAAGATCAACAAGCAAGCTTGTCCATACTCCCGTGAATCCAATACTACCGTACAGTCCGGTCTCTTTGTCTGATATCTCGCATATCTAGCCTGGTGGTAGTAAACATCAGACCCCAGTAGCTTGATAAGTCATGCCAATGCAAGGCTCATAATGGTTCGAAAAACTACTGATAACACTTACCAGTAAATCTCAGCAACCCTTGTAAGGGATTTCGTGTTATGGCCAATCGAGCACAGCGCAACATCAACCTCCAATACCAGGAGAGACAAAATCCCTTCTTATCACTCATTGCCTCCATGTGACTCGGGACTGTATCCAAAATCCATATGTTTGCATGTTCTCTTGAACGTAGTAGGGAGGAAATCAAACCACAGTGGGAATCACACAAGACTCTATGACGATCTTGGGTCTACAGACTAACCTGTACCAGTGTCACCAGAGAACTGCTATCTGAAGACAGGTATAATACCATCTAGGAGTTCTCGGCGAGTCATGTTCGGTGTACCCAGTCTCCATTGAGCACCCGTATATAATCTTTGATGTCAAACACCAATGGACGTGGGATCATCCATCACCCATCAAATGGTCAAGAAACGTATACGCTAGTCTACTCTGGAATATCAATGCCCCGTCTCGATACTCCCTCGACTAGGAACAATTAAAGGATGTACTTGCCGACTACCCTGGCCCCACTAGTATGATCTCTATCATAGTCCTGGTAGTCAAGTACACATCATAAGGGCTTTATCAACATGTAAGAGAGAGACAGTATAAAGATACAAGTATACATGTTAAGATAAAGAGCAACCAGATAGCATACTATCATGTCGAGCAAGAAAGTCCACTCTATATATGTCCAAGCATCTACTATAATATACAATCATGTACAATAATGGCCTCTAGGGCATACATACAACTAACATCTCATACCCAACATCCCAAAAATCTCTCGAATCGCATTTGGGGGGTTGGCCTTTGTGAGTGGATCCGCTGTGTTATCCTCTTTGTCAACTCTCCTGACCTCGATCTCCCTGAGATCAACTATCTCCCTGATCAGGTGATACTGCATAAGAATATGTCTGGATCGCTGACGGGACCGGGGTTCTTAGGCCAAAGCCACAGCTCCATTGTCATCACAATACACAGGTACTAGATGCCCAATGGTAGGAACCAAGTTCATCTTATGAACTTATTCATCTAGACAATCTCTTTGGCAGTATCGTTGGTAGCGATGTAATCAACCTCTATCAATGAGTCTGCTACGGTATATAGCTTGGAACCCTTCCAGCATACCGTCCCTCTACTGAGGGTAAAGACAAAACCCGAGACTGACTTTCAGTCGTCCTTATCACTCTGGAAGCTCGAATCGGTAAAAGACTCCACCTGGAGTTCACTGTTACCATACACCAAGAACATCTCTTTAGTGCTTCTCAAGTACTTAAGAATGTTCTTCATAGCTTTCCAGTGTTTCTCCCCTGGATCTTATTGATACCCACTCACTACACCTAGTGAGTAAGCTACATCTGGTCTGGTACATAACATCGCATACATAATAGAGCCTGTCGCCGAAGCATAGGATGTCCCTTGTATGCAAGCCCTCTCCAAATCAGTCTTTAGGAGACATCTCTTTGGAGAGAGTGATTCGTAAACAAGCGGGTATATTACCACGCTTAGAATCTTCCATACTAAACTCTTTTAGTATGGTGTCTATGTACCTAGATTAGGACAATCCCAAATCTATTTAGATCTATAGATCTATATCCCCAGGATGTAGGAGGCATCAGTTAGATTTTTCATGGAGAACTTGTGTGATAAGAGGAGCTTGACCGAGTGTAGTATAGGAACATCGTTTCCTATCAAGAGTATGTCATCCGTGTACAATACGAGGAAGACAACATTACTTTCTACAACCTTCTTATATGTACATGGTTCATCTACCTTTTTGATGAAGTCAAACTCTTTGACAACTTCATCAAAACAGATGTTCCATCTCCGTGATGCCTGCTTTAATCCGTAGATGGATTTAAGAAGCTTGCACATGCTTCCGCTGCCCCCACTATCTATGAAGCCCTCTGGCAGTTTCATATACACTCTCTCTTCTAAATCACTATTTAGAAAAACGGTTTTGACATCCATCTGTCTGATTTCGTAGTTATGGTATGTAGCAATGGCAAGTAGGATCCTGATGGACTTAAGCATAGCGACAGGAGAAAAGGTTTCATCATAGTCGACACTAGGTCGTTGACAAAAACCTTTTGCTACAAGTCTAGCATTGAAAGTTTCAACTTTTCCATCTACACCAAATTATCTTTCTCAAAGATCCACTTGTTCCCGATGGGTTTTACCACTTCAGGAGCAACAACCAAATTCAATACTTTGTTGGTGTACATGGATTCCATCTCAGATCGCATAGCATCCAGCCATTTCACAGAGTCCCCACTCATGATGTCCTGCACGAAACTAGTTGGGTCATCATCTTCCATGATGTAATCCTCACTCCCGAAGTCTATAAGAAAACCATAGTATCTCTCAGGTGGATGAGGAACCCTACTAGATCTACGGAGTGGCTGTGGTTCATCGGGGACTATTGAATCCTCCGGTTCTATCAAATCGTCAGTTATAGTTTGCGTTGCTGGAACTTCTTACAGTTCTCCCTCATTGCCACTATTTCTATCACAAGAAATTCCTTTTCCAAAAAGGTGGCATGCCGAGAAACAAAACACCTTTTGTTCCTCGGTGTGGTAGAAGATATACCCCTGCGAATGTTTGGGATATCCCACAAACTTGCACAGAACTGACTTTGCCTCAAGCTTGTCAGGATTTTGCTTTTCAATATAGGCCAGACAACCTCATATTTTAACTCGTTTAAGAGACGGTCTCTTCCAATTCCATATCTCATATGGAGTGGTAGGCAATAGATTTGGTCGGAACTCTATTCAATAGGTATGCAGATATCTCAAGTGCATGTTCCCAAAAAGAAATAGGTAACTCAGCAGTACTCAACATAGAGCGCACCATATCTAATAAGGTGCGATTCCTCCACCCGATATACCGTTGTGCTGCAGTGTATATGGAGGAGTAAGCTGAGAGAGAATCCCATTCTCTTTTTAAATAGTCTCTGAATTCCGTGCTCAAGTATTCTCCTCCCCGATCATATCGAAGAATTTGAATACTTTTACCCGTCTGGTTCTCAACTTCGTACTTATATTCCTTGAATTTCTCAAAAGATTCAGATTTTTGTTTCAACAGGAACACATGTCCATATCTTGAGAGATCATCGGTAAATGTAATAAAGTACGAGGAACCATCCCTGGCATGTGTAGACATAGGACCGCATACATCACTATGTATCTGTCCAAGAGTTCAGTAGCTCTTTCTCTGTTTCCAATAAACGGAGATTTGGTCACCTAGCCTTTGAGACATGACTGGCAAGTTTCATAAGATGTAAATTCGAACGGATTCAAATATGCATCCTTATGGAACTTTAGCTAGTCTTGTCTCATGGATATGACCTAGTCTACAATGCCACAAGAAAACTTCGTTCATTTCTGAACTGTTCCTCTTGTGTGTGTTCAGTACGTTTAGAACTGTGGTTTGATTCAAAACGTGTATACTGTTATACAACGTACCATAACCAATCAACACTTGATATAGGAAAACATTCACGATAGTTTTGTATGGAATAACAGTCACTCAGAATCAATATATTACCAGTTGGTAACACTAGGTGATATTTTCCAACTGCCTTGGCTGCAACAATTGCACCATTCCCTACTACTAGAGACATATCACCATTTCCCAGTTCTCTACCTCTCTATAGCCCATGTAACAAATTGCATATATGGGATCTTGATCCGGTATCAAATACTCAGGACGTAGAGAAAACTGAGAAACAGTTCTCGATTACGAACACACCCAAAGACGATGCATCAACATGCTTATTCTTCGTTAGGGTGGCGTGGGAATCCGAATATTCTCCTATTCCTTGATCAAACTTATGACAATCATAAGATAGAGCGGAACCTAGCCCAGTATAATAAGTAGGTTCGGTCAATACATCCATATTATTATCTTGATTAAGGCATGTCATTGGTCGCTACCAGGAAAGAGAGAAGGATAATCACTTTGCGTGCGCTCTTTGCAAGATCAGATTAGTTTTTATCTAATCAGGATGACTCCCACCATTTTTATCAAATCTTCCTTCAAACCCTAAAAGGTAAGATTAGCCGAGATTAATTACATTCTACAAGTTCGCTAATCGGTCAGCCAGACAAGTGTTGGTACTCCAAGGGATGTTCCCCGCACTTTCACACGGACATAATTAAAATAAACCTCATTTCCCTAGAGGCATAACCCCGTTGACATCTTTCTAGACACCTACTGGATTAACTGATTGTAAAGTGCAAAACTCTCCCAGGAGTAACTCTTACTCGCAGTGGGTATCGGGATCCAACTATCTCATAGAAGGTATGCAATCTCATTGCAAATTTCAACTCTTGAAATTCCCGATAATGGTTTTTACCCCTAGCAACTTATGACCTTGGCTATGGTCAACAAATCATAAGCACTAGCCAAGTTCAATCTGTCATTTCTTGATTGAATCAAACCAATCCGTACGACCCTTGGCTAAGGTCAACAAAGTCGTACGACTACCCTAATCCAATTGCATCACATGCTGCAGATAAGCACTAATTAGCTACTGCACACTATGCCTTGGTTATGGTCAACAAATATAGCACGAATACTAAATAGTGCTTATCTGAAATGACAGAGGGCTACACAAGTTTTTAAGAAAACCTTGAGCGTAATGAACTTGATATCGTTGTAGAATCTAGTGAATTTGAAAAGGAGTGTGTTTTAGGCTTTTGCTAGTTTCGCTAAAGAGGTCACTCCTGGTGAAGGGATCTCGACTCTTTCCTCATCGAATGAGGTGCTGGATATTCATCAAGGAATACCACTATGCAAAGCAAGAACTAGAGAAGCAATCAAAAGACAAAACCGAGTGGGTTGTAGCATTTGCTAGTTTCGCTAAAGAGGTCACTCCCGGTGAAGGGATCTCGGATCTTTCCTCATTGAATGAGGTGTTGGATATTCATTAAGGAATACCACTATGCAAAGCAAAAACTAGAGCTACCTGTTTTGAAATTTTGATTCTACAACATCTTTAGGTTTCTTTCTTTTCATTAATCTCATTAATGAAGTCCCATCATTTAATGTTTTCCAAACATTACAGAAAAGTGAAACGAAAATAGATCATGTGCTTATACCATCCGCATTCGTCACTAGGCCCCGTCATGCACCATTAGGTTACTTAACTACTGGCAGAGCGGGGGCTGGACTAGCACGGGTGCAAAACATAAGCAACATTTATTATATATCATATATATAATATAACATTCATCTCACGCAGTTATATGATCACATCACAGAACCACGCAGCAGAAGCAACATATGAAATATTGGATATACTAGGATTTCCGTGTTTTAAATTTAGCCAGTAATATAAAACACGGATTCCAAGATCGTGAAGAATAGCCAAACCCACATCCCTAGACCCCTATGAGAGCGGCAAATAACCCTACCAATTCTAGAGTTAGGAGACCCGGTCTCAACTCCTTGAGATGGTCTCCCACTGGACTCTAGAACCCGGCTACTTGTGCTCCCCGTCTTGGGTCTATCCTAATACGGAAAAGTAAATAATTTACAACAATGGAGACATCATCCTCAACCCGGAAGTGCCCCAATAAAAGAATATTACATACAGATTTTACATGAATAAAAATAAAAACTCTCATCTCGCATAAAACCCCCGGTTATTCATTCACGATGATCCAATAAATCATATCACCAGCAACACATAACATCACATGTCATCAACGTAAGTAAATATGCTTATCCCGAAAACTCATTGACATATAGCAACGAGATCGGGATACCCTACATATTACACTTACGGTCGCAGAAAATAAATGGAAAACTACAATAATTAGAATACGTATATCCTTAAACATCATAAACCCGGAATATCTCATATTCCGGATTTTATGCCTAACCTATAAACCTTGTATTTTAGTCTCATATTGAAAACACCCTTCAATACTTTAGTCGGGTAATTCAACAGGATTCCCGACTACATTATCGAATACTCGTCGGAAACTTTAGCAGATGGCCGCACCCCCGATACCGTCGACGAAGTGCACTAAGGCGGAACACCGTGGCCGCAAGCACCCGAGTGGGTGCTTTTGGCTACGGGGTTCTCCTACTGTCACTTGGTCACGGCTAGAGGGTGTGGCTGTCTACTAGAGTTATCCGGTGAGTGTTCGCGTACTATACACGATTGCGACGGAGTTTTGATTCGAATCAAAATTCCGTGGCAACTGATTAACCGAGACTAAAACATTAGATTTACAATATACTAAATAGTTTTCACAAAACTAATTATTTGGATTCAAAATATTGTATCACATATCATCAAAGTATAAATGACATTAAACATTTCGATCGGTTTAACAAACACCCACAAATTCCAGAGACATCAAAAACTTGAGAAGAATTAAAAATACCTAGAAAGTGATAAATGAAACCATAGAGCTGCAGAAGAAAAATGGGCCCCCAACTCCTCAAAATGGCGACGGAACCGCGGCCAAACAAGTGTTTTGGCAGCGGTTCCGCTGCGCTTTAGAGGAATTGGGGCTCCAAATTTCTTGGTGCTCCATAGAATACCCTGCACGATTTTTTGGATATTTTTAATCACGAAAATTCCAACGTTTGAAAAATTCGACAGATCTTCACAAAATTGCGGTTTCGAAAACTGATCAAACACTTTAACGTCATAAAGACCTACCCAAATATTCTAGCTTTGCTCTGATACCATGAAAGTCTACCCTAGCACCACCATGAGGTTCTAGTGGCATCAAACATGCCGAATTTTAATTTTTTAGGTGCTAAGTTAGACACACCAAGATCTATACTAGAATATTTATGGTTAATCTATGATGATATGTAAATATAAAGAAGTGAAGATGGATATACCCTCGTAGATCAAGTCCTTCACTTCACATGCTCCATGTAGTAGTCCACACGACTCCACTAGGCTCCACTTGAGGATTTGGACGAGCTTCCTCCGATGACCTTCGTGCCGAAGATGATCCACGCGAAGCCTTCTAGCTCAAACTACCTCTTCACTAATCTTCTATTAGTGAAATAAACATGCCACACCAAAGTGCTAGTTTGGTGTGGGATGGTGAAGTAGAGGATTTGTGGCTCACTTATTTGTGTTCAAGCTTCATGATTCACATCACATATGAGGGTTGAAGCTTGAACCATAATGAGAGGAAGAAGAAGATGAGAGCATGAGAGCAACACTTGAAAAGGCTAAGTGTTGAGAATGAAGTGTAGAATGGCAACCCCTTGACCCCTCACTCATTCAAGCATGGAATAATTGCAATATAAAATTGCAACCATGCTTGAATAGTGAGTCAAGATGAATAAACAAATAGAAAATGCCATGCCTCACCATGCTCCCAATTTCCACCTCATTTCTATTTTTCACAAAAATAGAAATCATGCCATGCTTCATTATATATATATATATATATGCCTCACCATGCTCCTAATTTCCACCTCATTTCTATTTTTCACAAAAATAGAAATCATGCCATGCTTCATTATATATATATATATATATATATATATATATATATATATATATATATATATATATATATATATATTATGAAGAATAATTAGTGAGCTAATGATATTAGTTAAGATATAATTATATCACATATAATATATATCACATTATTAAATCAACACTTGATTTAATAATCCGGTTATATCACATATGACCGACTAATATCATTTATCTATGTATCACATTATCAAATCAACACTTGATTCGATAATCCGGTTATATCACATATAACCTAACTTGATAACAGATAACTGCCAGATTACAACACGGTATCACATACACATATTTAATCAGGACCACACACATATCACATATGTGTTCTACTTCGTTTCGCTTGAACCAGGGAATTCCTGTGTGGGATTCTAAAGACTCGTCAATATGCCAGCAGTAAGTGATGATCACATCAGTCACCCACAAGCCGTCTGCGGTACTAGCTTGACGTAACGGCTACTCGAGAATTGAGTGATATGAAGATCAACAAGCAAGCTTGTCCATACTCTCCATGAAGCCTATCAGTAACACTACCATACTGTTCGGTCTCTTCGTCTGATATGTCGCATATCATGTCTAGGGGTGGCTAACGTCAGACCCCAGTAACGTGATAAGTCATGCCGATGTCTTGCCTATAACGGTTCAAGAAACTACTGATAACTCTTATCAGTAAATCTCAACAGCAGCCCTGGCCAGGGACTTCCAGTTATAGCCAATTGAGTATAGCTCAACATCAACCTCCAATACCAGGAGAGACGAAACCCCTCCTATCGCTCATTGCCTCCATGTGACTCGGGACTGTACCCAAAATCCACCTGTTTGCACAACTCCCCTTGAGCGTAGTAAGGAGGAAATCAAAGAACAGTAGGAGCCACACAAGACTCTATGACGATCTCGAATCTACAGACTAACTTGTACCAATGTCACCAGAGGACTGCTATCTAACGATAGGTATAATACCAACTAGGAGTCCTCGGCGAGTCTGTTCGGTGTACCCATTCTCCAATGAGCACCTGTGTACAATCTTTGATGTCACACACCAATGGTTGTAGGATCAACCATCGCCCTCCATGGGACAAGAAACATACACACTAGTCTACTCTGGAATATTGATGCCCTAGTCTCGATATTCCCTCGACTAGGAACTGATTAAAGGATGTACTTTTGGACCACCCTGGCCCCACTAGTATGATCTCATCATAATCCTGGTAGTCAAGTATATATCCTAAGGGCTTTATCAACATGTAAGAGACAGACAGTATAAAAATACCAGTCTACATGTTAAGATAAAGATAACCAGATAGCATACTATCATGTCGAGCAAGAAAGTCCTTTATATATATGTCCAAGCATCCACTATATCAACAATAATGGCCTCTAGGGCATACATATTCCTAACACTAAGGGTTTTATCAACATATATCAGAGAGACAGCATGATAATACTAATACAAGTGTACATGTTAAGATAAAGAGCACCAGACAGCATTCTATCATGTCGACTAAGAAAGTCATGTGTGTGTGTGTGTGTGTCCAAGCATCCACTATAATATACAATAATGGCCTCTAGGGCATACATATTCCTAACACATGCGGCAGAGAAGATGGCTAGAGCTCATGGAAGACTTTGACTTCAACCTACAATATCATCTTGGAAAGGTGAATGTAGTCCCCGACGCACATAGTCGCCAGCATTTAGCAATGAACCTCACCACTCAGTAGAGACTACAACAAGAACTGCATGGATTGGAGATTGAAGTAGTTGTGCCAGGTAACGCCTCATCTTTAATGAACTTACAAGGCCAATCCAATCTTGCCAATCAGATCAAGGCAGCTCAAGCAAATGATGCCAAGGTATAAAAGATCCGAGAATAAGTAGAAAGTGGTCTTCGAACTGACTTCGTCATCCATGAAGATGGATCCTTACGATATGGGAGTCGTTTATGCGTACCGGTCAGCCCTGTTCGAGAAAAATTTGATGAAAGAAGCTCACAGCTCTCCTTATTCTGTACACCCTGGCGGCAGGAAGATGTACAAGACTCTACGGCAACACTACTGGTGGCATGAAATGAAGCGAGAAGTAGCAAGGAGCATAGTAAAGTGCTTAATCTGTCAGCAAGTGAAGGCTAAGTATCACAGAACTGCTGGTCTACTTTAGCCGTTACCGATCCCAGAATGGAAATGGCAGCACATTACCATAAACTTCGTGACTGCTCTCCTACGCAGCACGAATGGTAACGACGCAGTTTGGGTTATTGTGTGTCGACTCACCAAGTCGGCTCACTTTATTCCATTCAGAGTTGGCCAATCAACCGAGGCGTTGGCAAGAAAGTACATAGAGGTGAGTAAAAATCTAAAGTAAGAATTTCAACCTTCAAGATGTACCATACTTGTCTTGATACACATAAAATCATGTAGGAGATCGTGAGAATACATGGGGTACCTATTTGCATCGTCTCCAACCGAGATACTAGATTCCGATCATAGTTTTGGCAGAGTCTTCAAACTAGCCTGGGAACGAGTCTAAATTTCAACACGATGTATCATCCCCAAACAGACGGACATTCCGAGCGAACAAATCAGATCCTTGAAGATATGTTGAGAGCCTATATGCTAGACTTCGGAGGTTCATGGGAAGATCCTCTACACCTTGCAGGGTTTTCTTATAACAACAGCTACTAGACAAGCATTGGTATGGCACCTTTCACAGCACTTTATGGACATAAGTGTCGTTCTCCGCTGAGTTGGGACGACGTTGGAGATCTCAAACTTCTTGGACCAAAGATGATCATGGCAACTATAGATGTGGTTCGCATAATCAGGGAGAAGATGCGCATAGCCCATGACCGATAGAAGCATTAGGCGATGCAAAGCGTAGACACCTAGAGTTCCAACCCTGAGAGCATGTGTTTATGAAGATCTCTCTGAACACAGGAGTGATACGTTTTGGCAAGAGGGGTAAACTTAGTCCAAGGTACATCGGACCGTTCAACATACTCGAACGAGTTGGAGAAGTGGCATACCGCCTGATACTACCACCCTCATTAGAAGGAGTGCACAACGTATTCCACATATCCCAGCTAGGACGATATATAAGCGATCCCAGCCATATACTTGATCACTAAGAGCTCTCTGTACAGACCGGTCTAACTTACGAATAGCAACCGGTTGAGATCTTGGATCGAACGGTGAAGACATTACGGAACAAGGAGGTAAACTTGGTCCGAGTGATGTGGAGAAGGGATTTTCCAGGAGAATCAACCTAGGAGCAAGAAGACGATATGCGTGCACGATACCCTCACCTATTTGAAAATTAGTCTTTGTGTAAATTTCGAGGACGGAATTTTTATAACAAGGGTAGAATGTAACGACTCTGAAATCCATGTACAAATGTAATTTGTTCAATGTATAGAAAGGGTATTTCATCCTGATTAGGAGTTATAAGTTAATATTGTTCAATAAAAGCAAGAAATAACTTGTAGCTCACTGGTTAAGACTCTCTACTGTTGAGCCATAGCCTGTGTATTCGATTCCCGTCAATCCTAATTATTTTTAATATTTTTCTTTTTAAGTTTTCAGAAGCCCAAGATTTCCACATGCAATTCACGGAGAATCGAAAAATTTCAGAGAAATCAAACAGGATAAATGAGGAGTTAACACAGAATATAACACATGGCACAAAACTTGAGACACGTGGCGACAATCCTAAAAGTGTGTCTTAGCACCACCATTAGGTTAATTCCAGCATCAAGCATGTAATTTTAAAAATTTCTTGGGGTGCTAAGCTACACTAACCTATAATCTAAGTGGAGTATTAGGGTTTAAGCATGATATAAGAAGTTCTACACTAAGTGAAAGAGGATACAACCTTTGTAGACCAAGTCCTCCACTTCTAAAGCTCCGAGTAGTAGTCTCTACGACTCCTCTTGGCTCCACTTGAAAAAAGGATCGAGCTTACCTTGCGATCTTTGAGGCCGAAGATGATCCACCTTGAAGTTTCTCTAGGTCAAGCTGCATCTTCACTAATCAACTATTAGTGAAGAAAACAACCTAATCTAAAGGGCTAATCTAGAGTAGGTTGATGAAGTAGGTGTTTTGGCTCACTAAGAATTCTCTTTCTCTTTTGATTTTTCCAACTCAAGAAAAGATAGAGAAAGAAGATGAACATGGAGGAAAAATGAGAGTGAAGGAAATGAGCTAGATCAAGAGAGCAAGTGAAGAATGGCTCTAAGAGTTCACTTATTGAAGCATGTATATTTTCCAATAATAAAACTCAACCATACTTCAATAGTGTCCACAAATGAACAAACTAATGTATAAGCCATGCTTCACCCATTCCTTAAATATCTCCCCATTTTCCACATCATTTATCCATTTTCACAAAATAGATAATTCATGTTCAATATATATCATCAAGCATGATACAATATAAAATAAATACATACATATATATATACGTATATACATACCTATATACATACCTATATACATACGTATATACATACCTATATACATACGTATATACATATGTATCACACACATATATATAAATATATATTAAGAGAAGAAAAACTTAAGTGAGCTTAATATTAGTTAATATATAAATATATCAAATATAAATATATATCAAATTATTAAATCAACACTTGATTTAATAATCAGGTTATATCATATATAACCGACTAATATCATTTATCTGTATATCATATTATCAAATCAACACTTGATTCAATAATTCGGTTATATCCCATATAACCTAACCGATATCAAATGTCGCCAGATTAGAATACGGTATCACATACTCGTATTTAATCAGGCCCTCGCACATATCAACATATGCGCCCTACTTCGTTTTGCTTGAGCTAGGAAACCTCTGTGTGGGACTCTAAAGACTCGTCAATACGCCAACAGTAGGTAATGATCACAACAGTCACCCACATGCTGTCAGCGGTACTAGCTGGACGTAGCGGCTACCCAGGTATTAAGTGATTAGAAGATCAACAAGCAAACTTGTCCAAACTCCCATGAAGCCTATAAGTAACACTTACCGTACAGTCCGGTCTCTTCGTCTGATATGTCGCATATTCAGTCTGGGGGTGGAAATGTCAGACCCCAGTAACTTGATAAGTCATGCCGATGTGTGGCTCATAACGGTTCGAGAAACTACTGATAACACTTACCAGTAAATCTCATCAGCCCTGGCCAGGGACTTACTGTTATAGCCAATCGAGTATAGCGCAACATCAACTCCCAATACCGGGAGAGATGAAACCCCTCCTATCGCTCACTGCCTCCATATGACTCGGGACTGTACCCAAAATCCACCTGTTTGCACGACTACTTTGAGCCGTGGTAGGGAGGAAATCAAAGCACGGTGGGAACCATACAAGACACTATGACGATCTCTGGTTTACAGACTAATCTGTACTAGTGTCACTAGAGAACTGCTATCTGACGATAGGTATAGTACCATCTAGAAGTTCTCAGCGAGTCCTGTTCGGTGTATCCATTCTCTAATGAGCACCTGTGTACAATCTTTGATGTCAAACACCAATGGTCATGGGATCAACCATCGCCCCATACAGGGTCAAGAAACGTACACACTAGTCTACTCTGTAATATCGATACCCTGTCTCGATATCCCCTCGACTAGGAACTATTACAGGATGTGCTTGTGGACTATCCAGGCCCCACTAGTATAATCTACATCATAGTCCTGGAAGTCAAGTCCACATCCTAAGGGCTTTATCAACATATATCAGAGAGACGGTATAATAATACAAGTGTACATGTTAAGATAAAAAGCAACCATATAGTATACTATCATGTCGAGCAAGAAAGTCCTCTATATATATATCCAAGCATCCACTATATCATACAATAATGGCTTCTAGGGCATACATATTCCTAACAATCTCCCACTTGCACTAAGGCCAGTTGTTGTAGTATCGCATACGCAACATCCCAAAAATTCTCTCAAACTACGTCTGGGGGAGGGCCTTCGTGAGTGGATCCGCTGTGTTGTCCTTCGTGTCAACTCTCCTGACCTCGATCTCCTGGCGATCTACTGTCTCCCGGATCAAGTGATACCGCCTAAGATTATGTCTGGATCGCTGATGGGACCGGGGTTCCTTGGCAAAACCCACAGCTCCATTGTTATCACAATACAAAAGTATTGGATGCTCAATGCATGGAACCACACCAAGTTCATCTATGAACTTCTTCATCCAGACAGTCTCTTTGGCAGCATCGTTGGCAGCGATGTATTCAGCCTCCATCGTCGAGTCTGCTACGGTATCTTTCTTGGAACTCTTCCAATATACCCCCCTCTATTGAGGGTGAAGACAAAACCCGAGACCGACTTACTGTCGTCCTTATCACTCTGGAAGCTCAAATCGGTAAAGGACTCCACCTGGAGTTCTCTGTTACCATACACCAAGAACATTTCTTTAGTCCTTCTCAAGTACTTAAGAATGTTCTTCACAGCTATCCAGTGTTTCTCCCCTGGATCTGATTGATACCTACTCACTACACCTAGTGCGTAAGCTACATCCGATTTGGTACATAACATCACGTACATGATTGACCCAACTGCGGAAGCATAGGGTATCTCTTGCATGTGAGCCCTCTCCAAATCTGTCTTGTAAGACATCTCTTTGGAGAGAGTGATTCCTGAACAAGCGGGTAAATTACCACGCTTAGAATCTTCTATACTAAACCTCTTTAGTATGGTGTCTATGTACCTGGATTGGGACAATCCCAACATCCTTTTAGATCTATCTTTATAGATCTTTATCCCTAGGATGTAGGAGGCATCACCTAGATCTTTCATGGAGAACTTATGTGATAAGAAAAGCTTGACCGAATGTAGCATAGGAACATCATTTCCTATCAAGAGTATGTCATCCGCATACAATACGAGAAAGACGACCTTACTCTCTACAACCTTTTTTATATACAAGGTTCATCTACATTTTTTATGAAGTCAAACTCTTTGACTGCTACATCGAAACAGATGTTCCAGCTCTGCGATACCTGCTTTAATCCGTAGATTGATTTAAGCAGCTTGCACACCTTTCCGCTGCTCCCACTGTCTACGAAGCCCTCTGGCCGTATCATGTACATGCTCTCTTCTAAATCACCATTTAGAAAAGCAGTCTTGACGTCCATCTGCCAGATTTCGTAATCATGGTATGCAACAATGGCAAATAGGATCCTGATGGACTTAAGCATAGCCACTGGAGAAAAGGTTCCATCATAGTCGACACCTGGTCGTTGACGAAAACCTTTTGCTACAGATCTAGTTTTGAAGGTCTCAACCTTTCCATCTAAACCAATTTTCTTCTTAAAGATCCATTTGCTCCCAATGGGTTTTACCCTTCAGGAGCAACTTCCAAAGTCCATACTTTGTTGGTGTACATGGATTCCATCTCAGATCACATAGCATCCAGCCATTTCACAGAGTCTCCACTTGTGATGGCCTGCTCGAAACTAGTTGGGTTATCATCTTCCATGATGCAATCCTCGCTCCCACCGTCTATGAGAAAACCATAGTATCTCTCAGGTGGATGAGGAACCCTACTAGATCTGCGGAGTGGCTGAGTTTCGTCGGGGACTATCGAATCTCTAGTTCTACCAAATCATCAGTTATAGTTTATATAGCTGTAACTTCTTCTGGCTCTACCTCATTACCATAATTTTTTTTACAAGATATTCCTTTTCTAAAAAGATGGCATGTTGAGAAACAAACACTTTTTTCCTCGGTGTGGTAGAAGATATATCTATATGAATCCTTTGGATATCCCACAAACTTGCACCGAACAGACCTTGCCTCAAGCCTGTCTGGATTTTGTTTTTTAACATAGGCCGGACAACCCCATATCTTAACTCGTTTAAGAGATGGTCTCTTCCCATACCATATCTCATATGGAGTGGTAGGCACGAATTTGGTCGAAACTCTATTCAATAGGTATGCAGCCGTCTTAAGTGTATAACCCCAAAAGGAAATAGGTAACTCAGCAATACGATAACCCCAAAAGGAAATAGGTAACTCAGCAATACGATAACCCCAAAAGGAAATAGGTAACTCAGCAATACGCACCATATCTAATAGGGTGCGATTCCTCCGCTCCGATATTTCGTTGTGTTGTGGTGTATACGGAGGAGTAAACTGAGAGAGAATCCCATTCTCTTTTAAATAGTCTCGGAATTCCATGCTCAAGTATTCTCCTCCTCGATCAGATCGTAGGATTTTAATACTTTTACCCGTTTAGTTCTCTACTTCGCACTTATATTACTTGAATTTCTTAAAAGCTTCAAATTTGTGTTTCAACAAGAACACATGTCTGAATCTTAAGATATCATCGGTGAATGTAATAAAGTATGAGAAACCATTCCTGGCATGTGTAGACATAGGACAGCATGCATCACTATGTATCAGTCCCAAGAGTTTAATAGCTCTTTCTCCGTGTCCCGTAAATGGAGTTTTGGTCATCTTGCCTTTGAGACATGAATGGCAAGTTTCATAAAATGTAAATTCAAACGGATTTAAATATTCATCTTTATGCAACTTAGCTAGTCTGGTCGCATTGATATGACCAAGTCTACAGTGCCACAAGAAGGCTTCATTCATTTCTGAATTCTTCCTCTTATGTGTGTTCTGTATTTTTAGAACCGTATATATACCGTTACACAACGTACCAAACCCAATCAACACTTGATTTAGGAAAATATTCATAACATTATCCTCTAATGCAAAGTTATATCCTTCTTTATGTAATAAAAAACTGATATAATATTGCACATCATTTTAGGTACGTAATAACAGTTGTACAGAATCAATGTATTGCCATTTGGTAATACTAGGTGATATTCGCCAACTGCTTTAGCTGTAACAATTGCTTCATTCCATACTTTTAAAGACATTTCACCCTTTCCCAGTTCTCTACTTCTTCTTAACCCATGTAACAAATTATATACGTGGGATCCTGATTCGGTATCCAATACCCAGGACGTAGAGCAAACTGAAAAACAGTTCTCGGTAACGAACACACCCGAAGAAGATGCATCAGCATGCTCTGTTCGCCGCCGAAAGACACGACCGGGACGTGGGGACATCTGGCCTGAATTTTGGGGGGCAGATGCTATTTGGGTTTATCCGTCCACCTCTCCAAAGATGCCAAGTTGATTTATGGCACCGTATATCGGAGGTTTAGACAGATGCGGCCGTTGTAGCAGACTTCGTCAGATCCCCCACGTTTGCAAGGGGTTTTTGATTGTGGGGACTCTCTTTCCTGCAGGCGCAAGCCCCTGTAGTTAATTACGCTACCGCATAGCAGTAACCACTTTCTCCTTCTCTAGATGGTCACTTCCTGTCGTGTGTGTTTGTTTTATTTTTGGTTGCCCGTGGATTGTATACGGAGACTAATTTATGTTGTCTCCCGTAGGACGTGGATTAGTCTAAATCCGTATTTTCTTAGATTTTGGTTTGGGTTGGTTTAAGGATTTTTAATCTTGTTTTAGATTAAGATCAACTCAAACATTTGTTGAGGATATGTTAGTCAAATTTTAGACTAAGATCTACTCAACAGGATTTTCTTTAGTTTATAGGGATATTGCGGTCCATTGGGTTTAAGGACATCATAGTCCGTGAGTTTAAGGATCTCATAGTCCATAGTTTAAAGACATCATAGTCTATAGAGCTTAGTTTAGGGACGTTACGGTCCATTGGGTTTAAGGACATCATAGTCCATGAGTTTAAGGACCCCATAGTCCATGTTTAAAGACATCATAGTCTGTGGGGTTTAAAGACATCATAGTCTGTGTTTAAAGACATCATAGTCTGTGGGGTTTAAAGACATCATAGTCTGTAGGGTTTCGGTTTGACAGATTGGGGATAGGCCAAAAGTTATTGGTTATTGGGACCCTCCATATCTCTGAAGACGTTGAAGAATTACAACGACATGTATCAGAGGTATGGAGAGATGTACCCTCGAACCAATGTCCCGACTAAGGGGGAATGGAATGAACATCATTTTAGATGCCATCTGTTGGGAGCTCATTAGCTATCTCTGGGACAGAGATCGGTTTTGGGGACCCAGAGCATGAGGAGCTCAATTGATGGTCCTCGGGAAATTTGGTTTGAGTTTGGCTAACATTGGCCTTCTGTAATGTTAAACACTAGTATATGCTCACGTGCTCCCACGTGAGGTGTTTGAAATAGTGTTAAACACTAAAATTCTGAGGCGCTCACGTGGGGTCACGTGAGGCGCTTGAATTAGTGTTAAACTCCAAAAATTTGAGGCACTGTTTCTTCGGGTTTATTCCCTTGTTCTTTTCTGAGCGCTAAGCGCTATTGGGTCATGTGAGGTCACGTGATGCGCCCCAAAAATGGAAACTGCCTTTGATTTATTCCCTCTTAGCTTTGTAAGTGCTAAGCACTACTTTGGGGTCACGTGTGATCATGTAAGCCAATCTCGGTTATCCTTTTTTGTTAATCAAAGGTGCTCACGTGGGAGCACGTGATCGGCTGTTATTATGTTGGGTGCCAATCGTTTTACGTGCATGGAGATCCTGAGTTTCGAGACTTTCAAGCCCGCTGTTTTGTAAGAATTAAATTCTTAGGACTTAGTTTTTCTCTTAGGTTTGGGATCTGCATGGCAGAATCTCCCGGATGAGAATTGAATTTTCAACTTGTAGGGAGATCTGCTTCTGCAGATCTTTTACTATAAGGAAGAACTAAGTTCTTATATCAAGGGTTAAACCCTTATCTTATCAGAGGAATTAAATTCCTATATACTTTTTGGGTGAATTAAATTCTCTCAAATTAGATCTCCCCCTTGGTTTTGGATCTACATGGCAGAATCTCCCCGATGAGAATTAAATTCTCAAATTGTGGGGAGATCTGCTTCTGCAGATCTCAAAGAGAGGAAGAACTAAGTTCTTTTTAGAAGAGTAAACTCTTATGGAGGTGAAAAAGGGATGAGATATTCTCTGTGTTTTGTTCCTTCTCTTATCTCGAGTTTTTCTTTCTGTTTTCTCTCTTTTAACTTGAAGTTTATGGGGGGAGTTCTCTTTTCTCTCTCTCTTTCTCTCTCTCTCTCTGTGTATATCCCTTCCTTTGTGTCTCTTGGCTCCTATTTATAGGAGAAAGAAAAGAATCAATTTGTTCGGAAAATCTCTTATTAAGGGATTTTTATTGATTATATACTCAACCAAAATGATCTTTTAGATCAATCGGTGAATTTTATTCACCGTTGGATTTTTAATCCGAGGGCTTCTGTTTTATAGAAGATATTTCTCACAAGATTAGAAAAGTATTTCCCTATACAGAATCTTCTTCTGTAAATTGGTGATTCTTTAATCACCATTGGATTTTTAATCCAACGGCGTTCTGCTTTACAGAGCGAAATCTTTCTTGTTTAGAAAGGTCTAAGGAAATATTTTCCAAATGGGGCTATAATGCCTTTTATTTCAGAATTTAATTCTATCGGTTCAGAAGGCATAGGAGCCCCTCACGTGTAGCACGTGACCCTACAAAGTTAAGCACATCAAAGAGCATCGCTTGCTATCACGTGACTTCTTTTGGCCAATTGTTTGTTTTAAAAAGGCGCCTATATACTTTGTATATAGAAGTCACGTGTCTGCATGTGAGGCTCAGTTTCAGCCTTGTTTTGTTAAGCGCGGTGCCTATCACGTGTGGGCACGTGATACTCCATTTGGGGACTTTTCCCATTGCTTTTTATATTTATTATTCAGTTTTCTCGAGGGAACAAATGCCCCCACAGCGTTGTTCTCACGTGGCTTGCACGTGAGTGCAACACTGTCACCTTTACAGCCGTTGGATTGCCTAGGGGAACGGGGAGGTGAACCGCCATTGTCACATCTTATAAATGCAATGGTTTGGTTCCTTAGGCAGCCACTGTTTCTTTAATCTTCTTCCTTCTATGTTTTCTTTGAGAATTTAATTCTCCTCCTCAGAGCTTAGTTCTATGCCATTGTAATTCTAGAGTTAAACTCTATCAAAAGAAACCCTTTTAGGTAAAGATCTTGCACATCAGAAAGAACTTTTTCTTTTTGAACAAAATTTCTGGATTTTAAATCTATTATGAGAGCTTTGCTCTTTTCAGAAACCCATCCGCTTAGGGATCCAAAGATGTGATCTTTTAGCGGTAAACCTCCATATCTCGGGCATTCCCCTTTGATTTTTTTTAGGGTTCATGGGATTTTGTTTCTCATATGTTTTTTATGAGTTTCTGGAATTTAATTCCCTCACATAAAAGGAATTTAATTCCTCTGGCGAAGAGCTTAGCTCTGAAAGATCAAGAGGACCCTTTGGGAGTTTTATTCCCTAGTGTTCTTGAAAATCTTTTCATAGGGTTTTACCCTTATTCGCACAAATTTGAATTTGTTGTGTGCTTAACAGAACTTGTTTTCCCAAGAATTTGGTTGAATTCCAATGTCTGTGTAATGAGGATCTTCTTGATCAGTTTTATCACTAAACTTTCACTGATGTCTCTTTTCAGACACTATGTCCGCTCATCTGTACGATCTTGAAGAAATTATTTCTAATGAAGACATTCGCGCACAAGGCCGTTGTCAAAACCAGGAGTTTACAAATGCCCAATGCGCTGAGATTATGAGTCGCTTCAACGAATACAACGGTCGACTACTTCCTCGTCCCTCCGCTCTTTTGAAGATTATAGTGAGAGCAATTTGGGAAGCACTCCCTGGATTTTACGAAGCCGTGCCGCTTAAGGAACTGGATGATGCTGAGGATAAGGTGCACTCAGTATATCTGATGGGCCTGATCTCAAAGAAACGGCGAGATAATCGTGTTGATATCTTGCATCATATTTTCTAATAGACGACGATAATCGCTGCCTATCAGAGGGCGGAGGACATTAGCGAGGATCTTGACGCTTGCATTCGTGAGAGGATGCACACGAGAATGGTCAGAAAGGCTAGAATCATTTTAGACGGCCTTACTTCTGAATTTCTTAATCCGTGTCCTGGATTTAATGTTTTACCATTGTAAACATTTTCTTTTATTTTTGTATGAATTTTCGGAATATGAATGACAAAACTTTCCTTTCCCCCTTTTACATGTGTTTTGTATGAAGTTTTGTCATATTGTTATTGGTGTTCACGTGTTTTGCGCATGAGGCAGTGCTGGGGATTCCAATCCTGCATGAGCGCCTGCTCACGTGTTATGCATGTACAGTACCGTTTTAATTTCCAATAAGGATCAAGGTTGGTGCTCACGTTCTATACACGTGGGGCTCTGCTGATAGGGTCGTTTCATCTCCTTACTCTGATTCTAATGAGTCGCCTCTTTCATTTCACATGCTCTCCCCTTTTTCTAGGCCTTGGGAATAGTTCCACCATGCACAACATTTTCTGTGCATGGCATTGAATGCTCCCTTTTATAACTTGAAGCCGAGGCCTTTCTTCTCCCCTAAAGAGAAAACCATTTAGACTTTAGGGTGATCATCTTAAGAAACAAACCACAGGTTATGGCTTGCAACCGCCCCCACGCTCGTCGGCAACCATGGGAGGTGCCCATCGAGGAAATGGTTCCTCGCCTTGCTGCGCGGCTAGTAGATCCCCTTCTCACCGACGCTCAATGTGACGCGGTGATGTACGAGCTTCTGACTCGCAGGGGCTCTCCTTTTCCTATGGGCTCCATTTGGCTCCGGACGATCTTTCTATCCGTGCTCGCCGATATTCCTCCTCATCCGACAGAGATGACTTTGGCAATTCTTGATACGGCGGAGGATAAGATCGAGTGTTTCCACGAGGCATGCTTGATTACCCAGGCTCTGAAGTATCGCTCGGTTCATCTACTGGGTCAGATAATAGCCCGGCGGGCTGTCATGTCTGTTTTTGCTGATGAGCATGGTACTAATCAGTGGGGATCAACCCCTTGCGAAGACCGCCGCTTCGACGTGGTGGAGAGGGCAGAAAGGGAATTGGAGAACCTTGTGTTTTGTTTCGTTAACCCCTGTATCTCTGATCCCATATTTAGTGATCTTTTCCCTGCAGAGTAGTATATATATATATTGATGTATTTCTCTTATTATTGACTGTTGAATGCTTTCTGTTGAATTTTTCTGTTTGACATATATTCGTACGTGCATCCTATCTGTATACATGAGCTTTATACTTTACCCTTAGGAATTTTCTTTAAGTGCGAACACTATCGTCGTGTTGCCCACAAATCAGCGCGTTTTAGATACCATTTCCATTTAAACATGCATATAGTCACGAATGCATGCTTAATGGGGTACATACCGATGACTTTCCTTGTTGCCTTTCATAGCACATGGTTTGTGCGTGTTTTGGATCGAGTATTGTCGTCGAATGGAGGCCTGCCTACACGGGCTTGAATGCATTCGCCTTCCCTCCGACATTTTAACCTCGAAATCGAGTCTGCGGAGATCAATCGAACGGTGCGCAGCCAATCTGCAGTCGTGCGAGAAGAGGCTCAATCGGAAGTTTTTGGAGAGGGAGTTAGCTTCGAATGCTTTGGGGGAACTTCAAGCTGAACTCACTACTAAGACCACCCGTGCGTATGAACTTTGGCGGATGCTTCAAGAAGCTATCACGGAGCTGGTAGCTCTTGATAAAACCTTTATCTTTACCCGCGAGATGGTCAAAGCTCACAAAGTTGCTGAAAAGGAGCTTGAAAGCCGGAACAAAGCTTGAAGCCGAGGCCCAGCGGAATAGTGACAAATTGACGAACTTATTGCACCGTCCGTCGGCTTGAAGATATATATGTTTTTTTTATATTCTCATTTTTGTATTTACTCCTGAATGAGAGCATCTTTTGATTCTTTTATGCAATGTACCTTGTATTCATTTGGATTAATGAATAAAAGACATATTTTGTTTCACAGTGTTGTGTCCTTTTCAGCAAATGCATTTTGTAGATAGTCTATCTTGATCTCCCTGCAGGACAGCGACGGCTTAGGAAACAGGTTTAGATCTGTCGCCTAAGACTTTTCAACTTTATGAGCCGTGGGGGTCTCATAAAGACTTTTCTCCCTATGAGTCGAGAGGATCTCGTAGGTGTAATTTCTCCTTAGGAATCGTGAGGATTCTTAAGTGTGTATTTTCCCTCGAGAGTCGTAAGGATCTCACAAAAGAATTTTCTCCCTTTTACAAGTCGAGAGGACTCGTAAATGGTTGTTTCCCTCCTTGTCGAGATTCGACTTTGGAGAGTGTGGCCCGTGAATAGTATACAATGGCCCCTCTTGGGCCGACTTGCAGGATCCCAATGCTTAGAAAACAGGTCTTTATCCCCATTTCCTAAGGCTTTCCCCTATGAGTCGAGACGAATCGAGGGATTATTGGTTGACTGGCTCTGCTTTCTGCGATGTCATGATTGACATACTCCACTTTCTGTGGTGTTGGGGTTGACGTACTCCGCTTTCTGCGGTCTCAGGATTGACGTACTCCACTTTCTGCAGTGTCAGGGTTGACATACTCCACTTTCTGCAGTGTCGGGGTTGACGTATTTCCGAGACAGGGTCATTGGATGACGTGTTTCTGCGACGGGGTCATTGGATGACGTATTTCCAAGACGGGATCATTGGATGACGTATTTCCGAGGCGGCGTCATTGGATGACGTGTTTCCGTCATTGGATGACGTATTTCCGAGACGGGGTCATTTGCTGACTTATTTCCGAGACGGGGTCATTTGCTGACGTATTTCCGAGACGGGGTCATTGGATGACGTGTTTCCATGACGGGGTTATTGGATGACGTATTTCCGAGACGGGGTCATTTGCTGACATATTTCCGCGACGGGGTCATTTGCTGACGTAATTCCGAAATGGGGTCATTGAATGACGTATTTCCGTGACGGGGTCATTTGCTGACGTATTTCCACGACGGGGTCATTTGCTGACGTGTTTCCACGATGGGGTCATTGGATGACGTATTTTCGAGACGGGGTTATTGGATGACGTGTTTCCGCGACGGGGTCATCTGCTGACGTGTTTCCGAGACGGGGTCATTGGATGACGTGTTTCCGAGACGGGGTCATTGGCTGATGTATTTCAGCGATGGGGCCATTTGCTGATGAATTTCCGCGACGGGGTCATTGGATGACTCTAGGTTGTCTGTGAACCGTAGAGTCTTGGAACTGGGGACTTTGTCGTGGCTCCGATTGGTGATGTCGTGTTCATATCCTGCTGGAATGAGGAGGAAAGCCGTTGTTGGTTTCTAAGCTGTAGATGTTGTCGTTGAGACCTGACTCTCTTTTTGACAGAGTCTTGTCTGGAAATGTGGTTCCCTTTTCGTTTATGCCCATGGATTGTATACTGGGGTCGGTATGGACTTACCTGCAGGGCGAAAGTTTCATTCTTTCAATTTTTATTTCTTTCCACGATGCTCTATCATTTCAGCTTTTTATATCGCGAAAGTCGCGATTGCCCAATCATTTCGGCTATTTTTCATGGTGCCCAATCATTTCGGCTGTTTTTCTTTTTACTCGCTACTTTTTATTGCGAGTTGCCCAATCATTTCGACTATTTTTTGTATGCATATCTTTTACTTGCTGATTTTGTTGCAAGTTGCCCTATCATTTCAGCTATTTTATATGCATTTATAGCTCGCTGACTTTTTGCTGCGAGTATGGAACTTAGGATCTGATACCAATCTTAGCATCAGCATCGCTATGAATGGAATATTGCCAGGAGTGAATCATCATTTGCCGTGAAAGGACTTGGAATTTGTTACCGATTTAGACATCAGCATCGCTACTACTGAAACGTTGCCAGGAGCGAATCATCATTTGCCTCTGTCGATGTCGAACAAAGGTGGCTTAGCAAACAGGGTTAGGATCCTGTCAACTAAGGCTTTTAACTTCATGAGCCGTAAGGGTCTCATAAAGATGTTTCTCCCTACGAGTCGTGAGGATCTCATAGTTGCGATTTCTCCTTAGGAATCGTAAGGATTCTTAAGAGTGTGTTCTCTTATAAGTCGTAAGGATCTTACAAAAGCATTTTCTCCTTATATCGAGAGGACATACAAGTGTTGTTCACCAAGTGGCGAAATTTCGTGCCATTGGTGGGAACTTGGTGGGGGAGACGTTTATTTGTGTCCGTGGATTGTATACAAGGGTCAATATTGAACCGTTTTTAGGGCAGTCTGGGGAATGTGATGGCTTAAGAACAGGTTCAGATCCCTGTAGCTTAAGACTTTTGAATCTTATGAGCCATGAGGGTCTCATAAGAGGGTTCTCCTTACGAGTCGTAAGGATCTCGTAAGTGTAATTTCTCCTCAGGAATCGTGAGGATCCCTAAGTGTGTTACTCCCTTGTGGGTCGTAAGGATCTCACGCAGGTATTTTCTCCTTACAGGGTCAAGAGGACCTTGCAAGTGTGCATGAATTTTTTTACGAGTCTGCGCCCTTTCGGGTTTTCACAAACTCACCGGTAGCCCTGCTGTTTTTACTCACGGAGTCCTTTCGGGTTTTCATCCGTGCCCATTTCTCTTACGGACGTACCGTTCTTTTTTTTGTGTCAGCCCAAAGACGCTACGGTTTGTAGTAGTTTGAAGACATTTCGGTCTGTCGTTAGTTTAAGGATGTTTCGGTCCGTAGCTAGTTTTAGGACGTTGTGGTCCATTGTTAGTTTAGGGACGTTTCGGTCCATTGTTGCCATTTTGGAGACGACGGTTTCGCTGGATACTACTTATAGAGTTTGGGCTTGGGAAGATAGCGAGCGGACATAGGCGTCGTCATCTATCATTGACATAGGCCGTGACTCGTCATGCATAGTATTTTTTTAGGAACTGGCCGTTTATTGTCTTGAAGGATCTTTCGCCATGCATATCAATGAGAAAGTAAGCCCCACCTTGGTAGACTTTGTCTATGATGTACGGGCCCTCATAGTTCGGCTCGAATTTCCTTCATTTTGCATGATTGGGGATTATAGGTTTCTTGACCACTAGCACAAGTTCGCCTTGGCGAAATGTTCTCGGCCTAGTCAATCTCTCGTATGAGCGCGTCATCTTTGCTTTGTAAGCCTCCAAGTTTTGCTGCACCATGAGACGGGTTTCATCGAGGGCGTCTAGCTCTTCAAGCCGAAGATGAGCATTCTCTTCGTCTGTTAGCTCGTAATGAACCGCCATTCGTAGAGAGGGTAGCTCTATCTCCAAGGGGAGTACTGCTTCCGTGCCGAATCCCAACACAAATGGCGTTGTATTTATGGCCGTTTTGAACGTGATGTGGTAAGCCCAGAGAGCTTCATGCAGTCTCTCATGCCAGTCATTCTTATTTTTGGACATCGTCTTCTTTATGATCTTCGTCAAGGTCTTGTTGAAAGCCTCATCTAGACCGTTAGCTCGGGGATTATAGACCGAAGAGTATCTCCAGTTTATATTATGCTGCTGTGCGAAGCGGCTGATTCTATGACTTCTGCAGGCTGGCCCATTATCGGAGATAATCCGTCGCGGAGTGCCAAACCGATAGATGACGTATGTCTTGAAGAAATGGAGAATATTCTTCGTCTTCACTTCTCTTAGCAGTATGGCCTCAGCCCACTTAGAGAAGTAATCGGTTGTCGCCAATATGAACCGATGTCCTCTGGATGACGCTGGTTCGATAGGTCCAATTATGTCGGTTCCCCACATTTCGAACGGCCAGCTAGCAACCGTTGGGTATAGCGGGTTTGGATGCTGGTGGATAAAGTCTCCATGAATTTGGCACGAGTGACACTGCTTTGCGTACTCGAGACAATCTTGAATCATCGTGGGTCAATAGTAGCCCATCCTTTTGATCTTCAGCTTCATCTTTGGCCCAGCTTGATAAGAACCGCAGAGTCCGTCATGAGTTTCTTGGACGACTTTCCTTGCTTCCTCCGGCCCCAGGCATCTTAGCCACAGAGAGTCGAACGATCTCTTATACAGAGTATCATTGATGAAGGCGAAAGACAGAGCTCATTTCATGAGCTGATGTCTTGAGGATGCATCTTCAGGTGTTCGACAGAACTTGAAGTAGTCTATAAAGACTTCTCTCTAATCCTTAGCCTTTTCATGGTCCTCTATTTATAGGGCTGTTTGCTTGGTCGCTTCCTTTTCTTCAGACGACTCCGGAGATATTTCTGCTGGTGCAAGAACCCGACGGCTTTGTACAACGATCCTTACGTCATCGAGGTTTTCATCAGCCAGTTCTTTAGCAAGTTTGGCCAATGCATCCGCCTTGCTATTTTCTGTACGTGGTATTCTTTCTAGAACGTAAGAATGAATTTGAGTTAGCAGTTGCTGCACTCTCTCGCCGTACTTTACCAACTCTGGTTTGCACGTTTGATTTGTTGGCTATAGTTCCCTCAAGGCAATTATCATAGTCGCGGACTTGTGATTATGATGATTGAGGCAGGACCTATACCGATGAAACAGTCTTACTCAAGATGATAGTATGCTATCTGGTTTGTCTTTATCATCATATACATGTTGATAGAACCCATAGGATTCTTGCTTGACTACCAGCATTGTGATGGCGACCACATATGTGGGAGCTGGGGGTCTATAAGCACATCCTTAAATGTCCCTAGTCATGGGAGTATCAAGACCGGGCATCGATACTCCAGTGTAGAATAGTGTATACTAATCGAGACCCCGACGAAGGGCGGTGGCCAGGTCTCACAAGCCATTGGTGTTAGTTTGTTCACCTATGATAGTATGCAGGTGCTTATTGGGTTATGAGTACACTGTACAGACTTGCCGGGAACCTGCTAGTTGGTATTATACCTATTGTCAGATAGCAGTTCCCAGGTGACATGTGTACAGGTTAGTCTGTCGACCTGAGATCGTCATTTGTCTCATGTGAGTTCCCACTGTGCTTTGATTACTACCCTACTACGGCTCAAAGGAGTCGTGCAAACAGGTTTTAGTTGGGTACAGTCCCGAGCCACATGGAGGAAGTGATCAGATCATTGGGGATTCGTCTCTCCCAGTATTGGGGGTTGATGTCGCATTATGTACGGATGGACATCACCAAAAATCCGTGGCCACGGTAGACGAGAACTATCGATCCAGGATCGATAGTTTCTAATGTGGTGATGGGTTTCATACCGATACTAAATATCGCGTTGTTGGGGGTCTAACTTTATCCACCCCCTTAGACTCGATATGCGATACTCTTAGACGAACAGACTGTACTGTACGGATATTGTCACTGTCAGGCTCAGTAGGGGTTCTGCATGAGTTTGCTCGTCGGCCTCCCTTTCGCTCAATACCTGGGTAGCCGTTATGTACAGCTAGTGCCGCTGACGTGCTTGTGGTTAAACCTACTGCCAGCGTATTGACGAGTCTTTAGAGTCCCACACAGAGGGTTTCCCTGGTTCTGGCGAAATGATGTAGTAGCCGTATTGGATACGTGCAGGGTTCCGATCGATTGGTGTACTTTGTACCAGGACTTTCTATCGGACAATTGATAGTACTAGCCGACTCGGGGTTGAGCTGGATTATTAAATCAGGTATTGATTTAATAATTTACATATATGTATTTCGGTACGTATATTCTAGTATTATATTCTTTGTGGTATGCTATCTTTTTGGGTATTCGTATTTCGGTACGAATGCAGATATATTTACAGTTGAATGTAATCCGTATTTTTTACCGGATAACATTCTAGAAGGTGCCACCTCATTTCTTGATTTGACCATTTTATTAAAATGGTAAATGAGGTGGATATTAGCATGATGAGGTGTGGAGACAACCATGCCTGCAATAGTGCACACAAATGAATTGTTAATTCATTTGTGTTCACTATTCAAGTATGGTAGGATTTTAAAATTGAAGAAATGCATTTTACAAAACCTTGCATGCTATTTTCTCTTTCCAAGGCAAGCTCATTTTTGAAGCATGGAGGTTTTGTTCATTGTTTTTCTTCTTGAGCTCCTCCTTCACCATTTGTGTTTCACCTCCACTAGCTTTCATAGTTTGCTTCCACCTTCAAGTTTTTGAGATAGCCAACACTAAGAAACATTCACACTACATCCTAGGCTCTCTAGGGTAGCATCCTAGAGACCCTAGTTGCTCCATAAGCATCATATCGTGGAGCTAGAGCCGGAGTTACATCCCTCGGGTAGATCATCAGAGATGGAGCAAGACCGGCGACCAAACCACATCAAGGAACCGCTAGGAGCTTGGAATGAAGGCCGAAGGACACGGATCAACTCAGTATGATGATTCTAACTCTTAGTTTAGCTTACTAGTTTAGGGTTTAAGGTCGATCCGGGATTCGGGTAGCGGTAGCACCAGTTTGATAATTTTTGTTCCGCATTTTGGCCGCGTTTCGATGGCCGGGGCGCTGCCGGGACCCTTCATGTTAGTCGCCGTTTACTTGACTAACGACCAGCTGGGTGTCTCCGTATATGAGGAGGTTTTCGATTCCCATGTCGACGGCGATCTCAAGACCTGCTATCAAAGCTTCATATTTTGCTTCATTGTTTATCCTCGACTCTGTCAAGGAAAAGGCAAAGCGCATTATCCCTCCTTGTAGAGTCACGAAGATGAGGCCTACCCCAGATTTGACTATGAGGGAGTTGTGCTTTCGCTTCTTCATGGAAGATGCCCCATCAAAGTAGAGTTCCCATCGGGTATCACTCCCTCCTCTCTCCCCGTCGATCGTGTCAAACACGTGCTCATCTGCCAATTCACAATTGAATCGGCAGGTATCGGATGCTCAGTGAGGAAGTCGGCGACGGCCTGGCCTTTCACTGCCTTGAGAGGTCGGTATGTTATCGAGAATTCCATTAGGAGTAGGGCCTATTTAGCGAGCCGTCCTATTAGTATGGCTCTTGACATCAAATATTTGAGAGGGTCCACTTTTGATATGAGATAGACCTCATGCGCCAAAGCATAATGTCGAAACTTCGTTATAGCGAAGATTAAAGCCAGGCAGTGTTTTTCGATAAGGGAGTAATTGTTTTCTGTCCCCAGGAGAACTCAACTCAAATAGTAGAGGTCTCTCTCTTTCCCTTGGTCATTTTCCTGTGCACATAGCGCGCCTAAGGAACCTTCAAGGGTGGTTGCGTATAGGATGAGGAGCTTTCCCTTGACCGGAGCGGTCAGTACCGGTGGATTCTGCAGGTATTGCTTGATTTCATCCAGTGTGCTCTGGCATTTGCGATCACAGATGAACAGGGTCCCCTTCTTCATTAAGTGACTGTAGGGGCGGCATTTGCCGGAGAGATTGGCTATGAATCGTCAGATATACGTGAGCTTTCCTTGGAGAGATCGCAATTGCTTGAGAGTTCTTGGCGGAGACATTTCCATAATCGCCTTCATCTTTGACAGGTATATCTTGATGCCCCGGTATCATACGACGAGTCCTAGGAATTTGTCCGAGGAAACTCCGAACGCGCATTTGAGAGGGTTCATCTTCAGATTGTATTTCCGAAGACATTGGAACACTATCTTCAAATGCTCCTAATGCTCCTCGTGCAATTTTCTTTTCACCACTAGGTCGTCAATATAGCATTCGACGACTTCATGTATGAGGTCATCGAAAATCTTCGTCATGGCCCTCTGATTGGTAGCACCGGCGTTCTTCAAGCCGAAAGGCGTTACTTTGTAGCAGAATATACCCAGAGGAGTCCGGAAAGCGGTATGCTTCTGGTCTTCGGGATGCATCTTAATTTGATTGTACCCTGATGAGCCATCCATGAAGGAGAAGACTTCATGAGTGGACGTGTTTTCTAGCATCAGCTCGGTAACAGGTACTGGGAAGTCATCTTTCGGACAAGATTTATTGAGGTCCCGAAAGACCACGCAGATGCGCACCGTCCCATTTTTCTTCATCACTGGGAAAATGTTGGCGATCCAGTCGGGGTATTGAACTTCTTGGATGAAGCCGGAGTCGATCAGCTTTTTGACCTCTGCGTTGATACTCATTTCAAGTTTGAGTCGCATCCTTCTTGGTGCTTGTTCGACTGGCTTGACGTTCGGAGATATCGCCAGTTTATGTTCATCTATTTCTGGATCTAGCCCCGGTATCTCGGAGTAGTTCCATGCGAAGCAGTCTTTGTACTGTATGTGCATGTCTTTTAGCGTAGCCACCTGTTCTTTAGACAGCAGCTCACTGACGAACATTGGTCGCGGGTCGTTTGCCGTCCCTAACTCGATTTTCCTTAGGTTGTCCGCAGTAGTATGTATTCCATCTACCAACTCTTTTGGCGCCGGTGGAAACTCTGAGATCAGTTCGCCTTCATCCTCATTTTCGAGGTCATCCATGTTCTCGGGCTCTCCTTCTTCTGATAGCGTTATCACGTGACAGGTACGAGATCGTTTCCGAGACCGATGTTGATCTGGTTCTACTCTCGCCATATACGTTGCTTTTGGCATATGCCTTTGTGGTGGGGCCACCCTCCAACTGTTGGATAGAGAGAATCTACCGAGTTGATATTGGTCTTCGACCCAGTTTTTTAAGGTGAAGCAGTCTTCAAGAGGATGTCCTATCGCTCGGTGATAGGAATAATAATCCGGGTGATGAACCTCGTTTGCTTGATCAGGGTGCCGAGACTCCGGGAGTGTCATCATCTGGTGTTTCATGACAAGGTTAAAGATTCTCTTTGTTTTGTCTTGAGGGAAAGAGTATGCTCGACCCATCTTTTTCATAAGGGACGGATTCCGGCTGACCCTTTCTCGATCGTGTGGCTTCTTGGATCCGCTTTGCCGTTGTCGAACATTTTTCTCGTTCTTTAACTTGTTTTTGCCTTCGCGTCAGGCCTTTTTCTTGTCTTGGAAATGCATGGCGGGCTGACGGCAGAGGGCATTATCATCCTCCGTAGCCTGTTGAAGGAGACGTTGTGTCTTGGCTTTCTCGTAAATGGCCATTTCACGGCTGTGGTCGTTCTGAACCTTTTGACTCGCTTCCAACACCAACTTGTCCATCCGTTCTTCAAACAACGGACTCGGCACTTTTATGGCAGGACCGCATTCTGGTTCAGCGTCAGCGTCAGCGTCTTTTAAAAGAGCATCCTCTTCTTCATCAAGGTCCTTTATGACATGGCAGCCATGGAACTGGTCCCGATTCTTAGATTGGACATATCCAAGCCCGATCATTTCCATTTTTCCGTTGGACAATTTTCGCTGAGTTCCGGGGCGTTCCTGATCCTGTTGTAGAATTGAGCATGTCGAGGAGTTTGTTTGAATGGTACGCCTTGGTATCTTAATAACCTTTTCAATCCCTAGGTGTAATACCTGGGCAGACGAATGGGTTGGAGCTTGTCGAGCGCAGGATTGGCACCATGCCAGACTTCTCTTTCGACTTTAGTCTCCGTGGATCGATAGAATAGGATCGCCTTTTCACTTCTTCTCCTGGGAGGGACGTAGAATGTTCATAGCTCTTGCACACTATATGTCTCAAGCTCATCAAGCTCTCTGTAGTGCTGCCGCGGAACCATGGCGATCTGCAAACTCTGATCATTCCCAGTGAGGGCATACATCGATGGACGGATCAAGAACACTGCGTTGACTTCGTCTTCGGAGTCACTGCCAAAGACCAGAATAGGGGTAGATGGTCCCGGCCTGTTACATTGGGGCGGCCCCGAATAGACTATCTCTTCTTCCTTCTCGGTATCACTCCCGAAGACTGGAATAGTGGTGATAGCTTTTTGCTTATTCTCCTGTTTATGGCATCTTTCCGTGTCTTCAAAGTCTGTTAGGAAATACTTAGCGTCTTCATACTTGCAAACTTCATTTACGGAGAATGGGTTCAGTTCCCCTATCACGGTACATTCGAGACCATCGTTAAAATACTTCATACACTGATGTTGTGTAGAAGGGATGATGTTGTATTCGCGTAACCAAGGTCTGTCGAGCAAAGTGTTGTAGCAGGTCTTGGCTTCAATGACATGAAATTTGATGTCAGTGATAAGCAACCCAAAGTGTAACGTCAGTATTACAGACTCGAGTATCCGCGATGACTGGGAGTCGAACCCGGAAATGGTGATTTTATCCCGAGCGAGATGCTGAATGCTCATGCAGATTTCTTTTAACACCCTTACATTTAGGAGGTTGACGGAGGACCCGTTATCAACTAAGATCTTCCCTATCTTGATGTCATGGTAGTACCCGGTGACATACAGGGGACAGTTATGCTCGCACGTTCCGAGGAGGGGATCTTCATCGCCGAAAGTGATGTCAGCTGTGTGCACTTCTTCCAGCTCATCCTTCATCTTTTCTTCGGCAAGGAAAGCTTGAAATCGGTCGGGTCTTGTAGTGTCTTGATCAGAGAATCTCGCGCCTCTTTAGACAGCAGAAGGGCATCCAAAATGCTTAGCTGCGAGGGTATCTTCCTCAGGTGTGCCAGGACATTGTAATCCACCTTGTTCTTCTTAAGTGGGTCCTTGGCTTTCAGCTCTTCGATGACTCGATCATCGAGGGCGATATCCTCAGGGACTTTTTCCTTCCCCTTATCTTTTTTGTTCAATCCCTTGTTTGTAGATCCGAGATTCTTTTCGGACAACATACGACTTCGCAGCTGAATGTTTTCGCAGTTCTTTATCTCCTCCTCTTTTCCTGAGGTGGATTCCTTAAAGAAGGGGTCAAGGGCCATTTCTTCGTCAGAATCGCTCCCGAAAGTGAGGACTTGAAATCCCTCGGATTCAACCATGTGACAGCTACCAGCAGTTCTTTTGTGCTCATCTGTCGTGCTTCTCTGTTCCCGATGAGCCTTGCGCTTCAATCGCTTGACATGTTGTCGGTGGGCAACATATCCCTGCCACCAGTTCTTGAAAGCGTTACACTCTTCAGTAAGATGCGTGGTCCTCCGATGGTATAAGCAGTAGTTTGGATGTGCATCCGCTTCGTCAAGGTGTATGCTGCCAGGAGTATTTCCTTTAAAAGGTGGCAATTTCATTCCCATCGACAAGGCCTTAGCGAACCGTTTCCTTGTCTTAAGCCTGCTTCTGTCTTCCGCGGGTGTGCTTTGATCTGGTTGGAGTGCTTCAACCTTTTCATCCTGTCGCCGACGTTTGGCTTTTTCGAATATGGTCATTTCGTGCTCTCGATCAGCTTTGCTCCTCTAATGGGCTTCGTTCAGCAACATGTCAATCATCTCGTCTGACGGTTCCAAGAGTTACGGTTCTGGATCTGCCCCCAGTTTCTCTGCATCAGGAGCTTCTTTACCATCTATTGACGAGTGAGAGATCACATGGCAGCTCGCCACGTAATCCTCGGGCTCTTCTGATGAATCGTCTCCTTCATCAGCGTCATCGTCTTCATTCTCAAGAACATGCTTGAAGAATTCATCCAATGTAATTGGGGTCCGTGCCTTCTGGTTATATTCTTCTAGTGCATCGATGTATTTCTGCAAACCTGTATGGTTGTCGTCGGGTTGGACGGGCTTCTTGGCCTTCGTCTTTTTCTTTAAAGACTTCGGAGGCTTGGCCCGAAGGTTCTGTCCACCATCACCAGCTTTCAGCGTTGGGCGCGGCTTCAGCATCCCCTCAATAATCTCAGGCTCCAGCGGGCTCTTCCACCTAATCGCCGTACATGCTTGAAGGTCCTTCAGCATTCTTTTAGACTTAGCTGAAAGGGCCACCTCCCATGGGGCTTCTTCTATAAGCGAGCATGATGCCCCCGGCTTGTCCACCTTTTTAGGAGCGTGCAGTTGTGGCGAGTTCACCTTCCAGTTTTTGGACAGCGCGAACTTGCCCTGTTGGTACTGGTCTTCGATCCAACTTTTGAAGATGTAACAATCTTCGATTGGGTGACCCAATATTCGGTAGTAAGGATAGTAATTGGGGCTGTTAACGTCGCCTGATTACGTTGGGCGTCTCGGCTTTGGCAGAGTGATGAGCCTGTTGCGCAACGCTAGCTCGAATAATCTCTTCATCTTATCCCGCAGGAACGAGTAAGGACGTCTCATCTTTTCTCCGAGTGATCGCTGTTTATCATTTTGATGAGCAACTGGCTTCAGGCCGCTCGGTTGTTGTTGAGCATTGGCGACGAAGGTCGCTTTCCCTTTCCCCTTTTCATTCCGAAAATCTGTTTTCGAAGAGGACGGCTTATGGCCCATCTGGTCCATTTGGGACAACTTGTCGATCAAGGCCTGGAAAGTGGTCGGCTTGAAAAACATCATGAATTGGGAAATGGTCGCCTGAGGGTCGAGGGTCCCTACGAACATGCCCACGGCAGGAGCTTCTTCTATGCAGTGTTCGTATTTTGACTACAGGTTTCGCCACCGAATGGCGTACTGAACCCAGGTTTCTCCCGGCGTCACTCTAGTGTTAATTAGTGCGGTGGACAGGGTGCGCTTATAAGTGCACGGCGGCGCCCCGGTCGTCAATCCGACGGCCAAATGCGGAAACGGTGATAAACTTTAATTTTGCGAACTTGGCAAACCGGCACCACCGCGCACTAAACCCCGGATCGGGCCATTAAACTTGTCCTAGCTAACTAACAAGATAGGGAAGAGATATACCGAGTGATCCGAGTCCTCCGGTCTTCTCGTCGTCGTCCCGATCTCTCGCGGAAAGTCCGGTCTCCATCTCCTCTCCGGAAGGGCACCACGTCGCCTGCATCTTTTACGGGCTCCCGCCTCTATACCGAGGCAACTCGGGCATGAAGCTGGCAAGTCGACATGCCCAAGATTTTCTGTAGAATGTGTAGGGTTGTGTCTCATTTGGGGTTTTGTTGCCTAGATGGAGGAATCAACAAGATATGAACTTGGGGATTTTTGGTAGCAATGAAAAATGAGATGGATGATTAATTTCCCACACCAAATGAAATGAACCTCTTTCATTTTTCCTCTCCTCAAAATTGTGGCCGGCCAAGCTCTCATGAGAAATGGTGGTGGAGTGTGTACATAATGCAAGAAGGAGGTGATGGTAGGAGAAAAGAAGAGGTGACCATAAACAAACATCAACCATACTCAATTCACATCAAACCCATACCCTCTCTTTAATCACCATTAATGCAAGAGAATCAAAAATGATGGTGGAAAAGAAAAGATGCCATCATAATCAAAACATTTGCAAGAAACCCCTCCACAATGTGTTATTTGCAAACTTGCAAATAACCCCCTCCATCGGAAAAGTCCGGCCGGGAAAGAACAAAGGAAAACCGGCCGGAACGGAATGCAAACTGGCAACTCCAGAAAACTGGTCCCGTAATAAATTACAGGAAAACCCCGATACTGTGCATACACACCCGCATCTGTATTCCGACCGGATACAAATGCAATGAGACAAAATCTACACTGTACTAAACTAGGATCCGGCTTAAACCAAAGCCGGCTAGTAATATCCGTTCGATCCTGATCCGTGCAATACCGCACGTATCCGATCGAACCTTGCCATATATCTATACGGCCTCTAGTACTAACCGTCCGATCCTGATCCGTGCAATACCGCACGTATCTGATCGGACCCTGCCATATCTCCATACGGCCTCTACAGCGTTTCGCCCGAAAGCTGAGTAACTGAATGTGTGGTGGACTCTAAAGACTCGTCAATACTATGGCTGTGGATTTAACCACCAGCACGTCAGAGGTATAAGCCAATACGTGACGGGCCACCAGCTATTGACCAAAAGGGACGTCGATGAGCGAACTCATCCTGACACCCTACTGAGCCTGTCAGTGACAATATCCGTACAGTCCGGTCTGTTCGTCTATGAGCATCGCATGGCGGGCCTAGGGGGTTGGTAAAAGTCAGACCCCCAAAAGCGGTACAAGTCGTGTCGGAGTGTAGCCCAGAACACCCTGAGATACTACTGGAATACCTACCAGTAAATCTCCTGCCTTGGCCAAGGACTTCGTGTAATGGCTCTCCTAGACACAGCGCGACCTCACCCCCAATACCGGGAGAGACGAACCCCTGAATATCCGCTCACTGCCTCCATGTGGCTCGGGACTGTACCCAACTAAAACCTGTTTGCACGACTCCTTTGAGCCGTGGTAGGGTAGTAATCAAAGCACAGTGGGAACTCACACGAGACAAATGACGATCCCCAGGTCGATGAACTAACATGTACACATGTCACCTGGGAACTGCTATCTGACGTCAGGTATAAGACCAACTAGCATGTTCCCGGCGAGTCCTGTCCGGTGTACTCATAACCCAATGAGCACCTGTATACATCTTAGGTGAACCAACTGACACCAGTGGCCTGTGAGACCGGCCACCTCCCCTCGTCGGGGTCTCGACTGTATACACTAGTCTACTCTGGAGAATCGATGCCCTGTCTCGAAACTCCCACGACTAGGGACCTTTTAAGGATGTGCTTATAGACTCCAGCTCTCACTTATATGATCGCCCTCATACTGCTGGCAGCCAAGCAAGAATCCTAGGGGCTCTATCAACGTGCAATAGTGACCTGTCAGGTCACCTAAAGCAGTACACGATGATAAAGGTAAACCAGATAGCATACTATCATCTCGAGTAAGACTGTCTTACCGGGATAGGTCCTCCCTCAATCATCGCAATCACGTGCCTGTGATCCAATAATTGACTCTGAGGGCATTATCTCCAACAATCTCCCACTAGCACTCAAGGCTAATTATTGCGATGTCGCATACTCACAGCCCGTGTGATACCGAACACCCAACTCCTCTACTAGTCAGTCTCACAAAGCCTGTTTGTGAAACTCTTGCGATCGAGGAATAGCCTCAGTGAGTGGATCCGCCTAGATGTTTCTTTCTATGTCTCTCTATATCTCAAGTTCGCGGAGAAAGCCATCTCCCGAAATGAGCAATACCTGTCTTAGAATGTCTGGATGTCTGATGGGACCGAGCTCATAAATGAACTCCAAATCCAAACTTCTTAGACTGTATCGTCAACTGAACTTAATCAGTATCCTGCGCCATACCTCCCTCAGTATTGCCTTGGACCACCTGTCCAAAATACTGCCCCTCGTCAGAGGGAAAACTATAACTCTGACAACCTCCTTGTCATCCATGTCACTTTGGAAGCCTGGAGTGATAACCGTCTCCTTAAGGAAGCAGCCGTTATCATATCCCTAGAACATTCACTTATGTTCTAAAACTGCTTCCGACTGTTCCTCCAGGATTGGATCAATATCAACTTATTGCATCTAGTGCAAGAACAACATCTGGTGTGGTACTTGACATCTCATGATTGACTCAATTGCCTAAGCAAGTGATCTGCCAATCATGCACATCCCTCTCTACTTTAGTCTATAAGACACCTTTAGAGAGGGTGACTCCATTACCTGCAGGTACACTACCATGCCAGGAGTCGTCCATTCTAAATACTCTTAGAATGCTGTCAAAGTACCCTGATTGGGAAACCACCCAAATCTAGATCTAAAACCATAGATCTAGTGACCAGTATGTCTGATATAATGTCCAAGTCCCATGTGGAGAAACCACTGTGTGACGACCAAAATATAACCGATCGTAGTATAGGAATATCACTTCTCAACAGATCCATCCCCTATTCTGATGACGTCTACCTATGACTGTCACATCAGAAACAGATGATCTAACTCCGCTATATCTGCTTTAGTCTATAAATAGACATAAGCCTGATGTCCACCAATGCTTCCGCTGCTCCCACTGATTACGAAAACCCTCTGGCAGAGTCATATAGATGTGCACTTCTAAAGCTAGTTTAGAACGACGCTATACTCATCCTCCTGCCGGGTCTCGCAGTCTGGAACAACAACAATGGCAAGTGTGGGTAAACAAGAACTTCCCTGTCACCGTCCTTGAGGCTACCGGAGTACCTCTCGGGTGCCTGAAGTTACCCACCTTATCTGCGGAGTGGCCAATGGAATGTCAAATCAGATTGAATCTTTAGGTTCCTTATCAAATCTTCAGTAATCGTTTGCGGTTCTGGAATCACTTCCAGTTCTACCATACTCCCACTACTGTTTTTGAAAAAATCCATTTTTATTAAAACTGTGGCGAGTCAAGAACAATATCACTATTGATCTTTCTTATGGTAGAAAATCAACCCTCGTCATAGCCTGGGTCAACCCACAAACAGCCATTACAGAAACGTGCCTTGAGTTATCCAGAGTCTGGTTTTAATCATAAGCCGGACAACTCCCCGTACCTTAACAATGTTAAGATATGAACTGTACTATATCCAATATAGAACCAGAGGCACTGATTTAATTGAACCAGATTCAAATCATGCAGCTGTCTCCAGTGCATGTCAACAAAATGGAGAGAGGCCGATCAGCGTTACTCAACTTAGGAATCCTTCCAATTATGAGTAACCTGAAAAAGAAGCAAGTTCTCTTTATTATTACTATCAACTGAATACCATACACAAGTATCTACATCTTCGATCACTTTGAAGAATCCCGATACTTGCTACACCTGGTTCTCTACTCTACTCAAATACCTATAACTCCTCAAAACTTAGACCCTGTGTTTCTACGAAACACATGTCTAAGAACTAGAGAAGTTAAAAGTAAACAGAATATAGTATGAGGACCAACCCCTCTGTCCTAATGGACACTGGACAACATACAATACTCTGTATAAGTCCGCTGAGTCTAACAACTCTTTCACTGTGCGTTTTAGGTTGAAAACTGTACTTATGGTTAAGAAGAATTACACCGCTGTTTGATGCTCCTTACCTAACCATCCACTGATATAGGTAAATGTCATCGACATAATATCAAAAGGTATATCTCACTCTATGAAAATAGACGTACAGATATATCAATTTGAAATTGGTGCATAACAGCGGATATTCAAAACCAAATATTTGCCGACCGGCAAACAACCCAGGTGGCTTCCTCAAATATCACCAATTACAAAGAATCCCGATATAATGAGGATGATCACCCAATTCCCAATAACTTACTCCCACTCATCATCTGTAAAACCATACAGATGTGAGAATCAAACCTGGTAAATACATACCCTGGAGTAAGTGTCTAATCGGGAAATCAGTTTTCTTTTAACAGTACACAGTTGAACTGAAACATTGAAATGTTTCGATGGGGTATCCTGGTATTCCTAGTAATGCCTCTACCATTATCCAGATCCACAACTATAACCGTATAATTCTTTGCCACCTCTCCAAATCCCTTTATATGTCTTTAGTCATTACCTTCTGCACACCCCTTAGGCCAAATGGTTTTCTTCCTTCCCTACCGTTCGGCACCAGCCTATGGTTTGGAAGAAGACTATCCAGTAAGCATAATGGGTGTACTGTCCTAGCCCTAGGAGCACTCGCAATGCGAGAGAAGGTGAAGATAAAAGACAACCGAATAAACCTTATTCCTATTTCTCCTGGACCAGAATCCATCCCCGAACTGGAACAAGTTCCTTTCGAGTTCGTATATAACCATACGATGGAGTATCCAATAAACTGTGGATCTTCGTAGTGATACGGAGTGTCCTGGAGAAATACAAAGGTGATGTGGGAGTGGTAATGAAATACTTGGTTTGGTCGTGAATATCAGTCGCAATTTACTTTGCCCTCTTACTAATCCCTTGCTTTGTCTTAATCTTAATACCTTCTGCACACCATCGTTATGCTAATTGGTTTTCTTCATTCCCTACCGGTCGGCACCAGCCTAAGGTTTGGAAGAAGACTATCCAATTTGCGTAATAGGTGTACTATCCCCTAAACCAAGGAGTACTCGCAACCTGAGAGGAGGTAAAAGGGAAAGACAACTGAATAATCCTATCCGTTTTCTCCAGAACCGGAAACCATCCTCGAATTCCTTCGAGTTCGTATCTAACCATACGATGGTTTTGTCCAATGGAAGTGGACGTTCGTAGTAATACGGGGTGTCCTGGAGAAAAGGGTAAAAGTAGGAGTGGCAATGAGGTCTGCAACTCTGACAATCCAAAAGCCAGTGTTAAGAAGGTTCGGTCAACTTGGTCACTGAGTCATAGTCTAGGGTCGGGTCAATGGTCGCTGCCAAAGAGAGAGAGAAAAGAAACACTCAGCGTGCACTCTACCCTAGATCAGAATGGTTACCAATTTATCTAATCTGGAAACCTCCCACTGTACCTCAAATTCTCCTCCAAACCTGAAAGAAGAATTAGTCGGGGTCACCCGAGGAGTAAACTAACTCATCAGTGGGAATCGGGATCCAACTATCATCGCATGATAACGTGACGGAATCCGCTCACGGTATCACACTCCAGAAGGTATGCGCATATCTGGCAAGTTTCAGTTCTTTTGAAACTCCCGATGTGATTTCTGCCCCATGCTCTTATGACCTTGACTTTGGCCAACATATCATAAGTCACATGTCAAGTTCAACCCGTCATTCTCCAGGTTAATTTGAGCCCACCCGTACATACCCTTGACTTGGGCCAAAATGGTAGTACGACTGCCCCAAACCAACACATCTATCTATGCTGCATATGAATAACCAACAGCTCCAAACACTGTGCCTTGACTTTGGCCAACATACACAGCTTGAATACTATTGACTATCCATATGAAACGACGGAGGGCTACGAATGGTTTCTGGCGAAAACCTTTAACGTAATGAACTTGATATCGTTGAAGGAACGGATAGCTTTTTAGAAAATATAGTGACGAAAACCTTTACTAAAGAGGTCACTCCCGGTGAAGGGATCTCGGCTCTTTCCCCGTAGAATGAGGTGCAGGATATTCCAAATGAATACCACGATGCAAAGCAAAAGTAATCGGCTATAGTGAAGTTAATGCCCTGACGCAAAATTCTGTCCAAGGGGTCACTCCCGGTGAAGGGATCTCGGCCCTTGCCTCGTCGACTGAGGAGCAGGATATTCCAAATGAATACCACGATGCAAAACAAAAGTGAACGTCCTTGCAATAACAGATTTTTGAAAAGTGTTCCAACAACATCAGAATAGGTTTGTTTATCTTGCATTGATCCGAATCAATGCAGTCCCATCAATTGATCACACCACAAAGAACGAAAATATACTGACGTACGTATATGCCATCCGCATTCGCCACTGGGTCCCGTCATCACCCGTTAGGTTAGCTAACTAACGGCAGAGCGGGGACTGGACTAGCGCGGATGAAAAACATATACAACATCTACTAATATATATACCAATATATAGTATTTCGCTCAAGGCGTGATAAAAATGCAACATCACAGAAATGTACAGCATCACAGAACAATACAGATATCTGGGATCCCCGGGTTTCACAGAGCCACTACTGAAACCCGACGTTCCCCTGGTCGTGTGGATAGCCTGTGCAATGAAATTCTAGACCCCTACGGGCGCAGCAAGTCACCCGCCAAAACCTGAAGCGAGGCAGCCCCTTTCAGCGCCGTGAATGGACCACCCAGCACTTCACGGAATCTGGTAACTTGGGCACCCCTCCTGGGTCAACCTGTACCCCCTACGAGTGCGGCGAATAGCCCGCCAATTCCAGACTGAAGCCCCCTCCGTCTTAATGCCCTGAGATGCGGTCCCGTTGCCCTCTAGAACCCGGCTATCCGTGCACCCCTCCGCGGGGTAACCCTAGTACAGAAAGTAAAATATACATACAACGGGTACATCGACCGCAACCAGGTCGTGCCCCAAAAGAATAATACAAACAGGCAGTGACGGCAGTCCACATGTCGGACGCTCGCCCTGCAATATCAAATGTACATAATATAACAACACTGTACTAGCATTGCATCCAGGCTATCCCCCACGACCGATCCGCAACATCACAGCAAAAACACAGAACATCAACGTGAAAGTCACGTTCGCAAATCCGTCTAACCGGGCTATAGCAGTTAGACTGGATTTACCGATCAAGTGACATTCACGGTCGCAGATATAATGTAAATACTGTGAAATAATGTGTTTAAAATATCCGATCGATCAAAAATTAACAAGTGGGCCCCCAAGCAATACTGTAGCACTCACAGAAAATCTGGGCCCAATATTAATATTCCAAAAACCCCTAAAATAAGCCCAGAAGCCCACTGGAAAAAATTGATACAGTGACGACACCAATGTGCGGCGGAACCGCGGCCCAAGGGGGGGTTTCGCCGCGGTTCCGCGCTTCTGTGGTCGACTGACTGTGTCAAATTTTCCCAGTAGTCTTAGAATTTCCAGTACATTAGTTTTCTACAACCTGAAAAAAATTTCGAGACCAAAAAATTTCAACAGAAAACTGATGTGAACAAAAATGCAAGTTTTGGAATTTTGGTCGATCGGAAATGCAAAACACATCAAACGAAGCTAGACGAAGTTAATGGCGAGTCTCTGATACCATTGTAAGTGCACGGCGGCGCCCCGGTCGTCAATCCGACGGCCAAATGCGGAAACGGTGATAAACTTTAATTTTGCGAACTTAGCAAACCGGCACCACCGCGCACTAAACCCCGGATCGGGCCATTAAACTTGTCCTAGCTAACTAACAAGATAGGGAAGAGATATACCGAGTGATCCGAGTCCTCCGGTCTTCTCGTCGTCGTCCCGATCTCTCGCGGAAAGTCCGGTCTCCATCTCCTCGCCGGAAGGGCACCACGTCGCCTGCATCTTTTACGGGCTCCCGCCTCTATACCGAGGCAACTCGGGCATGAAGCTGGCAAGTCGACATGCCCAAGATTTGCTGTAGAATGTGTAGGGTTGTGTCTCATTTGGGGTTTTGTTGCCTAGATGGAGGAATCAACAAGATATGAACTTGGGGATTTTTGGTAGCAATGAAAAATGAGATGGATGATTAATTTCCCACACCAAATGAAATGAACCTCTCTCATTTTTCCTCTCCTCAAAATTGTGGCCGGCCAAGCTCTCATGAGAAATGGTGGTGGAGTGTGTACATAATGCAAGAGGGAGGTGATGGTAGGAGAAAAGAAGAGGTGACCATAAACAAACATCAACCATACTCAATTCACATCAAACCCATACCCTCTCTTTAATCACCATTAATGCAAGAGAATCAAAAATGATGGTGGAAAAGAAAAGATGCCATCATAATCAAAACATTTGCAAGAAACCCCTCCACAATGTGTTATTTGCAAGCTTGCAAATAACCCCCTCCATCGGAAAAGTCCGGCCGGGAAAGAACAAAGGAAAACCGGCCGGAACGGAATGCAAACTGGCAACTCCAGAAAACTGGTCCCGTAATAAATTACAGGAAAACCCCGATACTGTGCATACACACCCGCATCTGTATTCCGACCGGATACAAATGCAATGAGACAAAATCTACACTGTACTAAACTAGGATCCGGCTTAAACCAAAGCCGGCTAGTAATATCCGTTCGATCCTGATCCGTGCAATACCGCACGTATCCGATCGAACCTTGCCATATATCTATACGGCCTCTAGTACTAACCGTCCGATCCTGATCCGTGCAATACCGCACGTATCTGATCGGACCCTGCCATATCTCCATACGGCCTCTACAGCGTTTCGCCCGAAAGCTAAGTAACTGAATGTGTGGTGGACTCTAAAGACTCGTCAATACTATGGTTGTGGATTTAACCACCAGCACGTCAGAGGTATAAGCCAATACGTGACGGGCCACCAGCTATTGACCAAAAGGGACGTCGATGAGCGAACTCATCCTGACACCCTACTGAGCCTGTCAGTGACAATATCCGTACAGTCCGGTCCGTTCGTCTATGAGCATCGCATGGCGGGCCTAGGGGGTTGGTAAAAGTCAGACCCCCAAAAGCGGTACAAGTCGTGTCGGAGTGTAGCCCAGAACACCCTGAGATACTACTGGAATACCTACCAGTAAATCTCCTGCCTTGGCCAAGGACTTCGTGTAATGGCTCTCCTAGACACAGCGCGACCTCACCCCCAATACCGGGAGAGACGAACCCCTGAAGATCCGCTCACTGCCTCCATGTGGCTCGGGACTGTACCCAACTAAAACCTGTTTGCACGACTCCTTTGAGCCGTGGTAGGGTAGTAATCAAAGCACAGTGGGAACTCACACGAGACAAATGACGATCCCCAGGTCGATGAACTAACCTGTACACATGTCACCTGGGAACTGCTATCTGACGTCAGGTATAAGACCAACTAGCATGTTCCCGGCGAGTCCTGTCCGGTATACTCATAACCCAATGAGCACCTGTATACATCTTAGGTGAACCAACTGACACCAGTGGCCTGTGAGACCGGCCACCGCCCCTCGTCGGGGTCTCGACTGTATACACTAGTCTACTCTGGAGAATCGATGCCCTGTCTCGAAACTCCCACGACTAGGGACCTTTTAAGGATGTGCTTATAGACTCCAGCTCTCACTTATATGATCGCCCTCATACTGCTGGCAGCCAAGCAAGAATCCTAGGGGCTCTATCAACGTGCAATAGTGACCTGTCAGGTCACCTAAAGCAGTACACGATGATAAAGGTAAACCAGATAGCATACTATCATCTCGAGTAAGACTGTCTTACCGGGATAGGTCCTCCCTCAATCATCGCAATCACGTGCCTGTGATCCAATAATTGACTCTGAGGGCATTATCTCCAACAGCGCTCGCTAGCGCTTGCGAATCTTTGTGTAAACAGTAGCTCCATTTCTGCAAATGTCTTGACAGGGTCATTCGGGAGCTCGGAGTACTATTCGAATGCTATCTCCGACAAGCTGCCAACAAAGTGGCGAAGCAGCAGTTTGTCATCACCCCCAGTATTACCGCACAGAGCCCTGAATTGAGCAATGTGCTGGTGTGGATTACCCGTCCCCTTATACACATGGAATTTAGGGATCGTATATCCTGGAGGGTACTCTATTTGATCGTACCAACCCGAATAGGGTCGTCCAGTCTTGACGATTTGGCCGGCCGCTTCACTCGCCTGATGAGCTCGTACCTTTTGAGCTATATAGTCGTCAAGGGCGGCTTTGGAGATGGTCTCTTCCTTGGCTACTGATAGAGCCGGAAGAGGGTTTGATGTCTCCCCTCTGTCGTCTTCAAGGATAATCGGAGGGTCTTCAGCTAGGGGATCCGGCTGTATCATCATCCCGACCATATCTTGGAACATGAGTGTCATTTGTTTTATGTTAGCCGCTTGATCCGCGGCCTCCTTGTCTTTCTTCTCGAGCATTCTTCGGAGGAATTCGGCATCGGTTTCCTGCTCCTGGCGTTGCTCCGATGATGTCTCCGGGCTTTCTTTTGGCCCAATGAATGCGGCCACATTTGTCAGCATCTCTTGGAGCTTTTGTTGCTGCTCCTGAGTTTTCGTCACAAACTGTGTGAGTGGTCGATGACCCGTAGAAGCACGGCTTTCCTCTTTTCCAGCAGCCTTGTAGACAGTGTGCACTATCATGCCCCCAGACTTGGGGCGTTTGGATGCAGCGCCTTTGAGCTTTGTCGCAGACACGGGGATCTTCTCCGGCCTTCTCCTTTTATGGGCGGTCGAAGTTGAGGGGGCCGTTGCAACAGGCATCCATGACACCTTCTGTGGTACGACGGGGTGGTCCTTTTCTTACCGAACCTTCATTTTCTTCGGTCGGCGGGAGTAGTCTTGGTTAATCACAGAGTCTTGGACCCTTCACCAGACCCTATGGATTTTGGAGGACAGCCGCTGAGGGGGCTGCTCCGGCTTTGCCTTTGTAACGTTCTCCGTAGGTAGAGGAGACCTTTTTAGCACGGCGGTCGGAGAGTTCTTGCGCACCCTCTTGAGTGGTTCAAAGCTGTTCCCAATTTGAATAGCACCATCAATTTCCACCATCGGAGCTGGTGGAGTCAGTCCAGGGGAGAGTTGCCCCCAGTTTTCCTCACTCGGCGCCAGTGGCGACATCGAGCATGTCTTGCAGATGGTATTGGCTCGGTTACGGGGGTAGCTTCATCATGCCCTCTGTTCTGGTGAAGGGCCGTCGTTGGTGCTAGCCTATTGAAAACTGACGTCTGTTGAGAAGAAACGTCCAACCTGTCGAAGACTGGCTTTCGGGTAGGGGAAGAACTTGCAACGACCTTACCCACAGCAGGAGTTGGAATGACCAGTCTTGTGAAGACCGATCCCTTAGCAGGAGAAGTCCCTTTGACGACTTCGTCCGTCGGAGTTGGAATGGCTATCCACTTCGGGATAACTCCTTCGAGTATTGCAGGCTTCTTGCCGGGCCCACCTGAGCTTCGGCTCAGCCTGTCGAAGACTGATGCAGTAGACTTGGAATTGGACGACCCGTTGAGAGGGGCCGTGATAGTGGTAAGCCGATCGAAGACCGACTTCTTTGGAGCTTCCTGAGACGGCACTGGAGTGTTGAAGCTCATTGGCGGGAGCATGGTCCCAATGAATAATACAGTGGTGGCCTGAGTCACCTGTTCCACTGGAATGGCGAAGATGGAGGCCGCTTGGGGCCCATAGGTCACTCCTCCAGTAAGGACGGGGTGGGAATTGTTGTTGCAGTTGGTACAGTTGGAAGCCATTTTCTCTGTACGGGAGAAAGACACTAAATCTTAGTACCTCGAATCTAGAGGCAACCATATTAAACCGCGATTCATTCACGAACACGACACACGAAGTGTGGAGTGGAAAGAGGAAAAGGTCCCACCGGGCGTGCCAGAATCTGTTCGCCACCGAAAGACGCAACCAGGACGTGGGACGTATGGCCTGAATTTTGGGGGGCAGATGCTATTTAGGTTTATCCGTCCACCTCTCCGAAGATGCCAAGTTGATTTATGGCACCGTATATCGGAGTTTAGACAGATGCGGCCGTTGTAGCAGACTTCGTCAGATTCCCCCTCGTTTGCGAGGGGTTTTTGATTGTGGAGATGCTCTTCCCTGCAGGCGCAAGCCCCTGTAGTTAATTACGCTACCGCATAGTGGTAACCACTATCTGCTTCTCCAGATGGTCACTTCATGTCTTGTGTGTTTGATTTATTTTTGGTTGCCCGTAGATTGTATACAGAGACTAATTTATGTTGTCGCCCGTAGGGCGTGGATTAGTCCAAATCCGTATTTTCTTAGATTTAGGTTTGGGTTGGTTTAAGGATCGTTAATCTTGTTTTAGATTAAGATCAACTCAAACATTTGTTGAGGATACGTTAGTCAAATTTTAGACTAAGATCTACTCAACAGGATTTTCTTTAGTTTATAGGGACATTGCGATCCATTAGGTTTAAGGACATCATAGTCCATGAGTTTAAGGACCTCATAGTCCATAGTTTAAAGACATCATAGTCTATAGAGCTTAGTTTAGGGACGTTACGGTCCATTAGGTTTAAGGACCTCATAGTCCATGAGTTTAAGGACCTCATAGTCCATGTTTAAAGACATCATAGTCTGTGGGGTTTAAAGACATCATAGTCTGTGTTTAAAGACATCATAGTCTATGGGGTTTAAAGACATCATAGTCTGTAGGGTTTTGGTTTGACAGTTTGGAGATGCGCCAAAAGTTATTGGTTATTGCGACCCTCCATATCTCTGAAAACGTTGAAGAATTACAACGACATGTATCAGAGGTATGGAGAGATGTACCCTCGAACCAATGTCCCGACTGAGGGGGAATGGGATGAACATCATTTTAGTGTAAGTGCACGGCGGCGCCCCGGCCGTCAATCCGACGGCCAAATGCGGAAGCGGTGATAAACTTAAATTTTACTTGAACTGGAAAACCACCGCGCACTAATACCCGGATCGAACCACTAACTAGTCCTAGCTAACAATAAGATGGGAAAGAGATATACCGACGATCCAAGTCCTCCGGTCTTCTCGTCATCGTCCCGATCTCTTGCGGAATGTGCCGTCTCCTCCTCGTCGCCGGAAGTGCACCACATCGCCTACTTTTTTTACGGGCTCCCACCTCAATGCCGAGGCAACTCGGGCACGAAGCCGGCTACTCGACGTGCCCAAGGTTCGCTGTAGAATATGTAGTCCTCGAGTCTCACTTTGGGGTTGTGGAATTGCCATTTGGTGGAGGAATGAAGCAAGAACAAATGTGAAGGAGCTTGGGGTATTTTGGAGCATGATATGAACCAAAATAACCCACCCAAAATTTTTGGACAGCCCACTTGTGAAGTGGCCGGCCATGCTAGAGAGAGGAGGGAAGAATGAGATGGTTGCCAAAAAATTATAAAGTCATTCTCATATCAAAAACAAGAGAGAGAGAGAGGAAAGTCTATCATGCAAAAGGGAATGATCACAAGGTAAACCCAACACTCAACACCACCATCATCACCTCACAAAGTCCAACCATCATGAACCATGATGACTCAAAAAGTCATGCCATCATGAAGAAATCAAGTCAAAGGATGGTGCTATAATCATGACATGATAAAAATGCAAAGACCCCCTCCACAATTGCTTATTTGCAACAATGCAAATAAGCCCTCCTCCACCAATCTTCGGCCAATGAATGGAACAATGGAAATCGGCCGAAACGGAAAGCAAACTGGCAACTCCAGAAAAATGGTCCCGTAATAAATTACAGGAAAACCCCGATACTGTGCATACACACCCGCATCTGTATTTCGACCGAAATACAAAATGCAAAGAGACAAAATCTACACTGTACTAAACTAGGATCCGGCTTAAACCAAAGCCGGCTAGTAAGGTTCGTCCGATCCTGATCCGTGCAATACCGCACGTATCAGATCGAACCCTGCCATATAACTATACGGCCTCTAGTACAAACCGTCCGATCCTGATCCGTGCAATACCGCACGTATCTGATCGGACCCTGCCATATTTCCATACGGCCTCTACAACCTTTCGCCCGAAAGCTGAGTAACTGAATGTGGGGGACTCTAAAGACTCATCAACACCTTGGTTGTGGATTTAACCACTAGCACGTTAGAGGTATAAGCCAATACATAACGGGCCACCAGGTATTGACCAAAAGGGACGTCTGTGAGCGAACTCAGCCTGACACCCTACTGAGCCTGTCAGTGACAATATCCGTACAGTCCGGTCCGTTCGTCTATGAGCATCGCATGGCGGGCCTAGGGGGTTGGTAAAAGTCAGACCCCCAAAAGCGGTACAAGTCGTGTCGGAGTGTAGCCCAGAACACCCTGAGATACTACTGGAATACCTACCAGTAAATCTCCTTGCCTCGGCCGAGGGCTTCGTGTAATGGCTCTCCTAGACACAGCACGACCTCACCCCCAATACCGGGAGAGACGAACCCCTGAAGATACGCTCACTGCCTCCATGTGGCTCGGGACTGTACCCAACTAAAACCTGTTTGCACGACTCCTTTGAGCCGTGGTAGGGTAGTAATCAAAGTACAGTGGGAACTCACACGAGACAAATGACGATCCTCAGGTCGATGAACTAACCTGCACACATGTCACCAGGGAACTGCCATCTGACGTCTGGTATATGACCAACTAGCATGTTCCCGGCGAGTCCTGTCCGGTGTACTCATAACCCAATGAGCACCTGTATACATCTTAGGTGATCCAACTGACACCAGTGGCTTGTGAGACCGGCCACCGCCCCTCGTCGGGGTCTCGACTGTATACACTAGTCTACTATGGAGAATCGATGCCCTGTCTCGAAACTCTCACGACTAGGGACCTTTCAAGGATATGCTTATAGACCCCCAGCTCCCACTTATATGATCGCCCTCATACTGCTGGTGGTCAAGCAAGAATCCTAGGGGCTCTATCAACGTGTAATGGCGACGTGTCAGGTCACTTAAAACAGTACACGATGATAAAGGTAAACCAGATAGCATACTATCATCTCGAGTAAGACTGTCCTACCGGGATAGGTCCTCCATCAATCATTACAATCACGTACCTGTGACCTAATAATTGACTCTGAGGGCACTATCTCCAACAATCTCCCACTTGCACTCAAGGCTAATTATTGCGATGTCGCATACTCACAGCCCGTGTGATACCGAACACCCAACTCCTCTACTAGTCAGTCTCACAAAGCTCGTTTGCGAAACTATTGCGTTCGAGGAATAGCCTCAGTGAGTGGATCCGCTTTGTTGTCTCTTTCCATGTCTTTCTATATCTCAAGTTCGCGGAGAAAGCCATCTCCCGAAATGAGCAATACCTGTCTTAGAATGTGTCTGGATGTCTGATGGGACATAGCTCATAAATGAACTCCAAATCCAAACTTCTTAGACTGTATCGTCAACTGAGCTTAATCAGTATCCTGCACCATGCCACCCTTCAGTATTGCCTTGGACCACCTGTCCAAAATACTGCCCCTCATCAGAAGGAAAAACTATAACTCTGACAACCTCCTTGTTGTCCAGGTCACCTTGGAAGCCTGGAATGATAACTGTCTCCCGAATGAGGCTGTCGTTATCATATCCCTTAGAACATTCACTTATGTTCTAAAACTGCTTCCGACTGTTTCTCCAGGATTGGATCAATGTCAGCTTATTGCATCTAGTGCAAGAACAATATCTGGTGTGGTACTTGACATCTCATGATTGACTCAATTGCCTGAGCAAGTGATCTGCCAATCATGCACATCCCTCTCCCCTTTAGTCTGTAAGACACCTTTAGAGAGGGTAACTCCATCACCTGCAGGTACACTACCGTGCCAGGAGTCGTCCATTCTAAATACTCTTAGAATGGTATCTAAGTACCCTGATTGGGAAACCACCCAAATCTAGATCTAAAACCATAGATCTTGTAACCAGTTTGTCTGATATAATGTCCAAGTCCCATATGGAGAAACTACTGTGTGACGACCAAAGTATAACCGATTGTAGTATAGGAGTCTCTTTTCCTACTCTGTGTATGTCATCCAAATACCAGGATATCACAGCCTACTACCTTCTCAACAGATCCATCTCCTATTCTGATGAAGTCAAACCCATGACTGTCACGTCAGAAATAGATGATCTATCTCCGCTACTGGTGCTTCAGTCTATAAATAGACATAAGCTACCTGTCCACCAATGCTTCCGCTGCTCCCACTGACTACGACAACCCTCTGGCTGAGTCATATACACGTACACTTCTAAAGCTAGTTTAGAACGACGCTATACTTATCCTCCCGCCGGGTCTCGCAACCTGGAACAACAGCAATGGAAATTGTGGGTAAACAAGAACTTCCCTGTCACCGTCCTTGAGGCTACCAGAGTACCTCTCGGGTGCCTGAAGTTACCCACCATATCTGCGGAGTGGCCAATGGAACGTCAAACCAGATTGAATCTTTAGGTTCCTATGAGATCTTCAGTAATCGTTTGTGGTTCTGGAATCACTTCCAGTTCTACCATACTCCCACTACTGTTTTCTGAAAAAATCCATTTTTAATAAAACTGTGGCGAGTCTAGAACAATATCGCTATTGTTCATCCAGATGGTAGAAAGTCAACCCTCGTCATAGCCTGGGTCAACCCACAAACAGCCATTACCGAAACGTGCCTTGAGTTGTCCAGTGTCTGGTTTTAATCATAAGCCGGACAACTCCCCGTACCTTAACATCGTTAAGATACGAACTGTTCTATATCCAATATAGGACCAGAGGCACTGATTTAATTGAACCAGATTCAAATCATGCAGCTGTCTCCAGTGCATGTCAACTAAATGGAAGGAGGCCGATCAGCGTTACTCAACTTAGGAATGCTTCCAATTATGAGTAACCTGAAAGAGAAGCAATTTCTTTTAATCACTACTATCAACTGAATACCATATACAAGTATCTACATCTTCGATCACTTTGAAGAATCCCGATACTTTCTACTCCTGGTTCTCTACTCTATTCAAATACCTATAACTTCTCCAAATTCGGACCCTGTGTTTCCACGAAACACCTGTCTAAAAACCAGAGAAGTCATAAGTAAACCGAATATAGTACGAGGACCAACCCCTCTGTCCTGATGGACCCTGGACAACATACAATACTCTGTATAAGTCCCTTGAGTCTGATAACTCATTCACTGTGTGTCGTAGGTTGAAAACTGTACTTATGGTTAAGAAGAATTACACCGCTGTTTAATGCTCCTTACCTAACCATCCACTGATATAGGTAAATGTCGTAGACATAATTTCAGAAAGGTATATCTCACTCTATGAAAATAGACGTACAGATATATCAATTTGAAATTGGTGCATAACTGCGGATATTCAAAACCAAATATTTGCCAACCGGCAAACAGCCCAGGTGATTTCCTCAAATATCACCGATTACAACGAATCCCGATATAATGAGGATAATCACCCAATTCCCAATAACTTACTCCCACTCATCATCTGTAAAACCATACAGATGTGAGAATCGTACCTGGTAAATACATACCCTGGAGTAAGGACTAATTGGGAAATCAGTTTTCCTTTAACAGTACACAGTGAAACTGAAACATTGAAATGTTTCGATGGGGTATCCCGGTATTCCTAGTAATGCCTCTTCCAGATTCACGACTGTAACCGTATAGTTCTTTGCCACCTCTCCAAATCCCTTCATATGTCTTTAGTCTTTACCTTCTGTACACCCCTTAGGCCAAATGGTTTTCTTCCTTCCCTACCGTTCGGCACCAGCCTATGGTTTGGAAGAAGACTATCCAATAAGCATAATGGGTGTACTGTCCTAATCCTAGGAACACTCGCAATGAGAGAGGGTGAAGATAAAAGACAACCGAATAAACCTTATTCCTATTTCTCCTGGACCAGAATCCATCCCCGAACTGGAACAAGTTCCTTTCGAGTTCGTATATAACCATACGATGGAGTATCCAATAAACTGTGGATCTTCGTAGTGATACGGAGTGTCCTGGAGAAATACAAAGGTGATTTAGGATTGGCGAAGGAATACTTGGTTTGGTCGTGAATATCTGTTGCAATTTACTTTGCCCTCTTACTAATCCCTTGCTTTGTCTGAACTTAATACCTTCTGTACACCATCGTTAGGCTAATTGGTTTTCTTCATTCCTTACCGGTCGGCACCAGCCTAAGGTTTGGAAGAAGACTATCCAATTTGCGTAATAGGTGTACTATCTCCTAAACCAAGGAGTACTCGCAACCTGAGAGAAGGTAAAAGGAAAAGACAACTGAATAATCCTATCCGTTTTCTCCAGAACCGGAAACCATCCTCGAATAAATCCCTTCGAGTTTGTATATAACCATACGATGGTTTTGTCCAATGGAAGTGGACGTTCGTAGTAATACGGGGTGTCCTGGAGAAAAGGGTAAAAGTAGGAGTGGCAATGAGGTTTGCAACTCTGACAATCCAAAAGCCAGTGTTAAAGAAGGTTCGGTCAACTTGGTCACTGAGTCATAGTCTTAGGGTCGGGTCAATGGTCGCTGCCAAAGAGAGAGAGAAAAGAAACACTCAGCGTGCACTCTAACCTAGATCAGAATGGTTGCCAATTTATCTAATCTGGAATCCTCCTACTGTACCTCAAATTCTCCTCCAAACCTGAAAGAAGAATTAGTCGGGGTCACCCGAGGAGTAAACTAACTCATCAGTGGGAATCGGGATCCAACTCTCATCGCATGACAACGTGACGGAATCCGCTCACGGTATCACACTCCAGAAGGTATGCGCATATCTGGCAAGTTTCAGTTCTTTTGAAACTCCCGATGTGATTTCTGCCCCATGCTCTTATGACCTTGACTTTGGCCAACATATCATAAGTCACATGTCAAGTTCTACCCGTCATTCTCCAGGTTAATTTGAATCCACCCGTACATACCCTTGACTTTGGCCAACATGGCAGTACGACTGTTCCAAACCAACGCATCTATCTATGCTGCATATGAATACCCAATAGCTACCAATCACTGTGCCTTGACTTTGGCCAACATACACAGCTTGAATACTATTGACCACCCATATGAAACGACGGAGGGCTACGAATGGTTTCTGGCGAAAACCTTTAACGTAATGAACTTGATATCGTTGAAGGAACGGATAGCTTTTTGAAAATATAGTGACGGAAACCTTCGCTAAAGAGGCCACTCCCGGTGAAGGGATCTCGGCTCTTTCCCCGTAGAATAGGGTGCGGGATATTCCAAATGAATACCACGGTGCAAAGCAAAAGTAATCGGCTATAGTGAAGTCATTGCCTTGACGCAAACTTTTGTCCAAGGGGTCACTCCCGGTGAAGGGATCTCGGCCCTTGCCTCGTCGACTGAGGAGCAGGATATTCCAAATGAATACCGCGATGCAAAACAAAAGTGAACGTCCTTGCAATAACAGCTTTTTGAAAAGTGTTCCAACAACATCAGATTAGGTTTGTTTTTAACTTGCATTGATCCGAATCAATGCAGTCCCATCAATTGATCACACCACAAAGAACGAAAATATACTGATGTACGTATATGCCATCCGCATTCGCCACTGGGTCCCGTCATTACCCGTTAGGTTAGCTAACTAACGACAGAGCGGGGACTGGACTAGCGCGGATGCAAAACATATACAACATCTACTAATATATATACCAATATATTATATTTCGCTCAAGGCGTGAATAAAATGCAACATCACAGAAAATGTACAGCATCACAGAAACAATACAGATATCTGGGATCCCCGGGTTTCACAGAGCCACTACTGAAACCCGACGTTCCCCTGGTCGTGTGGATAGCCTGTGCAATGAAATCCTAGACCCCTACGGGCGCGGCAAGTTACCCGCCAAAACCTGAAGCGAGGCAGCCCCCTTCAGCGCCGTGAATGGACCACCCAGCACTTCACGGAATCCGGTAACTTGGGCACCCCTCCTGGGTCAACCTGTACCCCCTACGAGTGCGGCGAATAGCCCGCCAATCCCAGAGTGAAGCCCCCTCCGTCTCAATGCCATGAGATGCGGGCTTGTTGCCCTCTAGAATCCGGCTATCCGTGCACCCCTCCGCGGGGCAACCCTAGTACAGAAAGTAAAATATACATACACCGGGTACATCGACCGCAACCAGGTCGTGCCCCAAAATAATAATACAAACAGGCAGTGACGGCAGTCCACATGTCGGACGCTCGCCCCGCAATATCAAATGTACATAATACAACAAAACTGTACTAGCATTGCATCCAGGCTATCCCCCACGACCGATCCGCAACATCACAGCAAAAACAGAACATCAACGTGAAAGTCACGTTCGCAAATCCGTCTAACCGGGCTATAGCAGTTAGACCGGATTTACCGATCGAGTGACATTCACGGTCGCAGATATAATGTAAATACTGTGAAAAATGTGTTTAAAATATCCGATCGATCAAACTTTAACAAGTGGGCCCCCAAGTACTACTGTAGCACATCAAGAAATTCTGGGCCCAAAATTAATATTCCAAAACCCATATTTTAAGCCCAGAAAGCCTCTGTAAAAAATTGGTGCAGGGATCCCCACAGAGTGCGGCGGAACAGCGGCGGGAAGGGGGTATTTGCGGCGGTTCCGCGCTCCCACTGTGGATTCACTTCATCGAATTTTTACAGAGCTCTTAGATTTTCCAGTACATCAATATTATACAACCTGAAAAAATTTTCGACACCAAAAATTTCCAACAGAAAACTGATGTGATCAAAATATGGTTTTTGGAATTTTGGTCGATCGGAAATGCAAAACACATTACACAAAGCTAGACTAAGTTAATGGCGAGGCTCTGATACCACTGTAAGTGCACGGCGGCGCCCCGGCCGTCAATCCGACGGCCAAATGCGGAAGCGGTGATAAACTTAAATTTTACTTGAACTGGCAAACCACAGCGCACTAATACCCGGATCGAACCACTAACTAGTCCTAGCTAACAATAAGATGGGAAAGAGATATACCGACGATCCAAGTCCTCCGGTCTTCTCGTCATCGTCCCGATCTCTTGCGGAATGTGCCGTCTCCTCCTCGTCGCCGGAAGTGCACCACATCGCCTACTTCTTTTACGGGCTCCCACCTCAATGCCGAGGCAACTCGGGCACGAAGCCGGCTACTCGACGTGCCCAAGGTTCGCTGTAGAATATGTAGTCCTCGAGTCTCAATTTGGGGTTGTGGAATTGCCATTTGGTGGAGGAATGAAGCAAGAACAAATGTGAAGGAGCTTGGGGTATTTTGGAGCATGATATGAACCAAAATAACCCACCCAAAATTTTTGGACAGCCCACTTGTGAAGTGGCCGGCCATGCTAGAGAGAGGAGGGAAGAATGAGATGGTTGCCAAAAAATTATAAAGTCATTCTCATATCAAAAACAAGAGAGAGAGAGAGGAAAGTCTATCATGCAAAAGGGAATGATCACAAGGTAAACCCAACACTCAACACCACCATCATCACCTCACAAAGTCCAACCATCATGAACCATGATAACTCAAAAAGTCATGCCATCATGAAGAAATCAAGTCAAAGGATGGTGCTATAATCATGACATGATAAAAATGCAAAGACCCCCTCCACAATTGCTTATTTGCTACAATGCAAATAAGCCCTCCTCCACCAATCTTCGGCCAATGAACGGAACAATGGAAATCGGCCGAAACGGAAAGCAAACTGGCAACTCCCGAAAAATGGTCCCGTAATAAATTACAGGAAAACCCCGATACTGTGCATACACACCCGCATCTGTATTTCGACCGAAATACAAAATGCAAAGAGACAAAATCTACACTGTACTAAACTAGGATCCGGCTTAAACCAAAGCCGGCTAGTAAGGTTCGTCCGATCCTGATCCGTGCAATACCGCACGTATCAGATCGAACCCTGCCATATAACTATACGGCCTCTAGTACAAACCGTCCGATCCTGATCCGTGCAATACCGCACGTATCTGATCGGACCCTGCCATATTTCCATACGGCATCTACAACCTTTCGCCCGAAAGCTGAGTAACTGAATGTGGGGGACTCTAAAGACTCATCAACACCTTGGTTGTGGATTTAACCACTAGCACGTTAGAGGTATAAGCCAATACATAACGGGCCACCAGGTATTGACCAAAAGGGACGTCTGTGAGCGAACTCAGCCTGACACCCTACTGAGCCTGTCAGTGACAATATCCGTACAGTCCGGTCCGTTCGTCTATGAGCATCGCATGGCGGGCCTAGGGGGTTGGTAAAAGTCAGACCCCCAAAAGCGGTACAAGTCGTGTCGGAGTGTAGCCCAGAACACCCTGAGATACTACTGGAATACCTACCAGTAAATCTCCTTGCCTCGGCCGAGGGCTTCGTGTAATGGCTCTCCTAGACACAGCACGACCTCACCCCCAATACCGGGAGAGACGAACCCCTGAAGATACGCTCACTGCCTCCATGTGGCTCGGGACTGTACCCAACTAAAACCTGTTTGCACGACTCCTTTGAGCCGTGGTAGGGTAGTAATCAAAGTACAGTGGGAACTCACACGAGACAAATGACGATCCTCAGGTCGATGAACTAACCTGCACACATGTCACTAGGGAACTGCCATCTGACGTCTGGTATATGACCAACTAGCATGTTTCCGGCGAGTCCTGTCCGGTGTACTCATAACCCAATGAGCACCTGTATACATCTTAGGTGATCCAACTGACACCAGTGGCTTGTGAGACCGGCCACCGCCCCTCGTCGGGGTCTCGACTGTATACACTAGTCTACTATGGAGAATCGATGCCCTGTCTCGAAACTCTCACGACTAGGGACCTTTCAAGGATATGCTTATAGACCCCCAGCTCCCACTTATATGATCGCCCTCATACTGCTGGTGGTCAAGCAAGAATCCTAGGGGCTCTATCAACGTGTAATGGCGACGTGTCAGGTCACTTAAAACAGTACACGATGATAAAGGTAAACCAGATAGCATACTATCATCTCGAGTAAGACTGTCCTACCGGGATAGGTCCTCCATCAATCATTACAATCACGTACCTGTGACCTAATAATTGACTCTGAGGGCACTATCTCCAACATTTAGATGCCATCTGTTGGGAGCTCATTAGCTATCTCTGGGACAGAGATCGTTTTTGGGGACCCTGAGTATGAGGGGCTCAATTGATGGTCCTCGGGAAATTTGGTCTGAGTTTGGCTAACATTGGCCTTCCGTAGTGTTAAACACTATTATATGCTCACGTGCTCCCATGTGAGGTGTTTGAAATAGTGTTAAACACTAAAATTTTGAGGCGCTCACGTGGGGTCACGTGAGGCGCTTGAAATAGTGTTAAACTCCAAAAATTTCAGGCGCTGTTTCTTCGGGTTTATTCCCTTGTTCTTTTCTGACCGCTAAGCGCTATTGGGTCACGTGAGGCCACGTGATGCACCCCAAAAATGGAAACTGCTTTTGATTTATTCCCTCTTTTCTTTGTAAGTGCTAACCACAACTTTGGGGTCACGTATGATCACGTGAGCCAATCTCAGTTATCCTCTTTTGTTCATCAAAGGTGGAGCACGTGATCGGTGTAGGGTTAGTATAGTATCTTGAGAAGGTTTTGGAAAGCATCAATCATGCTACTTTAAAAATTTTGGGGTGCTAAACAAACCCTAACTAAGATCTTAACTAGAGAATTGGGTTAAACATTCATGTAAAAAACTTTACATCTAAGAGAGAGGGATTACAACCTTTGTAGTCCGTTCCTTCGCTTCATAAGCTCCGAGTTGTAGTCCCTTTGCCGCGATCCATGATCTTCCGGACTCAAGAGAGGCTCCACAAGTCGAATGATCCGTTCTTGCTTGATGTATTCCTTTTCGAAGATGATCTACCTTGAAGATTCTCAAGATCAAGCTTTTACTTCTCTAATCAAGTATTAGTGAAGTGAACACCCTAATCTAAGTGGCTAGAATAGATGAGAATGATGAAGTAGGAATTTTGCTCTCTTTTGTTTTCATTTTCTCACTTTAAATCATCACAAGTCAAAAAGCTAGAAAGTTTTTTCAAGGAGGAAGAAGAAGAAGAAGAAAGCTTTTTTGATGAATAATGAATTAATTGTGTTTTGGTTACAAAATCCAAGTATGGGTTAAGAATGAAGGTTTAACCCTTGTAGAGAATTTACTAGGGTAAAGGGTTTGTGTAGATATTTCTTAACCCAACCCAAACCCTTTACCCTAGTAAATTCTCTACAAGGATTAAGCCTTCATTCTTAACCCATGGTTGGATTTTGTAATCAAAACACAATTAATTCATTATTTATCAGAAAAGCTTTCTTCTTCTTCTTCCTTCTTGAAAAAGCTTTCTAGCTTTTTGACTTGTGATGATTTAAATTGAGAAAATGAAAACAAAAGAGAGCAAATTCCTACTTCATCATCCTCATCTATTCTAGCCACCTAAATTAGGGTGTTCACTTCACTAATACTTGATTAGAGAAGTAAAAGCTTGATCTTGAGAATCTTCAAGGTAGATCATCTTCGAAAAGAAAGACATCAAGCAAGAACGGATCATTCGACTTGTGGATCCTCTCTTGAGTCCGAAAGATCATGGATCGCGGCAAAGGGGCTACTTCTCGGAGCTTATGAAGTGAAAGAACGGACTACAAAGGTTGTAATCCCTCTCTCTTAGATGTAAAGTTGTTTACATGAATGTTTAACCTAATTCTCTAGTTAAGATCTTGGTTAGGGTTTGTTTAGCACCCCAAAAATTTTAAAGTAGCATGATTGATGCTTGCCAAAACCTTCTCAAGGTGCTATACTAACCCTACAGTGGTATCAAAGCCAAGCTAGAGATTTAGGCGTTGTCTGGATGAAGTTAGAAGTCCGATCGAACTCCGAAACCCCGAAAAATCCCCTTCTCTGGAAATTTTTTCAAAAGTTGAAATTTTTCATATTAAAAATACTCAGAAAATCGTGCAGGAAATTCTAAGAATTACTGTGAAGTATGAAGCCATAACTCCCTCAAGGGACCGTGGAACCGCGACCAAAACATGAGTTTGGAGGCGGGTCCGCGGCTAACTTTGGGAGTTAGGGGCTCATACTTCAGGGGTTTATTCTTGGGTACTTTTTCATGCTTCTGGGAATTTTTAATTCTACTCAACTGTTGAGCTTTCTGGAAAATATTGGGAACTCGTTGATTCGATCGGAAAGTTTAACTTCGTTTAAGTTTTTCCGGGTAATTTAGAACGTGTTAAAAAGTTCGAACGGATATCAATAACTCACTTTTTCCCCTGTCGAAAAACTTTCAAGTGTTGGATTTTTCCTGAGTTTAAAACTTTCAGACATGCAAGCGAATTTGTGGACCCTCTAGAAGAACGTAACCTTAACTCGATTATGTGACCGTCAAAATCGCTACTGAACCATATGGTTTGTGGTAGTTTAGCGTTGCCACATGTGAGGCGTAGGTTTGACCTTTCTACGGCTGGTTCATAGCGGCTGTGACATGTTCTGGGAATTATTGAACTCCGCTCAAGTGTTGAGCTATTTAGGAAATCTTGGGTGTTTGTTTATTCGATCGGAAAGTTTAACATTGTCTATTTATCTGGAATGTGATACAATATGCGGAATTCATATAGTTAGGCATGAAATGCGAAGTATGTGATATTTCGGATTTAAGATGTCTAAAGTGATTGTGGATTCCAAATATTGTAGTTTTTCACTTTCTTTTCTGTGACCGTAAATGTAATATGTGGTGTATCGCTGGTTTCGGTGCTATATGTCAACGACAACTGGGATACGCATATTTACTTACGTTGATGATATGTGATGTTATGTGTTGCTGTGATATGTTATATCGGATCGTCGAGTTTTGAATAGCCGGGGGTTTTATGTGAGATGAGAGTTTTTCATTTTCATTCATGTAAAAACTTGTATGTAATATTCTTTTATTGGGGCACTTCCAGGTTGAGGATGATGTCACCATTGTATATTATTTACTTTTCCACATTAGGATAGACCCAAGGTGGGGAGCACAAGTAACCGGGTTCTAGGGTACAGTGGGAGACCATCTCAAGAAGTTGAGACCGGGTCTTCTAACTCTAGAATTGGTAGGGTTGCTTGCCACTCTCGTAGGGGTCTAGGGATGTGGGTTTGTCTAATTATCGCGACCGTGGAATCAGTGTTTTATACTGGCTTAACTTAAAACACGGAATTCCTAGTATATCCAATATTTCATATGTGATTCTTCTACTGCATTGTTCTGTGATGAGATCATATTACTTCCTGAGACGAATGCTTATACTATATATATGAGATATAATTAATATTGTTGCTTTCGTTTCTTCTGTGATGCTTAGGAAGCATAAATAAATGGGACTTCATTAATAAGATTAATGAAAGAAAAATAAAACTAAAGATATTGTAGAAACTTGTTTAAAAACTGGTAGCTCTAGTTCTTGCTTTGCATAGCGGTATTCCTTGTAGAATATCCAACACCTTATTCGATAAGGAAAGAGCCGAGATCCCTTCACCGGGAGTGACCTCTTTAGCGAAACTAGCAGATGCTACAAACTCACGGTTTTGGTTTTGATTGCTTCTATAAGTTCTTGCTTTGCACAGCGGTATTTACGAAATATCCTGCACCTTATTCGATGAGGAAAGAGCCGAGATCCCTTCACCGG